>JASDDO010000024.1:313491818-314741818 GCA_030015575.1 Agapanthus africanus
AAGTACACATCCTAAGGGCTTTACCAACATGTAATCATAAGACAGTTTAAAGAGACTAGTATACATGTTAAGATAAAGAGTAACCGGATAGCATACTATCATATCGAGCAAGAAAGTCATCTCTATATATGTCCAAGCATCCAATATAATATACAATATCTGTACAATACTGGCCTCTAGGGCATAGATACAACTAACAGAGGTGGCATAGCCGCCGCGGTTCCGCGGCGCAAGGCGGCTCCGGCCGCGGTTCCGCGGCCACTTGGTGGAGCTAAGGCTTCATCTTTGCATGTGATGGCTTCTAGTGTCTTCAAGTGTTCATTCTAATATGTTGATTCTCTGAATGCTTCTTAGATTATTGCCAGATTCCAATTCCTTGAGTTGGCGTATTTTAACAGTCTTCGTTTTGTAAATTTGACCGATCTCATGAAATTTCCTGCACAGACTTCGAAACACAAGTTGCGATATATAGGAATGATGCCATGCTATAAAATGTAGTCAATTTCTCTTATAGTGCCGGTTTAAAAGTCTAACACATGTAATCTGATATTTTACGACTGTTTCACTAGTATGTGTTATATGAATGCCGAACACTTCTATATGAATGCAAATGATAGGGAAGTTACCGGTTAAAAGATGCAGTATTTTCGACTGATCAAATTCCCCCAAAATTATTTTCGATCGTCTCGAGCGAACTTTTTATTAAAAAGAAGGAGAAAATAAATAAAGAGAAAAACTAACTAGCATACTTTCGTAGGCAACACGATTGCACCGAGCATGTGCAACAAGCCTTTAAACCTCTAGGTGTCCCTAGTAGGAGGAGTGTTGTCTCCTGAGGGTTTTCAGCGGATTGCACCTACAAAATCCAATAATAAAAGGAAGATCATGAATATTACATTTAAAGAAGAGAATTGTAAAAGAAAGACTTTGAAAATTAGGGTTTCCAACTAAGCTAGCTTTTCGGTTGTCATGAGCCCTATCTTAATAGTCATGAAAAGATGTCGGAAATCACGTCCTCCCTCAATAAAACATTATCTTATTTTTCATTCCTATCTTTCATCCAAACATCGATCATATAACCCTGCGTGTGTGTAAAGACATCCCTACACCCGGAGAATTCAATTCAAGCTATCATACTCTTGCCCATCAGCCTCAGTACTTTTTAATTAATGAATATTTAAATGAGATTGCTCACATACTTTCATGCGACCGTTAATACTTCTTGAGGTACTAACCGACCGATTACTCCTGTGCTTTCTTACTTGGTGTATTTTCCTCGTCTTGCACCACCTAAGGCTTAGCAGTGACTCTCAGACCAGTTGGCCTTAGGGCACTAGGTGAAGAGGCACCCTCGCTATATTTTTTTATTGCTGCCTTGGCGATAAAACCAGTGTCCATTTTTCTCACCACTTTATATTTTCTTCATTTTTTTTATTTCCTTCATACTTTTGGCTTAAAGACAAGAGCATTTCAAGGTATCCTCTACTATCCCAGGCTTTAAGACGCGTGTAAGTGCGAATAGCAGGGTATCAACGTTCAAAATGTTTGGCTTCCAGAATAGAAACTATTTTTCAGACTTATTTTTATCCTCAGATTAGTGACGTCTTTCATCTTACTAACCCTTGGGACAATGGCTCATAACTACTTATTACTAGTTCGTATAAGAAAACTTCTAATTTTCTTTGTTTCCTTAAATTTTTCTAATCTCATGGATGTAATTTTTCACTATCTAAACTTTCACTATCTTATTTATGTACAAAAAATGTTAAAATATTAAAATATTTTTATATTTTGAAAATTTTAAATTTTTATGGATTTTGAATTTTTTTAAATTTTTATAAGTTTTTAAAGAAATGTTTTGTGCTTATGCAAATGATGCAAAAATAAGCACAAACCTCCTCCAAACTTGTTTTCAACAGCGTCCTCACTGTTGCCAACAACTATATCTACAAAACCTGTAAGCCTGGGAGGAATTATTAGTGGGGGCAAAATATATAAGTGAAGAACCTCCCCCAAACTTACTCTTTTCACTCACCTCCATTCAAAAGATGATGCAGTGATGACATGAAGGTGAGACGGAGGAATTTTAATCAAGATAAACTGGCTCCTGTAAGAACATGAGCTCCTCCGTGGGGTCAGTGGAAAAATATGGCTTTAGTCTATGTCCATTCACTTTGAAAGATGTGCCGTTTTTAACATTTTCTACTTCTACTGCCCCGTGCGGGTATACAGTTTGCACAACAAAAGGTCCCTTCCACCGAGATCGGAGCTTACCCGTGTGAAGGTGTAGTCGTGAATCATAAAGAAGGACTTGTTGACCTGGTGAAAATGTTTTCCTCAATATGTTTTTATCATGAAAAACCTTGGTCTTATTCTTTATGATCACAGCGTTATCGTAAGCTTCATCGCGGAGTTCGCTTAGCTCATTTAGTTGCAGCTTCCGAAAGTTGCAGGCTTGGTTTAGGTCAAAGTTTATTTTCTTAATAGCCCACAATGCTTTATGCTCAATCTCGACGGGTAAGTGACATGCCTTTCCAAACACTATCCTATATGGAGACATCCCTAGGTCGGTTTTAAATGCAGTTCGGAATGCCCAAAGAGCATCCGTCAGTTTGGTCGACCAGTCTTTTCTATTCTTAGCAACAGTCTTCTCCAGGATTAGTTTGATCTGTCTGTTTGAGATCTCAGCCTGCCCACTCGTTTGGGGATGATAGGGTGTAGAAAGTCGATGGTTGATTGAGTATTTCCGCATCAAAGTCTCGAAAGACCTGTTGCAGAAATGTGTCCCATTATAGCTAATGATAGCGCGTGGGTGTCCAAATCGCGAAAAGATATTCTCTTTCAAGAACTTAATGACAACTTTCCTGTCATTAGTGCGACATGGAATGGCTTCAACCCACTTTGAGACATAATCAACCGCCAGCAGTATGTACAAATTCCCAAAGGAGTCGGGAAAGGGACCCATAAAATCAATGCCCCAAACATCGAATATTTCAACAACCAGAATGGGTTGCTGAGGCATTTCATTTCTCCGGGAGATTCTACCCGAGTACTGACATTGTGTACAGGTTTTGCAATAGTCGAATGCGTCCTTGAACAAGGTCGGCCAATAAAAACCACATTGCAAAACCTTCTCCGCCGTCTTTTTAGGACCGAAGTGACCCCCGCAAGCCTGATCATGACAAAAAGAAACGACACTCTTGAACTCTTCTTTCGGGACACACCGACGAATGATCTGATCAGGACAATACTTAAACAAATATGGATCGTCCCAGTAAAAGTGTTTTACTTGGGATAGAAAACGGTATTTGTCTTGTTTTGACCAATCGCTGGGTATAAGTCCCGTGACAAGATAGTTCACAATATCCCCGAACCATGGTTCATTGGATATGCTCAAGAGTTGTTCGTCAGGAAACGAATCATTGATCGGCAGGGTCACAGGGGAAGAAGAGATGCGTGAAAGATGGTCGGCTACTACGTTTTCACATCCTTTCTTATCTTTGATAACAAGATCAAATTCTTGTAGTAGAAGGATCCAGCGTATTAGTCGACCTTTTGCATCTTTCTTCGCCAGAAGATGTTTTAAGGCGGAATGGTCAGTGTACACAACTATAGGAGAGCCAATTAAGTAAGGCCTGAATTTTTCTAATGCAAATACAACCGCTAAAAGTTCTTTTTCGGTGGTTGTATAATTGATTTGTGCATCATTCAAGGTCTTACTTGCATAGTATATCACGTGTGGCATCTTTTCAATGTGCTGTCCTAAGACTGTACCTACTGCAAAGTCGGATGCGTCACACATCAGCTCAAAGGGGCAGTCCTAATTTGGAGACGATAGAACGGGGGCTGAAGTGAGTGAGTGTTTAAGTGAGTCAAAAGCTGTCTCACAGTTCGAGTCAAAGTGGAAGGTCCTATCCTTGGCCAGGAGAAGAGTTAAAGGTCTAGCAATTTTGCTAAAGTCCTTAATGAATCTTCTATAAAAGCCCGCATGGCCAAGGAAAGATCGAATATCTTTGACGCTTTTGGGATGAGGGAGGTTTTGAATGACATCTATCTTAGCTCTGTCAACCTCAATGCCTTTCTGTGAAATGACATGTCCAAGTACAATTCCTTCTTGGACCATGAATTAGCATTTTTCCCAGTTCAAAGTTAAGTTCTTTTCTTTGCAACGAGTAAGAACAGCGTCAAGATTCGCTAGGCAATCAGAAAAAGAGTCTCCAAAAATCGAGAAATCGTCTATAAAGATCTCCAGAAAATTCTCTACCATATCAGAGAATATCCCCATCATACACCGCTGAAAGGTAGCGGGAGCATTGCATAACCCAAAGGGCATGCGACTGTAAGCAAAGGTACCAAAAAGACAAGTAAAAGTGGTTTTATCTTGATCCTTTTTGGCGATGGGGACCTGATTATAGCATGAGTATCCGTCCATAAAACAATAATACTCTCGTCCTGCTAAGCGTTCCAGCATTTGATCAATGAATGGTAGAGGAAAGTGGTCTTTCCTCATGGCGGCATTGAGTTTTCTATAATCAATACATACACGCCACCCAGTTTGGGCGCGTGTCTGAATCAACTCATTTGCCTCATTGGTTATAACAGTGATTCCAGATTTCTTAGGGACGACATGTATAGGACTCACCCATTGGCTATCGGAGATGGGGTATATAATACCATTATCTAGGCATTTGACGATCTCTTTCATCACCGTTTCCTTCATGACGGGATTCAACCGTCTCTGTAGTTCTCGGGTTGGTCTGGCGTCATCCATCACATGTATATGATGTTCTACTATCAAGGGACTAATCCCTTTGATGTCCACCATAGTCCAACCAAACGCCTCTTTGTTAGATCTTAATACCGATAAAAGTGCATTCTCTTGCTCTAATACTAGAGAAGCGGATATTATAACCGGTAACGACTCCTTCTCACCTAAATAAGCATATTTAAGATGAGAAGGTAAAATTTTGAGATCTAATTTGGGCGGAGAAATGATAGAAGGAGGGATCATCGATTGATTTTTGGAATTACAAAGAAGCTCCGAGCCTGTGAAAGATACAGACTCGGGTGGAGAAAAGTCAGGAGTGCAGGACTCAAGTGTAGGAAAAGTGTCCTCACTAAGATCATGTGTGAAGTCAAACAGAGATGTGGTAATGTCGTCGAGATCAGTAAAGCATAGTTCCTCAGCTCCGCAACGATCGGGAGTGATCTCGTGGACAGAGCACACATCGAGAATATGAGCAGAGGGTTCTGATGGCTGACTTCCAACTTTGTAGATATTTAGTTCAATGGTCATATTTCCAAATGATAAATTCATTGAACCATTTCTACAATTAATAACAGCGTTGGAAGTGGCAAGGAAAGGACGACCCAGAATCACTGGAATTTGGCCCCGGGGGTTTGCTACAGGCTGTGTGTCGAGTACAATGAAGTCTACAGAGAATACAAATTCCCCGACCTTTATCAACACATCCTCTAGTTCATCCATTGGTTTGGTGATTGAACGGTCTGCCATTTGGAGAGTGCAGTTGTCACGCCCCGCTTCCCAAAATACGGAAAACGAGGGATGACTAGGCCAGCCATGCTCCTACGGTCAAGTAATAATCCCGCCGTAGTCACACTTCGGCTTCTAGCATTACATGGTAATCAGTAAATAAAGCACAGTAGTAAAGGAATCACATCACTAATTTATTAAATTAAAATCTATTGTTCACAAATTACAGATAACAAGAACAATTACTAACCAAGTTCGATCTCACGATCACTTTTTATGGAAAGCAGAAAAGGAAGAAAAGTACACCAGACTATATCTCCGTGAACTCGAAAGGTAGCTCCGTCTCCTGCGCTGGTCTTTCCACAGGATCTGAGCATGCATACTCAGGTCGTCAGAGCGACACAATAACAATATTATTATAATAAGATGAAACATGTAAAAGAGGTAATACTAATGAAAGAACCATACGAGTATTCACTATATCACTATATGATGCAGAATATGATCTGTGTCCCTATCGGTCTCTAGGTCATGTTTGAAATCGCATAGTGGAAGGAGGATCATGTTTAACAGGAGTCTCGTACATACCCGAGACAACGACCCACATGCCCGGGACATAACCCTGTCAGCCGGATCGCTAGATCCTACCTAATATATATATATCGCTGCTCGAATGATCATCCTCTAAAACACGGTCCCGCTAAATACGATTCTCTTTCCACTTCGATTTCCCCTTTATCCCCAGTTTACACTATTTATGATCTTGATTTAGTCGTGTACAAGTATACCAATGGCACGGTTTTATCACTGTTCACTGTATCAATCACTGTCACGAATATTCACTTTCCATTGGTGTACTCGTCACTCCTAAACCAACATAAATCACGCACGATAATGCAATGTCTACTTATTCTAACACGCGCTAACACTAAGTATATGGCAAATGGGGTATGATATATGTATGTATGCCATCAATAAGCTAAGTATGTTATGAATCCATATGCATGTCATTAACTTACAAAAATTGCATAAATTCATCTGTTTAGAATTCAATGAAATGATACAAGTACGATAAATAGAAAACTCAATCAGCAATTCATCAAAATTAGTTTCAGTTCAATCGGGTTTCCAGTATTCAAGATACAGCTGTTTCATTTTAAGTGCTCGCGGCTGGAAATTCAGTTTCAGAACTGAATGTCCGTTTCGCGACACGAATTGCACCCAGTTGGGTTCAGAATTTAGCGATGCTACAGTTGAATAAAATCTAGGGTTTTCAATAGATTATTTAACGCAACATACTGATCCTCAATCGTGTCTGTACGTCAAAAGTTATATACAGTTTAACATCAGTATGTCACTTCTGAATCTGTTCTGGACAGTTATACGTTCTGCCCTTTTATTTACAATTTAAATAGCAAACGGCAATGAAACGGAATGAAACCACTTGTTTTGTTTATCTAACAGATCCATCTTTAATCCACTGCAGAGTTCCGTAACATACGAATTCAGGAAACAAAGTGACACACATTTTGGGACAGTACACAGTAATCAGAGTCGCTCTGGACTGCAGTCCAGAGTCGCACTCCGATCTAAATATCATCATAGTTACAGAACAGAAATCATTAGAAGTTTACATAGAGTTAAATTTCGTCGAGTCGGCTTCGATTTAATCTCTCGAACGCATCATTCCAGTATGTACATAATTTACAGTGATTTTAATCATTTTCAGATACGGAAAAATTCTAGTTTTATCGGCATATTTGGGGGTATCAATTTTAGTCGCCAACAATCGTATTTTCCAGTGTGATTTATACAAGATATCCGTCATTATATGGGCCAACAGAAAACATCTATTTCCGTCAAATTAAATAATTATTTTCATTGGGGTCTAGCATCGAACAGATAGGTCGCATAATATATCGGGAATCGGTAAATTTATAAACTATATGATTTAAGTTTGTATCACAATTATATTAGCATGTAGCAAGTAAACACTTGCCTGGAAACGTCTCGGGGTTGCACGGCAGCAGCGGCGTCACGAACGCGCGGTGTACGTCGTGAAACGATTTGCGCGAGCTTGGCTCGCGATACGGAATTTGTGTCGGAGTTGCCCGGAGCCGTCGCACGGTCACTGGAGGTTGAGGGGTGCTCAGTGGTCCTCAGCGAGTGCACAGGGATCGACGACGGTCGGCGGCGTCGCTCCGACGACGAGCCGCAGTGGGTGTCGGGTTGTTTGGGTTTTGTATATTTTGAAGAGAGAGGGAAGTGGGGGCTCGGGTTCTAGATTTTGGAGGAGGAGGAGATGCTGCGTGTGTAGAGGTCGACGGATGCTTCAGGTCAGCGGGGGCTCGCCGGCGTCGAGGGGGCAGTGTGGTGGTCGGCTCGGGTGTGACGGGTTGGGTGTGTAGGGGATTGGGTTGATGGAGTGTAGTGGTGAGGAGTTATGTTGGTGGAGGAGGGGTGAGCGAGGGGTCGCCGAGGGGTTGTCGAGGGTTGTCGCCGGCGGTGGAGTGAGGGACAATGGGTGCTCGGTGGGTTTTTGTGAATGGAGATAAGTGAGGCAATTTTTTTGAAAATGAAAGAGAAGAGAGAGGTGAGGGTGTGAGGAAATGAATGAGGGTTGAAGTCGCGGGTGAAACGTCGCAAGAGTGGGGCGTGGGCGTGGGCGCGAGCTGCGGCGGAGGAGGCGGGTCGCGAGCGAGAATCGAGGAAAGAGCCGTTGGAGAGGGAGATGAACAGGAGCGGGTCGGGTTGGGTGTTGAGGAGGCGGGCCGAAGGAGTTGGGCTGAGGAGTTTTAAAGAATTCCTTTAAAAATTTTGTGGGCTGAGGGGGAGAATGGGCCGGGGGATTGAATAAAGAATTTATTTAAAAAAATGGTGAGTGGGCTGAGGAAGGGAAACGGGCTGGGTTCATTTTTAATTAACGATTTTAAATGGAAAAATTTATATGGGCTGAGGGTTAATTTTAAAGGAAAAATTTAAATGGGCTGAAGTCTTAAGGAAGTGTATATGTTAATTTAAATTTGGGTTTATTTGTTGGGCTTAGGGTTTTATAGATGGGGTTAGGATTAGTAAAATTTTGGTTTTAGTTTAGTTTGGCTTTGATTTTAAATCTTGGGTTTTGACTTTTAGGGCTTGGGAAAAATTTTAAATATTGGGATTCAAGCAACCACCTTCTTAAAAAATATACGAGGAAAAAGTAAATCTCTGGGATTTAGAAAAATAGAAAACCTTTATTAAGATGGGAACGGGGATTTACATCATACCCCTCTTACAAAAATTTCGTCCTCGAAATTTAACAAGGATACAAGGAAACAATGTACTAAACAAAGAGATGTGGATAACGATCACGGATATCTTCCTCCCGCTCCCAGGTGGATTCTCCTGGGGAACGACCGCCCCAAGACACTCGGACTAAAGGAATGACCTTATTCTTCAGTACTTTCTCCCTGCGGTCGAGGATGGTAGTGGGCTGCTCCTCGTACGATAGATCGGTACCCAAAACTAGCTCCGAATGGTCCAGGACATGGCTCTCATCCCGAACATAACGCCGCAACTGTGACACGTGGAAGGTATTGTGCACACCAGCTAGCGATGGAGGCAAGGCAAGTCGATAGGCCACCTCTCCTACTCGCTCTAGCACCTTAAAAGGTCCGATAAAACGGGGACTGAGCTTTCCCCGGCCTCCGAACCTGATAACTCCACGGGTAGGGGAAATCTTCAAGAACACGTGATCTCCGACTTTGAATTCTAGTGCCCTCCTGCTGGTATCTGCCCAACTCTTCTGTCGATCCTGAGCCGTCTTAATACGCTGCCTGATCATTTGGACCTTGTCGACTGTCTGAACAATGAGTTCGGGGCCCAGTAATCTTCGTTCTCCCACATCATCCCAACATACTGGGGATCGACACTTCCGCCCGTATAGTGCTTCAAAAGGAGCCATCTGAATACTAGCCTGATAACTATTGTTATAAGAGAACTCGACTAGATGCAGATGGTCCTCCTAGGAACCCTGAAAGTCCAACATGCAGGCTCTCAACATATCCTCGAGCGTCTGAATCGTACGCTCAGATTGTCCATCCGTCTGTGGGTGATAGGCTGTGCTGAGTTTAAGGCGGGTTCCCAAACTCTCCTGTAAGCTCTTCCAAAAGTGTGACAAGAATCTGGTGTCCCGGTCTGACACAATACTGACTGGAACACCGTGAAGTCGTACAATCTCCTGCATATATCTTTCTGCCAGTGATTCTGTCGACTGTCCCACTCGGAAAGGTAGGAAGTGTGCAGCTTTCGTGAGGCGATCGACGATAACCCAAATGGCGTTATTGCCCCTAGGGCTCCGTGGTACGGCCGTCACAAAATCCATGGTAATGTGCTCCCACTTCCATTCAGGTATCGGCAGTGGTTGTAACAATCCTGCTGTCCTCTGATGCTCCGCCTTCACCTGCTGGCATACCAAACACCTGGATACAAACCTCGCAATTTCCCGCATCCCGTTCCACCAAAAATGCTGCTTTAGGTCCTGATACATTTTTGTACCTCCTGGATGCACAGAATAAGCTGAACTGTGTGCTTCAGCCAATACTTCTTCTTGAACATCTCTTTTGGGTACGCAGAGTCTACTACCGAATCTCAGAGAGCCATCTTCATGTATAATCAAATCCGTTCTCAGTCTGGCTTCCACTTGCTCTATGAACTTTTGCAATCGGGGATCATCCGCTTGTGCAATCTTGATGCGATCCACCAGAGAAGATTGCACCTGTAGTTGCCAAAGTTGACTGAGTACGTTCGGTGTAACGACTTCAAGTTCGAGTCTCTGAAAGTCCTCAATAATGCTCCTCTGATCGGTCAACATCATGACCGTTGGCTTGCGACTGAGCGCATCTGGTATAACATTCACCTTCCCCGGGTGATACTGAAGGTCCAAGTCATAATCTGCCATCAGCTCTAGCCATCGGCGCTGCCTCATGTTTAGTTCCTTCTGAATGAAAACATACTTCAAACTTTTGTGATCAGTGTACACCTCCACTTTCTCACCCAATAGATGTGCCTCCAAATCTTCAACGCAAAGACTACCGCAGCCAACTCCAAGTCATGCGTAGGGTAGTTCTTCTCGTGGTTTCTCAGTTGTCGAGAGGCGTAAGCAACCACTCGGCCGTGCTGCATTAGAACACAGCCTAATCCCTTCCCTGAGGCATCACTGTGTATCACCAAACCACCGGAATCATCTGGTACTGTAAGAATAGGCGCCGCGGTTAACTTCTGCTTCAGTGTGTCAAATGCCTGAGTGCACTCCTCTGTCCACGTAAACGGTACGTCCTTCCGTGTCAGCCTCGTCAATGGTTCAGCGATTCTTGAGAAATCTTGGACGAATCTCCGATAATACCCTGCCAATCCCAGAAAACTCCTGATCTCGGCCACTGATTTCGGCGTTGAGTACCTGTGCGATTCTTGAGTACCTGTGCTACTGATCTCCGATTCTATCTTTGCCGGGTCTACCGAGATGCCTTCGCCCGAAACGATATGTCCCAAAAACTGAACCTTGTCGAGCCAGAATTCATAATTGCTTAGCTTCATATACAGCTTCTCTTCCCGAAGAATTTGTAGGACTGTGCGCAAATGTTCAGCGTGCTCTTCCCGGGTCTTCGAGTAGACAAGTATGTCGTCGATAAACACAACGACAAATGTGTCCAAGTACTTTGCGAACACACTGTTCATCAAGTCTATGAATATTGCTGGGGCATTGGTAACACCGAACGACATCACAAGGAACTCGTAATGTCCGTATCGAGTCCTGAAAGCCGTCTTGCATACATCCTCGGCTGCTACTCTGATTTGATGATATCCAGAACGGAGATCCAACTTCGAGAATACCTTGGCTCCACTTAGCTGATCGAATAAGTCGTCAATGCGCGGGATTGGGTACTTGTTCTTTATTGTGACCTTGTTCAGCTCCCGATAATCTATACACATTCGCAGCGATCCATCCTTCTTCTTTACTAACAGAACTGGTGCACCCCACGGTGAAGCGCTTGGCCGAATAAATCCCTTCTCCAATAGTTCTTCAACCTGCTTCTTCAATTCCGCCAACTCAACTGGTGCCATTTTGTATGGGGCTCTGGATACTGGGGCTGTACCTGGAGTTAAATCGATTGAGAACTCCAAGATTCGAGGAGGTGGCAGACCTGGTAGATCTTCAGGAAATACATCCAGAAAGTCCCGAACAATTTCTGGGACTGGGCTCTTATCAACCTCCATAGCTGTCAGCTCCTTGGGCTTGGTTCTATACTTAGCTGGCTCCAAAGATTCACTTCCTCCCTCGAAAGTAAACTCCGGGTGATTGGGAATGCGGAAGATCACCTTCCTTGCACGACAATCGATAACTGCATGGAAAGTGCTCATCCAATCCATCCCGAGAATTGCGTCGTAACTGCCTGTCCCAATCAGAAGGAAATTCGCATAGAATTCCCTGCCACACACTACAACCGGGCATAACCCACATTCTCGACTAGATATTATAATGCCGTTACCCGTATGTATTTCCCATCCCTTGGTTAATGGTTCATGTGGTATTGAGTGTGTATCAGTGAAATGCTCAGACAAGAAACAATGCGATGCTCCAGAATCAAATAGTACTCTAGCTGACAAGGAATGTACAAGTAGAGTACCTGTAACCACGTCTCCTGACGCCTCTTCCTGCTCTGCGGTCAAAGTGAAAGCCCGTCCCTGACCGCGACCTGTAAATGGTTGCCTCTGCTCCTGTGGCCTCTGCTGTGGCGGTCCAGAACCTCCCTGTATCTCTGCTCGCTCAGGGCAACTGCTAATCTTATGCTGACTGGATCCACAAATCAAACACTGTCCCTTGGCACGGCGACAGTCCTTCTGGGTGTGCCCACCTCTACCGCAATAGCCGCAAACTACACCTTGTCTCTGGGGGCGATGCTGTGGTACGAACGGGCGCTTCATTTGTGTCGTTCCAGACCTGTGAACCGGTATGGCTCCTCGAGAAGGCACGTGAGTACGTGCTGGAACGACTGGAGGTCTCCTGAACTTGTTAATCAATTGCTCCTGAACTCTCGCCGCGTTGAGTACCTGTGCGAAAGTCTACAAATCCAGCGATGCAATCAATTGCTGCAACTCGAAATCTAGCCCCTGAAGGAAACGTCTGGCCCTGGTGGCCTCTGAGACGATCATGTATGGAGCAAAACGGCTCAGACGGTTGAACTCTGCCGCATATACGTCCACTGGGCGTCCATTCTGCTTCAAAAGAATAAACCTTTCCTCCATTTCTGCCTTGGCTGTGGAAGGAAAATAATGATCTAGGAAACATTCCTTAAATTTGCCCCATTCAATCGGCCCGTCTAGCCTGCTTTCTTCCACCGACCACCATGTACGGGCTTCATCTTCCAATTGTATCTTTATCACGTCCACCCTATCTTCCGCTGGAACCCTGGATGCTGTCAATAAGTTCTCTATGTTCACCAGCCATTGCTTAGCCTCAAGGGGTTCAGCTAGCCCTGTGAATGCCGCTGGATGTAACCGCCGGAAGTCTGATACGGTACCAGCCCTAGCATGATAAGTTGGTGGAGTAGCGCCCCTGGGAGTGGTAATGAGTGCGGAGAGTCCTCCCGCGGCGGTAATCGCCCTTAGTCCCTCAGTGAGTAAATCTGTCTTCCTCTCCTGAGCTTCCGCGAGAGAGGTCAGTGCACTAAGTATTCTTTCCGTGCGGTCCTGAGTGCTGGAGTCCGAGGAGGGGTCGTTCGGGGACGTCATATCACTGGAAGATTCAAAAGGATAAGATCAGATTCAAGGATGAAAATCAAGAGTAGTGAAACGAGAATAATGTAATACAGTATAGTTAATGTTATCCCTTGATACTAAACAAGGCTCTGATACCAACTAAACCATGTCACGCCCCGCTTCCCAAAATACGGAAAACGAGGGATGACTAGGCCAGCCATGCTCCTACGGTCAAGGAATCATCCCGCCGTAGTCACACTTCGGCTTCTAGCATTACATGGTAATCAGTAAATAAAGCACAGTAGTAAAGGAATCACATCACTAATTTATTACATTAAAATCTATTGTTCACAAATTACAGATAACAAGAACAATTACTAACCAAGTTCAATCTCACGATCACATTTTATGGAAAGCAATAAAGGAAGAAAAGTACACCAGACTATATCTCCGTGAACTCGAAAGGTAGCTCCGTCTCCTGCGCTGGTCCTTCCACGGGATCTGAGCATGCATACTCAGGTCGTCAGAGCGACACAATAACAATATTATTATAATAAGATGAAACATGTAAAAGAGGTAATACTAATGAAAGAACCATACGAGTATTCACTATATCACTATATGATGCAGAATATGATCTGTGTCCCTATCGGTCTCTAGGTCATGTTTGAAATCGCATAGTGGAAGGAGGATCATGTTTAACAGGAGTCTCGTACATACCTGAGACAACGGCCCACATGCCCGGGACATAACCCTGTCAGCCGGATCGCTAGATCCTACCTAATATATATATATCGCTGCTCGAATGATCATCCTCTAAAACACGGTCCCGCTAAATACGATTCTCTTTCCACTTCGATTTCCCCTTTATCCCCAGTTTACACTATTTATGATCTTGATTTAGTCGTGTACAAGTATACCAATGGCACGGTTTTATCACTGTTCACTGTATCAATCACTGTCACGAATATTCACTTTCCATTGGTGTACTCGTCACTCCTAAACCAACATCAATCACGCACGATAATACAATGTCCACTGACTCTAACATGTGCTAACACTAAGTATATGGCAAATGGGGTATGATATATGTATGTATGCCATCAATAAGCTAAGTATGCTATGAATCCATATGCATGTCATTAACTTACAAAAATTGTATAAATTCATCTGTTTAGAATTCAATGAAATGATACAAGTACGATAAATAGAACACTCAATAAAAAATTCATCAAAATTAGTTTCAGTTCAATCGGGTTTCCAGTATTCAAGATACAGCTGTTTCATTTTAAGTGCTCACGGCTGGAAATTCAGTTTCAGAACTGAACGTCCGTTTCGCGACACGAATTGCACCCAGTTGGGTTCAGAATTTAGCGATGCTACATTTGAATAAAATCTAGGGTTTTCAATAGAGTATTCAACGCAATAGACGGATCCTCAATCGTGTCTGTACGTCGAAAGTTATACACAGTTTAACATCAGTATGTCACTTCTGAATCTGTTCTGGACGGTTATACGTTCTGCCATTTTATTTACAATTTAAATAGCAAACGGCAATGAAACCACTTGTTTTATTTAGCTAACAGATCCATATTTAATCCAATGCAGAGTTCCGTAACATACGAATTCAGGAAACAAAGTGACACACATTTTGGGACAGTACACAGTAATCAGAGTCGCTCTGGACTGCAGTCCAGAGTCGCACTCCGATCTAAATATCATCATAGTTACTGAACAGAAATCATTAGAAGTTTACATAGAGTTAAAGTTCGTCGAGTCATCTTCGATTTAAGCCCTCGAACGCATCATTCCGGTATGTACATAATTTACAGTGATTTTAATCATTTTCAGATACGGAAAAATTCTAGTTTTATCGGCATATTTGGGGGTATCAATTTTAGTCACTAACAATCGTATTTTCCAGTGAGATTTATACACGATATCCGTCATTATATGGGCCAACAGAAAATATCTATTTCCGTCAAATTAAACAATTATTTTCATTGGGGTCTAGTATCGAACACATAGGTCGCATAATATATCGGGAATCGGTAAATTTATAAACTATATGATTTAAGTTTGTATCACAATTATATTAGCATGTAGCAAGTAAACACTTGCCTGGAAACGTCTCGGGGTTGCACGGCAGCAGCGGCGTCACGAACGCGCGGTGTACGTCGTGAAACGATTTGCGCGAGTTTGGCTCGCGATACGGAATTTGTGTCGGAGTTGCCCGGAGCCGTCGCACGGTCACTGAAGGTTGAGGGGTGCTCAGTGGTCCTCAGCGAGTGCACAAGGATCGACGACGGTCGACGGCGTCGCTCCGGCGACGAGCCGCAGTGGGTGTCGGGTTGTTTGGGTTTTGTATATTTTGAAGAGAGAGAGAAGTGGGGGCTCGGGTTCTAGATTTTGGAGGAGGAGGAGATGCTGAGTGTGTAGAGGTCGACGGATGCTACAGGTCAGCGGGGGCTCGCCGGCGTCGAGGGGGCAGTGTGGTGGTCGGCTCGGGTGTGACGGGTTGGGTGTGCAGGGGATTGGGTTGATGGAGTGTAGTGGTGAGGAGTTATGTTGGTGGAGGAGGGGTGAGCGAGGGGTCGCCGAGGGGTTGTCGAGGGTTGTTGCCGGCGGTGGAGTGAGGGACAATGGGTGCTCGGTGGGTTTTTGTGAATGAAGAGAAGTGAGGCAATTTTTTTGAAAATGAAAGAGAAGAGAGAGGTGAGGGTGTGAGGAAATGAATGAGAGTTGAAGTCGCGGGTGAAACATCGCAAGAGCGGGGCGTGGGCGCGAGCTGCGGCGGAGGAGGTGGGTCGCGAGCGGGAATGGAGGAAAGAGCCGTTGGAGAGGGAGATGAACAGGAGCGGGTCGGGTCGGGTGTTCAGGAGGCGGGCCGAAGGAGTTGGCTGAGGAGTTTTAAAAGAATTCCTTTAAAAATTTTGTGGGCTGAGGGGGAGAATGGGCCGGGGGATTGAATAAAGAATTTATTTAAAAAAATGGTGAGTGGGCTGAGGAAGGGAAACGGGCTGGGTTCATTTTTAATTAACGATTTTAAATGGAAAAATTTATATGGGCTGAGGGTTAATTTTAAAGGAAAAATTTAAATGGGCTGAACTCTTAAGGAAGTGTATATGTTAATTTAAATTTGGGTTTATTTGTTGGGCTTAGGGTTTTATAGATGGGGTTAGGATTAGTAAAATTTTGGTTTCAGTTTAGTTTGGCTTTGATTTTAAATCTTGGGTTTTGACTTTTAGGGCTTGGGAAAAATTTTAAATATTGGGATTCAAGCAACCACCTTCTTCAAAATTATACGAGGAAAAAGTAAATCTCTGGGATTTAGAAAAATAGAAAACCTTTATTAAGATGGGAACGGGGATTTACAGCAGTGAGCAGGTTTCAACTCTCCAATCCCTAGTTGCTCATATACAGAATATGGAAGTAGGTTAACACTTGCGCCAAGGTCTAAAAGAGCACGATTTATGTTTTTACCCCCAATAGAAATCGATATTGTAGGACATCCTGGGTCCTTACGTTTCTTTGGTAGCTGGGGGATAAAAGCAGTGCTAATATTATTAGACATGAAGACCTTCTTCGGCACTTGAGTCTTCCTCTTCCTAGTGCACAAGTCATTAAGAATTTTCGCATAAGCGGGGACTTGTTGAATCCCATCTAGGAGAGGGATGTTGATGTTAACCTGTTTGAATATTTCCATAATTTTCTCCATATGAGGACTCGTTCTGTTACCCCTTAACCGATTCGGGTAAGGAGCTTTCACAATTAGTGCTGGGTCCATCATAGGAGAAGGAAGAGGGGGTAGACGAGATCCCAAAAGAGGAGTGGGGACCGTCTGTGGAGAACTAGAAGGGCTATACTGATGTGTCGATCTTAGTGGGAAATGGAGAATAGGCTCGCGAGAAAGTGGTGGGGTAGAAGAACAATGATCAGAAGTAGAAGTGTGTGTGTGAGGGAAGGTCTCAGCCGGGGTGTTATTGATAGGATTTTCAATATCATCAATTCCTTCCCCGACATGATTGTTCAGCACTCTTCCCGATCTTAACGTTGTGACGGCATTTACATTGTAATGCCCAGGATTTGGTAGGGGTTGAGAAGGAAGTTTCCCTTTTTCTCTTGCACTCATTTCGGCTTTAAGTCGTGCGATTTCAGCTTCCATCGATCTGATACTCTCAGCTTCGGACGCTGAGTTTTTCTTTATCTCACTGACGGAAGTTCTAACCTCAGCCGAAATCTCTATAAAATTTGACAAAAGTGATTTCATGGTTTGAGTGAATTGAGAGAGTTCGTCAGAACCGGTCAACTGCATAGGATTAGACTGTGCAGGAGTGTTGACCTGGTTGTTGAAATTTTGTGACTGGTAGGGGTGCTGAGTGAGTTGAAGTGGTTGCTGTTGTGGTGGAAGAGCCCTTTGAAAATTATTTTGGCTTGGAACCGTGTTTTGAGATTGTTGTTGGTTCCAAGAAAAATTCGGGTGATTCCTCCAACCCTGATTGTACGTGGAAGAATATGGATCGTTTCTAGGTCTTTGAAATGCGGATTAGTATGCTCATGACCTTGAAACGCAGAGTTTAATAGACATTCTTCCGTTAAATGAGACGGATCGGAACAGCAGCCACATACAGTTTTGGGGAGCGACATTGGGTTTAGGGAGGCTGCAGAAAATTTGTGTTCCATAGCGCTGAGCTTCTTTTGCATTGCTGCCATCTCAGCTCGAACACCTATGGACACATCTATTTGGTGTACGCCACCCCTATTCAATGATTGGGTTCCACTCTCCCACTGTAGTGATTTTTCAGCGAACTCTTCTAAAAATTTCCAAGCTTCCCCATCATCCTTGGTCATAAAGGTACCTTGACACATGTTTTCAAGGTTCTGTTTAGTGTTTGGGTTAATGCCCTCATAAATGATTCGGCAAAGATCCCATCTCGGGATGCCGTGATGAGGACACTGAACCAAAAGATCCTTGAAACGTTCAAAGCATTTTGAAAATGGTTCAGTAGGGAGCTGGGTAAATTGATTCAGTTCGCTACGGATTCGAGCTGTCTTTTGCATTGGGTAAAATTTCTTAAGGAATGCTGCAACGAATTCTTCCCAATTCGTGATAGAGTGTGCGGTAGTGTTATATAGCCACTTCTCGGCTATATCGCACAAAGTAAATGGAAGAAGTAGTAGACGCATAGCATCCACTGAAAGTTATGACGTACCCATCATTGCGCATACGTTTTCAAATTTGGTGATGAAAACATAAGCATCCTCAGTTTTGAGTCCGTGGAATTTGGGTAAAAGGTTGATGTATTGGGGTTTAATTTCAAAATTATCCCCGTTGGCTGGTGGAATGGATAAGCAGGTCGAAAGAGGACCTCGCAGTGGATAGCACCTCTCTTGGAGAGAGATGCGGGGTGGATTCTGCGCACCAACGGACGGCGGCATATTAGTGTTAAAGAAATTCGATGGAGACTGATCCATCGATGTGGGTGTGGTGGTGGGTAAAGAAGAAGTAAATGGAGAAATACCGACTTCGGAGTCGATAAAGGGTACGCGGACTAAACGGGCACTAGAATCCCGTGTCCAGCCTATCTTGTACTAAAAAGGGTTAGTACAAGTGGCAGTGTTGACTTATAATTAGGGGTAGTGAATGAATGAATGCGGTGTTTGTTTTGAAAACAGGACGGATTTTTGAAAAAATGACGCAACACAACAAATGCAACACACAAAACCCTAATTCTAGGGGTCGCCTAGGTCAGATCTCTAGACCGCTCCTAACTTCCAAAAGACAAGACGCAGGATAAATGCTCCACTGCCTCTTTGTCTCTCCTGTGGCCAGGTAAGTGGGAGGTTCTCCACTACGTAAGTAGTGGGCCTAATTAAGTAACCACTAGTCTTCGACACACTTGCCTTAGACACCACAAGAGAAACGCGAATAAGCAATGAATTACCCACGGCCTTCTTCTGTCCTAAGTGAGCGCGACGGTCCTTAGAGTCATCTCTAGATCTTTTTTAGTTAATTGGTGTAAATGCGGATGCAATTTTGCGATTTTCGGGGCTTAGGAAGGGTAATGAACTCCCCACCTAATCTGGATTTGGTCTTTGCCCCTTGATGTCCGTATTAATTATGTAAACAACCACAAAAATCAAAACAAGCACAATTTAATTTTGCTTTTTGCGCGCTGTGATTTATTTGCAAAGAAACCTGCAACAAATTGTTAATTGGAGCAGATTTAGGAAGGAGATAAGAAAGATAGAGGTTACCTGCCAAAACTTGTACAGAGATCTCCTTGAGAAGCCGCGGAACCGCCGCAGTAAGGAGCTAGGGCCGCGGAAACGCGGTGGCTTAGTGAGATCACTGCACGAAATTTTAACAGAGAGCTTCTGTTGATCCCCTGAGTCCTCTGGAACTCTCCAAATAATTTTCCAATTGCACAGCAAGCTCTAGATTTTCCTTACGAAACACCACAACAAATCGTTTAGATTTTGCGGGAATTTTGATTACAAAATTACAATGGAATAAATCTTTCAATTCAAATTTCAATATAAAACGAATTAGCGCGCGATCCCCGGCAACGGCGCCATTTGATTGATTCTAATTCCGATTGTGTGTGTAACTCGAATGAGTTTCTTTGTGTCGGTTTAGAAAATGAATAGAATTCATAATCAAAGAATTATTTGACCGCAATCAACTACGGTGTCGGATGTAGATCGTTAGCGAGTGCGGATCGTCCACAGGGATTGTGCGATTCGTTTGTAATTTTGATTTGTTTGAATTGAAAAGTTAATAGAAAAGAAAAGAAAACATGATTCAAGATTTTTATCGATGGGTTTCAAGTGTCACTATTCTAATCAAGAATCAAGAAAATGATAAACATCGAGAATCGAGTTTCGATAGAATTCCAATCACTTTAGGGTTTCAAGATTTGAAGTAAAGCTCGTAGGAATCGAGTAAATTGTAGATGTGATGAAGATTCAAGATTACGATTTCTTATCTAGTAACAAATTGATGCTAAATCGATGTCGAATTCATCGAGGATCAAGGATTTTGCGAAGAATTAGGGTTCCTCATCCTATCCTTTGTCCTTTCGATGAATAACATTCACTAGATAGCTTCTTGAAAGTCGAATGATCAATTGTCGATCTCTAGATCGTGCGAAAGGAATCAAGAACACATTCGCATCGATCTAGATCATCGATCAATCGATTTTCAAGAATTTACAATTGTTTTAAGACTTAAGGAAACGTTTAACAATTCATCAACATCATCATTTTACAATTGTTTCGATTCCTCCACGAGCGGAGTTTTATTCAAGCATCATCACAAAGTACATATTCAAGAATCGAAATGAATCATAATGCTTGAATTAAAAATAAGCAAGTTAAAGAATCTTCACCTTCATTACATCAACAAGTAGTTACAACTCTTAAGATTTACAAGAGGTAGGAACTTCGCTTGTCGAATCTTGCATCGCTCGGCTTCTTGAGTCTTGGATCGCTTCGATCTCGTGCTCCGTTGAATACCGGCTTTGCTTCTAAAGGATGTTTGAAGACTTGCTTTGCTTGAACTCCATGGATCTTGAATTGGGTATTTCTAGATTGGATTAGGGTTAGGGTTTGGACACAAGCCTTGTCACCAGACTTGTGGGTGGAAATTGGAGAAGAAGAATGAACTAGAATTTAGCCAACAATGAGTTGTCTAAGATCTATGATATATGATATTTTTACAAGTGAGCCTAGGGGTCTATTTATAGGTTTCCCAAACCCTAGGTCTAGGTTTTTGAATTTGCAATTCCCTCCAAAAGTTTGTTGTAAGTTAGTTAGGAGCTTAGCTTAGACTTTAAGCTAGGAATGTTTAGCTTAGAAACCCTAAGGCTTGCTGATCTGGCAGAGTCTTCTGGAAAATGTAAAGTCTTGAAGAGCTATAGGAGCCGAGGTGGAGATATTGCAGCAGAGAAAAGATGATGAGGTGGCATAGCTGCCGCGGTTCCGCGACGCAAGGCGGCTCCGGCCGCGGTTCCGTGGCCACTTGGTGGAGCTAGGGCTTCATCTTTGCATGTGATGGCTTCTAGTGTCTTCAAGTGTTCATTCTAATATGTTGATTCTCTGAATGCTTCTTAGATTATTGCCAGATTCCAATTCCTTCAGTTGGCATATTTTAACAGTCTTCGTTTTGTAAATTTGACCGATCTCATGAAATTTCCTGCACAGACTTCGAAACACAAGTTGCGATATATAGGAATGATGCCATGCTATGAAATGCAGTCAATTTCCCTTATAGTGCCGGTTTAAAAGTCTAACACATGTAATCTGATATTTTACGACTGTTTCGCTAATATGTGTTATATGAATGCCGAACACTTCTATATGAATGCAAATGATAGGGAAGTTGCCGGTTAAAAGATGCAGTATTTTCGACTGATCAGGCGTCTACTTGCACGAAGTGTTCCAGCTGCAACTGCAACTCGGGTTCCGGCTCATCTGGAGGCATAGCTTACGGGTCTCAAGCGGCCTCCTTGTTCATGATGCCGGTGGGCCAAGTAACTCAGGCCACTACTGGGCTGGTCTTTGGGACTATGATCCCACCCATGAGCTTCAATGCCCCGATGTTGCCGCAAGAAGCCCCAAAGAAGTCGGTCTTCGATCGACTTACCACTACTGCGACCTCTCTCAACGGGTCGTCCAGCTTTGGCGCCTCAGTCTTCGCCAGATTAGGCCAAAGTTCATGTGGCCCATGATGAAGCCTGCAATTCCAGAAAAGGTTATTCCGAAGAGGATAGCCATCCCTGCTCCCGAAGTCGTCAAGGCGGCTTCTCCTGCCAAAGGGTCGGTCTTCTCAAGACTGGCTACTCCGGCTCCCGCGTCAGTCGAAGTCCTCAAAGCTACTTCCCCCGCCCAGAGGTCTGTCTTTGACAGGTTAGACACTGCTACTCGACGAACGTCGGTCTTCAAGAGGCTGGTACCAGCAGCGCCTCACCAGAACATGGGGCATGACGATGCCATCCCCATAGCTGAACCAATGCCATCTGCGCGACATGCTCGCCATCGTCACTGGCGCCGAGTACGGAAGGCCGGGGGCAGCTCTCCGTCTGGATTTACTCCACCGGCTCCAACGGTGGAGATCGATGCTGCTGTTCTAACCGGGAACAACTTTGAATTGTTGAACAAGGTGCGCAGGAACTCTCCTACCGCCATACTGAAAAGATCTCCTCCACCGGTGGAGAATGTTACAGAAACAAAGCCGGAGCAACCCCCTCAGCGGCTGTCTTCCAAAATTTACAAGGTCTGGCGATAGGTTCAAGACCCAGTCATTGATCAAGATTACCCTCGCCGACAGAAAAAAGTGAAAGTTCAACAAGAAGAGAACCATCTTGCTAAGCAACAAAAGGCAACAGCTACCTGGGTGCCCATTGCGACGGCCCCCTCAATGTCAACTGCTCAAAAGAGAAGGAGGCCGGAGAAAGCCCCTGTAACTACAGCAGACCACAGAGACGCTAAGCCCAAACGCCCCAAGTCTGAGGGCATAAAGGTGCATACTGTTTACATGGCTTCCGGAAAAGAGGAAAGACGCGCTTCGACAGGTCACCGACCGCTCACCCGATCCGTGACAAAAGCCCAGGAGCAGCAGCAGAAGCTTCAGGAAATGCTGATGCAAATGGCCGCACTCACCGGGCCAAAAGAAAGCCTGGAGGCGTCATCAGAGCAGCGCCACGAACAAGAAACCGATGCTGACTTCCTACACAGAGTCCTCGAAAAGAAGGATAGAGAAGCTGCAGAACAAGCTGCCAACATAAAACGAATGACGCTTCTCTTCCAAGACATGGTCGGGATGATGTTACGGCCGAATCCTCCAGCTAAAGACCCTTCGATCATTATTGAAGACGACAGAGGGGAGACATCGAACCCTCCTCCAGCTCTTTCAGAAGCCAAGGAGGAAACCATTTCCAAGGCCGCTCTGAATGATTACATTGCTCAGTAAATACGAGCTCACCGAGCGAACGAAACGGCCGGCCAAATTGTTAAAACTGGGCGACCATATCCAGGCTGGTATGACCAAATAAGTTACCCGCCGGGATATACGATCCCCAAATTCTATGTGTACAAGGGGACAGGTAATCCCCATCAACATGTCGCTCAGTTCAGGGCTCTTTGCGGCAACACCGGGGGCGATGATAAGTTGTTACTTCGTCAGTTCGTCGGCAGCTTAGTAGAAACAACCTTTGAATGGTATTCGGAGCTGCCTAACGACTTTGTCAAAACATTTGCAGAGATGGATCTACTATTCACCCAGCGTTTCGCGAGTGCTAGTGAACGCACCCCAATAACAGCATTGATCAATGCCAGGGTGAAGCCTGGAGAAACATGGGTCCAATATGCAATACGATGGCGAAATTTGTGGTCGAAATGCGAGCAACGCATCGAGGAAGCGCCGACGGTAGGAATGTTTGTGGGTACCCTCGACCCTCAAGCGACTATCTCGCAATTCATGATGTTCTTCAAGCCAACTACTTTCCAGGCCTTGATTAACAAGCTGGCCTAAATGGACCAGATGAGGCATAGACCGTCTCCTCCAAAGACGGATCCTCGGAATGAAAAGGGGAAAGGAAAAGCAACTTTCGTCGCCAATACTCAACAACACCCGAGTAACTTAAAGCCGGTTGTTCACCTAAACAATATGCGTCCATGCCCATCCCTCGAGGAGAGGCTAGGATGTCCTTACTCGTTTCCCCATGATAAAACGAGGAGAATGTTTGAGCTGGCAGTGCGCAACAGACTCATCAATCTGCCAGATCCAAAACGTCTGTTGCATCCCAACGACGTCAACGATCCCAATTACTGCCCCTACCACCGAGTATTGGGCCATCCGATTGAAGACTGCTATGTCTTCAAAAACTGGGTTGAGGACCAATACCAACAAGGCAAATTCGAATTATCGGAAAATTGGAAGGTGAACCCGTCGCAACCTCACGCCCCTAAAAAAGTGGACGTGCCGGGGGCATCGTGCTCATTCATAAGGGAAGCCCCGTGGGAATTTGTTCTTTCGGCAAAGACGAAAAGAATGCTGAAGGATCTCCAAACGTGCCCGGCAATCAGGTGGAAAAATCCACTGGAACCCGAGATCGTCGAGGGAATGCTGAAACCGTGCCCAACTACAAAAATTGGTGGTGATAGTTAAAGCGTTCGCACCCGGCTGTCAAAGTCTTCGAAGAAAAAGAAGAAGACCCAAAAGCCCGTGAAACTTGATAGCAAGCGCACAGACCTACAAAAACAGATCGACGCTCTGGAAGAATATAACCAGAAGGCGCGGACCCTGGTCACACTCCAAGAATTTCTCAACAATATCCTTGAGAACGGAGATGGCGACGATAACGACAGGGATGGCTCGTCAAAAGAATCTGATGACTATATGGTAAGTTGCCACATGATCTCTCATTCGGCATTAACTAATGAAGAAACGCACTCGGCGATAGAACACAACACAAAAGAGCTGGGGGCAGGATCGAAGCCGAAACCCTTGGAAGCGTCTGACGAGAAGATTGAATTGCTACTGAACGAAGCCCGTCAGAAAAGCAAACCCAATCGAGAGCGTGAACTGGCTATATTCGAAAAAGCCAAACGCCGACGACTGGAGGAAAAGGTCGAGACACCTCAACTGGAGCAAAGCATCCCTACCGCCAGTAAAAGCAAGTTTAAAGTAAGGAAACGATTCGCTAGGGCCTTGGCAATAAGAATGAAGTCGCCCTTTCTCAAAGGAAATTCCCCTGGCAATATACATCTTGATGAAGCGGACATACATCCTAACTTCTGCCAATACCATCAGAGGATTGCACACCCTACCGAGGAGTGCATAGCCTTTAAAGACTGGTGGCAGGGATATGTTTCCCATCGACGACACGTTCAACAAGTGAAGCGCAAGGCTCGTCGGGAACGGAAAAGCACGAAAGATGAGCGCGAAAGAGCTGCTGGAAACTGTCACATAGCCGACACCAAGGGATCGCAAGTTATCACCTTTGGAAGCGACTCTGACGAAGAAATCGTTCTTAGCCCTCTCTTCAAGGAATCCACCACCGGCACAAAACATGCGAAGATTTGCGGCAAAATCTAGCTGCGTAATCGTACGTTGACTGATGACTGAAACGTCGTTAAACTACTACCAACCCGCGACACCCTCAGGCTGATGCGGTAAAAAAAAATGGTACGTCCCCAAGCGAGATGGGCACGGATGAAAACCTGAAAGGGCTCCGTGAGTAAAAACAACAGGGCTACCGGCGTGTTTTGTGAAAACCCAAAAGGGCGCAATCTCGTTAAAAGACACTTGCAAGGTCCTCTCGAACTTATGAGGAGAAACCACCTGCGTGAGATCCTTACGACTCACGAGAGAGCAACAAACTTAGGGATCCCCATGATCCTTAGGGAGAAATTACACTTGCGAGATCCTCACGACTCGTAAGGAGAACCCTCTTATGAGACCCTCATGGCTCATAAGATTCAAAAGTCTTAAGCTACAGGGATCTGAACCTGTTCTTAAGCGGCCACCACAACCTCCAACACTGCCCTACAAGCGGCTCAATATTGACCCTGATATACAATCCATGAGAGCGAATAAACGTTTCCCTAACAAAGTTCCATCCGTGACTAGGGATATGTCTACGTAAACAACCCTTATAAGTCCTCTCGACTTATAAGGAGAAAGCAATCTTGTAAGATCCTTACGACTTATAAGAGACCATACACTTAGGAATCCTCACGATCCTTAAGGAGAAAACGTACCTACGAGATCCTCACGACTCGAAGGGAGAAATACCTTTACGAGACCCTTACGGCTCATGAAGTCAAAAGCCTTAGTCGACAGGATCTTAACCCTGTTTGCTAAGCCACCTTTGTTCGACATCGACATAGGCAAATGATGATTCACTCCTGGAAATATTCCAGTTGTAGAGGCACTGATGCCGAAATCGGCGTCTAATTCCAAGCTTGCAGTAAGAAGCTAGCAAGCCACACATGCATACGAAATAGCCGAAATGATGGGGCAACTTGCAACAAAATCGGCAAGTAAAAATGTATGCATGCAAAATAACCGAAATGATTGGGCAACTCACAATAAAAAGCAGCGAGTAAAAATAAAATAAATAGCCGAAATGATGGGGCACCGCGAAAAATAGCCGAAATGATTGGGCAATCGCGACCTTCGCGATATAAAAGCTGAAATGATAGAGCATCGCGGAAATAAAAAAAAATGAAAATGAAATTTTTACCCTGCAAGTGAGGTCACATTGACCCCTGTATACAATCCACGGGCATAAACAAGAAGGGAACCCTATCGTCCCACCACGCTCCACCAGAAAAGCGAAGCCAAATCTCGACGGTTCACCAGCAACCTAGAGACAACCGCGACATTCGTCTCGATATAGCAGACGCAATGCCAGCAAACGAAGCGAAGGCCAAATTCCTAGCTTCAGGGTCTTGACGGCAACTCATATAAAACCTGAAAGACTATCGGAGATCATCTCACGCTAGCGTGGAGTGGTCACCACTTCGACATTCGTCTCGATACAGCAGATGAGATGTCACTACATCGTTCTTCCTCCAGCAGGATTCAGACGCGACAATCAAACAACGGAGCCACGGCAAAATCCCTAGTTCCAAACCTCGACGGTTCACCAGCAACCTAGAGACAACCGCGATATTCGTCTCGATACAGCAGACGCAATGCCAGCAAACGAAGCGAAGGCCAAATTCCTAGCTTCAGGGTCTTGACGGCAACTCATATAAAACCTGAAAGACTATCGGAGATCATCCTACCCCAGCGCGGAGTGGTTATGACTCATCGGGGCTCTCCAAAATGAGCCTAAGCTCAAGTAAAAAGCGGCATGGCAAAATTCCTAACGCTTGCTCTTCCGACGATCAAACTGCCCAAGAAGATTGCTTGAAGACGTCTTGTCCAGCCCCCGAAGGATCAGAGACACGACAGTCGCAAGGCTACTCGAACAGCAAGATTGCCTATCGAGGAATACATCAGCCAACGCGACGGTACGATGGACAAAACCCTAGTACCACAGACCCTAACAGACATCTGTCGTAAAGAGCATAGGTTAACTGTGACGTTAGGATATTCTTGCGAGAACTGCTCGATTCGTCTCGACTCGTAAGGAAATTAGTATCTTTGCGAGAACTTCTCGATTCGTCTCGACTCGTAGGGAAAATCCTTAGGCAATGGGGATAAGAACCGGTTTCCTAAGCACCGGGGCCCTGCAAGTCGGTCCAAAATGGACTCCTGCATACTATTCACAGGCCACACTCTCCAAAGTCGAATCTCGACAAGGAGGGAAACAACCGCTTGGGGGTCCTCTCGACTTGTTGGAGGGAAAATTCTCTTGTGAGATCCTTACGACTCTCAAGAGAAAACGCGCTTAGGAATCCTCACGATTCCTAAGGAGAAAATACACCTATAGGATCCTCTCAACTCGTAGGGAGAAAAGTCTTTATGAGACCCTCACGGCTCATAAAGTTGAAAAGTCTTAGGTAGCAGATCTGAACCTACATCCTGAGCCATCATTACCTCTTGAAGAGTTCAAGATGAAATGTTCTTTATTATCTACAGGCCACACTTGCCAGAGTAACATACCAACAACACAGCAAAGAAAAGAAAATGACAGTGGGAGATAAGAAAAATGTGTCTTTATTCATGAACTTATTTGAATACAAGATACATCATATAAAAGAATAAAAAATGGATACATGTTATTCAAAAATTACAAGTGTTTAATTGATACAAAAATAGCTACTGTGAAGGAAGTGTTTTCAACAAGTCCGCTAGCTGCTCTCGCACTCCTTTCAGTGCCTTCTCGTGATCAGCCGCCACGGCCAGCCCCGCTTCAATTCGAGCCCTTTGCTGCAAGCATGATGAAATCTTCTCATCGATTTCCCGTTGGGCAGCTTCGCGACTCTCCGTAACCCGCTCGATAGAGTCGAGCTTCCGCCTTATTACAAGCCCGTCCGAGATACATTGCTGCAAGGTGTCAAAAACAACTCTCAGTTGCGTAGCGTTCACTTTAACTTGGGCACGCAGCCGGGTAGATTCACCCGAAGCCTCCTCATCTTCCTTCCGCCTCAAGGTCGCTTCTTGTTCGAAATGGCGGAGGAAGGACACACTCTGCTCGACCCAGGCGGCCCGCTGGAAGTTCAAAGCCTGAATCTCAGGGGCAGGACGCATAAGCTCAAGCTCATGCAGGCAGGCCTCAATCTTCCTGCAGTGGTTAACCTAGGACTCAACGACGCCCTCACTATGAAAGTTCATGAGCTTCGCCAGCATGGGATTATCCTTCGCGGCAAAATCCGCAGCGAATGTGGGAGTCTCCACGTCAAGCTCCTCGATGTAGTCGCTCAACATGCGCAGACTATTCGCGGCGCCTTTCGAGGATGCACGTCGAGAAAAGGGGCCCACTGGCATTGTGACTCGAGACTCGAACGGGGCTGGAATCGATATGACCGCTACAAAACAAATCACAATCAGATGTCAGCTTAAGAAATAAACTATATACGAAAAAAAGGGTCTATTATACCGGCTGCAACAGGGGGCAAAGCTGGGAGTTCCGGTGGCGCGGCGATACCCTTGACTCCTCCTTCAATTTGTAAGGCTACGAGCAATGCAAAGAAGAATTAGCAATAACATGACTGCCCGTTAAAGAAAAGAAAGGACGTCGGTTAGAAAAAATACTCACCGACACCAGCGGGCGGACTAATCTCCGATGGGAAAGAGAAGTGCGGGTTCAGCGCCAGATACAAATGATCAAGAAGAACTCCTGCGAGATCACGATGATACATGGTCAATACACGAAAGATGCTATCCCAGATTTAAATTTATCACAAACCCATACCTTCCAGCATTTGAGAAGATATAAGAGAAGATGGAGGGGCGGTCACCGTCAAAGAGGTAACTGGTGGCGCTTCCTCGGGTGGCAAAACCTCAATGCCCACCGCAGCTGCATTCAAAAACAAAAGCACTGTCAGAAAAGGTGGAAAAGGGATTGCAGAATAAAATAGAAAGCAACAACCTGAAATTTACCTGGTAAGTCACCGGTCGAGACCACAACAAGGGTATCACTGGATGCAGCGACTGCCTCACTATCATCAGGGATGTGGGCCGATATAATAACTTCCGGTGGAGAAGTAGTAACCATCGCTACAGGCTCCAATGGAAGGATGGTGTCCTTGACTACCTGTCTCGTAGTCTCCGGGCCATCCCTAGAAAGACCCGTTGAACCCGCGGCCAATGAAGATGCTTCTTCCGAAGGAGCAATCACCTGGGGAGCAGGAATTACCAAGGGAAGATCCATCACAGGAGCAACAATTGCGTCAACCCCCTCCACGCTGATTAGTGCCTCATCGGGGATGTCTGCGAAGTCCATAGTCAGGGCGTGACTTGGATTCAGCTCCTCTGCCATCGCCGAAGTCCCTGCAAAGTTTGTACGAGGATAAGGATATATATATATATATATATATATATATATATATACAAGCAATACAAAATATTACAACGAGATACATGAACATACCGATGCGCAAGGGAGCTTCTAGTATGACTTGTTCAAGCCGAAGCTCCTTCATGAGGAGGTATGCTCGCCGAGGTTCGAGAGTAGAATCGTGGCCACCGGTCCATAATGAAAGTGCATCCTCGGCGTCGGCTGAGACGACCTGCTTAAGAGCCCTTTCGCCCCATTCTTCCAAAGGGCCTATGAATAGCCGTCGTATCCACGGAAGGTCTTCATAGAAGATGACGGCAGGGTAAGGCCTCTTCGGGATCCTTACATTCTCGGATTCTTCTTGTGAGCGTATTATATCCTCAGCCAATTGTGCGGCTTCCTCGGCAGATGAACCCGGAAAAAGAAGAACGTCTTCCGGCGGATTAGTAGTGGTCTTCTTCCCCAGCTTTGGCCCAGAGCCAGTGACTGTACAAACTCGTTTCTGTCCCCTCGCCGCCCGCTTTCTAAGCTGCTTCTCGGTTTTGACAAAGAGGGAAGACTTCTTCAGGACATCTGCCAAGGGAACATTATCATCAGAACCGGGTTTTACCTCCGGAACCGTTACGGTATCCATCATCGGTCGTTCAAGTGAAGCCTCTGTTGGCAATGAGGCGCGAAGCCTTTCTTCCTCTTCAAAGGTTTTAAGCGAAGCAACAATGGCTTTTTCTGTAGAGGCACCTGTTGAAACAACAAGCGTCAATCAAGGCATGATAAAAGAAGAGTGAAATAAACAGCGGAGTGATAAGGGTAAAGTATACCTGACTGCGTAAGGGCAGCCAGTTCTTTTTCGAGGGTGGCCGACTGTTTGGAAGCTTCAATGGTAACTTCCAAATCGGTATCATCAAGCATCCCAAATAAACCCTCGTTGGTCCCGTATTCGCTCAAGCCTTCACTAGACGGAGCAAGGGGCGTCGAGCCTAATACAGTCTCCAAAGAAAGTACTTGCTTCTTTTTCTTCTGAGGACGGGCGCCGGTGGCCGATGACACGAGTTTGCGTTTGGTAGACGCCTTTGGACGACGAGTCCCAATTTCTTTTCCTACGTCCGAATCGGGCGACGCGACAACCACCTCTTTTTCAGGCGTGCTGGATGGGGGAAACCCATGTGTAGGACTTAGCACGTGTGGAGGCTCAACTACAGTGACCTCTCTTAGGGGAAGATGAACAATGTTCCGTCGCTTCAAAGGAACATTTCGATCACCAGCCGACACTGCACCCTTGCGATCGAGCAACAATCACTTCTCTTCCCTGATGTCGGCGCCCATTGAATGCTGATACCATGCCGTGTACACATTAAGGGCCTTTGGGACGCAGCTCGGTTCGCTGATAAAGAAGTTAGACCCTGTGTTCAAGTGCATGAAATGATGCAGTGCGCTCCGCATTCCCTCTTCGGAAGCAGCAGGTTCGACCAAAAAAGCCTCAAGTGGGACGCCCTGATTGTAACCTAATTGCTGGGCGAAGCGATGCGGGTTATACCTCATGAATAAAGCCGAGTCATTCATTTTAAATACAAGAAAGCCCGGCCGGATGGAGTACAGATGAAGAATCTTCCGAGCCTTCAAGACGGAGACCCCATCTTTAAATATGTCCTGCAAGGACAACACTGTCTTCCCCGACTCCTGGACGACAGCCAAAACTTTATCAGTAAAAGACGTGCCAGCCCCAACCGTACGCGGGTGAAGAAGAAAGCCTCTAGCTTCCCGTTGCGTCGGAGTCACGATAGAAGCACCAACCAGTTGCATGATCCGAGGGAACCTACACCTGTCATAAAAACTCGGCCTCTTGTGGATGCCAAAGACGCCTAGCACGTGTAACTCGAGCCATGACGTGAAATAATGCATCGGGAAATTTACCGACTGCACCCCTGGCTCAGTGGTATCAGCTGCCAAGCTGAGGCCGTGATACATATGGGCTAACCCAGCAATCCCCACAACTACTGGTATCCCGGCAGCCATTCGATGCGCAGGATAGAACACGGACGACCTCATGCGGCGAGGGTGCATGGGAAGCGCGAACCAACTCAGCCACAATCTAAGGAACCCTAAAAAGAATGTTTCTTTATCAATCCCAGGAGCCTCCAGCTCTGTAAAAGGGATGACCGGGGTATCAGGTAGAAAGAATCTTTTCTGATCTACCTCCGCCGCAGGCAGATTGCCTAAACCCAAGCCGAAGGGGTCGTCAAGAATGGCAAATTTATCGACTTCTTCCTTCAACATTTCCGGGCGAAGAAAATCAGTAATAAAAGCCGTAAAATTAACTCCATGACCTTCAGATGCGAGAGAGAGGTTTTCATACATATTCAACACTTTTATCAAGCTCGGAAATTGGTGTTGAATAGCATTCTCGGGAGTAAGACCCATTACCATAGACTTGGTAGCGAAAACATACTCATCCGGGGGAAGCAATTCCTCATAATATTCCCCCCTAACGGGTAAACCTGAGATCTCTGCAAACTCCTCCAAAAAAATAGAGACTTCTCGATCTGACAGGCGGAAGGTATGGGATGGAATGTTCCACTGTTCCAGAAATGCCCTGACCCACCATGTAGTGGGTGTGGAATATTGAAACAAAGAAGCATAAACGGCGGAATACAATCCGAGCTTCATCAACTGTGATTTCTTCGCCGATAAGATATACCGCGCCCACTGCAAATATCCGGCTGGGTGACGGGGAGTTAGTCCTACATTGTACGGCTGTCCCAAAGGACGCGACTCGCCTTGACATATGCATCGCCCAAGGATGTCCAAAGCTACTGGCGGCTGCACGGGTATTGCGGAGATAGAAGGCCGAAGGAGACCTTCCGAAATCCAGTTAACCTCCTCCACAGTGTAATTTATCGGAGGCGCATCTACATAAGCAATTGCTGAAATAGGCTCCGAGGGTGTCGCACAGGAAAAGCTCCGTCGGCCCATGATAATTTGGTCATACCATTTACCCCATAAATGAAGGCACTTGTGCTCCGGGTCATGGTCTTTTATCAACGCAAAAACCTCACGGTCAATGGGTGCTTCAGGGAACCCGCCTTCTGAGCGAATGAAAGGGAAGGAGGTGTCAGAAGACATAATGCCTGCGCAAAAAAGAGTGAATTTTCAGCTACCCAAACTATAAATTAAATTCTATTACAAAGTACTATAAGTCCGTACCGCACTGCAATGCAGTTAAAAGGGACCAAAGGGGACCCACAAAATCTAGATGACAGTTCATCATTAATAAAACAGCCTCATCATTGGATGAGGCTGTCATTAAAAGAGGAAATCCTCAAGAGATTCTCATTAAATGAGAGAAATCTCTCGGGCAGAGGAGTAAAACTCCCATTGAGAGCATCGCTCTTTACTAGACAGACATCTGTCAAAGTTTAATGATGAAGGAATAAAATTCCTCAAGATGCTCTATCAAAGTCTAATGATGAAGGAATAAAATTCCTCAAGAAGAGCCTTGCTCTGAGAAGATGATCCATCAAAAATAAGATTTCATTTTTTGATCTTCAAGATCCATGAACAAACTCTTAAGAGTCCTTCTATATGATCTGAAAGAAGCAAAGCTCCATTAATGGATTAAAAAAGTTATAAGTAAAATCCTTTCTGAGAGCAAAGCTCTGTTAATGAAACCCTAAATGGGTTTTCTTTAGATCAAAGATCTATGAAGAGCAAGGCTCTGTCAATGGGTAAAACCCTAATTTATTAAAAGTTCTTAACTTTACCTAAGTTTTGACAGAGTTTTACTCTTAAAAAAGTTTTAAACAAGAGAGCTATGCTCTGTGGGAGAATGAAATTCTCAGAAGTGAAAATTCTCAAGAAGAAGATGAAAATCATATAAGAGACCAAAGGTCCTATTTATAGGCATTGAAACGCCTCTTCAACTTCTGAGTTGATCCAAGGGCGTAGATGTCGCTGCCGTTGCACTCACATGTGGGCCACGTGAGCGCAACGGTGGGAGGGGCATTTGTTTCCCCCAATCAGAGCAAAGCTCTGTTCTAAAATTCAAAATTTAAAAGTTGAAGCAACGCTTCAGATCCAGCGCTAGGCGCGCTGCGAGCCACGTGTCAAACACGGATGCGCTAGCGCCAAATGCGCCGCGCTCTACGCTGCGCGCCACGTGTCAAACGTAGGTGCGCTAGCGCTGGAATTAAAAATTCCCCATCGTTAGATCAAGAGATCTAATAATAATAAATCATTAATTAATCAGAATTAAAATTTTGTTATGGAAATATTTTTCCAATCATGTTAAAAACAAGAAGATTGCCTTCTGTAAAACAGAAACCCTAGGATCAAAGATCCAACGGTGGGGAAACATCCCCAAATCAATCAGAGAAAGATCTCTTTAACTGATTTAACAAATCAATTTGCCCTATATAAAGGCCCCAAGACTTCAAGTCTGATAGAGAGAAACCCCCCTACAAATTTTGAGAAAACAAGAAGAAAGAAGAGCAAGCTCTTAGTAAAAGAAGATTATTTCTTCAAGGTAAAGAATGATTCTTGAATAAGGAGATGAAATCATCTCATTAAAACAGAAGAATTATCTTATTAAAAGATCATAGATCTACAAAAGTCCAAGGTCTTTTATAAAAAGAGATCAAAGGATCTCATCATAGAAACAAAAGAAGTATTTACTTCATTTACAGATCATTGATCTACAAAGGAAAAGCCCTATCAAAATAAGAACTGTTGTTCTTGAATTTTGAGGCAAAACCTCCTTTAAAAAGAACATAAACTTGTTCTCTGATCATAAAGTTGATCAAATGCGCTTTGTGCTACTCAAAAGTGCTTTGCACTCATGAACTGCACTTTTGTGCTCCTTAGACTGGCGCTCAGCGCCAAAACGTGCCATGTGTCAACCACGTATGCAACTTGCGCTTTGCGCTTCTGAAATATCTCACTGCGCTCATGGGCTGGCGCTCAGCGCTAAACGCGCCACGTGTCACTCACTGGTGCGCCGCTAAACTAGCGCGACGCGCTCACAAATTGAAAGCGCAATGCACTTATAAACTGGCGCATAGCGCAGAGCGTGACACGTGTTCTCTTTGTGTGCGCTACTTGGCAGAAGCGCAATGCACCTGGCGTGCCACGTGGCGCGCTGTCAGAACACACATTGTTCTGATGAATGCTATGCATTCAATACATGACAAAAAATGTCAGGATCTAATGCTCAGCATTATTAAAAGGGCCAAGCCCAAGTAAGGGTTCAACAGCCCAGAACAATAAAATGTTAAACATTTTAATCTTATTGAACTTAGCCGAATTCTGGCCATAAGTCCTCAACTTATATTGAACTGAGCTCATCTGCTCACGAATATTTAACAGATCTTAGTCCCAAACTGGACTACAGATCCTTCAACCAACTCACACCGGTTCAAGGGTACATCTTTTTACTCCTCTGATATCTGCCGTTGTAATCCTTCAACGTCTTCAGAGAGGTGACGGGTCCCGACAACCACACATTTCACGGACTACGACATCCTTAAACTTCATAGACTACGATGTCTTTAAACTACGGACTGTGGAGTCCTTAAACTCATGGACTATGATGTCCTTAAACTTCATAGACTACGATGTCTTTAAACTATGGACTGTGGGGTCCCTGTAAACCCATGGACTACGATGTCCTTAACCTCGGACTGTGGGGTCCCTTTAAACCCACGGACTACGATGTCCTTAACCTGGACCGAGATGTCCTTAAACTAATGTTCATATCATAATATTGCATTATTATATTCCCCATTCCCATTCGTTTTATAAATAAACATGTGCTTTTGACGCATGTCTGCTATATATTACAGGATACAGGTTCTTGGGGCGAAAACAGTGAAAAAGACAAAAGATGATACAAAGAAGGACTTTTGACCAACAAGAAGAAGGATCCTAGTCAAGCCTGGACGAAGAACAATTCACAATTGTACAAGGCAACACATAGTCCGAAATGTCAAAGGAAACAGTTAAAAGACCACTACAAGTTTCACTGAAAGATATGGAGAAAACCCAGAAGCCCAATCAAGAAAAGAACTATAGAAATAGAAAGCCCAAATCATAAAGAAGAAGCCCACAAAATTTAGTTCAGTGATCCGACCAAAGGGCCGCGGAACCGCGGCCCTACCCCCACATATATCGCGGTTCCGCGGCCTCCTGATGCACGTGTCGGTGCAGAAAGTGGGTGGCGGTGCGTCGGTGCTTTGGTTGGGATTTTTCGGGTGTATTTTTGTAATCACACATGTGCGAATCCTGTAACCCTAAATTCTTCTATTTCCTTATAAATATGTAATCAAAATACTGTAATAGGGATGCCTCTTTTCAATTAATAAAAATTCAGAATCTTTGGAGGATTGAAGAGCATCATTTCTTGTAAGTCATTTAATTTTCTGTCTTAGTTTAAAAGTAATTTCTTGCCCTAGCTTTCTAATTTAATTATTGCCTTAGATTAAATTAATCTTTTGCCTTAGTTAATTCTAGTATAGAATCTCTTAAAACTGCGGTAGGAAGTTAATCCAATAGATCTAAAAATGCAAAATCTCAAAATGATGTTCTTAATAAATCCCCTAATGAGCGAGTAATTTCCTCGCTTGTTAGGGTTAGGAATAAGGGAGGGAATGAGAGATGAAGATCTCTCATCTCTTTCGTGCCCGATTATTTTTAATAACTAAAACTTCATGCATGCATGCATGATCCGCTCCCTACGGCACCCTACCCACGAGGTAACGGTGAAACCGTAGTATAAAGGACCGGACATGCATGTCTTCCATGAAGATTAGAGCAAATATTAGGAAAGGACGGACAAGGATCTAGAGGAAGAAATTTCGTTTCTTCCCAATCATCCTAATCCCTTTTTCTAATAGTTGCTATAACTTCTAAAAGATTTCATTTAGGGCATTGAAAGAGGTGTGTCATCAAATCTTACCAAACCCCACCTTTGACCTAACCCTAGCAAATTTCTTTATCCTCATATAACTTATTTTTAGATTCAATTAAAACAAAACCAAAAAACCATTGGAATCAACTCGTAAGAACACTTAGGAAAATTACACATCCCTGTGGACCGACCCGTATTCACCGGCTAACTTCATGCGACGCCGTTCTTGATTGCGGTAAAAATATTTTTGATCTAAAATCCTACATTAATCAACTAACATTGGACCGTAATGTCCTTAAACTAATCGACCGCAATGTCCCTAAACTAAACAATAAAGCTCGAATGCTCTTTTGTCGGATCTAAATGATCCCGTTAAGTTGATCTTAGTCTGAAATTAGACTAACGTATCCTTAACAAATGTTTAAGTTGATCTTAGTCTCAAATGAGACTAACGTATCCTTAAACCCAAACCAAAATACAAATCTAAGAAAATACGGATTTGTACTAATCCACGCCCTACGGGCGACAACATAAATTAGTCTCCGTATACAATCCATGGGCAACCACAAACAAAATAAACACCCACGACACAAAGTGACCATCTGGAGAAGGAGAAAGTTGTTACCATGATGCGGTAGCATAATTAACTGCAGAGGTTTGCGCCTGCAGGGAAGAGCGTCCCCACAATCAAAAACCCTTCATCAACGAGGGGGAATCTGACGAAGTCTGCTACATCGGCCGCATCCGTTTAAATCTTCGATACATGGTGCCATAAATCAACTTGGCATCTTCGGAGAGGTGGACGGATATCACCATTAGCATCTGCCCCTGAATTTCAGGCCTGACGTCCCAACGTTTAGGTCGCGTCTTTCGGCGGGGAACAAGGGGCATGATGAAGCCGCCCCCGTAACTGAGCCAGTACCGTCTACAAGACATGCTCGACGTCGCCATTGGCGCCGAGTGAGGAAAGCTGGGGGCAGTTCCCTTTCTGGATTGACTCCACCAGCTCCGATGGTGGATGTTGGTGCCGCTGTTCCAACTGGGAACAATTTTGAGCCGCTCAGGAGGTTGCACAAGAACTCTCCAACTGCCGTATTAAAAAGGCCTCCTTCACCCGTTGAAAATGTTACAAAGGCGGAGCTGGAGCAGCCTCCTTAGCGGCTGTCCTCAAAAATTCATAAGGTTTGGTGGAGAGTCCAAGACTCCGTAATCGATAAGGACTACTCCCGCCGACAGAAGAAAATGAAGATTCAGCAAAAGGAGGACCATCCCTTCGCTACGCCACGAAAGGTGTCATCTGCACGGGTGCCTACATCAACAGCCCCCTCAACTTCAATCGTCCATAAAAAGAGGAGGGCGGAGAAGATCCCTATGCCTGCGACGAATCTCAAGGGCACTGAACCCAGACACTCCAAGTCTGGGGGCATGGTGATGCATACTGTTTATATGGCTTCCGGGAAAGAGGAGAGCCGCACTTCCGGGGGTCACCGACCACTCACCCGATCCGTAATAAAGTCCCAGGAGCAACAACAGAAGCTCCAGGAAATGTTAACAAAGATGGCCGTGCTCACTGGGCCAAAAGAAATCCCGAATACATCGTTGGAGCAACACCAGGAGTAAGAAACCGATGCCGAGTTCCTCCGCAGAATGCTCGAGAAGAAAGATAAAGAAGCCGCAGAACAAGCGACCAATATAAATGTAACGTTTTAAAAATAAATAAATAAATAATTAAATAAATAAAATCCTTTAGGTGAATTTTCGGATAATCGGTAAAATAAACCGTATTTTCCATAAAACTCAACTATAATTATTTTTCAATATAAACTTAAATACGCCTATTTTAATTATGTAATTGCTAGTATTTGGTGTTTATTTGGTCACTTGTAAATTTCTAGTTTACTAAAATATTTTTCCTTAATTAATTAAATTCAAATATTAACATAAGCTTTAATTATACATTAAATTAGTGCAAATTACAAATTAGAAATGGGTTAATTTTACAAAGTGAATCATGACAATTAAAAACAAGTGTGTAATATGCAAAATTCTTTCTTAAATTTTTCCATGGTTCAAGACTTTTCTAAGATTGATTTAGAAAAGAAAATAAATAAAATTTAATAAATTATTGAAAAGACTTAAATGATGTAATAACTAAGGAAGTTTCTACACAACTCTTTACATCTTTTTCTCTCTCTCCTCCCTCATTTTTCCATGTCCGAAATCACTCTTGTGGCAGCCCATTTTTTCCCCATCTCATTTCTCATCAAAAATTCTTCAAAAATTCATGAAAAATCCAAAATATAACCTTAAATTCCAAATCCAATCCCTACTCATTATTTGTTGGCCTATCTAGCATGGATCTTGGAGCAAAGTTAGCACCTTGGAGGCTATGATTTTCATGTTGGATCTCATGTTTAGTGAGATATAATTCTAATCTTAGTGTTAATTGTAAGTTAATTACGTAAATTGAATGGATTTCGGTGTTTAATTTTGGTTTTAGTTGCTAAATTAAAAATTAAAGAAAGGGAATTCTAAATCAAGTTAGGATTTTTATAAAGTGTTCATGATTACATTGTGTAGTTAAATATGTTAAGACATAGAAAACTTAATCTAGTTGCTAATGTGTAAATTGTTGTATTTAAATTGTTCTAATTAGGATTTTTGGCTAACTAGGTTTTCATAAAAATATATATATATGTGAGATAAAATTCTAGTGAGGGTTTTTATCAATTATTCATGGTTTTAATGAGGAGATTAACATGTTAATTGAATGCAAAAGTTAATCTAGTTACTAATTTCAAATTGTTAGTTGGAAATTATGCTAACTATGCTATTTTTGCTAACTAGGTTTTTAGAAATTGCTTAAATAATTGAGATTAAAATCTAATTATAATTTTCATGAAATTATTAACATTTTATTTTGTTGTTTAGCAACTTAGATCATGCAAAACTTAGTTTAGTTGATGATTTGTGAATTTTTGCTTTAAAGGTGTTAAAATTGGATAAATTTGCAAACTAGAATTTTTAGATTTATACAAATTAGTGTGATAAAAATATAGTAATGATTTGTATGACTTAGTTATGATATTTAGTGAATATTATGGCCATTAGTTTCGTTAAAACATTAGGTTTCGAATTAAAACGAAAATTTAATGCTTTCTAGGTTTTCGGAAATAAAATGATTTGATTTATTTTGAGGTTTTAATGAGTTGCAATCTATTTTATATTATAATTAGTGAGTTTTGGAACTACGACCTGTACGTTTGTGTTTTTCTTGATCAATCGGGTTTGTACGCCGATATCGAGGGTTATTTGGTTATTTTGCATGAGCGGGTCATAGGTTTTAACCTATGCGCGTTTCGTGCGCCGTTTTGGTTTTATCCACGATTCGGTTTACAATATTATATATGTTTGCATATAGGTACCCCTCACGTAGACTTTGGACGATGAAGAAGGGGATGGCGATATCGACTTCGGCAGACAAGGACCAGGTGAGTAGATGTATATCTACGGGGGAAGTCGGGTGGATGGCGTATAGCACCCCCGCAAACGTAGAATAAGGATATTACGTACTGTCATTAGGAAGTCGGACATGACCTTAGTTTCTTGGCGAGTATGGTCCTATTGAAGACTTTAGGTTGGACTAGACCGATGTAGAAAGACTTAACCAGAGGATGACTGCCTTGGAGGGAATTCATAGGTTTCATGTAGACACACACACGCGCACACACATACACTTGACTTGGTGTGTATATATATATATATATGTATGAATGTGTGCAGGTTTCTATTTGTGTGTGTGTGTGTATATATATGTATATATATAACATATACACATGATATGATGATGTTATATGATATCTGGGGATGAGTCGGTATGACTGAAAATGATGCCGTGAGATATTGGATATACGATCGAGTTATGATATGAGATGTATTATGATATTAGCGGATCGTTGGGAAATGAGGAAATGCATATTTATACATAAACGATAATAGGTGATGATGACATTGAAATGTACGAGGCTCTAGAATAGAACCCGGATTGTAATATGTGACTTAATCACGATATGATATATGGCATGGTATTTTAGTGGATCATTTGACGATGTATATTTACACAGACGATGATATATGTTTGATGATATTGGGATGTATGCGATTATAGTACAGTACCCTTGATCATGATATTGTTTGATGATGATACTATATAAACGATGATGTATATATATGATAGTTGACCCGTACCCCGATTTTGGGAAGCCGTACGATGGATTTTACCGTACGAGGCATAGATGTGATGATTGATCCACACTCATGACTCGAGGAAGTCATACTACGTACGTGACGCTATTGAGGCTGGATCGCCGACTATTAGAGATATCGACTCAGACTTTAGTAGGATTCTTCTTACCTTTCGACTATTGTCTTTAGTTAGTTCCTTAGTTGGTTAGGTAGATCTTAGTTTAGACTCGAGTCATACTTATTTTCAAACTAATAAATTGTGCTTTTTCAAACAACAAACTGTATGACTCGTAATTAGTATGTATTTTCTAGTTGTGTATTTACTACACATTCACCGTTATATTCATGTTGTGTTCATCATATTGCATATTCATACATATGTTTCTTTAGCTAATATGAAATTCTGCCTGTTAGGACACCAGCACCATTACCGATGATGCACATGTTCCACGTACACTTATTTGCTGGCTCACACACACATCATCGGTAATTGCCATGTCACGTACACTTTAAAACATATTATCTTTTATTGATATAATCAGCTAAATACTAGTCTAATATAATATTGTGTGATTACTCTCATGTGCTAGTTTAGACATTGCATTTATTATTTAGACACTTCATGCAATCACATATTCATATTATCATGCAGTATTGTGGGGCTTATGCCGATACTCATTATTTACGTACTCATGATTTTGGGATTTTTGGATTTCTATGAGATTTCTGGATTTTGGGGGAAAACCGCAAGAATTTAATAAAAGCTTAGTATCATCATTTTTTTTAAAATGCAAGTTGCGGTTTTCTCGTGATGTATGTGTCTTCCACTATGAGATTTCATGTTTTCTGTTGGATTTCGAGACCCGATTCGAGGAGTGGATGAACCGTCTTGGGTACATGGTGGGCCCGGTATGGTACCCTGGGGCAAGAAGATCGAGTTGTAGACAATGAGCCTGGCAGGGAAAGACTACCTACCCGTGATGTCTGGCGTGGCCGATATCCGGAGGATACCGACCGTTGTTGTGAGATTTGATGATATGGGCCGATCTGGACTGACGGACCCCGAGATATTGAGACTATGAGATATTGAGACTATGAGGTATTGAGACATTGAGATTTACATGTTTTGTGTCGATACTTGACACAGATTTCCATGGATTTCATTGATGATGTTTCGGATTACCATACAAATTTTACTATGATAAAAGTTACAGATTTCTAATACAGATATATCCAGATTTCATGGTTGATTGTTTTACTTTCATGGAGCATGCATACTCATACACATGACATGTTACTACTTGAGGCACTGACACGAGCACTGAGCATTGCACTTACGCACAGATTAATACCCTGCTACTATTAGATGACTAATGTTATATTAAGTATATTATTATGACCTAGGAGATCGTCGTGCATGCGATTTCTAGTCGCAAATGTCTTCTACTCACGAGTTGGCAACTCACCCCCGTTGTGCCAAATTTTCTTACAGGTTTCGATGTACAGGTTTCCTTGGCAGCTTGCTGGCACTTCATTTCATTCGGGTGATTTGCTCGGTAGGTTGGTTCACTTGTATCAGGACCGCCGTTGTACTTTTATTATGTCATTTGTATCTAGTAAGCTCCATCAACCAGACTTGTATTACTTGATAGATTTAGAAGACCAGTTGTTTTTATTTCGACCTTAGAGTCGCGTTTGTATTATTATGGATTTTGGTGGATTTGGTTTTCTTTTGAGTTTTGAGCCTCGTCCTTCGGCGTTGTATATTATATTGCTTGCGTGGTTGTAACCGCCAATTGGCGAAGAGCTAGCTCCCGCTTGGGGATGCCTTTTTATTATTGCTTATATATATATTCTTATTTGTACCCGTTTGGGGCCGGTTTTTACAAAGGAGACTCTGCCGAAATTTTTAAGAAATTTGATGTTGCTTTTAAAACATGTTTTCCTACACTTTTTCTTTTAAATGGTTTAGATTTCTGGGCTTCGGCTTGCTTAGATTACGTTACGCCTCTAAACGTTTCGTAATTTAAGTACCGGTCACGTTCCGTACCTTCGGGTCGTGATAATAAAACAAATGGCGCTATTGTCCCAGGACATGGTGGGCATGATGATCCAGCCGGACCCACTAGCGGAGGAGCCTCCGGTGATCATTGAAGACGACAGAGGGGAGACATCAAACCCTCTTCCAGCCTTTTCAGCAGCAAAGGAGGAAACAATCTCGAAAGCTACGCTCGATAATTATATAGCTCAATAGATACGAGCCCATCGAGAGAACGAAGTTGCTGGCTAAGTCGTCAGAACTGGGTGACCCTATCCCAGCTGGTACGATCAGATTAAGTACCCGCCAGGATACACAATCCCTAAATTTTATGTATATAAGGGGACATGCATCCCCCACCAGCATGTCGCCCAGTTCAGGGCTCTCTACGGCAATACTGGAGGTGACGATAAGCTACTGCTTCGCCAATTCGTCTGCAGCTTGGCGGAGACGGCCTTTGAATGGTATTTGGAGCTTCCCAACGACTCCGTCAAAACATTCACGGAGATGGAGTTGCTATTCACCCAGTGTTTCGCAAGCGCCAGCGAACACACCCCAATCACGACATTGATCGATGCCAGGGTGAAGCCAGGGGAGACATGGGTTCAATATGCAATTCGGTGGTGCAACCTATGGTCGAAGTGCGAACAACGCATAGAAGAGGCTCCTTCAGTAGGCATGTTTGTGGAACCCTTGATCCGCAGGCGACCATATCCCAATTCATGATGTTTTTCAAGCCAACCACCTTCCAGGCCTTGATTGACAAGCTGACACAAATGGACCAAATGGGCCATAGGCCTTCCTCTTCAAATACGGAGCCTCAGAATGAAAAAGGGAAAGGGAAAGCGACCTTCGTCGCCAATGCTCAGCAACAGCCGAGTGGTCCAAAACCAGCTGATCACCAAAACGACAGACAACGATTTATCAATGAAAAGTTAAAACGTCCTTACTCGTTCCCTCGGGATAAAATAAGGAGACTATTCGAACTGGCGGTGCGCAACAGGCTCATCACTCTGCCAGATCCGAGATGCCCACTGCATCCAGGTGACGTCAACAATCCCAATTACTGTCCCTACCACAGAGTAGTAGGCCACCCAATTGAAGATTGCTTCGTCTTCGAAACCTGGATCGAGGACCAATACCAACAGGGCAAATCTGCACTGTTTGAGAACTGGAAGGTAAGCCCGCCACAGCCGCACGCTCCTAAAAGGGTAGACACGCCAGGGGCATCATGCTCATTTATAGAAGAAGCTCCATGGGAGGTCGCTTTTTCAGCCAAAACAAAAAGAACGCTCAAGGATCTTCAAACATGCCCGGCGATTAGGTGGAAAATCCCGCTGGAACCCGAGGTCATTGAGGGAATGCTGAAACCGCGTCCGACGCCAAGAATTGGTAGCGATGGGAAAAATGCCCAGGCCCAGCCGTCAAAATCATCGAAAAGGAAGAAGAAGACCAAAAAGCCCGTGAAACCTGATGACAAGCGCACAGACATGCAAAAGCAGATTGACGCACTGGAAGAATATAATCAGAAGGCGTGAACCCCAGTCACGCTCTAAGAATTTCTCAAAAACATCCTTGAAAGCGGAGAAAACAACAATGACGACGAAGACGACTCGTCAGAAGAATTTGAGGATTATGTGGCAAGTTGTCACATGATCTCTCATTCGCCCGTAAATGACGAAGAAGCTCACATAGAGGAGCTAGGGGCAGGAGCGGTGCCAAAATCCTTCAAACCGTCTGATGAGATGATTGACATGCTGCTGAATGAAGCCCGTCAGAAGAGCAAGGCTGATCAGCAATGTGAAATGGCCATATTCGAAAGAGTCAGGCGTTGGCATCAAGCTGAAGAAGTCATGGCGGGGATGAGTTGCATAGCGCTCCAACCAGATCGAAGCATGCCCACGACAGACAAAAGCAAGCTTAAGGCAAGGAAACAGTTCGCTAAGGCCCTGTCAATAGGAATGAACCTGCCATCTCCCAAAGGAAATACTCCTGGCATTATACACCTTGACGAAGCGGATGCACACCCTAACTACTGCTTATATCATCAGATGACTACACACCCTATCGAAGAGTGCATGGCCTTTAAAAACTGGTGGCAGAGGTATGTTGCCCACCGACAACAGTTCAAGTGAATGAAGCGCAAAACTCGTCAGGAGCAGAGAAGCACGACAGATGAGCGTAAAAGAACTGCCGGCAACTGTCACATGGTTGATGCTGGGGGATCACAACTTCTCACCTTCGGGAGCAATTCTGATGAAGAAATAGCCCTTGGCCTTCTCTTCAAAGAATCCACCTCAGGAAAAGAAGAAGAGACGAAGAACTGTGAGAATATTCAGCTGCGCAACCGTACGTTGCCCGAGAAGAATCTCGGACCTACAAACAAGGGATCGAACAAAAAAGATAAAGGGAAGGGAAAAGTCCTTGAGGATATCATCCTCGATGACCGATTCGTCGAAGAGCTCGCAGCCAAGGACCCACCCCAGAAAAACAAGGTGGATTACAATGTTCTGGCACACCTGAGAAAGATACCCTCGTAGCTAAGCATTCTCGATGCCCTTCTATTGTCTAAAGAGGCAATTCTCTGATCAAGGCACTACAAGAGCCCGACCAATTTTAAGCTTTCCTTGCCGAAGAAAAGATGAAGGACGAGCTGGATGAAGCGCACACAGCTGACGTCACTTTCGGCGATGAAGATCTCTTCCTCAGAACGTGCGAGCATAACCGTCCCTTGTATGTCATCGGGTACTGCTATGACATCAAGATAAGGAAGATCTTAGTTGACAATGGGTCCTCTGTCAATCTCCTGAATGTGAGGGTGCTAAAACAAATCTGCATGAGCGTTCAATACCTCACTCGGGATAAAATCACTATCTCCGGATTCGACTCCCAGTCATCACGAACGCTCGGGTCTGTGATTCTGACGTTACGCTTTGGGATGCTCTTCACTGACATCAAGTTTCATGTCATCGACGCCAAGACCTGCTACAATGCCTTGCTTGACAGGCCTTGGTTACACGAGTACAACATCATCCCTTCTACACAATATCAGTGTATGAAGTATTTCAAAGACGGTCTCGCCGTAATGGGGGAGCTAAATCCATTCTCCGTGAATGAATTCCATAAATAAGAGGATGCAAAGTATTTCCTACCAGACTTTGAAGACACGGAAAGATGCCATAAACCAGAGAATAAGCAAAAAGCTATCGCCATTATTCCGGTTTTCAGGAGCGATACCGAGGAGGAAGAAGAGATAGTCTATTCGGGGCCGCCCCAATGGAACAAGCCGGGACCATCTACCCCTATTCTGGTTTTTGGCAATGATTCTGAAGACGATGTCAACGCAGTGTTCTCGGTCCGTCCATCAGTGCAAGCCTTCACTGGAGATGATCAGAGTTTGCAGATCACCATGGTTCCACGGCAGCACCACAAAGCTTGATGCGCTTGAGACATATAGTGTGCAAGAGCTACGGACATTCTACGTCCCTCCCAGGCGAAGAGGTGAAAAGGCGATCCTATTCTATCGATCCACTGAGACTAAAGTCAAAAGAGAAGTTTGGCATGGTCCCGATCCTGCGCTCGACAGGCTCCAACCCATTCGTCTGCCTAGGTATTACACCGAGGGGTTGAAAAGGTTATTAAGATGCCAATGCGTACTATTCAAACAAACTCCTCGGCAAGCTCAGTTCTACAATAGGATTTGGAACGTCCCTGGAACGCAGCAAAAATTGCCCAACGGAAAAATGGAAACGATTGGGCTTGGATATGTCCAGTCCAAGAAACGGGAGCAGTTCCATGGCTGCCATGTCATAAAGGACCTTGATGAAGAAGAGGATGCTCTTTTAAAAGATGCTGACGCTGAACCGGAACGAGATCCTGCCATAAAAGTGTCGAGTCCGTAATTTGAAGAACATATGGACAAGATAATAAGGGAAGCGAGTCAAAAGGCTCGGAATGACCACAGCCGCGAAATGGCCATTTACGAGAAAGCCAAGACGCAACACCTCCTTCAGCAGGCCTCGAAGGATGACGATGCTCTTCGCCGTCAGCCCGCCATGCATTCCTAAGACAAGAAGAAGGCCAAACGCAGAGGCAAAAAAAGTCAAAGAACGGAAAAAACGTTCGATGGCGGAAAAACGGGTCCAAAAGGCCACGCGATCGAGAAAAGGTCAACCGGAATCTGTCTCTAACGAAAAAGATGGGTCGAGCATATTCCTTCCCTCATGACAGGACAAGGAAGATATTCGACCTCGTCATGAAACATCAGATGATGACACTCCTGGAGTCTCGGCACCCCGATCAAGCAAACGAAGTTCATCGCCCGGATTATTGCTCCTATCACCGAGCGATAGGACATCCTCTTAAAGACTGCTTCACCTTCAAAAACTGGGTCGAAGACCAATATCTACTCGGCAGTTTCGCTCTATCCAATAGTTGGAGGGTGACCCCACCACAAAGGCATGTGCTAAAAGCAACGTATATGGCGAGAGAAGAACCTGATCAACATCGGTCTTGGAAACGATCTCGTACCTGCCATGTGAAAACGCTGTCGGAAGAAGGAATGCACGAGAATATGGATGACCTCTCCTGGTGCTTCAAAGACGAGGATGAAGAGGAATTGATCTCAGAATTTCCACCAGCGCCAAAAGAGTTGGAAGATGGAATACATACTACTGCGGACAACCTGACGAAAATCGACTTGGGGACGGCTAAAGATCCGCGGCCAACGTTAGTCAGCGAGCTGCTGTCTAAAGAGCAGGTAGCTACGCTAAAAGGCGTGCTCATGCAGTATAAGGACTGCTTCGCATGGAACTATTCCGAGATACCGGGGCTAGATCCGGAAATAGCTGTGCATAAATTGGCGATATCTCCGGACGTCAAGCCAGTCAAACAAGCACCAAGAAGAATGCGGCTCGAACTTGAAATGAGTATCAACGCCGAAGTCAAGAAGCTAATCTACTCCGGCTTCATCCAAGAAGTTCAATACCCCGACTGGATCGCCAACATTGTCCCAGTGATGAAGAAAAATGGGATGGTGCGTATCTGCGTGGACTTTCGGGACCTCAACAAAGCTTGCCCGAAGGATAATTTTCCCGTACCATTCACGAAGTCTTCTCCTTCAAACACGTCCATTCACGAAGTCATTCACAAAGTTACCGAGATGATGATAAACAACACGTCCATTCACGAAGTCTTCTCCTTCAAGGACGGCTCATCAGGGTACAATCAAATAAAGATGCATCCCGAAGATCAGGAGCATACCGCTTTCCGGACTCCTCTGGGCATATTCTGCTACAAAGTGATACCTTTCGGTCTGAAGAACGCCGACGCTACTTATCAGAGGGCCATGAGGAAGATTTTCGATGACCTCATACATGAAATCGTCGAATGCTATATCGATGACCTCATGGTGAAAAGCAAATCACATGAGGAACACTGAGAGCATTTGAAAATAGTGTTCTAGCGTCTTCGAAAATACAATCTGAAGATGAACCCTCTCAAATGCGCATTTGGAGTTTCCTCGGGCAAATTCCTGGGGTTCATCATCCGACACCGGGGTATCGAAATAGATCCATAAAAAATCAAGGCGATTATGGAAATACCCTCGCCAAGAACTCTTAAGCAATTGTGGTCTCTCCAAGGAAAGCTCGCGTATATCGGTTCATAGCCAATCTCTCCGGCAAATACCACCCCTACAGCCATTTAATGAAGAAGGAAATCCCGTTCGTTTGGGATCGCAAATGCCAAAGTGCATTGGACGAAATCAAGCAATACCTGCAGAATCCGCCAGTACCGACCGCTCCGATCAAGGGAAAGCCCCTCATCCTGTACGCAACCGCCTTTGAAGGTTCTCTAGACGCATTATGGGCATAGGAGAACGACCAAGGGAAGGAGAGAGCCCTCTACTATTTGAGTCGAGTTCTCCTAGGGGCAGAAAACAATTACTCCCCTATCGAAAAACATTGCCTAGCGTTAATCTTCGCGATAACGAAGCTCAGACACTATGCGTTGGCGCATGAGGTCCATCTCATATCAAAAGTGGATCCTCTTAAATATTTGATGTCAAAAGCCATACTAATGGGACGGCTCGTAAATAGGCCCTCCTCTTGATGGAGTTCTCGATAGTCTATCGACCCCTCAAGGCAGTAAAAGACCAGGCCATTGCCGACTTCTTCGTCGAGCATCCGATACCTGGCGACTCACCCCTAAACTGTGAATTTCCAGACGAACACACGTTTGACATGATTGACAGAGAAAGGAGGGAGTGATACCTGATGGGAACTCTATTTCGATGGAGCATCTTCCATAAAGAAGCGACAACACAACACCCCTATAATCAAATCAGGGGTAGGCCTTATCTTCGTGACTCCGCGAGGAGGGATAATGCGCTTTGCCTTTTCCTTAACAGAACCAAGGAAAAATAATGAAGCGGAATATGAGGCCTTGATTGCAGGTCTTGAGGTCGCTGTCGACATGGGAATCGAAAACCTCCTCATATACGGAGACTCTCAGCTGGTCGTTAGCCAAGTAAATGGCGACTATCAAACGTGCAAACCAGAGTTGGTAAAATACGGCGAAATAGTGCAACAATTGCTGACTCAAATCCCTTCCTACGTCCTGGAAAGCATACCGCATGCAGAAAATAGCAAGGCGGACGCATTAGCCAAACTCGCTAAAGAACTAACTGACGAAACCCTCGATGACATGAGGATCATTGTACAAAGCCGTCGGGTTCTTGCATCGGCAGAAATATCTCCGGAGTCGTCTAAACAAAAGGAAGTGACCAAGAAAACGTCCCTACAAATAGAAGACCAAGAAAAGGTTAAGGATTCGAGAGAAGTCTTTATAGACTACTTTAAATCCCGTCAAATGCCGGAAGATGCATCTTCAAGACATCAGCTCATGAAACAAGCTCTGTCTTTCGCCTTTGTCAATGATACTCTATATAAGAGATCATTCGACTCTCTGTGGCTGAGATGCGTGGGACCGGAAGAAGCAAGAAGGGTCGTCCAAGAAACTCACGATGGACTCTGCGGTTCTCATCAAGCCGGGCCAAAGATGAAGCTGAAGATCAAAAGGATGGGCTACTATTGGCCCATGATGATTCAGGACTGCCTCGAATACGCGAAGCAGTGCCACTTGTACCAAATTCATAGAGACTTCATCCATCAGCATCCAAACCCGTTGCGCCCGATAGTAGCCAGCCGGCCGTTCGAAATGTGGGGAACCGACATAATTGGGCCCATCAAGCCAGCATCCTCCAAAGGACATCGGTTCATACTAGCGACGACCGATTACTTTTCTAAGTGGGCAGAAGCAGTGCCGCTAAGTGAAGTGAAGACGGAGAATATCCTCTATTTCTTCAAGACTCATGTCATCTATCGGTTCGGAACTCCGTGACGGATTATCTCCGATAACGGGCCAGTATACAGAAGTCACAAAATTAGCCGCTTCGCACAGCAGCATAATATAGACTGGAGATACTCTTTGGTCTATAATCCCCGAGCTAACGGTCTAGCTGAGGCTTTCAACAAGACGTTAACGAAGATCATAAAGAAGATGGTGTCCAAATATAAAAATGACTGGCATGAGAGACTGCATGAAGCTCTCTGGCCTTATCGGACCACATTCAAAACAACCACTAATACAAAACCATACGCATTAGTATTCGGTGCTGAAGCAGTACTCCCCTTGGTGACAGAGCTACCCTCTCTAAGAGTGGCGGTTCATTACGAGTTAACAGACGAAGAGAATGCTCATCTTCGGCTTGAGGAGCTCGACGCCCTCGATGAAACTTGTCTCATGGCGCAGCAAACCCTAGCAGCTTACAAAGCAAGGATGACGTGCTCATACGAGAGACTGACCAGGCCGAGAACATTTCGTCAAGGCGAACTTGTGCTAGTGGTCAAGAGACCCATGATCCCCAATTGTGCCAAACGGGAGAAATTCGAGCCGAACTATAAGGGCCCATACATCATAGACAAAGTCTACCAAGGTGGGGCTTACTTGCTCATGGATATGCATGACGAAAGACCCTTCAGGCCAATAAATGGCCGGTTCCTGAAAAAATACTACGCCTGACGAGCCACGGCCTAGGTCAACTATAGATGACGACACCTATGTCCGCTCGCTATCTTCCTAAGCCCAAACTCTATAAGTAGTATCCAGCGAAACCGTTGTCTCCAAAATGGCAGCGATGGACCGAAACGTCCCTAAACTAACAATGGACCGTAATGTCCTAAAACTAGCTGTGGACCGCAATGTCCTAAAACTAGCGACGGACCTAAACTTCCTTAAACTATTACGAACCGCAACATCCTTAGACTAACGCGGCAAAAAAAAAGGTACGTCCACAAGCAAAATGGGCACGGATGAAAACCCGAAAGGGCTCCGTGAGTAAAAACAACAGGGCTACCGGCGAGTTTGTGAAAACCCAAAAGGGCGCAGGCTCGTAAAAAATTCATGCACACTTGCGAGGTCCTCTCGACCTTATAAGGAGAAAACACCTGTATGAGATCCTTACGACTCACAAGGGAGCAACACACTTAGGGACCCCCACGATTCCTAAGGAGAAATTACACTTACGAGATCCTCACGACTCGTAAGGAAAAACCTCTTATGAGACCCTCACGGCTCATAAGATTCAAAAGCCTTAAGCTACAGGGATCTAAACCTGTTCTTAAGCCATCACGTTTCCCAGTCTGCCCTACAGGTGAATCCATATTGACCCCTGTATACAATCCACGGGCATAAATAAATGTCTCCTCCCACACCAAGTTCCACCAATGGCGCTAAATTTCCTCATGTGGTGAATGACACTTGTAAGTCCTCTCGACTTATAAGGAGCAAACACTCTTGTAACATCCTTACGACTTATAAGAGAATACACACTTAAGAATCCTCACGATTCTTGAGGAGAAAACGCACCTACGAGATCCTCACAACTCTTAGGGAGAAACACCTTTATGAGACCCTTACGGCTCATGAAGTCAAAAGCCTTAGTCGACAGTATCCTAACCCTGTTTGCTAAGCCACCTTTGTTCAAATCGACAGAGGCAAATAATGATTCGCTCCTGGCAATGTCCTAGTGGTAGCGATGTTGATGCCTAAATCAGTATCAAATTCCAAGTCCTTTCACAGCAAATGATGATTCGCTCCTGGAAATATTCCAGTCGCAGAGATGCTGATGCTAAGATTGGTATCAGATCCCAGGTTCCATACTCGCGGCGAAAAGTCAGCGAGCCATAAATACATGTGAAATAGCCGAAATGATAGGGCAACTTGCAACAAAATCAGCAAGTAAAATATATGCATATAAAATAGCCGAAATGTTTGGGCAACTCGCAATAAAAAGCAGTGAGTAAAGAAAAAAAACAGTTGAAATGATTGGGCATCGCGAAAAATAGCCGAAATGATTGGGCAATCACGACTTTCGCGATATAAAAAGCTGAAATGATAGAGCATCATGGAAAGAAATAAAAAAAAGGAAAGAATGAAACTTTTGCCCTGCAGGTAAGTCCATACTGACTCCTATATACAATCCATGGGCATAAACAAAAAGGGGACCGCATTTCCCCACCGGACCTTGTCAAAGGGAGAGTCAGATCTTGACGGTGACATCTGCATCCCCGAAGACCAACAACGGCGTTCCTCCTCATGCCAGCAGGGCACGGACACGACACCATCAATCGAAGCCATGGTAAAGTCCCCAGTTCCAAGACTCTACGGTTCACAGACAACCTAGCATCATCCAATGACCCCGTCGCGGAAATACGTCATCCAATAACCCCATCTCGGAAACACGTCATCCAATGACCCCGTCGTGGAAATACGTCATCCAATGACCCCGTCTCGGAAACACGTCAGTAAATGACCCCGTCGCGGAAATACATCATCCAATGACCCAGTCTCGATAACACGTCATCCAATGACCCCATCGCGGAAATACGTCATCCAATGACCCCGTCTTGGAAACACGTCAGCAAATGACCCCGTCGTGGAAATACGTCAGCAAATAACCTTCGTCTCGAAAACACGTCATCTAATGACCCCGTCTCGGAAACACGTCAGCAAATGACCCCGTCGCGGAAATACGTCATCCAATGACCCCGTCTCGGAAACATGTCAGAAAATGACCCCGTCGCGGAAATACGCCATCCAATGACCCCGTATCGGAAACACGTCAGCAAATGACCCCGTCGCGGAAATACATCATCTAATGACCCCGTCTCGGAAACACGTCATCCAATGACCCCGTCGCGGAAATACGTCATCCAATGATCCCGTCTTAGAAACACGTCATCCAATGACCCCATCTCGGAAAAACGCCATCCAATGACCCTATCGCGGAAATACGTCATCCAATGACCCCATCTCGGAAACACGTCAGCAAATGACCCCGTCACGGAAATACGTCAGCAAATGACCTCCGTCTCGGAAACACGTCAGCCAACGACTTCCTCGTCGGAACAATGCTTCGACTCGAAAACAAGTCAACTCACCAACCACTTACGAGTCTTCTCGACTTGTAAAGGAGACAATTCTCTTATGTGATCCTCACGACTCTCAAGAGAAAATGCACTTAGGAATCCTCACGACTCCTAAGGAGAAAATACACCTAAGAGATCCTCTCGACTCGTAGGGAGAAAAGTTTTTATGAGACCCTCACGACTCATAAAGTTGAAAAGTCTTAGGCGTCAGATCTGAACCTGTCTCCTAACCCATCATTGCCCTGCAGGGAGGTTAAGATGGACTGCTATCTACAGGCCACACTTGCCAAAGTTACATGCCACTGAAATGGAGGTGCTATACAAGAATACGTAAACTACTTTGCGCCAAGTCAAAACAAAAGGCATAACCCACGGACGTCGACCACATACTGTGCAAGGCAATAAAGAGAAAGTTTGATTCGCATCCAATTAAGCGTTCGAAGCGTATCCACTCATGTATGTGCGAAAAGGATTAATGCATAAAATAAACGCATAGAAAGGAAAAATTTGTTTTTCGTACCTCAGAAAATTCTTACATTGATGAAAACAGTAAACAAAAATATCATTAAAATGTTTACAATGGTAAAACACTGAATCCGGGACATGGGTTGAGAAATTCAGAAGTAAGGCCATCTAAAATGCTTCTGGCTTCTCTGACCATTTTCGTGTGCATCCTCTCGCGAATGCAAGCGTCAAGATCCTCGCTGATGTCGTCCGTCCTCTGATAAGCAGCGATTATCGTCGTCTGTTGGAAAATTTAATGCAAGATATCAATAAGATTATCTCGCCGCCTCTTCGAGATCAGGCCAATCAGATATACTGAGTGCACCTTGTCTTTAGCATCGTCCAGTGCCTTAAGCGGCATGGCTTTCGTAAAATCCAGGAAGTGCGTTCTAAATCGCTTTCACGACGAGCTTCAAAAAAGCGGAGCGACGAGGAAGTAGTCGGCCGTTGTATTCATTAAAGCGACTCATAATCTCAGCGCATTGAGCATTTGTAAACTCCTGGTTTTGACAACGGCCTTGTGCGCGAATGTCTCCATAAGAAATAATTTCGTTAAGGTCATACAGATGAGCGACCATAGTGTCTGAAAAGGAAAATCAGTGAGAGTTTAGTGGTCAGACTGATCAAGAAAATGCTTATTAAAAAAGACACGGGAATTTAAACAACTCTTGATATCCTCATGGAGAAAACAAGTTCTGATTAAAGACACCTAACAAATTAAAATTTGTGAAAATAAAGGAGAAATCCTAAAAGGATTCTCATTTAATGAGAGGCCCCTCGGGCCAAGGAGTTAAACTTCCTCGAGAGCAACGCTCTGCAGACAAGAGTGACATCTGTCAACTCTAATCATGAGAGGAATAAAATTCCCTAAAAATTTTAAGAGCTGCGCTATGTGAAAACGATGGAATCATCAATCAAAACCCTAAAAAAGCAAAGCTTTTTGCAGAGTAAATACTTTAAGATCTTCAAGATCTGTATACAAACTCTAAGAGTTCTTCATGGTAGATGAACAATATTCCAGTTCATGGGTTAAAATCAACCTAAAAAGATTATATCTTGAAGATCTATGATCTAAAGATGAGCACGGCTCTGTTAATGGGCAAAACCCTAAAACATTTTTTTAGATCTACGATCTGAGAAGAGCAGAGCTCAGTTAAAAAGTTCAAGCCTTACCAAATTTGGGTAGAGTTTTGACTCTAAGAAGTTCTTAAGGAAGAGAGCTATACTCTGAAGAGAGAATTCAATTCTCAGAGAAAACAAGAAAACAAGAAGATGAATAAGCAATTATCTCAAGGGCCAAAGGTCCTATTTATAGGCGCTGGAAGTCGATTCAAATTTCAAGTTGATCCAAATGTGGAAAAGCGGCCACCGTGCACTTATGTGTAAGCCACATGAGCGCAACGATGAGGGGCATTTGTTTCCCCCAATCAGAGAGCAAAGCTCCATTCAAAATTTGAAAATTGAAATTTGAAATGAGGCAGCGCCTCATAAGAGTGCTAGCGCCAAGAGCACCAGCACTAAGAGTCAAAGACTCTGAGGCAGCGCTCACGTGCAAAGCACGAGAGCACTCGTGCCAAGAGCGCCAGCGCTAAAGACTTCGAGGCAGCGCTCACGTACAAAGCACACGAGAGCACTAGCGCCCACGTACAAAGCACGAGAGCACTAGCGCCAGCGCTAAAAACTTTGAGGCAAAGCCTCACGTGCAAAGCAAGAGAGCGCCAGCGCTAGAACTAAATATTTTCCACCCTTGGATCAAAGATCCAACGAAGATGATAAATCATCAAATTACCAAAATAAAATTCTGTTGAGGAAATACTCCTCAAAATCTTTCCAAACAGGAAAGATTGTGCCCTATAAATCAGAGCACTGTTGGATCAAATATCTAATGGTGATTAAAAATCACCAAGATACAGAATAAATCCTGTATGGGAAAATATTTTCCAAATCTTGTTAGTAACAAGAAAACTATCTTCTGTAAAACAGAAGCTCTTGGATCAAAGATTCAACGGTGGGAAACATTCCCTAAATCAATCAGAGATCTCTCAATGAAAGATTTCCTTAACTGATTCAACAAATCAACCTCCCCTATATAAAGGACCCAAGACTTCAAGTCTTGCACAGAGGCCCCCCCCCCCCAAAATTTCAAGTTCTCAGAAAAGAAAAGAGAAGAGCAAGCTCTAAGAAGAAGAACCTTCTTCAAGGTAAATAAAAAGAATGGAGGTCATGGCATCTTTTCCATATTTAAGAGTTTAACTCTCACATCAGAAGAACTTAGTTCTTTTTTAGATCATAGATCTATAAGATAAGGTCTTTCACAAAAGTAAAAGAGATCGCAGCATCTCATCAAGAAAGAGAAGAACTTAGTTCTTAGATCCATGAGACAAAATCTCTTATAAACCGAGAATTTAATTCTCAGAGCACAGAACTGATTAGAGCTGACAAAGAAACGCTTTAGCGCTCCAATTTAAAAGAAGCGCGTTAGCGCTCTAAGTTTGGCGCTCAGCGCTAAGCGCTCCACGCGCTCCTCACGTGGGCGCCCTTTTATAATAAGAGCTTTAGCGCTCCAAGTCTGGCGCTCAGCGCCAAGCGCTCCACGTGTTCCTCATGTGGGCGTCTTTTTATAAGAAGCACTGTAGCACTCCCAATCTGGCGCTCAGCGCCAGGCGCTCCACGTGTTCCTCACGTGGACACTAAGGAATTACAACACGCTCTGTAAATAAGGCCCCAACGCCATAAAAAATGGTTAACACTCAATAAAAGACAAAAAAGAAAAGGGGTGTTAGAACCTAAATCAATGCTCAATATTGTTGAATAAAAAAGGGACTGAGCCGAAACAAGTGTTCAACATGTTATTCAAAACTGGGTGGACTGAGCCCAAATTGGACACAAGTCCCTAATTCAAATTAACCGAGCCCATGTGCTCACAATCTTTTTAATTGGTCTTAGTCCCAAACCTGACTATAGATCTCTCAACCAACATTGGTCCAAGGGTACATCTCTTCATACCTTTGATACATGTCGTTGTAATTTTTCAATGTCTTCAGAGAGATGGGGGGTCCCAATAACCAATAACTTTTGGTGCATCTCCAAATGGTTAAACCAAAACCTTACAGACTATGATGTATTTAAACCAGACTATGATGTCTTTAAACCTCACAGACTATGACGTCTTTAAACCAGACTATGATGTCTCTAAACATTATGGACTATGAGGTCCTCAAACTCATGGACTATGATGTCCTTAAACCTTATGGACCGCAATGTCCCTAAACTAAAACGATAGAGTCCAAAAACTCTTTCATTGGATCTAAATGATCCTAAAACCTTGTTAAGTAGATCTTAGTCTAAAATTAGGCTAACGTATCCTTAACAAGCATTTAAGTTGATCGTAATCTAAAACAAGATTAACGATCCTTAAACCAACCCAAACCCAAATCTAAGAAAATACGGATTTGGACTAATCCACGCCCTATAGAAGACAATATAAATTAGTCTCCGTATACGATCCACGGGTAACCGAAAATAAAACAAACACACACGACACGAAGTGACCATCTGGAAAAGGAGAAAGTTGTTACCGCGATGAGATAGCGTAATTAACTGTAGAGGCTTGCGCCTGCAGGGAAGAGCGTCCCCACAATCAAAACCCCCTCATAGCGAGGGGGAATCTGACGAAGTCTGCTTCATCGGTCGCATCTGTCTAAACCTCCGATGTACGGTGCAATAAATCAACTTGGCATCTTCGGAGAGGTGGACGGATAAATCCAAATAGCATCTGCCCCTAAAATTCAGGCTAGACGTCCCAATGTCCTGGTCGCGTCTTTCGGCGATAAACATTCACTTCACAATTAGCTAACCTATTAGGTGCCTAAAAAGTGTTGACGAGATTATGCCTCCGCGGAAACGGGGTTATTAATTGGGTCCGTATGAAAGCATGAGGATCTCCCTCGGAGTACTAACACTGGCCTGGCTGAACAGTTAGCAAACTTGTAAAAGTATAAATGATCCCGACTAGTTCTCTTTTTAGGGTTTGAAGGAGAATTTGAGGAAACAGTGGGAGCCATCCTGATTAGATAAAGTGAAAATCAATCTAATTTTGATAGAGTGCACGCTGAATGTTTCTTTTCTCTCTCTCTGGTTCAGCAACCCATGACTTACCTTAAAAACTCATGAACCAATTTAACCGAACCTTCTTGCACCCTTGGGCTTCGGATTTTCATGATTCGCGAAAAAGTCGCATATATCCCTGCCACTCCTAATTTACCCTTTGCATTTCTTCAGAACATATCGTATCACTACGATGATCCATATTTTTTGGAATGACCATCGTATAGTTACATACAAACTCGAAGAAGTTACTTCAGTCGAGAATGGCCACAGGTTCTTGAGAAATTATATAAGATTATTCGGTTGTCTCTTCTCTTTACTTTCTCTCAGGTAGCGAGAGCTCCTTATATTAGGAGAGTACACCCATTAAGCTTATTGGATAGTCTTCTTCCAAATCTCAGGCTGGTGCCGAAAGGCAGGAAATGAAGAAAACCACTTAGCACAGGGACGTTGTGCAGAAGGTAAGAAGTAGATACATATAAAGGGATTGAAATGAGGGCAAAGGAAATTGCGACTACTATCATGAATCTGGATAATGGAAAAGGCATTACTGGGAATACCTAATCATCCCCTATGAAACATTTTCATGTTTCAGTATTTCTGTGTACTTGTAAAAGAGAACTGTTTTCCCAATCAATTCTGACTCCAGGGTATATATTTCCCAGATTTGGATCTCACATCTGTACGGTGTTACAGATAATGAGTAGGAGTAGATATTTGGGAAATGGGTGATTTGATCCTCAATATCGGAATTTGTTGTAATTGGTGATATTGGATTAAATCGCCTGGATTTGCTTAATGGCAAATATTTGGTTTCGAATAACCGTTGTTATGCACCAAATTTTAAAATGAAATATCTGTATCTTTATGTTTATAAAGCGAGATATACATTTTGAAGATTGTGTTGTAGACATTTACCTTTATCAGTTGAGGATAAGATAAGGTGCATTGAATAACGGTGTAAGACATTCTTAACCAAGATACAATTTTCAATTTGCAAAACACAGAATTCGAGTTGGTATACTCTCGGGACTTATACATGGAAATGTATGTTGTCCAGTGTCCTTTGGGACAAGGGGTTGGCACTCTTACTGCATTCAGGTTTACCTATGAGTTCTCTGGTTTTAGAAATGCATTCGTAGTAATACAAGGTCCAAAGATTTTGAGAAGTTTGTAAGTATAAGAATAAAGTAGAGAACCATATGATGGAAGTATCGGGATTCTTCGAGGTGATCAAAGATGTAGATACTTATGCTAGGTATTCCATCATAATAATATCGAGAACTTGATTCTCTCACAGGTTACTCATCCGTGGATGCGCTCCATGATAAGTAATGCTGTATTGGCTATTTTCCATTAGGTAATATGCACTGGAAACAGCTGCATGACATTTGAATCTGGTTCCATCTAAATTAGTGCCTTAATTCTATATGAATATAGAATGGTTACATATCTTGAGATTGTTAAGATATGGAGTTATCTGGTTTCTGTTTAAAAGCATAATCTGGACAAACTCAAGGCATGCTTCGGTAATGGCGGTTTGTGGATTATCCCAAGCATTCGCTAGAATTTTGTTTCTACGATTTTCAAGATAAATAGTTACATTGTTCTTGACTCGCCACTATTTTATAAAATGATCTTTTTGCAAAAGAAACTAGTGGGAGTATGGTAGAATTGGAAGTGATTCGAAAACCACAAACGGTTACCGAAAATTTAGTAGAACCTAAGAATTCAATTGGACTTGACAAACCATTAGTCACTCCGCAGATTTTAGTAGGCGACCTCAGACACCCGAGAGATACTTCGGTTTTCTCATAGACTGTGACAGGGAGGTCAGCATCATGATGATGATGGTCCTACTAGTTATCAGCAGGTCATAGGAAGTGGTAACTTTCAGATGACCAGATGCTTATATCCAAGATGGACTCCGCACACTTCAGCAAACTATGGATTTTGGAATTTGCTGGGTGCTCCTGAAGGGGTGAAGCCCATTAGGAGCAAGTGGATCTTTCGAGATCTTTGCAGATGGAAAGGTAGCAACTTAATAAGGCTAGACATGTTGTAAAGAGTTTTCATCAAATACCCGTTGTGGATTGTGACGAGACTTTTATTTCAGTGTCTATGCTGAAGTCCATACTGATATGACTTGACACTGTTGTTCCTCCTACTTGTTATCAGCAGGTCATTGGAAGTGGTAACTTCCAGGTGACCAGGTATTTCATACCCAAGATGGACTCCACACACTTCAGCAAATCATGGATTTTGCACTTTTCTGGGTGCTTCTGAAGGGGTGAAGCCCATTAGGAGCAAGTAGATCTTTTAAGATCCGTGTAGGTGGTACTAACCCAATAAGGCTAGACTTGTTGTAAAGGGTTTTTCTTCAAATACCCATTGTGGATTATGATGTGACTTTTACTTCAGTGTCTACGCTGAAGTTCATATGGATATGATTTTACGTTGATGCAGTTCATGGCTATGATATCTGGCAGGTAGATGACTATAACGTCTTTCCAAATAGAATTTTGGAAGTGCACGTGTATATGAATCTGTCAGAGGGTTACGTAGTCAGTGGGAGTAGCGAAAGGGGTGCAAGTTGCTTATGTCTATTCGTAGACTGAAGCATGGATAGCGGAGATAGATCATTTGTTTTGATGTGACAGTCAAACTGATTGACTTCATCAAAATAAAAGATGAATCTAGTAAGAAGTATGTAGGGAGTACTGTCCTGAGATTTGGATGACATACTCCAGATAGGAAGTACTGTTCCTATACTACAATCTGTCAAAATTTGGTTGTTACACAGTGTTTTCTCCATGTTGGATATATATAGTATATTAGGAATTCTGATGAATAGATCTAGATTTGGGAAGTTTCTCAAATTGGGTACTTAGACATCATTCTAAAAGTATTTTAGAATGGAAGCCTCCTGACATGGTTGTGCACCGGTAGGTGATGGAGTCACTCTCTCTAAAGAGATGTCTTCTAGACTGATGAGAAGAGGGACTGGCATGAATGACATATCATTTGCTTAGGCAATTGAGTCAATCATGCAATGTCTTGTACAAAACCGGATGGATAATGTATTAGGGATTCTGGTTTTAGATCTAGATTTAAGAAGTTTCCCAATCGGGTACTTGGACAGCATTCCAAAAGTATTTTTAGAATGGACGACTCCTGACGTGGTGGTGTATCCGCAGGTGATGGAGTCACCCTTTCTAAAAGGGATGTCTTCTAAACCGATGAAGAAAGACCGACATGAATAACATATCGTTTGCTTAGGCAATTGAGTTAATCATGCAATGTCTTGTACAAAACCAGATGGATAATGTATCAGGGATTTTGGTTTTAGATCTAGATTTGGGAAGTTTCCTAATCGGGTACTTGGACAACATTCTAAAAGTATTTTTAGAATGGACGACTCCTGGTGTGGTAGTGTATCCGCAGGTGATGGAGTCACCATCTCTAAAAGGGATGTCTTCTAGACTGATGAAGAGAGAGATTGACATGAATAACATATCATTTTCTTAGGCAATTGAGTCAATCATGCAATGTCTTGTACAACACCAGATATTGCTTTTGCACTAGCTGCAATAATCATATATTAATCTAATCCTGGAGAAACAAAGGGAAGATATCATAAACATAAGAGGATGTTCTTGGTATAAGATAACGACAGCCTCCTGTGTGAAGCGATTATTGGCTCAAGCTTACAAGGTAAGCTGGATGACAGAGATGCTGTCAGGGTTTTGAGTTTAGCCTCTTCTGAGGATCAGTATATTGGATAGTATTCCAATAGGGATACTGAGGTAATCATGGTGCAGGATATTGGTTATAACTCAACAGAGAATACAACCCAAGAAGTTTGTTGGATGGAGTTGTTCATTTATGAACTTGGTCCCATCAAGTATCCAGACAAATTCTTGAGGCGAGGTATCGCTCGATTTGGGAGATGTTCCTCTCCATATAGTTGAGATATAGAGAGATGAAGTTGGAATATTGTAGCGGGTCCACTCACTAAGGCTATTTTTCGAACAAATTAAGTTTCACAAACATAATTTGCAAAAATGATTAGTAGAGAAATTGGGTATTCGGTAACACACGAGCTATGGGTATGCGATACCGCAATAATTGGTCTTAAGTACAACTGGGAGATTGTTGGATATAGTGCCCTCAAGGTAATTATTATGATCGCAAATTGGCGATTATGATAATTGAGGGAGGACCTATACATGTATAACAATCTTAATCGAGATGATAGTATGCTATTTGGTTTGTCTTCATCATTGATGAAGTCCGTAGGATTGTTGCTTGATAACCAACATTATGATGGTGATCATATAGGTGGGAGCTGGGTTGTCCATAAGCACATCCTTAAATGTCCCTAGTCGTAGAAGGTATCGATATTCCGGAGTAGACTAGTGTATACGCTTCTAGACCCCGACGAGGGGCGGTGGCCGGTTTCACAAGCCATTGGTGTTATGTCACCTAAGATAGTATACATGTGCTCACTGGAGGTGAGTACACCAGACGATCTTGCAGAGAACTTCTAGATGGTTTTATATCTATTGTCAGATGGAAGTTCTCAGGTGGCATGAGTACATGTTAGTCTTTTGACCTGAAGTCGTCATTTGTTTTGTGTGAGTTCCTTTGATTACTACCCTACCATGGCTCAAAGGAGTCGTGCAAACATGTTTTAGTTAGGTACAGTCCTGAGCCACATGGAGGCAGTGGTCAACTGTCAGGGATTCTTCTCTTCTGGTATTAGGAGTTGATATCGTGCTGTGTTCAGTTGGCTATCATCAGAAATCCGTAGCCATGGTGGGTGAGATTTACTGATAGTTGATCATTAGTATCTCTGTTGGTGATGAGCTTGACTCAGACATGACTTATCGGGTTGGTAGGGGTCTGACGTTATCAATCCCCTAGACCCGATATGTGATAATCTTTGACGAAAAGACTGGATTGTACGGAGATTGTCACATTCAGGCTCAGTAAGGTAAGGACGTACTTGATTGTCGACCCCCTTTTGACAAGTACCTGGATAGCCGTTACGTACAGCTAGTGCCGATGACGTGCTTGTGGTTAAACCCACTGCCAGCATATTGTTGAGTCTTTAGAGTCCACACAGGGGGGTTTTCCGATTCAGGCGATAGATGTAGGAGCCGTACGCCAATTAAATACGTGTACGGGATACCCGGACTTTAATCGAACGATTGATTATACTGGCCGGCTTAGGATTATACCAGATTATTAAACCAGGTTTTGATTTAATAATTTATATATGTATTTTAATACATATGTTTTAGTATTATTGTTCACTATTCATTTTCTCTCTTTGGTGCTATCCGTATTTTTTATGCCGATACGCGTATATGTAGCGATACATATACTAGGTGAAATATTCCGTATTTATATGGGAATACTTCTAGAAGAACGATACCTCATATTTGATTTTCCTTTTTAGAAAATTAAATATGAAAATGAGGTGGAACGTGGGGTTTTAATGAAGCATGGTGATGAGGAATGGCTTGCATTTATTGTGTGCATTTATTTTGTGCACTATTGCATCATGGTGGTGTTATATATAGCCATTCTCTTTTTTTTTTTGACTTGATGATTTTCCTTCATCTCACTTGACCATACTTCATGGTTGCAAGCATGAGCAACCATCTCCTCATGTCTTCTCCTTCTTCTTCCTCCTCTTGCTCTCATGAGCTTGAGATAAAAGAGAAAAAAATTTAGTGAAATATTCCTACATCACCGACCATCCATACCTAGAAAGTCTAGATCATTGGTTAGATCCTCCTCCGGTTTCCCTCGGGTGGATCGTCTTTGGCGAGGGTGGTCGATATTCAAGCGTGATCCCGACGGCTACGAGCTTAGAGAGGTCTTCCACAATTAGGTGGACACACGACAAAGATTGTATTTTCTCAACCCTTGCACTCTTAGTTAGCTAGTTTAGATTATTGGACCGTATCCTGGGTTACGGGCATTCGGTGCTTGCAAAAGTTTTTGTTTTCGTTTCCGCCTTGGCCGCGGTTTCTGCGGCGTGGGCACCGAAACCCAACAGGTCCCCCGTGCTTTCGTACGAACCCAATTAAATAACCTCGTTTTCCCAAAACCGTACCCCTGTTAACACATTTCTAGACACCTACTTGATTAGCTAATTACAAAGTAAAAAACTCTCCCGAAGAGTAGCTGATACTCATAGTAGGATCGGGACCCAATTATCATTGTGTGATAATTTTGAAGGAAGCCTATCAAAACTACCACACTCCAGAAGGTATCCAACACTAGCAAGTTTCTTGTATGTTTGAAACTCCCGATGTGGTTTTTCCCCCAAGCGCTTATAACCTTAACGAAGGTCAAAACATCATATGTCGCAAGTCAAGTTCAACCCATCATTGTCAAGATTAATCTAGACCCATTCGTATAAGCTCTTGACGAAGGTCAAAACAGCTGTATATTTGTCCTACATTAATGCATCTATCTATGCTACAGATAAGCACCCACTAGTTACCAAACATTATACCTTGGCGAAATTCAAAACACATAGCATGAATACTAGTTGATACTTATCTGAAATGATGAAGGGCTATTACTGTTTTTGGCGAAAACCGTTAACGTAATGAACTTGATATAGTCGAAGGAACCGGATAGCTTTTGAAAAGGTGTGGTTTAAGCTCCTCTTTAAAAAGTTGTTTTTGAAGAAAACCAAGTGGTTTTGCAATTGTTCCAACGACGTCAAATATTAGGTTTATTGCTTTGCATTATATGAAATTAATGCGGTCCCATCAATTAATGTTATCACACCAAAAATAACACAAAAATAGAATGCACGTATATGCCACCCGCATTTGCCACTGGGCCCCGTCATGCACTGTTAGGTTACTTAACTAACGACAGAGCGGGGACTGGACTAGTGCGGATGCAAAACATATACGACATATGCAGATATAAGCATCACAAAGAATGGATAAATGGATCAACTAGGAGCATTTGTATTTCATTGAACCACCTATGAAACACAGTCCTCCATGGTCGTGTGAATAGCCGAGTGTGAATAATTCTGGACCCCTAAGAGTGCGGCAAGCTATCCGTCAATCCTAGAATTTGGTGATCCGGGTCTCGACTCCTCGAGATGGCCACCCACTGAATCCTAGAACCCGGTAGCTTTTGCACTTCTCCATGGGTCAATCCTGGATGCGGAAATGAAAAATAATATACAGCCGATGACTACATACTCAACCCGGATGTGCCCTAAAAAAAGAATATACATGAATAACAAAAAATCCACTCACATCTCACATCCAGATTCATACCGGGCCATTCACACGATGATCCATGAAACCATTCATAACTGAACATCACAAGATATGTGCAACCATTTCTAATCGACGTATAGCGATTAGAAGACATTTAAGAACACATATACACATCACTAAAGCAAGCAAATAAAACCACGACGTTAGAATTCCGCGCACAATTAACGAACGAGCCTAATTTTCCAAGACTTGAAAATTGTCCACTAAAGTCCCCAAAAAATCATTTTAAGCCAATCCGGGAGTCGAAACGAACTCGAAACCCATTTGAATCTTCATGGAGGCGAAGGGGAAAAAATTAACTGTCGATCCAGGGGCCTAGAGAGGTACCCACCCCCGGAGGCCACTACGAGGTGGCCCCGTTGGGTAGGCAGACCCGAGAGCACCCTATTGGGGTGCTCTCGGGTCACCACCCCCAAAGGTCACCTTGTGGTGGTCTTGGGGGTTGGGCTTAGCCTTTGGTCCCTCCTGGGTATCTCTGGGGTGCCCATGCTTCACCCCACGGCTTCTCGGTTCAAATCGTAAGCCCGCGGGATGTGCAAACATCTCAAAACTTCATTTTTAGGGACTTTTTTTGTCGGCAGTTCGTACGCGACAGAAACGGCGGATTTCAAACGTCGTTACGAGATATATAAGTCTTATGGAGTGGATCTGATACCATGTAAGTCAATGTCACACACTCCACAGGGTTTGTAAAGAGGCGGAACTAACAAAAAACAATTTTATAGTAAGCAACATCGACTAAATTCCCAAGATCTACCATAAGTCTTAACTAGCAAAACTAATATATGTTCTAATGTACTATGAAGAGATTTATACCTATATACTAAAGTCCTTAGGGTCTTCTTATTCTCTTCTTAAGCTCCTCGTTTGTATGGATCAAGATTGGTCGTCGGCCTCCTTGTGTCGAAGACGATCTACTTGAGAGTCTATGGTTCAAGCTTCAACCTTAAAAGTGAGGTAACTAAAGTACCTAGTTTGCTAATCTAGATAACTTAGAAAATGTAAAGTGTTAATTAGATTAATTTATCTCAATAACCCTAAGTTTCTCTACTCATGAGAGTGTTCGGGTTTGAGGAAGAAGAAGAGAGCAAAGGAGAAAAGAGAATGTAGAGTCAAGATGAGATGAAGTATGGCTAAGTGTGATAACTATGAAGCATATCTTTTTCAATAATAATAATAAGAATAATATAACCATGCTTCAATAGTTATCAAAATAAACGAGTCATCCAAAGTAGCCATGCTTCCACCATGCTTAAATAACACCTCATTATCCATTTAAACAAATGGGTTTATCACAAATGAGGTGTCTTCTTCTAGAAGCACTCTTGTGAAAATACAAGAATACCCCTCACCGTATATACATACTACGAATACCAAGAGATGAAAATAATCCAATATTATAATACTAGAATGCGGCTTAATCCTAAGCCCGCTAATATTATTCGTCTGATCAAAAATACGTGTAGCTAGTACATGTATATGATTGAAACCCTCCATGTAAAACCATACGACCTTTATATCGTTTTGCCTGAACCAGGGAAACCATCTGTGTGTGACTCTAAAGACTTGATAGTATAGTGATAGTGGGTTTAACCATAAGCACGTCAGTAGCACTAGCTGTACGTAACGGCTATCCAGATACCTATCGAAAAGAAGGCCGATGAGAAAACTATCCGAACTCCTATTGAGCTTGTCCGTGACAATCTCCATGCAGTCCGGTCTGTTCATCTGAGAGTAACGCATGCCGGGTCTAGGGGGTGGAAAAACGTTAGACCCCTAATAACTTAACAAGTTATGCTGATGTGGCTCAAGACCATCCGAGAATCTACTGATCTAACTATCAGTAACTCTCAATCCGCCCTGGCCAGGGACTTATAGTGTTGGCCAACCGAGCACAGCGCGACATCGACTCCCTATACCGGGAAAGACGAATCCCTAACAATCGCTCGCTATCTCCATGTGGCTCGGGATTGTACCCAACTAAAATCTGTTTGCACGACTCAGTAGAGCCGTGGTAGGGTAGTAATCAAAGCACAGTGGGAACTCACATGAGACAAATGACAACATCAAGTAGATAGACTATCTGTACTCATGTTACCAGAGAACTGCTATCTGACGATAGGTATAATACCATCTAGCCAGTTCTCGACGAGTCCGTCTAGTGTACTTACCCCCAGGAAGCACCTGTATACAATCTTAGGTGCATCACACCAATGGCCGCGGGACCAACCATCGCCCCTCGTCAGGGTCTATAAATGTATACACTAGTCTACTCTGGAGTATCGATGCCCAGTCTCGATACTCCCATGACTAGGGACATTGAAGGATGTGTTTATCGACTACCCAGCTCCCATAAGTATGATTGCCCTCACAATACTAGTAGTCAAGTAAGGATCCTAAAGGCTTTATTAACATGTATAAACGATATGAAATAACAAGTAAAAGATATCACATGTTAAGATAAAGTCAAACCATATAGCATATTATCATATTGAGCAAATTGTCCTGTACATACATACTTTTAGCATCCTATACAATGAAGGCCTCTAGGCCATACATATCTAACAATCAGTGTATGAAGTATTTCAAGGATGGTAAAGAGCATGTCATCATAGTCGAACTCAATCCTTTTTCGGACAACAAAGTACGAAATTATGAAGACTCCAAGTACTTCCTGCCAGATTTTGAGAATACCAAGAAAGCTGGAAAACTGGAAAGAAAGCAAAAGCAGGTGTCCACTATACCAATTTTCGGAAGCGACACGGAAGAAGAGGAGAAAATAGTGTTCTCCGGTCAACCTAAGTCAAAGAATGATGAGTAAAAGCCGACACCCATCATTCCTGTATTTGGAAGTGATTCAGAGGAGGAGGTTGATATAATATTCTTCACCCATCCTCTAGTGGAAACCCTTGATGAAGCAGATTAGGCTTTGCATGTCACGATGGTTCCGCCTCGGCACCATAAAGAGCTCGACACCGTCAACACCGAAAATGTGGAGGAGCTAATAACATTCTATGTACCTCCCAAGTGTAGAGGTGAAAAAGTAATTCTTTTCTATAAATCGGAAGAGACCAAAGTGGAGAAAGAGATCTAGCATATACTCGACCCAAACCTCGACAAGTTGTAGTCCATCCATATGCCGAGATACTTCACAAAAGGTTTGAAGGATTTCCTCAAGCGTCAAAGGGTACCATTCGAGCAAACCGTTCGAGACACCCAATTCTACAAAAGGATCTGGGAAGCGCCCGGGACTCGCCAAGTCAAACCTAATAGGAAGTTCGATACTATTGGGCTAGGATATGTTCGGCCCAAGAAACGGGAGTGAAATCACAGCTACTATACTATAAACTCTCTAAATGAAGAAGAAGATGCTTCGCCAAGAAACAACGCTGCATAGCAGGGGGAAGGGCCCGCATAAAGGACTCCGAGCCCGTCACTAGAAGACCAAATTGATAAGTTGATAAGAAAGGGCCAAAGACAACTAAAGCTGTGAGATGGCCATATATGAAAGGGTTAGACAATAGCGCTTAAACAAGCAATCCGTGGAAAGGGTAAAACGTGATGCTCCTCAATCACAACTATTTTCATCCTCCTATGAAGAAGGAGAATCTCAAAGCGACGAGGAAAATAATAAGGTGATGATCACAGATGATACCCAAAAACAACAGGGCAGTCCCAATAAGTTCGATTGAAGTCCATCCCATATAAAGAAGATGGGGCGAGAATATTCTTTTCCTTGAGATAAGACAAAGAAGATATTTGGCCTCGTCATGAAGTACCAAATGTTGTCACTTCCAGAATCTCGACGACCCGAGCAAGAAAATGCGATCAATAACCCCGATTATTGCCTATACCATCGGCTTATAAATCATCCGATTGAAAATTGCTTTGGTACAAGAATTGGGTCAAAGACCAATATAAACAGGGTAAGTTCCTGTTGTCTGATAGCTGGAGGGTAATCTTGCCACAGAAGCATGAGCCAAAGAAAATCTATGCCATCATATTGAGGCCCATTCGATCCAGAAAGCAGAAGCGAACTCATACCTGCTGCGCAATAAGCTTCTCAAATGAAGAAGAAGAGGAAGATATGCCTGAGATGCTTCACAAATGAATACGAGGAAATCTTAGAACATCGTCGGCACCAAAAGAGCTGGAAGATGGGATATACACCATGACATAAAACTTAAAGAAGATTGACTTGGGAATGGAAGATGATCCAAGACCAACATTTTTCAGCGAGTTGCTATCCGAAGAACATGTAGCTACTTTGAATACGGTACTCATGAAGTATCGAGATTGCTTCACCTGGATCTATTCTGAGGTGCCGGGACTTGATCCAAATATAGCAGTGCATAAGTTGGCTATAACGCCAGGGATAAACCCCATCAAGCAAGCACCAAGAAGGATGCAGCTTGAACTCGAGATGAGCATCAATTCTGAAGTCAAAAGGCTCATAGACTCCGGCTTCATCCATGAAATACAATATCTTGACTGGATCGCTAATATTGTTCCCATGATGAAGAAGAACGGAACAATGCAGATCTGCATGGACTTCCGAGACCTAAACAAGGCATGCCCGAAAGATGATTTCCCTGTCCCAGTCATGAAGCTTATAATTGACAACACCTCCACTCACGAGGTCTTCTCGTTCATGGATGGATCTTCTGGATACAATCAAATAAAGATGGATCCCGAAGATCAGAAGCATACAACCTTTCGCACACCGTTAGGCGTATTTTACTATAAGGTGATGCCCTTTGGACTTAAGAACGCTGAAGCAACATATCAAAGAGCAATGAAGAAGATCTTTGATGACCTTATTCATGAGATCGTCGAATACTACATCGATGATCTTGTGGTCAATAGTAAGTCCTATGAAGAGCACTAGAAGCATCTCAAGATCGTCTTTGAATGTCTCCGAAAGTATAACCTAAAGATGAACCCGCTAAAATGTGTATTTAGAGTCTCCTCCGGCAAATTCCTAAGATTTATCATCCGCATCCGAGGGATCAAAATCGACCCCTCCAAAATCCAGGCAATTACAGAAATACCCCCGCCAAGAAGCCTTAAGCAGGTCGCTCCAGGGGAAGCTAGTATACATCTGACGGTTTATTGCCAACCTTTCTGGAAAGTGTCTTCCATTTAGCCACCTTATAAAGAAAGGAAATCCTTTTATATGGCACCAAAAGAGCCAAAAAGTATCGGAGGAAATAAAGCAGTACCTGCAAAATCCGCTGATATTGGCCGCCGCAGTCAAGGGAAAGCCCCTTATCCGGTATACAACTGCACTTGATGGTTCTCTAGATGCACTATGGGTATAGGAGAATGTCCAAGGAAAAGAAAATGCTTTATACTATCTAAGTTGAGTCCTGCTGGGAGTAGAAAGTAACTACTCCCTCATCGAGAAGTACTGCCCAATGCTGATCTTCGCAATCATAAAGCTCAGACATTATGCCTTGGCGCATGAAATTCACTTTATATCGAAGGTGGATCCCCTCAAGTATCTGATGACGAGAGCTATACTGACAGGAAGGCTCGTCAAATGGACCCTTCTGCTGATAGAGTTTTCAATAACTTATCACCCCTTTAAAGCGGTAAAAGGGCAAGCCATCGCTGATTTTCTCGCTGAGCACCCTATTTCAGCCGATTCCTCGCTAAATTGTGAACTGCTGGATGAACATGCATTCAACGCAGTCGTGGAGAAAGAAGAAGAAGAAGAAAAGCTCCAATGAGAACTCTACTTCGATATGGCTTCCTCGATAAAGGTACGAAAGAAGACCGTTCTGATAATCAGAGCCGGAATAGGCCTCATTTTCATTACCCTCAAAGCGGGATAATGCGCTACGCTATCTCGTTGACAGAACCTAGAACCAACAACGAGGCAGAGTATGAAGCTCTCATAACCAGTCTTGAAATCGCGATCGATATGGGAATCAAGGGTCTCCATATATACGGGGATTCTCAGCTAATTGTCGGTCAAGTTAATAGCGATCACAAGACATGTAAGCCTGAGCTAGTAAGATACGGTGAAAGGGTGCAAGAGCTGTTAAGGCAGATTCCATTATATACGCTGGAGAACGTGCCGTGAGTGGAAAACAGTTAAACAGATGCGTTAGCTAAGTTGGCCAAAGAATTGGCAGATGAAAACCTTGATAAAGTAAGGATTATTATCCAAAGCCATAAAGTCCAAGCACCGGCAGGAATACCTTTGGAACCTCCAAATGAAGCACCCGAAGAAAATATCCTTCAAACAGAAGAAGAAGAAGAAGAAGAAGAAGAAAAGGAGGACTGGTGAGAAGTCTTCGTAGACTACTTCAAGTCCCAACAAGTGCCTGAAGATGCATCATGAAGACACCAACTCATGAAACGAGCTCTGTCTTTCGCCTTCATCAATGGCACATTCTACATGAGATCCTTCGACCATATATTGCTAAGATGCCTAGGGCCGGAGGAAGCCAAAAAGCTCGTCCAAGAAATTCATGACGGGCTTTGCGGATCTCATCAAGCTGGTTTGAAGATGAAGTTAAAAATCAAAAGGTTGGGTTGCTATTAGCCTACAATAATTCAAGATTGCATTGAATATGCAAGACGATGCCACTCATGCCAAGTACATGGGGATTTCATCCACTAACATCCAACACCGCTACATTCAACCGTAGCCAACTGTCCTTTCGAAATGTGGGGGACTGATATAGTTGGCCCTATTGAACCACCATTGTCGAAAGGGCATCAGTTTATCTTGGCCACCATCGACTACTTCTCCAAATGGACAGAAGCGGTACCACTGAGGGAAGTGAAGACAGAAAATATTCTCTACTTCCTTAATAATTATGTGATATATCAGTTCGGAATCCCACGACGGATAGTCTCGGAAAACAGACCAGCATACAACAACCACAAGATAAGTCGCTTCGCCCAACAGTATAAAATAGACTAGAGATACTCCTCCGTCTATAATTCTCGAGCTAACGGTCTTGCTGAAACTTTCAACAAGACGCTAACCAAGCTCATAAAGAAGATGGTGTCCAAGAATAAGATGGATAGGCATGAAAGGCTGCATGAAACTCTTTGGACGTATCGAACGACGTTCAAGACAACCACGAAGACGACACCTTATGCATTGGTGTTTGGCACAGAAGCGGTGCTCCCACTTGAAATTGAGTTGCCCTTACCGTGAATGGCGATCCAATACGAGCTGACATATGAAGAAAATGCCCATCTCCGGCTCAAAGAACTTGATGCTCTTGATGAAACCTGTCTTGCAACACAACAAAACTTAGAAGCCCATCGGGCAAGGATGTCCCAGGTATACGAAAGGCTAACCAGACTGAGAACATTCAGCCAAGGCGAACTCGTACCGGTTATCAAAAGACCGATGATCCCCAACTGCACAAAACGTGAAAAATTCGAGCCCAATTATGAAGGCTCGTACATCGTAGAAAAGGTCTACCAAGGCAGGGCTTACCTGCTGATAGGCATGCATGGGGAAAGGCCCTTTCGGCCGATAAATAATGGTTTCCTCAAGAATTACTATACTTGAAGAGTCCTGACTTTGGTCAATGATAGATGTCGACGCCTATATCCTCTCCGTATCTTTCTGAGTCAAGACCCTAAAAGGTGTATAGTCCCACCGGGAAACTATACTCCCTAAATATATGCTGCCGTGAGGTTGGTCTCCAAATTGGCCACCGTATACAATCCATGGGCAATTTGAAACAAAGGTTGGACCTTCAAAGTCCCTCGATGGACTGCTATGTTCCTAAACTAGTATTTTGCCTTACGGTTGATCTCTAAATTGATCACCATATACAATCCAAAAGCACAAATAAGCTATATCCCATCCAAACTTCGCATGGACCGCTATGTCCCTAAACTGGCATTTTGCCCTACGATTAGTCTCCAAATTGACTGCTGTATATAATCCATGGGTATGAATGATCCATATCATCCTCAAGTCCTACTGGTAAGTGATGTTGGGTCACCTGCAACGAAGCTACATCCGAGAGTTCTACTGACTGTGCAAGGCTAAAAAAGTAAAAAAGAGGTGCATCCACAAGCAAAATAGACACGAATGAAAACCCGAAAGGGCTCCGTGAATGAAAACAGCAGGACCACCGGTGATTCTCTGAAAACCGAAAGGGCGCGAACTTATGAAAATAAACAAAATGCCCTACAACTAGTTCGACCGGACTCTTGTATACAATCCATAGGCATAAAAAAAAGTTTCCACAAAGTCCCACCGAAGGCGAGCGATATTCCCGATATGATGAACAACACTTGTGAGTCCTCTTGACTTGCAAGGAGAAAACACTCCTCTGAGATCCTTATGACTCACAAGAGAACCGACACTTTAAAGTCCCCATGACTTCTAAAGAGAAGGTACACCTACGAGATCCTCTCAACTCGTAGGGAGAAAATACCTTTATGAGACCCTTACGGCTCATAAAATTGAAAGAAGCCTTAGTTGATAGGGATATAAACATGTCTTCTAAGCCACTATTGTTCAAATGGGACACAACAAATGATGATTCGCTCTTGGCAATACTCCAGTTGTAGCGATATTGATGCCAAAACAGGTATCAAATCCTAAGTTTTCCCAGATAGATGATGAATTGCTCCTGGCATATGTGCTTCAGTGTTAGCAACACTGATGCCGGTTTGAAGTCCAAACTAAGTCGACACTTAAGTCGTTAAACTGAGAAATAAAAATAAAAAGAGCCGAAATGATTGGGCAACTGGCAATAAAAATCAGCGAGTATAATAAAACAAAAAAGAACCGAAATGATTGGGCAACCGCTAAAATAGCCGAAATGATAGGGCAATCACGACTTTCGCAATAAGAAAAGCTGAAATGATAGAGCAATCACGGATAAATATAAAAAAGAGGAAAGAAAAGAAGAAAAGGAAAATTTTCTGCCCTACAAAAGAATTTGTTTGGCTTTGGCGGGGACCGTACTGACTCCTGTATACACTCCATGGGCAAGAACAAATGAAGAGGAGCAGTGTGTTCTACCATGCTTTGATAGAGAAAGAATTAAGTCTCGATGGCAATACACACAGCCTGGAGACTATCTTGACGTCAAATCTACTTCATCAGAGTACAGACGCGACGTCAACAAAGACCAAAGGGTCAAAATGAAAGCGGGGTAATGACATATTCCTAGCTCCAGGTCTTGATAGCTGTACATATAAGCCTAAAGACCTTTGGATGTGATCTCATCTCAGAAAGGTGCAGTTATGACTTCCCATAGACCGATAACAGTCTGACCTAAAGGTAAAGCATCATGGCGACGTCTAATACTGAATCTTCTGATGGCAATATGGATACTTCGGCCTAGGAAGATTACTTGAGACGTCGTTTCTCGCCTGAGAAGGGGTTGAAGATACGGAAAGTGCATGGCTACTCGAATCACGATCCGAGGGACGCAAACCGAGAAGAAGTCAGCTAACACAACGGTGTGACGGACTACACCCGGTACCACAAACCTGACGGCCTCTTATACTAACAGGGGTATATTAACGTCAATCTGAGTTTATCCATACCTAAGGGGTAAGGTAAACTGAACGCTTCGGAACGAGTAAATAAACTAAGCCAAACCATTTCAGCACAATCAGGAAAAAGAGAAGTGCAAGCCAAAATAGTATCTTTTATTCATATATCAAAATTAGAAAAAGATACAAGTTGGACAAAACAAAAGAGGAGTACAGTAAAGAAAGACTAAAAGGGTGTAGCGTTTAATAAATCGGCAAGGCGCATGCTCTCCTGCTGGATTTCCAATTTGATCTCCCCCAGCGCAGCTAATTGCGCTTTGGGATGTTCCTTCTGCTGCCGGTGCAAGTCGCGTTTGCTTGTGAGTTCTTCCTCCGAAGCCTTGCAGCCCGACATTAACCCCTCAGTGAAGGTGATGGCCCTATCCAATGTTATTACTTGGGTCATAACGCACTGAAGAGTCTACCAGATGGATGAGCTTGTGTAGCACAAGTTGATCGTTGAGCCTTGAGCCTTGAGATGGTCCAGTTCTCTTGAAGTCGCCTCAGATTCCGACAACTTCCTATCTAACTCTTGCTCGCAGAATTGGACGATAGTTTTACACCGCTCAATCCGTTCGTTCAGCCGAGCTCTCATTGATAAGGTCTCCAGAGTAGAGTGTTTGCGCTCAAGCTCGTAAAGAAGGGACTCGACCCGCTGGCAACAGTCAACCCAAACATGTACCAGGCCTTCATTATGATAGGTACCGAAGTTGACCAACATGGGGTTGATTTAGCTGGAGAATTCTTTTGCAGATAGAAGAGCCCCAGTGCTCAGTTCTTCAATAAGGTTAATCAGTGATCACCTACTGTTCTCCTCTCCCTTCGAGGACATGTGCCTGGCATAGGGTCTCGCAGGAATGAGTATGCGAGACTCAAAAGGAATCGGAGTTGGAGGAGCTATTGCAAAACAAAGCAAGCATGAAAGGCCAGTTATATCCTCGTTAAAAAGGAAGTACAGAAGGATATAAGAAAGTTCAAAATATAACTCACATAATGCCAAAAGTGGCAGATCGGGAAGCTCAGGGGACTTGTTCGGGTCCTTATTATCTTCAAGTTGCAAAACTGCAATCTCAAAGCATCCACAAGCTAAGTATTACACGTATCGAGAAAATAATAAGAAATGCACTAACCAATGCTGGACGAAACAGTAGGCTTTTTAGGAGAAGGTAAGCACAAGTCCATCTAACGGTACAGTCGTGAAAAAGCCATTGCCGGAGGAGGCAACAACATAAAAGATGTCAACTCCTATAATCTTGAAACATTAGGCAGTTAATATAAGAGCTATACTAATTGTAATATTAAAAAATGGTGAAGTAAAAAGGAAATCACCTTCGATACCTCTCCCAACTTCTGGAAAAATCAGCTGAGGCTCAGAAGGGTAAGGAGTAACAGCGACTAGAGCTCCTGTGCTAGAAGATTCCCCATGCTGAAAGTTGCCGAAAGAGGCCGGGACGATATCCAAGGACGTGGAAGCCGATGATGCATCCATTATGTCTATATCTGAAACAAATAGATCGTCAAGAGATGCATCTAAACAAAATAAAAGTAGGTGTAAAATGATGCAAATTTGTATACCAATAGCAGATAGAGCCGCAACAGAGGATTCCTCGGGAAGCGATGGTGAAGAAATAGTGGCGGCCTCCCGAGCAACGTTGGTCACCGCATCGGTCTCAACAAAAAACACCTGCCTCACTCCCTACTTCAACGGTAGCGGTCGAACTATGATGCGTAGCCGCATCTCCTGAATCAATAGCGGCGGTTCCCGAACCAGCGTCACTAAGCGATGCCTGAAGATCACCCAAAGTGACAGATTCAAGCCCCGTGGGAGCTGGAATGTCTTTAGGCTCACCGATATCCATGGCCTCTTGGGAATCAGTTGCGGGATCATAACTCTCCGTACTAGAGTGCTCGGGCTCTGCTGCATCGTGTGAGGGGCTAGCATACTCATCACCAGCATCCAAAGGCTTTGGCGACGGCACAAGGGTGTCGACAGGGGTGATATCACCCTCGACATGGACGTCAGAAAGATGCTGCTGTCTAGAACTAGTGCCCGCCGCAGAAGCCCGTACAAAAGAAAAGCATTAAAAAGTGGACGAGACGAGTTGTTCAGTATGAAATGCATTAGGGAAAAGACATAAGCTATACCAAAGCCCATAGAGGTACGAAGCCTCTCTCCCTCTTGATGCATCCGTATTGATTCTTGGAGGGCTTCTTCAGCAGAAATCCATGTAGGAAAGATAAAAATGTTAATATATGCACAATATCATTTTCCATGGAGTACACAAAGAGAATAAACGAAATATACCGGTCTCTGCAAGAGTATGAAGCTTCGCCTCTTCGAAGGCTAATCGCCGAGATACAGAGTGAGCTCTCTGAAGAACAATTTCCTCATCTTCAGCCTTAGATGCTTTGATTGATGTGAAAAAGTATTTTTGTTTGTAGTGTAACCGCAATCAGAACGGTGTCGCGCGTAGCTAGACCGAGGTGAGTACGGGTCGTCCTCAGGAAAACGTTGAATCTTTTACTCTTACTTTAGATGTGTTGAAAAAGAGAGGAGGAATAAAGAATTTTATGGAAAGGTTTCTAGATCTACGTTAAGCACTAATGCAGAATATAGATCTAGATTATTTAAGGATGTAGTTAATATAATAAGGGGGCTTGTAGGGTTCGTTAGGATTTAGTAGTCATGGATGATTAATTAAAAGTTACCCTTTTTATCCTTTAATAGATTTAAAACTAGAACGACGGTGATGCGTGTAGATTAGGGTTTCTGGAGGGAAAAGGAATCCCACTCTTAACCCTTATCTCGACACGGAACTCCGTTCATATCTAGCCTTTACCAAAACAATCATTAATCTAATCTCTAATCGCGGTCGGAACTAACAAAGAATTGTTAGCGCGCCCGATTATGATGTTCATGATTCTTTTGATAAAGTTCTTAAACTTTATAGGACTTAAAAAGGGTTTAGGGATGTTCATCATCCATTAGCCTACCCTAATCCTACGAACCCTAACAAGCGGAGAATTACTCGCGCATGTTGGGAGAAGAAGATGAAAAGACAGAGAGGGAAAACATAATGTAAAATGCAAAATAACTACCTTTATTAATCAACTTGAACAATCTACACTTTATTCTGTAGAAAATGATTATAAAACTTGATTTGCTCCTCGATCTTTCCTAAGGAGGTAGACGAACAGTTGATGATCAGCCTAGATGCGTGAGTGTCTGGGGCTTCGTGATCTCGTCGGCTTGATGATTTTTCCAAGAGACTCTCGGTCTTTATTTATAGTCCCAAAGCCAGAACCCTTGCTTCCAAATATGGAGGATAACAGTAAAGATTCTCCCCAAAAAATTGCAGCAACTAAATCTTCAAAATTGCCGCGGATCCGCGGCCATATGATCTCAACCCTCTATCAAATTTCTGGGGCTCTGTCTTTGTGACATTTGGCGATCCTTGGAACCTTTGTAACATGGAAATCTTCTCATGGCTGCTGTCAGACTTGGTCTCCAAGTTTTGCTTTCTTAATTAGGCAGGTTTCTTTAACAACTTGATTTCCTTGAGTTTATTCTTGAAAAATTCTGCACAACAACTCAAATAATATTTAGTAGACTTTGTTCTACTAGGATTTGGTCAATGATATTATTTGCATACATTTTCCTACCAAATGCTAATTATAATATATCAACACATGGAAAATAGTATTTTTACACATAAACCCTCATATGTATGATATATTATAATAAAGACCCTTTTTAATATGAAAATGGTAGGAAAAATGTAATAACAAATGTGCAATTTTATCAACTGAACATGCTTCGATAGCTGCCAAGAGATCTGCCTCTTCTTCATTGACCATTTCTGATGCCTGGTGTTCATCACAGAATACTGCATTTTATACCGCCCATTCTTACGCTCGGTTGTTTATAGGTAGGTGCTTTTAATCCGTGTTTGTTACATATTTGCAGGATACAGGTTCTCGGTTCTAAAACGGTGAAATTCATGGAAAACACGACAAAATCCGGGTTCCTGCCAACCGCAGATAAAACACGGTCTCCGCTCTTCATCCGTATGTTGCCAGATACCAGTTTAGGGAGATGAAATGTCAAATCAATGTCGTTTTCATGCACAAGGCTCAATGGCAACAACAAGTTCCAAGAAATCTACGCGGAGCTCGAGGCAATCATGACAAAAGCATCCACAAAAAGTCCACCTTTCCTCAACAGAAATTCTGGAAGAAATGTGAAAGTATTTTCAGAAAATATATATACCAGACAAGAGGGGACAGAAAACCAGGGAATCCCCCAAAAGATGACACCCTAACACCACTAAAGGGCCGCGGATCCGCGGCCAATAGGGGGTATTGGCCGCGGATCCGCGGCCATGTTAGCGCCTCATCTGCTCGTTTTTCAGGGGTAGTTTGGTACTTTCATATTGGTCCAGAATATTGCCCTAGATTTCCAGCTCCCTGCCTATAAATACTCCAGAACTGAGCTAAGCCAAGGGTCATTCTTTTGTTCCTCTTTTTGTTAGGATTTAGTCTTTTTCTTCTTCTTCTTCATTCTTTTTCCATGAAAATTGTAGTGAGAGCTTTTAGAGTGGGAGATCAATGAAGATGAGGGCTTTTTGTATCATTCTCTTTTGTTTCTTCTTCCCCTTGAGATTCTTGCTTTCTCTTGATCATTCAACCTCTTCATTGAGCTTGAATGGTTAAGGGTTAGTTATTGATCTCAAGGGTCGTATTTTCTTATGGAATTAGCGCTTCAATTCACATGCGTTCTCTACCCTTCCCTTGATCTTGCAACCTCTTGATTGAGCTTGCAAGTTTAAGGGTTGGCTATTGATCACATGCTTGTCTTGAGTCCTAGTTTCGTATTCTTTTTATCGCTTTTTATTACTTGCTTTTTATTACCTTGCCGGGTGAAGCGATGGGGACTATAAGTCGAATGAAAGCCAATCATATTCCGTCTGTACATGAGATAGCCAGGCCTAATTGAATAAAAAAGTCATACGATGTTCTTAGCATGTAAATTCAGGGTTCCATCCTTCATTTCGTCATATAGAAGTTCTCCGACATAAGAAAATATTTCTCCACTAGACAAGGGTCTGTCACCAAAAGAAAAGTTTTGAAGACTTATTGGACGGAGGAGAATCTTCATAATGTCCAGTGTCTCTATATTTGTAACTGTAGGGTTCCTAGGCACTCTCAAGAGGTCTCACAAGGCATCAACCATGCCAATTTCAAATTTTATGGGTGCCGAGAAACCCTAACACGGATCGTTGACTAGAAGTTTAGGCGATATACTCTTCTAGTTAACAACTTAACTAAAGATAAGAAGCTACAACCTTTGTAGATCCGGATATCCACTTCCTTGACTCCACGTAGGCATCCTCTCGCTGTCCATCTTGAATCCCGAACTCAATCGTCGGCTTCATCGGGAAAATGGGCGGACTAGGTCGTCGGCTTCGTGCCGAAGATGATCTACGTCGAGGCATTACAAGTTCAAGCTCCAACTTCACCAAGTTGTGAAACTTATGAAGAAAACACCCAAAACCACTTGGCAAGAGGTAGAGGATAAAGAAATAGGAGGTGGGTTCACTTTAGAATTGGATTTCTCACTTTAGAACTCAAGTTGCCATTGATGGCATCAAGCTTTCTCTTTGAAGAAGAAGAAGAAGATGAAGATAGAATATGATGAATTTCATATTTAAAAATGAAACTAATATGAATACTTATCATATACTAACCATGGTCAAGTGTAGAGATTAAACTAAGGTTAGTTAGAATGGTTAGGGTTAAGGATGAGATAAGAATGGTGGACTTTTTCAAAGCTTCAAGAAGCTTCAACATAGAAACAAAATAAGCCACCATTCTTAATAATATCCAAAATGAATAAATAAATAAATAACTAAGTAAATAATCAAAACCCTAACCATTCATATAACCATGGTTTAATCTTTACACAAACCCAAGTGAGCAAGTATCATCAAACATGATACAAACAAGTGCACAAAAATATATCACATATACAATGTGCATCAAGTGAGAAAATTCTTTTAAAGTGAACCAATACTAGTTAATGCAAAGTAATATATCAAATATATAATTATACATTAAATCATTAAATCAACACTTGATTTAACGATCCGGTCATATCGCATATAACCGACTAGTATCCTATGTATCGGCTTATCGAATCAATCCTCGATTCGATATCTAGGTTATATCGAATATAACCAATCGATACATCCATCGTGAGAATGAAATACAGTATCACATACACGCATTATTCTCGGTCCTGCACATATCTCATATGCGCTCCTATTTCGTTTCGCTTGAGCCAGGAAACCTCTGTGTAGGACTCTAAAGACTAGTCAATACGCCAGTAGCAGATGATGATCATATCAATCACCCACAAGCCGCAAGCGGTCTGCTAAACGTAACGGCCATCCGGGTATTGAACGATCAGAAGATCGACGAGCTAGCCCGCTCATACTCCTGTGAATCCAACCAGTAACACTTACCGTACAGTCCGGTCTGTTCGTCTGATATGTCGCATATCAAGTCTAGGGGTGGTAAACGTCAGACCCCAATAACCGATAAGTCGTGCCGATGTGAGGCTCATAACGGGTCGAGAAACTACTGGTAACACTTACCAGCAAATCTCTGATCATCCCTGGCCAGGGACTTCCCTGTTACGGCCAATCGAGCACAGCGCAACATCAACCCCCAATACCGGGAGAGAAGAAACCCCTCCTATCGCTCATTACCTCCATGTGACTCGGGACTGTACCCAAAGACCACCGTTTTGCACGCCCTCATGGACGTGGTAAGGTGGAGATCAAAGCACAGTGGGAATCACACAAGACTCTATGACGATCTCGGGTCTACAGACTAACCTGTATAAGTGTCACCTGAGAACTGCCATCTGACGTGAGGTATAATACCATCTGGGAGTTCTCGGCGAGTCCGTCCAGTGTACCCAGTCTCCACTGAGCACCCGTATACCATCTCTGATGTCAAACACCAATGGATATGGGATCATCCATCGCCCATCTCATGGGTCGAGAAGCGTATACGCTAGTCTACTCTGGTATATCGATGCCCCGTCTCGATACACCCACGACTAGGGACCTTGAAGGATGTACTTATGGACTACCATGTCCCCACTAGTATGATCTGCATCATAGTCCAGGTAGTCAAGTACACATCCTAAGGGCTTTACCAACATGTAACTATAAGACAGTTTAAAGAGACAAGTGTACATGTTAAGATAAAGAGCAACCAGATAGTATACTATCATATTGAGCAAGAAAGTCATCTCTATATATGTCCAAGCATCCAATATAATATACATCATCTGTACAATACTGGCCTCTAGGGCATACATACAACTAACAATCTCCTACTTGCACTAGGGCCAGCTGCTGTAGTATCGCATACCGAGCATCCCGAAGAGTCTCTCAAACTGTATCTGGGGAATGGCCTTCGTGAGTGGATCCGCCGTGTTATTCTTCGTGTCAACTCTCGTGACCTCGATCTCCCGGCGATCAACTATCTCCCGGATCAGGTGATACCGCCTCAGAATATGCCTGGATCGCTGATGGGACCTGGGTTCCTTGGCCAAAGCCACCGCTCCATTGTTATCGCAATACAAAGGTATTGGATGCTCAATGGATGGAACCACTCCAAGTTCAGTAATGAACTTCTTGATCCAGACAGCCTCTTTAGCAGCATCGTTGGCAGCGATGTATTCAGCCTCCATCGTCGAGTCTGCCACGGTTTCCTGCTTGGAACTCTTCCAGCTAACCGCCCCTCCGTAAAGGGTAAAGACAAATCCCGACTGCGACTTAGAGTCGTCCTTATCACTCTGGAAGCTCGAATCGGTAAAGGACTCCACTTGGAGTTCTCCGTTACCATACACGAAGAGCATCTCTTTAGTCCTTCGTAAGTACTTGAGAATGCTCTTCACAGCTGTCCAGTGACTCTCTCCAGGATCAGCTTGATACCTACTCACTACACTTAGTGAGTATGCTACATTGGGTCTGGTACATAGCATCGCATACATGATAGAGCCTACAGCCGAAGCATAGGGTATCCCTTGCATGCGAGCTCTCTCCAAATCAGTCTTGGAAGACATCTCTTTGGAGAGAGTGACTCCAGAGATCGTGGGCAAGTTCCCACGCTTGGATTCTTCCATACTAAACCTCTTTAGTATGGTGTCAATGTACCTGGATTGGGACAATCCCAATATCCGTTTGGATCTATCTCTATAGATCCTAATTCCCAATATGCAGGAGGCATCACCAAGATCTTTCATTGAGAATCTTTGTGATAAGAAGAGCTTGACCGATTGCAGCATAGGAATATCATTTCCTATCAAGAGTATGTCGTCCACGTACAATACGAGGAAGACAACCTTACTCTCTGCCACCTTCTTGTAAATACAAGGTTCATCTGGGTTTTTGACGAAATCAAACTCTTTGATAACGACGTCAAAGCAGATGTTCCAACTCCGCGATGCTTGCTTTAATCCATAAATGGATTTAAGCAGCTTGCACACCTTCCCGCTGCTCCCACTGTCTATGAAGCCCTCTGGCTGAGTCATGTACATGCACTCTTCTAAATCACCATTTAGAAAGGCGGTCTTAACATCCATTTGCCAGATTTCATAGTCATGATATGCAGCGATGGCAAGCATGATCCGGATGGATTTAAGCATAGCCACTGGAGAAAAGGTCTCGTCATAGTCCACACCTGGTCTTTGACGAAAACCCTTTGCTACAAGTCTAGCTTTGAAAGTCTCCACTTTCCTATCTACACCAAGTTTTTTCTTGAAGATCCACTTGCTCCCAATGGGTTTTACCCCTTCAGGAGCAACTTCCAAAGTCCATACTTTGTTGGTGTACATGGATTCCATCTCGGACCGCATAGCATCCAGCCATTTCACTGAGTCCCTACTCGTGATGGCCTGCTCAAAGCTAGTTGGGTCATCATCCTCCATGATGCAATCCTCGCTCCCACCATCCATGAGAAAACCGTAGTATCTCTCATGTTGGCGAGGAACCCTACTAGATCGGCGGAGCGGCTGAGGTTCATTGGGAGCTACTGAATCTTCTGGTTCCACTAAATCTTCAGTTACGGTTTGTGTATCTGGAACTTCTTCCAGCTCTACCACTTTGCCACTAATTTCTTTTTCAAGGAATTCCTTTTCTAAAAAGGTGGCATGTTGAGCAACAAACACCTTTTGTTCCTCACTGTGGTAGAAAAAATACCCATATGAGTTCTTTGGATATCCCACAAACTTGCAAAGAACTGACCGTGCCTCGAGTTTGTCCGGATTTTGTCTTTTGACATAGGCTGGACAACCCCATATCTTAACTCGTTTAAAATATGGTCTCTTCCCACTCCATATATCATATGGTGTGGTAGGTACAGATTTAGATGGAACTTGATTCAATAGGTATGCTGCTGTCTCCAGCGCATAACCCCAGAAGGAAATAGGTAACTCAGCTGTGCTCATCATAGAGCGCACCATATCTAATAGGGTGCGGTTCCTCCGTTCTGATACACCGTTGTGCTGTGGTGTATATGGAGGAGTCAGCTGAGAGAGAATCCCATTCTCTTTTAGGAAGTCCAGGAATTCATTGCTCAAGTATTCACCTCCTCGATCAGATCAAAGGATTTTAATACTTTTTCCGGTTTGGTTCTCGACTTCTTGTTTATATTCTCTAAATTTCTCAAAAGCTTCAGACTTGTGTCTTATTAAGTACACATATCCGTATCTTGAGAGATCGTCAGTGAATGTAATGAAGTACGAATAACCATCCCTGGCATGTGTAGACATGGGACCGCATACATCACTATGTATCAGTCCCAAGAGTTCGGTAACTCTTTCTCCGTGTCCCGTAAACGGAGTTTTGGTCATCTTGCCTTTGAGACATGACTGGCAAGTGTCATAAGATGAAAATTCAAACGGATTTAAATATCCATCTTTATGCAACTTAGCTAGTCGTGTCGCATTGATGTGACCCAGTCTACAATGCCACAAGAAGGATTCGTTCAGTTCAGAACTCTTCCTCTTGTGTGTATTTGTTATACTCAGAACTGTTGATTGATTAAGAACATAAATGCCATTGCACAACGTGCCTGATCCAACCAACTTTTGGTTACGGAAAATGTTCATAACATTGTCCTGTAATACAAAATTATATCCCTCTTTACTCAACAAAGAAACCGATATAATGTTGCATATCAGGTTCGGCATGTAATAGCATTCGTTCAGAACCAATGTATTACCAGTTGGTAATGTAAGGTGATATTCCCCGACAATCTTTGCTGCAACAATTGCACCATTTCCAACTCTAATGTCTTTATCACCTTCTCCAAGTTCTCTACCTTTTCTTATCCCATATAACTGATTACATATATGGGATCCTGACCCGGTATCTAATACCCAGGACGTAGAGCAAATAGAGAAACAGTTCTCAGTAACGAACACACCCGAAGAAAATGCATCAACATGTACTTTCTTCAATCGGGTGGCATAGGAATCCTGGTATTCCCCTATATCCTGTTCATTCCTATAACTCTTATAAGAAAGAACGGAACCAACGTTCCCCAGCACAGTATAACATGCGGGTTCGGTCAATACATACATATTATTATCTTGATTAAGGCATGAAATGGTCGCTACCTGGAGAGAGAGAGAGAAGAAAACACTTTAGCGTATGCTCGTGCAAGATCAGATTGGTTATTATCTTATCTAATCAGGATGGCTCCCACTGCTTTTTATCAAATCTTCCTTCAAACCTTAAAAGGAAAGATTAGCCGGGATTAATTACACACTACAAGTTCGCTAATCTTTCAGCCAGGCCAGTGTCGGTACTTTGAGGGAGGTCCCCCGTGCTTTCGCACGAACCTAATTAATGTAAACCTTGTTTTCCCAGAGGCGTAACCTCGTTAACACCTTTCTAGAAACCTACTTGATCGGCTAATTGCAATGTGCAAAACTCTCCCAGGAGTAACTCTTACTCGCAGTAGGTATCGGGATCCAACTATCTCATAGAAGGTATGCAATCTCATTGCAAATTTCAACACTTGAAATTCCCGATAATATTTTGCCCCAAACGATGTATGACCTTGACAAGGTCAACAAACCATAGACCGTAAGTCAAGTTCAACCCGTCATTTCTTGATTGAATCAAACCCACCCGCACGACCCTTGACAAGGTCAACAAGGCCGTACGACAACCCTAACTCAATCTGCATCATATGCATAAGCAGATAAATACTGGTTAGCTACCGTACACTGCGCCTTGACAAGGTCAACAAACGCAGCACGAATACTAAACATGACTTATCTGAAATGACGGAGGGCTACGACAGGTTTTTCTGAAAACCTATTGCGTAATGAACTTGATATCGTTGTAGAATCAAAATGAAGTTTTGAAATGGAGTGATTTTGAGGCTTTTCTAGTTTTGCTAAAGGAGTCACTCCCGGTGAAGGGATCTCGGTCCTTTCCTCGTCGAATGAGGTGCGGGATATATCATATATATCGCTGTGCAAAGCAAAAACTCTTAAAAGCAATCAAAACCAAACCGAGTGTGTAGCATCTGCCAGTTACTGCTAAAGGAGTCACTCCCGGTGAAGGGATCTCGGTCCTTTCCTCATCGAATAAGGTGCGGGATATATCATATATATCTCTGTGCAAAACAAGAACTGTAGCTACCCTTTTTTATTTAAAATTTGATTCTACAACATCTTAGGTTTCTTTTCTTTCATTAATCACATTAATGAAGTCCCATCAGTTAAGTACCTAAACATCACAGATAAATACGACGTACACTTATGCCATCCGCATTCGCCTCGATGTCCCCTCGTGCACCGTTAGGTTAGGTAACTAACGACAGAGCAGGGCAGGGCTAGTGCGGGTGCAAAACATAAGTAACGTCTATATATAATATATCATATATACTATATACTGTATCTATCAAAGAACATCACATGATCGCATCACAGATAAAGCAGCAGAAGAAACATATGAAACATTGGATAGACTAGGACGTCCGTGTTTTCAATACGAGCCAGTATAAAACACGGATTCCACGGTCGTGATGAATAGCCAATCCCAAACCCCTATACCCCTACGAGAGCGGCAAGCAACCCTACCAATTCTAGGGATAGGAGACCCGGACTCGACTCCTCGAGTTGGTCTCCCACTGGACCCCAGAACCCGGTTACTTGTGCTCCCCTCTTTGGGTCTATCCTAATGCGGAAAAGTAAATAATATACAAAAGGTGACAACTTCCGCAACCTGGAAGTGCCCCAAATAAAAGAATATTACATACAAGTTTTTACATGAATGAAAATGAAAAACACTCATCTCACATAAAAACCCCCGGCTATTCAAACACGACGATCCAATATAACATATCCAGCAACACATAACATCACATGTCATCAACGTAAGTAAATATGTGCATCTCAATTGTCGTTGACATATAGCAACGAAACCGGCGATATCACATATTACACTTACGGTCACAGAAAAGAAAGTGTAAACCTACAACAGTTGGAATCCGCAACCTCTTTAGACATCACATGCCTAATCAAATGAAATACTTAGACATCACATGCCTAACAATTATAAACCCCGCATTTTAGTCTCATTATCGAAAACTCTTTTCAATATCAAGTGAGACTAAACGGCTAGATTTATAACATTCATTCAGTTATCTCATAACTGTTTGTGAATTCCAATTATTGTATCCCATTCCGGATAAATAGAAAATATTAAACTTTCCGATCGAACAATCGAACACCCAAGTTTTCCCGAAACCGATCAACACATGAAATAAGTTCAAAGACATCACTTCATGCCTCAGTACCAACGGTCCAGCCGTAGAAGGGTCAAGCCAACGCCTCACATGTGGCACGCCGTACTGCCCCAAACCCGAAGGTTCAAAGGGCAGTTCAAGACGGTCACATAATCGAGTTAAGGTTTGTTGTCTTCTAGAGGGACCATCGCGTTACTTGCACTACTCAGAACATCATTAAACTACGGAAAAGTCCAACAATTGGAAATTTCCCGGCAGGGGAAAGATTGGGTATTTGTATCCGGTCGAAACTTTTAACATATTCCAAATTTATCCGGAAACCCAAATAGACAAAGTTAAATAATCCGATCGATTCATCGAATCCCCAAAACAACCCCAGAAAATTCAACTCTTGAATGCAGATTAAAACTTCCCAGAGAACAGAGGAAACAGATACGGGCATTACTGTATCAAAACGAATCCCTAACCAGTACAAACGGCCGCGGAACCGCCGCAATAGGAGGCTATTGCCGCGGTTCCGCGGCGCTACAGTGGAATTAGGGTTTCGTTTTTTGTAGTAACCCTTATAATTTCCTGCTCTATTTTCTACGAATTTTTAATTCTGAAAAATCCCTGTTTTTAGAAAAAGTCCAGAGAGCACTTTGATTTTAGGGTTTCGGGTCGATCGGGTTTCAAACTTCGTCTACGCATCGCCTAAGGCTCTAGCTAGGCTCTGATACCACTGTAGGGTTCCTAGGCACTCTCAAGAGGTCTCACAAGGCATCAATCATGCCAATTTCAAATTTTATGGGTGCCGAGAAACCCTAACACGGATCATTGACTAGAAGTTTAGGCGATATACTATTCTAGTTAACAACTTAACTAAAGATAAGAAGCTACAACCTTTGTAGATCCGGATATCCACTTCCTTGACTCCACGTAGGCGTCCTCTCGCTGTCCATCTTGAATCCCGAACTCAATCGTCGGCTTCATCGGGAAAATGGGCGGACTAGGTCGTCGGCTTCGTGCCGAAGATGATCTACGTCGAGGCATCACAAGTTCAAGCTCCAACTTCACCAAGTTGTGAAACTTGTGAAGAAAACACCCAAAACCACTTGGCAAGAGGTAGAGGATGAAGAAATAGGAGGTGGGTTCACTTTAGAATTGGATTTCTCACTTTAGAACTCAAGTTGCCATTGATGGCATCAAGCTTTCTCTTTGAAGAAGAAGAAGAAGATGAAGATAGAATATGATGAGTTTCATATTTAAAAATGAAACTAATATGAATACTTATCATATACTAACCATGGTCAAGTGTAGAGATTAAACTAAGGTTAGTTGGAATGGTTAGGGTTAAGGATGAGATAAGAATGGTGGACTTTTTCAAAGCTTCAAGAAGCTTCAACATAGAAACAAAATAAGCCACCATTCTTAATAATATCCAAAATGAATAAATAAATAAATAACTAAGTAAATAATCAAAACCCTAACCATTCATATAACCATGGTTTAATCTTTACACAAACCCAAGTGAGCAAGTATCATCAAACATGATACAAACAAGTGCACAAAAATATATCACATATACAATGTGCATCAAGTGAGAAAATCCTTTTAAAGTGAACCAATACTAGTTAATGCAAAGTAATATATCAAATATATAATTATACATTAAATCATTAAATCAACACTTGATTTAACGATCCGGTCATATCGCATATAACCGACTAGTATCCTATGTATCGGCTTATCGAATCAATCCTCGATTCGATATCTAGGTTATATCGAATATAACCAATCGATACATCCATCGCGAGAATGAAATACGGTATCACATACACGCATTATTCTCGGTCCTGCACATATCTCATATGCGCTCCTATTTCGTTTCGCTTGAGCCAGGAAACCTCTGTGTAGGACTCTAAAGACTCGTCAATACGCCGGTAGCTGATGATGATCATATCAATCACCCACAAGCCGCAAGCGGTCTGCTAAACGTAACGGCCATCCGGGTATTGAACGATCAGAAGATCGACGAGCTAGCCCGCTCATACTCCTGTGAATCCAACCAGTAACACTTACCGTACAGTCCGGTCTGTTCGTCTGATATGTCGCATATCAAGTCTAGGGGTGGTAAACGTCAGACCCCAATAACCGATAAGTCGTGCCGATGTGAGGCTCATAACGGGTCGAGAAACTACTGGTAACACTTACCAGCAAATCTCTGATCAGCCCTGGCCAGGGACTTCCCTGTTACGGCCAATCGAGCACAGCGTAACATCAACCCCCAATACCGGGAGAGACGAAACCCCTCCTATCGCTCATTGCCTCCATGAGACTCGGGACTGTACCCAAAGACCACCGTTTTGCACGCCCTCATGGACGTGGTAAGGTGGAGATCAAAGCACAGTGGTAATCACACAAGACTCTATGACGATCTCGGGTCTACAGACTAACCTGTACTAGTGTCACCTGAGAACTGCCATCTGACGTGAGGTATAATACCATCTGGGAGTTCTCGGCGAGTCCGTCCAGTGTACCCAGTCTCCACTGAACACCCGTATACCATCTCTGATGTCAAACACCAATGGATATGGGATCATCCATCGCCCATCTCATGGGTCGAGAAGCGTATACGCTAGTCTACTCTGGTATATCGATGCCCCGTCTCGATACACCCACGACTAGGGACCTTGAAGGATGTACTTATGGACTACCATGTCCCCACTAGTATGATCTGCATCATAGTCCAGGTAGTCAAGTACACATCCTAAGGGCTTTACCAACATGTAACTATAAGACAGTTTAAAGAGACAAGTGTACATGTTAAGATAAAGAGCAACCAGATAGCATACTATCATATCGAGCAAGAAAGTCATCTCTATATATGTCCAAGCATCCAATAGAATATACATCATCTATACAATACTGGCCTCTAGGGCATACATACAACTAACAGTAACGGTGCCAATCAGACTCATCATTCCAGGGCACAGGTGCGTGTCATAAAATGAAGGTTGTGTGCATTCATTGAATGCACCTAAGATATGCATCTCGAGCCAAGAAGCATAATAGTGTTGAGGAAGATGCACGTGATCCACCATAGGCTCATCCTTCTTAGCGGCTATGCTTACGCTCTCGTATATGTGTGATAGCCAGGCGATACCTATAGTTAACTGGTTGCCCTTAGCAATCTGGTGAGTGGGATAGAAAACGGGAGGGCGCATGAACCGGCCGTGGGTAGGTATCACGAACCAGCTTAGCAATAAACCAAGAAATCCAATCAGGAAGGATTCCCTATCCATTCTTTCAACGGAAATGCCCTCAAGACTAGCAAAAGGCATGTGCGGAGTGAAGAAATGCTCCAACACCCCAGCATCTTCTGGCGAATTGTCCGTCTGGACTCCAAAAGGGTTCTTGAGCTTAGCAAACTCTGTAGTCTCCTTGGCTCGAGCAGTCGGATTAATAAATTTCTTGATAAAAATCTTGAAGTCTACCCTTTTACCCTGAGACGCTATATTCAGCTCTTATATAACTACAAAACTCGACAAAAGCTGGGAAATTTTCGCTCGGTGACATTTGGACTTGTCAAACAATCGGCAGGCTTATGAGTGGCAAAGATATACTCATCCGGCGGAAGAAACTCCTCGAATGATCACCGGTGATGGGCAGCCTAGAGATCTCTCGAAACTCATGCATTAATATCGATACCTCCCGATCCGATAACATGAAGGTGTTCGTTTCGGTATTCCACTGATCTATAAATGGTTTGATCCACCGGGCATAGAGTTTGGGATAAAAAACAGAGAGGCATACGTGACTGAGTAAATGTCGGCCTTCATAAGCATCGGCTTCTCGGCAGCCAAGATGTATCGAGCCCAAGTGGTGTAGCCGCACAGGAATCGCGGCATCATGCCTATAGAAAGCTTTTCCCTATGGCCCTATGGACTAGCTTCCTCTTGATATATTCGGCGCCCAAGAATGTCCACAATCAACAACTGCTTGATCGATTCTGCAGCTGGCTGAAACACATCATATGCAGTCCAGTCGGCAAGTTCCAGCATATAAGCAGTTGGTGGGGTTGCTGTATAGTAGATTGGAGGGAGAAGAAGGGATGTCTTCTTGCTCATAAAGCTAGAGCGTCCCTCTATGATGTGGTTGTACTAATCAGACCATAGGTGTAAGTGTCCGGACTTCGAGTCATATGCCCGAATCAGTTTGAAAACTTTTATATCTGTAGGCTCATGAGTGGGTGTATTCAATGAACAAGTGTATGGAAAGCGAGTCAGTGGAGCCATTATACTTGAACGAAAAGGACAAAAGAGTGTCAGCAAAAAAAGCACTGTAAGTTTGATGATGCGGAGTCCCTAGCTCCAAAATTAGGAGACCTTGCAGGGTTAAAAGTTTAAATTGGACCCCATTCAAAGTCAGTGCAAGAAAATGTGCTCTGATTGAGAAGAAATTCTTGATGTGTATATATAAAAAGTGTATCAATTCAAATAGTCCCCGATTTCGGCACCATTTGATTGTTCGTAAAATTCGAGACCGAGTAAGTAAATCAACTCAAATGATTCCCGATAACGGCGCCATTTGATTGATGAGAGTCTCTTTGTGTCGGTAATTAGAAAATTGAATAAAGTTCACAATCAAAGAATTATATTTGACCGCAATCAATTACGGTGTCAGTTGTAGATCGTAAGCGAGCGCGGATCGTCCACAAGGATTGTGCGATTCATTTTTATATTTGCTTTGTTTGAATTGAAAAGTTAATCGAAAAGAAAACAAAACATGATTCAAGATTTTATCAAATGTTCAAGTGTCACAATTCTAATCAAGAATCAAGAAAATGATAAACAATCGAGAATCAGGGTTTCGATGATATTTCCAACCAAATGTCAAGAATCTAAATGAGGCTCGTAGGAATCGATCGGATCTATAGACGTGATGTAATCTCAAGATTTCGTGTTCTTGTCCTTCGAAGGATTGATACTAGATCGATGATGATCGATGAGAGTTAGGGCTTTCTTGATGAAACTAGGGTTTCATCGTTTAACCCTTGTTCTTTCGTAGATATCATTCACATTCTAGCCTCTAGCAATTTCAAGAAACGATCGTAACTCCCCAATCTCGAGCGATATCAATCAAGAAAGCATCGCAACGAATTGGGTCGTCGATTCTTGAACTTGCTAGGGTTTACAAAACTCGTAGGATTCAAGAATCGATTTAAGATATATTACATCATCATTCTATCGATCGTCTCGACTCCTCGACGAGCGGAGTATTACTCAAACATCACAACAAGAATTACAACTAGAAATTTAGATTGAATCATGATGCAAGAATTTAAAGAAAACAAGATAAAAGAATATCACCTTTTATTTATATCAACAATTTGATTACAGTCGCTCAAGAACTACAAGAGGAAGAACTAAATTGTCGACTTGGCTTCGCTCGGCTCCGTGAGTCGCGGATCGGCTTGGACCAGTTGCTCTGTTGAAGATCGGCTCGGCTCATAAAATGTTGCAAGGCTTCTTGCTTGATGGGTAACTCAGGATCTTGGCTTTTGATTGGAATTAGGGTTAGGGTTTCACACAAGCCTTCTCACTACACTTGTGGAAGAAGAAGATGAAGGGGGTAAAATGAAGAAGTATCTAAGTCTTGGATAATGGATCCAAGTATCAAGTATATCTCCTTTAACCCTAGGTTTAGGCTTCTATTTATAGACTTCCCAAACCCTAGGTCTAGGTTTGAAATTCCAATTCCCTCCAAAAGTTTGTTGAGGAGTTTCTAGAAAGAGTTTGTTAGGAGCTAGCTTAGGTTTTAAGCTAGGATTAATTAAGCATTAGAAACCCTAGTTTGCTGATCTGGCAGAAACCTCTGGAGTCTTATAGAACTTGGAGTGTCTTTATGAACTGTAGGCCCTGAGAGAAACATTATGCAGCAAAATTGGATGGCTAAAGTGGCAAGGCCGCCGCGGAACCGCGGCACAAGCAGGCTCCGGCTGCGGTTCCGCGGCCATGTAGGGTCCTTGTGGCTTGGTTCTTCTGGTGTGGTCTTGGTTTGATACTTGGGCCTTTCTTTGATATGTTGATTTTTTTTTGCCTTTTGAATTGGTACCAGAACTGAAATCATTGAGTTGGCGTAAAGTTTGATCGGTACCATGTAAATTTTTGGCATTTCTTCTGGATTTTCCTGCACAATTTCTCAAAACAAGTGTTGCACAATATAGGGATGATGCGATGCCATGAAATGCAGTCAATTTCCTTTATAGTGCCGGTTTTAGAGTCTAACACATGCAATATGATATTTTGCGACAGTTTTGCTAATATGTGAAATATGAATGCCGAACACTTCTATATGAATGCAAATGATGAGGAAATTGCCGGCTAAAATATGCAATATTTTCGACTAATCAAATTCCCCCAAACTTAATTTCGATCGTCTCGAGCGAACTGTTTTATTAAAAAGAGAAGGAGAAAAATAAAGAAAGAGAAAAACTAACTAGCACACTTTCGTAGGCAACACGATTGCACTGAGCACGTGCAACAAGCCTTTAAACCTCTAGGTGTCCCTAATAGGAGGAGTGTTGTCTCCTGAGGGTTTTCAGCGGATTACACCCACAAAATCCAATAAAAGAAAGATCATGAGTATTACATTTAAAGAAAAGAATTGTGAAAGAAAAGCTTCGAAAATTAGGGTTTCCAACTAAGCTAGCTTTTCGGTTGTCATGAGCCCTATCTTAATAGTCATGAAAAAATGTCAGAAATCACGTCCTCCCTCAATAAAAAATCGTCTTATTTTCATTCCTATCTGTTTTCCAAACATCGATCATATAACCCTGCGTGTGTGTAAAGACATCCCTACACCCGGAGAATTCAATTCAAGCTATCATACTCTTGTCCGTCAGCCTCAGTACTTTTTAATTAATGAATATTTAGATGAGATTGCTCACACACTTTCATGCGACCGTTAATACTTCTTGAGGTACTAACCGACCGATTACTCCTGTGCTTGCTTACTTGGTGTATTTTCCTCGTCTTGCACCACCTCAGGCATAGCAGTGACTCCCAGACCAGTTGGCCTTAGGGCACTAGGTGAAGAAGCACCCTCGTGATATATTTTTTTATTGCCCTCGGTGATAACAAAACCAGTGTCCATTTTTCTCACCACTTTATATTTTTTATTCACTTTTTTTTTTAGTTCCTTCATACTTTTGGCTTTAAGACAAGAGCATTTCAAGGTCTCCTCTACTATCCCAGGCTTTAAGACGTGTGTAAGTGCGAATAGCAGGGTAGCAACGTTCAAAATGTTTGGCTTCCAGAATAGAAACTATTTTTCAGACTTATTTTTATCCTCAGATTAGTGACTTCTTTCATCTTACTAACCCTTGGGACAACGGCTCATAACTACTTATTACTAGTTCGTATAAGAAAATTTCTAATTTTCTTAGTTTTCTTAAATTTTTCTAATCTCATGGATGTAATTGTTCACTATCTAAACTTTCATTATCTTATTTATATACAAAAAAGTGCAAATATTAAAATTATTTTTATACTTGAAAATTTTTAAATTTTTATGGGTTTTGAAATTTTTTCAATTTTTATAGATTGTTTAAAAAAAATGTTTTGTGCTTATGCAAATGATATGCAAATGATGCAAAAAATAAGCACAAACCTCCCCCAAACTTGTTTTCAACAGTGTCCTCATTGTTGCCAACAGCTATATCTACAAAACCTGTAAGTCTGGGAGGAATTATTAGTGAGGGCAAAATATATAAGTGAAGAACTTCCCCCAAACTTATTCTTCTCACTCACCTTCATTCAAAAAGATGATGCAGTGATATGCAGGACATGAAGGTAAGACGGAGGAATTTTAATCCAAATAAACTGGCTCTTGTAAGAACAAGAGCTCCTCCGTGGGGTCAGTGGAAAAATACGGCTTTAGTCTATGTCCATTCACTTTGAAAAAGGTGTCGTTTTTAACATTTTCTACTTCTACTGCCCCGTGCGGGTATACAGACCGCACAACAAAAGGTCCCTTCCATCGAGATCGGAGCTTATCCGCGTGAAGGTGTAATCGTGAATCATAAAGAAGGACTTGTTGACCAGGTGAAAATGTTTTCCTCAAAATGTTTTTATCATGAAAAACCTTAGTCCTATTCTTTGTGATTACAGCGTTATCATAAGCTTCATCGCGGAGTTCGCTTAGCTCATTAAGTTGCAGCTTCCGAAAGTTGCAAGCAAGGTTTAAATCAAAATTTATTTCCTTAATAGCCCACAATGCTTTATGCTCTATCTCGAGGGGTGAATGACATGTTTTTCCAAACACTATCCTATATGGAGACATCCCTAGGTCGGTCTTATATGCAGTTCGGAATGCCCAAAGAGCATCCGTCAGTTTGGTCGACCAATCTTTTCTATTTTTAGCAACAGTTTTCTCCAGGATAAGTTTGATTTGTCTATTTGAGATTTCAGCCTGCCCGCTTGTTTGGGGGTGATAGGGTGTAGAAAGTCGGTGGTTGATTGAGTATTTCCGCATCAGAGTCTCGAAAGACCTGTTACAGAAATGTGTCCCATTATCGCTAATAATAGCGCATGTGTGTCCAAATCGCGAGAAGATATTCTCTTTCAAGAACTTAATGACAACTTTCTCGTCATTAGTGCGACATGGAATGGCTTCTACCCACTTTGAGACATAATCAACCGCCAGCAGTATGTACAAATTCCCAAAGGAGTTGGGACAAGGACCCATAAAATCTATGCCCCAAACATCAAATATTTCAACAACCAAGATGGGTTGCTGAGGCATTTCATTCCTCTGGGAGATTCTACCCGTATACTGACATTGTGTACAGGTTTTGCAATGGTCAAATGCGTCCTTGAATAAGGTCGGCCAATAAAATCCACATTGCAAAACCTTCTCCGCTGTCTTTCTAGGACCGAAGTGACCCCCACAGGCCTGATCATGACAAAAAGAAAGAACACTCTTGAACTCTTCATTCGGGACACACCGGCGAATGATCTGATCAGGACAATATTTAAACAAATAGGGTTCATCCCAGTAAAAGTGTTTTACTTGGGATAGAAAACGGTATTTGTCCTGTTTTGACCGATCGCTGGGTATCAGTCCCGTGGCATGATAGTTCACAATATCCCTGAACCATGGTTCATTGGATACGCTCAAGAGTTGCTCGTCAGGAAACGAGTCATTGATCGGCAGGGTCACAGGGGAAGAAGAGATGCGTGAAAGATGGTCAGCTACTACGTTTTCACATCCTTTCTTATCTTTGATAACAAGATCGAATTCTTGTAACAGTAGGATCCAACGTATTAGTCGACCTTTTGCATCTTTCTTCGCCAGAAGATGTTTTAAAGCGGAATGGTCAGTATACACAACTATAGGTGAGCCAATTAAGTAAGGCCTGAATTTTTCTAATGCAAATACAACCGCTAAAAGTTCTTTTTCGGTGGTTGTATAATTGATTTGCGCATCATTCAGGGTCTTACTTGCATAGTAAATCACATGTGGCATCTTTTCGATGTGCTGTCCTAAGACTGCACCTACTGCAAAATCAGATGCGTCACACATCAGCTCAAAAGGATAGTCCCAGTTTGGTGATGATAAAACGGGGCTGAAGTGAGTGAGTCTTTAAGTGAGTCGAAAGCTGTCTCGCAGTCCGAGTCAAAATGGAAGGTTGTATCCTTGGCCAGGAGAAGAGTTAAAGGTCTAGCAATTTTGCTAAAATCCTTAATGAATCTTCTATAAAAGCCCGCATGGCCAAGGAAAGAGCGAATATCTTTGACGCTTTTGGGATGAGGGAGGTTTTGAATGACATCTATCTTAGCTCTGTCAACCTCAATGCCTTTCTGTGAAATGACATGTCCAAGAACAATTCCTTCTTGGACCATAAAATGGCATTTTTCCCAGTTCAAAGTCAAGTTCTTCTCTCTGCAACGAGTAAGAACAGCGTCAAGATTCGCTAGGCAATCGAAAAAAGAGTCTCCAAAAATCGAGAAGTCGTCCATAAAGATCTCCAGAAAATTCTCTACCTTATCAGAGAATATCCCCATCATACACCGCTGAAAGGTAGCGGGAGCATTGCATAACACAAAGGGCATGCGACTGTACGCAAAGGTACCAAAAGGACAAGTAAAAGTGGTTTTATCTTGATCCTTTTTGGCGATGGGGACCTGATTACAGCCTGAGTATTCGTCCATAAAACAATAATACTCTCGTCCAGCTAAGCGTTCCAGCATTTGATCAATGAATGGTAGAGGAAAGTGGTCTTTCCTCGTGGCAGCATTGAGTTTTCTATAATCAATACATACACGCCACCCAGTTTGGGCGCGTGTCTTAATCAACTCATTCGCCTCATTGGTTATAACAGTGATGCCGGATTTCTTAGGAACGACATGTATAGGACTCACCCATTGGCTATCGGAGATGGGGTATACAATACCATTATCTAGGCATTTGACGATCTCTTTCATTACCGCTTTCTTCATGACGGGATTTAACCGTCTCTGTGGTTCTCGGGTTGGTCTGGCGTCATCCATCACATGTATATGATGTTCTACTATCAAGGGACTAATCCCTTTGATGTCCACCATAGTCCAACCAAACGCCTCTTTGTTAGATCTCAATACCGATAAAAGTGCATTCTCTTGCTCTAATGCTAGAGAAGCGGAAATTATAACCAGTAAAGACTCCTTCTCACCTAAATAAGCATATTTCAGATGAGACGGTAAAATTTTGAGATCTAATTCAGGCGGAGAAATGATAGAAGGAGGGATCATTGAGTGATTTTTGGAATTACAAAGAAGCTCAGAGCCTGTGAAAGATACAGACTCGGGTGGAGAAAAGTCAGAAGTGCAGGACTCAAGTGTAGGTAAAGTGTCCTCACTAAGATCTTGTTTAAAGTCAAACAGAGATGTGGTAATGTCATCGAGATCAGTAAAGCACAGTTCCTCAGCTCCACAACTATCGGGAGCGATCTCATGGACAGAGCACACATCTAAAATATGAGCAGAGGGTTCTGATGGCTGACTTCCAACTTTGTAGATATTTAGTTCAATGGTCATATTTTCAAATGATAAGTTCATTGAACCGTTTCTACAGTTTATAACAGCGTTGGAAGTGGCAAGGAAAGGACGATCCAGAATCACCGGAATTAGGCCCCGGGGGTTTGCTACAGGATGTGTGTCGAGTACAATGAAGTCTACAGGGAAAACAAATTCTCCGACCTTTATCAACACATCCTCTAATTCACCCCTTGGTTTGGTGATAGATCGGTCTGCCATCTGGAGAGTGCAGTGAGCAGGTTTCAGCTCTCCAATCCTTAGTTGCTCATAGACAGAATAAGGGAGTAGGTTAACACTTGCGCCAAGGTCTAAAAGAGCGCGATTTATGTTTTTACCCCCAATAGAAATCGATATTGTAGGACATCCTGGGTCCTTTCGTTTCTTTGGTAGCTGGGGAATAAAAGCAGTGCTGATATTATTAGCCATAAAGACCTTCTTTGGCACTTGGGTCTTCCTCTTCCTAGTGCACAAGTCCTTAAGAATTTTCGCATAAGCGGGGACTTGTTGAATTGCATTTAGGAGAGGGATATTGATGTTAACCTGTTTGAACATTTCCATAATTTTCTCCATATGAGGACTCGTTCTATTACCCCTTAACCGGTTCGGGTAAGGAGCTTTCGTAATAAGCGCTGGGTCCATCATAGGAGAAGGAAGAGGGGGTAGAAGAGGTCCCAAAAGAGGTGTGGGGACCGTCTGTGGAGAACTATAAGGGTTGGGAGAAGGTGTCGAGCCTAGTGGGAAATGGAGAATAGGCTCGCGAGAAGATGGTGTGGTAGAAGAAGAAGGATCAGAAGGAGAAGTGTGTGTGTGTGGAAAGGTCTCAGCCGGGGTGTTGACATGATTTTCAGTATCATCAATACCTTCCCCGACATGATTGTTCAGCACTTTTCCCGATCTCAACGTTGTGATGGAATTTACATTGTAATGCCCAGGATTCTGTAAGGGTTGAGAGGGAAGTTTCCCTTTTTCTCTCGCACTCATTTCGGCTTTTAGGCGTGCGATTTCAGCTTCCATCGATCTGATACTCTCAGCTTGGGACACTGAGTTTTTCTTTATCTCACTGACGGAAGATCTAACCTCAGTCGAAACCTTTATGAAATTTGATAAAAGTGATTTCATGGTTTGAGTGAATTGAGAGAATTCGTCAGAACAGGACGACTGCATAGGATTAGACTGTGCAAGATTGTTGCCCTGGTTTTGGAAATTTTGTGACTGATAGGGGTGCTGAGTGAGTTGAAGGGGTTGCTGTTGTGGTGGAGGAAGATCCCTTTGAAATTGATTCGTGTTTGGAACCGTGTTTTGAGATTGGTTTTAGTTCCAAGCGAAATTCGGGTGATTCCTCCAACCCTGATTGTACGTGGAAGAATAAGGATCATTTCTAGGTCGTTGAAATGCGGCATTAGAATGCTCGTGACCTTGAAACGCAGAGTTTAATGGACATTCTTCCGTTAAATGAGACGGATCAGAACAGCACCCACAAACAGTTTTGGGGAGCGACATTGGGTTTAGGGAGGCTGCAGAAAATTTATGTTCCATAGCGTCGAGCTTCTTTTGCATTGCTGCCATCTCAGCTCGAACACCTATGGACACATCTATTTGGTGTACGCCACCCCTATTCAATGGTTGGGTTCCACTCTCCCACTGTAGTGATTTTTCAGCGAACTCTTCTAAATACTTCCAGGCTTCCCCATCATCCTTGGTCATAAAAGTACCTTGACACATGTTTTCAAGGCTCTGTTTAGTGCTTGGGTTAATGCCCTCATAAATGATTCGGCAAAGCTCCCATCTCGGGATGCCGTGATGAGGATACTGAACCAATAGATCCTTGAAACGTTCAAAGCATTTCGAGAATGGTTCAGCAGGGAGCTGGGCAAATTGATTCAGTTCGCTACGGATTCGAGCTGTCTTTTGGATTGGGTAAAATTTCTTAAGGAATGCAGCGACGAATTCTTCCCAATTCGTAATAGAATGTGCGGTAGTGTTATATAGCCACTTCTCGGCTATATCGCACAATGTAAATGGAAGAAGTCGTAGACGCATCGCATCTACTGAAAGTTGTGACGTACCCATCATTGCGCATACGTTTTCAAATTTGGTAATGAAAACGTAACCGTCCTCAGTCTCGAGTTCGTGGAATTTGGGTAAAAGATTGATATACTGGGGCTTAATCTCAAAGTTATCCCCATTGGCTGGTGGTGTGGATAAGCAGGTCGAAAGAAGACCTCGAAGTGGATAACACCTCTCCTGGAGAGAGATACGGGGTGGATTCTGCGCATCAACGGACGGCGGCAGATTAGGGTTAAAGAAGTTTGATGGATTTGGATCCATCGGTGTGGGTGTGGTAGTGGGTAAAGAAAAAGTAAATGGAGAAATATCGACTTCAGAGTCGATAAAGGGTACGCGGACTAAACGGGCACTAGAATCCCGTGTCCAGCCTATCTTGTACTAAAAAGGGTTAGTACAAGTGGCAGCGTTGGCTTATAATTAGGGGTAAATGAATGCGGTGTTTGCTTTGAAAAAGGGACGGATTTTTGAAAAAAATGATGCGACACAACAAATGCAGCACACAAACCCTAGAATCTAGTGGTCACCTAGGTCCGGCTCTAGACCGCTCCTAACTGCCAAAAGACAAGTCGCAGGATAGAATCCTCCACTGCCTCTTTGTTCCCCTGTGGCCAGGTAAGTGCCAGGTAAGTGGGAAGGTACTCCACTACGTAAGTAGTGGGCCTAATTAATAACCACTAGCCTTCGACACACTTTCCTAGGCACCACAAGAAAACGCGGATAAGCAATGAATTACCCACGGCCTTCTCTTGTCCTAAGTGAGCGCGAAGGTCCTTAGAGTCATCTCTAGATTTCTTTTAGTTAATATGGGTCAATGCGGATGCAAGTTTTGTGGTTTTCAGGGCCTAGGAAGGGTAATGAAATCCCCACCTAATTTAGATTTAGCCGTGCCCCTTAATATCCGTATTTATAATGCAAACAACCAAGAAACAAAATCACGCACAAATTTAATTTTGCAATTTACGAGCTGCGATTATTTGCAAAGAATCCTGCAGCAAAGTGTTAGTTGGAGCTAAAAAGAGGAGAGAGGAGAAGGTAAGAAAGTACCTGAAGCAAAAATTTTGCAGAGATCCCCCAAGCCTGCCGCGTTTCCGCCGCAATTGGGCCTTTATGCCGCGCTTCCGCGGTCTCGTGATGAGATCACCCAACCAAAATTTTTCAGGGAGCTTCTGTAGACTCCTTCAACTCTCTGGTATATTCCAAAAAATTTTTACAATTTCCAGCAAGCTCCAGATCTCCTTGCAATGAAACACAACAAATTGTTTAGGGTTTGCACGAATTTTGATCTCAAAATAACAATGGAATAAATCTTTCAAATCAAACTTTAATATGAAACGAATTAGCGCATAATCCCCGGCAACGGCGCCATTTGATTGAGAAGAAATTCTTGATGTGTATATGTAAAAAGTGTATCAATTCAAATAGTCCCCGATTTCGGCACCATTTGATTGTTCGTAAAATTCGAGACTGAGTAAGTAAATCAACTTAAATGATTCCCGATAACGGCGCCATTTGATTGATGAGAGTCTCTTTGTGTCGGTAATTAGAAAATTGAATAAAGTTCACAATCAAAGAATTATATTTGACCGCAATCAATTACGGTGTCAGTTGTAGATTGTAAGCAAGTGCGGATCGTCCACAGGGATTATGCGATTCGTTTTTATATTTGCTTTGTTTGAATTGAAAAGTTAATCGAAAAGAAAACAAAACATGATTCAAGATTTTATCAAATGTTCAAGTGTCATAATTCTAATCAAGAATCAAGAAAATGATAAACAATCGAGAATCAGGGTTTCGATGATATTTCCAACCAAATGTCAAGAATCTAAATGAGGCTCGTAGGAATCGATCGGATCTATAGACGTGATGTAATCTCAAGATTTCGTGTTCTTGTCTTTCGAAGGATTGATACTAGATCGATGATGATCGACGAGAGTTAGGGCTTTCTTGATGAAACTAGGGTTTCATCGTTTAACCCTTGTTCTTTCGTAGATATCATTCACATTCTAGCCTCTAGCAATTTCAAGAAACGATCGTAACTCCCCAATCTCGAGCGATATCAATCAAGAAAGCATCACAACGAATTGGGTCGTCGATTCTTGAACTTGCTAGGGTTTACAAAACTCGTAGGATTCAAGAATCGATTTAAGATATATTACATCATTATTCTATCGATCGTCTCGACTCCTCGACGAGCGGAGTATTACTCAAACATCACAACAAGAATTACAACTAGAAATTTAGATTGAATCATGATGCAAGAATTTAAAGAAAACAAGATAAAAGAATATCACCTTTTATTTATATCAACAATTTGATTACAGTCGCTCAAGAACTACAAGAGGAAGAACTAAATTGTCGACTTGGCTTCGCTTGGCTCCGTGAGTCGCGGATCGGCTTGGACCACTTGCTCTGTTGAAGATCGGCTCGGCTCATAAAAGGTTGCAAGGCTTCTTGCTTGATGGGTAACTCGGGATCTTGGCTTTTGATTGGAATTAGGGTTAGGGTTTCACACAAGCCTTCTCACTAGACTTGTGGAAGAAGAAGATGAAGGGGGTAAAATGAAGAAGTATCTAAGTCTTGGATAATGGATCCAAGTATCAAGTATATCTCCTTTAACCCTAGGTTTAGGCTTCTATTTATAGACTTCCCAAACCCTAGGTCTAGGTTTGAAATTCTAATTCCCTCCAAAATTTTGTTGAGGAGTTTCTAGAAAGAGTTTGGTAGGAGCTAGCTTAGGTTTTAAGCTAGGATTAATTAAGCATTAGAAATCCTAGTTTGCTGATCTGGCAGAAACCTCTGGAGTCTTCTAGAACTTGGAGTGTCTTTATGAACTGTAGGCCCTGAGAGAAACATTATGCAGCAAAATTGGATGGCTGAAGTGGCAAGGCCACCGCGGAACCGCGGCACAAGCAGGCTCCGACCGCGGTTCCGCGGCCATGTAGGGTCCTTGTGGCTTGGTTCTTCTGGTGTGGTCTTGGTTTGATACTTGGGCCTTTCTTTGATATGTTGATTTTTATTTTGCCTTTTGAATTGGTACCAGAACTGAAATCATTGAGTTGGCGTAAAGTTTGATCGGTACCATTTAAATTTTTGGCCTTTCTTCTGGATTTTCCTGCACAATTTCTCAAAACAAGTGTTGCACAATATAGGGATGATGCGATGCCATGAAATGCAGTCAATTTCCTTTACAGTGCCGGTTTTAGAGTCTAACACATGCAATCTGATATTTTGCGACAGTTTTGCTAATATGTGAAATATGAATGCCGAACACTTCTATATGAATGCAAATGATGAGGAAATTGCCGGCTAAAATATGCAATATTTTCGACTAATCATGCTCCATAGAAAATAAATATTTTTCTATGGAACTTAGGTTCTAAAGTCCTAAAACAGGGAAGACTCAAAGCGCCTGAGCTTAAGTTGCGTTTAAATGCAGTAAAGCAGAGGCCTTAGGCTTAAGCTTAGAAAAAGCCCAAAAAGGGATATTTAACATAAATTAAAAAAGTTGAACTTAAGTTCTAAGTATTTTTTACCAAGTCAGATGTGATGTTTAAAATTTTTTGACAAGACCTTGATTAGACAAGGAAAAAAATGAAGCTTAAGCTTCAATCACTAGAACTTAAGCTCTGCGAAGAAAACTTATGTTTTCAAAAAGAAGAAATATGAGAGAGGCGCGGATCTCCCCCTAAACTATAGATCATGAGGGAGATCTAACGGCCCTGAGCTTGACTCCACAGCCCCTACGTGCAAGGCACAAGGCGCCTGTGGTGGGGGCATTTGTTCACGACAAAAAACCTTCAGCTTTGCTTCTCTCACTGGAACATAGCGCCCGAGCATCTTAGGCGCTGCCCCACGTTCAAAGCACGTAGCGCAAATGCAGCCCGGGGCGCATCATGCGCCAAACCCTTGAAGTGCATGCTTCAATATAACTTAAGTTATATTTGGGAAAATATTTCTTTGTCTTTCTTAAACAGAAAGATTTTTCTTGTTAACAAGAGATAATTTTAATATCTTTCTAAAAATCTGGAAAGATATTAACTCTGTTAACAAAGGACCTTTGGATCGATAATCCAACGATGTTTAAGGATCCGGGTTGATCTTAAGATCTATTAGATAGATATCATATAAGAGATATTCTCTACTTACCCAATAATTTTCATTCCTATATAAAGAACCCTTGAGATTAATCTCAATATACAGATAACTCCCCATAAGTTTTGAGAGAAAAACCTCAATCCAGAACTTAAGTTTTTTCACCGGCATCAATAATTCTCGTCTTCTTCCTTCTTCAAAAACCGAGGTAAAGGAGATTAATCTCCATTAAAAAAGAGGGTTAACCTTCATGCAAAACTTAAGTTCTTCTATCGGATCTTAAGACCCTTAAGTCAAAACCCTCATCGTCGAAAATTTAAGTTTTTACAGAGAGATTTTTTAATCTTAAGATCTAGGGTTTAGGGGAGGAACTTAAGAAACCCTTCACCAAAACGATGACTGCCACACCCCGCTTCTCAAAATACGGAATACGAGAGATGACTAGGCTAGCCATGCTCCTACAATGAAGGAATAATCCCATCGTAGTCACATTTCGGCTTCTAGCATTACACGGTAATCAATAAATACAACACAAAAGTAAAGGAAATTACAATTCACAACTTTATTGCATTTAATCAACAAAGTTCAAGATTAAATTATTCGAACGAAAGAAACTACTAACCAAAGAAATAACAATATCCTTATTGCAAGCCGAAGGTGATAACGCTGGTGTCGCGGTCTAAATCTCCGCGATCTCGAATGGCAGGTCATGCTCCTGAGCTGGATCCACTACGTCCTCTAAGTATGCACACTTAAGTCGTCAGGGCGACGCATATAGCAATATATATATAGTGTATGCAATGATAAGAAGAAAAGAACAAAATAAACTAGTAATATGAGAATATAGAATATCAAGTATATGTGAACGGTATGGTATATGTATTATGTCAGCAATCCATGCAATGTGTATGTCACTACCTTTCAGTCACTAAATCAATTGAAATCGATCGGTGGAAAAGGATGCTCATATTTAACAAGGATCTTATCCATGCCCAAGACTATGGTCTGCTATTGCCCGGGACATAACCCTGCAGCCATGCCGCTAGGCCCATGACCTAATCAGTATATATATCGCTAAATTCGAATGATCATCTTCTAAGTCACTGTACCTCGCTAAATACGAATTCAATTCCACATCGATTTCCCCATTTCCTTAGGTTATAGTATGTGTTCGGGTATTAGATGGGTTGTGAACAAGTACGTATCACTTTTGCTATCAGTCACGCTTTCGCTTATTAGTATCACTTTCAATCACTGTCTCACCGTCGTACTTGTCACAACCCAGTCACTAACACTTATCAAACGACAATGCAATTGGTCGCTATGCTTTTGATGTAAACGATCACTAAGCAAATGGTGTAAAGCAATCAAAAGATATGGTAGGAATGCGTTAAATAAATGTTCGTTAAATTATGGGAAGCCAATGTCATATAACTTGCGAAATTCATAATTAATCACACGTGCAGAATTGGGTAAAACAATATAAAAGGCATATGAAGTATACTTGATTATTTAAGCAGTAAAATTAGTTTCATATCAATAGAAATTATGGTTTAAGAGTTATGTTCATTTAAAAATGAGTGTAAGTTGCTGGAATTCCAGTTTTAGAACTAAAAGTTTCAATTTCAAGTGCAGTTTTCTATAGTTTGTGGTCAGATTCAGAGAGCACTACAGTTGAATAAAATCTATCCCTAATAGTTAGGTTTCTAACGCATTAAACGTATCAGTAATATCTATCATGAGATTATAGTTATGTTCAGGTTAAGTTCGATGTGCAAAATCTGTCACTACAGAATTAAGCCAGACACGTCAACATTATAAATAGCTTTATAAATATCAAACTGTGATGGAATTTGGTGAAACTAGTGGCATAAGAAATCTAGCTTAATTTACTACACACAGTTATTGGTTTTCGTATATTTACGCATTTGAACAGTGAGATACAGATATTTAATTTAAGGTATTAGCAGAGATCTCTGCTCTGGGCTGCAGTCCAGAGCCATAAATCTCTTCGGTTTTATCTATCAAAATGACACAACATTCAATAATCATATCCACAAAAACATAGATCATTCAGTCCTCTTCTTACAGAGCATAAGAACTCTACGTACAATCTACATACAATTTACTATAAATTTTACGGGATAGCATGTACGGGAATTCCATATTTCGCGTCGGTTGTCGGAAATGCCATTTCATGTGTGAAACGATGTTATTTTACATCCAAATTTTCACATAATATTCATAAACAGTAAAGAGGTATATTTATCATGATTTCCACCATTTTTATAAGTTTTTGTTTAGGGTTTCACGTCGAACCATTAAAATATTTATATTGATAACAATCGAAATGTCCGTTTCAACCATTGATTAAACAAGATTACAACCCGATAAATTTTACACGACATTTCTATGGGATGACATTGCTATGGGATATTAGACAAAAATCAGGTTCAGTTCAGTACAATCAAATATGATGCGTCGTACATTAAAGTTCATCAATAAAATACGATATATATGTGTGTGTGGGGGGGGGGTATAAATATAAATATGATTTAAATATATATATATATATATATATATATATATATATATATATATGTATATATAATAACGATAAGTTAACGCTATATTTAGCATGTAATAGCAAGTGAATAGGATTTCATTTGCTTGAAGATGATCGGGGACACAACTGTGACGATGACGAATGGCACGAGCACGGCACGCACGGGCAGCGACGACAACAACGATGAGCTCGGGTGTGCAAAGGAGGTAGGTGAAGGCTCGGGTGCTCGGGTTTGGCTCTGTGCAGCGACGAGGTGTTTCGTAGTGGCAGAGGTAGCGACGGTGATGAGCTAAAGAGGCATGCCGGTGGCGATGCTCGGGTGTTATGGCGAGATGGAAGCTTGGCGGCGGTGAGTGCAGCGGGCGGTGGCTGGTGAGGGGAAGATTGGTTGGAGGAGATGATGATAGAGGTTGATGGAGGTGGTGGTGATGATGAGGGAGTGGATGGTCGATGATGGTGCTGGGGGATCTCCGGTGACGATGGCGATGGGAGGAGTGGGGTGTTTACCACCGGAAGCTGGGAAAGACAAACGTCTTGCCTGCATTTGGGGGCAGATGCTATTTGGTTTTATCCATCCACCTCTTCGAAGATGCCAAGCTGATTTATGACACTGTGTATCAAAGGTTTTGATAGATGCGGCCGTTGTAGCAGACTTCGTCAGATTCCCCCTCGTTGTGAGAGGTTTTTGATTGTGGGGACGCTCTTCCCTGCAGGCGAAAGCCCCTATAGTTAATTACGTTACCGCGTAGCGATAATCACTTTCTCCTGCTCCAGATGGTCACTTCATATCATGTGTGTTTGTTTTATTTTTGTTTGCCCGTAGATTGTATACGGAGACTAATTTGTGTTGTCGCCCGTAGGGCGTGGATTAGTCTAAATCCGTATTTTCTTAGATTTGGGTTTGGTTTGATTTAAGGATCGGTAACCTTGTTTGAGATTATGATCGACTTAAATATTTCTTAAGGATACGTTAATCCGATGTTGGACTATGATCTACTTAACGGGGTTTCAGGATCATTTTTGATCCAACGAAAGAGCATTTGGGCTCTATCGTTTTGGTTTAAGGACGTTACGGTCCACAGATAGTATAAGGACATTATGGTCCATAGCTAGTTTAAGGACATTACGGTCCATGGGGTATGCTCATGGGTTCGAGAGTGTACCAAAAGAGCTGTTGGTTGTCGGGACCCTCCATTTCTCTGAAGATGTTGAAGAATTACAACGACATATATCATAGGTATGGAGAGATGTACCCTTGAACCGAACTTCAGATTGAAGGGAGAGACCATGGTGGAACGAACATCATTTTAGATGTCACGTGTTAGGAGATCATTAGTCATCTTTAGAACTAAGATCGATTTGGAGAGACCTGAGTATAGGAGGGCTCGGTTGATTGATGGTCAAAAGGTTTTTGGCCTCAGGAGACTTGGCTAATTTGGGCTAGGGTTGGCCCCTCACAGTGTTAAACACTGCTAATTGTTTGGCGCTCACGTGCTCCCACGTGAGGCTCTTAAGCAGTGTTAAACACTGAAATTTGGAGCGCTCACGTGTGGCACGCGAGGCACCTGAATATTGGGCACTGTTTCTTTGGGCTTATTCCCTTGTTCTATACATACAAGTGTTAAACACTTAAATCTTGTAACCATCACGTGTGGACACGTGAGGCGCCCCCAAGTTGGGCACTGCCTCCTATGGATTTATCTTCCTATTCTTTTCTAAGTGCTAAGCACTATTGGAGGTCACGTTGTTAGTTATGTATATGCCCCAGAGGCCATTGTTGTACATATGATGTATATTATGATGGATGCTTGGATATATACAGAGATGACTTTCTTGCTCGTCATGATAGTATGCTATTTGGTTTCACTTTATCTTAACATGTTGACTTGTATTGGTTTACTGTCTTACTCTCACATGTTGATAAAGCCCTTAGGATCTGTACTCGACTACTAGGATTATGATGAGATCATACTAGTGGGGCCACGGTAGTCGATGAGTACATCCTATAAATGTTCCTAGTTGAGGGTATATCGAGACAGGGCATCGATACACCAGAGTAGACTAGCGTATACGCATCTTGACCAATATGATGGGCGATGGATGATCCCATATCCATCGGTGTTTGACATCAGAGATGGTGTACAGGTGCTCAGTGGAGACTGGGTACACTGGACGGACTCGCCGAGAACTCCCAGATGGTGATATACCACACGTCAGATGGCAGTTCTCCGGTGACACTGGTACAGGGTAGTCTGTAGACCCGAGATCGTCATAGAGTCTTGTGTGATTCCCACTATGCTTTGATTTCCACCTTACCATGTCTAAGAGGGCGTGCAAAACGGTGGCTTTTGGGTACAGTCCCGAATCACATGGAGGCAATGAGCGATAGGAGGGGATTCGTCTCTCCCGGTATAGGGAGTTGATGTTGTGCTGTGTTCGATTGGCTATAACTGGAAGTCCCTGGCCAGGGCTGATATAGAGATATACTGGTAAGTGTTACTAGTAGTTTCTCGACCTGTTATGAGCCTCACATCGACACGACTTATCGGTTACTGGGGTCTGACGTATACCACCCCTAGACTTGATATGCGACATATCAGACGAACAGACCGAACTGTACGGGAGTGTTACTGATTGGATTCACAGAAGAATGGACAGGCTAGCTTGTTGATCTTCTGATCGCTCAATACCTGGGTGGCTGTTACGTCTAGCTGACCGCTTGCAGCTTGTGGGTGTTTGATATGATCATCACCTGCTACCGGCGTATTGACGATTCTTTAGAGTCATACACAGAGGTTTCTTGGCTCAGGCAAAACGGAGTAGAAGCATATATGTGATATGTGCAGGACCGAGGATAATGCGATATGAGATACCGTATTATATTCTCGCGATATTTAGATATGAACCGGGACATCAAATCAAGTGTTGATTCGATGAATCGGTACATGATATATTAGTCGGTTATATTCGATATAGCCGGATCGTTGGATCAAGTGTTGATTCGATGATTTAATGTATAATGATATATATGATATATTGTATTACATTATCTAATATTGGCTCGCTTTATTATTTCATTTTCTCACCGGATTAATACATTGATATATATGCGATGTATGTTAATTGTATTATTTTCTTTTGTTGCAAATATATAATATATATGTGATATATATTATTGTGACATGATATGATTTATTATAAAACATGTTTAAGGATGATAAAAAGGGATTAGGGTTTGATTAGGGTTAGCTCCTTGTTCATTCTAGAAGGATTCTATTTTGTCTTGGTTAAGATATTATGGTTGATACTTATCGTTAACCTAACCAAACTCTAACTCTAGTTTATTCTCTACAAGTTTTAGCCTCTCATCCTTGACCATGGTTTTGATAATCAATCATATATTCTTGACTACTATTCATCACAAAAGGATTATCATTCTTTTCATTCATCATCTTCTTCTCTCTTTAGTTTTGAGAGAGAGCTCACTAGAATTTCCTTTTGTGATGATTTCTTGTGAGAAAGTGAATTAAAAAGAAAGCATAAATACTACTCCATCATCCTCATCTAATCTAGCCCATTAGATTAGGGTGTTCATCTCTTTAGAGTGAGAAAGCTTGGGTTATAGCAACTTCGACGTAGATCATCGGAGAATCGGAACACTTCAAGCTAGCATGGATCGTTCGAGTCGTGGAGCCTCTCTTGAGTCTGGGAGATCGTGGATCACGGCGAAGGGACTTCTACTCGGAGCTTGTGAAGCGAAGGAGCGGACTACAAAGGTTGTAATCCCTCACACTTAGCTTTAAAGATGTTATCTTGCATGCTAAACCCTAATAATCTAGCAAAGATCCCGTCTTTGGGTTGTTCGGCACATGTAAAATTTTATTCGGGCATGTTTGATACTTTATGAACCTTCACAAGTGTGCCTAGGAACCCTACAGTGGTATCAGAGCCTAGCTAGAGCATTAGGCGACGTGTTTACGAAGTTAAAACTCCGATCGAACCCGAACCGACGAAAATGAACCCCTCTCTGTACATTTTTTAAAATCTGGGTTTTTCCAGAATTAAAAATACCTAAAAAATTTAGCAGGCTAATATAAGAATTATAGTGAAAAACGTGCCCCCAATTCTTCAACATGGCCGCGGAACCGCGGCAATTACCCACCTTTGGCGGCGGTTCCGCGGCAGGGTAAGAGTATTAGGTACGGAATTTTGCACAGTAATTCTTTTCTCTGTGGTTACTATTTTATGGGTATTTTTAATCTGACTCAAGTGTTGAGTATTCTGGGGTTTATTTTGTACTCATAGATTCGATCAGAATATTTAAATTCGTTATTATTTCCGGATATTTAGAAATTGTTAAAATGTTCGAACGGATATCATTAACTCACTTTTTCCCGGCACGGCAAAATTTTCAAGTGTTGAATTTTTTTCGGGATTAAATCTTTCGGAAAAATGTGCAAGTAACACGGTGGACCCTCTAGAAGACAACAAACCTTAACTCGATTATGTGACCGTCTTGAACTGCCTTTTGAACCTTCGAGTTTGGGGCAGTACGGCGTGCCACATGTGAGGCGTTGGCTTGAACCTTCTACGGCTGGATCACTGGTACTGTGACATATTCTGGGATTATTTAAACTCCGCTCAAGTGTTGAGAACTTTAGAAAATTTTGGATATTTGATTATCTGTTCGAAAAGTTTAATACTGTCTATTTATCTGGAATGTGATACAATATGTGGAATTCATTATGTTAGGCATGAAATGCGAAGTATGTGATATTTCGGATTTACGATGTCTAAAGTGATTGTGGATTCCAAATATTGTAGTTTTACACTTTCTTTTCTGTGACCATAAGTGTAGTATGTAGTTGTATTGCCGATTGTCGTTGCTATACATCGACGACGATCGGTGTATGCATACTTACTTACGTTGATGATATGAGATATTATGTGTTGCTGAGATATGATGTGCAGGATTGTCGCGATTGAATAGCCGGGGGTTGTATGTGAGATGAGAGTTTTATATTTTCATTCATGTAAATTCAAATGTAATGTAATATTCTTTTATTTGGGGCACTTCTAGGTTGAGGTTGATACCACCAGTGTTGTATATTGTTTACCTTTCCGCATTAGGATGGACCCAAGGAGGGGAGCACAGGTGACCGGGTTCTGGGGTTCAGTGGGAGGCCATCTCGAGGAGTCGAGACCGAGGTCTCCTAAACTCCATAATTGGTAGGGTCGCTTGACGCTCTCGTAGGGGTCCAGGGTGTGGGCTTGGCTATTCAACGCGACTGTGGAATCCGTATTTTCTATTGTTGGCTAAATACTAAATACAGATGTCCTAGTATATCCCACATTATATCTATGTTTCTGCTGCGATATCTGTGATGTGATCGTTTGATATGTTGTGATGGATACAGTATATAGTATATATGATATATTATATATACGTTACTTATGTAATACACCCGCACTAGGCCTGCCCTGCTCTGTCGTTAGTTACCTAACCTAACGGTGCACGAGGGGACATCGAGGCGAATGCGGATGGCATAAGTGTACGTCGTATTTATCTGTGATGCTTAGGAAGCATAAGTTGATGGGATTCTTTATTAATGAGATTAATAAAAAGAAAAGAAACCTAAAAGATGTTGTAGAATCAAAACTTTATAAAAAGGGTAGATACAGTTTTTCTTTGCATAGCGGTATATATGATATACCCTGCACCTTATTCGATGAGGAAAGAGCCGAGATCCCTTCACCGGGAGTGACCTCTTTAGCGAAACTGGCAGATGCTACAAAACTCGGTTTGTCTTTTGATTGCTTTTAGAGTTTTGCTTTGCACAGTGATATATATGATATGTCCTGCACCTTATTCGATGAGGAAAGAGCCGAGATCCCTTCACCGGGAGTGACCTCTTTAGCAAAACTAATGAAAGCCTAAAAAACACTCCATTTCAAAATTTCACTTGATTCTACGACGATATCAAGTTCATTACGCAATAGGTTTTTAGAAAAACCTGCGTAGCCCTCCGTCATTTCAGATAGATATTATTTAGTATTCGTACCATGTTTGTTGACTTAGTCAAGGCGTAGTGTACGGTAGCTAAGTAGTGTTTATCTGCTAAAACATGAGATGTGATTGGATTAGGGTATTCGCACGGCCTTGTTGACTTAGTCAAGGGTCATACGGGTGGGTTTAATTCAATCGGGAAATGTACGGGTTAAACTTGACTTGCGATTTATGGTTTGTTGACTTAGTCAAGGTCATAGATCGCTAGGGGCAAAATATTATCGGGAATTTCAAGTGTTGAAATTTGCAATGAGATTGCATACTTTCTATGAGATAGTTGGATCCCGATACCCACTGCGAGTAAGAGTTACTCCTGGGAGAGTTTTACACAGGACAATTAGCCGATCAAGTAGGTGTCTAGAAAAGTGTTAACGAGGTTACGCCTCTGGGAAAATGAGGTTTACTTTAATTAGGTCCGTGCGAAAGCACGGGGAACCTCCCTCAAAGTACCGACACTGATCTGGCTGAAAGATTGACGAAATTGTAGGGTGTAATTAATCCCGGCTAATCTTACCTTTTAGGGTTTGAAGGTAGATTTGATAAAAACAGTGGGAGACATCCTGATTAGATAAGATAATAACCAATCTAATCTTGCAAGAGCATACGCTAAAGTGTTTTCTTCTCTCTCTCTCCAGGTAGCGACCATGTCAGGACATAATCAAGATAATAATATGGATGTATTGACTGAACCCGCTTATTATACTGAGCAGGGAAACGTTGGACCCGTTCTTTCTTATAAGAGTTATAAGACTGAACAGGAAACAGGAGAATATCTGGATTCTCATGCCGCCCAAAAGAACATGCATGTTGATGCATCTTCTTCAGGTGTGTTAGTTATTGAGAACTGTTTCTCAGTTCATCCTACGTCCTGGGTATTAGATACCGGATCAGGATCCCACATATGTAAATTGTTACATGGGCTACGTAAAGGTAGAGAACTGGGAAAATGTGATCATTCCGTTCAAGTAGAGAACGGTGCAAGTATTGCAGCCAAAGCAGTTGGCGAATATCACCCAGTATTGCCAAGTCGTAATACACTGATTCTAAATAAGTGCTATTATATACCGAACATGATGTGCAACATTATATCAGTTTCTTTATTAAGTAAAGAAGGATATAATTTTGTAGTAAAGGATAATGTTATGAACATATTCCTAGATCAAAAGTTGATTGCATCAGGCTCGTTACATAATGGCATATTCATTCTAAATCAGAATACAATCCTCAATATACAAAACACACACAAGAGGAAAAGTTCAGAAATGAACGAATCCTTCTTGTGGCATTGTAGACTTGGCCATATCAATGAGACACGGCTAGCTAAGTTACCTAAAAATGGATATTTGAATTCATTCGAATTTTCATCTTATGATACTTGCCATTTATGTCTCAAAGGAAAAATGACCAAAGCTACGTTTAGTGGACACGGAGAAAGAGTTACCGAACTCTTAGGACTAGTACATAGTGATGTATGCGGTCCCATGTCTACGCATGCCAGGAACGGTTCTTCCTACTTCATTACATTCACTGACGATCTCTCTAGATACGGGAATGTGTTCCTGTTGAAACACAAGTCTGAAGCATTTGAGAAATTCAGAGAATATAAGCACGAAGTAGAAAAACAAACGGGCAAAAGTATTAAGATCCTTCGATCTGATCGAGGAGGAGAATACTTAAGCAATGAGTTCCTAGATTATCTAAAAGAGAATGGGATTCTCTCTCAGCTTACTCCTCCTTATACACCACAGCACAACGGTGTATCGGAATGAAGGAATCAGACCCTATTAGATATGGTACGATCTATGATGAGCGATGCTGAGTTACCTATTTCCTTCTGGGGATATGCGCTTGAGACAGCCATATACATATTGAATCTAGTTCCGTCTAAATCTGTATCTACCACACCATATGAGATATGGAGTGGGAAGAGACCATATTTTAAATGAGTTAAGATATGGGGTTGTCCGGCCTATGTCAAAAGACAAAATCCGGACAAACTCGAGGCACGATCAGTTCTTTGCAAATTTGTGGGATATCGAAAGAATTCTCAAGGATATTTTTTCTACCACGCTGAGGAACAAAAAGTGTTTGTTGCTCAACATGCCACCTTTTTGGAAAAGGAATTTCTTGCAAAAGAAATTAGTGGCAAAGAGGTAGAGCTGGAAGAGGTTCCAGAAACACAAATTGCAACTGAAGATTTAGTAGAATCAGAGGATTCAATAGTACCCGACGAACCCCAGCCTCTCCGCCGATCTAGTAGGGTTTCTTGTCCACCTGAGAGATACTACGGTTTTCTCATTGATGGTGGAAGCGAGGATTGCATCATGGAAGATGATGACCCGACTAGTTTCGAGCAGGCCATCACGAGTGGTGACTCTGTGAAATGGCTGGATGCAATGCGATCTGAGATGGAATCCATGTACACCAATAAAGTATGGATTTTGGAAAATGCTCCTGATGGGGTAAAACCCATTAGGAGCAAGTGGATTTTTAAAAAGAAATTTGGTGTAGATGGAAAAGTTGAGACTTTCAAAGCTAGACTTGTAGCAAAGGGATTTCGTCAACGACCAGGTGTGGATTATGACGAAACCTTTTCTCCAGTGGCTATGCTTAAATCCATCCGGATCTTACTTGCCATTGCTGCATACCATGACTATGAAATCTGGCAAATGGATGTTAAGACCGCCTTTCTAAATGGTGATTTAGAAGAGTGCGTGTACATGACTCAGCCAGAGGGCTTCGTAGATAGTGGGAGTAGAGGAAAGGTGTGCAAACTGCTTAAATCCATTTATGGGTTAAAGCAAGTATCGCGGAGTTGGAACATCTGTTTTGATGTAGTAGTCAAAGAGTCTGACTTCATCAAAAACATAGATGAACCTTGTATCTATAAAAAGGTAGCAGAGAGTAAGGTTGTCTTCCTCGTATTGTACGTGGATGACATGCTCTTGATAGGAAATGATATTCCTATGCTGCAATCAGTCAAGCTCTTCTTATCACAAAGATTCTTAATGAAAGATCTAGGTGATGCCTCATGCATATTGGGAATTAGGATCTATAGAGATAGATCCAAAAGGATACTGGGATTGTCCCAATCCAGGTACATTGACACCATACTAAAGAGGTTTAGTATGGAAGAATCCAAGCGTGGGAACCAACCCATGATCTCTGGACTCACTCTCTCCAAAGAGATGTCTCCAAAGACTGATTTAGAGAGAGCTCGCATGCAAGGGATACCCTATGCTTCGGCAGTAGGCTCTATCATGTATGCGATGCTATATACCAGACCCGATGTTGCATACTCACTAATTGTAGTGAGTTGGTATCAAGCAGATCCTGGAGAGAGTCACTGGACAGCTGTGAAGAACATTCTCTAGTACTTGCGAAGGACTAGAGACATGTTCTTGGTGTATGGTAACGGAGAACTCCGGGTGGAGTCCTTTATCGATTCCAGCTTCCAAAGTGATAAGGATGACTCTAAGTCGCACTCGGGATTTGTCTTTACCCTCAATGGAGGGGCGGTATGTTGGAAAAGTTCAAAACAGGATACCGTTGCAGACTCGACGATGGAGGCTGAATACATCGCTGCCAACGATGCTGCCAAAGAGGCTGTCTGGATGAAGAAGTTCATCACTGAACTTGGTGTGGTTCCATCCATTGAACATCCAATACCTCTGTATTGCGATAACAATGGAGCTATGGCTTTGGCCAAGGAACCCAGATCCCATCAGAAATCTAGACATATTCTGAGGCGGTATCACCTGATCAGGGAGATAGTTGATTGCCGGGAGATCGAGGTCAGGAGAGTAGATACGACGGATAACACTGCGGATCCACTCACGAAGGCCATTCCCCAGATACAGTTTGAGAGATTATTCGGGATGCTAGGTGTGAGATACTACAGTAGCTGGCCTTAGTTCAAGTGGGAGATTGTTAGTTATGTATATGCCCTAGAGGCCATTGTAATACATATGATGTATATTATGATGGATGCTTGGATATATACAGAGAGGACTTTCTTGCTTGTCATGATAGTATGCTATTTGGTTTCACTTTATCTTAACATCTTGACTTGTATTGGTTTACTGTCTTACTCTCACATGTTGATAAAGCCCTTAGGATCTGTACTCGACTACTAGGATTATGATGAGATCATACTAGTGGGGCCACGGTAGTCGATGAGTACATCCTATAAATGTTCCTAGTCGAGGGTATATCACACCAGAGTAGACTAGCGTATACGCATCTTGACCCATATGATGGGCGATGGATGATCCCATATCCATAGGTATTTGACATCAGAGATGGTGTACGGGTGCTCAGTGGAGACTGGGTACATTGGACGGACTCGTCGAGAACTCCCAGATGGTGATATACCACACGTCAGATGGCAGTTCTTCGGTGACACTGGTACAGGGTAGTCTGTAGACCCGAGATCGTCATAGAGTCTTGTGTGATTCCCACTGTGCTTTGATTTCCACCTTACCACGTCCAAGAGGGAGTGAAAAACGGTGGCTTTTGGGTACAGTCCCGAATCACATGGAGGCAATAAGCGATAGGAGGGGATTCGTCTCTCCCGGTATAGGGGGTTGATGTTGTGCTGTGTTCGATTGGCTATAACTGGAAGTCCCTGGCCAGGGCTGATATAGAGATATACTGGTAAGTGTTACTAGTAGTTTCTCGACCTGTTATGAGCCTCACATCGACACGACTTATCGGTTACTGGGGTCTGACGTATACCACCCCTAGACTTGATATGCGACATATCAGACGAACAGACCGGACTGTACGGGAGTGTTACTGATTGGATTCACAGGAGAACGGACATGCTAGCTTGTTGATCTTCTGATCGCTCAATACCTGGGTGGCTGTTACGTTTAGCCGACCGCTTGCAGCTTGTGGGTGTTTGATATGATCATCACCTGCTACCGGCGTATTGACGATTCTTTAGAGTCCTATACAGAGGTTTCTTGGCTCAGGAAAAACGGAGTAGAGGCACATATGTGATATGTGCAGGACCGAGGATAATGCGATATGAGATACCGTATTATATTCTCGCGATATTTAGATATGAACCGGGACATCAAATCAAGTGTTGATTCGATGAATCGGTACATGATATATTAGTCGGTTATATTCGATATAGCCAGATCGTTGGTCAAGTGTTGATTCGATGATTTAATTTATAATGATATATATGATATATTGTATTACATTATCAAATATTGGCTCGCTTTATTATTTCATTTTCTCACCGGATTAATACATTGATATATATGCGATATATGTTAATTGTATTATTTTCTTTTGTTGCAAATATATAATATACATGTGATATATATTATTGTGACATGATATGATTTATTATAAAACATGTTTAAGGATGATAAAAAGGGATTAGGGATTGATTAGGGTTAGCTCCTTCTTGTTCATTCTAGAAGGATTCTATTTTGTCTTGGTTAAGATATTATGGTTGATACTTATCCTTAACCTAACCAAACCCTAACTCTAGTTTATTCTCTACAAGTTTTGGCCTCTCATCCTTGACCATGGTTTTGATAATCAACCATATATTCTTGACTACTATTCATCACAAAAGGATTATTATTCTTTTCATTCATCTTCTTCTCTCTTTAGTTTTGAGAGAGAGCTCACTAGAATTTCCTTTTGTGATGATTTCTTGTGAGAAAGTGAATTAAAAAGAAAGCATAAATACTACTCCATCATCCTCATCTAATCTATCCCATTAGATTAGGGTGTTCATCTCTTTAGAGTGAGAAAGCTTGGGTTATATCAACTTCGACGTAGATCATCGGAGAATCGGAACACTTCAAGCTAGCATGGATCGTTCGAGTCGTGGAGCCTCTCTTGAGTCCGGGAGATCGTGGATCGCGGCGAAGGGACTTCTACTCCGAGCTTGTGAAGCGAAGGAGCGGACTACAAAGGTTGTAATCCCTCACACTTAGCTTTAAAGATGTTATCTTGCATGCTAAACCCTAATAATTTAGCAAAGATCCCGTCTTTGAGTTGTTCGGCACATGTAAAATTTTATTCGGGCATGTTTGATACTTTATGAACCTTCACAAGTGTGCCTAGGAACCCTACACACGTGGGATCACATGACTCGATCTCAGTTGTTCCATTTCGTTCCTCAGAGGTGCTCACGTGGGAACACGTGATCTGTCGTTATAGCGTTAAACGCTAATATGCATGGAGCTCTTAATCTAAGTCTTGAGAATTTCAAGTCCTTTGTTTTATAAGAATTAAATTCTTATGCAGGGGTAAACCCTAGTTTTATCAGAGAAATTAAATTCCTATGTCTTTGGAAGAATTAAATTCTTCAAATCTAGCTCTTTCCTCTATGTTTTGGGACTGCATAACAGAATCTCCCCGATGAGAATTAAATTCTCAACTTGTGGGGAGATTTGCTTCTGCAGACCTCAACCAGAGGAAGAACTAAGTTCTCTTTTTGGATGAGTTAAACTCTTCTAATAGGAGATAAATATGCTCTCTAGGTTTCTTTTTTTACCTAGGGTTTCTTTTTCTTCAGAGAGAACTCCTCTTCTTTTTTTTTCCTCAAATTTTAGGGGGGGGGGGTCTCCTCTTGTTTCTCTTTTCAGTCTCCAGTCCTTTATATAGTAGAGGCGAGTTTGTTGATTTAGTTAAGGAAATATTTCATTGCGAGATTTTTTTAATTGATTCGAGGATTTTATCCGCCGTTGGATTTTTGACCCAGGGACTTCTGTTTTACAAAAGATATTTTTCTTGTTTTTAACAAGATTGGGAAAATATTTTCCCATACAGAGCTTATTCTGTAGCTTGGTGATTTTTAATCACCATTGGATCTTTAATCCAACGGTGCTCTGTTTTACAGAGCATAATCTTTCTTGTTTAGAAAGATTGGGGAAATATTTTCCCATACAGAGCTTATTCTGTAGCTTGGTGATTTTTAATCATCATTGGATCTTCAATCCAACGGTGCTCTGCTTTACAGAGCGTAATCTTTCTTGTTTAGAAAGATTCAAGGAAATATTTTCCAAATAGGGTTTTGATCTCTCTTATTTAGAATTTAATTCTATCGGCTCAGAAGGTATTAGGAACCCTCACGTGTAGCATGTGACCCATAGCATTAGACCAGTTTGCTTATATGCAGCAGTCCCAAAGAAAAGTATCACGTGTTGGCACGTGAGCTTTTCTGGCATGTTATTTGTTTTAGGAAGACACCTATATACTTTGTATATATATGCCCACGTGCCTGCACGTGAGACTCAATTTCAGCCTTATTTGTTAAGCGTAATTCCTATAATTTTTGCTCCAAGGAGCATCACGTGCGGGCACGTGATTCTCCATTTGGGGAATTTTTCCATCGCTTTTTATTTATTATTTATTTTTTTATAAGGGAAAAAATGCCCCCACAGCGTTGTTCTCACATGGCTTGCACGTGAGTGCAACGCTGTCTCCTTTACAGCCGTTGAATTGCCTAGGGGAACAGGGAGGTGAACCGCCCTTTTCACGTCTTATAAATGCAAGGGTTTGGCCTTTGGAAAGCCACTGTTCTTTCATCTTCTTCCTTCCTTGTCTTCTTCGAGAATTAATTCTCTTCTTCAGAGCTTAGTTCTCTGTCTATTGCAATTCCAGAGTTAAACTCTTTCAGAACAAGAAACCTTTTTTAGGTAAAGATATTGAACATCAGAGAAACCCTTTTCTTAAAGAAAACTTCTGGATTTTAAATCCACTATGAGAGCTTTGCTCTCTTCTGAAATACATCTCTCAGAGATCCAAAGACATGATCTTTGAGTAGTAACCCTCAATGCCTTGGGCATTCCTCCTTTGACCTTTAAGGATTCATAGCATTTTCATTTTTTTATTTCCTCATCATGGGGGTTTCTGGAATTTAATTCCATCGCATAGAAGGAATTTAATTCCTCACCGAAGAGCTTAGCTCTGAAAGATCAAAAGGGCCTTTCAGGAATTTCATTTCCTGGTGGTCTTGAGAACATTTTCATAGGGTTTTTCCTTACTTGCACAAATTCAAATTTGTTGGGTATTTTAACAGAACTTGCTTTCTCTATGAGGATGTCAAGAGTTGTTTAAACTTCCGTGTCCATTTAATGAGAATCTTTTTAGATTCTCATAATAATTGTCCTGTCTCATCATTGGTGAGCCTCCATATTGATTTTGTGGGGTCCATTAGTTTTGCAATCAATGGTCCCATGGAACAAACTTTCTGTCGTTTCCCTCTATTATATATATATATATATATATGTGTGTGTGTGTGTGTGTGTGTGTGTGTTTCATTAACGGCCTTTCTTTCCCCTTTTTCAGGAAAAATGTCTTCTCTTCCTTACTTTCCGTTTACTCGCTCAGACGCCGCTTTTCCGCAATCGCCGTCGGATGAGGAGGCCATGGCGATGATTCGAGCCCATGACAGGGACTGTAGTAGTTTGCTCCTATAGGGAGTTTGGTATGAGCACATTATCCGAGGCTGCCACAGCTTTACTTGTGAGATGCCAACAGAGCCTCTCTACCTAATATCACTGATGGAGCGTCCGCCGACCGCTTATGCGGTGGAGGTGGCTAATTGGACTCCTACAGGCCAGCTTAAGCCATCAACAACCGGGATACCCAACTAGCCCTTGCCAGCTATAGATATCTTGGGGTCCCGCATCTGTCAAGGTGAAGCCCATCCATGGGGACAAGTCTATAAGATAGGGCTTACCCCCCGTCATCCAATCGGCTATCTTCCTTAGGCTCGATATGTCCTCTCTGCCCACCGTGCACAGTTGCAGAAGGTTGGGTTATATCAAGCGGTGTACGCGTCACTTTTTCATTACCCGGCTCCTCACGTCTGGTGGGTTAAAGCTTTCCTGAACCAATGGAATCTTCCCACCAACACCTTCTTGCTAGGGGATCGTGAGGTCTCGATTTCACTGGAAGAGTTCCGCGAGATCTCCGGATTGCCGATCAGGGCACTATGAAGAGTTGCTACCTCCCGATGAGTATGTATTCATGACTGTGACTGCTACACTTGACGGCTTGACGACCGAAAACACCGTCCATCATAAGTACCCCAGTCTAATCAAGACACTAGGTATTTTCGAGAAACTGTTCGCGGAGTCAGAAGGACAGGGCATCACCTTTAAGAGCTTCATCGCCTGTTTTCTCCGTGAAGATGTCTTATCAAAAGAGGCTCCAAAATTTGCAAACATTAACGACCCTTTTGGGTTTGGGCTGAATAAGATGTCGGCCAAAGAAGAGAACTTGCTGCAGTTTTACATTCCGGCCTCGTCGACCGTGCCCTTCGATGCAATTGTTGCCCCTGGCATGGACGAAGAGACTTTCTTCGTCGGCTTCATCAGTCTTTGGCTCAGTTGGTTCGCTATGCCGACGCATCGACGCTTCATGAGAGCCTCCGTCTTCTACCCCGCTCATCGCGTAGCCGAAGTGGCACGGTTGGCCGTTGGCATCGCGGGACTGTCGCATCTTTATCATGGATTAAGTGTTGCGGCCAACACTTCAACCCCAGGTACAGACGTCGTGAATTCCTCCCTCCACTACTTCACATCGTGGATCCAGATGTATGTATTGGGAACGTTCGCAGCGCATCGGAGGCCAGATTTCTATAATTCTTATACCTTCCCACGGGTTATGAGGTTGGTGGATGCTTCTGCTCCCGATCCGACCCATCTAGGAGCCCTCTGCGTGCTGCTTAATCCGTACTACAACGAGGGCGGGATGGATTTTAGCGACCGAGTCCTCTCTGCACCCGCGGGGCCTATCCAGCAGCTGTTTGATTTGTCGAATGGTGGAGCGTCGTCTTTAAAACCTAAGGAGATCATGCACCTGTACTCGATTAGGCCGGGCTACCTGGTGTTCCGATAGAATAACACGGCCCTTTTTATGCGGTACAATCCGCATTGCTTCACCCAGCATTTGGGCTATAACCAGGGTGTCCCTTTCGAGGCGTTCTTGGTTGAACCTACTCCGTCTCTGGAAGTCACGCGCGACGTCACCCATCACTTTATGCGGCTGAACACCGGCTCCCGTTTCGTGATCCCCGAGGCTGACTATATTCCAAGGTGTGTGGGGTCCTTCACGGGTTAGTATAGTCATCGAGTCGGTCCTGTCATCGTCAAGGAGAGGCGGGTACTCTTTGAGTGTCGAGCGTCGGCTCTGGCCTAAGCCACTGGTATTCCATTGTGGCCGCGGATAGTGGTTCGCCCTCCATTGATGGATGGCGGCGTGGTTCTCATCCTGAAAGCCACAGAAACAGAATCGACTCCTCGCATTGCTGGGATGCCAGTGCACACTAGAGCTCAAGCGAAGGCCTCCGATGAAGCGCCAGTAACAGGACCATCAGTGTCGGTGTCATCCATGGTGGTATCACTAAAAGGGGATACCAGAAGCGAGGTTGGCTAACATCGCACCAAAGCGCCTAGGGGAAGGAAGCGATCTTCTTCCAGTGTTAACTCCAGCTCGAAAAGGAGGAAGAAAACAGTTGCTAGCTTGCTTGACCTCTTGCTGGAATCTGAGCCTATTGTTCAAGACGAACCCATCTCCATGCAAGAGCCCGATGACGGTCTTATTTACCCTGGCTCGTCCGCTGAGGAAGCCGCACAATTAGCTGAAGCTTTGAGGCGCTCGTAGGATGAGATCGAAAATGTACACATCCCGAAAAGCCATACCCCCCGGTTATCTTCTACGAAGATCCCTCTTCGCTACGGAGAGTACATATGGGTCCTCTGCGAAGGGAAGATAAAAGAGCCTTCAAGCAACCTATCTCGGCTGCTTCTGAAGATGAGCTGTCACTGAAGACTGGTGGGCATGAATCTGCATTTGAATCCCGGCAAGCACATTTCCTCAGGAAGGAACGATGGCTTGAAAAAGCCATATTAGAAGCATCTTGGCGTATCGGTATGCGTGTTTTCCGTATTTTTCTTTTGGCAAGTAATTTGTGTCGCTTTTTATATCTTCTTATCTTTACGAAAACTTTGCAGGGACTTCAGCAATGAAAGAGTATTTGAGCCCAGGTCATGCTATGACCGCAGATTCTATAGATGTCTCCCATGACGTATCGGCAGGTGCAGAAGGGATCACTACAGCCACCGCTCCTGATGCATAGCCTCCGGTGGTGGCTCTTGTTCCTTCGGTATCCATTCCTCGAGCAGAGGTGACCCCATTGGCCACGGACCCTATGGATGTCTCTGGTGATGCACCTAAAGGTGTATAAGAGATTACGGAAGCTATTAGTTCTATCTTGGAGCTTTCGGTGATGACCTCCGTCTCTTCGGCGTGTATACTTTCCACAGAGGCGACCTTGCCGGTCGTAAACCCGATGGATCTTTCTGGTAGAGTCTTGAAGATTGTAGGAAGGACCGCCAAGGCTACTGTTCCCTCTTTGGAGCCTGAAGTGGCGGTTGTTGCTCTGCAACTGGATGCTGCTACACCAGCAAATATCCCCGGTGATGTGACTGAGGGCGCGGAGGAGGCTGCCGAAGCTGCTATCCCTCCAGTTCAGGGCGTGCGGAGCGTCGAAGGTAATCTCTTACATTTTATTTTAATGATCCCCTCATTATCTGAACTCTTCTTTCCTTCAGAACTGCGGGAATTGGCGGCTTCTATAGTGGACCTATCTCCCAGGAAGTCCTTCCAGCACCTACTTGATATGGCTGTCCTACAGGCGATATCCCCGCAAAGCATCGTCCTTTCTTCCGGGCAAGGTCATTGTTTTTTACTCCTTTGCTTTATTATCACTTTTTTACAACGATGCTAATATGCCCTCTGCAGTTCTGGAAGCTGATGATGAAGTGGAGATCCTTAATAGGCCTGGGGATCTTTCAAACCCCCCTTGCATGACTGTGGGTAAGTAAAGCTTTACCCTTGGCATTGTTTTGTTTATTCCATATTTGCCAGTCTTGCTGACTATTCATAAACTTTGCCAGCTTTGCCAGCTCTGGCTCCGTTAGAGTCCCGAATCTCTATGTAACCGGGGCCATATGCCCGACGTGTGTCTGAAAGGATGGCGAGACAAAGCATTCACTCCTTGTCGGCCCTCATTGAAGATCTTCGTGCTGGTAGTTCTGTTACGGCCGAAGAATTTGCTGCCGAAGCCAATAGTTCTTTGCCCTTCCTTTGCACTTATCATGATGAAACATTGGTGCATATTTGGGTTGAGTATTGTCACTGAGTGGAGGCTTGTTTACATAATCTTGAGTGTATACGCTTTCCTTCCGAGCTCCTAACTGTAAAGGTGAGCCTGCGATGGTGGATTGAGCGGTGCACCACTAATCTACAGTCTTGCGAGAAAAGACTCAACCAGAAATTTTCGGAGAGGGAGCTAGGTTCAAATGCTTTGGGGGAACTCCAGGCTCAACTCACTAGTAAGACCATCCGTGCGTACGAAATTTGGCGGGTGCTTCAAGAAGCTATCACAGAGGTGGTAGCTCTTGATAAAGCCGTTATCTTTACCCGCGAGATGGTTGAAGCTGATAAAGTTACTGAAAAGGAGCTTGAGAGTCGGTTCGCTTTGTATCAGGCTCAACAGTCTCAGGCGGAGACCCGTCTTGTAGCAATAACAAAGCTTGAAGCCGAGGCTCAGCGGAAGAATGATGAATTGAGAAACTTATTGCACCATCCGCCGGCTTAAAGATTTTTTGTATACTCCCATTTTTTGTATTTACTCCTGAATGAGAGTATCTTGTATTCATTTTGATTCATGAATAAAAGACATAATTTATTTCATAATGGCATGTCCCTTTAGCAAATGCGTCTTGTAGATAGTCTATCTTGATCTCTTTGCAGGGCAGCGATGGCTTAGAAGACAGGTTCAGATCTGCTATCCAAGACTTTTCAACTTTATGAGCCATGAGGGTCTCATAAAGACTTTTCTCCCTACGAGTCGAGAGGATCTCGTAGGTGTATTTTCTCCTTAGGAGTCGTAAGGACTCCTGAGTGTGTGTTTTCTCTTGAGAGTCGTAAGGATCTCACAAGAGAATTTTCCCCCCTTACAAGTCGGGAGGACTCGTAAGTGGTTGTTTCTCTCCTTGTCGATACTCGACTTTGGAGAGTGTGGCCCGTGAATAGTATCCAATAGTCCATCTTAGACCGACTTGCAGGGCCCCAGTGCTTAGGAAACAGGTCCTTATCCCCATTGCCTAAGGCTTTTCCCTACGAGTCGAGATGAATCGAGAAGTTGTCGCAAGGACACTAATTTCCTCACGAGTCGGGACGAATCGAGAAGTTCTTGCAAGGGTTTCCTAATGCCATAGTTAACTACTGCTAATAGAAGTCTGTTAGGGTCTGTGGTACTAGGGTTTTTTACCCGTCGTACCGTCGCGTTGGCTGATATATTCCCCGATATGCAATCTTGCTGTTTAGGTAGCCCCACGACTGTCGTGTCTCTGATCCCTTCGGGGGCTGGACAAGACGTTTTCAAGTAATCTTCCAGGTAATATTATCGTCGGAAGAGTAAGCGTTAGGGATATTCCATGTCGCTTTTTACTTGAGCTTAGGCTCAGTTTGGGAGCCCCGGTGAGTCATGACCACTCCGTGCTGGAGTGGGATGGTCTCCGATAGTCTTTCAGGTCTTATTTGAGTTGCCGTCAAGACCCTGAAGCTAAGGATCTTTCTTTGCTTCATAGGTTGACATTATGTCTGCAATATTGCGACGAATGTCGAGGTTGTCTCTAGGTTATCTGTGAATCATCGAGATTTGGAACTAGGGGATTTTGCCATGGCTCCGTTTCTTGATGTCGCGCTTGTATCCTGCTGGAGGGAGGAAGAACGCCGTTGTTGATCTCTAGGCTGTGGATGTGACCGTCGAGACTTGGAACTTGGGAATTTGCCATGGCTCCGAGGTAGTCTCTAGGTTGTCTATGAACTGTCAAGATTTGGAACTAGGGGACTTTGCTGTGGCTCTGAGGTAGTCTCTAAGTTGTCTATGAACCGTCGAGATTTAGAACTAGGGGACTTCGCCGTGGCTCCGTTTTGCTGACGTCGTATCTGCTTCTAGTTAGAACGAGAAGGAACGCCGTTATTGATTTCTAGGCTGTAGGTGTAGCCATCGAGATCTGGCTTCCCTTTGACAAAGCTTGGTGGGACGATATGGTTCCTTTTTTGTTTGTGCCCATGGATTGTATACAGGGGTCAATGTGATCTTACCTGCTGGGCAAAAGTTTTATTTTATTTTATTTCTTTCCGCGACGCTCTATCATTTCAGCTTTTTATATCACGAAAGTCGCAATTACCCAATCATTTCGGCTATTTTTCGCGGTGCCCAATCATTTCGGCTATTTTTCTTTTTCTTTACTCGCTGTTTTTTTATTGCGAGTTGCCCAATCATTTCGGCTATTTTTCTTTTTCTTTACTCGCTGCTTTTTATTGCGAGTTGCCCTATCATTTTGGCTATTTCATATGCATTTTTGGCTCGCTGATTTTTGCTGGGAGTATGGAACTTGAGATCTGATACCAATCTTAGCATCAACATCGTTGCGACTGGAATATGGCCAGGAGCGAATCATCATTTGCCGTGAAAGGACTTGGAATTTGATACCGATTTAGGCATCAGCATTGCTACCACTGGGACATTGCCAGGAGCGAATCATCATTTGCCTTTGTCGATTCGAGCAAAGGTGGCTTAGTAAAAAGGGTTAGGATCCTGTCGACTAAGGCTTTTGACTTCATGAGCCGTAGGGGTCTCATAAAGGTGTTTCTCCCTATGAGCCGTGAGGATCTCATAGGTGCGTTTTCTCTTTAGGAATCGTGAGGATTCTTAAGTGTGTTCTTTTATAAGTCGTAAGGATCTTACAAGAGTGTTTTCTCCTTATAAGTCGAGAGGACTTACAAGTGTCGTTCGCCAAATAGGGAAATTTCGCATCATTGGTGGAACTCGGTGGGGCGAAACATTTATTTATACCCGTGGATTGTATACAAGGGCCGATATTGAATCGTTTGTAAGGCAACTTAGGGAGTGTGATGGCTTAAGAACAGGTTCAGATCCCTGTAGCTTAAGACTTTTGAATCCTATGCGCCGTGAGAGTCCCACAGAGGGATTCTCCTTACGAGTTGTGAGGATCTCATAAATGTAATTTCTCCTTAGGAATCATGGGGATCCCTAAGTGTGTTGCTCCCTTGTGAGTCGTAAAGATCTCACGTAGGTATTTTCTCTTTACAAGGACGAGAGGACCTTGCAGGTGTCTTTATTTTAACGAGATTGCGCCCTTTCGGGTTATCACAAACTCGCCGGTAGTCCTGCTGTTTTTACTCACGGCGCCCTTTCGGGTTTTCGTCCGTACCCATTTCGCTTGTGGACGTACCCTTTTTTTGGCGAGGAAACTCTCGAGAATAGTTTCGCCGCATGTGGTCTATTTGTTCGCCGGTGGGATTTGAGTCCCAGTCCTCACCGCTGGGACTTATGGACTTGCACTCCACTATCGCCGTGTTTGAGGCAAAGTTGTTAGTTTAGGGACTTCTCGGTCCGTTGTTAGTTTAAAGACATCTCGGTCCAATGTTAGTTTAAGGACATCTCGGTCCACAGCTAGTTTAAAGACGTTGCGGTCCGTGGTACTTTTGAGGCGAGGTTTCGCTGAATACTACTTATAGAGTTTGGACTCAGGAAGATAGCGAGCGGACAAGAGTGTTGTCATCCATCATTAATCTGAGCCGTGACTTGTCAAGCATAGTATTTATTAAGGAACTGGCCATTTATTGGCCGGAAAGGTCATTCGCCATGCATATCCATGAGCAAGTAAGCCCACCTTGGTAGACCTTTTCTATGATGTACGGGCCCTCATAATTTGGCTCGAATTTCCTCCATTTGGCATGGTTGAGGATCATAGGTCTTTTTACGACTAACACGAGTTCGCCTTGGCGGAATGTTCCCGTCCTAGTCAGTCTTTCGTATGAGCGCGTCATCCTCGCTTTGTAAGCTTCTAGGTTTTGCTGCACTATGAGATGAGTTTCATTGAGGGAATCAAGTTCCTCGAGCCGAAGATGGGAATTTTCTTCATCCTTCAGCTCGTATCGAACTGCTACTCGTAAAAAGGGTAGTTCTATCTCCAAGGGAAGTACTAATTCCGTGCCAAATACCAACGCGAATGGCGTTGTATTCGTGGCTGTCTTGAATGTGGTCTGATAAGCCCAGAGAGTTTCATGTAATCTCTCATTCCAGTCTTTTTTATTTCTGGATACCATTTTCTTTATGATCTTTTGTCAAGGTCTTGTTGAAAGCCTCAGATAGACCGTTAGCTCGGGGATTATAAACCGAAGAATACCTCTAATCTATTTTATGCTGCTGTGCGAAGCAGCTGATCTTATAGCTTCTGTAGGCAGGCCCGCTATCCGAGATAATCCGCCGCGGAATGCCGAACCGATAGATGACATGCGTCCTGAAGAAATGGAGGATGTTCTCCATCTTCACTTCCCTTAACGGTATTGCTTCTGCCCATTTAGAGAAGTAATCGGTTGTTGCTAGTATGAACCGATGTCCCTTGGATGATGCTGGCTCGATGGGCCCGATTATATCGGTTCCCCACATTTCGAATGGCCAGCTAGCCAATGTTGGGTGTAGTGGATTCAGATGCTGGTGGATGAAGTCTCCGTGAATTTGGCACGAGTGACACTGCTTCGCATATTCAAGACAGTCCCGAATCATCGTGGGCCAATAGTAACCCATTCTTTTGATCTTCAGCTTCATCTTTGGCCCAGCTTGATGGGAACTACAGAGTCCATCATGGGCTTCTTGAATGACCCTTCTTGCTTCTTATGGTCCTAGGCATCTCATCCATAGACAATCAAACGATCTCTTATAAAGAGTAACATTGATGAAGGCGAAAGACTGGGCTCGCTTCATAAGCTGATGTCTTGATGACGCATCTTCGGGCATTCGATGGGATTTGAAGTAGTCTATGAAGACTTATCTCCAATCCTTCGCCCTTTCTTCATCCTCCAATTGAAAGGCCTCTTGTTCGGTTGCTTCCTCTCCTTTAGACGTCTTCGGAGATATTTCTGCTGGTGCGAGAATCCGGCAACTTTGCACAATGATCTTTACGTCATCGAGGTTTTCCTCGGCCAGTTCTTTAGCGAGCTTGGCTAACGCATCCGCCTTTCTATTTTCCGCACGCGGTATGCTTTTCAGGGTGTAGGAGGGGATTTGCGTCAGCAATTGCTGCACTCTTTCACCATACCTGATCAGTTCTGTCTTGCACGTCTGGTAGTCGCCATTTACTTGGCTAACGACCAGCTGGGAGTCTCCATATATGAGGAGGTTTTCGATCCCCATGTTGACAGCAATCTCGAGACCTGCTATCAAAGCTTCATACCCAGCTTCATTGTTTGTTCTTGGCTCCGTTAAGGAAAGGGTAAAACGCATAATCCCTCCTTGTGGAGTCACGAAGATAAGGCCCACCCCGGCTTTAATCATGGAGGTGTTTTTCTTTCGCTTCTTTAAGGAGGACGCTCCATCGAAGTAGAGTTCCCATCAGGTATCATTCCTATATTTCTCCCTATCAATTGCGTCAAACGCATGTTCGTCCTGCAACTCGTAGTTCAAGGGAGAGTCGGCAGGTATCGGATGCTCAGCGAGAAAGTCGGCGATGGCCTGGCCTTTTATTGTCTTGAGGGGTCGATATACTATCGAGAACTCCATCAAGAGGAAGGCCCATTTAGCAAGCCTTCCTGTTAATATGGCTCTCGACATAAAATATTTGAGAGGATCCACCTTTGATATGAGATGAACCTCATGTGCCAAGGCGTAATGTCGGAGCTTCGTTACCGTGAAGATCAATACCAGGCAATACTTTTCGATTGGGGAGTAGTTGTTTTCTACCCCCAGGAGAACTTGACTCAAATAGTAGAGAGCTTTCTCCTTCACTTGGTCATTCTCCTGTGCCCATAACGCGCCTAAAAAACATTCAAGGGCTGTTGTGTAGAAGATGAGGGGCTTTCCCTTGACCGGAGCGGTCAGTACCGGCGGGTTTTGCAGATATTTCTTGATTTCGTCCAGTGCACTTTGGAATTTGCAATCCCAAACAAACGGGGTACCTTTCTTCATTAGATGACTGTAGGGGCGGCATTTGCCGGAGAGGTTAGCTATGAACCGCCGGATATACGTGAGCTTTCCTTGAAGAGACCGCAGTTGTTTGAGAGTTCTTGGCGCGGGCATTTCCATAATCACCTTGATCTTTGACGGGTTTATTTCGATGCCCCGGTGTCGTACGATGAATCCCAGGAATTTTCCCGAGGAAACTCCAAATGCGCATTTCAGAGGGTTCATCTTCGGGTTGTACTTCTGAAGGTGCTGGAACACTATTTTCAGATGCTCCTAGTGCTCTTCGTACGATTTCCTTTTCACCACGAGGTTGTCAATATAACATTCGACAATCTCATGTATGAGGTCATCAAAGATCTTTGTCATGGCCCTTTGGTAAGTGGCTCCAGCTTTCTTCAGACCGAAAGGCATCACTTTGTAGCAGAATATGCCTAGCGGGGTCCGGAAAGCAGTGTGCTTTTGGTCTTCAGGATGCATCTTGATTTGGTTGTACCCTGAGGATCCGTCTATGAAGGAGAATACTTCATGGGTGGATGTGTTATCGATCATCAACTCGGTAACAGGCACTGGGAAGTCATCTTTCGGACAAGCTTTATTGAGATCCCGAAAATCTGCGCAGATGCGTACTGTCCCATTTTTCTTTATTACCGGAACGATATTGGCGATCCAGTCAGGGTATTGAACTTCTTGGATGAAGCCGGAGTCGATTAGCTTCTTGATTTCGGCATTGATACTCATCTCAAGCTCGAGCCGCATTCTTCTTGGTGCTTGTTTGACTGGCTTGACGTCCGGTGATATTTCCAGTTTATGCATAGCTATTTTTGGATCTAGTCCCGGCATCTTGAAATAGTTCCACACGAAGCAGTCTTTATACTGCATAAGCACATCTTTTAATGTAGCCATCTGCTCTTCAGGCAATAGCTCACTGACGAGCGTTGGCCTTGGCTCGTTTGCCATCCCCAAGTCGATTTTTCTCAGGTTGTCTGTTGTGGTGTGTATCCCATCTTCCAGCTCTTTTGGAGCCGGTGGAAATTCTGAGATCACTTCGTTCTCATCGTCATTTAAAAAGCACTGGGAGAGGTCGTCCTAATTCTCGCGCTCTCCCTCCTTTGAAAATGTTATCATATGGCAGGTACGAGCTCGTTTCCAAGCTCGATGTTGATCTTAAGTTCCCTTCGCAGCGTAGGTTGCTTTTGGCTCATGCTTTCATGGTGGGATTACCCTCCAACTTTTGGATAGAGCAAACCTGCCTTGCTGATACTGGTCTTCGACCCAGTCTTTGAAGGTGAAGCAGTTTTCAAAAGGATATCCTATTGCTCGGTGATAAGAGCAATAAGCCGGGTGATGGACCTCGTCTATTTGTTCGGGGCTTTGAGACTTTGGGAGCGTCATCATTTGATACTTCATGACAAGGCTGAATATTTTTCCTATCTTGTCTTGAGGGAAAGAGTACTCCCGACCCATCTTCTTCATAAATGACAGGTTCCAGCTGACTTTTCCTCGTTCGCGTGGCTTCTTGGATCCGCTTCGCTATTTTTGAATGTCATTCTCGTTCTTCACCTTATTTTTGCCTCTACGTTGGGCTTTTCCCTTGCCATGAGAGCGCACAGCAGGCTGACGATGAAAGGCATCGTTATCCTCTGTAGCTCGCTGAACGAGACGTTGTGTTCTGGCTTTCTCGTAAATGGCCATTTCGCGGCTGTGGTCATCTCGAACCTTTTGACCCGCTTTCCTTATTAGCTTGTTAATCTGCTCTTCGAATGACGAACTTGATATTCGTACGGCGAGATTTCGCTCTGTTTCAATATCAGCGCTATCTGGAAAGACATTCTTTCTCCACCGGAATCATTTATAACATGGCAACCATAGAATCGCTCCTGCTTCTTGGACCGAACGTATCTAAGGCCAGTCGTCTCCATTCTCCTGTTGGCCATATTTCGCTGAGTCCCGGGAACGCCCCAAATCCTGTTATAGAACTGGGCTTGTCGAGCAGTCTGTTTGAAGGGTACGCCTTGGCCTCTTAATAGCCTTTTCAGTCCTTCTGCGTTGTATCTGAGTAGACGGATTGGTTGAGGTCTTTCGAGCGTAGGTTCAACACTGTGCCATACTTCTTTTTCCACCTTGGTCTCCATAGATTGATAGAAAAGGATCGCCTTCTCACCCTTTTTCTTAGGAGGGACGTAGAAGGTTTGCAGCTCTTGCACGCTGTACGTATCAAGTGTATCAAGTTCTTTGTAATGCCGCTGCGGAACCATGGTAATTTGTAAACTCTGGTCAGCTCCAGCAAAGGTCTGTATTGACGGGCGGACGGAGAACACTGTGTTGGCCTCGTCCTCAGAGTCACTGCCAATGACTAGAATATGAGTAGATGGTCCTGGCCTGTTGCCTTAGGGTTGTTCCGAGTAGACCATATCTTCGTCCTCCTCGGTATCGCTCCCAAAGATCGGGATAGTGGCGATGGCTTTTTTTTATTCTTGGGTTTGCGACATCTTTCCATGTCTTTGAAGTCTGGTAAGAAGTGTTTGGCGTCTTCATATTTGTGAACTTCATTTATGGAGAATGGGTTCAGCTCCCCTGTAACTGTGTACTCGATGCCGTCCTTGAAGTACTTTATACACTGATGTTGTGTAGAAGGGATGATGTTGTACTCATGTAACTAAGGTCTGCCGAGCAAAGCGTTGTAGTAAGTCTTGGTGTCAATAACATGGAACTTGATGTCAGTGACGAGCAGCCCGAAGCGTAATGTCAGTATTACAGACCCGAGTGTTTGTGATGATTGGGAGTCAAAACAGGAGATGGTAATTTTATCCCGAGCCAAGTGCTGAACGTTCATGAAAATCTCCTTCGGTACTCTTACATTGAGAAGGTTGATGGAGGACCCGTTGTCAACCAGGATCTTCTCTATCTTGATGTCGTGGAAATACCCGGTTACATACAGCGGACGATTGTGCTTGCACGTTCTGAGAAGGAGGTCTTCATCGCTGAAGGTGATATCAGCCATGTGGACTTCTTCCAGCTCGTCCTTCATCTTTTCTTCCGCCAGGAAGGCTTGAAACTGGTCGGGCTCTTGTAACGCCTTGATCAAGGAATCTCGTGCTTCTTTAGACAGGAGAAGGGCATCCAAGATACTCAATTGTGAGGGTATCTTTCTCAAATACGCCAGGACATTGTAATCCACCTTGTTCTTCTTGAGCGGGTCCTTGCCTGTGAGCTCTTCGACAACTCTATCATCGAGAGCAATATCCTCAGGGACTTTTTCCTTTCCTTTGTCCCTTTTGCCCAAACCTTTGTTTGAAGGTCCGAGATTCTTTTCAGGCAACGTACGGTTACGCAGCTGAATGTTCTCAAAATTCTTCATCTCCTCTTCTTTTTCAGAGGTGGATTCCTTGAAGAGAGGGCCGAGGGCTATTTCTTCGTCAGAATCGCTCCCAAGGGTAAGAACTTGAGGTTTTGCTCTTGTCGGGATGTCATCAACCATATAATAGTTACCTGCCGTTCCTTCACGCTCATCTGTCGCGCTTCTCTGTTCCCGACGGGCTTTGCGCTTCATTCTCTTAAATTATTGTTGATGGGCAACGTATACGTGCCACCACGTCTTGAAGGTATTACACTTTTCGGTAGGGTGCGTGACCTTCCGATGGTATAAGCAGTAGTTAGGATGTACATCCAGTTCGTCGAGGCACATACTCTCAGAAGCATTTTCTTTGAAAAGTGGCAGCTTCATTCCCATTGACAGAGCTTTGGCGAACTGCTTCCTTATCTTGATTCTGCTCTTGCTGGTGGCAAGGGCACTTTGATCCGGTTGAGATACTTTATAGCTTCTCATCACCGGAGCTTTTTCGGCCTGACACCGACGCTTAGCCTTTTTGTAAATGGACGCTTCACGTTCTCGATCAGCTTTTCTCTTTTGAAGAGCTTCATTCAGCCGCTTATCGATGAGGTCATCTGACGGTTCCATGGATTCTGGCTCTGGATCTGCCCCCAGTTTCTCTACGTCAGGAGCTTCTTTGCTATTTATCGACGAGTGAGAGATCATGTGGCAACTCGCTACATGATTCTCGGGTTCTTCCAAAGAATCGTCTTCTTCATCAATATCACTGTTTCCGTTCTCAAGAACATGCTTGAAGAACTCTTCCAGTATGACTGGGGTCTATGCCTCTTGGTTGTATCCTCCAGTGCATCGATGTATTTCTACAGACCCGTACGATTGCCGTCGAGCTGGACGGGCTTCTTGGCCTTCTTCTTTTTCTTTGAAGTCTTCGGAGGCTTGGCCTGGAGGTTTTGTCCATCGTTACCAACTTTTGGCGTTGGGCGCGGTTTCAGCATTCTGTCAATAATTTTAGGTTCCAGCAAGCTTTTCCACCTAATCGCCGGACATGCTTGAAGATCCTTCAGCATTCTTTTAGTTTTAGCTGAAAGGACCACTTCCCACGGAGCTCTTCCACAAATGAGCACGATGCCCCCGGCGTATCCACCTTTTTAGGAGCGTGCTGCTGCGACGGGTTTACCTTCCAGTTTTTGGACAATGCAAACTTGCCCTATGGGTACTGGTCTTCGACCCAGTTTTTAAAGATGTAGCAATCTTCGATTGGGTGGCCCACTATTCGGTGGTATGGGCAGTAATTGGGATTGTTGATGTCACCCGATTGCAGTGGGCGTCTCGGATCCGGCAGAATGATGAGCTTGTTACGCACCGCTAGTTCGAATAGTCTTCTTATTTTATCCCGGGGAAATGAGTAAGGACGTCTCAACTTCTCTTCGGGAGTTCGTGGTCTGCTGTTTTGGCGAATAACCGGTTTCGGGTCACTCGGTTGTTGTTGAGTGTTGGCGACGAAGGTCGCTTTCCCTTTGCCTTTTTCATTCCAAAGATCTGTCTTTGAAGAGGACGGCCTATGGCCTATCTAGTCCATTTGGGCCAGTTTGTCAATCAAGGCCTGGAAGGTGGTCGGCTTGAAGAATATCATAAACTGGGATATAGTTGCCTGAGGATCAAGGGTCCCCATGAACATGCCCACAGCAGGAGCTTCTTTTATGCGCTGTTCACACTTTGACCATAGGTTATGCCACCGAATTGCGTATTGAACCCATGTCTCTCCCGGTTTCATTCTGGCATTGATTAATGCCGTGATTGGGGTGCGCTCGCTTGCGCTTGCGAACCGCTGTGTGAATAGTAGTTCCATCTCCGTAAATATCTTGACAGAGTCATTTGGGAGCTCGGAGTACCATTCAAATGCCGTCTCCGACAAGTTGCCAACAAAATGGCGAAGCAACAGTTTGTCATCGCCCCCAGTATTACTGCACAAAGCTCTGAATTGAGCAACGTGCTGATGCGGATTGCCCGTTCCCTTATACACATGTAATTTAGGGATTGTATATCCTGGTGGGTACTTAATTTGGTCGTACCATCCTGGGTAAGGTCGCCCAGTTCTAACGACCTGGCCTACCGGTTCGTTCGCTTGATGAGCTCGTATTTGTTGAGCTATGTAGTCATCAAGGGTAGCTTTGGAGATCGTCTCCTCCCTGGCTATTGATAAAGCTGGAGGAGGGTTTGATGTCTCCCCTCTGTTGTCTTCAATAATTATTGGAGGGTCTTCGGCCGGAAGATCCGGTTGGATCATCATCCCCACCATGTCTTGGAAGAGAAGCGCCATCTGTTTTGTATTAGCTGCTTGTTCCGCGGCCTCTTTATCCTTCTTTTTGAGCACCCTCCGTAGGAATTCGGTGTCGGTCTCCTGCTCTTGACGTTGTTCCAACGATACTTCCGGGCTTTCTTTCTGCCCAGTAAGTGCGGACATCCTTGTCAACATCTCCTGGAGCTTTTATTGTTGCTCCTGAGCTTTCGTCACAGACCGTGTGAGTGGTCGACGACTCACGGAAGCACGACTATCCTCTTTTCCAGATGCCGTATAGACGGTATGCATAACCATGCCCCCAGACTTAGGGCATTTGGGTCCACTGCCTTCGAAATTTGCCGCGGGCAGGAGGATCTTCTCCGGCCTTCTCTTCTTATGGGAGGTCGAAGTTGAGGGGGCCGTTGTGGCAGGAACCCATGCAGACGATACCTTTCATGGTATAGCAGAGGGATGGTCCTCCTCTTGCCGAGCCATCGTCTTTTTCAGCCGGCGAGAGTAATCTTTGTCAATTACAGAGTCTTGGACTTTCCGCCAAACTCTGTGGATCTTGGAGGACAACCGCTGAGGAGGCTGCTCAGCTTTACCTGTGTTGTGTTTTCGATAGGCGGAGGAGACTTCTTCAAGATGGCGGTTGGAGAGTTCTTGCGCACCCTCTTGAGCAGCTCGAAGCTGTTCCCGATTGGAACAACATCGTCAATTTCCACCATTGGAGCTGGTGGGGTATGTCCAGCGGGGGAACTGTCCCCAGCTTTCCTCACTTGGCGCCAATGGCGACTTCAAGCGTGACTTGCGGATGGGATCACCTCAGTTGTAGAAGCGACCTTTTCATGCCCCTTGCTTTGATGAGAGGCTGCTTTTGGTGCCAACTTGTCGAAGACTGACGTTCGTTAAGAGGGAACGTCTAGCCTGTCGAAGACTGACTTTCGAATAGGGGAAGAATTTATAATGATCTCACCCGTAGCAGGAGTTGGAACAGACAGTCTTGCGAAGACCGATCCTTTAACAGGAGAAGCCCCTTTGATGACTTCGTTTACCGGGGCTGGAATGGCTATCCATTTCGGGATAACCCCTTCAGGTATTGCGGGTCTCTTTACGGGCTCAGTGGAGTTTTGGCTTATCCTATCGAAGACTGAGGCGGTAGACTTGGATGACCCATTGAGAGGGGCCATGGTGGTTGCGAGCCGATCAAAGACCGACTTCTTTGGGGCTTCTTGTGATGGTATTGAAGTATTGAAGCTCATTGGCGGGAGCATGGTTCCGAAGAACAGTCCAGTGGTGGCCTGAGTCACTTGTTCCACTGGCATTGCGAAGATGGAGGCCGCTTGGGGCCCATAAGTCACTCCTCCAGTAAGGACGGAGTGGGAGTTGCTGTTGCAATTGGTGTAGTTGGAAGCTATCGATGTCATCTCCTCTTCTGCACGGAGAAAGACACCAAATCATAGTATCTCGAATCTAAGGGCAACCATATTAAACCGCGATTCGTTCGCGAACACGACACACGAAGTGTGGAGTGGAAAGAGGAAAAGGTCCCACCGGGTGTGCTAGAATCTGTTTACCGCCGGAAGCCGGGAAAGACAAACGTATTGCTTGCATTTGGGGGCAAATGCTATTTGGTTTTATCCATCCACCTCTCCGAAGATGCTAAGCTGATTTATGGCACCGTGTATCAAAGGTTTGGATAGATGCGGCCGTTATAGCAGACTTCGTCAGATTCTTCCTCGTTGTGAGGGTTTTTGAATGTGGGGACGCTCTTCCCTGCAGGCGCAAGCCCCTGAAGTTAATTACGTTACCGCGTAGCGATAACCACTTTCTCCTGCTGCAGAAGGTCACTTCATGTCATGTGTGTTTGTTTTATTTTTGGTTGCCCATGGATTGTATACGGAGACTAATTTGTGTTGTCTCCCGTAGAGCGTGGATTAGTCCAAATCCGTATTTTCTTAGATTTGGGTTTGGTTTGATTTAAGGATCGTTAACCTTGTTTGAGATTAAGATTGACTTAAATATTTGTTAAGGATACGTTAATCCGATGTTGGACTAAAATCCACTTAACGGGGGTTCAGGATCATTTTTGATCCAACGAAAGAGCATTTGGGCTCTATCGTTTTAGTTTAAGGACGTTACGGTCCACAGCTAGTTTAAGGACGTTACGGTCCATAGCTAGTTTAAGGACATTACGATCTATGGAGTATGCTCATGGGTTCTACAGTGTACCAAAAGAGCTGTTGGCTGTTGGGAACCTCCATCTCTCTGAAGACGTTGAAGAATTACAACGACATATATCAAAGGTATAGAGAGATGTACCCTTGAACCAAACTCAAGATTGAAGGGAGAGACCATGGTGGAACGAACATCATTTTAGATGCCATGAGTCAGGAGATCATTAGTCATCTTTGTAACTAAGATCGATTTGGGAAGACCAGAGTATAGGAGGGCTCGGTTGATTGATGGTCAAAAGGTTTTTGGCCTCAGGCGACTTGGCTAATTTGGGCTAGGGTTGGCCCCTCACAGTGTTAAACACTGCTAATTATTTGGCACTCACGTGCTCCCACGTGAGGCTCTTAAGCAGTGTTAAACACTGAAATTTGGAGCGCTCACGTGTGGCACGTGAGGCACCTGAATATTGGGTACTGTTTCTTTGGGCTTATTCCCTTGTTCTATACATATAAGTGTTAAACAATTAAATCTTGTAACCATCATGTGTGGACACGTGAGGCGCCCCCCAAGTTGGGCACTGCCTCCTTTGGATTTATATTCCTATTCTTTTCTAAGAGCTAAGCACTATTGGAGGTCACGTGTGATCACGTGACTCGATCTCAGTTGTTCCTTTTCGTTCCTCAGAGGTGCTCACGTGGGAATACGTGATCTGTCATTATAGCGTTAAACGCTAATATGCATGGAGCTCTTGATCTAAGTCTTGAGAATTTCAAGTCCTTTGTTTTATAAGAATTAAATTCTTATGCAGGGTTAAACCTTAGTTTTATCAGAGGAATTAAATTCCTATGTTTTTTGAAGAATTAAATTCTTCAAAACTAGTTCTTTCCTCTATGTTTTGGGATTGCATAACAGAATCCCCCCGATGAGAATTAAATTCTCAACTTGTGGGGAAATCCGCTTCTGTAGACCTTGACCAGAGAAAGAACTAAGTTATTTTTTTGGAAGAGTTAAACTCTTGTAACAGAAGATAAATATGCTCTCTAGATCTCTTTTTTTTTACCTAGGGTTTTTTTCTTCAAAGAGAACTCTTCTTTTTTGTTTTCTAAAATCTTATGGGGGTCTCCTCTTGTTTCTCTTTTCAGTCTCCAGTCCTAAATATAGTAGAGGTGAGTTTGTTGATTTAGTTAAGAAAATCTCTCATTGAGAGATGTTTTAATTGATTCGGGGATTTTATTCACCGTTGGATTTTTGATCCAGGGACTTCTGTTTTACAGAAGACATTTTTCTTGTTTTTACCAGATTGGAAAAATATTTTCCTATACAGAGCTTATTCTGTAGCTTGGTGATTTTTAATCACTATTGGATCTTTAATCCAACGGTGCTCTGTTTTACAGAGCATAATCTTTCTTGTTTAGAAAGATTGGGAAAATATTTTCTCATACAGAGCTTATTCTGTAGCTTGGTGATTTTTAATCACCATTGGATCTTCAATCCAACGGTGCTCTGCTTTACAAAGCATAATCTTTCTTGTTTAGAAAGATTCAAGAAAATATTTTCCAAATATGGTTTTGATCTCTCTTATTTAGAATTTAATTCTATCGGATCAGAAGGTATTAGGAACTCTCACGTATAGCACGTGATCCATAGCATTAGACTGGTTTGCTTATATGCACCAGTCCAAGAGAAAAACATCACGTGTTGGCACGTGAGCTTTTCTGGCCTGTTATTTGTTTTAGGAAGGCGCCTATATACTTTGTATATAGATGCCCACGTGCTTGCACGTGAGGCTCAATTTCAGCCTTATTTGTTAAGCGTAATGCCTATAATTTTTGCTCCAAGATGCATCACGTGGGGGCACGTGATGCTCCATTTGGAGAATTTTTCCATCGCTTTTTATTTATTATTTATTATTTTTTAAAGGGAACATGGGATTTGAGTTAGGAGTTGGGTTCCAAGAGAAGTTGTGGTGAGGTGAGAGTGCTGCGGTGGTGATGGTGGTGGCAGAGCTCGTCGGCGAGGGGTGTTCGGTGGTGAGGCTTCGGTGAGGGAATCAGGAGCTTTGAGAGGGACTGAGAGAGAGAGAGGTTAGAAGTTAGAGATATGAGGTGATACGTTGAGGGGATTGTTAGTTGTGTGTATGCCCTAGAGGCCAGTATTGTACAGATGATGTATATTATATTGGATGCTTGGACATATATAGAGATGACTTTCTTGCTCGATATGATAGTATGCTATCTGGTTACTCTTTATCTTAACATGTACACTTGTCTCTTTAAACTGTCTGATAGTTATATGTTGGTAAAGCCCTTACGATGTGTACTTGACTACATGGACTATGATGCAGATCATACTAGTGGGGACATGGTAGTCCATAAGTACATCCTTCAAGGTCCCTAGTCGTGGGTGTATCGAGACGGGGCATCGATATACCAGTGTAGACTAGCGTATACGCTTCTCGACCCATGAGATGGGCGATGGATGATCCCATATCCATTGGTATTTGACATTAGAGATAGTATACGGGTGCTCAGTGTAGACTGGGTACACTGGACGGACTCGCCGAGAACTCCCAGATGGTATTATACGTCACGTCAGATGGCAGTTCTCAGGTGACACTTGTGCAGGTTAGTCTGTAGACGCGAGATCGTCATAGAGTCTTGTGTGATTCCCACTGTGCTTTGATCTCCACCTTACCACGTCCATGAGGGCGTGCAAAACGGTGGTTTTTGGGTACATTCCCGAGTCACATGGAGGCAATGAGCGATAGGAGGGGTTTCGTCTCTCCCGGTATTGGGGGTTGATGTTGCGCTGTGCTCGATTGGCCGTAACAGGGAAGTCCCTGGCCAGGGCTGATCAGAGATTTGCTGGTAAGTGTTACCAGTAGTTTCTCGACCCGTTATGAGCCTTACATCGGCACGACTTATCGGTTATTGGGGTCTGACGTTTACCATCCCTAGACTTGATATGCGACATATGAGACGAACAGACCGGGCTGTACGGTAAGTGTTACTAGTTGGATTCACAGGAGTGTGAGCGGGCTAGCTCGTCGATCTTCTGATCGCTCAATACCCGGATGGCCGTTATGTTTAGCAGACCGCTTGCGGCTTGTGGGTGCTTGATATGATCATCATCTGCTACCGGCGTATTGACGAGTCTTTAGAGTCCTACACAGAGGTTTCCTGGCTCAAGCGAAACGAAATAGGAGCGCATATGAGATATGTGCAGGACCGAGAATAATGCGTGTATGTGATACCGTATTCCATTCTCGCGATGAATGTATCGATTGGTTATATTCGATATAACCTAGATATCGAATCAAAGATTGATTCGATAAGCCGATACATAGGATACTAGTCGGTTATATGCGATATGACCGGATCGTTAAATCAAGTGTTGATTTAATGATTTAATGTATAATTATATATTTGATATATTACTTTGCATTAGCTAGTATTGGTTCACTTTAAATGGATTTTCTCACTTGATGTGCAAGTTGTATATGTGATATACTTTTATGCACATGTTTGTATCATGTTTGATGATACTTGCTCATTTGGTTAAGTGTATAGAATTAAACCATGGTTAAGTTGATGATTAGGGTTTTGCTTATTTATTTATTTATTTATTTGTTTATTTATTTATTTGGAAAAGATAAAGATGAGAATGGTGGCTTTCTTTGTTTCTTATTGAAGCTTCATGAAGCTTTGACTTAGTCACCATTCTTGTCTCATGCTTAACCCTAACCATTTGAACTAACCCTAGTTCATTCTCTACACTTAACTATGGTTAAGATTATGATAAGTTTTGATTTTCTTTTTCATTTTAGAACACTTATATATTCTTTCTTCTTCTTGATCATCTTCTTCTTCAAGAAAAGCTTAAGTCCATCAATGGCAACTTGAGCAAAAGTGAGAGAAATCCAATTCTAAAGTGAACCCACCTCCTATTTCTTCATCCTCTACCTCTTGCCAAGTGGTTTTGGGTGTTTTCTTCACAAGTTTCACAACTAGGTGAAGTCGGAGCTTGATCCAGTGTAGCCTCGACGTAGATCATCTTCGGCACGAAGCCGACGACCTATTCCGCTCATTTCTCCGATGAAGCCGATGCGAGAGTCCGAGATTCGAGATGGACAACGAGAGGAAGACTACGTGGAGCTAAGGAAGTGGATAACCGGATCTACAAAGGTTGTAGCTTCTTATTTTTAGTTAAGTTGTTAACTAGATTCGTATTTCGCCTAAACTTCTAGTCAACGATCCGTATTAGGGTTTCTCGGCACCCGTAAAATTTGAAATTGGCATGGTTGATGCCTTGTGAGACCTCTTGAGAGTGCCTAGGAACCCTACAGTGGTATCAGAGCCTATCTAGAGCCTTAGGCGAAGTCTTGACGACGTTTGAAACCCGAATACACATCGAAACCCTAACACATCATGCTCTCTGGACTTTTTCTAAAAACTGGGATTTTTCCAGATTAAAAATGCTTAAAAAATTCAGCAGGGAATTCTATGAACTATGGTGCAAAATTTACCTCATGAACAGTCAAAGGTGCGGCGGAACCGCGGCAGAAGCTTGGCTTCTGCGGCGGTTCCGCGGCCAACTAATGGGATTTTCCAGTAATATTTGCACAGTAATTCATCATTTCGGCAGCTGAGTTTTATGGATATTTTTAATATTTATTCAAGAGTTGAATTTTCTGAGGTGTTTTAGAGCTTCGATGTTTCGATCGGATTATCAAATTTCGTCTTTGTGTATTTCCGGATGACTTTAGAATATGTTAAAAAGTTCGACCGAATATAAATACCCAACTTTTCCCCTGCCGGAAAATATCCAAGTGTTGGATTTTTGTGTGGTTTAAGGACGTTCTGAGTAGTGCAAGTAACGCGACGGTCCCTCTAGAAGACAACAAACCTTAACTCGATTATGTGACCGTCTTGAACTGCCCTTTGAACCTTCGGGTTTGGGGTAGTACGGCGTGCCACATGTGAGGCGTTGGCTTGACCCTTCTACGGCTGGACCGTTGGTACTGAGGCATGAAGTGAATGTCTTTGAACTTATTTCATGTGTTGATCGGTTTTGGGAAAACTTGGGTGTTCGAATGTTCGATCGGAAAGTTTAATATTTTCTATTTATCCGAAATGGGATACAATAATTGGAATTCACAAACAGTTATGAGATAACTGAATGAATGTTATAAATCTAGCGGTTTAGTTTCATTTGATATTGAAAAGAGTTTTCGATAATGAGACTAAAATGCGGGGTTTATAACTGTTAGGCATGTGAAGTCTAAGTATTTCATTTGATTAGGCATGCGATGTCTAAAAAGGTTGCGAATTCCAACTGTTGTAGTTTTACACTTTCTTTTCTTTGACCGTAAGTGTAATATGTGATATCGCCGGTTTCGTTGCTATATGTCAACGACAATTGGGATGCGCATATTTACTTACGTTGATGACATGTGATGTTATGTGTTGCTGGATATGTTATATTGGATTGTCGTGTTTGAATAGCCGGGGGTTTTTATGTGAGATGAGTGTTTTTCATTTTCATTCATGTAAAAACTTGTATGTAATATTTTTTTATTTGGGGCACTTCCAGGTTGCGGAAGATGTCACCTTTTGTATATTATTTACTTTTCCGCATTAGGATAGACCCAAGGAGGGGAGCACAAGTAACCGGGTTCTGGGGTCCAGTGGGAGACCAACTCGAGGAGTCGAGTCCGGGTCTCCTAACCCTAGAATTGGCAGGGTTGCTTGCCGCTCTCGTAGGGGTCTAGGGGTGTGGGATTGCTATTCATCACGACCGTGGAATCCGTGTTTTATACTGGCTCGTATTGAAAACACGGACGTCCTAGTATATCCAATGTTTCATATGTTTCTTCTGCTGCGATATCTGTGATGTGATCATGTGATGTTCTGTGATAGATACAGTATATAGTATATATGATATATTATATAGACGTTACTTATGTTTTGCACCCGCACTAGCCCTGCCCTGCTCTGTCGTTAGTTACCTAACCTAACGGTGCACGAGGGGACATCGAGGCGAATGTGGATGGCATAAGTGTACGTCGTATTTATCTGTGATGTTTAGGTAACTTAAATGATGGGAATTCATTAATGTGATTAATGAAAGAAAAGAAACCTAAGATGTTGTAGAATCAAATTTCAAAATAAAAGGGTAGCTACAGTTCTTGCTTTGCACAGCGGTATATGTGATATATCCTGCACCTTATTCGATGAGGAAAGGACCGAGATCCCTTCACCGGGAGTGACTCCTTTAGCAATAACTGGCAGATGCTACACACTCGGTTTGCTTTTGACTGCTTTTGAGTTCTTGCTTTGCACAGCGATATATATGATATATCCCGCACCTCATTCGACGAGGAAAGGGCCGACGATCCCTTCATCGGGAGTGACCCCTTTAGCAAAACTAGAAAAGCCTCAAAATCACTCCATTTCAAAACTTCATTTGGTTCTACAACGATATCAAGTTCATTACGCAATAGGTTTTCAGAAAAACCTGTCGTAGCCCTCCGTCATTTCAGATAAGAACTGTTTAGTATTCGTGCTGCGTTTGTTGGCCTTTGTCAAGGCGTAGTGTGCGGTAGCTGAATAGTGATTATCTGCTTGTGCATGTGATGCAGATTGTTTCAGGGTAGTCGTACGACCTTGTTGGCCTTTGTCAAGGGTCGTGCGGGTGGGTTTGATTCAATCAAGAAATGACGGGTTGAACTTGACTAGCATGCTATGATTTGTTGGCCTTTGTCAAGGTCATAGGACGCTAGGGGCAAAATATTATCGGGAATTTCAAGTGTTGAAATTTGCAATGAGATTGCATACCTTCTATGAGATAGTTCGATCCCGATACCCGCTGCGAGTAAGAGTTACTCCTGGGAGAGTTTTACACATTACAATTAGCCGATCAAGTAGGTGTCTAGAAAGGTGTTAACAAGGTTACGCCTCTGGGAAAACGAGGTTTACATTAATTAGGTTCGTGCGAAAGCACGGGGGACCTCCCTCAAAGTACCGACACTGGCCTGGCTGAAAGATTGGCGAACTTGTAGTGTGTAATTAATCCCGGCTAATCTTTCCTTTTAGGGTTTGAAGGAAGATTTGATAAAAACCAGTGGGAGCCATCCTGATTAGATAAGATAATAACCAATGTGATCTTGCACGAGCATACGCTAAAGTGTTTTCTTCTCTCTCCCTCCAGGTAGCGACCATTTCATGCCTTAATCAAGATAATAATATGGATGTATTGACCGAACCCGCATGTTATACTGTGCTGGGGAACGTTGGTTCCGTTTTTTCCTATAAGAGTTATAGGACTGAACAGGATATAGGGGAATACCAGGATTCCTATGCCACCCGATTGAAGAAAGTACATGTTGATGCATTTTCTTCGGGTGTGTTCGTTACAGAGAACTGTTTCTCCATTTGCCCTACGTCCTGGGTATTAGATACCGGGTCAGGATCCCATATATGTAATCAGTTACATGGGCTAAGGAAAGGTAGAGAACTTGGAGAAGGTGATAAAGACATTAGAGTTGGAAATGGTGCAATTGTTGCAGCTAAGACTGTCGGGGAATATCACCTTGTGTTACCAACTGGTAATACATTGGTTCTGAACGAATGCTATTACATGCCGAACCTGATATGCAACATTATATCGGTTTCTTTATTGAGTAAAGAGGGATATAATTTTGTATTGCAGGACAATGTTATGAACATTTTCCGTAACCAAAAGTTGGTTGGATCAAGCACGTTGTGCAATGGCATTTATGTTCTAAATCAATCAACAGTTCTGAGCATAACAAACACACACAAGAGGAAGAGTTCTGAACTGAACGAATCCTTCTTGTGGCATTATAGACTGGGTCACATCAATGCGACACGACTAGCTAAGTTGCATAAGGATGGATATTTAAATCTGTTTGAATTTTCATCTTATGACACTTGCCAGTCATGTCTCAAAGGCAAGATGACCAAAACTCCGTTTACGGGACACGGAGAAAGAGTTACCGAACTCTTGGGACTAATACATAGTGATGTATGCGATCCCATGTCTATACATGCCAGGGATGGTTCTTCGTACTTCATTACATTCACTGACGATCTCTCTAGATTCGGATATGTGTTCCTGATGAAACACAAATCAGAAGCTTTTGAGAAATTTAGAGAATATAAACAAGAAGTCGAAAACCAAACCGGAAAAAGTATAAAAATCCTTCGATCTGATCGAGGAGGTGAATACTTAAGCAATGAATTCCTGGACTTCCTAAAAGAGAATGGGATTCTCTCTCAGTTGACTCCTCCCTATACACCACAGCACAACGGTGTATCGGAGCGGAGGAACCGCACCCTATTAGATATGGTGCGCTCTATGATGAGCACAGCTGAGTTACCTATTTCCTTCTGGGGACATGCGCTGGAGACAGTAGCATACCTATTGAATCAAGTTCCATCTAAATCTGTACCTACCACACCATATGAGATATGGAGTAGGAAGAGACCATGTCTTAAACGAGTTAAGATATGGGGTTGCCCGGCCTATGTCAAAAGGCAAAATCCGGACAAGCTCGAGGCACGGTCAGTTCTATGCAAGTTTGTGGGATATCCCAAACATTCACATGGATATCTTTTCTACCATACAGAGGAACAAAAAGTGTTTGTTTCTCGACATGCCACCTTTTTAGAAAAGGAATTTCTTGCAAAAGAAATTAGTGGGGATAAGGTAGAACTGGAGGAAATTCCGGCTACACAAACTCAAACTGAAGATTTAGTGGAACCAGAGGATTCAGTAGCTCCCAATGAACCTCAGCCTCTCCGCCGATCTAGTAGGGTTCCTCGCCAACCAGAGAGATACTACGGTTTTCTCATGGATGGAGGGAGCGAGGATTGCATCATGGAGGATGATGACCCAACTAGTTTCGAGCAGGCCATCATGAGTAGGGACTCGGTAAAATGGATGGATGCTATGCGGTCCGAGATGGATTCCATGTACACCAACAAAGTATGGACTTTGGAAGTTGCTCCTGAAGGGGTAAAACCCATTGGGAGTAAGTAGATCTTCAAGAAAAAACTTGGTGTAGATGGGAAAGTGGAGACTTTCAAAGATAGACTTGTAGCAAAGGGTTTTCGTCAAAGACCAGGTGTGGACTATGACGAAACCTTTTCTCCAGTGGCTATGCTTAAATCCATCCGAATCTTGCTTGCCATCGCTGCATATCATGAATACGAATTCTGGCAAATGGATGTTAAGACCGCCTTTCTAAATGGTGATTTAGAAGAGTGCGTGTACATACTCAGCCAGAGGGCTTCGTAGACAGTGGGAGCAGCGGGAAGGTGTGCAAGCTGCTTAAATCCATTTATGGATTAAAGCAAGCATCGCGGAGTTGGAACATCTGCTTTGACGTCGTTATCAAAGAGTTTGATTTCGTCAAAAACCCAGATGAACCTTGTATTTACAAGAAGGTGGCAGAGAGTAAGGTTGTCTTCCTCGTATTGTACGTGGACGACATACTCTTGATAGGAAATGATATTCCTATGCTGCAATCGGTCAAGCTCTTCTTATTACAAAGATTCTCAATGAAAGATCTTGGTGATGCCTCCTGCATATTGGGAATCAGGATCTATAGAGATAGATCCAAACGGATATTGGGATTGTCCCAATCCAGGTACATTGACACCATACTAAAGAGGTTTAGTATGGAAGAATCCAAGCGTGGGAACTTACCCACGAACTCTGGAGTCACTCTCTCCAAAGAAATGTCTCCCAAGACTGATTTGGAGAGAGCTCGCATGCAAGGGATACCCTATGTTTCGGCTGTAGGCTCTATCATGTATGCGATGCTATGTACCAGACCCGATGTTGCATACTCGCTAAGTGTAGTGAGCAGGTATCAAGCTGATCCTGGAGAGAGTCACTGGAAAGCTATGAAGAGCATTCTCAAGTACTTGCGAAGGACTAAAGAGATGCTCTTGGTGTATGATAACGGAGAACTCCAAGTGGAGTCCTTTACCGATTCGAGCTTCCAGAGTGATAAGGACGACTCTAAGTCGCAGTCGGGCTTTGTCTTTACCCTTTACGGATGGGCGGTTAGCTGGAAGAGTTCCAAGCAGGAAACCGTGGCAGACTCAACGATGGAGGCTGAATACATCGCTGCCAACGATGCTGCCAAAGAGGCTGTCTGGATCAAGAAGTTCATTACTGAACTTGGAGTGGTTCCATCCATTGAGCATCCAATACCTTTGTATTGCGATAACAATAGAGCGGTGTCTTTGGCCAAGGAACCCAGGTCCCATCAGCGATCCAGGCATATTCTGAGGCGGTATCACCTGATCCGGGAGATAGTTGATCGCCGGGAGATCGAGGTCAGGAGAGTTGACACGAAGAACAACACGGCGGATCCACTCACGAGGCCATTCCCCAGATACAGTTTGAGAGACTCTTCGGGATGCTCGGTATGCGATACTACAGCAGCTGGCCCTAGTGCAAGTGGGAGATTGTTAGTTGTGTGTATGCCCTAGAGGCCAGTATTGTACAGATGATGTATATTATATTGGATGCTTGGACATATATAGAGATGACTTTCTTGCTCGATATGATAGTATGCTATCTGGTTACTCTTTATCTTAACATGTACACTTGTCTCTTTAAACCGTCTGATAGTTACATGTTGGTAAAGCCCTTAGGATGTGTACTTGACTACCTGGACTATGATGCAGATCATACTAGTGGGACATGGTAGTCCATAAGTACATCCTTCAAGGTCCCTAGTCGTGGGTGTATCGAGACGGGGCATCGATATACCAGTGTAGACTAGCGTATACGCTTCTCGACCCATGAGATGGGCGATGGATGATCCCATATCCATTGGTGTTTGACTTCAGAGATAGTATACGGGTGCTCAGTGTAGACTGGGTACACTGGACGGACTCGCCGAGAACTCCCAGATGGTATTATACCTCACGTCAGATGGCAGTTCTCAGGTGACACTTGTGCAGGTTAGTCTGTAGACCCGAGATCGTCATAGAGTCTTGTGTGATTCCCACTGTACTTTGATCTCCACCTTACCACGTCCATGAGGGCGTGCAAAACGGTGGTTTTTGGGAACAGTCCCGAGTCACATGGAGGCAATAAGCGATAGGAGGGGTTTCGTCTCTCCCGGTATTGGGGGTTGATGTTGCGCTGTGCTCGATTGGCCGTAACAGGGAAGTCCCTGGCCAGGGCTGATCAGAGATTTGCTGGTAAGTGTTACCAGTAGTTTCTCGACCCGTTATGAGCCTTACATCGGCACGACTTATCGGTTATTGGGGTCTGACGTTTACCACCCCTAGACTTGATATGCGACATATGAGACGAACAGACCGGACTGTACGGTAAGTGTTACTGGTTGGATTCACAGGAGTGTGAGCGGGCCAGCTCGTCGATCTTCTGATCGCTCAATACCCAGATGGCCGTTACGTTTAGCAGACTGCTTGCGGCTTGTGGGTGCTTGATATGATCATCATCTGCTACCGGCGTATTGACGAGTCTTTAGAGTCCCACACAGAGGTTTCCTGGCTCAAGCGAAACGAAATAGGAGCGCATATGAGATATGTGCAGGACCGAGAATAATGCGTGTATGTGATACCGTATTCCATTCTCGCGATGAATGTATCGATTGTTTATATTCGATATAACCTAGATATCGAATCAAGGATTGATTCGATAAGCCGATACATAGGATACTAGTCGGTTATATGCGATATGACCGGATCGTTAAATCAAGTGTTGATTTAATGATTTAATGTATAATTATATATTTGATATATTACTTTGCATTAGCTAGTATTGGTTCACTTTAAATGGATTTTCTCACTTGATGTGCAAGTTGTATATGTGATATACTTTTATGCACATGTTTGTATCATGTTTGATGATACTTGCTCATTTGGTTAAGTGTATAGAATTAAACCATGGTTAAGTTGATGATTAGGGTTTTGCTTATTCATTTATTTATTTATTTGTTTATTTATTTGTTTGGAAAAGATAAAGATGAGAATTGTGGCTTTCTTTGTTTCTTATTGAAGCTTCATGAAGCTTTGACTTAGTCACCATTCTTGTCTCATGCTTAACCCTAACCATTTGAACTAACCCTAGTTCATTCTCTACACTTAACTATGGTTAAGATTATGATAAGTTTTGATTTTCTTTTTCATTTTAGAACACTTATCATATTCTTTCTTCTTCTTGATCATCTTCTTCTTCAAGAAAAGCTTAAGTCCATCAATGGCAACTTAAGCAAAAGTGAGAGAAATCCAATTCTAAAGTGAACCCACCTCCTATTTCTTCATCCTCTACCTCTTTCCAAGTGGTTTTGGGTGTTTTCTTCACAAGTTTCACAACTAGGTGAAGTCGGAGCTTGATCCAGTGTAGCCTCGACGTAGATCATCTTCGGCACGAAGCCGACGACCTATTCCGCTCATTTCTCCGATGAAGCCGATGCGAGAGTCCAAGATTCAAGATGGACAGCGAGGGGACGACTACGTGGAGCTAAGGAAGTGGATAACTGGATCTACAAAGGTTGTATCTTCTTATCTTTAGTTAAGTTGTTAACTAGATTCGTATTTCGCCTAAACTTCTAGTCAACGATCCGTATTAGGGTTTCTCGGCACCCGTAAAATTTGAAATTGGCATGGTTGATGCCTTGTGAGACCTCTTGAGAGTGCCTAGAAACCCTACAGGGATCTCGGGGAAGTTGACGGCGTGGGCACGATGAGGGGGAGCAGGTCACGAGGGGAAGTTGTGAGAGAGGAGGAGGAAGGAGTCGTAGCTAATTTTTGAAGGAGGAAGAGAAAAAAAAGAACAGGAGGAGGAGGAGAAGGTAAGGGATTTGGTTTTCGGTATGTGCTTAGGCTGGGGTGTGGGTTAGGGTTAAGGGTTTGGCTTTTAATTTAGGTTTAGGTTAAAAGAAAAAGGAAATAGAAATAGGAAATAGGAAAATTTTGGAGAAAATATTTATTAAAAAATATGGAAATGTTTACAAGGAACTGGGGATTTACAATGACAAAACATCAAGATCCTAAAGATTATCACACAAAAATTGAAGTTTAAACTTCAAAAGATCCAAAGTTCATAGCTTGAACAGAAATGAAGTCCAAGATCATAAAGTTTGGATCTTGATGGTTTTAATGGTGAAAAAGGCCATTAAATCAGAAATTTAAGCTTCATAAAACTTAAGTTTCTAAAAAGACAGAGATTAATCTCTAAATAAAACCCTAAATTGCGCCCACGTGCTATACACGTGGCGCCAATGCCAGAAGAGGATGTGCCAATGCTTCCATGCGCCACGTAGAAGTCATGTGGGCATGCGCCCATATAACATGCGTCCATATGTCACGCACCAGTATACTATGTGCCTGACCATGTTACACAGACCAATTCCTAGCCCCAAATTGGCTAAGTCACTGAAGCTTAAGCTTATTTGATGTTAAGATCAATTCAGTCCATATGCTGGAAACTCTAAATTGATTTTAGTTTAAAACAAGACTAACGATATCTCCTGAACTGATGAATCTCACCCATGTGAGAAATGCTACCTAAAGTTCACCTACGTTGGTGAACCATAATACTAACGTGGACCCAAACACCAAATCTAAATATGTACGGATTTGGACTAATCTGCACCCTATGGGCGATGATAAAACTAGTCTCCGTATACAATTTAAGGGCAACCCAAAATAAACTAAAACATGACACAGGAAGGAATAGACCTGGAGTGAAGAAAGTTGTTATCGCTGTATGATAACGTAATTAACCGCAGGGGATTGCGCTTGTAGGAAAAAACGTCTCCACAATCAATAAACTTCTCATCCGTGAGAGGGAATATGAAGTCATCTATATCGGTCGTATCTATCCAAACCTGATATACGGTGTCATAAATCAACTTGGTATCTTCAGAGAGGTGGATGGATATGTCCAAATAGTATCTTCCTCTAGATTCAGGCTTGACGCGCTTCCCGCACCGCAGTCTGGTTTCCGGCGGTAAACCTGTAGGGTTCCTAGGCACTGTCACAAGATTCTACAAGGCATCAACCATGCCCGATTCAAAAAATTAGACGTGCCGAACAACCCTAACCAAGATCGTATACTAGAGATTATGTGAAAACTATAAGCAAGTGAACAACTTAACACTAAGTGAAAGGGATTACAACCTTTGTAGATCCGGTCCTTCACTTCTAAAACTCCGTGTTGACGTCCCTTCGCTGCGATCATCGTGATCCCAGACTCTAGCGATGGTTTCCTCAGAGAAATAAGCGGGCTAGGTCGTTGACTTCGAGGCCGAAGATGATCTACGTCGAGGAGACTCAAACTCAAGCTCCATCTTCACTAGGTCAAGAACTTTGTGAAGAGAACACCCTAAACTAAATGGCAAGTAATAGAGGATGATGAAATAGGAAGTGGGTTCACTTTGGATTTGTATTTCTCACTCTATTTCTTCACTTGAAAATTTCTAGCAAGCTTTTCTTCTTCTTGAAGAAGAAGAAGAAGAAGAAAGAAAAGAATAAGAATAAAATGAATTATATCAAAAGAATAATCAAGTGAAGTCTATCATAATGCAACCATGGGTGAGTTTACCTTTGTAGATACTAAACCATAGTTTGAGGTAATGGTTTGGTTAATGAAAATCTTATGCAAAACAAAATGAGTGGACTTTGTCAAAGATGCTTAAAAGCTTCATGAAGCTTCAAGCCAAGACAAAGAAAACAACCATTTTGTTTTACCAAAATAAATAAAAACTAAACCATTATCTTAAATATGGTGTAAGTCATACACACACCCAAGTTTGCATGTATCATCAATTATGATACAAACTAGTGCACAAACATATATCACATATACAACTTGTGCACATCAAGTGAGAAAATCAATCTTAAGTGAGCCAATACTAGTTAATGTAAAGTAATATATCAAATATATAATTATACATTAAATCATTAAATCAACACTTGATTTAATGATCCGGTCATATCGCATATAACCAACTAATATTTAATGTATCAATATATCGAATCAACACTTGATTCGGTAACCCGGCTATATCTCATATAACCGACTGATGATACAAATCGCGAGAATAGAATACAGTATCACATACTGGTATTATTCTCGGTCCTGTACATATCTCATATGCGCTCCTATTTCGTTTCGCTTGAGCCAGGAAACCTCTATGTAGGACTCTAAAGACTCGTCAATACGTCGACAGTAGGTGGTGATCATATCAATCACCCACAAGCCGCAAGCGGTCTGCTAAACATAACGGCCACCCGGGTATTGAGCGATCAGAAGATCAACGAGCAAGCCTGCTCACACTTCTGCGAATTCAATCAGTAACACTTACCGCACAGTCCGGTCTGTTCGTCTGATATGTCGCATATCTCGCCTAGGTGTGGTAAACGTCAGACCCTAGCAGCTTGATAAGTCATGCCGATGTAAGGTCCATAACAAGCGTGAAACTACCGATAACTCTTACCAGTAAATCACTGCAACCCTGGCCAGGGATTTCCAGTTATGGCCAGTCGAGCATAGCGGAACATCAACCCCCAATACCGGGAGAGACGAATCCCCTCCTATCGCTCATTGCCTCCATGTGAATCGGGACTGTACCCAAAAACCACCTATTTGCACGACTCAGTAGAGCCGTGGTAGGGTGGAAATCAAAGCACAGTGGGAGACACATAAGACTCTATGACGATCTTGGGTCAACAGACTAAGCTGTACCAGTGTCACCAGAGAACTGCCATCTGACGTGAGGTATAATACCATCTGGGAGTTCTCGGCGAGTCCGTTCAGTGTACCCAGTCACCACTGAGCACCTGCATATCATCTCTGATGTCAAACACCAATGGATATGGGATCATCCATCGTCCATCACATGGGCCGAGAAGATATACGCTAGTCTACTCTGGAATATCGATGCCCCGTCCTGATATTCCCACGACTAGGAACATTGAAGGATGTACTCATGGACTACCCAGGCCCCACTAGTATGATCTGCATCATAGTCCTGCAAGTCGAGTACACATCCTAAGGGCTTTATCAACATGTAACAGAGAGACAGAAAGTATACATGTTAAGATAAAGAACAACCAGATAGCCTACTATCATGTCGAGCAAGAAAGTCCTATCTATATATGTCCCAACATCCACTACAATATACATCTCATGCACAGTAATGGTCTCTAGGGCATACATATAACTAACAAAACCGAGTTTAGTTCTGTATTGAGATATAGATGGCTATCCATTAAATAACTTCCCTATTAATTAAAACAATTTTGTTATGGACTTAAGATAGTCGGTTAGCTCAATGAAATGTTTTTGTCTTTTTTTGTGATTTATGGTTTTACGGGTTGACATTTCTATAGATGTCTATGCGACATTTTTTAGTATATGGTGCTAGAATCGCAACGCTTGTGGACCACAGCGGAAATATAGAATAAAAATTCTAAACATAGCACCACAAACTATAAACTAATATTATCCATAAACTAGAAATTGTAAAAGATTAAGAGAGCAACAACAAACTACTCGAGGGTTTTTATGAGCTACAACCTTTATAGCGTGTCCACACTCAAGTGAAAGACCTAAGATAAGCTCCAAGATGTAGGGATTGAGCTTGATCTACGGCCACCGTGCCGAAGATTATCCACTTCGAAAGCACCACAACTCAAGCTTCAACTTTACCAAAAAATACTTCTTTGTGAAACAACTTGCTCTCACAATTTTCTAAAAAAAAGAGTAAGAAGATGTAAAAGAGGCTCTCTCTTTTCTCTCTCTTTTGAATAAGATGATGATGGATAAAGATCTATCTCTATTTCTTTCCTCTTCCTTTTATCATATAAAAGAGAGAGGAGTAGAGACAAATAGAGATGGCTCTACAATTTTCTTCTGTTTTCAATTTCATATAAAAAGAAAAGAGAGAGATTATCTCTTCATCAAGTGGTCCTCACTTGCCTATGCCTCCTTCGTCACTAAATGACTAAGATTAGTATATGTATCATATATATATATATATACTAAATACTAGATAGAGAGAGTATAATACTAGTATCCATATCATATATTCTTATTAAGTCAACATTTAACATAATAATCCGGCTTAAAATAAACCGGCCAGTATTATTAGGCGTCCGAATAATATACTCATATCACATACACGTGTTTAATCGAACTACTGCACGTATCAACTATATGCACATCTACATTATTTCTCCCGAGCGAGAAAACTTTCTGTGTGGTACTCTAATGACTCAACAATATGCTGGCATTGAGTAACATGATCATATCCAGTATAAATAACAAGCACTTCAATGACGCTTGCTGCATGTAACAATTACCCAAGTATATGTCAAAAATTAGGTCGACAAGCAAACCCATCCGAACCTAACAAAACCTATCAATGACAATTACTGTACATTCCGGTCTTTTCGTCATAGAGTGTCATATATCAGGTCTGGGGTTATGGATGCTGTCAGACCCCCAATAACCCAATAAGTTATGCCGATATTAAACTCATAACCATCCGAGATACAACTGATAACTTTTATCAGTTTATCTCAACCGCCCTGACCAGGGACTTTAGGTTATAGTTATATCATGCACAGCGCGACATCAACTCCATGTACCGGGAGAGAGGAATCCCCTCTCGATCGCTCACTGCCTTCATGCTCTCCGGGACTATATCCAACTAAAACCTGTATGCATGACTCTTTAAAACCGTAGTTGGGTAGAAGTCAAAGTATAGTGGGAACACACACAAGACACTATGATGATCTTAGATCAAAAGACTCCCATGTGTTAGTGTATATGCCCTAGGGGCCATTATTGTATCATACTAGTTTGTATATTACTTAATGGAAGCTTGGGATATTCACATGTATATAACAGTCTTGCTAAACATGGTAGTATGCTACTTGGTTTTTTCTATCTTAATATGTGAGTATACGTATTGATAGAGCTCTTAGGATCTTGCTTGACTACCAGCGTTGTGATGGCAGTCACACTAGTGGAGGCTGGGTAGTCTACAAGCACATCCTTATTCAGGTCCCTAATCGTAGGATTATCGGGACAGGGCAACGATACTCCGGAGTAGACTAGTGTGTACGCTTCTCATTCTAGTTGGGGAGATGGTCTGTCCCACAGCCGTCAGTACGCCGTACTGGATATAATATGCAGGTGCTCGTTAGGTTACGGGTACACCGGACAGGACTCACAGGGAACTGTTGGTTGGTTTTATACCAGTCGTCAGTGAACAGTTACCAGGTGACATGAATACAGCATAGTCCGCAGACTTGACATTGCTACTTCGCCTCGAGTGTGTCCCACTGTTCTTAGATTGCTACCCTACCACGGCTCAAAGGAGTCGTGCAAACAGGTAGCAGTTGGGTGCAGTCCCGAGCACTTGGAGGCAGTGGCGGTTAGACAGGATTCGTCTCTCCCGGTATTGGGGGTTGATATCGCGCTGTGTCAGAGAGCCATTACGCAAAGTCCCTGGCCAGGGCAAGCGAGATTTGCTGGTAGGTTCCAGTAGTTTCTCAGGGTGTAATGGGCTTCACTCCGACACGACTTATACCGCTATTAGGGGACTGACGCTTGCCGCCCCCTAGGCCCGATATGCGATAGTCTTAGACGAACAGACCGGACTGTACGGAGATTGTGACATCAGGCTCAGTAGGAGTTCGGATGGGTTTTCCTCATCGGCCTTCTTATCGACATCTACTTGGGGACCGTTATGTACAACTAGTGCCGCTTGCGGTCTGTGGTTAAACCCACTGCCAGCGTAGTAGTCGAGTCTCTAGAGTCCCACACAGAGAGTTTCCCAACTCCAGGCGAAACGATATAGAGGTCGTATGGTTTTACGATAAGGGTTCGGACGCATACATGTGTTTACGCACGTACGACATCCGGACAGTTTTTACTAGTCGGCTTTGCTTTAAGCCAGTTTCTAGTATCCGGTTATTGGATTTATACAGTCTAAAGTTTTTCCGTGTTTTCACGGATCGGAGGGGCGTTCTCGTAATTGTGCGAGAAGCTTCTAGAAGATGGTGACTTGGGGGTTAAGGTGGCATATGCATTAAATGGGATTAGTGACTCATTTGAGTGATTCATCCATGTCATTAATGCATCATAAATGCTTAATGACTCATGGAGATGAATCACCCATTAGATATTTATGGAGCATGGTTGTTAAATGATTTACTTGATTTATCTTGTTATTCTTTATGCTTCATATATATTATGAGAGCTCATTATCTCATTCCATTCTCTTGCTCACATTCTCTCTCCTCAAGCTCTCCCTCTTCAAACCCTAATCCTCCCCTCTCATGTGTTGAGTACAAGGATTAGATTAGACTACTCAATCCTTAACCAATCTCTATATCACATAGGTTGCTTAGATTAGCGGTTTAAGAAACCTAGTTACCTCTATTTTGAGGTGAAGCTTGTGGTAAAGCTCTCGGGTGGATCTTCTACTACTTAGAGAAGGCCGGAGAGGACGTGGAGAACGACAAGACGAAGGACTCGGATCTTTAGGTATAATCACTTTTCATAGTAGTTGTAAACTCCTATGTTTGTTGTTAGTTATTGTTTATGCAAAGATTCTCGGTTAGTCGATGTTTACGCCTAAAACAAGATTGTTTTTCATTATTCCGCCTCCCCGCAAGTCGTGGGGTGTTGTACATCGACTTACAGTGGTATCAGAGCCTCGCTTAACAATAATTAACTCATTAGCAAAGTCGTAAGAATTTCGAACGCAAAAAGAACCGGAAACATCGTCGCAATAACACAGTTTCTGTCGAATTTAAAACAGGCCCTAAAAATTTTTCAGGGACCTGAAGAATAACAAGCATGAAATTATAGGGCTACTGAAGAAATTTGGAACCCCAACTCGGCTAACTCACAGCGGAACCGCGGCGGATTCATGCGATCCGCCGCGGATCCGCGGCCGAGTTAGGGCCGAGTCGGCCCAAATTTTTCCAGTGAGCCCTTTGTGTTAACAGTGATATTTCTGGATGTTTTATTTTCTGCTAAGATCTCAGGTGAACAGAGACTTTTTGCAGTAGAATCTAAAGTGTTTTGCTAGATCGAAATTTGGCGATGTTTGCTAATATGATTATATCTGTGATTGTATAATGTGTTCGTAAACCTCCCCTAACTGCTAGTATGTCGGTTGGCAGGGGGTTGCACATTTCTGTAATGGTTTTTACTGTTTGTGGATGTGAACTGTATTGGACTGTTGTGATGATTAGCCGGGGTTTGTGATGGGTTATTATTTTAATTCATTCGATGTAACTGTAATATGTTGTAATATTATTTTGTGGGGCGCATCCAGGTTGCGGTTGTTACCACCGTTGTATTATTTCATTTTACTGTTTTTGCTCCTAGGATAGACCCAAGGTGGGGTGCACAAACTACCGGGTACTTTGAAGTGTTTAGTGGACTACTCACTTTGTTGAGGGAGACCGCTTCACTTCGGGTATTTGATGGGTAGTTTGCCGTACCCGTAGGTGTAGGGTTCCTAGGCACTCTAAGGAGGTCTCACAAGGCATCAACCATGCCAATTACAAATTTTACGGGTGCCGAGAAACCCTAATACGGATCGTCGACTAGAATTTTAGGCGAAACAAGTAACTAGTTAACAAATCCAATCTCGGGCTCTAGCATCGGGTTCATTGGAGAAATGGGCGGGCTAGGTCATCGATGACGATGCCGAAGATGATCTACGTCGAGGCATCACAAGATCAAGCTCCCACTTCACCAAGTCATGAAACTTGTGAAGAAAACACACTCTACTACTTGGCAAGAGGTAGATGATGAAGAAATAGGAAGTGGGTTCACTTTAGAATTGGATTTCTCACTCTTTTTCATCAAGTCACCATTGATGGTTGCAAGCTTCTTCTTGTTGAAGAAGAAGAAGAAGATAAAATATATTATGATAAGTATATCTAAAATAGAAAAGAAAAAGAATACTTATCATAATGCAACCATGGTCAAGTGTAGAGAATCAACTAGGGTTAAGTGAATGGTTAGGGTTAAGCATGAAGACAAAAATGGTGACTTAGTCAAAGCTTCATGAAGCTTCAACAAGCTTCATGAATGAATGCAAGCATTTTCTCTTTTCATGCCTTAAAAGGAAATAAATAAATAAATGAATAAATAGATATGAAAAACAAAACCCTAACCATTTAAATAACCATGGTTTAATCTTTACACTTAACCAAATAAGCATGCATCATCAAACATGATACAATCATGTGCACAAAAGTATATCACATATACAACTTGCACAATCCAAGTGAGAATATCCATTTAAAGTGAACCAATACTAGTTAATGCAAAGTAATATATCAAATATATAATTATACATTAAATCATTTGTAACTCTGAGCATCCCGACTTTCGAGAGACCTTTAGCAGGGAGCCAAATAACAGAGAGGGAAGGGAAATCAGTTCGAAAACCGTTTAGGCAGTTTTTCGGTAATCGGCAAAATTTTCAGCTTTTTCCATAAAAAGTCAAAATAGGTATTTTTCATTGTAGACCTAATTATAAAAAATTTAGATAAGATATTACTATAATTTTGTCACTAAAATGTCACTTATAATTTTCTAGTTAAATAAAAAAAATTCGTAATTAATTATTTTTTTTTATTATTTTAAGCTTTTTTTAAATACATTAAATTAGGGATAAATACAAATTTAATTGGGTAAATTTCATAATTAGGAGTCTTTATAAGCTAAAATATGGTGTTAATAAAATTATATCATGTCTTGCAAACTTTTGGTTTTAGGGTGGGAAATTTAATGGAAAAATGGTGTAAAATGAAGTAAAAATGGGTTTTTTTGTAAAAAGGTTGACATGAAAGCATTAAATGATAACATATGATGTTTTATTGACCTAGAAACTTCTCCAAAAATCTCACACCTCCTCCTCAAGCTGCTGGCCAAGCCTCCTTGCTGAAATCCCTCATCTTCTCACTTCATTCTTGCTTCTAAAATCATGATAAAATCAAGAAAAATCCACAAAATTGCACCATTTTCTTCATAGATTCAAACCAAAACCTTAATCCCTCCATTCCCTAACCCTAATTAGTTAGAGGAGTGGAGAAAGAAGACCTTTTTGGAGGCTAAGTGCAAGAGGTTCACCACTTGTGAGGTGAAGATTCTAATCTATTTGTTAACTTGTAGTTTAAATGTGCTAAAATTGAATTTTTAAGTGTTAATTTAGTAGTAATTGTTTGTTTAGGAAATTCAAGAATGGGATTTGATTTCTGAATTAGGGTTTGTAGCATGGTTGATGGAGTTAAGTTAGGGTTTGGTTATCTAATTAGTTAGAGTGGTGAATTGTGCGATATTGCGCTCGCTAGATCGATAAAATTGCGATATTTGCATCGAATCGGTATGCTTTTTGCTTACTAGATTTTTATAAAAATTAGAATGTGATCTAATTGCGTTATATTAGCGATATAATTAGCTTCATAAACGACTATTAGAGTGCGCGAACGCGGGGTTTTGTCTAGCCGGGTTTTAGTTTTGTCGATTTCCCCGAAATGACGATTCTAGTTAAGATTTAGCGATTTTCGTGTGTTTTCCCGCGCACCGAGTGCACGTTATGTTTAATTCGAGAGCGTCGATATTTGTATATTGTGACTTGCATCGTTTTAGGATATGTAATCTTATGCTTGGTGTTGTGCAAATATAGGATCGGTCGGGAAAACATCGGACACGGCGCGTAAAGGCAAGGCGGTGGTCGGATCGGATTAGCGATGCATTCAGGTGAGTAGATGTATTCATCGATGGGGGAATCGTCTGGATGGCGTGATGCGCCCCCCCTATTTAGGATTACCCTACTTTTTGCAAGATTTATTTTGTTAGCTAGCTTATCCATTCATGTACACTGCATACCCTTGTAGCGAACAGTATATTAAATTGCATGGACATTCATTTACACATATGCGATAACACTTCGTAGGACACGAACACCATTACCATTGGCATCTGTTGCACACGCACTATTCATGTGACACACACGCCTTTGGTAATTGCCATGCCACGTGCACTATAGAACCTGTTTAACTTAGTATCGTCACTTGTATTCATACATGATATCTGAAATTGCATAGCTTGCATATACCTCGCATTATCATCATATTTACATAACTTTCTAGCCAAAATTCACATCATATACATGGATATCATAGACATTTAGCATATATAACATGTGAACATTTTGATTTTCTTGAGGATTTCAGTATTGCTGCGATTTCTGGATTCTTGGGGAAAACCGCAAGAATTTAACAAAAGCTTATATTTATCATTTTTAAAACAAAGTTGCGGTTTTCTCGTGATGTATGTATCGTCCACCATGAGTTTTCATGTTTTCTGTTGGATTTCGAGACCCGATTCGAGGAGTGGATGAACCGTCTCGGGTACATGGTGGGCCCGGTATGGTACCCCGGGGCAAGAAGATCGAGTTGTAGACGATGAGCCTGGCAGGGGAAGACTACCTACCGGTGATGTCTGGCGCGGCGGATATCCGGAGGATACCGACCGTTTTCGTGAGATTTGATGATATGGGCCGATCCGGACTGACGGAGCCCGATATTTGAGACTTTGTTACAGTGAGATATTGAGACAGATATGATTTCATATTTGGTGTCGATGCTTGACACGGGTTTTCAGATGATTTCTTGATGGTACTTAGCTATTATACAGATATTTATTTTCTAAAAATAAGAATGCAGTACCCTTAGCATTTAAAACACTTAAAGATTGAGTAATGACATTGCATACATGTGCATGCATATTAGGGATATTATATCATATATGGACATACATGTTGTGACGCATTGCGTGCATTCTTACGATTGCCTTACTAGATGTTATATTCTACTCACGAGCTGGCAACTCATCCCCGTTGTGCCACAGTGTCTTGCAGGTCGGACTCATTAGTCTTGTAGCAGCGGCTATCTTATCATCAGCTCCTTTTGCTCAGACTCGCGACATCGCCCGTAGGTGGGTTGCGAGAACACTTTGTTTCTTTTGCTCTATCATTGTATCTAGTATTCTCCATCTACCACTTTCTATTTGTATATGCGACCTAGTGATGAGACTGAGAGATTTGTATATTTGTGGTTTCTTTGGGGTCGAGCTCACTTGAGCCGGCATTGTGTTTTCTGATATTTTGCGTTTCTTTTATGCTCTTTTCTTGATATTACTTATATATTGCATGTGGTTGTGATCCGCCTTGGGCGAAGAGCTAGCTCCCGCTTGGGGATGCCATTTATGATTACAGGTTATATATATCTTGTTGTACCCATTTTGGGGGATAGAAAATACAAGGGAGACTCTGCCGAAATTTTCGGGAATTTTTGATGTTTTTAAAAAGGGTTTCAATGCAACTTAATTGGTTTAAAAACTGTTTTTATTAAAGGTTTTCCTTCACTCACTTTTGATTTGGTTTAGATTTTTCTGGGCTTTGGCTGACTTAGGTTACGTTACGCCTTTAGACGTCTCGTAATCTAAGTGCCAGTCACGTTCCGTACCTTCGGGTCGTGACAAAGTTGGTATCAGAGCGTAGGTTTTACCTTCTTGAGTGTAGGACGACCTTGGTAGATGGAGTATGTGACTTAAGCAAAGTGGCGTAGCGTGGGTATGATCCGCGGCATACTTACGATACGGTACTCCGCCTAAGTGACCTTAGGACATAATTGCTTGTATTTCCTTTCTTGATTCCTTGCATTCCTTGATTCAATTGCAATGTTCTTATCGGTCCTGTTTCTTATTCTAGCTTCGATGCCGCCAAAGACTACGAGAGCTCAGCGGGCTGCCGCTAGGGATGAGATTCGAGCGGGCTCGTCTGTGGCGAGGATCGAGCGGGAGGATACGCCTACCCCTCAGGGTCATACTGTGTAACACCTTAGAATGTGTTTTGTAGCTAATTATATTTTAATATGTGGTTTTTAATAAAAAGTTTACCAAATTAAGTTTTAAATATTTTATCCTAATTATTGTGTATTTTATTGGAATTTTGTTAGGCACACACACACTTGTGCATGTAAACTAGGATGTAAATTGTGGTTTAACCATTGCTTAATCTAGTGTTAAGTTTGGTTTAGGTGTTTTGGGTTGTTTAAGTGCATGGTTGTTTTAATGAAAATGAATTTAAATGGGATTTTAGTTTGGTTGATTGGTTGACCTGGGGAGAGAGAGAGAGAGAGAGAGAGAGAGAGAGAGAGAGAGCATGGGCATTATGGCTTTGCCCATGCCTCATTTAATGAGAAAGAGAAAGAGAAGGGGGGGGGTCTTGGTTGCTCACTCTCATTCTCCTCTCATTTTCCCTCTCTCATTCCCTCACTCTCTCACAACACACTCACTCACTCTCATTCTCACACACACACACATTCACTCACTCTGAGGAGAGCTCCATCAGCAGCAGCAGCAAGAGGATCGGCAGCAGGAGCAGCAACAACACATCAACAACAACAACATCAGCTACGACAACAACATCATCATCATCATCTTTAGCAACAGCAGCAGCTGCCCCAGCAACAGCAATAGCAGAAGCAGCAGCAAGAAGCAGCAGTAGAAGCAGCAGAGGCAGCAACAGCAACAGCAAGCACCAAGTGCAGCCCCTTCCCTTCACTTCTTCACCTCCCTGCAGCTCCCTAGGGTCAAGTATGAGGTATACTTCCTAACTTGTTTCCCTAGTTTGCTTGGTTTGCTTAGTTGTGCATCGGTTGCTTCGATTAGTGCTAAATTGGCTAATTAGTGCTAGTTTGTGGTATTTATGTGGGATTGTGGTAAATTGTTGATTGTGTTAGCTACCTTAGGTTAATTTAGTGTTAATAGGGACACTTCAACTGAGAAATCCCCAGATTTCACTAAAATACCATAAGATTTCTAACTTTGTGCAATTTATGACTTTTTATGCGATATTTGTGACATCTGGAACCTGCTGTGATCCTAGGTGTATACTGGAAAATTAAACATAGTGGTAGTGTTGTACTAGGGGACCTGGAGCACCACCTTCAAGACGACACCCATGCCACCGGCCAGGGCCGGCGACGACTGAAGGAGGGGCCGGCGACGCCGGCCAAGCTGTGTTGTTAGGGTTAGGGTTTTTGTCCTGTAGGTGTCTTCTATGGTTTAGGTTCCTCTGGTCTTGTTTATTTGCTTAGTTTTCACAGTAGGCAAAATCTGGGATCTTATATCGCTTTTGTGTTTCGTTGTGTTTGCGCGATACGCGCGATACGTGAGTGGGTTCTGTGATCCAGCGTATCGCGGCGTGTCGCGATGGTTTTAGACGCGTGCACACACGATTCAGCGTATCGTACACACGCGCGTTTAGTTCGCGACGCGAGTTTCTCGTTTTGGTTCGATATCGCGTTTCGCGAGATATTTGGCTTATGTGTGATTTCTTGTCGAATTTGCAGGTTTGCAGGCAGGAGCTACGGACACACCTACAGGGGGAGCAGATGATAGGATTCACCCAGCGTGGAGTGTAGGTGAGTAGATATAACATCTACAGGGGAATCGCCCGCATGGCGTTATGCGTCTGGGCTAGGATTCAATTACCTGTCGCACATTCTACGTCATTGTAGAATTGCGCTTTACTGCTTTTCCTTGATATAGTTATACTGTGACTAGCAGCCGTAGGACACTGCACACATTATTGACGGTCCATGTTGCACGAGCACGGATTGCATGCTACACACACACCGTCAATAATTGCCATGTCACACACTACCCCTTATAGCTATTATTACTTGCCACACATGACATCTAGCTTATCGGTATACCTATAGTGTATCATACCTTTAGTGATAGGTATATTTTCACTTTGCGATACAGCTACAGGTATACCTCCTACATATTTTACCTATACCGGGAGGGATTTCCTACATATGTTACTTATACTCAGGGGGGTATACGACATCAGTTCCTATAGGTAGATACCTATACTTTGCTACACCTGTATGTTAGATACATATTCAGTTGTTGTCGCATATTCACATTTAGTGATGTTACTTAGCTGTACCTTATCATGATTTCGCATACATCTGGTTCAGCTATATAATTGTGTTACCTGCTCGCATTCAGATATATCGCATACATTATTCCTGGATTGCGCATTGTTTATCTGGATTTTACATGATGTTTTCGGGATTTGGGAACCGCGGGAGTTCATGAAATTATGCATACATGTAACAACCCGGTTTCCTTGATATGATATTTCGAGCGTCCCCCATGAGTTTTATCGGTGCTGATTTTATGCTCCATACGATGTGTGGTTGCCGTATGAGAGTACATGGTGGGGCCCGGTATGGTTCCCCTTGGCAAGAAGATCGATGGGTTTGCCGATTGAGCCTGGAGGCGGGCGAGTACCTACCGGTGATTGATTTGACCTGGCAGTTTTCCGGAGGCTACTGGCCAGAGTAGAGAGATGGATGCGGGATGACCTGTACTGTCGAGGCCGAGGGCCGACACTGCAGACGGACCCCGTGGGCTGATCCGGACTGACGGAGCCCCATATACGAGGATTTCTGTGTCGATGCTTGGCACACGGTTTCATGATATTTCTTTAACCCCTTTTGTATATATAACAGGGGACTTAGCCGTTGTTATATATACCCTTACACCAATATTAGTGGTATGGGACGCTAATATATGTGTATTGCCCCCATCATATTTATTTCTGTACATATATTTACTTTTAGGATGCTAGAAACTTACTTGAGATTGGACTTGGGATACTAGGTGATTCATTGGGATTTGAACATTGGATATACCTATGTGATTGGTGATTTGTACATTCGGGATATAGGAGATTACTCGATATTGTACATTGAGAAGATGTGAGACTTATATGATGTGAGTGCCCAATGTGGGGGCTGATTTGAGGATTTGGGATTGGAGTATCTTGATGGATTGTGATCCTGCCATGACGTCAGGTTTCCGTGGAAAATGACATATTCCACCCTATACCTCACCCTTACCTACCTTATGCACAGATTCATATATTGGTAGTACTTGTAGTGTACCCTTATGATAGTTGCATATTGCTTTCTCATATCTCTATTGCATAGTTATTGCATACTATTAGCATGTCATCATTGCTTCACATATTGATTGTACCTGCTAGTGTGCTCTCTTATTTCAGCATTGCATGACATATTACTACTGTAATCGCATATCTTAGATTCATGCTGTACGTGCATTCCTGCGATTACCTGCATATGTTTTATACTATTCACGAGTTGGCAACTCACCCCCGTTGTGCCACAGGTGTTTCAGGTTTTCCCCCAGAGTAGTCGAGGCAGGCTATTCCTCTATTCAGCTATCCAGCTACCACTTTTGCTACAGATATCGCATCAGCTCACAGTACCATTTTGCTTAGGTGGGTTAGACGGTTATCTGTATTTCATATTGTACCTTCGTTGTATATTGTACTCTCTCTCCATCTACTATTGTATTTATTGACATAGAGACTTGGTGAGGACGTTAGGTGTATTATTGTGGATTTGAGGTCTTATGTATATACAGCTTCTTTCTCTACTGTTATTATTTTCTGTTGTATTCATTGTGGCTGGTTTCTACAAATGGGTTGTTGCTAAAATTTTAAGGAAAGAAAGTAAGACTTTTAAAGAATTTGGGTTGCGATTTCAATTGTTTCTAAACTTATATTATCTTTTCCGTATTTTCTTGGTTTAGATTTCTGGGTTTTGGCTTTCTTTTACTACGTTGCGTCTTTAGGCGTTGCGTAGTATTAGGGCCGTCACGGGCCAATTTTAGGTCGTGACATACTGATCCGCCTTATCCAGACCGTATTGGCAGATTAGAGGCCGGCATTCAAGAGTTGCGACAGATGATGGGATCTTTAGTTGAGTCCAGCCGGGCACAGAGATCCGAGGACGTTCCTTCCACCGCACAGACCATGATTGTACCTGCTGCACAGATGGTCACTCCGGCTGCTGCTACGGAGACTATCCCTGTTTCACTACTGGAGTTCATGAGATTGAGACCTCCAGCTTTTACCGGTACAGATGCGACAGAGGACCCACATGCATTTCTTGATAGGATGGCTCGGATTTGCCGTTCGTTGAGGTGTTCTGGTGATAGATTGGTGGAGTTTGCGAGTTTTCGTCTGGAGGGTCTTGCCCAGACATGGTACGATTCAGTAGAGAGAGGCCGAGCTGCAGGTCTACCTTCTATGACATGGGATGAGTTTACATCTGCATTTCTTGCCCGTTTCCTTCCGGAGAGTGTCCGAGATGCTCGAGCCCGTAGTTTTGAGTCTTTGCGCAAGACTCCTGGGATGACAGTGTCGGAGTATGATATACAGTTTACCCAGTTGTCTCGATATGCTCCGTACCTAGTAGACACAAAAGAGAAGAGAATAAAGAGGTTTGTGCGAGGGCTTGATACACAGCTATTCCTTGCCATCGGCACCCAGCACTTTGATACATACGCAGCCGCGATGGATGCAGCCTTACTTTTGGAGGAGCGTATTTCTGAGACTCCGGTCGTTTCTGGGCCGAAGAGGATCCGTACTGATATGCCAGCTCAGCGGCAGATGGGTAGACACCGCGATAGATTATTTCCGGGAGATGGTGGAGGCAGAGGATTGAGACGAGGTCAGTTATTTGGTTCATATCCACAGACCCAGCAGTCGTCTCCAGGATGTTTTCGGTGCGGGAGTCAGTACCACCGTATCAGAGACTGTAACATGGGGCGCCAGGGCGCAGCGACAGTCCCGCATGTGACCTTACCACCCTCACCACCTCCTCAGAGAGCTCTACTTCCTACTCCTGATGATGCTCCACGCCAGCCAGATGCTTCTAAAGGCCGTGGGCGTGGCGGTCTGGTTCCGAGAGGCCGAGGCAGAGGTAGAGGCAGAGGACAGCCAGCTATTAGTGGCGGACAGGCCCGAGTGTTCGCGTTGACTCCTCAGGATGCACAGGCATCCAATGCCGTCGTGACAGGTACTCTGCCAGTATGTTCTTTTGATGCACGGGTATTATTTGATCCAGGCTCCACACATTCCTATGTATCCACGTACTTTGCACTGAGGTTGGGCCGAGAGTCTTCTCCGTTAGATCAGCCGCTTGTCGTTATTACCCCGGTAGGCGAGTCGTTTGTTGCTCGTTTCGTGTACCGATCATGTTCCGTTCGTATCAGGGAGAGAGATTCTTCAGTTGATTTGATTCTCCTCGATATGCTAGACTTTAACGTTCTTCTTGGTATGGACTGGCTAGCCACCTGTTATGCATCCGTAGACTGCCGTGAGAAAGTAGTCAGATTCAGTTTTCCTGGTGAGCCGGTTCTTGTTATTCAGGGAGATCGTAGCGCTACCCTTCCCAGCTTGATTTCATCTCTTCGCGCTGGTCAGCTCTTAAGGAAAGGGTGTTAGGGATTCTTAGCCTATATTTGTGATACTAGCTCCACAGAGGTTCCGTTGGACCAGGTCCCTGTTGTGAGAGAGTTTCCTGATGTATTCCCTGACGAGCTGCCTGGTCTGCCACCAGAGCGCGAGATTGAGTTCTGTATCGACTTGATCCCCGGCACGGGGCCTATCTCTATACCGCCTTATCGGATGGCCCCGGCGGAGCTGAGAGAGCTAAAGGATCAGTTACAGGACTTGCTGGACAAAGGGCTTATCCGACCGAGTGTGTCACCTTGGGGTGCTCCCGTCTTGTTTGTTAAGAAGAAGGACGGAAGTATGCGTTTATGCATTGATTATCGTCAGCTGAACCGGGTTACTGTGCGGAACAGGAATCCCCTACCCCGCATTGATGACTTATTCGATCAGCTCCAGGGTGCAGGGTTTTTCTCGAAGGTTGATTTACGATCAGGTTATCACCAGTTGCGGGTTCGGAAGGAGGATATTCCGAAGACCGCTTTCCGTACTCGTTATGGTCATTTTGAGTTCTTGGTGATGTCGTTCGGGCTCACCAATGCCCCGGCAGCATTTAAGGATTTGATGAACCGTGTATTCAGGCCGTATCTCGATCAGTTCATTATTGTGTTCATTGACGACATCTTGGTTTATTCTCGGAGCCGGGAGGAGCATGAGCAGCACTTACGTATCACATTGCAGACTTTGAGGGAGCATCAGCTGTTCGCCAAATTCTCCAAGTGCGCATTCTGGTTAGACAGTGTCGACTTCTTGGGTCATGTGGTGACGAGAGATGGTATTTGTGTGGACCCGAAGAAGATTGAGGCAGTTCAGCGTTGGCCTAGACCAGTATCAGTTACAGAGGTTCGCAGTTTTCTAGGTCTGGCCGGCTATTATCGACGTTTTGTCCAGGATTTCTCCCGCATTGCTGCACCGTTGACCGGATTGACCCGGAAGGGGGTTCCTTTTGATTGGACCCAGGCATGTGAGGATAGTTTCCAGCAGTTGAAGACTCGTCTGACTACTGCACCAGTGTTAGCATTGCCTTCAGGATCAGGCGGGTTCGTAGTATATTATGATGCTTCTCGAGTGGGGCTGGGCTGTGTATTGATGCAGCACGATAGAGTTATCGCGTATGCTTCTCGGCAGCTGAGGAAACACGAACAGAACTACCCCACCCATGATTTAGAGATGGCTGCAGTGGTATTTGCACTTAAGATCTGGAAACATTACCTATACGGTGAGTCGTGCCAGATATTCACTGACCATAAGAGTTTGAAGCACATCTTCCAGCAGCGAGATCTGAACCTGAGACAGCACCGTTGGATGGAGTTGGTGAAGGATTATGACTGCGAGATTCTATACCATCCGGGCAAGGCGAATGTGGTGGCAGATGCTTTGAGTAGGAGGCCCGGAGGTAGCTTATCTTGCTTGAGCGCAGTACTGATGCAGTCGACGGCAGATTGGCAGGTGTTATGTGACAGCAGAGTGCAGTTCGAGTTTACTCCTACAGGGGGACAGCTGGCCCATTTCAGAGCACGCCCACAGTTCCTTGACCGTATCCGCGAGGCACAGTCCGGCGATGCCCGTATTTTAGAGATTATTGAGCAGATTCGGCAGGGCAGAGTTTCTGAGTTCGTGGTTGATGATCAGGGGATACTTCGATTTGGGACTCGACTGTGCGTGCCAGATTCAGAGGGACTGAGGCGTGATATTCTTGAGGAGGCACATAGATCAGTATACAGTGTTCACCCAGGTTCTACCAAGATGTACCGTGATTTGAGAGAGGTTTACTTGTGGGACGGGATGAAGAAGGATGTTACAGACTTTGTGTCGAGATGCCTGACTTGTCAACAAGTCAAGGCCGAGCACCAGAGGCCAGCCGGAGAGTTACAGCCTTTGCCCATCCCTGAGTGGAAGTGGGAGCAGGTCTCCATGGACTTCGTTGTGGGTCTACCTAGGACCAGTCGAGGGTACGACTCTATTTTGGTGATTGTGGATCGACTGACGAAAGCGGCTCACTTTCTGCCAGTGAAGACCACTTTTGGATTTTCTCAGCACGCCCAGGTTTATATTGATGAGATAGTGTGACTGCATGGCGTTCCGACTTGCATCGTGTCCGACCATGGCACCCAGTTTACCAGCCGATTGTGGCAGAAACTCCAGGAAGCATTGGGCACCCGATTGAGTTTTAGCACAGCCTTTCATCCGCAGACTGACGGTCAGTCGGAGCGTACGATTCAGACTCTTGAGGACATGCTCAGAGCTTGTGTTTTAGATTTCGGTGGTAGCTGGGATCGTCATTTGCCTTTGATCGAGTTTTCCTACAATAATAGCTTTCAGGAGACGATTCAGATGGCACCTTTCGAGGCTTTATATGGGAGGAGATGTCGATCGCCTGTATGTTGGACAGAGCTTAGGGAGAGCAGTATTTTGGGTCCACAAATCATACAGGAGACGACCGAGAAGATACAGCTGATTCGGGACAGGATGAGAGCGGCACAGAGCAGGCAGAAATCATATGCTGACAGGCGCCGTCGCCGACTCGAGTTCGCTGTTGGCGATCATGTTTTCCTGAAGGTCTCTCCGATGAAAGGTGTGATGAGATTTGGGCGGAAAGGGAAACCGAGTCCTAGATATGTTGGTCCTTTCGAGATCCTAGAGCGTGTTGGTCCAGTCGCTTATCGGTTAGCTCTTCCGCCTAGCTTTCCCGATGTTCACCCCGTATTCCATGTCTCGATGCTCCGCAAGTACCTTCATGATCCTTCCCAGGCGATTCAGCACCAGACAATCCAGCTAGAGCGTGATCTTTCTTTCACCGAGCAGCCGGTGGTCATTTTGGATCGGCAGGTGAAGAAATTGAGGTCGAAGGTTATACCGTCTGTCAAGGTCCTTTGGCGTGGCCCGAACAGCAAGGAGGTCACCTGGGAGACCGAGGTCGAGATGAGGAAGAGATATCCCCATCTTTTTGAAGGTATGCGTAGTTAAATTCTAAATTCGGGGACCGAATTTCTTTAAGGGGGGAAGATTGTAACTCTTCGAAAACCGTTTAGGCAGTTTTTCGGAAATCGGCAAAATTTTCAGCTTTTTCCGTAAAAAGTCAAAATAGGTATTTTTCATTGTAGACCTAATTATACAAAATTTAGATAAGATATTACTATAATTTTGTCACTAAAATGTCACTTATAATTTTCTAGTTAAATAAAAAAAATTCGTAATTAATTATTTTTTTTATTATTTTAAGCTTTTTTTAAATACATTAAATTAGGGATAAATACAAATTTAATTGGGTAAATTTCATAATTAGGAGTCTTTATAAGCTAAAATATGGTGTTAATAAAATTATATCATGTCTTGCAAACTTTTGGTTTTAGGGTGGGAAATTTAATGGAAAAATGGTGTAAAATGAAGTAAAAATGGGTTTTTTTGTAAAAAGGTTGACATGAAAGCATTAAATGATAACATATGATGTTTTATTGACCTAGAAACTTCTCCAAAAATCTCACACCTCCTCCTCAAGCTGCTGGCCGAGCCTCCTTGCTGAAATCCCTCATCTTCTCACTTCATTCTTGCTTCTAAAATCATGATAAAATCAAGAAAAATCCACAAAATTGCACCATTTTCTTCATAGATTCAAAACAAAACCTTAATCCCTCCATTCCCTAACCCTAATTAGTTAGAGGAGTGGAGAAAGAAGACCTTTTTGGAGGCTAAGTGCAAGAGGTTCACCACTTGTGAGGTGAAGATTCTAATCTATTTGTTAACTTGTAGTTTAAATGTGCTAAAATTGAATTTTTAAGTGTTAATTTAGTAGTAATTGTTTATTTAGGAAATTCAAGAATGGGATTTGATTTTTGAATTAGGGTTTGTAGCATGGTTGATGGAGTTAAGTTAGGGTTTGGTTATCTAATTAGTTAGAGTGGTGAATTGTGCGATATTGCGCTCGCTAGATCGATAAAATTGCGATATTTGCATCGAATCGGTATGCTTTTTGCTTACTAGATTTTTATAAAAATTAGAATGTGATCTAATTGCGTTATATTAGCGATATAATTATCTTCATAAACGACTATTAGAGTGCGCGAACGCGGGGTTTTGTCTAGCCGGGTTTTAGTTTTGTCGATTTCCCCGAAATGACGATTCTAGTTAAGATTTAGCGATTTTCGTGTGTTTTCCCGCGCACCGAGTGCACGTTATGTTTAATTCGAGAGCGTCGATATTTTTATATTGTGACTTGCATCGTTTTAGGATATGTAATCTTATGCTTGGTGTTCTGCAAATATAGGATCGGTCGGGGAAACATCGGACACGGCGCGTAAAGGCAAGGCGGTGGTCGGATCGGATTAGCGATGCATTCAGGTGAGTAGATGTATTCATCTATAGGGGAATCGTCTGGATGTCGTGATGCGCCCCCCCTAGTTAGGATTACCCTACTTTTTGCAAGATTTATTTTGTTAGCTAGCTTATCCATTCATGTACACTGCATACCCTTGTAGCGAACAGTATATTAAATTGCATGGACATTCATATAACATTCATATACACATATGCGATAACACTTCGTAGGACACGAACACCATTACCATTGGCATCTGTTGCACGCGCACTATTCATGTGACACACACGCCTTTGGTAATTGCCATGCCACGTGCACTATAGAACCTGTTTAACTTAGTATCGTCACTTGTATTCATACATGATATCTGAAATTGCATAGCTTGCATATACCTCGCATTATCATCATATTTACATAACTTTGTAGCCAAAATTCACATCATATACATGGATATCATAGACATTTAGCATATATAACATGTGAACATTTTGATTTTCTTGAGGATTTCAGTATTGCTGCGATTTCTGGATTCTTGGGGAAAACCGCAAGAATTTAACAAAAGCTTATATTTATCATTTTTAAAACAAAGTTGCGGTTTTCTCGTGATGTATGTGTCGTCCACCATGAGTTTTCATGTTTTCTGTTGGATTTCGAGACCCGATTCGAGGAGTGGATGAACCGTCTCGGGTACATGGTGGGCCCGGTATGGTACCCCGGGGCAAGAAGATCGAGTTGTAGACGATGAGCCTGGCAGGGGAAGACTACCTACCGGTGATGTCTGGCGCGGCGGATATCCGGAGGATACCGACCGTTATCGTGAGATTTGATGATATGGGCCGATCCGGACTGACGGAGCCCGATATTTGAGACTTTGTTACAGTGAGATATTGAGACAGATATGATTTCATATTTGGTGTCGATGCTTGACACGGGTTTTCAGATGATTTCTTGATGGTACTTAGCTATTATACAGATATTTATTTTCTAAAGATAAGAATGCAGTACCCTTAGCATTTAAAACACTTAAAGATTGAGTAATGACATTGCATACATGTGCATGCATATTAGGGATATTATATCATATATGGACATACATGTTGTGACGCATTGCGTGCATTCTTACGATTGCCTTACTAGATGTTATATTCTACTCACGAGCTGGCAACTCACCCCCGTTGTGCCACAGTGTCTTGCAGGTCGGACTCATTAGTCTTGTAGCAGCGGCTATCTTATCATCAGCTCCTTTTGCTCAGACTCGCGACATCGCCCGTAGGTGGGTTGCGAGAACACTTTGTTTCTTTTGCTCTATCATTGTATCTAGTATTCTCCATCTACCACTTTCTATTTGTATATGCGACCTAGTGATGAGACTGAGAGATTTGTATATTTGTGGTTTCTTTGGGGTCGAGCTCACTTGAGCCGGCATTGTGTTTTCTGATATTTTGCGTTTCTTTTATGCTCTTTTCTTGATATTACTTATATATTGCATGTGGTTGTGATCCGCCTTGGGCGAAGAGCTAGCTCCCGCTTGGGGATGCCATTTATGATTACAGGTTATATATATCTTGTTGTACCCATTTTGGGGGATAGAAAATACAAGGGAGACTCTGCCGAAATTTTCGGGAATTTTTGATTGTTTTTAAAAAGGGTTTCAATGCAACTTAATTGGTTTAAAAACTGTTTTTATTAAAGGTTTTCCTTCACTCACTTTTGATTTGGTTTAGATTTTTCTGGGCTTTGGCTGACTTAGGTTACGTTACGCCTTTAGACGTCTCGTAATCTAAGTGCCAGTCACGTTCCGTACCTTCGGGTCGTGACATCATTAAATCAACACTTGATTTAACGATCCGGTCATATCGCATATAACCGACTAGTATTCAATGTATCGGCTTATCGAATCAATCCTTGATTCGATAACTAGGTTATATCGCATACAACCATATCGATACATTCATCACGAGAATAGAATACGGTATCACATACACGCATTATTCTCGGTCCCGCACATATCTCATATGCGCTCCTATTTCGTTTCGCTTGAGCCAGGAAACCTCTGTGTAGGACTCTAAAGACTCGTCAATACGCCGGCAGCAGGTGATGATCATATCAAACACCCACAAGCCGCAAGTGGTCTGCTAAACGTAACGGCCACCCGGGTATTGAGCGATCAGAAGATCGACGAGCAAGCCCGCTCACACTCCTGTGAATCCAACCAGTAACACTTACCGTACAGTCCGGTCTCATCGTCTGATATGTCGCATATCTCGTCTAGGGGTGGTAAACGTTAGACCCCAATAGCTCGATAAGTCGTGTCGATATGAGGTCTATAACAGTTCGAGTAACTACTGGTAACACTTACCAGTAAATCTCAGCAACCCTGGCCAGGGATTTCCAGTTATAGCCAATCGAACACAGCGCAACATCAACTCCCTATACCGGGAGAGACGAATCCCCTCCTATCGCTCATTGCCTCCATGTGATTCGGGACTGGACCCAAAAACCACCATTTTGCATGCCCTCTTGGACATGGTAAGGTGGAAATCAAAGCACAGTGGGAACCACACAAGACTCTATGACGATCTCGGGTCAACAGACTACGCTGTACCAGTGTCACCAGAGAACTGCCATCTGACGTAAGGTATAATACCATCTGGGAGTTCTCGGCGAGTCCGTCCAGTGTACCCAGTCTCTACTGAGCACCCGTATATCATCTCTGATGTCAAACACCAATGGATATGGGATCATCCATCGCCTATCTGTATGGGTCGAGAAGGTATACGCTAGTCTACTCTGGTATATCGATGCCCCGTCTCGATACACCCACGACTAGGGACCTTGAAGGATGTACTTATAGACTACCATGTCCCCACTAGTATGTTCTGCATCATAGTCCAGGTAGTCAAGTACACATCCTAGGGGCTTTACCAACATGTAACAGAGAGACAATCAGTGTACACGTTAAGGTAAAGGGTAACCAGATAGCATACTATCATGTCGAGCAAGAAAGTCCTCCCTATATATGTCCCAGCATCCACTACAATATACATCCAATGTTCAGTAATGTCCTCTAGGGCATACATATAACTAACAATCTCCCACTTACACTAGGACCATCTGATAGCTGTGGTTGCAGTATCTCATACTCAACCATCCCATAAAAGTCTCTCTCTGGGAATAGGCCTTCGTGAGTGGATCCGCCATGTTTTCCTCTGAGTCTGCTCTCCTAACCTCGATCACCCTGGAGATCAACCATCTCCACGATCAGGTGACACTGCCTTAGAATATGTCTGGATCACTGATGGGACCATCGTTCCTTGGCATAAGCCACAACTCCATTGTCACACAATGGGAGGAACATAGTTTATCTCATGAACCAATATACACCCAAACAGTCTCTTTGGTAGCATCTTTAGTAGCGGTGTATCCTGCCTTTATCGTCTAGTATGTCACGGTATCTAGCTTGGAACTCTTCCAACATACCGTCCCTTTACTGAGGGTAAAGACAATGCCTGTGACTGACATTCAGTCGTCTTTATCACCCTGGAACCCTTCCAGTGATTCTCCCCAGGATCAACTGATACCATCTCACTACAACTAGTGAGTATCCTAACATCCACTTAGATCTATCTCATAGATCCAAAATCCAGGATTTAGTAGGTATCACTTTGATCCTATATGGAGAATCCTTGTGATAAGCGGAGATTGACTGAGCGTAGCATAGGAAACTCCTTCCCTATCTTGAGTATGTCATCCACGTACTCTACGAGGATCGTCACCATACTCCCTACTACCTTTTTGTTTATACAAGGTTCATCTACCATTTTGATGAAGTCAAACTTTTTGACTACTACATCAAAACAGACGTTCCAACTCCGCGATGCCTGCTTTATCCTATAAAGCATCTTGTACATATTTCCGCTGCTCCCACTGTCTACGAAGCCCTCTGGCTGTGTACTTACAGACGCACTCTTCTAAAACACCATCTAGAAAAGCAGTCATGGCATCCAACCGCCAGATATCATGGTCATGGTATGTTGCCGTGGCAAGTAGGATCCGGATGGACTTAAGCATAGGCACTGGAAAAGGTTTCATCATTATCCACGCCTGGTCGATGACGAAAAACTTTAACAAGTCTAGCTTTGAAAGTCTCAACTTTTCCATCTACACCAAGTAATCTTCTCAAGATATACTTGCTCCTGATGGGGATTTAACCCTTCAGATATAGCAACCAAAGTCCATACTTTGTTGGTGTACATGGATTCCATCTCAGATCACTAAGCATCCAGCCATTCTTACAGAGTCTTACTCCTGATGGCCAGCTCGAAGCTAGTTGGGTCATCATCTCATGATGCAATCCTCGCTCCCACTGTCATAGAGAAACAGAAGTATCTCTCAGGTGGGTGAGGAACCCTACTAGATCGGTGGAGAGGCTGAGGTTCGTTGGAATCTACTGAATCCTTTGGTTCTATCAAATCATCTGCTGTAGTTTGCATAGCTGGAACCTTTCCAGTTCTACATAACAGACCTTGCCTCGAGCTTGTTCGGATTTTTCTTTTAGACATAGGCCGGACAACCCCAAATCTTAACTAACTTAAGATATGGGCTCTTCCCTTTCCATATTACATATGAAGCGGTAGGCAACTGATTTGATTCGAACCCTATTCAATAGGTATGCAGCTTCATAAGTGCATAACCCCCAAAAGAAAATAGGTAACTCAGTAATACTCATCATAGAGCACACCATATCATATAGGGTGTGATTGCTCCGCCCCGATATACCATCGTGCAATGGTGTATACGGAGGAGTAATGCTGAGAGAGAATCTCATTCTCCTTTAGAATAGTCTAGGATTTCCGTGCTCAAGTATTCTCCTCCTTGATCACATCAAAGGACATAATACTTTTACCCGTATTTTGGTTCTCTACTTCCAACTTATATTCTGTGAATATCTCAAAAGTTTCGGACTTGTGTTTCAACAGGAACATATGTCTGAATCTTAAGAGATCATCAGAGAATGTAATGAAGTACAAAGAACCGGTCTTGGCATGTGTAGACAGGGGACCTACATACATCAACATGTATCATCCCAAGAGTTCACTAACTCTTTCTCTGTTTCCAATAAACAGAGCTATGGTCATCTAATCTTTGTGACATGACTGGAAAGTTTCACAAGATGTAAATTCAAACTGATTTAAATATGCATCTAAATGTAACTTAGCTAGTCGGGTCGCATTGATATGACCTAGTCTACAATACCTCAAGAAGGATCCGTTCATTTCTGAACTCTTCCTCTTGTGTGTGTTCTGTACACTAAGAACTGTAGTTTGATTTAGAACATTAATGCTTTTAGATAACGTGCCTGAACCGATCAACTTTTGATATAGGAAATTTCCAAAACATTATCCAACAATAAAAAATTTTATCGTTTCTTTACTAATAAAGAGACAGATATGATTTTGTATATCAGGTTCGGTATCTAATAACATTCGTTCAGAATCAATGTATTACAATACAGGGTGACAGTGACCAACAGACTTGGCTGCAACACTTGCCCCGTTTTCTGCCTCATGCGTTCTCAGTTTTCTACCTTTTTGTAGCCCTATGTAACAGATTACATATCTGGGATCCTGATCCGGTATCATATACCCAGGATGCAGAGGATACTGAGAAACAGTTCTTTGTAACGAATACACCCGAAGGAGATGCATCAGCATGCACTTTCTTCGTTTGGGCGGCACGGAAAATCTGGTATTCCCCTATTTCCTGCTCTGTCTTATAACAATTATAAGTTGGAGCGGGACCAACGTTCCCCAGCTCAGTATAACAAGCGGGTTCGGTCAATGTATCCGTATTATTATCTTGATTAAGGCGTGATATGGTCGCTACCTGGAGAGAGAGAGAAGAAAACACTCAGCGTGCGCTCTTGCAAGAATAGATTGGTTATTATTTTATCTAATCAGGATGGCTCCCACTGGTTTTATCAAATCTTCCTTCAAACCCTAAAAGGAAAGACTAGCCGGGATTAATTACACGCTACAAGTTCGCCAATCTTTCAGCCAGGCCAGTGTCGGTACTTTGAGGGAGGTCCCCCGTGCTTTCGCACGGACCTAATTAAAGTAAACCTCGTTTTCCCAGAGGCGTAACCCCGTTGACACCTTTCTAGACACCTACTTGATCGGCTAATTGTAATGTGTAAAACTCTCCCAGGAGTAACAATTGCTCGCAGTGGGTATTGGGATCCAACTATCTCATAGAAGGTATGCAATCTCATTGCAAATTTCAACACTTGAAATTCCCGATAATATTTTTGCCCTTAGCGTCCTATGACCTTGACAAAGGCCAACAAATCATAGGCTGCTAGTCAAGTTCAACCCGTCATTTCTTGATTGAATCAAACCCACCCGTACGACCCTTGACGAAAGCCAACAAAGCCGCACGACTACCCTAATCCAATCGCATCGTATGCAAGCAGATAAGCAGCATATAGCTACCGCACACTGCACCTTGACGAAAGCCAACAAATGCAGCACGAATACTAAACAGTTCTTATCTGAAATGACGGAGGGCTACGACAGGTTTTTCTGAAAACCTATTGCGTAATGAACTTGATATCGTTGTAGAATCAAGTGAAGTTTTGAAATGGAGTGATTTTGAGGCTTTTCTAGTTTTGCTAAAGGGGTCACTCCCGGTGAAGGGATCGTCGGCCCTTTCCTCGTCGAATGAGGTGCGGGATATATCATATATATCACTGTGCAAAGCAGAAACTATAGAAGTAATCAAAAGTCAAACCGAGTGTGTAGCATCTGCCAGTTATTGCTAAAGGAGTCACTCCCGGTGAAGGGATCTCGGTCCTTTCCTTATTGAATAAGGTGCAGGATATATCATATATACCGCTGTGCAAAGCAAGAACTGTAGCTACCTGTTTTATTTTGAAATTCGATTCTACAACATCTTAGGTTTCTTTCTACTTTCATTAATCACATTAATGAAGTCCCATCATTTAAGTACCTAAACATTACAGATAAATACGACGTACACTTATGCCATCCGCATTCGCCTCGATGTCCCCTCGTGCACCGTTAGGTTAGGTAACTAACGACAGAGCGGGGCAGGGCTAGCGCGGGTGTAAAACATAAGTAACGTCTATATAATATATCATATATACTATATACTGTATCTATAACAGAACATCAAATGATCACATCACAGATATCGCAGCAGAAGAAACATATGAAACATTGGATATACTAGGACGTCCATGTTTTCAATACGAGCCAGTATAAAACACGGATTCCACGGTCGTGATGAATAGCCAATCCCACACCCCTAGACCCCTACGAGAGCGGCAAGCAACCCTACCAATTCTAGGGTTAGGAGACCCGGACTCGACTCCTCGAGATGGTCTCCCACTGGACCCTAGAACCCGGTTACTTGTGCTCCCCTCCTTGGGTCTATCCTAATGCGGAAAAGTAAATAATATACAAAGGGTGACAACTTCCGCAACCTGGAAGTGCCCCAATAAAAGAATATTACATACAAGTTTTTACATGAATGAAAATGAAAAAACACTCATCTCACATAAAACCCCCCCTGGCTATTCAAACACGACGATCAAATATAACATATCCAGCAACACATAACATCACATGTCATCAACGTAAGTAAATATGCGCATCCCAATTGTCGTTGACATATAGCAACGAAACCGGCGATACCACATATTACACTTACGGTCACAAAAAAGAAAGTGTAAAACTACAACAGTTGGAATCCGCAACCTCCTCAGACATCACATGCCTGACCAAATGAATTCCTTAGACATCACATGCCTAACAATTATAAACCCCGCATTTTTTTCTCTATATCGAAAACTCTTTTCAATATTAAGTCGGGCAATTCAACAGGATTCCCGACTTGCTGATCGAATGCTCGTCGCAAACTTTAGTAGGCGGCCGCACCCCCGATGCCGTCGACGAAGTGCACCAAGGCGGAACACCGCTGCCGCGAGCACCCGAACGGATGCTTTCGGCGACGGGGTTCTCCTACAGTCACTTGGTCGGGGCTATGGGGTGTAGCTGTCTATTAAGTTTACCCGGTGAGTATCCGCGTACACTACGTGATTGCGACGGACTTTTGATCACATCAAAATTCCGTGGCAACCGATCATGTGAGACTAAAGTGCTATGTTTATAACATTCATTCAGTTATCGCATAACTATTTGTGAATTCCAATTATTGTATCACATTCCAGATAAATAGAAAATGTTAAACTTTCCGATCGAACATTCAAACACCCAAGGTTTCCCGATACAGCTCAACACATGAAAAAAGTTCAAAAACATCCAGTTCATGCCTCAGCACCAACGGTCCAGCCGTAGAAGGGTCAAGCCAACGCCTCACATGTGGCACGCCGTACTGCCCCAAACCCGAAAGTTCATAGGGCAGTTCAAGACGGTCACATAATCGAGTTAAGGTTTGTTGTCTTCTAGAGGGACCATCGCGTTACTTGCACTACTTAGAACGTCATTAAACTACGGAAAAGTCCAACAATTGGAAATTTCCCGGCAGGGGAAAAAGTGGGTATTTATATCCGGTCGAACCTTTTAACATATTCAACAAATTATCTGGAAAACACTTAGACAAAGTTTGATAATCCGATCGAAATACCGAGTCCCCAATACAACCCAGAATACTCAACTCTTTAATAAATATTAAAAATTCCCAGAAAACTCAGCATCATAAAATAGGAATTACTGTGGAAAAATGAAAAGACGACGTCATGATATGACCGCGGAACCGCCGCAGAAGATCGAGTTTTACTGTAATTCTTAGAAAGTCCTGCTGAATTTTCTGCATATTTTTAATTCTCAAAAATCCCCGATTTTAAAAAATGTACAGAGAGCAATTTGAGAGTTAGGGTTTCGGTTCGATCGGACTTCTAACTCCGTCTACGCATCGCCTAAGGCTCTAGCTAGGCTCTGATACCACTGTAGGGTTCCTAGGCACTCTAAGGAGGTCTCACAAGGCATCAACCATGCCAATTACAAATTTTACGGGTGCCGAGAAACCCTAATACAAAAAATCGACTAGAATTTTAGGCGAAACAAGTAACTAGTTAACAATTTAACTAAAAGAACGGAAATACAACCTTTGTAGATCCGGTTCTCCACCTCCATAGCTCCATGACGAAGCCCCCTTGCTGTCCAAATCCAATCTCGGGCTCTAGCGTCGACTTCATCGGAGAAATGGGCGGGCTAGGTCATCGACGACGATGCCGAAGATGATCTACGTCGAGGCATCACAAGATCAAGCTCCCACTTCACCAAGTCATGAAACTTGTGAAGAAAACACACTCTACTACTTGGCAAGAGGTAGAGGATGAAGAAATAGGAAGTGGGTTCACTTTAGAATTGGATTTCTCACTCTTTTTCATCAAGATACCATTGATGGTTGCAAGCTTCTTCATGTTGAAGAAGAAGAAGAAGAAGAAGATAAAATATATTATGATAAGTATATCTAAAATAGAAAAGAAAAAGAATACTTATCATAATGCAACCATGGTCAAGTGTAGTGAATCAACTAGGGTTAAGTGAATGGTTAGGGTTAAGCATGAAGACAAAAATGGTGACTTAGTCAAAGCTTCATGAAGCTTCAACAAGCTTCATGAATGAATGCAAGCATTTTCTCTTTTCATGCCTTAAAAGGAAATAAATAAATAAATGAATAAATAGATATGAAAAACAAAACCCTAACCATTTAAATAACCATGGTTTAATCTTTACACTTAACCAAATAAGCATGCATCATCAAACATGATACAATCATGTGCACAAAAGTATATCACATATACAACTTGCACAATCCAAGTGAGAATATCCATTTAAAGTGAACCAATACTAGTTAATGCAAAGTAATATATCAAATATATAATTATACATTAAATCATTAAATCAACACTTGATTTAACGATCCGGTCATATCGCATATAACCGACTAGTATTCAATGTATCGGCTTATCGAATCAATCCTTGATTCGATAACTAGGTTATACCGCATACAACCATATCGATACATTCATCGCGAGAATAGAATACGGTATCACATACACGCATTATTCTCGGTCCCGCACATATCTCATATGCGCTCCTATTTCGTTTCGCTTAAGCCAGGAAACCTCTGTGTAGGACTCTAAAGACTCGTCAATACGCCAGCAGCAGGTGATGATCATATCAAACACCCACAAGCCGCAAGCGGTCTGCTAAACGTAACGGCCACCCGGGTATTGAGCGATCAGAAGATCGACGAGCAAGCCCGCTCACACTCCTGTGAATCCAACCAGTAACACTTACCGTACAGTCCGGTCTCGTCATCTGATATGTCGCATATCTTGCCTAGGGGTGGTAAACGTTAGACCCCAATAGCTCGATAAGTCGTGTCGATATAAGGTCTATAACAGTTCGAGAAACTACTGGTAACACTTACCAGTAAATCTCAGCAACCCTGGCCAGGGATTTCCGGTTATAGCCAATCGAACACAGCGCAACATCAACTCCCTATACCGGGAGAGACGAATCCCCTCCTATCGCTCATTGCCTCCATGTGATTCGGGACTGTACCCAAAAACCACCGTTTTGCACGCCCTCTTGGACGTGGTAAGGTGGAAATCAAAGCACAGTGGGAACCACACAAGACTCTATGACGATCTCGGGTCAACAGACTACTCTGTACCAGTGTCACCAGAGAACTGCCATCTGACGTAAGGTATAATACCATCTGGGAGTTCTCGGCGAGTCCGTACAGTGTACCCAGTCTCTACTGAGCACCCGTATATCATCTCTGATGTCAAACACCAATGGATATGGGATCATCCATCGCCCATCTGTATGGGTCGAGAAGGTATACGCTAGTATACTCTGGTATATCGATGCCCCGTCTCGATACACCCATGACTAGGGACCTTGAAGGATGTACTTATAGACTACCATGTCCCCATTAGTATGATCTGCATCATAGTCCAGGTAGTCAAGTACACATCCTAGGGGCTTTACCAACATGTAACAGAGAGACAATCAGTGTACACGTTAAGGTAAAGGGTAACCAGATAGCATACTATCATGTCGAGCAAGAAAGTCCTCCCTATATATGTCCCAGCATCCACTACAATATACATCCAATATACAGTAATGGCCTCTAGGGCATACATATAACTAACAGTAGGGGTCTAGGATGGGGTAATGTCTATTCATCACAACTGTGTAATCCGTCTTTTGTTGCAGGCTCTAAACAAACACGGATTGCTTGCAAATCCAATAAAGTTCATATGAGATTTGGAATGCCTATTATTGCGTCTGACGAATGTAAAATATCTATATATGATAGCTATTTAGACGTCACTTATGTTTTACACCCGCACTAGCCTAACCCCGCTCTGCCGTTAGTTAATTAACCTAACGGGTGATGACGGGACCCCGTGGCGAATGCGGATGGCATAAGAGGACGTTGTATTTTCGTTGTTTTCTGCAATGATAGGTTAATGATGGGACGCATTATTTATAATGCAAAGAAAATAAACCAAAAGATGAATCGTTGGAACAATTTAAAAGAAACCAGTCGGTTATTTTAAACAGATGATATTTTTTAATTGCGGAGCTTTAACCACTCCTTCTAAAAAGCTATCAGGTTCCTTCGGTTATATCAAGTTCACTACGTTCACGGTTTCGCCAAAACCATTCGTAGCCCTCCGTCATTTCATTTGGGTATTCAGTAGTATTCAAGCTATGTATTTTGACCAATGCCAAGGCATAGTGTTTGGTAGCTGCTGGGTATTCATTTGTTGCATAGATAGATGAGTTGGTTTGGGACAGTCGTATTATCATTTTGGCCAACGTCAAGGATATGTACTAATGGGTTCAAATTAACAAGATAATGATGGGTAGAAATTGACATGTGACTTATGATATTTTGACCAACGCCAAGGTCATAAGAGCATGGGGCAAAAATATATATCGGGAATTTCAAAAGAAACTGAAATTTGCAAAGAGTTGCATACCATTTGGAGTTTGATGAATGTTGGTAGGATTCCTTCAACATTATCATACAATGATATTTGGATCCCGATCCTACTGTGAGTATATGCTACTCATCAGGATATTCGTCACTTAACGATCAATGCTATAAACCAAGTAGGTGTCAAGAAAGGTGTCAGCGGGGTTACGCCCCCAGAGAAAAGAGGTTATTTAATTAAGGAACTTCGCGAAAGCGTTGGAAAACCTCCCTCGAAGTACCGACACCAGCCTGGCTGAACGGTTAAGCAAGTATTGTACAGTGAGAATAGTCCTGGCTAATTCTTCTTTTATGGTTTGAGGAAGGATTCGAGAAACAGTGGGAGCCATCCAGTTTAGATAAATTAAAAACCATTCTAAACTTGCAAGAGCATCATGCTAAAGAGTTTTCTTCTCTCTCTCCTAATTGCAGCGACCCTGAAAATGACCGGCCTTAAGTTACTTTTAAAGAAAAATATACTGACAGGGCCAAACTATAAAGATTGGCTGCGGAATGTCAAAATGGCCTTGACTTATGACAAATTGGGGTATGTCCTCACCACTACGGCACTTGAAGTCCCAGGTCCCAAATCCAATAATGCGGATAAGGAAATCCGCAAAACCTGGGATTTAGATTGCGCGAAAGCCAAGTGCATCGTGCTTGCCTCGATGAACAATGAACATTAGAGGAGGCACGAGGATATGGATCTTGACTCCATATTTCTCCATACAAAAGATCTGTATGGGGAGCAATCTCGTATAGCAAGATACGAGACCTCAAAGAAGCTGTTTCAAGCGAGGTTGGCTGTCGGGTCATCGGTAGAAGAACATGTCCTAAAGATGATCGGCTATATAGAAGAGCTCGCAGACCTTGAGACGACTTTGGATAATGAGCTCTATACAGACCTTATTCTCCAGTTCCTCCCTCCCACCTACGCCCAGTTTATTCTGAACTTCAACATTCAAAGAAAAGAAGTTGAACTTTCAGAACTCCTTAACATGTTGAGGAGTGCAGAGGGCACCTTGCAGAAGGCAAGGAAAACACCCGCTATGTTTGTTCGCGGTACTTCTTCTTCCAGGGCCAAGGCTAAAACCAAAGGAAGGAAGAATAAGGCCCCCAACAGACCTAGAGGAGGTGTTAGTAAGGTGGCAGGGAAGGGAAAGAAAAAGTTTACGGTACCGGTACTGGCCCAGGATGAGTGCTTCTATTGTCACAGGAAAGGGCACTGGAAAAAGGATTGCAAGGCGTGGAGTGCCAAGAACCAGGAACCGAAGCAAGCTGTGGCTTCGACTTCAGGTGTGTTTGTAATTGAGAATTGTCTGTCAATCAATTCTACTTCCTGGGTATTGGATACCGGATCAGGATCTCATATTTGCAATTCATTGCAGGCACTGAGAAACCGTAGAGGGCTGAAGGAAGGTGATATGACTCTGATGGTTGCTAACGGAGCTACCGTGGGAGCTGTGTCCGTAGGGGATTATCACCTGGGATTGACGAGTGGACACATTTTGGTTTTACATAACTGTTTTTGTGTACCCAGCTTAACGTGTAATATCATATCTGTTTCCTTGTTATCAAATAAAGGTTATGATTTCACGTTTGGAAGTGGTGTTGTTAACATCCACCTTAATCATGATTTGATTGGATCCGGTACACTGGATAACGGTATATATGTGTTAAACCAACTCCAAATTTTCAATGTCCAGAACACACTAAAAAGAAAGTCTCCAGATTTAAATAAAGCTTTCTTATGGCATTGTAGACTGGGTCACATCAATGAGAGAAGGTTGACTAAGTTGCATAGAGAAGGATATTTGGACTCATTCGAATATCAAACTTATGACACTTGTCAATCTTGTCTCAAAGAAAAGATGACAAAGCTCCATTTACTTGACATGGAGTAAGAGCGAGTGAGCTCTTAGGACTCATACACAGCGATGTATGTGGTCCAATGTCTACATATGCAGGAGGTGGTTTTTCCTATTTCATTACTTTCACGGATGATTACTCAAGGTACAGATTCATTTATCTGATGAAACATAAATCCAAGGCTTTTGAGAAATTCCAAGAGTATAAGAATGAAGTAGAAAACCAAACCGGCAAAAGTATCAAGACACTAAGATCTGATCGAAGTGGTGAATACTTTAGTGCCGAGTTCCTAGATTACCTAAAAGAGAAAGGAATTCTCTCTCAGCTTACTCCTCCATACACTCCACAGCATAACGGTATATCGGAGAGACTGAATCGAACCCTATTGGATATGGTACGATCCATGATGAGTAATGCTGAGTTACCGCGATCTTTTTGGGGTTATGCGCTAGAATCAGCGGCATATCTTTTGAACATGGTACCTACCAAGACTGTGCCTACCACTCTATATCAGATGCGGAGTGGGAAGATACCCTATCTTCAGTATCTGAAAATATGGGGATGTCCAGCTTTTGTTAAAAAGTAGCATGTGGACAAGCTCGAGGCACGATCAGTAAAGTGTAAGTTTGTGGGATATCCAAAGAACTCCAAGGGGTATCTATTCTATTACGCAGAGGAACAAAAGGTGTTTGTTTCTCGTAATGCCCATTTTCTAGAATATCAGTTTTTAGAAAAGGAAATAAATGGGAGCGAAATAGAACTGGAAGAAATTCCAGAACCACAAACTAATACTGAAAGTTTGGTAGAACAAGTAGTTTAAGAAGAACAGGACATTCCCGCACCCCTCCGCAGGAGTAGTAGGCCGTCTCATCCGTCTGAGAGATACTACAGTTTCTCATAGATGGGGATAGAGAGGATTGCATCATAGATGATGATGAACCTACTGGCTTCCAGTAGGCCATCCAGAGCGGCGACTCGGTACGATGGCTAGATGCAATGCGGACCGAAATGGAGTCCATGTACACCAACAAAATATGGACTTTGGACTTTGCTCCAGATGGGGTAAAACCCATAGGATGCAAATGGATCTTCAAGAAAAAGATTGGTGTAGATGGACAGGTGGAAACCTATAAGGCTAGACTTGTTGCAAAGGGTTTTCGTCAAAGACCTGGTTTGGCCTATGACGAAACTTTTTCTCCAGTGGCTATGCTCAAATCCATTCGGGTCCTTCTTTCTATTGCTGCCTTCTATGATTATGAAATCTGGCAGATGGACGTAAAGACGACTTTTCATAATGGAAATTTGGAAGAGTGCGTCTATATGGATCAGCCAGAGGGTTTCAATCAGAGAGGGAGCAGCGGGAAAGTATGCAAGTTGCTTAAGTCCATTTATGGACTAAAGCAGGCATCGCGGAGTTGGAACATATGTTTTGATGAAACAGTCAAAGAATATGACTTTATCAAAAATCCAGATGAACCGTGCATATATAGTAAAGTTGTAGCAAGAACTGTCGTATTCCTCGTCTTGTACGTGGATGACATTCTATTGATAGGAAATGACATTCGTATGCTACAATCTGTCAAAGGATTCTTGTCACACAGGTTCTCCATGAAAGACCTGGGTGATGCCTTTTACATTCTGGGGATCCGGATCTATCGTGATAGATCCAAGAGGATGTTGGGACTTTCGCAGTCCAGGTATATCGACACTGTACTGAAAAGATTCAGTATGGAAGATTCTAAGCGCGGTAATCTACCGGCTTATCACGGAATCACCCTATCCAAAGAGATGTCTCCCAAGACTGATTTGGAAAGGGAACGCATGTCTATTATACCCTACGCTTCTGCGGTAGGCTCTATAATGTATGCGATGTTGTGCACCAGACCAGATGTAGCTTACGCACTGAGCGTGGTAAGCCGGTATCAGTCAGACCCAGGGGAGAAGCACTGGATAGTAGTAAAGAACATTCTCAAGTACCTGAGGAGGACTAAGGAGATGTTCTTGGTTTACGGCGGAAAAGACCTCGGGATGGAGGCCTATGCTGATTCCGGCTTCCAGAGTGATAAGGACGATTCCAAGTCCTTGTCGGGTTATGTCTTTACCCTCAATGGAGGGGCGGTGTGCTGGAAGAGCTCCAAGCAGGACACCGTTGCTGATTCGACGATGGAAGCGGAGTATATAGCTACTTGCGATGCCGCAAAAGAAGCAGTCTGGATGAAGAAGTTCCTAACAGAACTTCAGGTGGTTCCTACCATTGTTGATCCAATACCTCTGTATTGAGACAACAACGGAGCTATAGCTTTAGCGAAGGAACCAAGGTCCCATCAGAAGTCCAGACACATCTTAAGGCGGTATCACATGATCAGGAAGATCATTGATCGTCGGGAGATCGAGGTTCGGAGAGTTGCTACTGAAGAGAACATTGCTGATCCATTCACAAAGGCCCTACCTCAGATTCAGTTCGAGAAGCTACTCGAGATCATCGGTCTTCGATATGCCAGTACATGGCCCTAGTGCAAGTTGGAGATTGTTAGTGTATATGCCCTAGAAGCCATTATTGTATCATACTAGTTTGTATATTACTTAATGGAAGCATGGGATATTCACATGTATATAACAGTCTTGCTAAACATGGTAGTATGCTACTTGGTTTTTTCTATCTTAATATGTAAGTATACGTATTGATGAGCTCTTAGGATCTTGCTTGACTACCAGCGTTGTGATGGCAGTCACACTAGTGGGGGCTGGGTAGTCTACAAGCACATCCTTATTCAGGTCCCTAGTCGTAGGATTATCGAGACAGGGCATCGATACTCCGGAGTAGACTAGTGTGTACGCTTCTCATTCCAGTTGGGGAGATGGTCTGTCCCACAGCCGTCAGTACGTCGTACTGGAGATAGTATGCAGGTGCTCGTTAGGTTACGGGTACACCGGACAGGACTCACAGGAAACCGTTGGTTGGTTTTATACCAGTCGTCAGTGAACAGTTCCCAGGTGACATGAGTACAGCATAGTCCGCAGACTTGACACTGCTACTTCGCCTCGAGTGTGTCCCACCGTTCTTAGATTGCTACCCTACCACGGCTCAAAGGAGTCGTGCAAAAAGGTAGCAGTTGGGTGCAGTCCCGAGCACTTGGAGGCAGTGGTGGTTAGACAGGATTCGTCTCTCCCGGTATTGGGGGTTGATATTGCGCTGTGTCAGAGATCCATTACGCAAAGTCCCTGGCCAGGGAAAGCGAGATTTGCTGGTAGGTTCCAGTAGTTTCTCAGGATGTAATGGGCTTCACTCCGACACGACTTATACCGCTATTAGGGGACTGACGCTTGCCGCCCCCCTAGGCCCGATATGCGATAGTCTTAGACGAACAGACCAGACTGTACGGAGATTGTCACATCAGACTCAGTAGGAGTTCGGATGGGTTTTCCTCATCGACCTTCTTATCGACATCTACCTGGGGACCGTTACGTACAGCTAGTGCCGCTTACGGTCTGTGGTTAAACCCACTGCCAGCGTAGTAGTCGAGTCTCCAGAGTCCCACACAGAGAGTTTCCCTACTCCAGGCGAAACGATATAGAGGTTGTATGGTTTTACGACAAGGGTTCGGACACATACGTGTGTTTACGCACGTACGACATCCGGACAATTTTTATTAGTTGGCTTTGGTTTAAGCCAGTTTCTATTATCCGGTTATTGGATTTATACCGTCTAAAGTTTTTCCGTGTTTTCACGGATCGGAGGGGCGTTCTCGTAATTGTGCGAGAAGCTTCTAGAAGATGGTGACTTGGTGGTTAAGGTGGCATATGCATTAAATGGGATTAGTGACTCATTTGAGTGATTCATCCATGTCATTAATGCATCATAAATGCTTAATGACTCATGGAGATGAATCACCCATTAGATATTTATGGAGCATGGTTGTTAAATGATTTACTTGATTTATCTTGTTATTCTTTATGCTTCATATATATTATGAGAGCTCATTATCTCATTCCATTCTCTTGCTCACCTTCTCTCTCCTCAAGCTCTCCCTCTTCAAACCCTAATCCTCCCCTCTCATGTGTTGAGTACAAGGATTAGATTAGACTACTTAATCCTTAACCAATCTTTATATCACCTAGGTTGCTTAGATTAGCGGTTTAAGAAACCTAGTTACCTCTAGTTTGAGGTGAATCTTGTGGTAAAGCTCTCGGGTGGATCTTCTACTACTTAGAGAAAGCTGGAGAGGACGTGGAGAACGACAAGACGAAGGACTCGGATCTTTAGGTATAATCACTTTTCATAGTAGTTGTAAACTCCTATGTTTGTTGTTAGTTATTGTTTATGCAAAGATTTTCGGTTAGTCGATGTTTATGCCTAAAACAAGATCGTTTTTCATTATTCCGCCTCCCTGCAAGTCGTGGGGTGTTGTACATCGACTTACACCATGTACCATTATCACCAGAGAACTGCTAACTGAAAATAGGTATAATATCATCTAGGAGTTCTTGGTGAGTCCGTTCAGTGTACTCATTCTCCAATGAGCACCTATATACAATCTTCGTTGTCAAACACCAATGGCTGTGAGACCAACCATCGTCCCGCTCGAGGTCGAGAAATGTATACACTAGTTTACTCTAGAGTATTGATGCCCCGTCTCGATACTTCCACAACTAGAAACATTTAACGATGTGCTTATGGACTACCCAGGCCCCACTGGTATGATTTCATCATAATCCTAGTATTCAAGCAAAATCCTAAGAGCTTTATAAACGTATATAAGCGATACGTAATAGGAAGTAAAATATATACACATGAATGATAAAGTAAACCAGATAGCACATTATCATTTCGAGCAAGAATGTTCTATTCATATAGGTCCAAGCACAATTACAACAATTGCCTCAGGGCACCTATATCAAACAACATTACAGAATGGATCAATTTATGAGCAGGTCGCATTAACCATCTGGGTTGATTTGACCGTGAGTTTGAATTGATTGGAACTTAGGTCGAACGTTGACTTATCTACCTGTAGGCATTGCTTCTGTAGTTTTTCTACAGATGGTAAAATCATTAATATGTTCATTGCAATTAATTTACCCCAACGAACGCAGACCAAACTAATGTGAAGGCACATGCTAATATTACCTATTTCAAACCTCACAAATGATTACTCGATACATAGCCGCTATACTTGTATGGAAATGAAGCGTCAATTTGAGTCGATTACTACATCAGTAGAATGCTGAGTTTATGCACACCAGGATGTGCGTATTTGATTGATCAGTTTGGAAACTGAACTCAAGCGACGAGTATCAATTTGAGCAGTTTTGGAAACTGTGCGAGAAAATGGAATTGTCAGAAAGATGATAATCCCGTGCATTGTGACAAATCAATGTTGCAGACAGATGAAATATTATACTTTAAGTATGTCAAGCAACATGTTGGCGCAAGGCGATCTTCCTATATCGTTTTAGGAAGATGCGCTCTAGAGAGCTGCTCACGTTTCTCAACGGTGTATCTTCATAAATTTAATATTATCAGCACCTATTAGATGTAGAGGAGCGAGAGACCAAGAGGGTCACTTGTGTCCGTATTATATACTGCTTTAATACATTTACTTAAAACCACTTCACATTCATATGAGAAGTTGGGCCCTTGAGGTGACTCAAAGGGACATGTATTTGTAGGCTAGTACGTTTGGACGGTGGCTGCAATAGGTCATGCAAAGTTGAGTTTCTCAGAAGGAACCGCTGCAAAAGGTGAAAGAGGGTCGAGATTTAGGTTCTTAAAAGGCATATAAACTTCCTATCCACCGGCGTAGGATGATTGTGTTTTCTTCCAACGGCTGGGAACAGTGGGAACCTTATTAGTCAACTAACGCGGGAGAAATGGTTTTCTCGATTAAAGACTTGTAGGAATTTTCTTTGTTTCATAACGTATAAAAAATTAGTATTCTCCAACAGTTAAGGACAGTGGGAGTTTTTGTCGGTTAGCACAAGAGAAATCGATTTTTCTCAAGAAGCTAAGGACAATAGTGGTGAGATTCTTGGTGATAGTTTTGAGTCAATCACAGAAACCCCAAACCTTGTAATCTATCACGTCCCACTTCCTAAAAGACGGGAGCAGACACGTGACGAGACCCACGACGTATTTATTCTGAGAAGGTCCTTTCTCGAAACAAATACGCTAAACTTATAAAAGCAATATAAAAAGTAGCAAGAATAGAAAAGTGAAATAAAATCCAACCACTTTATATTACATTTCAATTTTTATAGAGTTTCAAACCGATACAAGATGCCTGAATAAGAAACATAAATATAAAGAGCCTAAACAGTGGCATACTGAAAAAATGTAAAAGCTGGACTGAAAACTAAGAATCTGCATGCAATGCAAACTGGTTGAAATCCACTTCAGCCGGTTCCACCTCCTCAGTCCCTAGATCACCTGATAAACATTCCAAAAAATAAAGAGATGGGTGGAATGCCCATCAGCGAACTTGCGCTCGGTAAGTCCCCAAGATAGGTGTGAATTATATGAATAAAGTGTAAGGTGATATGTGATATAATATGAATAGCCATCATGAGCATATGAACAAGTATGATATGGAAATGTACATGGTAACTATGCAATACATGGGCATGGTGATATAATATAGCATGTTTTGGTCAACCTAAGCATATAATAAGTGTGTATGGTGAATACGAAGTGAATATCAATGTGTCCTAAAAAGTCTCTATGAGGGTTAACTAATCTAATATCAGTTCAAGTGTGAATGTCAACAAAATCTCAAGAGTGTTCTGAAACTCAACAGGCCAGGAGTAAGGAACCATCGGCCCGAATCAAGTGTTAGTAATGGGACTTCAACCGTCGTTGAAGTATTCCAAACCCAATAAGCTATAATCAAGGGGCAATGAAACACGGCCCCCATGATATAATGCATGTGTTAGTATTTATGGATTCATGTATTAGGGAGATCCTGAGATATCGTTGGATTCATATTCAAACTACTCTAACACCCCTCGTATCTAATTTATAGGTAATATCACAAGTTTTTCCCGAAACCATGAATACATAAGATAGAGTTCAAGTCCAAGTATTCATGTCAAGTTTAAAGTATTCATGTCTGCTGGGAACTTAGGCACACTAGCAAACTAGTTTTCGAAGATGGCAACATGGATTTCCAAAAATTTCTAGTTCGCTAAAGTTCTCGAAACCATGAATCGAACTAAAGAGCTAAGAACTTGTAAACAAAATCTATTGAGCTAAACTAATCTACTATGTGTAGAATACTCACATCCTCAAGCTTTCTTCAAGTGCTCTGGGTCGCGCTTGGAAGCCGGTCCTCGTTTGCCGAAAATGATCCACCTGAGGGAAATGATCCAAGATCCAGTTTCACCTAGCGAAGCAACTGACGCTCCAAGGTCACTAGCAATGGAGAGTGGGGATGTAGGAATTTTTCACTATCCTTTTCTTTTATTTCTTAAACTCAAGTGAGCAACTAAAGAAGAGGGGGGAGGAGGTAAGGAAAACCAAAGCATGAGCAACTCAAGAAAAATAGCTAAGTGTAGAAGAGCTATCAAGTATGATAGAATGAAAAGAGTATGGCATGTAGAAAGAATGGCTCCTAATTTTTACAACCATGCAAAAAATATCTCATATCATTTTTGCAATAAACAATCAAAGGCCATACCTTTCTACATACCTCCAACCATACTCATGCCACCTCACCCTCCACCTCATCTGCAAATGATTTTCTAAAAATAGAATCATATAATGAGATGTCCATCTTCTAGAATATATTCCGTATAAATATAGAATACAACCCGGTATATGTATCGAAATACATATACGCGTATTCGTATAAAAATACGAATAGCCAAGAGAGAAAATGAATAGTGAACAATAATACTAGAATACATACACTAAAAATATATATAAATTATTAGATTAAAACTTGATTTAATAATCCGGCTTAATCTTAAGCCGCTAGTACTATCAACCGTCCGATAAAAGTTTGTGTAGCCTGTACACATATTTAATCGGACACCTGTATGTACTAACACATGTCATCTATATCATATCGCCTGAACTGGAAAAACCCTCTGTGTGGGACTCTAAAGACTCGTCAACACGCTGACAGTGGTTTTAACCACAAGCACGTCAGCGACACTAGCTGTACGTAACGGCTGCTCAGGTGTCGAGTGAAAGGAAGGCCGATGAGCAAACTCATCCGTACCCCTACTGTCTGTGATAATCTCCGTATAGTCCGTTCTGTTCGTCTAAGAGTATCGTATATCGGGTCTAGGGGGTGGATAAAGTCAGACCCCTAATAACGCGATATTTCGTGTCGGTGTGAAGCCCATCACCCACCGAGAAACTACTGATCCAAATCAGTAATTCTCGTCCATCTTGGCCAAGAATTTTTGGTGATAGCCACCCGTGCACAGCACGACATCAACCCCCAATACCAGGAGAGACGAATCCCCGACGATCCGCTCACTGCCTCCATGTGGCTCGGGAATGTACCTAACTTTAAGCCGTGGTAGGGTAGTAATCAAAGCACAGTGAGAACTCACACGAGACAGATGATGATCTCAGGTCGACAGACTAACCTGTACTCATGTCACCTGAGAATTGCTATATGACAATATGTATAATACCATCTAGCATGTTCCCGGTGAGTTCTTCCAGTGTAACTCATAACCTAATGAGCACCTGTATACTATCTTAGGTGACTAACTGACATCAATGGCTTGTGAGACCGGCCACCTCCCCTCGTCGGGGTCTCGAAAAGTATACACTAGTCTACTCTGGAGTATTGATGTCCAATCTCGATACTCGCTCGACTAGGACATTTAAGGATGTGCTTATAGACCACCCAGCTCTCACGTATATGATCGCCATCATAATGCTGGTAGTCAAGCAAGAATCCTATGGGCTCTATTAACATGTAATAGTGATATGTAATACCACATAATGCATGTACATGATGATAGAGACAAACCAGATAGCATACTACCATCTCGAGTAAGACTGTTATACCCGTATAGGTCCTCCCTCAATCATCATAATCGTCTGCCTGCGATTACAATAATTGACTTGAGGGCACTATATCCAACAATCTCCTACTTGCACTTAAGACTAATTATTGCAGTGTTGCATACTCATAGCCCGTGTAATACCGAACACCCAACTTCTCTACTAATCAGTCTCGCAAAGCTTGTTTGTGAAACTATCGTGTTCGAGAAATAGCCTCAGTGAGTGGATCCACTCAAATGTTTCTATCTTTATCTCTCTATATATCAATTTCACGGAGAAAGACTTATCTCCCGAAATGAGCGATACCTATCTTAGAATTTGTCTGGATATCTGATGGGACCAAGTTCATACATAAACCCCAAATCCAACAAATTTCTTAGAATGTATCCTCCACTGAATTTAATCAGTATCCTACGCCATGTCTTCCTCAGTATCCGTTTGGACCCCTTGTCCAATATACTTCCCCTCAGTAGAGGGTAAACTTTAATTCGGACAGTCACTCTGTCATCTAGGTCACCTTGGAAGCCTGAAATGATAACCGCTTCCTGAAGTAGGCTGTCGTTATCATATACCAGGAACAATCTCTTATGTTCATAACAGCTTCCCAAGGTTTCTCCAGGATTGGATTAATATATGCTTATTGCATCTAGTGCAAAAGCAATATCTGGTGTGGTACTTGACATTTCATGATTAACTCAATTGCCTAAGCAAGTGATATGCCAATCATGCAAATCTCTCTCCTCATCAGTTTAGAAGACATCTCTTTAGAGAGGGTGACTCCATCACCTGCGGGCACACCACCATACCAGGAGTCGTCCATTTTAAAACACTTTAGAATAATGTCAAAGTATCCGAATTAGGACACTACCCAAATCTAGATCTAAAACCATAGATCTAGTCACCAGAATCCCTGATATTTTATCCAGATTTTATGTGGAGAAACACCTTATGACAACCACGGTATAACCGATCGTAGTATAGGAAGATCACTTCCTATCAAGAGTACGTCATCCAAATACCAGGACATCACTCTCTACTACTATCTTGCCAGGTCCATCTGTTATTCTGATTAAGTCAAACTCTATGACCATCACATCAAAAATAGATTATCTATCTCCTCTATACTTACTTCAGTCTATAGATAGACATAAGCTACTGGCCCACCACTCTTCCGCTGCTCCCACCGACCACAACAACCCTCTGGCATAGTCATATATACGTGCAATTCTAAAGCTAATTTAGAACGATATCATAGTCATCCACCTGCTAGATCTCATAGTCTAGGATATGTTAGTGTTTATGCCCTAGAAGGCCATTACTGTATCATACTAGCTTGTATATTACTTAATGGAAGCTTGGGATATTCACATGTATATAACAGTCTTGCTAAACATGGTAGTATGCTACTTGGTTTTTCTATCTTAATATGTGAGTATACGTATTGATAGAGCTCTTAGGATCTTGCTTGGCTACCAGCGTTGTGATGGCAGTCACACTAGTGGGGGCTGGGTAGTCTACAAGCACATCCTTATTCAGGTCCCTGGTCGTTGGATTATCGAGACAGAGCATCGATACTCCGGAGTAGACTAGTGTGTACGCTTCTCATCCCAGTTGGGGAGACGGTCTGTCCCACAGCCGTCAGTACGTCGTACTGGAGATAGTATACAGGTGCTCGTTAGGTTACGGGTACACCGGACAGGACTCACAGGGAACTGTTGGTTGGTTTGATACCAGTCGTCAGTGAACAGTTCCCAGGTGACATGAGTACAGCGTAGTCCGCAGACTTGACACTGCTACTTCGCCTCGAGTGTGTCCCACTGTTCTTAGATTGCTACCCTACCACGGCTCTATGGAGTCGTGCAAACAGGTAGCAGTTGGGTGCAGTCCCGAGCACTTGGAGGCAGTGGCGGTTAGACAGGATTCGTCCCTCCCGGTATTGGGAGTAGATATCGTGCTGTGTCAGAGAGCCATTACGCAAAGTCCCTGGCCAGGGCAAGCGAGATTTGCTGGTAGGTTCCAGCAGTTTCTCAGGGTGTAATGGGCTTCACTCCGACACGACTTATACCGCTATTAGGGGACTGACGCTTGCCGCCCCCCTAGGCCCGATATGCGATAGTCATGGACGAACGGACCGGACTGTATGGAGATTGTCACATCAGACTCAGTAGGAGTTCGGATGAGTTTACTCATCGGCCTTCTTATCGACAACTACCTGGGGACCGTTACGTACAGCTAGTGCCGCTTGCGGTCTGTGGTTAAACCCACTGCCAGCGTAGTAGTCGAGTCTCTAGAGTCCCACACAGAGAGTTTCCTACTCCAGGCGAAACGATATAGAGGTTGCATGGTTTTGCGACAAAGGGTTCGGACGCATACGTGCGTTTACGCGCGTACGACTTTCGAACAGATTTTACCAGTCGGCTTTGGTTTAAGCCAGTTACTGGTATCCGGTTATTGGATTTATACAGTCTAAAGTTTTTCCGTATTTTTACGGATCGGAGGGGTGTTCTCGTAATTACTCGAGAAGCTTCTAGAAGATGTGACTAAGGAGGTTTGTTTTGGAAAGAGAGTGAGTCATAGTGGTGATTCATTCACTTCATTAATGCACATTTATTGCTTAATGACTCATGTTAATGAATCATCACAAGATATTTTGTGAAGCATGCTTATTCATTTCCTTTATTCATTATTTGATAAAAAGAATGCTTCATAATATTATGACACACTCTCTCTCTTCTCTCATTATCATATCACACATTCTCTCTCCTCAAGCTCTCATCTTCTAACCCTAATCCTTAATCCTCATGTGTTGAGATCAAAGGATTAGTTAGACTTAACAATCCATAACCTTCACTCTTTATCATTCTATCATCTTTGATTAGCAATCAAAGTTGGTTAGTTACCTCAAGTTAGAGGTTTAGCTTGGAGTTTCGCTCTCGGGTGGATCGTCTACTACCTAGAGAAGGCCGAGGAGAACCAAGGAGGACATAAAGAAGAAGGACCGGTTCATTAGGTATAATCCCTAATCACTTATGTAAAGAAACTCATAAGAATACGGTTTTTAGGGTTTAGCTTCGATTCAAGCGGTTAGTCGATGTTTGTTGTTTAAACTTGTTAAGTTTTTGTAAATTCCGCCTCCCCACTAGTACTGGGGTGTACTACATCGACTTACAGTGGTATCAGAGCCTCGCTAAACACTAAATAACTTAATCGCAAATTTGTACGAATTTCGAACGAAAAAACGAACCCGGAAAACCCTAGTTCTGTTAAGTTTCTGTCGAAGTGAAAATGAAGTCCTAAAATTTTTCTGAAGTGTTCAGAGAGCTAGAAAGGGGTCCAGGAGAACACCCAAGAAATTCGAGCCCATGAATCGGCAACTCGGCCGCGGAAGCGCGGCGGATCGGTGGGATCTGCCGCGCATCCGCGGCGCTTTGGCCGAGTCATGGACTCGTCTTTCTTGTGTGGGTCCCCTGTGAGATTTGGGGTTTTCTGGAATATTTAATTATTGCTCAGGTCACTGTTTAACAGAGCAGATTTTGGAGCAATTTTGAAGTTGTTTATTCGATCGAAAAATACAGTATTTGCGTATTGGATTATATCTGTGATTGTTTGATGTGTTCGTAAACCTCCCCCAACTGCTAGTATGTCGGTTGGCAGGGGGTTGCACATTTCTGAAATGGTTATATCTGTTTGTGCATATAAACTGTATTGGACTGTTGTGGTGTATAGCCGTGGTTAACAATGGTTTATTGATTTATTCATTTGTTGTAAATGTAATTTGTTGTAATATTATTTTCGCGGGGCACTTCCAGGTTGCGGTCGTAGCCACCGTTGTATTATTTCATTTTACTGTTTTTGCTCCTAGGACTGACCCAAGGTGGGGTACACAGACTGCCGGGTGGGTAGTTTGCAGTACCCGTAGGGGTCGAGGGTGGGGTAAACGGCTATTCATCACAACTGTGTAATCTGTCTTTTCTTGCAGGCTCAAAAGAAATACAGATTGCTTGCAAATCCAATATTGTTTATCTGTGTTCTGGAATGAATATCATTGCGTCAGACGAATGTAAAATATCTATATTTATTATAGCTATTTAGACGTCACTTATGTTTTACACCCGCGCTAGCCCAGCCCCCGCTCTGTCGTTAGTTAAGTAACCTAACGGGTGATGACGGGACCCCGTGGCGAATGCGGATGGCATAAGAGGACGTTATATTTTCGTTGTTTTCTGCAATGATAGGTTAATGATGGGACGCATTATCTGTAATGCAAAGTAAAACAAACCAAAGTTTTAATCGTTGGAACAATTTAAAAGAAACCACTCGGTTATTTTTAAAACAGATATTTTTAAATGCGGAGATTTAACCACTCCTTTTAAAAGCTATCAGGTTCCTTCGGTTATATCAAGTTCACTACGTTCACGGTTTCGCCAAAACCATTCGTAGCCCTCCGTCATTTCATCTGGGTATTCAGTAGTATTCAAGCTATGTATTTTGACCTAACGCCAAGGCATAGTGTTTGGTAGCTGCTGGATATTCATTTGTTGCATAGATAGATGAGTTAGTTTGGGACAGTCGTATTATCATTTTGGCCGAACGTCAAGGATATATACGGATGGGTTCAAACTGACAGGATAATGATGGGTAGAACTTGACATGTGACTTATGACATTTTGACCTAACGCCAAGGTCATAAGAGCATGGGGCAAAAACTTATATCGGGAATTTCTAAAGAAACTGAAATTTGCAAAGAGATGCATACCATTTGGAGTTTGATGAATGTTGGTAGGATTCCTTCAACATTATCATACGATGATATTTGGATCCCGATCCTACTGTGAGTATATGCTACTTATCAGGATATTCGTCGCTTAACGATCAATGCTATAAACCTAGTAGGTGTCCAGAAAAGTGTCAGCGGGGTTACGCCCCCAGAGAAAAGAGGTTACTTAATTAAGGAACTTCGCGAAAGCGTTGGAAAACCTCCCTCGAAGTATCGACACCGGCCTGGCTGAACGGTTAAGCAAGTATTGTACGGTGAGAATAGTCTTGGCTAATTCTTCTTTTATGGTTTGAGGAAGGATTTGAGAAACAGTGGGAGCCATCCAGTTTAGATAAATTAAAAACCACTCTAAACTTGCAAGAGCATCATGCTAAAGAGTTTTCTTCTCTCTCTCCTAATTGCAGCGACCCTGAAAATGACTGGACTTAAGTTACTTTTAGAGAAAAATATACTGACGGGGCCAAACTATAAAGATTGGCTGCGGAATGTCAAGATGGCTTTGACCTATGACAAACTGGGGTACGTCCTCACCGCTACAGCACCTGCTGCCCTTGGTCCCAAATCCAGCAATGCGGATAAGGAAATCCGTAAAACCTGGGATTTAGATTGCGCGAGAGCCAAGTGCATCGTGCTTGCCTCGATGAACAATGAACATCAGAGGAGGCACGAGGATATGTCCCTAGATGGCATATTTCTCCATACAAAGGAACTTTATGGAGAGCAATCTCGTATAGCAAGATACGAGACCTCTAAGAAACTTTTTCGAGCGAGGTTGGCTGTCGGGTCATCGGTAGGTGAACATGTCCTACAGATGATCGGCTATATTGAAGAGCTCGCGGACCTTGGAACGACTTTGGATAATGAGCTCTATACAGACCTTGTTCTCCAGTCCCTTCCTCCCACCTACGCCCAGTTTATCCTCAACTTCAATCTTCAAGGAAAGGAAGTTGAACTTGCGGAACTCCTAAACATGTTAAGGAGTGCAGAGGGCACCTTGCAGAAGGCAAGGGAAACACCCGCTATGTTTGTTGGCGGTTCATCTTCTTCCGGGTCCAAGGCTAGGGCCAAAGGAAGGAAGAAGAAGGCCGCACCCAGACCTAGAGGAGGTGTTAGTAAGGTGGGAAAGAAGGGAAAGAAAAAGTTTACAGCACCGGTAGTTGGCCTGGATGAGTGCTTCCATTGTCACAGGAAAGGGCACTGGAAGAAGGATTGCAAGGCGTGGAACGCCAAGAACCAGGAACCGAAGCAAGCTGTGGCTTCGACTTCAGGTGTGTTTGTAATTGAGAATTGTCTGTCGATCAACTCTACTTCCTGGGTATTGGATACCGGGTCAGGATCTCATATTTGCAATTCATTGCAGGCACTGAGAAACCGTAGAGTGCTGAAGGAAGGTGATATGATCCTCAGGGTTGCTAACGGAGCTAGCGTGGGAGCTGCGTCCGTCGGGGATTATCACCTAGGATTGACGAGTGGACACATTTTGGTTTTACATAACTGTTATTTTGTACCCAGCTTAACGTGTAATATCATATCTGTTTCCTTGTTATCAAATAAAGGTTATGATTTCACGTTTGTAAGAGATGTTGTCAACATCCACCTTAATCATGGTTTGATTGGGTCCGGTACTCTAAATAACGGCATATATGTGTTAAACCAACTCCAAATTTTCAATGTCCAGAACACACTAAAAAGAAAGTCTCCAGATTTAAATAAAGCTTTCTTATGGCATTGTAGACTGGGTCACATCAATGAGAGAAGGTTGACTAAGTTGCATAGAGAAGGATATTTGGACACGTTCGAATATCAAACTTATGACACTTGTCAATCTTGTCTCAAAGGAAAGATGACAAAGACTCCATTCACTGGACAAGGAGTAAGAGCGAGCGAGCTCTTAGGACTCATACACAGTGATGTATGCGGTCCAATGTCTACACATGCGAGAGGTGGTTATTCCTATTTCATTACTTTCACGGATGATTACTCAAGATACGGATTCATTTATCTGATGAAACATAAATCCGAGGCTTTTGAGAAATTCCAAGAGTATAAGAATGAAGTAGAAAACCAAACCGGCAAAAGTATAAAGACACTTAGATCTGATCGAGGTGGTGAATACTTGAGTGCCGAGTTCCTAGGTTACCTAAAAGAGAAAGGAATTCTCTCTCAGCTTACTCCTCCATACACTCCACAGCATAACGGTGTATCGGAGAGACGGAATCGAACCCTATTGGATATGGTACGATCCATGATGAGTAATGCTGAGTTACCGCGATCTTTCTGGGGACATGCGCTAGAATCAGCGGCATATCTTTTGAACATGGTACCTACCAAGACTGTGCCTACCACTCCATATCAGATGTGGAGTGGGAAGAAACCCCATCTACAGTATATAAAGATTTGGGGATGTCCAGCTTTTGTTAAAAAGCAGCATGTGGACAAGCTCGAGGCACGATCAGTAAAATGTTTGTTTGTGGGATATCCAAAGCACTCCAGGGGATATCTATTCTATTACGCAGAGGAACAGAAGGTATTTGTTTCTCGTAATGCCCATTTTCTAGAACATCAGTTTTTAGAAAAGGAATCAAGTGGGAGCAAAATAGAACTGGAAGAAATTCCAGAACCACAAACTGCTGCTGAAAGTTTGGTAGAACCAGAGGTTCAAGAAGAACAGAACATTCCCGCACCCCTCCGCAGGAGTAGTAGGCCGTCTCGTCCGCCTGAGAGATACTACGGTTTTCTCATAGATGGGGATAGAGAGGATTGCATCATAGATGATGATGAACCTACTGACTTCAGGCAGGCCATCCAGAGCGGCGACTCGGTACGATGGCTAGATGCAATGCGGACCGAAATGGAGTCCATGTACACCAACAAAGTATGGACTTTGGACTTTGCTCCAGATGGGGTAAAACCCATAGGATGCAAATGGATCTTCAAGAAAAAGATTGGTGTAGATGGACAGGTGGAAACCTATAAGGCTAGACTTGTTGCAAAGGGTTTTCGTCAAAGACCTGGTTTGGACTATGACGAAACTTTTTCTCCAGTGGCTATGCTCAAATCCATTCGGGTCCTTCTTGCTATTGCTGCCTTCCATGATTATGAAATCTGGCAGATGGACGTAAAGACGGCTTTTCTGAATGGAAATTTAGAAGAGAGCGTCTATATGGATCAGCCAGAGGGTTTCAATCAGAGTGGGAGCAGCGGGAAAGTATGCAAGCTGCTTAAGTCCATTTATGGACTAAAGCAGGCATCGCGGAGTTGGAACATCTGTTTTGATGAGACAGTCAAAGAATATGACTTTATCAAAAATCCAGATGAACCGTGCATATATAGTAAAGTTGTGGCCAGAAGTGTCGTATTCCTCGTCTTGTACGTGGATGACATTCTATTGATAGGAAATGACATTCCTATGTTACAATCTGTCAAAGGATTCTTGTCACAAAGGTTCTCCATGAAAGACCTGGGTGATGCCTCTTACATTCTGGGGATCCGGATCTATCGTGATAGATCCAAGAGGATGTTGGGACTTTCGCAGTCCAGGTATATCGACACTGTACTGAAAAGATTCAGTATGGAAGATTCTAAGCGCGGTAATCTACCGGCTTGTCACGGAATCACCCTCTCCAAAGAGATGTCTCCCAAGACTGATTTGGAAAGGGAACGCATGTCTATTATACCCTACGCTTCTGCGGTAGGCTCTATAATGTATGCGATGTTGTGTACCAGACCAGATGTAGCTTACGCACTGAGCGTGGTAAGCCGGTATCAGTCAGACCCAGGGGAGAAGCACTGGATAGCAGTAAAGAACATTCTCAAGTACCTGAGGAGGACTAAGGAGATGTTCTTGGTTTACGGCGGAAAAGACCTCAGGTTGGAGGCCTTTGCTGATTCCGGCTTCCAGAGTGATAAGGACGATTCCAAGTCCATGTCGGGTTATGTCTTTACCCTCAATGGAGGGGCGGTGTGCTGGAAGAGCTCCAAGCAGGACACCGTTGCTGACTCGACGATGGAAGCGGAGTATATAGCTGCTTGCGATGCCGCAAAAGAAGCAGTCTGGATGAAGAAGTTCCTAACAGAACTTCAGGTGGTTCCTACCATAGTTGATCCAATACCTCTGTATTGCGACAACAACGGAGCTATAGCTTTAGCGAAGGAACCAAGGTCCCATCAGAAGTCCAGACACATCTTAAGGCGGTATCACCTGATCAGGGAGATCATTGATCGTCAGGAGATCGAGGTTCGGAGAGTTGCTTCAGAAGAGAACATTGCTGATCCATTCACGAAGGCCCTTCCTCAGATTCAGTTCGAGAGGCTACTCGAGATCATTGGTCTGCGATATGCCAGTACATGGCCCTAGTGCAAGTGGGAGATTGTTAGTGTTTATGCCCTAGAAGGCCATTACTGTATCATACTAGCTTGTATATTACTTAATGGAAGCTTGGGATATTCACATGTATATAACAGTCTTGCTAAACATGGTAGTATGCTACTTGGTTTTTCTATCTTAATATGTGAGTATACGTATTGATAGAGCTCTTAGGATCTTGCTTGGCTACCAGCGTTGTGATGGCAGTCACACTAGTGGGGGCTGGGTAGTCTACAAGCACATCCTTATTCAGGTCCCTGGTCGTTGGATTATCGAGACAGAGCATCGATACTCCGGAGTAGACTAGTGTGTACGCTTCTCATCCCAGTTGGGGAGACGGTCTGTCCCACAGCCGTCAGTACGTCGTACTGGAGATAGTATACAGGTGCTCGTTAGGTTACGGGTACACCGGACAGGACTCACAGGGAACTGTTGGTTGGTTTGATACCAGTCGTCAGTGAACAGTTCCCAGGTGACATGAGTACAGCGTAGTCCGCAGACTTGACACTGCTACTTCGCCTCGAGTGTGTCCCACTGTTCTTAGATTGCTACCCTACCACGGCTCTATGGAGTCGTGCAAACAGGTAGCAGTTGGGTGCAGTCCCGAGCACTTGGAGGCAGTGGCGGTTAGACAGGATTCGTCCCTCCCGGTATTGGGAGTAGATATCGTGCTGTGTCAGAGAGCCATTACGCAAAGTCCCTGGCCAGGGCAAGCGAGATTTGCTGGTAGGTTCCAGCAGTTTCTCAGGGTGTAATGGGCTTCACTCCGACACGACTTATACCGCTATTAGGGGACTGACGCTTGCCGCCCCCCTAGGCCCGATATGCGATAGTCATGGACGAACGGACCGGACTGTATGGAGATTGTCACATCAGACTCAGTAGGAGTTCGGATGGGTTTACTCATCGGCCTTCTTATCGACAACTACCTGGGGACCGTTACGTACAGCTAGTGCCGCTTGCGGTCTGTGGTTAAACCCACTGCCAGCGTAGTAGTCGAGTCTCTAGAGTCCCACACAGAGAGTTTCCTACTCCAGGCGAAACGATATAGAGGTTGCATGGTTTTGCGACAAAGGGTTCGGACGCATACGTGCGTTTACGCGCGTACGACTTTCGAACAGATTTTACCAGTCGGCTTTGGTTTAAGCCAGTTACTGGTATCCGGTTATTGGATTTATACAGTCTAAAGTTTTTCCGTATTTTTACGGATCGGAGGGGCGTTCTCGTAATTACTCGAGAAGCTTCTAGAAGATGTGACTAAGGAGGTTTGTTTTGGAAAGAGAGTGAGTCATAGTGGTGATTCATTCACTTCATTAATGCACATTTATTGCTTAATGACTCATGTTAATGAATCATCACAAGATATTTTGTGAAGCATGCTTATTCATTTCCTTTATTCATTATTTGATAAAAAGAATGCTTCATAATATTATGACACACTCTCTCTCTTCTCTCATTATCATATCACACATTCTCTCTCCTCAAGCTCTCATCTTCTAACCCTAATCCTTAATCCTCATGTGTTGAGATCAAAGGATTAGTTAGACTTAACAATCCATAACCTTCACTCTTTATCATTCTATCATCTTTGATTAGCAATCAAAGTTGGTTAGTTACCTCAAGTTAGAGGTTTAGCTTGGAGTTTCGCTCTCGGGTGGATCGTCTACTACCTAGAGAAGGCCGAGGAGAACCAAGGAGGACATAAAGAAGAAGGACCGGTTCATTAGGTATAATCCCTAATCACTTATGTAAAGAAACTCATAAGAATACGGTTTTTAGGGTTTAGCTTCGATTCAAGCGGTTAGTCGATGTTTGTTGTTTAAACTTGTTAAGTTTTTGTAAATTCCGCCTCCCCACTAGTACTGGGGTGTACTACATCGACTTACAGGATAGCAGTAGCGGTAAACTTGGGTCATCAAAACCTCCCTGTCACCGTCTTTGAGGAGACCAAAGTACCTCTCGGATGGCTGAGTGTCACGCCCTGCTTCCCAGTGTACGGCAAAGGGGACGCGGCGATGTCTGCTACGTATATACTCAGAAGTACATACGCTAAGCGTATCTAAGCAATATTAAAAGAATACACAAGAGACAAGAGGTAATAAAAACAACAACTTTTATTTATTAACATTCTTTTGTACAATGCATGAAAAGGAAATACAACTGAAATAAAAAGATGCCTAAACAGTGGCATAACAGGAAATGAAAAGTACAGAAAAGAAAAGTGTACAATGAAACTAAAGTGCAGGGTCTTCGGCAAACTGATCCAAGTCTTCTTGAGATGGCTCGATCTCTGCCGAGTCCAAATCACCTGACGACATTCAAAGAAGAAAGAAATAGAATGTCGTCAGCGAACAGGTCGCTCGGTAAGTCCCAAAGGTAAGAGGAAAGTAGAATAGACAGAATAAGAAGATATCTTTTAAAGTTGTATACTATTGTTGTAATGTTGTGTTAACGCTGTTGTTTGTAGCTTGGTACAGAAGGATGCTAGTGTATACGAGGGGGGTCTCTATATGCTAGAGACCAGCGCAAACGGAATGTACAAGGAACCGTTAAGCCATGGCACAACAGCAACGGAATATAGGTTAGGTGTCTTAATCTGACCACTCCGTGCCACCTTTAACACCTTTCGTACCAATCAACCCCTTAAACCCCGCGATATCTTGTTTGTATTGTTGTCTTGTTAATTGTATTGATTGTAAGATTGATTGACTGACCGAAACCATGATATCAGTAAACGGTTGTAACCTTAGGGTCATGTAAATGGATTAACTGAGAATCATGTAAAAGGAATATATATCCATGGTTCGGTTCAGTCAAGTTGTATAAATTGATAATTGGATTCATGGATTCATATGTTTATATTGAATTGGAATATTGTAGATTGTAGATTGACTTGAATCATATTCAAGTCAGAATAATCAGACTCAATCCCGAGTCAGACAGTTAGAAGTGTAAATCGAAGTCCTATAATTGTTAGAGTCCTTAGGGTAATTTATAAAACTTGAGGGGGTTTTACGTAAAAATACTTTTATACACTTTTCCAAAATACACCTCAAGTATTTGTTACTCATCTTTAGAGTTGTAATGAGGGTAGATTTTATATTGTGACATTTCTAGTGAAAATATCCTAGTTTTTATAAATAAAGGTATTTATCTATAATATTGATTTATTTGAAGTTCATGGTATTTTGGTGTAAAATTTATTCTTGTGATTTTTAGAAAAGGTTGGAATATTTATATTATAATAAAATAGATATTTAAATGATAAATATACATATATTTATACAAAAATAATTTTAATAAATATTTTATATTCCAAAAATCTCATTTTCTTAAGATGTCGTATTTTAAACCTTTCGAGACCGAATTCTCCTTGCGGAGGTCTGAATCTCGCACTACTAAGCCTGAGGATGTGCGATAATCCGCACCATCCTGAACGGGTTCCCCAAAAATGGGTTGTAGCGGCGCTTTGCAAAGATTGTAAAATACTAAATCCTTTAGAAAACGGTTTTATAAAGTAAAAGGTATTTATTTGTAAAAATGTCAATTTTCCGTATTTTAGATTCTATGGTTCCTAAGTCAACTAGCCTATTTCTAAATAGTCTAAACGACAAGTCGTTAGATGCCTCAAATCGCCTCTTCACCGCCAATTGTGGCCAGGCAAGTACAAATGAGGGAAGGAGGGATCCACTTACGAATCACCGTGAGACGAGCCTTTTAAAGTTACCTTTCTCACTTGCCTAGCCTAGACACCACAAAGTCAGGTTTAGATAAACGATCGATGTCCACATCTTATCGTGTTTTCATAATAAGAGGTATTTATTTAAAAATGTATCAAAGCTAAAACTTTTAGAAATGGTTTTATTAAGAATATGGTATTTAAATGAAAGTATTGTTTTATCGTATTCTAAGTTTTTGATGATATCGTTTAGGGTTGTATTGGCGTGTGTGAGGAGGTAGGTCATTACCTCGTGCTCTACTTTAAATGTATAGCAAAGTTAAGAGGATTAAATGTGAAATCAAAACATTGTGGTATTTAAGTGAAAAATACGATAATTTGAGAACGCCATCATTTCATGTGATGAAACTTGTTCAAATTGTTTGTTAAATGTTTAATAGTCAACATAAAGATGTTTAAGCATGTATGTATTGGTGAGAAGTGAAATTTTATTGAAAACCGAATCGGAAATCGGATTTGTTCCGATTCTGTCGGGTTTTGTAATTTCGTATTTTAGAGAATAAGAAAGAGGGATAGAATGGGACTTACGGGTTTCGATTAAGCAAAGGAGTGAGGGGGGACTAAAGGGGTTGTCGAGGCGTTGCTTCGTCGCCGGTTGTTCCTCAAAACGTCGCCGAAATTTCCGCCGGAATTTCTTCGGAGCTTCGCCGCGAACTTGTTTTCAAAGTACACAACTCTTGAGAACTTTTTGAGAGAGTGAGCTTAGGGTTTTGGGATGAGAGGGTAGAGGGTAGGGGGTGTATTTATAGGGTAGGCTAAGGGCAGGGTAGGTGAAGGGTTTTTGATAAAAAAAATTATAAAAATGTGAGAAAATTATTAAAAATCGTAGTAAATAGGGTATATTGAAGTCTCGGCAACCGATCCTTTAAATTAAAGTGTGCAGGGGTTAGAGAATACGAAAAGGCGGATTTTTTGTGTTGACGACTCGGCTGTCCGGCCGAGTCCGGCCGAGTCGGGGTGCCGGGGGGTGGGGGGTCTTGTGGGGGTAAGCACCGGTACTTTTACTTTTTCAGGTACAGTTCAACTTTTGGGAGTTATGGTGTGTGGACTGTTGGGCTTCCAAAGGATTTAAAACAAAAACAATATAAAAATAATGTGGGGTAGGGGATTTGAACTCTGGTGGCTTGGTTCAGCAGTGCAAGGTGTTACCAATGAGCTACAAGCTCCTTCTTGTAATTATTATGGGAAAATAAATACTTAAAGTGGTAACAGCAACATTAAATACCCCAAGTATACTTCAAATTTAAATCAATTTTATGTATACAAAATTGGAGTTGTTACACTGAGGCTACCCACCAAATCTGCAGAGTGGATAATAGATTGTCTAATCCAATCGAATCTTTAGGTTCTACTAAATTTTCAGTAACCATTTGCGGTTCTCGAATGACTTCCAGTTCTACCATACTCCCAATAATGTTTTCTGAAAAGAATTCATTTCTCTAAAGAGATGGCGAGTCATGAACAATATAACCATTGATCTTCCAAATGGTAGAATGTTAACCCTCATCAATTCCCGGGACAACCCACAAACTACCATTACTGAAACGTTCCTTGAGTTTATCCAGATTCTGGTTTTAAGCATAAGCCGGAGTATTCTATATACCTTAACATCATTGAGATATGAATCTATTCTATATCCGATATGAATCTATTCTATATCTAATATAGAAACAAAGGCACTAATTTCATTGGAACCGGATTCATAAAACAATCATCTATTTTCAGTGCATATCGACAAAATAGAAGTAGTCCATACATCATTACTCATCAAAGAGTGCACCCACAGATGAGTAATCTGAAAGAGAAGCAAGTTCTTAAATTTATTATTTACTATGGAATACCTAGTAAAAGTACCTACAATTTCAATCACCTCGAAAAATCCTGATACTTGCAATATATGGTTCTCTACTTTATTCTTATACCTATAACTTCTCAAAATTTGGACCCTGTATTTCAACGAAATGCGTGTCTAAACCAGAGAAGTCATAATTAAATGGAATATAGTACAAGTACCAACCCCTTTGTCCTAATGGACATCGGACAACATACAATACTTTGTATAAGTTCTCTGAGTTTAATAACTCAAACCATGTGCGTCGTAGGTTGAAAACTGGGCTATAGTTAAGAAGAATTACACCGTTGTTGAATGCACCTTATCTAACCATCAACTGATATAGGTAAATGTCATAAACATAATTTCAAAAAGTTATATCTCACTTTATAAATAAACATATAGATATATCAGTTTGAAATTGGTGCATCACAATGGATATTCAAAACCAAAAATTTGCCATTAGGCAAAACCCAGGTGATTTCCTCAAATATCACCAATTACAAAGAATTCTGATATTGAGAATCTAATCACCCAATTCGCAATATCTTACTCCCACTCAGTATCTGTAACTCCATACAGATGTGAGAATCAAGGCTGGTAAATGCATACCTTGGAGTCAGAATCTAATTGGGAAAACAGTTTTCAATTAACACCGCACAGTAAAACTGAAACATGAAAATGTTTCGAAGGGATGGCCAGGTATTCCTAGTAATGCCTCTTCCACTATCTGGATTCATGACAGTAGTTACAATTTCCTTGCCCTCACTCCAATCCCTTTATATGTCTTTACTTCTTACCTTCTGTACACCATACTTAGGCTAATTGGCTTTCTTCCTTCCCTACCTTTCGGCACCAGCCTAAGATTTGGAAGAAGACTATCCAATAAGTGTAATAGGTGTACTCTTCTAATACTACGAGCCCTCGCAACCTGAGAGAAGGGAAAAAGAAAAGACGGCCAAATAATCTTATTCAATTTCTTTAGAACCGGAATACATCCTCGAACAGAAACAAGTTTCTTCGAGTTCGTACGTAACTATATGATGGCATACCCAAGCAATATGGATCTTCGTAATAATATGGAGTGTTCTGAAGAAATGCAAAGGGAAAGTAGGAGTGGCAGGGATATATGTGACTTTGTCGTGAATAATGACAATCGAAAACCAAAGTGTGTAAGAAAGTTCGGTTAATCTGGTTCATGAGTTTTAGTTTAAGATCAGGTCATGGCTGCTGCTAAAGGGAGAGAGAAAAGAAACACTCAGCATGTACTCTAACCTAAATTAGATTGGTTAATCATTTTATCTAAACAGGATGGCTCCCATTGTTTCCTCGAATTCTCATTCAAACCTTAAATGGAGATTAGTCGGGATCATCTGAAAATCACCCAAGGAGTAACACCTACTCATCAGTTGGAATCGGGACCCAACTATCATCGCATGATAATCTGACGGAAGCCACTCAAGTCACCACACTCCAAAAGGTATGCGCATGCCTGGTAAGTTTCCTTTATATTTGAAACTCCCAATATGGTTTTTACCCCTAGGACCTAAGTGAACTTGACTGAGCCAACATATCAAAGGGTCCTAGTCAAGTTCAACCCGTCATTATATTGATTGCATTAAACCCACCTATACGAGTCTTTGACCGAGCCAATATGACCATACGACTGTTCTAACCAATCACATCACCATGCAACAGAAAAGCACTACATAGCTACCGAACACTACGCCTCGGCTGAGCACGACATACGTAGCATGAATACTAAGCAATACTAATATGAAATGACGGAGGGCTACGACTGGTTTTTGGCGAAAAACCTTTAACGTAATGAACTTGATATCATTGAAGGAACCCGAGCAGTTTTGAAAAAGGAGTGGTTTAGGCTCCGTATTTTTAAAAATGAGTGGTTTTGTAGAAAACCGAGTAGTTTATAGTCACGTAAACTTTTGCCAAAGAGGTCACTCCCTGTGAAGGAATCTAGGCTCTTTCCTCATCGAATGAGGTGTAGGATATTCCTAACTGAATACCACGATGCAAAGCAAAAGAATCGATTATAGTGAAGCTATTACAATGATGCAAATTTTTTCCCAAGAGGTCACTCCCTATGAAGGGATCTCGGTCCTTGCCTCATCTAATGAGGTGCTGGATATTCATAACCGAATACCGTTGTGCAAGGCAAAAGGAAACGTCTATAATGTCAGTTTTCAAAAATTAGTTCCAACAACACCATTTAGGTTTGTTTTTCTTGCATTAATCAGAATTAATGCAGTCCCATCAATTAATCATATTATGCTAAAAAGAAACGAAAATAATCACGCACATATATGCCATTCGCCTTCGCCATAGGGTCCCGGGTCTTCACCGTAAGGTTACTTAACTTACGGCAGAGCGGGGACATGACTATATATATATATATACATATATAATATACGAGCATTCGTCTCACGCATGATATCAAGCAACATCACAGAAGTATCACAGCAGAATCACCGTGGAAGCAAACATAATATAGAAATGCTGATAAATAAAGAAAACTACATTTCAATGGAGCCAAATATGAAATTCAATTTTCCGGTCGTGTGGATAGCCCGTAGTATCAGACCCTAGACCCCTACGAGTGTGGCAAGCCACCGGCCAATCCCAGAAGTGAGGCAATCCCAATCAACAAAGTGAGTAGGCCACCCAGCACATCCGAAATCCGGTGACTTGGGCACCCCTCCGTGGGTCAATCCTATACTCCCTACGAGTGCGGCGAATAGCTCGCCAATTCTAGAGTAAAGCACTCCGGTCTCCAACGCCATGAGATGGAGGCCCGTTGCCCTTTAAAACCCGGCTACTTGAGCACCCTGCCATGGGGTAATCCTAGTGCATGTAATGAAAAACAGAATATACAACGGTGACTACGTTCACAATCTGGACGCGCTCCAAAGAATAATACAAGCCGTGATGACGGCAGTCCATATGTCAGACGCTTGCCACACAATATGAATATACATTATATCACTGAGAACTATATCTAATACTACCTATACCGGGCTATCCATCACGAAAAATCCAATATAACCATAATCACAGAGCAACACAGAACATCAACGTGAATATCATGTTCGTAAATCCGTTTGATTATGCATATAGCAACCAGTCGGATTATACCGCGCTATGATATTTATGGTCGCAGAAATAAATGCTAAAAAAACACAAATTTGAAATTTCGATCGATTAAAACTTTCTGCATTGGCCCCCAAATTACAAACCAGTACACAAACAAACTTGGACTAAAACCAAATATCCCAAAAATCATATTTCCATGAACTAGAGCTCCAGAAAAAATTTGGGTTACTGTAGCCAAAATTGGACCGCAGTTCAGCAGTCAAATGGCGCATTTGACTTCTGTTCCACGGACGAATTTTGGACTTAGGTGCCTAAATTTTTTTCTTAGGTCTATTTTTGCCTGCATATAATTTTAATGCAACCAAAAATGTTTATGAACAACTTTGAAATTTGAACAGTAAGCAAAGATTTTGGAAATGCGATTCGGAAAATTCTGTCGATCGAAACTCTAAATTAGTGCAAACAAGTCTAGCTTTTAGCATGGCTCTCATACCACTGCTGGGAACTTAGATACACTAGCAAACTAGTTTTCGAAGATGGCAACATGGATTTCAAAAATTTTCTAGTTCGCTAAAGTTCCCGAAACCATGAATCGAACTAAAGAGCTAAGAACTTGTAAACAAAACCTAATCTACTATGTGTAGAATACTCACATCATCAAGCTTTCTTCAAGTGCTCCGAATCGCGCTTGGAAGACGGTCCTGCTTTGCCGAAGATGATCCACCTGAGGAAACAATCCAAACTCCAGCTTCGCCTAGCGAAGCAACCGACTCTCCAAGTTCGCTTGCAACGGAGAGTGGAGATGTAGGAATTTTTAACTATCTTTTTATCTCATTTCTTAAGCTCAAGTGGGAAACTAAAGAAGAGGGAGGAGGAGGTGAGGAAAACCAAGGCATGAGCAACTCAAGAAAAAGAGCAAGTGTAGAAGAGCTATCAAGCATGATAGAATGAAGTGAGTATGGCATGTAGAAAGAATGGCTCCTAATTTTTACAACCATGCAAAAAATATCTCATATCATTTTTATAATAAACAATCAAAGACCATACCTTTCTACATACCTCCAACCATGCTCATGCCACCTCACCCTCCACCTCATTTGCAAATGGTTTTCTAAAAAAAAAATCATATAATGAGGTATCCATCTTTTAGAAAATATTCCGTATAAATACGGAATACAACCCGGTATACGTATCGAAATACATATACGCATATTCGTATAAAAATACGAATAGCCAAGAGAGAAAATGAATAGTGAACAATAATACTAGAATACATACACTAAAAATATATATATAAATTATTAAATCAAAACTTGATTTAATAATCCGGCTTAATCTTAAGCCGCTAGTACTATCAATCGTCCGATTAAAATCTGTGTAGCCTGTACACATATTTAATCGGACACTTGTATGTACCAACATACTTCATCTACATCATATCGCCTGAACAGGAAAAGCCCTCTATATGGGACTCTAAAGACTCGTCAATACGCTGACAGTGGGTTTAACCATAAGCACGTCAGCGGTACTAGCTTTACATAATGGTTGCCCAGGTATTAAGCCAAAGGAAGGCCGATGAGCAAACTCATCCGTACCCCTATTGAGCCTGTCTGTGACAATCTCCGTACAGTTCGGTCTGTTCGTCTAAGAGTATCGCATATCGGGTCTAGGGGGTGGGTATAGTCAAACCCCTAATAACACGATATCTCGTGTCGGTGTGAAGCCCATCACCCATAGAGAAACTACTGATCCAAATCGGTAATTTTTGTCCACCTTGGCCAAGGATTTTTGGTGATGGCCACCCGTGCACAGCGCGACACCAATCCCCAATACCGGGAGAGACGAATCCCCGACGATCCGCACACTACCTCCATGTGGCTTGGGACTGTACCTAAATAAAATATGTTTACACAACTCCTTTGAGCCGTGGTAGGGTAGTAATCAAAGCACAGTGGGAACTCACACGAGACAAATGACGATCTCAGGTCGACAGACTAACTTGTACTCATATCACCTGAGAACTGCTATCTGATAATAGGTATAATACTATCTAGCATGTTCCCGGCAAGTCCGTCCAGTGTAACTCATAACCCAATGAGCACATGTATACCATCTTAGGTGACTAACTGACACCAATGGCTTGTGAGACCGGCCACCGTCCCTCGTCGGGGTCTTGAAAAGTATACACTAGTCTACTCCGGAGTATCGATGCCCAGTCTCGATACTCTCTCAACTAGGGACATTTAAGGATGTGCTTATAGACCACCCAACTCCCACGTATATGATCGCCATCATAATGCTGGTAGTCAAGCAAGAATCCTATGGGCTCTATCAACATGTAATAGTGATCTGTAATACCACATAATGCATGTACATAATGATAGAGACAAACCATATAGTATACTATCATCTCGAGTAAGACTATTCTACCCATATAGGTCCTCCCTCAATCATCATAATCGCTTGCCTACGATTACAATAATTGACTTGATGGCACTATATCCAACAATGTCAACTTCAAGTATTCATGTCAAGTATTCATATCAAGTTATTACGTATTTATGGTTCGGATCAAGTCGAGTCAAGCGTGCAATAAATTTAATCAAGTGAGTCATGTTGATGCAATAACAAGAGGTACATATCATGTGATAATATAAAACAGAATTGATTCATGTTACAATATATGTGAAACCTGAGATTCTTATCCATTGGACTACATGCTGATTCATGCATATATTCAACAAGAATTAAATATATGCCGGATACAGAAAGGAAAACGGTAAAAGATACTTCGAAGGTATATGAATTTTGGGGTCGTTATATAATGCATGTGGAATAGCATCTCGTAGATATTCTAATATCAAAGAAGTATTCATGAAAGCATCGCATGTGTTGCAGAACCAAAGTTTAGTAACGACGCTACTTTAGGGCATATTGCTATAGGAGTGAATAAAAGCTCAAGGTATCAAATGGGCCGGACAACCCGTGGTCCGGCCCGGCCCGAGAGCCACATGGAGGGCCCGGCCTGGATGAGAGACCAGCTCGGCTTAAGGCCGGTCTGGGCTTGGCTTCAGCGGCCCAAAGGCCCGGCCCGGCTTGGCCCTAGCCCGAGCCCGTCTTCTTCTTTACTCTATTTTTTTTTGGAAAACATATAAACACAAGTATCCTGCGCTTTTTGCCATGGTTCGTGATTTTCTAACAACTCCGGTGTCCATAGTATCTTTGGAGTCTGCTTTTAGTGCATATAATAGAGTTCTGAGTAATAAGAAAGTGAGGCTGTCGGATGAAACAGTGGAGGTCGCAGTATGCCAAAAAGATTGGTTCGATGCTGAAATTAGACAACAACACATTAAAACTAATGAAGACTCCAACATTGATGAAGAATAAAGAGTGATAGGAGTTCACTAATTACATTTTTTAATGAACTATATTTTTTAATTATTTTTTGTCTATTGTACAAAGAGTAAGATTTGACAACTTATGTCCCCCCTTAAAAAAATTTAAATCAATAAAATATTTAGGTCTGACCCGGGACCTAAGCGATGTTTGGGCTAAAAATCCAAAAAACCCAATTTAAAAAAAATAAAAAAGGGCAATCGGACCGGCCCGACAAGCCCGGCCTGATCCAGACCTAGCGCGACCCAAGCCAGGTCTAGGGTTAGGCTGGGCTCTATCATGGAGCACTGAGGCCGGCCCGATTAAGGTCAAACCAGGCTTGGCCCAGCCCAAAGACCGGCTAAGCCCGGTAGGCTCAGGGCCGAGCTGGCCTGACTATCACGTCCCGCTTTCCAGTAGACGGAAACGGTGATGTGGCATGCCCACAACGTATTACTATGAAAATACGTTAAGCGTAATTAAGTAATATAACAATAAGAAAGAATAACAAGAGTAATAAAATGAAACAAGAACTTTATTTACATTCAACTACCTGGAAATAAAAGATACAATAATACTGCAAATGCCTAAACAATGGCATAATGAAAGTAAGTACAGATAGTAAGAAGCTAGTAGTCTGGCTGAGTAGCAAACTTGTCCAAGTCCTCCTGGCTCGGCTCTATGTCCTCAGTGACTGGTCTTTCTGATGAACATTTCAAAGAAAGAAAACAGGAAGGAAAGTCGTCAGCGAACTAGCGTTCGGTAAGTCCAAAAAGAAATAAGAAAAGATAGTATATAATGTTAATAGAAACCAAAAGAACAGTGGACGGTAAAATTGTATATGATCATTCATATGTATAAGATAGTTATTCTGACGTGGTTATTTATAGTTTGATTAAGAAGGTATTCATATATACGAGAGGAGTCCATCTTATCTCATGGACTATGATAATATGTAGTATAAGGCCCCTTCATAATCCACGGGACAACGGCACGTGAATTCATGTAAGTGTCTTTTAAGTGACCTCTCATACCACGATATGCATTCCGTACCAATCTACCCATTTATCCCCGCGTATTGTATTGTATAGATTAAAATTACAGGTCTTGGCCGAATCCATGAATATAAAAATGTACATGTTCATGTTCAAGATGTAATCATGTATTCAGGTATTCATGTCAAGTTCATGTTAAGTTATAACCATAGTTCGGTCAAGTCGAGTCAAGTATTCAAGTTTGAGTTTGATATTTGAATTCGAGTGTTCATGTTCATGATCAAGTATCCATGTTTGTGTTTGATTTTGGATTCTGGTTTGAGTTTGGATTCAGATTGGAGTCAGTATCTTATGAAAGGATTTAGCTCTTGAATTTCTTATGTTCAGGAGTAATCGGTAACTGCTGCACATGGACGGCAGGATTTGTGTCTTTTTCCAAGACAATTGTCATTGATAACTGCGTTAAGTTGTCTAACCTGAATAGGCAAGCGCTCACTTTTTCCGGCACTCTGGGGCTCAAGAGAAATGGTACCGCTTCAACCTATATTAATCTAGGATTCTTAAATATTTATTATTTTGTTGTTTACATTGTATTTATATTGTTTGCATCTCTTGAGGGTTTTATGAAAAATATTTTAATATTGTTTAAAAATAACCTTGAGGGTGATTTATGATATTTAGAGTTTTTATTAATATGTATTTTAATTTATATGGTGTTTTAGTGATAAAACCTAGTTTTTAAAAGCTTATGGTATTTTTATGAAAACTAGCTCTTTGGAAACTTGATGGTATTCTTCATTTAACTTTAACCTTTCATTTGAAAATATGATTTTCACAATTTGTTTTACTGAAAATACGGTTTCATAATTATATATAATTTTCCAAATTTTAGTTTTGTTTAGAAAATTTTGTATTTCTTAAAAAACCGTATTTTTTAATTTCCTTTTGAGACCGAATACTCCGTGAGGAGTCCTGCATGTCGCTCTACTATCCCAAAGATATGCGATAATCCGCACCATCCATTAGCGGGTCCCCTAACGAAGGTTGTAGAGGCGCAATTGCCAAGAATTAAAAACTATTGATTAAAAGAAATCTTTTTCGTAAAAAATATGGTATTTAAATGAAAAACCTATTGTTTGAATTAACCATACATCTAGAATATCGTGCTATGAAACCATTGTGTACGTGTAGGGTAGATCGTTACCCCGTGAATTTTCCTAAGGTATTTATGCTAATTAAGGGTTATATTAAAGTTCATGGTATTTTAATAAAAAAAAAGTTTGTTATATGAGTATTTCATATGGAAATTTTCATTACGCTAAAAAGCTAAATGACGTGAATAAGGTTAAAAGTGGTTTTATAGTGTTGTTGTGATTTATTTTGCTTATCAAGTGGATGAAAAGGTTTGAAAAGAAAGTAATATCAAATCTAACTCCACTTTATCGATATGTTTTAAGAATGCGATTTTAGTTGAAAAGAAAGAGAGGGGAAAGGGACTTACGGTTTTATAACGTCGAGAAAAGAGTAAGGAAGAGACAGGGGGCTCCGTGGCGTCGCGGTGGCTCCGGAAACAACTCCGATCTTCAACGAAAGAGGCTTGATCACTAACTCCTTTTAGACTAGTCTTAACTCCACTTGTACTTAGAGAGTTTTGAGGATTTTTGACAGAATTTCAGAATAGAGGAGAGTTAGCGAAGTGGTGTGGTATTTATAGTGAAGAATTTAGGGTTTGGAAATTAAAAATTGGATTAAAAGAATTAAAATGGATGTTAAATGGTAAATTGAATAGTCTTTGTTTAATTGCAGAGAAATCAAACAGTGTTGGGGAGTTGAAAGGAGCTGAAGGGGTATGTGTGCAAAGAACGGAGGTGATTGGAGCTACCTCAACCGTCGGTGGCGGTCAGATCTTGGAAATGGGCGGTCGAGATTTGATGATTTGCCTTGAGATTCGTGTCGCATGGTGAAATCGGTGTTTACATCTCATTGCGTCTGTTTGATTTTTCTAAAAATTTTCGTTTTTCCGTGAATTGCACATGTAACTCTTGGGCTTCCGAAAAATTAAAAAGAAAAATCTTAAAAAATAATTGGGACTAATGGGAATCGAACACGCATGCTATGTCACAGCAGTGTAGAGGCTTTACCAGTGAGCTACAAGTTGCTTCTTGCTTTTATTGAACAAAAATAACTAATAACTCTACAACAGGCTGAAATACCCTTTTTATATATTTAAAAAAATACTTCTGTACAGGGATTTCAGAGTTGTTACATCAACCGAGCCCGATTGCCACCTTGAATAATAGCGAAGGATATGTGAAAGAATCAGTGTAGAGAATCAAGTATATGACTTGATCGACTTTCCTGTCAGACACAAGACTTTGTCGAAAATTAGTTTTTCCGAAGTCATGCGAAAGAAGGATGTTTTCAAAAGATACAAGGTATGTTTTGTGGTGAAAGGTTCTGTCCAAGAGTGGGCAAAATAGGAGCAGACATTCTTACTTGAGGCGATGACTATATCTATCTTTCTTTCTCAATGAATCGTTATATTTAAGGACCTTAAATCGGTCTAAGTGGACTTAGACTGTATTTCTCGTAGGAGACTTGGATAAAGAGGTCTTTGAGATCTACTTGTGGTTTTTCAAAACCAATTTATGACTTGAAACAGTTATCCAAGTGGTTGAATGTTCGATATTGTCTATCCGTATATATAGTTATGGATTAACGATATTGAATATGACAACTATAAGTTCTGAGATCTTATAATGCTAACGATGTTGTAATGACCAAAAGCGACTTAGAGACATAATGCTACTTTGGAAAGTGGTTGTCCTCCACGGTCGTGTTTGAGGACATGTGAGATGTTAGATCGTGTTTGGAAATATAGCTTCCCAGTGAAGAGCTCAAGAATATTCGATGTATGTCTTGGCAGACTTACTTTAATGTGTTTTAGAATAGTTTGATCTACACGATCACTCTTTGATTCATGTCTCAGTAGTAAATGGTCATATTCATAGCCTTGATCTTTCCTCTAATGATTCTTGCTCAATAGAGACAAATATTGTTAGTTTCATTTTACAGGGTCGGCTGTCTTGTGTGTTTAGTATATACTTGACATGACACGTCCTTTATCATAAGACTTAATATCTACTATATACTTGTTTAGTTAGGATGAAGTGAAGAAATCTTACAGTACGTGGGATGACCCACAAGACCTTGTGCTATAAATGATCAAATGTCCGCTCGCGATAGTTCTTGAATACCATATGGATTGACGATCGAGAAAGGCGAGTGTCGTCTAGGACATGCTTTCTTGCTCCGTGGCATGGCCACTATGTTGAGCAATGAAAGCAAGATTGTATAGCCAATTTCGCTCTGGTGGATGAAATTTGTGGCTTCCTCAGAAACAGTTAAGGAGACTGTTATAGCTGAGAAGATCCAATAGGAATGCACGCGTAGCCTGCACGCAAGAGAAAAGGTTTTTCTCTATTGTGAAAGTAGGTCGACGATAACATATTTATACTTTCCCATATATTTTGAGAGGATAGTCGCACATGTAGATTTATTACCATTTCATTGAGAAAAATAGAGGACAAAAAATCGATGTAGAATGTCTTTCTAAGAGTCAAGCGATTTAGGATCCGCTAACTAAGGGAGTGGCCGAGTATCGTTCCGTTCGGAATGTCAGAGCGTAAGGGCTAAGTCTATAGTGACTGTACACTGTAATTGTGCACTTATCTTTTAGACACTGATTTATGGATTGCGGCTTACTTACATTGCACGATTGATTATTAATATTTATATATTGATAATCGATTATTTTAGTTTTGGGTAGAATGTTGTATTTTGTTTCTTGATTCTTGAGCATAGAGTAATAAGAGTAGATATGTGCTGATATATTTACTTGCATTCTTTTATCAAAGGATACATTGGCAGGCAAGATTGGTTCTCTCGCACGAGCGATCCCCTCGATACTTGGAGGCATGCGAGATACGAACGTTTGCTCTTTACGGTATAGGCCAGGCTAGCGACCACACGCTGATTCAGCACTGGAATGTGCGTGACAGTGGAAGCATTCGAACGACCCTTATGTGGTGATAAGGATGAGCCGAAAACTCTATGAGTCTTTAGCGTAATGGAATTTCCCCACAATCTATTATATAGATACTTATTGTGAAGCTAGATTACGGATCTCATAAAGTCGGGCTGGAACTCGATTTTGTTGATATGGATCCGGGCACATTTGGAATATGGCTATCGAGTACGTCGCAGGGCGACAGGACTTAGAATCTCTATGGTACTAAGTTGAAGTATACTCTTGTGAAAGAGAAGTAGACTATAATGCGTTTTCTATATGACATGAGCTAGCGACTAGAGAACGCTCAAGGATTGATCCCATCTCCCTGACCCTGTAAGCCTTCACTGATCAGCATTCTGTTGAGAACGACCTGATCAACCACACCTTTGGTGACTTTGACCATCAAGGTGGAAAAGCCGTGAGTGTCTGCTATTTTGGCTGCTATCACAAAAGTATGATAATTACCATACCGTACAGAGTAGGTAAGAAAGCATGTGAGTGGTGGACCCAACTTCATGTATCGAGAGGATGATCAATTAGACATATCTTCTTAATTTCACTACGTGCACAACTCTTACATGAGCCTATAAGGCGTCATTAAAGTATGGTGAATCAAAAGGTTGCCTAGGTGTTTGAATACACTCTTCGAGGGATTGGAAGTACTTGAGCAGACATGACTTGACGATTAGATCTAGGGTGCACGATATTGAGTTTCAGATATTATTTGTTCATAGGGAGATCCTTGTGTCGGTCTTTATAGATCTGGTTGTAAGGATACTCTCATGCAGGTATCGATGGTCGCACAGCGGCACTAGCATTGGATGGAGAGAATTGACATAGAAAAAACTTATGGAACTGAGCAGACATGACGTCGCACACTCGATTATACGAGCAGGAGTATGTTGGTATTGGGCTTAGTTGGGTGATTGGTCATGAAAAATTTTCTAAGTGTGTTCTAAATAACCGCAATCAAGACGGCGTTGCCAATAACTACCCGCGATGAGTACGGGTCATACACAGAGAAACGATGAACTGCTTTTCTTATTTTAGACGAGTTGATAGAAAAAAGGTGGAATTGTTATCGTTTATTATTAAGAAGGTTTGAAAATTTATAATAGAAGGGCTTGTAGGGTTTATAGGATTTAGTAGTGAATGGATGGAGTTTTAAAATTAATTTTTTTATCTTTAATTATTTAATACTAGAGAAATAGCGATGAATGTGGATTAGGGTTCTTGGAGGGAATTAGGGTTTCCCTCTACTGACCCTTGTCCTTCCATTGATCCTTATTTGTCTCAAGCCCTTAACAGAATGATTATTAACGAATCTCAAATTGTGGTCATGACTATCATGAATTGATAGTGCGCCCGATAAGAGGGTTAATATTCATTTTGGTAAACTTTATAAAAATTAAAACTTTAAAAAGAATTTAACTTATAGTTTTAATCCATTATTCTACCATATCGTACAAATCCTTGCAAGCAAGAATTTACTCACTCATGGATATTAGCATAGTAGAAAAAAGATGGACGAAAATGGAACCCATAATTAAAATTAAAAATGCAGAAAGTAAATACAGAATGTAATACGGAAAATGCGGAAATGAATTGCAGAAAGTAAATGCGGAAAGTAAATGCGACAAAATTAAAGAAATAATTACCTTTATTATTTACTAGTGTATTACAAAAGTTGCTCGCTAAAAAAGTAATTTACAAAATCCCAGTTTGCTCCTTAAATCCTAATCGATCGATAGATAGATAGTTCGATGATATTTTTTTTGATGATAAATGCTCTCGGTCCTTTTATAGGCTCTGGAATATGAAACCCTAGATTTCATGTTAATGTGTGTGAAATTACGATCAAGACCCTGAGATTTCAAATCCTACGACCACCAGAAGACCGCGCTTCCGCTGCCTATATAGCCCTTTGACCGTGGATCCGCCGCCGTTTGGTGGGATTGAGCTTCCAAATTTCTCATTGCTTCTTCCCTCGATAATTGGGGTTCCTTCTGATAAAAAGATTCTGAAAATATATCTCTTAGTCACTGCCGTTGCGAGATTTTTCGATTTGCTCCTAATATTCGGCAGATTTGGTTTGGTGAATCGATTTGATGTGGATCTCCTACTTATAGCTCAGACCTGAGCTGATCTTATTATAATACCTGCACAATATCTCAAATTATCTTGTTAATAGCATTTTTTTATTTGAGATATTATTCTAACCAATTAATTGATATGATATCTTAAGAATATTGGTTAGGAATATTTAATATGATATGCATATTTTAATAATTAATAATCTCATGGATATTTTATTTAAATATGATATGCATATATTTTCCCTAATTATATTAATTATAAATGAAGAAACATTTGATAATAATCTTTTTACAAATAAACCCATATATGTTCTTTATTTATAATTAACACCTTTTAGTAGTTAATAATAATAGAAAAAATGTCCATACAAATGTGTAATAAATTTGACTGATCAAATACACTTAAATTTATTTTTGATTGTCCCGAGCAAATTATTTATTAAAAAGAAAAAGAAAAACCTAGCACACTTTCGTAGGCAATACGATTGAACATAGCTCGTGCAACAAGCTGTTAAATCTCTCGGTGTCCTTAGTAGGAGGAGTGTTGTCTCCTACGGGTTTTCAGCGGATTACACTTACAAAATCCCAAAATAAAAGATAGAAGATAAAGATTACATGCAATGATAAGGAACAAATGAAAGAAATTTTTTGAAAATAAGCGCTGTCACTCCCGGCTGATTCAACACGAGCAAGTTCTAAAGCTCAAACTACACTAGCTTTTTAGTTGTCATGAGCCCTATCTTAATGGTCTTGAAAAGATTTCAGAAATCACATCATCTCTCAATAAAATATCGTCTTTAGACTTCCTCTCCACCTTTCCTCCAAACATCGATCATATACCCCTGCATGTGTATAAAAGACATCCTTACACTTGGAGAATTCAATTCAAACTATCATACCATTTGTCCATCTTCCTTAGTACTTTTTAGTCGGTGATATTTTTAGATGAATTTGCTCACACATTCTTCATGCGACCGTTAATAGTTTTTGAGGTACTAACCAACCGATTACCGAATGTGCTTACTTATTAAAACGTAATTAGCAATATCCTAGCATTGCAACACCTAAGGCTTAGCAGTGACTCCCAAACCAGTTGGTCTAAGGCACTAGATGATAAGACACCCTCGCTATATTTTTTTATGCTGCCTTAAGTAATTACAAAACTAGTGTTCATTTTTCTGTTTAAAATTATTTTTTATGCCCCATTTATATTTTGTTTTTCCTTCATACTAAGGCTTCTAGGCAAGAGTATTTCAAGGTATACTCTACTATCTCAACTTTCAGAATGTGTGCAAGTGCGTATAGTAGGGTATCAACGTTCAGAAGTTTGGACTTAAAAATAGGGATTATTTTTCAGACTTATTTCTATCCGCAGATTAGTGATTTCTTCATCTTACTAACCTTTGGGACGACAGCTCATGACTACGTATTATTAGCTTCATTTTAAAATATCTAATTTTCTTGCATTTCATAGATTTCTTCCTTTCTTTCTTATGTACTTTCCACTTTCTAACTTTTATTTTCAAAATTTATACAATGTATTATGCAATATTTACATATGATGCGTGGATATATACAAACTATCCATACAAACCATCCCCTCAAACTTGTTTGCAATAGTATCCTCACTGATATTGTCCTGTAAGCTCAAAACCTTAAGACTAGGAGGAACAGTTCGATAAAATGGTATAAAGAAGGGGTCAAGAGTGAATGACAGTAAAATTCTTCCTCCATACTTGTTCTTGGCTCACAATCATGCAAAAATTCCTTTTCTTTCTAAAGCCATTTTAAAAATATTTTTCTTCTCCCCCCCCAAGCTTGAGTAAAATAGTGTTTTCCTTGAAATTAAACATAAGAGGGAGGAAATATTATTAGTCTACACAAAACATTACAAAGACCAAAAGTTAAAACCAACCATTCAAATATTTTATCTAGGTAACACCATGATTGGTAGAAAATCATGTAACAGATAGATGTGAAGAAGACTCAAGATTATATAAGAATGAAGGTTGTATCATATCTCGAGTAGAAGAAACAAAAATAAGAGTAACGATAAGAGATGAAGCGGGGAGAAGATAAGAGGTGTTGTCACGCCCCGCTTCCCAGAGTACGCTAAGATGGGCACGTGACATAGCCAACCATGCTACCTGTGGGTAAGAAGTATCCATCCACAGTCACATTACGGCTGTAGATATCAAGAACAAAATATAACTATCTAATACATGTCCATAAACCAAGATAAAATGAGTCAAGAATAATAAAAATGCGGAAGCAAAAGATCCAATACAAAATAACTGGAATGTATGTCCCATAATGCGGGCTCACATCAGGGATAAAATGCTGAAAGTAAAGAACTAACTACTACTGAATCCTCACTGCTCAGCCTGCTGGCTGAAGTACTCCTACTCGGACTGCAGCAAAGGTACAGAATCTGGGCTATGCAAAACCCAGACATCAGCGCGTCATGTCATCAAGCAATAAAATATAAATAGGGTAACAGGCAATGCAAATATAATTATGAATGATAAAGCAGGTGTAACAACAATATAAAACAGGGCAGTGAAGGGTAGTATGCAGTGAGTAAACTAAACTGGTCTATTGGGTTGAATAGTCTTAAGTCTTTGAAATTAATTTGAAGAATCATCGATGTAACTCAATAGTATCCCGTGCATGCCCGGGACCACGGTCTAAGACTCTAGGGCTGAAACCGAGACGTGCCGCTAGGCACTGAAAGGAAAAGGGTAAAGACCAACGATGTCAGCAGCATCGTCACGAGGCGGGCCTAGACTCTAAAATTGATCAGTATAAGCAAGCAACTGTCGAGTTACAAGTCAGGATTTCATCATTGATTTTCCCATACCCCCAAGTTATGTGTGTCAAGTCAGGTATTCAGTAATCAAGAACTAATGCCAACACAGGATCAGGTAGGTGCAGGTTTGTCTGGATAGACAACAGGAACGGTCCGTAAGGACTACATGTCAGGTTTGTTGGCATTAGACACAAGATCAGGTAACAGGTAAAGCCATGGTACATCAGGTCTAGTCGAGTAGTATATTTAGATATCATGTCATGTCAAGAGTGTACGGTACCATGTCAGGTCAAGTAGTATGTGTAGCAAGTCTCGTCAGGGTGTACAAGATAACATATGGATGCTTATAATCTACTAGCATAATCATGGTTATGAATAAACGAGCATGGTACTATCAGAACAATAAACAGGCACAGTAACATGATAGCAATAGGTGCAGATTAAACTACTTAGTTATACGGTTATCAGTTTGGTTTAAGGAATAGTTTTAACATTTCAGGAATGCAGTATTACACACGTGGATGATAAAAGCATATTACTATGTATTAAAACAATCTAGAGATGCAATTGAATGTGAATAAGGCTAAATGTATGCAATCGGTCGTCCGATAGGATAAAACTACAAAAGGGTAATATGGCTATAAAACAATTGTGATTATGTGATCTAACATATAAATGTGATTACTAGGTATAGTCAACTAAATTCAACAATCAGGTTTCAGGTTTTAGATCTGAAATATATAAACGGAACATTGCACTGTTAATCTGGAATTCAAAACTTTAGATTTTATCTATAGATTTTAATAAGGAAAATAGATATATTGATATATGAATGGTATGACTAGCATGTAGCAAGATTAACTTGCCTCGACGGGCCACGATACGGAAAACGAAACGTTACGCGTCAGTGGGGAAAGTCGCGACGCGCGCACGGTGTAGGGTTACTAGGCACGCGCACAAGGGTCTATGAGGCATCAACCATGCTCGATTAAAAATTTAGCCGTGCCGAACAACCCGAATACGGATCTTTAAACTAGAGATTAGGCGAAAACAAACATGCTAAACACTTTAACACTAAGTGAGAGGGATTACAACCTTTGTAGATCCGGTCCTTCACTTCATATGCTCCGTGTTGAGGTCCCTTCGCTGCGATCATCGGGTTCCGGACTCTCGAGAGGTTCCACGAAGAGAAAAATGCAACCTTAGCTTCCGATCTTCGATACAAAGATGATCTACCTTGAAGTTTCATTAACACAAGCTAACACTCATGAAATGATGTGAACACCCTCATCTACATGGCAAGGGAAGATGAGGATGATGAAGTAGGATTTTTGCTCTCTTTATTTATCTTTTTCTCACATTTATTCATCACTTGGAAAAAAGCTAGTAAGCTTTTTCCATGAAGAAAGAAGAAGGAAGAAGATGAAGAATGATGATTGAATCCTTTTGTGATGAATAGTAATCAAGAATATATGATTGATTATCAAACCATGGTCAAGGATGAGAGGCTAAACTAATGTAGAGAATAAACTAGAGTTAGGGTTTGGTTAGGTCAAAGCATGAGTCATAACAAAATATCTTTATCATGACAAAATAGAATCCTTCTAGAATGAACAAGAAGGTGCTAACCCTAATCAAACCCTAATCCCTTTATATCATCCTTAAACATGTTTTATAATAAATCATATCATGTCACAATAATATATATCACATATATATTATATATTTGCAACAAAAGAAAATAATACAATTAACATATATCGCATATATATCAATGTATTACCCGAGTGAGAAAAAGAATCTTCTAGTGAGCAAATATTAGATAATGTAATTTAATATATCATATATATTATTATACATTAAATTATCGAATCAACACTTGATCCGACAATCCGGCTATATCGCATATAACCGACTAATATATATATCCGTACCGATTCATCGAATCAACACTTGATCCGATGACCCGGCTGATATCAAATATCGCGAGAATATAATACGGTATCACATATCGCATTATCCTCGGTCCCACACATATCGCATATGCGCTCCTACTCCGTTTTGCCTGAGCCAAGAAACCTCTGTGTAGGACTCTAAAGAATCGTCAATACGCCGGCAGTAGGTGATGATCATATCAAACACCTACAAGCTGCAAGCGGTCAGCTAAACGTAACAGCTACCCAGGTATTGAGCGCTCAGAAGATCAACAAGCAAGCCTGTAACTTCTCCTGTGAATCCAAACAGTAACACTCCCGTACAGTCCGGTCTCGTCGTCTGATATGTTGCATATCTCGCCTAGGGGTGGTAAACGTCAGACCCCAGTAGCTCGATAAGTCGTGTTGATATGAGGTCTATAACAGTTCGAGAAACTACTGATAACACTTACCAGTAAATCTCAGCAACCCTGGCCAGGGATTTCCGGTTATAGCCAATCGAACACAGCACAATATCAACTCCCTATACCGGGAGAGACGAATCCCCTCCTATCGCTCATTGCCTCCATGTGATTCGGGACTGTACCCAAAAGCCAACTTTTTGCACGCCCTCTTGGACGTGGTATGATGGAAATCAAAGCACAGTGGGAATCACACAAGACTCTATGACGATCTCGGGTCAACAGACTACTCTGTACCAGTGTCACCGGAGAACTGCCATCTGACATGAGGTATAATACCATCTGGGAGTTCTCGGCGAGTCCGTCCAGTGTACCCAGTCTCCACTGAGCACCCACACACCATCCTTGATGTCAAACACCGATGGATATGGGATCATCCATCGCCCATCATATGGGTCAAGATGCGTATACGCTAGTCTACTCTGGTGTATCGATGCCCTGTCTCGATACACCCTCGACTAGGAACAGTTATAGGATGTACTCGTCGACTACCGTGGCCCCACTAGTATGATCTCATCATAGTCCCAGTAGTCGAGTACACATCCTAAGGGCTTTATCAACATGTAACATAGAGACAATCAGAGTACATGTTAAGATAAAGTACAACCAGATAGCATACTATCATGTCGAGGAAGAAAGTCCTCCCTATATATGTCCAAGCATCCACTACAATATACATCGTATGTACAGTAATGGCCTCTAGGGCATACATATAACTAACAATCTCCCACTTGCACTAGGGCCATCTGTTATGGTATCGCATACCCAACAATTAGCTGCGGTTGAAGTATCTCATACTCAACCATCCCATAAAAGTCTCTACTGGGAAAAAGGCCTTTGTGAGTGGATCCGCGCTGTCGTCCTCTGTGTCTGCTCTCCTAACCTCGATCTCCCTGGAGATCATCCATCTCCATGATCAGGTGACACCGCCTAAGAATTATATCTGGATTTCTGATGGGACGGGGGTTCCTTGGCATAAGCCACAACTCCATTGTCATACAATGGTAGGAACGAAGTTCATCTCATGAACTTATATATATCCAGACTGCCTCTTTGGTAGCATCGTTGGTAACGATGTATCTTGCCTTTAATCGTCTAGTATGTCACGTTATCTAGCTTGGAACTCTTCCAACATACCGTCCCTCCACTGAGGGTATAGACAATGCCTGCGACTGACATTCAGTCGTCCTTATCACCCTGGAACCTTTCCAGTGATTCTCCCTAGGATCGATTGATACCATCTCACTACAACTAGTGAGTATCCTAACATCCAATTAGAACTATCTCATAGATCCAAAACACAGGATTTAGGAGGTATTGTTTTGATCCTATATGGAGAATCGTTGTGATAAGCGGAGATTGACCGAGCGTAGCATAGGAAACTCCTTCCCTATCAAGAGTATGTCATCCACGTACTCTACGAGGATCACCACCATACTCTCTACTACCTTTTTGTATATACAAGGTTCATCTACCATTTTGATGAAGTCAAACTCTTTGACTACCACATCAAAACAGATGTTCCAACTCCGCGATGCCTGTTTTATCATATAAAACATATTGCTCACGTTTCCGCTGCTCCCACTGTCTACGAAGCCCTCTGGCTGTATACTTATATACGCTCTCTTCTAAAACATCATTTAGAAAAGCAGTCATGACACCCAACCACCGGATATCGTAGTCATGGTATGTAGCCGTAGCAAGTAGGATCTGGATGGACATAAGCATAGCTTTGAAAGTCTCAACTTTTCCATGTACACCAAGTAATCTTCTCAAGATATACTTGCTCCTGATGGGGATTTAACCCTTCAGATAAAACAACCAAAGTCCATACTTTGTCGGTGTATAAGGATTCCATCTCAGATTGCTAAGCATCCAGCCATTCTCACAAAGTCCCACTCCTGATGGCCAGCTCGAAACTAGTTGGGTCATCATCTCATGATGCAATCCTCGCTCCCACTGTCATAGAGAAACCGAAGTATCTCTCAGGTGGGTGAGGAACCCTACTAGATCGGCGGAGAGGCCGAGGTTCGTTGGAAACTATTGAATCCTTTGGTTCTACCAAATTATCAGCTGTAGTTTGTATAGCTGGAACATTTCCAGTTCTACTTAACAGACCTTGCCTCGAGCTTGTCCGGATTTTGCTTTTAGACATAGGTCGGACAACCCCAAATCTTAACAAACTTAAGATATGGGCTCTTCCCTTTCCATATCACATATGAAGTGGTAGGCAACTGATTTGATTTGAACCCTATTCAATAGGTATGCAACTTCACAAGTGCATAACTCCCTAAAGGAAATAGGAAACTCAGTAGTACTCATCATAGAGCACACCATATCACATAGGGTGCTATTGCTCCATCCCGATATACCATCGTGCTATGGTGTATACGGAGGAGTAATGCTGAGAGAGAATCTCATTCTCCATTAGAATAGTCCAGGAATTCCGTGCTCAAGTATTCTCCTCCTTGATCTCATCAAAGGACATAATACTTATACCCGTATTTGGTTCTCTACTTCTAACTTATATTCTGTGAATATCTCAAAAGCTTCGGACTTGTGTTTCAACAGGAACATATGTCTGAATCTTGAGAGATTATCAGAGAATGTAATGAAGTAAAAAGAACCGTTCTTGGCATGTGTAGACAGGGAACCTTCATACATCAGCATGTATCAATCCCAAGAGTTCACTAACTCTTTCTCTGTTTTCAATAAACAGAGCTATGGTCATCTTATCTTTGTGACATGACCGGCAAGTTTCACAAGATGTAAATTCAAAAAAATTTAAATATACATCTTAATGTAACTTCAGCTAGTCGGGTCGCATTGATATGACCTAGTCTACAATGCCTCAAGAAGGATTCGTTCATTTCTGAACTCTTCCTCTCGTGTGTGTTCTCTATACTAAGAACTGTAGTTTGATTTAGAACGTCAATGCTTTTAGATAACGTGCCTGAACTGATCAACACTTGATATAGGAAATGTTCAAAACATTATCTAACAATATAAAATTATATCACTTCTTTACTAATAAAGAAACTGATATGATGTTGTATATCAGGTTCGGTATCTAATAACATTCGTTCAGAATCAATGTATTCTGGTAATACAGGGTGATAGTGACCAACAGACTTGGCTGCAATACTTGCACCGTTTTCTATCTCATGAAACTTATCACCCGTTCTCAGTTCTCTACCTATCTGTAGCCCATGTAACAGATTACATATGCGGGATCCTAATCCGGTATCACATACCCAGGACGTAAAAGATACTGAGAAACAGTTCTCTGTAATGAACACACCCGAAGATGATGCATCAACATGCACTTTCTTCGTTTGGGCGGCACGAGAAATCTGGTATTCCCTAATTTCCTGCTCTGTCTTATAACAATTATAAGTTGGAGCGGGACCAACGTTCCCCAGCTCAGTATAACAAGCGGGTTCGGTCAATATATCCGTATTATTATCTTGATTAAGACGTGATATGGTCGCTATCTGGAGAGAGAGAGAAGAAAACACTCAGCTTATGCTCTTGCAAGATTAGATTGGTTATCTAATATATCTAATCAGGATGTCTCCCACTGTTTTAGTCAAATCTTCCTTCAAACCCTAAAAGGAAAGACTAGCCGGGATTAATTACACGCTACAAGTTCGCCAATCTTTCAGCCAGGCCAGTGCCGGTACTTTGAGGGAGGTCCCCCGTGCTTTCGCACGAACCTAATTAAAGTAAACCTCGTTTTCCCAGGGGCGTAACCTCATTGACACCTTTCTAGACACCTACTTGATCGGCTAATTGTAATGTATAAAACTCTCCCAGGAGTAACTCTTACTCGCAGCGGGTATCGGGATCCAACTATCTCATAGAAGATATGCAATCTCATTGCAAATTTCAACACTTGAAATTCCCAATAATATTTTACCCCTAGCAGCTTATGACCTTGGCTAAGGTCAATAAATCATAAGTGCTAGCCAAGTTCAACCCATCATTTCCCGATTGAATTAAACCCACCCGCACGACCCTTGGCTAAGGTCAACAAAGTCGCACGACTACCCTAATTCAATCGCATCATATGCTTATACAGATAAGCACTAATCAGCTACCGCACACTACGCCTTAGCTAAGGTCAACAAACGCAGCACGAATACTAACCAGTACTTATCTGAAATGACGGAGGGCTACGACGGGTTTTTCAGAAAACCCTTTGCGTAATGAACTTGATATCGTTGTAGAATCGAGTGATTTTAGATGGAATGTTTTTGAGGCTTTTCTAGTTTTGCTAAAGGGGTCACTACCGGTGAAGGGATCGTCGGCCCTTTCCTTATCGAATAAGGTGCAGGATATATCATATATACCGCTGTGCAAAGCAAGAACTATAGAAGCAATCAAAAGACAAACCGAGTTTGTAGCATCTGCCAGTTATTGCTAAAGGAGTCACTCCCGGTGAAGGGATCTCGGTCCTTTCCTTATCGAATAAGGTGCTGGATGTTCTACAAGGAACACCGCTATGCAAAGCAAGAACTAGAGCTACCAGTTTTTATTAAACAAGTTTCTACAACATCTTAGGTTTCTTTTATTTCATTAATCTCATTAATGAAGTCCCATTTTAATATGCTTCACAAGCATCTCTTTTGAAACGAAATCTGCAATATAACATATAACTCATATATATAATATAAACATTCGTCTCAGGCAGTAATATGATCTCATCACAGAACAATTGCAGCAGAAGAACATATATGAAATATTGGATATACTAGGACGTCCGTGTTTTCAATACGAGCCTGTATAAAACACGGATTCCACGGTCGCGATGAATAGCCAAACCCACATCCCTAGACTACTACGAGAGCGGCAAGTAACACTGCCAATTCTAGGGTTAGGAGACCCGGTCTCGACTCCTCGAGATGGTCTCCCACTGGACCCTAGAACCCGGTTACTTGTGCTCCCCGCCTTGGATCTACCTAATGCGTAAAAGTAAATAATATACAACGGTGACATCTTCCGCAACCTGGAAGTGCCGCAATAAAAGAATATTACATACAAATGAATTTTACATGAATGAAAAAGAAAAACTCTCATCTCACATAAACCCCCGGCTATTCAAAACGCGACGATCCAATATCACATATCACAGCAACACATAATATCTCATATCATCAACGTAAGCAAGTATGCGTATCCCGATTGTCGTTGATGTATAGCAACGAAGCCGGCGATACACCACATACTACGCTTACGGTCACAGAAAAGAAAGTGTAAAACTACAACAGTTGGAATCCGCAACCTCCTTAGACATCACATGCCTAACCAAATGAATTTCTTAGACATCACATGCCTAACAATTATAAACCCCGCATTTTAGTCTCATTATCGAAAACTCTTTTCAATATCAAGTCGGGCAATTCAACAAAATTCTCGACATTATGATCGAATGCTCGTCGCAAACTTTAGTAGACGGCCGCACCCCCGATGCCGTCGACGAAGTGCACTAAGGCGGAACACCGCTGCCGCGAGCATCCGAACGGATGCTTTTGGCGACGGGGTTCTCCTACAGTCACTTGGTCGGGGCTATGGGACATGGCTGTCTGTTAAGTTTACCCGGCGAGTATCCACGTACGCTACGTGATTGCGACGGACTTTTGATCACATCAAAATTCCGTGGCAACCGATCATCTGAGACTGAACTGCTAGATTTATAATATTCATATCAGTTATCTCATAACTTTTTGTTGATTCCAAATATTGTATCACATTCCAGATAAATAGACAATGTTAAACTTTCCGATCGAATGATCAAACACCCAAGATTTCCCCAATAATCTCAACACTTGAAATAAGTTTAAAAACATCCATCACATGCCACAGTACCAATGGTCCAGCCGTAGAAGGGTCAAGCCAACGCCTCACATGTGGCGCGCCGTACTGCCCCCAAACCCTAAGGTTCAAAAGGCAGTTCAAGACGGTCACATAATCGAGTTAAGGTTTGTTGTCTTCTAGAGGGTCCACCGCGTTACTTACACGACTTAGAACGTTCTTAAACACGAGGAAAAATCCAACTTTTGAAAAATTTTCGGACATGGGAAAAAGTGAGTTATTGATATCCGTTCTAAAATTATCCGGAAAACATAACAAAATTAAATTCTCCGATCGAAACAATGACTACAAAATAAACCACAAAATACTCAACTCTTGAGTCAGTGTTAAAAATGCCCAGAAAATAGAAACAACAGAGTTATGAATTACTGTTCAAAAATCCGTCGCTAATTCCATTACACTGCCGCGGAACCGCCGCCAAAGGTGGGTTATTGCCGCGGTTTTGCGGCCATGTAGATGACTTAGGGGCTCGTTTTTCATGGTAATTCTTAGAAAACCCTGCTGAATTTTTTAAGCGTTTTTAATTTGGAAAAATGCCAAATTTTAAAAAATGTACAGAGAGGGTTTTATTTTGTCGATTCCGGGTTCGATCGGGGTTTTAACTTCGTTAACACATCGCCTAAAGCTCTAGCTTGGCTCTGATACCACTGTAGGGTTGCTAGGCACACGCACAAGGGTCTATGAGGTATCAACCATGCCCGATTAAAAATTTAGCCGTGCCGAACAACCCGAATACGGATCTTTAAACTAGAGATTAGGCGAAAACAAACATGCTAAACACTTTAACACTAAGTGAGAGGGATTACAACCTTTGTAGATCCGGTCCTTCACTTCATATGCTCCGTGTTGAGGTCCCTTCGCTGCGATCATCGGGTTCCGGACTCTCGAGAGGTTACACGAAGAGAAAAATGCAACCTTAGCTTCCGATCTTCGATACAAAGATGATCTACCTTGAAGTTTCATTAACACAAGCTAACACTCATGAAATGATGTGAACACCCTCATCTAAATGGCAAGGGAAGATGAGGATGATGAAGTAGGATTTTTGCTCTCTTTATTTATCTTTTTCTCACATTTATTCATCACTTGGAAAAAAGCTAGTATGTTTTTCCATGAAGAAAGAAGGAAGAAGATGAAGAATGATGATTGAATCCTTTTGTGATGAATAGTAATCAAGAATATATGATTGATTATCAAACCATGGTCAAGGATGAGAGGCTAAACCAATGTAGAGAATAAACTAGAGTTAGGGTTTGGTTAGGTCAAAGCATGAGTCATAACAAAATATCTTTATCATGACAAAATAGAATCCTTCTAGAATGAACAAGAAGGTGCTAACCCTAATCAAACCCTAATCCCTTTATATCATCCTTAAACATGTTTTATAATAAATCATATCATGTCACAATAATATATATCACATATAAATTATATATTTGCAACAAAAGAAAATAATACAATTAACATATATCACATATATATCAATGTATTACCCGAGTGAGAAAAAGAATCTTCTAGTGAGCAAATATTAGATAATGTAATTTAATATATCATATATATTATTATACATTAAATTATCGAATCAACACTTGATCCGACAATCCGGCTATATCGCATATAACCGACTAATATATATATCCGTACCGATTCATCGAATCAACACTTGATCCGATGACCCGGCTGATATCAAATATCGCGAGAATATAATACGGTATCACATATCGCATTATCCTCGGTTCCGCACATATCACATATGTGCTCCTACTCCGTTTTGCCTGAGCCAAGAAACCTCTGTGTAGGACTCTAAAGAATCGTCAATACGCCGGCAGTAGGCGATGATATGACAAGCTACACTTACAAGCTGCAAGCGGTCAGCTAAACGTAACAGCTACCCAGGTATTGAGCGCTCAGAAGATCAACAAGCAAGCCTGTAACTTCTCCTGTGAATCCAAACAGTAACACTCCCGTACAGTCCGGTCTCGTCGTCTGATATGTTGCATATCTCGCCTAGGGGTGGTAAACGTCAGACCCCAGTGGCTCGATAAGTCGTGTCGATATGAGGTCTATAACAGTTCGAGAAACTACTGATAACACTTACCAGTAAATCTCAGCAACCCTGGCCAGGGATTTCCGGTTATAGCCAATCGAACACAGCACAACATCAACTCCCTATACCGGGAGAGATGAATCCCCTCCTATCGCTCATTGCCTCCATGTGATTCGGGACTGTACCCAAAAGCCACCTTTTTGCACACCCTCTTGGACGTGGTATGATGGAAATCAAAGCACAGTGGGAATCACACAAGACTCTATGACGATCTCGGGTCAACAGACTTCTCTGTACCAGTGTCACCGGAGAACTGCCGTCTGACATGAGGTATAATACCATCTGGGAGTTCTCGGCGAGTCCGTCCAGTGTACCCAGTCTCCACTGAGCACCCGTACACCATCCTTGATGTCAAACACCGATGGATATGGGATCATCCATCGCCCATCATATGGGTCAAGATGTGTATACGCTAGTCTACTCTGGTGTATCGATGCCCTGTCTCGATACACCCTCGACTAGGAACAGTTATAGGATGTACTCGTCGACTACCGTGGCCCCACTAGTATGATCTCATCATAGTCCCAGTAGTCGAGTACCCATCCTAAGGGCTTTATCAACATGTAACATAGAGACAATCCGAGTACATGTTAAGATAAAGTACAACCAGATAGCATACTATCATGTCGAGCAAGAAAGTCCTCCCTATATATGTCCAAGCATCCACTACAATATACATCGTATGTACAGTAATGGCCTCTAGGGCATACATATAACTAACACACGGTACACGGAATGAACCCAAACGACGTTCAGTGGAGTCACACGGGTCGAAGGTCCTCGCTGGGTCATCGGGGTCGTCGACGTCGTGGCCAACTCCGGTGATCTTGTCAAAACAGCGAATACAAGAAACAAGATCTAAATGAAAAAGAAAAAGAATGCAAGAAGAAAGAGAGTAGAGGGAAGGTGTGTATGATGGCTTACTGGTTTGCAGAGGGGAGTGCTAGCAGTGGCGGCGAGATCGCCGGCGATGAGGGACGCCGACGAAGGGTTTCTGAAGATCTAGGGTTTGGTTAAGGTAGAAGTTGCTGGGGTTTTGTGTGCAGGATTCTTGGTTGCTGGAGGGAGAACAGAGGAGAGGGAGGAGGTTGCAATGACGAGGGTGATCGGCGGCAATGGGACGAGACGGTGCAAGTGAGTTTCTTGGGTGCAGGTGATGGTGTGGCTGGCTCGGGCGAGGGCGAAGAAGAAGAAGATGATGACGATGAGGAGAAAGTGAGAACAGTGGAGACAAGGGTTGAGGCGAGGTCATGAAGAAGGAGGCGGCTAGGGTTAGGGTGTAGTTGCAGCCATGGGTTTACATGGACCCGGGGTTTTAAACGAGAAGAAGAAAGAAAACATAAGAGGGAGTTGACCAGATCCTTAGAGCGGTGACGGGATCCCTTCTTACCGCGAGAGGAGTGAGAGAGAGAGGAGAGAGGAAGAGAGAAGTGAGAGGAGAGAGAAAGAGGAGGAGAGAGAGGATTGTTTGTTAGCGGTGAAAGAAAGAAAAGAAAGAGAGAGAGGGAGAAACGAGAAGAGAGAGAAGAAGAAAAGAAGAGAGAGAGAGAGACGAAGGTGGGAGCCAGCGACGAGGAAAGAAGAGTTTTGATTGGGTGAGGGGAATAAGAATTTGTTTAGGGATAAAATTTTAGAAAGATTTTCTGGTGTGATAAAAATATAGTTTCGTTGGTTTAAACAATTTTATAATAGGCTGAGAAAATATTTTGGCTGATTAAAAGATTTAGAAAAATAGGATTTGGTAGAAATACAAAATATTTCAGAATTGCGTCCGGGTCGGGTCCAAAAATTTGAATTTGAAATATAAAAATTATTAGCAAGTTCCAAAATTTGAAATGAAGGATTTTGTACTGAAAAAGCATACCCCCAAGAACGGACCCACGTACGTGCGCGTAGTCGTCCAAACACGTCCGTTTCACTGAGCGGGACGAGAACACGATGCAAGGACGCTACCACAGGGTTAGGGATACCAAGCAGTCCATGACAAGTATTTTTAAACTATTTTAAGTAACTTAATTGTTATATGCAAACATATGTAATGTCGGGGTAAACTATAACTAGTAACTGTCAAAGCATGATAAATGAAATACATACCACACACCACACACACGGTAACTGGAATTTGTATATCTGGACTCGGTTGTTACATTATACCCAACTACAAAAAGAATTTCTTCCTCGAAATTCCAAGAACATAAAAGGATAAACGACCAATTACTACAAGAAAAGATGGGGAAACCTCTGCCGAATTTCATCTTCCCGCTCCCAAGTTGATTCTCCACATGAGCGACTACCCCAAGAAACAAGTACAAGAGGGATAATCTTGTTCTTAAGAACCTTTTCCTTTCGATCCACAATCGCTATCGGTCGCTCCTTGAAAGTCAAGTCTTCTCGTACAGTCAGCTCCGAATGATCTAACACATTTGTTTCATCTCGAACATACTTACGGAGTTGAGATACGTGAAACACATCATGAACACTCGCCAAGGATTGCATTAACTTTCTCAGCTGTCTGCATAACCAAATCTGGTCCCAACAACCTTCGTTCACCGACATCGTCCCAACAAACAGGTGAACGACACTTGCGACCATATAAAGTTTCGAATGGAGCTATCTGAATTGTCGCCTGGAAACTGTTGTTGTAAGAAAACTCCACCAAATGCAGATGATCCTCCCATGAACCCTTGAAGTCCAACATGCAAGCTTTCAACATATCTTCAAGAGTTTGGATCGTTCTCTCCGACTGGCCATCTGTTTGAGGATGATAAGCTGTGCTAAATTTCAATCGAGTCCCCAAACTTTCCTGTAAACTCCTCCAAAGTGTACTAAGAATCGAGTATCACGGTCGGACACGATGCTCACCGGTACTCCATGCAATCTTATAATCTCCTGCATGTACCGTTCTGCCAAAGCTTTTTCTGATTGACCAACCCGAAAAGGAATGAAATGAGCTACTTTGGTCAAACGATCAACAATCACCCATACTGCATTGTTGCCTTTTGGACTCCGCGGTAGAGCTGTTACGAAATCCATGGTTATATGTTCCCACTTCCACTGAGGAATCGGAAGTGGTTGCAATAAACCAGCAACCCTTTGATGTTCAGCCTTAACTTGCTGACACACCAAGCATTTTGCCACAAAGCGGGCAATCTCCCGTTCCATGCCTTCCCACCAGAAATGCTGTCGTATATCTCGGTACATCTTCGTGCCTCCTGGATGTATGGAATAAGCTGAACTGTGTGCCTCCTTCATAAGTTCTTCACGAATATTTCCCTTTGGCACATACAACCGGCTACCATATCTCAATGAACCATCTTCATGGATTAATAAGTCTGTTCGAAGTCCAGCTTCAACCTGTTCTCGAAACTTTTGTAATCTAGGGTCCTGCGATTGCGCTGCTTTAATACTCTCGATTAACGACGAATGTACTTGCTGTTGCATCAACTGTCCCGAAGAATGCGGTAGCCCCACCTCCAAATTAAATCTTCGAAATTCTTCAACGAGTTCCTTCTGCGTAGTCAACATCTGAATAGCTGGTAACCGACTGAGCGCATCCGTTACGACATTAACCTTCCCCGGATGGTACTTAAGATCAAGATCGTAGTCAGCCATCAGCTCCAACCATCTACGTTGCCTCATATTAAGCTCCTTCTGCGTGAATACATACTTCAAGCTCTTATGATCAGTGAACACCTCGACCCTTTCGCCCAAAAGGTAGTGTCTCCAAATCTTCAAAGCGAATATCACAGCCGCAAGCTCCGAGTCATGAGTTGGGTAATTCTTCTCATGGGTCTTCAACTGTCTCGATGCGTACGCTACAACCTTCCCATGCTGCATCAAAACATATCCCAATCCTTTTCCAGATGCGTCGCTGTGAAACACCAATCCTCCGGAACTGTCTGGCACAGTCAGAATAGGGGCAGTTATCAATCTTTGCTTCAACGTCTCAAAAGCCGACGCACACCTATCCGTCCACACAAAAGGTACCTCATTGCGCGTAAGCTTGGTCAACGGCTCCACCAGACGAGCAAAGTTCTCCACGAATCTTCTGTAATACCCAGCGAGTCCAAGAAAACTTCTTATTTCCGCAACATTCTTCGGAATCAGCCAATCTCGAACTGCTGCAATCTTTTCAGAATCAACGGCGATTCCATCGCCAGACATGACATGCCCCAAAACTTTACTTCTTCCAGACAAAACTCGCACTTGCTCATCTTCGCACATAACTTCTCTTGTCTCAACGTCTGCAGTGCGATCTTCAAATGTTCTGCATGCTCTTCAATACTCTTCGAATAGACCAGAATATCGTCAATGAACACCACAATAAACTGGTCCACGAATGGTGGAAAGATTCGGTTCGTCAAGTCCATGAATATCGCCGGTGCATCCGTTACTCCGAAGGGCATCACTAATACTTGTAATGTCCATACTGAGTTCGCAACGCAGTCTTGCAAATATCTTCTGATTTAACTCGGACCTGATGATGTTCGAACCGCAAATCCAGCTTCGAGAATACCCTCGCGCCACTAAGCTGCTCAAATAGTTCTCCAATGCGAGGGATCGGGTACTTGTTCTTAATAGTGACCCGGTAAAATTCCCGATAGTCGATGCACATCCTCCTTGTGCCATCTTTCTTCTTTACTAGAAGAACTGGAGCTCCCCAAGGCGAGTTACTGCTGCGAATCCAACCCTTCTCAAGTAATTCAGTAACCTGCTTCTTAACTTCTTCCAATCCCACTGGTGCCATGGGATAATACGCTTTAGATACTGGCGCTGCACCAGGAATAAGATCAATTGCGAACTCTACGTCTCGCCTCGGCGGTTAACCTGATATGTCCTCGAACACATCCATGAAATCTCGAACAACAGCGAGTGCTTCATCTTTAGCAACCTTCATCGACGAAAGATCATTAATTGTCGGCCTAGCCCTAACCTTGACTGGCCCGACAGAACTGCTTCTTCTAGACAACCTCTGGGTGTCCGGGAATCTGGAAATTCGCTTTCTTCACTCTATACTCAATGTGAGCGTGGAAAGTGCTGAGAAATTCCATTCCCAAGACTACATCAATACTACTAGTAACAACTTCCAAGACCTCTGCAATAGTTCTCGTCCGCAAACCACGATGAAACCAACCTTACACCCTCTACTAGTTATGATTTTCCCCAATCCCAGTGTGCATGTCGCAAAATTAAACAGGGTCGTGAAATTCATCGAGTGAACAGCAATAAACTTGGACGACATAAATCAATGGGATGCACTAGAATTGAATAACGCTAATGCGAGAAAACCATGAACAATAGGGTACCTGAAATGACTTCCTCTGAAGGTTTAGCCTCTTCAGCCATCAGGGAAAAAGTCTGAGCCTGATTAGCTCCCCGAATAAACTGCTCCTGATCTGGAAGCTGCTCTTGCAGCGGCTCCCGAGTATCTTCCTTCAATCTTAGCCTTGACGGACAATTAACAATGGTGTGACCCTATGATCCACAAATCAGACAAAGTCCAAGCCTCTTACGACAAACTCTTCGATAATGACCCAGTCGTTGGCAGAAGTCGCACAACATCCTTCCCCTTTTCCTGGGTAACACTGGCCTCCGAACATTCTCTTCCTTATGAAGTTTCGACGGACAAACATGGATAGTGTGATCCGCCGATCCACAAACCAAACAGAGTCCCCGTTTCCTTCGGCAATCCCTTTGCACATGTCCGTGTACATGGCAGTAGCCACAAATCACGCTCCTTTTCCGATCAACCACAATTGTTTTCTTCATTGGTGCTACGCTGCGTCTGTTCACCGGAACACTTCTACGTACGGACGTTTGGTCTAGTGCAAACGCCGGCTTCAGCTCAGTCTGCTGCTTGTGGTCCTCAAGCAAGTCACGAATTACTCCAAGCAAAGTAGCGTCATCCATACACCTCTGGTACGATTGTAGGTCTCTGGCTTCCATGATACCGCAACCAAGATACCAAATAGGATTAGTATGATACAAATTCAAAATGTAGATCAAGGATATGATTCAAGGCTAGAACGCAAGTTACTTAAATAGAGTACCGCATTGTAACCATGCCGCGGTATTGATTGATAGAGTAGTGCGTGTTCAAGTTTTAGTTTAAATACCGCAATCAAGACGGTTTCGCTTGTAGCTAGCCGGTTGAGTACGGGTCGTCCGCAGGGAGATGGGAGTCTTTTTCTATGTGCTTTAACGAGTTAAGTCCGGTTTTTCAGATTTTGTTTGTGGTTATCTAAGTGTTAAGTTGATGTTTTAAAGAGAGCTTGTTAGGGTTAGGATTAGGTTAGTTTGAGTTAGGAGTCTCCTCATCTTTCGTTGCCTCTCTTAATATCGGTGTTACGGTAATCGGCAACAACGGGGATTAGCACGACTAGGAAGGAACTTGCGAGTATAAGCTAGGCTTTCCAACGCATAAGTCCTTCCTTTTGGTGTTTGTCCGTCCGTTCTTGGCTCTTAGCCATAACCTCCGGTTAATTCAACCACAACCGGTCTCACTACGAAATCACCACTATCATGTAGGATAGGGTGCCGTAAGGAGCGGATTGTGGTTCAATTAACGGGAGTCGATTTAAGCTGTTGGGCAAGGAAAGAGTGAGAGAGATTTCCTTCTCTCAAACTTCCCTTATCCTACCCTAACAAGTATGAACTACTCACACATCATGATACGGAAAAATACAACAAAACAAAAGAGGAAGATAGAAAGAAGGAGATTAGAAGAATACGACTAGCTATTTGCGACCTTACCTTGGCGAGGATCGAGCGTAAGCATCATTGTCGTACTAAGGATAAAGAAAAAGAGAGAAGAAAGAAACAACAAGAAAATAACAACAACTACTTAACGAATTAAAGTTACAACAATTATAGCAAAAGTAAGACAAGCATGATAATAAAATGATCTTCTTTATTCACCATTCTTCACTCACAAAGCTAACTCAAGTTTAATGGAGAAGAGATGAGAGGAAGAAGAACATGTAATCTAAAACCTAGCAAAAAGAAAATACAAGAATGGACCCTTTCCTTCACAAAGTTCTGGGGTATTTATAGGCTGGAGAATGAAGACCTAGGGCACCCATCAGAACCATGATGAAAAGACCAAACTGCCCCCCAAAAGTCTCTGTCTGCGGCGCCAGTACGGCCGCGGATCCGCGGCCTAGACCCCGCTTTGGCCGCGGATCCGCGGCCTTCTTGTTGAGTTGGGCCTAGGGCTTTTTGGTGGTACCCTGGTTCTCTGTCCCCTTCATTCTGGTATATGTATTTTCTGGAAATTTCTTCACGAATTTTCCAGAATTTCTGTTGAGGGAAAGGTAGACTTTTTGTCAAGATTTGGCATGATTGCCTTGAGCTCCGCGTAGATTTTCTTGGATCTTGTGCTGCCATTGAGCCTTGTGCCTGAAAACGACATTGATTTGACATTTCGTCTCCCTAAACTGGTATCTGGCAACATACGGATGAAGAGCGGAGACCGTGTTTTATCTGTGGTTGGCAGGAACCCGGATTTTGTCGTGTTTTCCATGAATTTCACCGTTTTAGAACCGAGAACCTGTATCCTGCAATTGACTAGCAAACTCGGCTCAAGAGTATCTACCGATATGCAATGTGATAAAAATTGGGCGGTATGAAAATGCAAAAATCTGATATGAACAAATACCCCCAGACTTATCATTTGCTCGTCCCGAGCAAAGCCAATTTATTCACAAAAAATTTCCTAACCTCACTTTCGCAGGGAACGCGATTGCACTGAGCATGTGCAACAAGCCGTTAAATCTCTAGGTGTCCCTAGTAGGAGGAGTGTTGTCTCCTGAGGGTTTTCAGCGGATACTACCCACAAAATCCGGTCAAGTTGGTTTTGTAAAATAACTAAGATTCAAACCCTAAAGTTTTGTTTTAGAAAATAACAATTCTATAATCCTAAGTCTAGACTATAGAACCTTTATTTTTCACACCTCGCTTCTTATTTAACTACAGATTTTATATGTCTTTACGTGCAGTGCGTATAGTGTCGTTAAGTTCCAGAAGGATCGATTAAAGTCATCATGTCGCACAATAAAGCCCAGATAACAATTTTAAAAGGATCACATAAGTTTTATAAAGAGTTAAGCATTTTTCAAGTTTCGTTTTCCAGTAAGGTTTCAACTTCAGAATTTCTATCTTCCTTAACAGGAAACTAAGTCGTATTTTTCACTCCACCTTTTTCTTGTTTTCATTTCATACACACCTCTGTGAACGTGCAATAGTCTTTATCATAGAATAAAACCTTCATATCTCCGTTAAATTTTTTTTATAAAAGCCTGTCTTTTATCAAGATTATTCTCACACAAAGAACCGTTAGGAATTTTAACTCGGAGAGAACACTTGCTTGACTTTGTTTTAGACTGGACTTTCTAGGCTTCTTAGCGAGCTTTGGGCCAATGCACCCAAACCAGTTGGTTTTAGGGCATTAGGTGTAGAAACACCCCAGCGGACTTAATTACTCAAGTTACCTAGGTCCAAAAACAAAAGACAGTTTGGCGTGAAAATCAGATGATTTAATACGAACGGAGATATAACCGGCAGTTCAATTATTTATTTTTTTTGGATAAAAGACGTGTTTAGTGGGTTTGGTGTGTAATCATTCCAATCAAGTTTCAGATGGGTTATTTTTCAGACTTAGCTCCAATTAAGGCATCAATAACATTCCTTCATATTCACTTCACTTCATAAACTATTCTTGACATTACTTATTTCAGAACAAACCTATTTGATCCTCAGAAAATCATTTATCTGTTTAAAAGTTTAATCATGAAAGACTTGTCATCTAATTCCTAAAATTCACGACACGTGTAGTGTGATGTAAAGACGTATATCAGCTATAGTTAACTTCAAAGGAGAGTTATCTTTCAGGTTTTCAAAATCCAAACATAAGATTTAGTTATTCCTATTTTTTCAAACAAAAACCGTCGAATGTTGAATCAGAGTTCTTCCACTAGCTAACTTGACAAAAAAGTTTTTATATTGTTAGAAAATATTCAGATTTTTATGGATTTTATGGATTTAAAATGCAGATGCAAAATATACATATGAATGCGAAGGTAAGAAATGCGTACCGAGCGTACCCCCAAACTTAAACTGGACAGTGCCCTCACTGTCAGTGCATGAAGAGAGCAGTTGGAAGGTTCAAAATTGTCGGTTAGCGATACACAATTTTTATTTGTTTCTGTTTTTAAAGAAAAGAAAAAGAATATACACAAATATATACAAAATGGTTTGTACATACCCCCAAACTTATTTGGAACAGTGTTCACTGTTCTTAGCTGGATAACCGAAGTTTGGAGGTAGGCAGAGGAAGATCATTCAGGGTAAACCGGCTCCTGTAAGAACAGGAGCTCCTCTGTTGGTTCGGCGCTAAGGTACGGTTTGCATCGGTGTCCGTTCACTTTGAAAAATGAACCGTCCTTTGGATTTTCCAAATCCACAGCGCCCTGCGGATACACATTCCGCATAAGATACGGCCCTTTCCAGCGAGATCGGAGCTTTCCTGGATGGAAATGAAGTCGGGTGTCGTAAAGCAGTACCTGCTGACTAGGTACAAAGGTTTTGCGCAAAAGGTGTTTATCGTGAAATACCTTCGTTCGATTCTTAACGACAACCGCGTTATCGTAAGCCTCATCCCTAAGCTCGTTCAGTTCGTTCAACTGCAGCTTCCGATGGCTGCCCGCATCCTCAAGAGACAGATTCAGCTCTTTTATCGCCCAAAATGCACGATGCTCTATTTCGACAGGAAGGTGGAAGGCTTTTCCGTACACAAGTCGATAGGGAGACATGCCAAGGTCGGTCTTATAAGCGGTTCGAAATGCCCAAAGGGCATCAGTGAGTTTCAGCGACCAATCCTTACGGTTCTTGGAAACCGTCTTCTCCAGTATCTGCTTGATTTGCCGATTTGAAACTTCGGCCTGCCCGCAGGTTTGGGGATGGTAGGGCGTAGAAAGCTTATGATTAATGGAGTATTTCCGCATCAAGGCTTCGAAAGTTTTATTGCAGAAATGACTTCCATTGTCGCTAATGATCGCTCGGGGGTGTCCAAACCGGGAGAAAATGTTTTCTTTAAGGAACCTAACGACAACCTTGTTGTCGTTAGTCCGGCTGGGCACAGCCTCGACCCATTTAGAGACGTAATCAACAGCTAGAAGAATGTACAAGTTTCCAAAAGAGCTGGAAAACGGCCCCATGAAATCTATCCCCCAAACATCGAAAATCTCCACAACCAAGATCGGTTGGAGCGGCATCTCGTTCCTCCGGGATATCCGGCCCATGTGTTGGCACCGGGAGCAAGTCTTGCAATAGTCATGAGCGTCTTTGAAAAGTTGTGGCCAGTAGAAACCACATTGCAAGATCTTCTCAGCTGTCTTTCTGGGCCCAAAATGCCCGCCACACGCTTGATCGTGGCAAAATGACAGCACACTCTTGAATTCCTCATCAGGGACACACCGACGAATAATCTGGTCGGGACAGTACTTGAACAAGTAGGGTTCGTTCCAGTAAAAGTGTTTTACTTGGGATAAGAAGCGAAGTCTGTCCTGACTTGACCATTCAGTTGGTAGTAATCCCGTGGCCAAATAGTTCACAATATCTGCGAACCAGGGTTCGCATGATACTGTCAAGAGCTGTTCATCCGGGAAAACGTCGTTGATCGGAATTGGAAGCGAAGGCGAAGAAGGAAGTCGTGAGAGATGGTCGGCAACCACGTTTTTACATCCTCGTTTGTCCTTAATGACAAGGTCAAACTCTTGAAGCAAGAGGATCCAACGTATTAACCGAGATTTTGCATCTTTCTTCGCAAAAAGATGGCGCAGAGCTGAATGGTCTGTGTAGACAATGACTGGAGAGCCGATGAGGTAGGGCCTGAACTTTTCTAAAGAAAATACAACAGCTAAGAATTCCTTCTCAGTTGTTGTATAATTGAGTTGGGCGTCGTTCAGGGTTCGGCTCGCGTAATAGATTACGTGCGGCATCTTGTTGATGTGTTGTCCAAGGACAGCACCAATGGCAAAGTCGGATGCATCGCACATAATCTCGAATGGGTGCGTCCAGTCAGATGAAGAAAGAACGGGAGCAGAAGTGAGTGAGCGTTTTAGTGACTCGAATGCAGTCACACAGCTCAAGTTGAAGTCGAAAGGCGTATCCTTGGCCAGCAAAAGAGTCAAGGGCCTAGCAATCTTGCTAAAGTCCTTGATAAACCGTCTATAGAAACCGGCATGGCCAAGGAAGGCTCGGATATCTCTGACGCATCGGGGAGGAGGCAGATTGGAAATGACCTCAATCTTTGCTTTGTCAACCTCTATGCCATTTTGTGAGATGATATGTCCTAAGACAATACCTTCGCGCACCATGAAGTGGCATTTCTCCCAGTTCAAAGTGAGATTCTTGTACTTACATCGGGTAAGGACAGCGTCAAGATGCAGCAAACACTCGTCAAAGGAGTCGCCGAAGATGGAGAAGTCATCCATGAAAATCTCCAGAAATTTTTCCACCATGTCTGAGAAAATTCCCATCATACACCGCTGGAAGGTAGCGGGCGCATTGCATAACCCAAAGGGCATGCGTCGATATGCAAACATGCCGAAAGGACAAGTGAAAGTGGTCTTGTCCTGGTCTTTTTCGGCGATGGGAATTTGATTATAGCCGGAGTAGCCATCAAGAAAGCAGTAGTACTCGTGTCCGGCCAATCGTTCAAGCATTTGGTCAATGAAAGGTAGCGGAAAGTGGTCTTTCCGCGTTGCGGCGTTGAGTTTTCTGTAATCAATGCAAACTCGCCACCCAGTTTGGGTGCGAGCAGGGATTAACTCGTTCGCCTCGTTGGTTATGACCGTGATGCCCGACTTCTTGGGGACAACGTGAATGGGGCTAACCCACTGGCTATCAGAGATAGGGTAAATGATACCACTATCTAGACATTTGACGATCTCCTTCTTCACAGCCTCCTTCATGACTGGATTAAGACGTCTTTGTGGATCCCGGGCCGGTTTGGCATCATCCATCAGATGAATGTGATGCTCAACGATCAGGGGACTAATCTCCTTGATGTCCGCCATGGACTAGCCAAAAGCTTGCTGTTGCTGTGCAAGACCGCGAGAAGGGCTTTCTCTTGCTCGGGAGCTAGAGAAGCCGAGATGATGACAGGGAGGGTCTCGTTCTCACCTAAGTAAGCATACTTAAGGTGAGACGGCAACGGCTTGAGTTCGAGTGTTGGAGGTGAAATGATGGAAGGCAAGACTGGTGCAAAGGTCTCGAACTCAAAGGACTCCAGCAAAGGTTCAAAACGAGTGTAAGCAACCGAGTTGGATGGTTCAGGTAACTCATCCGGAAAGTCGAAGGATTCAAACTCGGGTTGTGCGCAGCTAAGATCGTTTGAAAATGTGAAACACTCGTAGTCGTTGTCGGGCGCAGAAATAGCAGCAGGTTCGAAGAGAAACGCACTAGTGGCGTCAAGATTATCGTGATCAAACAGAAACTCCTCGAATTCACACTCTTCTGGTGTGATCTCCTGGATCGAGCAGACGTCCAGTATATGAGCATTAGGTTCGGCGGGCTGATTCCCCAACCTAAAAATGTTGAGTTCAATTGTCATATTTCCAAAAGAGAGGTTCATCGAACCATTGCGACAATTGATCACAGCATTTGAGGTTGCGAGAAATGGGCGACCGAGTATCACCGGAATTTGATTCCGGGGGTTAGCTACAGGCTGTGTATCTAATACAATGAAGTCCACGGGGAATATGAAGTCCCCGACTTTTATTAACACATTCTCTAGCTCACCCCTAGGATGGGTGATCGATCGGTCGGCCATTTGGAGAGTGAAGTGCGTGGGTTTCAGCTCTCCGATGCCTAATTGCTCGTATACTGAATATGGAAGCAGGTTAATAATGGCACCTTGATCTAATAGTGCGCGGTTGATGTTCTTATCCCCAATAGTAATTGAAATCGTAGGACAGCCAGGGTCCTTCCAATTTTGTGGTAGAGATTGGGTAAGGGCATAACTCACAGCACTAGCCAAGAAAACTTTCTTGGGTACCTGAGACTTCCTCTTTTTCGTGCACAAGTCCTTTAAGATTTTCGCGTAGGACGGGACTTGTTGGACAGCATCTAAAAGAGGAATGTTAATGTTAACCTGCTTGAATAACTTCAGAATCTTCTCCATTTGAGGATTTTTTTTGTTAGATCTCAACCGGTTTGGAAATGGAACATTTTGAAAATTGGTTGAGTCTAATGCTGGAGGAGGAGATTGTGGAGTTGGAACGAATCCCAGAATAGGTGTTTTCGTGGAGTGAGAAGTGGGTCCGTTCAGAGCAGAAGAAGAAGAGGGAGAGCCTTGTGAAGAACGGAGAATAGGCTCAGAAGACGAAGAAGAAGAAGAAGAAGAAGAAGAAGCAGCGGCCGAGGTGTCATCGTTGATCCGTGTGCCAGTGTTGTTTTGCAGCATCCTTCCCGATCTCAGTGTGTTCACGGCACTCACATTATGGTTTTGTTGTTCAAGAGCAACATGTGCATTATGTGGGTGACCGGGATTTGGCAGTGGCTGGGACGGGAGCTTCCCCTTCTCTCGCTCGCTTAAGGCCGCGTTCAGCTGTGCAATCTGGGCCTCGATGGTCTTGATGCTTTGCCCGTGTGCGGCAGTGTGTTGCACTAAAGATTGAATGGAAGACTGGATGTTGGCGGTGGATTGAGTCGATTGTTTAACAAACGCCTCCAGACTTCGTTCGAGCGAGGAAACCTTATCGTTGTTTGACGGAACAAAGTTGTTTGGTGGAAAAGAATTGTTGGGTGCAAAGTTGTTCGTCTGATTTTGGAAAGGTTGGGGTTGGAAGGGCTGCTGATATTGATGTTGAGTTTGTTGTTGCGCTTGTTGTTGCGGCGGAGGGGCCCTTTGGAAATTGTTGCCCTGGAATTGATTCTGATTCTGATTCCAGGCGAAATTGGGATGGTTCCTCCAACCGGGATTGTAGGTGGAAGAGTATGGATCATTCCTCGGTCTTTGCTGGAAGGCAGCATTAACCTGATCCTGTCCTTGCGAGGGTGGATTGTAAGGACACTCTTCGGTCAAGTGGGAAGGATCGGAACAACAAGCGCAGATGGTACGAAGGGGAAGAACAGGGGTAGGAGCAGGAGCAGAAAATTTGCTCTCTATCGCTTCAAGCTTTCTTGTTATTGCAGCCATTTCAGCTTTCATCGCAATAGAGACATCAAGTTGGTGGATTCCTACCCTAGACTGACCGGTAGAAGTGGAGGTAGAAGAAGAAGAAGTCGGTCTGGTGCTCTCCCACTGTAGCGTTTGCTCCGCAAGGTCGTCAAAGAACTGCCACGCTTCCTCGTCAGATTTCGATAGGAAGTGGCCCTGACAGATGGTTTCCAACAACTGCTTCGTTGCTAGGTTCAGTCCCTCGTATAAGGTTTGGCAGAGTTGCCATTTCTCTATACCGTGGTGAGGACACTGAACAAGAAGGTCTTTGTACCGGTCAAAGCACTTCCAGAAGGGTTCAGAAGGAAGCTGGGAGAATTGGTTGATTTCATTTCGAATCCTTGCGGTTTTATGATTCGGATAGAATTTTTTCAGAAACGCTTTAACAAACTCGTCCCAGCTGGTGATTGAGTGGGAAGCGGTGCTATACAGCCATTTTTCAGCAAGATCGCATAAAGTGAACGGAATGACCCGTAGACGTATAGCATCGTCCGACAGCTGGGTGGTTTTCATCATGGCACAGACGTTTTGAAATTTATTGATGAAGATATAGGCATCTTCAGATTCAAGCCCATGAAAACGTGGAAGCATGTTGATGAAATGGGGCTTAATTTCAAAGTTGTCCCCATTGGCCGGAGGAAGAGAAAGGCAGGTGGGAAGTGCAGAACGGGTGGGATAGAAACGATCCTGGAGCGCGATTCGCTGCGGCGCTACAACAGGTGGTGGTGGTGGGATATTGGTCTCCGTAGGAGGTGGAGCCAATCCAGCGGTGGTCAAAGAGATGTTCGGATTAAATCCCGACATCGCGGAAGAAGAGGTTGGTGAAGGTGAAGGTGAAGGTGAAGATGTATGAACAGAATTCCGGTCAACGTTGGAGTTGGCCGGCAAAGGAAGGAGTGAAAGAGGAGTGGACGGAGTATCAACTTCGGAGTCGATCGCGTAGTCGGTAGCAACTAACGTAACGCGGACTAGACGGGCGCTAGTGTCCCGAGTCCAAGCGGACATACACTAAACGAGTTTAGTATAGTCAAAGCGGAGAAGGTGAGGGTAAGAAAACGTCAATGAAGAAAGGCGATGGGTGGTGGGTGAAAAATGGATTTGGCGACAAAGGGCAAGTTTTTATAAAAGTTTTTCATTTTTTCTTTTTTTTTAGAAATATTTTTACAGAAATATGTACGGAAATACGGCTTAAGCAATCACAAACAAGATATGCACAATCACACCTAGATCTAGGGTAACCTAGGTCTACTAGACCTGATCCTGAACTTGATTGTCGAAGTTAAACAGTGTCGAGAAACGGGCTTAAAAATACACTGATCACGAGGCCAGGTAAGTGCAGAGATAAGGGGAGGTTGTCCAACGCTTTCGCGAAGTTCCTTAATTAAATAACCCTTTCTCTTTCGGCGGTTGCGCCTTTAACACTTTCCTAGACACCCCGTAAACAATATACCGCTAAGCGAGGTTCTAAACACGGTTTATCTTCTCCTAATGAGCGCGAAGTCCGTAGGGCTGAAGTCTAGTATTTTTTTATTTACAATGGACAATGCATATGCTTTAGTGATTTTTGGGGTCCTGAGAAGGGTGATGAAATCCCCACCCAATCTGGATTGGTTTCAAGCCCCTTAAGTCCGTATTAAAGAAATGCAAAACAGTAACAAATCAACTGCAAACAATTTTTTATTTGCGGCGCAAAGAATCCTGCACAAGAACAGTTTATTGGAAGGGGGAGAAGAATTTGTGCAAAGAAGGCTGCAGAAAACACAGTTTATTGGAGTTCAGAGGAGTGGGAGAGAGGAGAGGAACACTTACAGAGAAGATGGAACACTGACCCCACCAAGTGGCCGCGGTTCCGCGGCAAAAGAGCCCTAATAACGCGGTTCCGCGGCGGAAAAGAGGAGATGATGCTTCATTTTTCTGGTGTGGGCTCTGTTTGGTGTCCTTTGCTTGTCTGGATGTGTGGAATTCTGATTTGCTCACTGTATCTGCTCCAGATTTTTACAGTAAACCGGATGCTTCGTTTTTGTCCGTCGCGGTGTAGCCGCGAAATGTTGGTCTATCTTCCCACGTCTTTGGCACTGTACTTGAACTCCGTATTATCCGACGTCTTTGGCGTCGATCTTGAACTTCGTGTTTTTCTGCACACTTGCACAAAAGCTAATCAAAAAAACAACAAGATGGTTTTTTACAAAGTATATATTTTTTTGGTTTTTTTGGTTATATTTATACTTACAAATTAACCCGAAATTACACAAGGAAATAAACTACCGTCTCCCCGGCAACGGCGCCATTTGATTGATAGAGTAGTGCGTGTTCAAGTTTTAGTTTAAATACCGCAATCAAAACGGTTTCGCTTGTAGCTAGCCGGTTGAGTACGGGTCGTCCGCAGGGAGATGGGAGTCTTTTTCTATGTGCTTTAACGAGTTAAGTCCGGTTTTTCAGATTTTGTTTGTGGTTATCTAAGTGTTAAGTTGATGTTTTAAAGAGAGCTTGTTAGGGTTAGGATTAGGTTAGTTTGAGTTAGGAGTCTCCTCATCTTTCGTTGCTCCTCTTAATATCGGTGTTACGGTAATCGGTAACAACGGGGATTAGCACGACTAGGAAGGAACTTGCGAGTATAAGCTAGGCTTTCCAACGCATAAGTCCTTCCTTTTGGTGTTTGTCCGTCCGTTCTTGGCTCTTAGCCATAACCTCCGGTTAATTCAACCACAACCGGTCTCACTACGAAATCACCGCTATCATGTAGGATAGGGTGCCGTAAGGAGCGGATTGTGGTTCAATTAACGGGAGTAGATTTAAGCTGTTGGGTAAGGAAAGAGTGAGAGAGATTTCCTTCTCTCAAACTTCCCTTATCCTACCCTAACAAGTATGAACTACTCACACATCATGATACGGAAAAATACAACAAAACAAAAGAGGAAGATAGAAAGAAGGAGATTAGAAGAATACGACTAGCTATTTGCGACCTCACCTTGGCGAGGATCGAGCGTAAGCATCATTGTCGTATTAAGGATAAAGAAAAAGAGAGAAGAAAGAAACAACAAGAAAATAACAACAACTACTTAACGAATTAAAGTTACAACAATTATAGCAAAAGTAAGACAAGCATGATAATAAAATGATCTTCTTTATTCACCATTCTTCACTCACAAAGCTCACTCAAGTTTAATGGAGAAGAGATGAGAGGAAGAAGAACATGTAATCTAAAACCTAGCAAAAAGAAAATACAAGAATGGACCCTTTCCTTCACAAAGTTCTGGGGTATTTATAGGCTGGAGAATGAAGACCTAGGGCACCCATCAGAACCATGATGAAAAGACCAAACTGCCCCCCAAAAGTCTCTGTCTGCGGCGCCAGTACGGCCGCGGATCCGCGGCCGCGACCCCCCTTTGGCCGCGGATCCGCGGACTTCTTGTTGAGTTGGGCCTAGGGCTTTTTGGTGGTACCCTGGTTCTCTGTCCCCTTCATTCTGGTATATGTATTTTCTAGAAATTTCTTCACGAATTTTCCAGAATTTCTGTTGAGAGAAAGGTGGACTTTTTGTCAAGATTTGGCATGATTGTCTCGAGCTCCGCGTAGATTTTCTTGGATCTTGTGTTGCCATTGAGCCTTGTGCCTGAAAACGGTATTGATTTGACATTTCGTCTCCCTAAACTGGTATCTGGCAACATACGGATGAAGAGCGGAGACCGTGTTTTATCTGTGGTTGGCAGGAACCCGGATTTTGTCGTGTTTTCCATGAATTTCACCGTTTTAGAACCGAGAACCTGTATCCTGCAATTGATTAGCAAACACGGCTCAAGAGTATCTACCGATATGCAATGTGATAAAAATTGGGCGGTATGAAAATGCAAAAATCTGATATGAACAGGTATCATAGCTACAATTACATAACTCCACCCAAGTCTCCTAAGTACTAGAGATAACAAGGAATCAGGTTTCGAGTCGATATGCAAAGGAAGTTTGCACACCGCAAAAGATATAATCAGGAGGAGGTTAGATTCAAGAACGGTAAAACGGCAAGGTGGCAGGACATGTTTCCTAAACACGGGTATTCTGATTCGTGTATTGGGTACAATACCCAACTACAAAAGAATCAAACACGATTATCTTATGGCTCTGATACCAAAAGAACCATGTCACGCCCCTCTTCCCAGAGTACGCTAAGATGGGCACGTGACATAGCCAACCATACTACCTGTGGGTAGGAAGTATCCATCCACAGTCACATTACGGCTTTAGATATCAAGAACAAAATATAACTATCTAATACATGTCCATAAACCAAGATAAAATGAGTCAAGAATAATAAAAATGCGGAAGCAAAAGATCCAATACAAAATAACTGGAATGTAAGTCCCATAATGCGGGCTCACATCAGGGATAAAATGCTGAAAGTAAAGAACTACCTACTACTGAATCCTCACTGCTCAGCCTGCTGGCTGAAGTACTCCTGCTCGGACTGCAGCAAAGGTACGGAATCTGGGCCATGCAAAACCCAGACGTCAGCGCGTCATGTCATCAAGAAATAAAATATAAACAGGGTAACAGGCAATGAAAATATAATCATGAATGATAAAGCAGGTGTAACAGCAATATAAAAAAGGGCAGTGAAGGGTAGTGTGCAGTGAGTAAACTAAACTGGTCTATTGGGTTGAATAGTCTCAAGTCTTTGAAATCAATTTGATGAATCATCGATGTAACTCAATAGTATCCCGTGCATGCCCGGGACCACGGTCTAAGACTTTCGGGCTGAAACCGAGACGTGCCGCTAGGCACTGAAAGGAAAAGGGTAAAGACCAACAATGTCAGCAGCATCGTCACGAGGCGGGCCTAGCCTCTAAAACTGATCAGTATAAGCAATCAACTGTCGAGTTACAAGTCAGGATTTCATCATTGATTTCCCCATACCCCCAAGTTATGTGTGTCAAGTCAGGTATTCAGTAATCAAGAACTAATGCCAACACAGGATCAGGTAGGTGCAGGTTTGTCTGGATAGACAACAGGAACGGTCCGTAAGGACTACATGTCAGGTTTGTTGGCATTAGACACAAGATCAGGTAACAGGTAAAGCCATGGTACATCAGGTCTAGTCGAGTAGTGTATTTAGATGTCATGTCATGTCAAGAGTGTACGGTACCATGTCAGGTCAAGTAGTATGTGTAGCAAGTCACGTCAGGATGTACAAGATAACATATGGATGCTCATAATCGACTAGCATAATCATGGTTATGAATAAACGAGCATGGTACTATCAGAACAATAAACAGGAACAGTAACATGATAGCAATAGGTGCAGATTAAACTACTTAGTTATACGGTTATCAGTTTGGTTTAAGGAATAGTTTTAACATTTCAGGAATGCAGTATTACACACGTGGATGATAAAAGCATATTACTATGTATTAAAACAATCTAGAGATGCAATTGAATGTGAATAAGGCTAAATGTATGCAATCGGTCGTCCGATAGGATAAAACTACAAAAGGGTAATATGGCTATAAAACAATTGTGATTATGTGATCTAACATATAAATGTGATTACTAGGCATAGTCAACTAAATGCAACAATCAGGTTTCAGGTTTTATATCTGAAATATATAAACGGAATATTGTACTATTAATCTGGAATTCAAAACTTTAGATTTTATCTATAGATTTTAATAGGAAAATAGATAGATTGATATATGAATGGTATGACTAGCATGTAGCAAGATTAACTTGCCTCGACGGGTCACGATACGGAAAACGGAACGTTACGCGTGGGCAGGGGAAGTCGCGACGCGCGCACGGTACACGGAATGAACCCAAACGACGTTCAGTGGAGTCACACGGGTCGGAGGTCCTCGCTGGGTCGTCAGGGTCGTCGATGTCGTGGCCAACTCCAGTGATCTTGTCAAAACAGCGAATACAAGAAACAATATCTAAATGAAAAAGAAAAAGAATGCAAGAAGAAAGAGAGTAGAGGAGGAAGGTATGTACGATGGCTTACTGGTTTGCAGAGGGGAGTGCTAGAAGTGCCGGCGAGATCCCCGGTGATGAGGGACGCCGGCGAAGGGTTTCTGAAGATCTAGGGTTTGGTTAGGGTTTGAGCTCGGGTAAAAGTTGCTGGGGTTTTGTGTGCAGGATTCTTGGTTGCTGGAGGGAGAACAGAGGAGAGGGATGAGGTTGCAATGGCGAGGGTTGTCGGCGGCGATGGGACGAGACGGTGCAAGTGAGTTTCTTGGGTGCAGGTGATGGTGTGGCTGGCTCGGGCGAGGGCGAAGAAGTAGAAGAAGATGATGACGATGAGAAGAAAGAGAGAACAGTGGAGACGAGGGTTGAGGCAAGGTCGTGAAGAAGGTGGCGGCTAGGGTTAGGGTGTAGTCGCAGCCATGGGTTAACATGGACTCGGGGTTTTAAACGAGAAGAAGAAAGAAAACATAAGAGGGAGGTGACCAGATCCTTAGAGCGGTGATGGGATCCCTTCTCACCGTGAGAGGAGTGAGAGAGAGACGCGAGAGGAGAGAGGAAGAGAGAAGCGAGAGGAGAGAGAAAGAGGAGGAGAGAGAGGATTGTTTGCTAGCGGTGAAAGAAAGAAAAGAAAGAGAGAGAGGGAGAAACGAGAAGAGAGAGAAGAAGAAAAGAAGAGAGAGAGAGAGACGAAGGTGGGGGCCAGCGACGAGGAAAGAAGAGTTTTGATCGGGTGAGGGGAATAAGAATTTGTTTAGGGATAAAATTTTAGAAAGATTTTATGGTGTGATAAAAATATAGTTTCGTTGGTTTAAACAATTTTATAATAGGCTGAGAAAATATTTTGGCTGATTAAAAGATTTAGAAAAATAGGATTTGGCGGAAATACAAAATATTTCAGAATTGCGCCCGGGTCGGGTCCAAAAATTTGAGTTTGAAATATAAAAAATTATTAGCAAGTTCCAAAATTTGAAATGAAGGATTTTGTACTGAAAAAGCATACCCCCAAGAACGGACGCACGTACGTGCGCGTAGTCGTTCAAACACGTCCGTTTCACTGAGCGGGACGAGAACACGATGCAAGGACGCTACCACAGGGTTAGGGATACCAAGCAGGCCATGACAAGTATTTTAAAACTATTTTAAGTAACTTAATTGTTATATGAAAACATATGTAATGTCGGGGTAAACTTATAACTAGTAACTGTCAAAGCATGATAAATGAAATACATACCACACACCACACACACGGTAACTGGAATTTGTATATCTGGACTCGGTTGTTACAGGTGTATTCGAAAGGTTTTACGTCTCGGCTGGTAGATACAAAAAAGTGAGTGTGAATGAAAACGAGAATGTGATAAATAAGAAATGGGTGGAATAGTCGTATTCTCGTACGTGATAAGAGGAAGGGGTGGCGGTTCAACTTCTTCGGCCTCAAAGGGAGGCGCACGAGTTTCCGGTGGAGGTTGATTCATCACAACATCCAATTCTTTAAAGAACGCGAGTTCTTCGACAAAAATACTTTTGAAACTTTCATCGATATTCCGAACAATAATCTCATCGGAAAGAAAAGAATAAGTGGAATAGGAAGATCCACTAGAAAGGTTGAAAGTTTCAAGGTCAATATGTTGTGCACCAAGATTCAAAACACTCGATTTTTAAGAAATTATGGAGGTAGGAGAATCGAAAATCTTATCTACCTTATTTTCAAAAGAGTCTAACTCAAGTGGTCTTTTTATAATTATAGAACTCAAAATATCAGAGTGTGGTTCATCGAATCTCGGTGGAATTGAAAGAAGATGTGAAGAAGAACTAGAGAAAGTGTGTAATGAAATGGGTAAACAAACTTGGTTGTCGAGCATTGTTGATCCAGATATGGGAGATGAAGAATGAATCTCGTTTTGCATATCGGATATGTTGGTGGTAAGAATAGGATCGGATAAATACACAGGAAGATGTTCACATTCACTGCAAGGGACATAATGGTGTTGCGGAATCCAACTCATCCAATATAGCGAGTTCATTTTCAAAGATATTCTCATCACCGATCTCACTAGCACCTTCAGTCAAATCAAACGAACAGTTCCTTAAAATTCATCAATTATATTATCCTCAATCAATGAATCACTAGGTTCACTTGATGGAATTGGAAGGCTTGAAATATCAAGTGTAGTCGGATAAGTATCGGTTCGATTTAAAATAGTGGAAGGCTCTCTTTCACATTCACGATTGGAAAAGTCAAACATGTTATTCTCAGGCACCTCATCCATTAGATTATTAAGCAGTTTAGGATGGAAGGTGTCGAGATCAAAAGAATTGGTTCTGGTTTGACTTTGAGGGATCCCAGGTTCTTTCTTACTACTCAATTCCAACTCTACTTCAAGACTAGACATGGTTTTTGAAGAAGTTTCAATGAAGGATTCTCTTTGAACCATGGAACTTCCTAATTGATGTTCAGAAGCACTGTTTAGATAAGGTGCAAAAGTTGAGTATATGTTTAATTGTCGATTACGGGCGAGTTCAATGTGTTCCGCAATAGAAATGGGTTTACGAATTGCCACATTGGCCTCAAAAGAAGTATCAACATGAGAAAGTGTAAAAATTTGGTACTGTTGATAAGAGTTAGAAGGGTGTATCCAAGTTTCATAAACAGGATTAGGATCAACATTGTGATATGAAGAAGATTGAGATTGGTTGGTTAGTTGGCAACTGGATTTTGCAATTTGCTCAGCAATGGTCATGTGAGTAAAAGTTGCTTTATTCGTCTCAAAAGGAGTATCAATATTTTCATATGGAAATAATTGTAATTGTTGTCCTAACGGTTTTGGAGCAGTGAAAGGTATGCAACTTTGGTTACGAGCCTTCGCAATGGATATAGGTTTAGAAGTTTCCTCACTAGCCTTAAAAGAATTATCAACATAAGAAAGTGTTGAATTTGGACGCGGTTGATAGGAATTTGAGTGGGATGTCCAACTGTTATTTATAGAGCGTTCTATCCTATCCCTTAAAGAAATGGTGGGGTCGGAATTTATACCAAAGCAATAACGATAATAAGAAATATCTAGTTGTGTATAGCAAAACTCAACAAGAGTTCATCGGTTTGGGTTACCCATTATAAGAAAAAGAAAATAGGGTGACAATATTTTATTTTTTAATTTTTAAAAAATATTTTGAAATTGTTTTGCTTTGAAAGAGGGACTCGACTTAACCAAACACAAACGTGCACAAACAATCCCTAGAGTTAGGGCCATCTAGGTCAAATCATTAGACCGTTTCTAGATTTCCAAAGGACAAGACGTAGGATAAATCCTCTGCCACATCCTTATCAATCTTGCAGCTAGATAAGTGCCAGTTAAGTGAGAGGTATCCGCTATACGAATCACCAAAATAGCGGGCCTAATTAAGTAAACCACTTTTCTTAGTCACACTTGCCTTAGACACCACAAGAAAAATACGAATAAGCAATAGATTACCCACGATCCTCCTTTATCCTAATTGAGTGTGATTGTCCTCAGAGACTTGGTCTAGATATTTTTTATTAATGTAGGGAGATGCATATGCTTGTTTGTGATTTGTGGGGCCTAGGAAGGGTGATGAAATCTCTACCTAATCTGAGTTTGGGTTTCTTGCCCTTAATGTCCATTTTAAATATGCAAAACAAACCAAAATCTAAAACACGCAAAAAGATTTTTAGCGGCGCTGTTTGCAAAGAATCCTGCAGGTAAAAACAGTTTATTGGAGCTTCAGAGAAAAGAGGAAGACTATAGGATAAATAACAAAAAAATTGGGGGCTTAACTCCCCTCTATGGTCACGGTTCCGCCGCCAAAAGCTACTTTTGGCCGCGGTTCCACCGCCGTTTGATGGAATCTCCCCTTAAAATTTTGGCACCACACTTTAATACTTCTCTACTCTTATTTGACAATCTCTGAATGTCTGTTGGTTCGCTCCAAGTGTTCCATATTTCTCGCAAAATTCGCACAAAAATTGTTAAAAATACAAAATGCGGTTTTTTTAATTTTTATTTACATTATTATTTTTATGTTTTATAGTATAAATCAACCCCAATAATAAGAAAAATAATTACGATCGTTTCCCCGGTAACGACGCCATTTGATTGGTCATGAAAAATTGTCTAAGTGTGTTCTAAATAATCGCAATCAAGACGCTGTCGCCGATAGCTAGATGAGATGAGTATGGGTCGTCCACAGAGAAACAGTGAACTGCTTTTCTTGTTTTAGACTAGTTGATAGAAAAAAGGTAGAATTGTTACCGTTTATTATTAAGAAAGTTTGAAAATTTATAATAGAAGGGTTTGTAAGGTTAATAGGATTTAGTAGTTAATGGATGGAGTTTTAAAATTAATTCTTTTTATCTTTTAATTATTTAATACTAGTCATCCATGAGTCACCAAGTAGCCATGCTTCATTTATCACAAAATAACACCCCATACCTCCACCTCATTTATCTTTTAATAAAAAGATAAAAACACAAATGAGGTATCTCCTTTTAGAAGTATACTTAAGTAAATTATAAGAATACCCCTCATCGTATATACATACTCGTATCCGTATTCCGAAAAATACAAATATAATGAGACGAAACTAATCCAATAATCTAATACCACGATTCGGCTTAAACTAAAGCCCACTAGTATTATCCGCCCGAACATCCTACGTGCACAAGTACATGTATGTGATCGAACCCTGTCGTAAAACCATACGACCTCTACATCGTTTCGCCCGAAGCAGGGAAACCCTCTGTGTGGGACTCTAAAGACTCGACAGTACGCTGGCAGTGGGTTTAACTACAAGCACGTCAGCGGTACTAGTTGCACGTAACGGCTACCCAGGTATCTGTCGATACGAAGGCCGATGAGCAAACTCATCCGAACTCCTACAGAGCCTATCTGTGACAATCCCTGTACAGTCCAGTCTGTTCTTCTAAGAGTATCGCATATCGTGCCTAGAGGGCGGTAGCCATCAGACCCCTAATAGCGCAATAAGTCGTGCCGGAGTAGAGCCCAAAAACACAATAAGAAACTACTGGAGTACCTACCATTAAATCTCGCTTGCCCTGGCCAGGGACTTTGTGTAATGGCTATCCGAACACACCGTGACAACAACCCCCAATACCGTGAGAGACGAATCCTATTTAACCGCCACTGCCTCCAAGTGCTTCAGGACTGCACCCAACTACTACCTGCTTGCACGAATCATCAGAGCCATAGTAGGGTAGTAATCTAAGAACAGTGGGATCACACTCGAGGCGAAGTAGCCGTGTCAAGTCAACGGACTATGCTGTACTCATGTCACCTGGGAAGTGCTACCCGACGATAGGTATAGTACCAACCAACAGTTCCCCACGAGTCCGTCCAGTGTAACTCATAACCCAATTAGCACCTGCATACTATCTCCAGTACAACATACTAAATGCTATGGGACATGCCATCTCCCCTGCTGGGATGAGAAGCGTATACACTAGTCTACTCTGGAGTATCGATACCCTGTCACGATAATCCTACGACTGAGGACCTGTATAAAGATGTGCTTATAGACTATCCAGCCCCCACTAGTGTGACTGCCATCACAACGCTGGTAGTCAAACAGAGATCCTAAGGGCTCTACCAATATGTATTAGCGATATGGTAAAAGAAACATATAAACATATTAAGATAGAAACAAACCAAGTAGCATACTGTAGGGTGTTTTTCGTCACCCTATTGAGATGGGAATACGCGTCGCTTGTTAGGCGTACTACAGATTCCCCTTGCCTAGGGTAGGCTGGGATTTATTGATTGTGGAGATCCGAATCTCCGGCAGTCGCAGACTAAGCTGTCGTTAATTACCCCCCGTCTTTGGATCGAGAGAACCTCCGATTGACGGGTCAAACTGGTCATGCGAACTCAATATGCAGTGTATATGTGTTGTGTCTTGAGGGGTTTTGGATATGATCGAGGGAAATTTTTTCTAACGGGGGAAGTGTGTATGTATAATATAAAAGAAAGAAAAATAGCGTCCAAAGGACATGTGAGCACTTGCGCCCCACGTGCTTGTCATGCGGGCGCTGGACGCCAGTGCCACACGTGCTTGGCATGCGGACGCTATGCGTCAGCAGGAAAAGGGGCTTAGCTCCTATACTGGGAGTTATACTCCCGATTGACTTTTGGAGTTGAACTCCTGACAAAGAGGACAAAGGGGCTTGGCCCCTACACTGGGAGTTGTACTCCCAAAAAGAAAGATTTATTTTATATATATATATATATAATGAGGAGTTAAACTCCTAAGATATTTTTGGAGCTGATGAAAGGGGACCCCTTTCTTCTCCCTTGAGCCCTGGATTTTCCCCAAAGTGGGGTTTTTGGAGGTGGGTGTCCTTCCTCCTCCTCTCTATTGGCTGGATCTTAGAGAAAAGAGGGTGAGATTTTAAAAATCTCCAATTTTGGAGATTTGATGGAAAATCCGCGTTCTCCTTCAAGGGTTTTGTGGTGAAAAACTATTTCTTTTTGGAAGAGAAAGAGTGGAATTCTTGATTTAATTCAAAAAATGGAGAAGGTTTAGAATCTTGAGCAAAGAGAAGGAGGCACAGAAAACCTAATTTTTTTGGGAGAATGAATTATTATTTCATTTCATCATCATATTGCCTTTTATAGGCTTACAAATTTACATATATCCCCTTGGGCTTTACAAAATGGAATTTTGCCCATCTCATGCCTCATGTGCTCATTTCTTTTGCACATGAGCCATGGGCTTTACAAAAATTTGACTTTGTGCCCATTTTTCTTACATTCATATATGAAAATTACATTAAAATTATTTATTACATAATTTTTATTTTGGCATGGAGGAGGCTGGCCGCGAGGCTCGACTTGGGCATGGGCCCACTTGGCCTAGGTTTGGACCCACTGGCTTGGGGTTGACTTTGACTTTGGCTTGGTCAACCGAGGTGTGATTTTTGACCCCAACATATACTACCATATTGAGCAAGACTGTCATAAAATCCGTGTATATTCCAAGCTTCCAAAATATAATATACAAACTAGTACTATACAATAATGGCCTCCAGGGCACATATCACTAACAATTTCCAACTTGCACTAAGGTCGTGTGTTAGTGATTGATGATGTAAAAGTGTATAGTAACCGCAATCAATAACGGTGCCGTGTGTAGCTAGCCGAGATGAGTACGGGTCGTCCTCACGGATATGTGGAATCTTTCAATCTTACTTTAGACGTGTTGATTAGAAAAGAGGAAGGAGAATAGAGAATAGTGAAGAATAGTTTTTAGATCTACGTCAAAATACGGATGTAAAAAATAGATCTAGTTTAAATAAAGATGTAGATTTTATATCAGAAGAGGGCTTGTAGGGTTCGTTCGGATTTAGTAGTCATGGATGACTAATAAAGATTACTCATTTTATCTATTGATAGATTTAAAACTAGATAGATAATGATGAATGTGGATTAGGGGTTTTGGAAGAAACTAGGGTTTCCACACTATTGACCCTTGTCCTTTCATTGATCTCTATTCATGTTTAGCCCTTAACAAAACAATTGTTAATTTGATCTCAAATCGCGGTCGAGACTAGCGATAAATTGGTAGCACATCCGATAAGGGTGTTAACGATTCTTTTGCTAAAGTTTATAAACTTTATAAGACTTAAAAAGAGTTAAAGTATTTTCTCATCCATTGTTCTACCCTAATCCTACGAACACTATCAAGCGGAGAATTACTCACGCATGATGGAGATAGAAGAAGAACGGATAGAGATCATGGTGTAAATACAGAAAATAAATGCAAACTAATTAATCTAATGATCTACCTTTATTAATCAACTTCACAAATACAAAGCCTTCAAGTTTAGATTATAAGAGAAAGAAGAAGTTTCTCTCAATCTCTGCCTTGTAGGAAGTAGATGCTCCGTCGAATCTCACGTCGTCTTATCACGTCGAATCGCGGACCTGTCTTGGATCACTTGTTCTTTGACGGTGATTTGCTTCGTGTAAAAGATTGATTAGATAGATTTCTAGGTTTATCCCTCGATCCTTTATATAGCCCCCAAACTAGAAATTTTAGATCCCCAGAATTAGGGTTAGTTGTAGAAAATCACAACTCCTGACTCGGTGAATCGGCCGCGGATCCGCCGCATATTGCATGGTTTGGCCGCGGATCCGCGGCCATTTGGTGGGATCATGGGTTAAAAACTCTGGGGCTAAGGCATGTTGGCACGCGGAGATTTTCTAGATATTTGGAATTTGATAATATTTCCTGAGTCTCTGCCGGTATTGATTCTTCGATTTTATTTAACTTCATCGGCAGATTTTTGATTCTCGTTATCTCAACATCTCGCTCTCCTGACCTGAACTAAACCCTTCACAATATCTCAATGAATAATATTAGTAATATTTGGTATTTTTAAGATATTATCCTAACCAATTTATATGATATTATATTTTGAGAATATTGGTTAAGAATATTTGATATGATATGCATATTTAAATTATCAAAATATTATATAAATATTATATGCATACATTTTCGTCATAATGTTGATTATAATATAAAAACATATGAAAATGGATATTTTACAGATAAACCCTCATATATATCATATTTATAATAAACACCTTTACATATTTAAGAAAAGTAAGGAAAATGATATATTAAATATGCGATATTTTCGACTGAACAAATACCCCAAACATAACTTTGATCGTCCCGAGCAAACTATTTATTCAAGAGAAGAAGAAAAGAAAAAGAAAAACCTAAGTAGCACACTTTCGTAGGCCGCACGATTGCACTGAGCACATGCAACAAGCCGTTAAATCTCTAGGTGTCCATAGTAGGAGGAGTGTTGTCTCCTAAGGGTGTATCTTCAACGATCTTTATCACTTACACTAACGCATACATATACGCGCATACGCGTGTGTACGTCTACTGAATGCTTTAAATAAAAGTGCGTAAGATCGGCCGCTCCTTGATAGTATTCAGATAGGTTGGGTAGCATAGGTGGGCTTTAGATACCATTGAGTCTGGTATGTAATAAGTTTACACCCATAAAATCCTATAATAAAAGAAATAAGATGAAAGTTACGCACAAAGATAAGAACTATAAAAAAAGAACTTGAAAATAAGAGTTTCCAACAACACCAGCTTTTCAGTTGCCATGAGCCATATCTTAATGGTCATGAAAATATATTAGAAATCGCATCATCCCTCAATAAAACATTGTCTTTAATTTTCCTTCCTACCATTCATCCAAATATCGATCATATACCCATACGTGTGTATATAAGACATCCCTACACTTAGAGAATTCAATTCAAGCTATTATACACTTGTCCATTTTGTAAATTTTTTTCTTTTCGTTCAAGAGCCAAAATATATTCCTCCCCAAACTTGAGTAAAATCGTATTAAGCATTTAAAATTATGAGGGGGTTAAAGTTATTGGTCTATGCAAAGCCTTACAAAGACCAAAAGTCAACACCAACCATTCAAATATTTTATCGATATAACGCACTGGTTGGTTGGAAGATCAGAAATTTGAAGAAGTGGGGAGATAGGAGGCTGTATGGTTTATGTCTCGGTTGATAGAGACGAAACAATAATGGTGAACGAAAATGAGAATGTGAATTATTAAGAATGGAAAGAATAGGCACATTCTTGTATAGAATAAGAAGAAATGGTGGTGGTTCAACTTCTTCAGGTGGAGGTTGATTAATCACAAAATCCGTGTCATTTAAGAATGTGAGTTCGTCGGTGAAAATATTTTTGAAACTTTCATCGATGGTCCGATTGAACGTTTCAATCTCAATAAGTGTCGCGTCAGAATTCAACAAACTTGACTTGTCAAAAATTATGGAGGTAGGAGACTTGAAAAACTCATCTATCTCATTCTTAAAAGAATCTAAATCAAGTTGTCTTTCTAAAATTATCAAACTCGAAATATCAGATTGTGATTCATCAACACTCGCTATCATTAAAAGATAATTAGAAGAAAAACCATAGAAAATGGGAGATGAAATGGGTAAACAAATTGGTGTGTCGAGTATTGCTGAACCAGATGTGGGAAATGAAGGCTGAATTTTGTTCTGCTTTTCGGCCATACAGTTATCATCACTTTCAAGACGGATATGAGGTTCGGGAAGAATAGTTAAAGGCTCGAGATGATGACAACACGGGAGTGAAAGGACCTGATGAATTGGTGGGACAAACTTATCCAAAATTTTGGGTCCATCATCCAATATATCCCCAACGTCAATCTTCTCAATCAAGTGAAGGTTAAAATTCTCATACACCTCATAAAAAGCAGGGTTTTCAATCAATTTAGGTTCTAGAGTGGAGGTGTAGATATGACAAGGATTGGGTGTGGCTTCACTTGAAATGGACTCCTCACAATCAGGTAAATCGAACACTACAAAGTCACACAACTCATCAGACATTCTATCTTCAATTGGTGAATCATTTGGTTACTCGATAGATCTGTGGAACTGGAATTGTGGATTTTAATTTGGGATGGGTAGGTTTGATTTGTAAGGGTGTACCGCTCTCTCTCACTATCCGAATTATCGATTTGTTCTATGGCCATATCATACATTAGAAAATTTTGAGCTGGTTCGAAACTATTTGTTCATTCGTTTTGTTTATTGAGGACGGCCATGCACTCATTCAATTCCTCTCTGTGGCGGCGCGTCGCTATCACATATTCTTCTACGGTCCGTTGATTGATCTTATTTTCCGTTGTCGATTTAGAAAAAAATGTATAGATATCACAACCAAAAATATTTGACCGCAATCAATAACGGTGTCGAATGTAGCGCGTTAGTAAGTGCGGATCGTCCACAGGGATTGCGCGATTCGTTCGTATTTCGTTTTATTGGAATTGAAAATTTAATAGAAAAAGAAAAGAAAACGTGATTCAAGATTTTTATCAATGAGTTTCAGGTATCACTATTCTAATCAAGAATCAAGAAAATGATAAACATCGAGAATCAAGTATCGATAGAATTCCAATCAATTTAGGTTTCAAGATTTGAAGTAAAGCTCGTAGGTATCGAGTAAATTGTAGATGTGAAGAAGATTCAAGAATACGATTTCTTATCCATTAACAAATTGATGCTAAATCGATGTAGACTCATCGAGGATCAAGGATCTTGCGAAGAATTAGGGTTCCTCATCCTATCCTTTGTCCTTTCGATGAATTACATTCACTAGATAGCTTCTTGAAAGTCGGATGATCGATCATTGATCTCTAGATCATGCGAAAGGAATCAAGAACACAGTCGCATCAATCTAGATCATCGATCATTCGAATTTCAAGAATTTACAATTGTTATAAGACTTAAGAAATCATTTAGAGATTCATCAACATCATCATTCTACAATTGTTTCGATTCCTCCACGAGCGGAGTTTTATTCAAGCATTATCACAAAGACTATATTCAAGAATCGAAATATAAGCATAATGCTCGAATTGAAAATAAGCAAGTTAAAGAATCTTCACCTTTATTACATCAACAAGTAGTTACAACTCTCAAGAATTACAAGAGGTAGGAACTTCGCTCGTCGAATCTAGCATCGCTCGGCTCCTTGAGTCTTGGATCGCTTGGATCTCGTGCTCCATTGAAGTCCGGTTCTGCTTCTAAAGGATCTTGAAGACTTGCTTGGCTTGCACTCAAAGGATCTTGAATTCTTGATCTTGATTGGGATTAGGGTTAGGGTTTTGATGTGGTAGGAATTGGTTGAAGAACTAGAATAGGGGAGATTAGAGATTGATTAGCTTTCAACCCTAATTTTTGAACAACAATGAACAACCCAAGATTGAACAACCTTTTTCAAGTGAGCCTTGGGGTCTATTTATAGGTTTCCCAAACCCTAGCTCTAGGAATTCAAATTTGAATTTTCCCTCCAAAAGTTAGTTATAGGGAGAGGCTTCTAGAAGTAGTTAGTTAGGGCTTAGCTTCTACCCTAAGCTAGGGGGAAGGTTCTAGGTCCTTAATGGAGTTTAGATGAAGCTTGCTTTGGAAGCTAAGAATGTTTAGTTTGTACCCAAGGGCTTGCTGATCTAGCATAATGTTTAAGAGTATTCTGGAAAATGTCATGTCTTTATGAAGTGTGGAAGCTGAGATGGAAGCACTGCAGCAGAGAAATAGTGCTGACGTGGACACGCCGCCATGGAACCGCGGCGCAAGGCGGCTCCAGCCGCGGTTCCATGGCCAAGTAGTGGAGCTATGGCTTCATTCTTCTTCAGCTGCTTTGTTATGTCTTTAAGTGTACATTCTGACATGTTTAATTCCTGACTTCCTTCTAGATAATTGCCAGATTCCAAATCCATGAGTTGGCGTCTTTTTAACATTCTTCGTTTTTAAATTTGACCGATCTTCTGTAATTTCCTGCACAGACTTCGAAACATAAGTTGCGATATGCAAGAATGATGCGATGCTATGAAATACAGTAAATTTCCTTTATAGTGCCGATTCTAGAGTCTAACACATGCAATCTGATATTTAACGACTGATTTGCTAATATGTGCTATATGAATGCCGAACACTTCTAGATGAGTGCAAATGATAGGAAAATTGCCGGTTAAAAGATGCAGTATTTTCGACTGATCCAATTCCCCCAAACTTATTTTCGATCGTCTCGAGCGAACTTTATTAAAAAGAGAAGGAGAAAATAAAGAAAGAGAAAAACTAACTAGCACACTTTCGTAGGCAACACGATTGCACTGAGCACGTGCAACAAGCCTTTAAACCTCTAGGTGTCCCTAGTAGGAGGAGTGTTTTCTCCTGAGGGTTTTCAGCGGATTGCACCCACAAAATCCAATAATAAAAGAAAGATCATGAATATTACATTTAAAGAGAAGAATTGTAAAAGAAAAGCCTTGAAAATTAGGGTTTCCAACTAAGCTAGATTTTTGGTTGTCATGAGCCCTATCTTAATAGTCATGAAAAGATGTCAGAAATCACGTGCTCCCTCAATAAAACATAATCTTATTCTTCATTCCTATCTTTCTTCCAAACATCGATCATATAACCCTGTGTGTGTGTAAAGACATCCCTACACCCGGGGAATTCAATTCAAGCTATCATACTCTTGCCCATCAGCCTCAGTACTTTTTAATTAATGAATATTTAGATGAGATTGCTCACACACTTTCATGCGACCGTTAATACTTCTTGAGGTACTAACCGACCGATTACTCATGTGCTTGCTTATTTGGTGTTTTTCCTCGTCTTGCACCACCTAAGGCTTAGCAGTGACTCCCAGACCAGTTGGCCTTAGGGCACTAGGTGAAGAGGCACCCTCGCTATATTTTTTTTATTGTTGCCTTGGCGATAACAAAACCAGTGTCCATTTTTCTCACCATTTTATATTTTCTTCATTTTTTTTATTTCCTTCATACTTTGGCTTTTAGACAAGAGCATTTCAAGGTATCCTCTACTATCCCAGGCTTCAAGACATATGTAAGTGCGAATAGCAGGGTATCAACGTTCAAAATGTTTGGCTTCCAGAATAGAAACTATTTTTCAGACTTATTTTTATCCTCAGATTAGTGACTTCTTTCATCTTACTAACCCTTAGGACAACGGCTCATAACTACTTATTACTAGTTCGTATAAGAAAACATCTAATTTTCTTGGTTTTCTTAAATTTTTCTAATCTCATGGATGTAATTTTTCACTATCTAAACTTTTATTATCTTATTTATGTACAAAAAATGTTTAAATGTTAAAATATTTTTATATTTTGAAAATTTTAATTTTTATGGATTCGAAAATTTTAAATTTTTATAGGTTTTTAAAAGAAATGTTTTGTGCTTATGCAAATGATATGCAAATGATGCAAAAATAAGCACAAACCTCCCCCAAACTTGTTTTCAACAGTGTCCTCACTGTTGCCAACCGCTATATCTACAAAACCTGTAAGCCTGGGAAGGATTTATTAGTGGGGGCAAAATATATAAGTGAAGAACCTCCCCCAAACTTACTCTTTTCACTCATCTCCATTCAAAAGATGATGCGGTGATATGCAGGATATGGAGATGAGACAGAGGAATTTTAATCCAAATAAAATGTCTCCTGTAAGAACTGGAGTTCCTCCGTGGGGTCAGTGGAAAAATACGGCTTTAGTCTATGTCCATTCACTTTGAAAAATGTGCCATTTTTAATATTTTCTACTTCTACTGCCCCGTGCGGGTATACAAACCGCACAACAAAAGGTCCCTTCCACCGAGATCGAAGCTTACCCGCGTGAAGGTGTAGTCGTGAATCATAAAGAAGGACTTGTTGACCAGGTGAAAATATTTTCCTCAAAATGTTTTTATCGTGAAAAACCTTAGTCCTATTCTTTACGATTACAGCGTTATCATAAGCTTCATCGCGGAGTTCGCTTAGCTCATTTATTTGCAGCTTCCGAAAGTTGCAGGCTTGGTTTAGGTCAAAATTTATTTCCTTAATAGCCCACAATGCTTTATGCTCAATCTCGACGGGTAAGTGACATGCCTTCCCAAACACTATCCTATATGGAGACATCCCTAGGTCGGTTTTAAATGCAGTTCGGAATGCCCAAAGAGCATCAGTCGGTTTGGTCGATCGGTCTTTTCTATTCTTAGCAACAGTCTTCTCCAGGATTAGTTTGATCTGTCTATTTGAGATCTCAGCCTGCCCGCTCGTATGGGGATGATAGGGTGTAGAAAGTCTGTGGTTGATTGAGTATTTCCGCATCAGAGTCTCAAAAGACCTGTTGCAGAAATGTGTCCCATTATCGCTAATGATAGCGCGTGGGTGTCCAAATCGCGAAAAGATATGTTCCTTTAAGAACTTAATGACAACTTTCTTGTCATTAGTGCGACATGGAATGGCTTCAACCCACTTTGAGACATAATCAACCGCCAGCAGTATGTACAAATTCCCAAAGGAGTTGGGAAAGGGACCCATAAAATCAATGCCCCAAACATCGAAAATTTCAAAAACTAAGATGGGTTGCTGAAGCATTTCATTTCTCTGGGAAATTCTACCCGTGTACTGACATTGTGTACAGGTTTTGTAATGCTCAAATGCGTCCTTGAACAAGGTAGGCCAATAAAATCCACATTGCAAAACCTTCTCACCCGTCTTTTTAGGACCGAAGTGACCTCCACAGGCCTGATCATGACAAAAAGAAAGAACACTCTTGAACTCTTCTTTCGGGACACACCGGCGAATGATCTGATCAGGACAATATTTAAACAAATATGGATCGTCCTAGTAAAAGTGTTTTACTTGGGATAGAAAACGGTATTTGTCCTGTTTTGACCAATCGCTGGGTATAAGTCCCGTGACAAGATAGTTCACAATATCCCTGAACCATGGTTCATAGGATACGCTCAAGAGTTGTTCGTTAGGAAACGAATCATTGATCGGTAGGGTCACAGGGGAAGAAGAGATGCGTGAAAGATGGTCGGCTACTATGTTTTCACATCCTTTCTTATCTTTGATCACAAGATCAAATTCTTGTAACAGAAAGATCCAACGTATTAGCCGATCTTTCGCATCTTTCTTCGCCAGAAGATGTTTTAAGGTGGAATGGTCAGTGTACACAACTATAGGAGAGCCAATTAAGTAAGGCTTGAATTTTTCTAATGCAAATACAACCGCTAAAAGTTCTTTTTCGGTGGTTGTATAATTGATTTGAGCATCATTCAGGGTTTTACTCGCATAGTATATCACGTATGGCATCTTTTCAATGTGATGTCCTAAGACTGCACCTACTGCAAAGTCGGATGCATCACACATCAGCTCAAAGGGGTAGTCCCAATTTGGAGATGATAGAACGGGGGCTATAGTGAGGGAGTGTTTAAGTGAGTCGAAAGCTGCCTCACAATCCGAGTCAAAGTGGAAGTTCGTATCCTTGGCCAGGAGAAGAGTTAAAGGGCTAGCAATTTTGCTAAAATCCTTAATGAATCTCCTATAAAAGCCCGCATGGCCAAGGAATGATCGAATGTCCTTGACGCTTTTGGGATGAGAGAGGTTTTGAATGACATCTATCTTAGCTCTGTCAACCTCAATGCATTTCTGTGAAATAACATGTCCAAGCACAATTCCCTCTTGGACCATGAAATGGCATTTTTCCCAGTTCAAAGTTAAGTTCTTCTCTTTGCAACGAGTAAGAACTGCGTCAAGATTCGATAGGCAATCAGAAAAAGAGTCTCAAAAAATCGAGAAACCGTCCATAAAGATCTCCAGAAAATTCTCTACCATGTCAGAGAATATCCCTATCATACATCGCTGAAAGGTAACGGGAGCATTGCATAACCCAAAGGGCATGCGTCTATAAGCAAAGGTACCAAAAGGACAAGTAAAAGTGGTTTTATCTTGATCCTTTTTGGCGATGGGGACCTGATTATAGCCAGAGTATCCGTCCATAAAGCAATAATACTCTCGTCCAGCTAAGCGTTCCAGCATTTGATCAATGAAAGGTAGAGGAAAGTGGTCTTTCCTTGTGGCAGCATTGAGTTTTCTGTAATCAATACATACACGCCACCCAGTTTGGGCGCGTGTCTCATTTGCCTCATTTGCCTCATTTGTAATAACAGTGATACCGGATTTCTTAGGGACGACATGTATAGGACTCACCCATCGGCTATCGGAGATTGGGTATATAATACCACTATCAAGGCATTTGATGATCTCTTTCATCACCGCTTCCTTCATGACGGGATTTAACCGTATCTGTGGTTCTCGGGTTGGTCTGGCATCATCCATCACATGTATATGATGTTCAACAATCAAGGGACTAATCCTTTTGATGTCCGCCATAGTCCAACCAAATGCCTCTCTATTAGATCTCAATACCGATAAAAGTGCATTCTCTTGCTCTGATGCTAGAGAAACGGATATGATAACCGGTAAGGACTCATTCTCACCTAAATAAGCATATTTAAGATGAGAAGGTAAAATTTTGAGATCTAATTCAGGCGGAGAAATGATAGAAGGTGGGATCATTGAGTGATTTTTTGAATTACAAAGAAGCTCAGAGCCTGTGAAAGATACAGACTCGGGTGGAGAAAAGTCAGGAGTGTCGGACTCAAGTGTAGGAAAAGTGTCCTCACTAAGATCATATGTAAGATCAAACAGAGATGTGGTGGTGTCGTTGAGATCAGTAAAGCAAAGTTCCTCAGCTCCGCAACTATCGGGAGCGATCTCGTGGACAGAGCACACATCAAGAATATGATGTTAGTGTATATGCCCTAGAGGCCATTACTGTATCATACTAGTTTGTATATTACTTGATGGAAGCTTGGGATATTCACAGTTGTATATACAATCTTGCTCGAAATGGTAGTATGCTACTTGGTTTGTCTCTGCTTTAATATGTGCATGTGTTTCTTTTAGCATATTGCTGATATACATATTAGTAGAGCCCTTAGGATCTTTGCTTGATTACCAGCGTTGTGATGGCGCTCGCACTCGTGGGAGCTGGGTAATCTATAAGCACATCCTTATACAGGTCCCTGGTCGTTGGACTATCGAGACAGGGTATCGATACTCCGGAGTAGACTAGCGTATGCGCTTCTCATCCCAGTATGGGAGACGGTCTGTCCCACAGCCGTTAGTACGTCGTACTTGGGATAGTATGCGGGTGCTCGTTAGGTTACGAGTACACTGGACAGGACTCGTCGGGAACTGTTGGTTGGTAGTATACCTATCGTCAGTTATCAGTTCCCAGATGACATGAGTACAGCTTAGTCCGCTGACTTGACAATGTCACTTCGCCTCGAGTGTGTTCCCACTGCACTTTGATTACTACCCTAACATGGCTCAAAGGAGTCGTGCAAATAGGTAGTTTTTGGGTGCAGTCCCGAAGCACTTGGAGGCAGTGATGGTTAGACAGGATTCGTCTCTCCCGGTATTGGGGGTTGACACCGCGCTGTGTCCAGGAGAGTCATTACACGAGTAGTCCCTGGCCAGGGCAAGCGAGATATACTGGTAGGTTTCCAGTGTTATCTCAGGGTGTTCTGGGCTTCACTCCGACACGACTTGTACCGCTATTAGGGGACTGACGTTCACCGCCCCCTAGGCCCGCCATGTGATGTATCAGACGAACAGACCGGACTGTACGGAGACTGTCACATACAGGCTCAGTAGGAGTTCAGATGGGGTTCACCTCGTCAGTCTTCTTATCGACATCTACCTGGGGACCGTTACGTACAGCTAGTGCCGCTTGCGGTCTGTGGTTAAACCCACTGCCAGCGTAGTGTCGAGTCTTTAGAGCCCCACATAGAGAGCTATTCGCCTTTAGGCAAAATGAGTAGAGGTCGCATGGTTTTGCGACAGGGTTCGTTCACATCCGCGCACTTGTGCATGTTTGCTGTCCGGACAGTTTATACTAGCGGGCTTTGGTTTGAGCCGGATCCTAGTATATGATTTGGGATTGGTTTTTCTCATTGTATTCGTGTTCCTCGGATCACGAATGCGGGTGCGTATGCACAGTTGCTTGAGATTGAGGGAGAGGACCTTGATTAGGGTTAATGGCTATTGTCATTTTATTAACCCTAATGTTTATGTGTGTATTATAGTTAATTGATAATTAGTTTAATAATTGTGCATGGTTATGGTTGTTGACCATTTGACCTCCTTGACTTGTTGACCTAGGTTGACACTTTGACCATCATCATTTCTTTTGGAAGATGCTTTTTGATCCTTGCAAATTGAAATGATAATGGTCATATCATGATTAACCATGACAATTATCTTACAAATTATCTAATTAAAATAATACACATATATTTGTGAGAATGGTTGATTCTATTCTCATTCTATCATTTCATTTCTCTCTCTTGTTCTTCCTCTCCCTCAAGCTCTCCCCTCTCATGTGTTGAGAAACACTTGAGCTTGAGAAAAAACCCTCTCTTGATCATCTCTACTCTCATCTAGGGTTGAAGGACTAGCACTTCTTGAACCCTAGTTACTTCTAGCTTGGAGTTGAAGCCAAAGGTTGAGGCTTTCGGGTGGATCTTTCTTTGACGGGAGAAGACGACAAGGTGACCTCCTTCCACTACTCCAAGGAGCAAGGAGAGAAGGACATAAAGACCAAAGGTATAACCTTTCTAGCACTTAGCTAGTTTCTAGTTAGCTTTAGCAAGTTTTTGTTTAGCAAATATCCTTTTAGCTCTAGTCCATGTTGCCTAAGCTCATAAAAATCCGATTTTTATTCCGTTTTCCGCCTTCCCGCAAGCACCGGGGTGGGCAACGTGGACTTACGTATGAGCAGAGGGTTCTGATGGCTGACTTCCAACTTTGTAGATGTTTAGTTCAATGGTCATATTTCCAAATGATAAGTTCATTGAACCATTTCTACAGTTAATAACAGCGTTGGAAGTGGCAAGGAAAGGACGACCCAAAATCACCGGAATTTGGCCCCGGGGGTTTGCTACAGGTTGTGTATCAAGTACAATGAAGTCTACAGGGAATACAAATTCCCCGACCTTTATCAACACATCCTCTAGTTCACCCCTTGGTTTGGTGATTGAACGGTCTGCCATTTGGAGAGTGCAGTGAGCAGGTTTCAGCTCTCCAATCCCTAGTTGCTCATATACAGAATATGGAAGTAGGTTAACACTTGTGCCAAGGTCTAAAAGAGCACGATTTATGTTTTTATCCCCAATAGAAATCGATATCGTAGGACATCCTGGGTCCTTACGTTTCTTTGGTAGCTGTGGGATAAAAGCAGTGCTAATGTTATTAGACATGAAGACCTTCTTCGGCACTTGAGTCTTCCTCTTCCTAGTGCACAAGTCCTTAAGAATTTTCGCATAAGCGGGGACTTGTTGAATCGCATCTAGGAGAGGGATATTGATGTTAACCTGTTTGAACATTTCCATAATTTTCTCCATATGTGGACTCGCTTTGTTACCCCTTAACCGATTCGGGTAAGGAGCTTTCGCAATAAGCGCTGGGTCCATCATAGGAGAAGGAAGAGGGGGTAGACGTGATCCCAAAAGAGGAGTGGGGATCGTCTGTGGAGAACTAGAAGGTCTATACTGAGGTGTCGAGCCTAGTGGGAAATGGAGAATAGGCTCGCGAGAAGGCGGTGGGGTACAAGAACAAGGATCAGAAGTAGAAGTGTGTGTGTGAGGAAAGGTCTCAGCCGGGGTGTTATTGATAGGATTTTCAATATCATCAATTCCTTCCCCGACATGGTTATTCAGCACTCTTCCTGATCTCAACGTTGTGACGGCATTTACATTGTAATGCCCAGGATTCGGTAGGGGTTGAGACGGAAGTTTCCCTTTTTCTCTCGCACTCATTTCGGCTTTAAGTCGTGCGATTTCAGCTTCCATCGATCTGATACTCTCAGCTTGGGACGCTGAGTTTTTCTTTATCTCACTGACGGAAGATCTAACCTAGCCGAAACCTCTATGAAATTTGATAAGAGTGATTTCATGGTTTGAGTGAATTGAGAGAATTCGTCAGAATAGGACAACTGCATAGGATTAGACTGTGCAGGAGTGTTGACCTGGTTTTGGAAATTTTGTGACTGGTAGGGGTGCTGAGTGAGTTGAAGTGGTTGTTGTTGTGGTGGAAGAGCCCTTTGAAAATTATTTAGGCTTGGAACCGTGTTTTGAGATTGTTGTTGTTGGTTCCAAGCAAAATTCGGGTGATTCATCCAACCCTGATTGTACGTGGAAGAATATGGATCATTTCTAGGTCTTTGAAATGCGGCATTAGTATGCTCGTGACCTTGAAACTGAGAGTTTAATGGACATTCTTCCGTTAAGTGAGAAGGATCAGAACAGCAGCCACATACAGTTTTGGGGAGCGACATTGGGTTTAGGGAGGCTGCTGCAAATTTGTGTTCCATAGCCTCGAGCTTCTTTTGCATTGCTGCCATCTCAGCTCGAACACGTATGGACACATCAATTTGGTGTACGCCACCCCTATTCAATGATTGGGTTCCACTCTCCCACTGTAGTGATTTTTCAGCGAACTCTTCTAAAAATTTCCAAGCTTCCCCATCATCCTTGGTCATAAAAGTGCCTTGACACATGTTTTCAAGGTTCTGTTTAGTGTTTGGGTTAATGCCCTCATAAATGATTCGGCAAAGATCCCATCTCGGGATGCCGTGATGAGGGCATTGAACCAATAGATCCTTGAAACGTTCAAAGCATTTAGAAAATGGTTCAGTAGGGAGCTGGGTAAATTGATTAAGTTCGTTACGGATTCGAGCGGTCTTTTGCATAGGGTAAAATTTCTTAAGGAATGCCGCGACGAATTCTTCCCAATTCGTAATAGAGTGTGCGGTAGTGTTATATAGCCACTTCTCGGCCATATCGCACAAAGTAAATGGAAGAAGTCATAGACGCATAGCATCCACTGAAAGTTGTGACGTACCCATCATTGCGCATACGTTTTCAAATTTGGTAATGAAAACGTAAGCGTCCTCAGTCTCGAGTCCGTGGAATTTGGGTAAAAGGTTGATGTATTGGGGTTTAATTTCAAAGTTATCCCCGTTGGCTGGTGGAATGGATAAGCAGGTTGAAATAGGACCTCGCAAAGGATAGCACCTCTCTTGGAGAGAGATGCAGGGTGGATTCTGCGCACCAACGGACGGCGGCAGATTAGTGGTAAAGAAGTTCGATGGAGGCGGATCCATCGATGTGGGTGTGGTGGTGGGTAAAGAAGAAGTAAATGGAGAAATACCGACTTCGGAGTCGATAAAGGGTACGCGGACTAAACGGGCACTAGAATCCCGTGTCCAGCCTATCTTGCACTAAAAAGGGTTAGTACAAGTGGCAGCGTTGACTTATAATTAGGGGTAATGAATGAATGAATGCGGTATTTGTTTTGAAAAGTGGGCGGATTTTTGAAAAAATGATGCAACACAACAAATGCAACACACAAAACCCTAATTCTAGGGGTCACCTAGGTCAAATCTCTAGACCGCTCCTAACTTCCAAAAGACAAGACGCAGGATAAATCCTCCGCTGCCTCTTTGTCTCTCCTGTGGCCAGGTAAGTGCCAGGTAAGTGGGAGGTTCTCCACCACGTAAGTAGTGGGCCTAATTAAGTAACCACTAGCCTTCGACACACTTGCCTTAGACACTACAAGAGAAACGCGGATAAGCAATGAATTACCCACGGCCTTCTTCTGTCCTAAGTGAGCGCGACGGTCCTTAGAGTCATCTCTAGATTTCTTTTAGTTAATGAGGGTCAATGCGGATGCAAATTTTACGATTTTCGGGGCTTAGGAAGGGTAATGAACTCCCCACCTAATCTGGATTTGGTCTTTGCCCCTTAATGTCCGTATTAATTATGCAAACAACCACAAAAATCAAAACAAGCACAATTTAATTTTTCTTTTTGCGCGGCACTGCGATTTTTGCAAAGAAGCCTGCAACAAATTGTTAATTGGAGCAGATGAGAAAGGAGATAAGAAAATTTTAGAGGACCTGAGAGAAATTTAGTACAGAGATGCTCCCTACAAGCCGCGATTCCGCCGCAATAGTCGCCTTATGCTGCGGTTCCGCCGCACCTCAAGCTCCTCTCTGCACAAAAATTTAACAGAGCGCTCCTGATCACTTCCTTAGCTCTCTGGAATTCTCCAAATATTTTTTCAATTGCACAGCAAGCTCCAGATTTCCTTGCAATAAACCACAACAAACCGTTTAGTGTTTTGCGCGAATTTTGATCACAAAATTACAATGGAATAAATCTTCCAATTCAAATTTCAATATAGAACGAATTAGCGCGCGATCCCCGGCAACGGCGCCATTTGATTGATCTTATTTTCCGTTGTCGGTTTAGAAAAAATGTATAGAAATCACAACCAAAAATATTTGACTGCAATCAATAACTGTGTCGAATGTAGCGCGTTAGTAAGTGCGGATCGTCCACAGGGATTGCGCGATTCGTTCGTATTTCGTTGTATTTGAATTGAAAATTTAATAGAAAAAGAAAAGAAAACGTGATTCAAGATTTTTATCGATGAGTTTCAGATATCACTATTCTAATCAAGAATAAAGAAAATGATAAACATCGAGAATCAAGTATCGATAGAATTCCAATCAATTTAGGTTTCAAGATTTGAAGTAAAGCTCGTAGGAATCGAGTAAATTGTAGATGTGAAGAAGATTCAAGAATACGATTTCTTATCCATTAACAAGTTGATGCTAAATCGATGTAGACTCGTCGAGGATCAAGGATCTTGCGAAGAATTAGGGTTCATCATCCTATCCTTTGTCCTTTCGATGAATCACATTCACTAGATAGCTTCTTGAAAGTCGGATGATCGATCGTTGATCTCTAGATCATGCGAAAGGAATCAAGAACACATTCGCATCAATCTAGATCATCGATCATTCGAATTTCAAGAATTTACAATTGTTATAAGACTTAAGAAATCATTTAGAGATTCGTCAACATCATCATTCTACAATTGTTTCGATTCCTCCACGAGCGGAGTTTTATTCAAGCATCATCACAAAGACTATATTCAAGAATCGAAATATAAGCATAATGCTCGAATTGAAAATAAGCAAGTTAAAGAATCTTCACCTTTATTACATCAACAAGTAGTTACAAATCTCAAGAATTACAAGAGGTAGGAACTTCGCTCGTCGAATCTAGCATCGCTCGGCTCCTTGAGTCTTGGATCGCTTGGATCTTGTGCTCCGTTGAAGTCCGGTTCTGCTTCTAAAGGATCTTGAAGACTTGCTTGGCTTGCACTCAAAGGATCTTGAATTCTTGATCTTGATTGGGATTAGGGTTAGGGTTTTGATGTGGTAGGAATTGGTTGAAGAACTAGAATGGGGGAGATTAGAGATTGATTAGCTTTCAACCCTAATTTTTGAACAACAATGAACAACCCAAGATTGAACAACCTTTTTCAAGTGAGCCTTGGGGGTCTATTTATAGGTTTCCCAAACCCTAGCTCTAGGAATTCAAATTTGAATTTTCCCTCCAAAAGTTAGTTATAGAGAGAGGCTTCTAGAAGTAGTTAGTTAGGGCTTAGCTTCTACCCTAAACTAGGAGGTTAGGGGGAAGGTTCTAGGTCCTTAATGGAGTTTAGATGAAGCTTGCTTTGGAAGCTAAGAATGTTTTGTTTGTACCCAAGGGCTTGCTGATCTGGCAGAATGTTCAGGAGTATTCTGGAAAATGTCATGTCTTTATGAAGTGTGGAAGCTGAGATGGAAGCACTGCAGCAGAGAAATAGTGCTGACGTGGACACGCCGCTGCGGAACCGCGGCTCAAGGCGGCTCCAGCCGCGGTTCCGCGGCCAAATAGTGGAGCTATGGCTTCATTCTTCTTCAGCTGCTTTGTTATGTCTTTGAGTGTACATTCTGACATGTTTAATTCCTGACTTCCATCTAGATAATTTCAAGATTCCAAATCCATGAGTTGGCGTCTTTTTAACATTCTTCGTTTTTAAATTTGACCGATCTTCTGTAATTTCCTGCACAGACTTCGAAACACAAGTTACGATATGCAAGAATGATGCGATGCTATGAAATACAGTCAATTTCCTTTATAGTGCCGGTTTTAGAGTCTTACACATGCAATCTGATATTTAACGACTGATTTGCTAATATGTGCTATATGAATGCCGAACACTTCTAGATGAGTGCAAATGATAGGGAAATTGCCGGTTAAAAGATGCAGTATTTTCGACTGATCATCCATTCAAGACTAGAAATGGGTCGGTAAGGGGTTTCAGCATAAGAGTGAAATTCTTGTGGATAAGTAAAATTCACAAATGACTGATTAGAAGGAATATCTAGAGAAAGTGTAAAAGTCGGGTAGGATTGATAGGAATCGAATGGTTGTGAAAATTGGGCAGGAGTAGGATCAACATTATGATAAGAAGAATATTGATATTGGTCGGTTGGTTGGCGACTGTCAATAGATGTCATATACGCCACAAACCGAGTAGTAAAATAGTTTTTAGAAAGTGGCGGCGTTTGTTGTCCTAACGGTTTGACCGGATTGAAACTTTGGCCGTTAGTCCTTCCTAAATACTCAGCGATGGATATGCATTTAGGAGTTCCCCCACACGCGTTAGATGGAGTATCAACATAAGAAGATGTAAAATTTTGATACGGTTTATAGGACTTAGAATGAGGGGGCCAACTGTTTCTTTCCGCTTGCTCTATCCGATCTCTTAAAGACATGGTAGAGTCGGATGGAATACCGAAGAGATTACGATAACAAGAAATATCTGGTTCTAGATAGCAAAGCTCGGCAAGAGTTCTTCTATTTGGGTTACCTATTATAAGAAGGAAAGAGGAGTGAGGGTGAAAAGGGAAAGATTTAAGATCTAGTTGGATTGTTTTTCTTTGAAAGTGGGACTTGAGAGTTGACTCAACAAATCACAAAATACACAAGCAAACCCTAAAACTAAGCTTACCTAGGTCAAGTCACTAGACCGCTCTTAGACTTTTAAAGGACAAGCCACAGGATCAATCCTTTACCACCTCTTTATCGCTCTTGTAGCCAGGTAAGTGGGAGGTATCCGCTATACGAATCACCGAAAATAGATGGCCTAATTAATTAACCACTTGCCTAGACACATTTGCCTAGACACCACAAAAGAAATGTGGATAAGCGATAGATTACCTACGACCTTCCTCTGTCGTATTTAAGCGCGACGGTCCTTAGTGTCTTGGTCTAGATATTTTTTAATTAATATAGGGTGATGCAGATGCTCGTTTTGTGATTTGTGGGGCCTAAGAAGGGTGATGAAATCCCCACCTAATCTGAATTTGGTCTTTGCACCTTAAAGTCTGTATTAAAATATGCACAAACAACCCAATTTCAAAACACGCAAAAATATTTTTGGCGGCGATATTTTGCAAAGAATCCTGCAGAAAAATATATTATTGGATTTTCAGAGGAGAGAAAAAGAGATAGGAAAATTACCAGAGAAGTTTGGAACCCTAAGCCCCAACTATACTGCGGTTGCGCCGCCAAAATGGACTTGTTGCCGTGGTTCCGCCGCGGAGTTGAGAGATCTTTTGAAAATTTTTGCTACGGTGGCCTCCCTTCCTCCTATGGTCCTCTTAGAAAGGCTCTGAATCTTTATCTCCTCGCTACAGTGACTCCAGATATCCTCGCAAAAATCGCACACTAATCGTTAAATATGCAAGTTGCGGTTTTGTTATTTTTTTTGATATGGATCGAATAAGAATTCAACACGAATAGTAAGAAAAAAAATTACGCACGTATCCCCGGCAACGGCGCCATTTGATTAATGATGTAAAAGTGTGTAGTAACCGCAATCAATAACGGTGTCACATGTAGCTAGCCGAGATGAGTACGGGTCATCCTCAGGGATATATGGAATCTTTCAATCTTACTTTAAACGTGTTGCTTAGAAAAGAGGAAGGGGAATAGTGAAGAATAGTTTCTAGATCTACGTCAAAATACGGATGTAGAAAATAGATCTTGTTTAAATAAAGATGTAGATTTTATATCAGAAGAGGGCTTGTAGGGTTCGTTCGGATTTAGTAGTCATGGATGACTAATAAAGATTACTCATTTTATTTATTGATAGATTTAAAACTAGATAGATAGTGATAATTGAGGATTAGGGTTTGTTTACCCCAATCAGAGAAAAGCTCTGTTCAAATTCCAAGGCGGAAGATGAAGCAACTCCCAATCAGAGCAAAGCTCTACTTTGAAAATTTAAACTTTAGTAAATGAAGCAACGCTTCAGATTCTTTGCGCTGCGCGCAACGCGCCACGTGTCAAAAGCTGTTACATCAGCGCAGCGCCCGAAGCAGCGCGCCCAATCAGAGCAAAACTTTATTTAAAACAAAAAATTAAAGGAAGCAACGCTTCAGCTGCGCAAGCGCTGCGCTGCGCGACACGTGTCAGCGCAGATGCGCTTGCGCAGTTGCGCTGTGCTTTGCGCGACACGTTTCAGCGCAGTTGCACTGCGCCATGCGCCGCGCGACACGTGTCAGCGTAGTTGTGCAAGCGCAGTTGCGCTGCTTGACACGTGTCACGCTCTGGGGCGTTTGCGCCAAACAGAATTAAAATTCGAGTAAGATTTTTCTGTTCTTGTTAAAACAAGAAGATTGTCTTCTGTAAAACAGAAGCCCTTGGATCAAAGATCCAACGGTGGGGAAAATTCCCCAAATCACTCGGAGAAAGATCTTTTTAACAAATTTATGGGCACTATATAAAGGCCCCTAGACCTCAATTCAAAGGGATCAACATTTTGTGAAAAATCAAGAACTTCAAACAGAGAGAACTCTGAAGGAATTTCAAGAAGAAAAAGGTAAAAACCTTTAAGATAGAAGGATTTCTTCTAATAGATCATTAATCTAAGAACAAGATCAATGATCTTCAATAAAAAAACAAATAAAAATAGTGCTTTGCACTTTTTATGAACCTCTGGTTCCCTGAAATAAGAAAAACAAGAGAAATTTGTTTCTTTGATCTAAATTAGATCAAGAAAACAAATAGTGCTTTGCACTTTTTTATGAACCATTGGTTCTGGAATCTAAAAGATTCTCAAGTTGATAGTGCCTTGCACTTGCAAAACTGCACTGTTGCGCTCTTGGATTGGCGCAAGCCACCAGAGAACGCCACGTGTCATCATCTGAACCATTTGCGCTATGCGCTTTTGAAATAGAGCCTTGCTCTCTGAAACTGGCGCAACTCACCACAGCACGCCACGTGTCAGCAGCGCAAGCGCGGCGCACTGCGCTTGCATGACACGTGTCATCACCACAAGCGCTTGCGCTCTTTGGTTGGCGCAAAGCGCCTGACAAATGCAATGCATTTCTTTTGCTAAAGGGCCAGGCCCAAGTCAAAAAGACCTAGCAGGCCAAAATAAATTGCAAAGCAATAAAAGGGCAGAGCCTAAATAAAATTGATGCTCTGCATCATTTATAAAGGGCAGAGTCCAAGTAAAATTGATGCTCTGTATCATTTATAAATGGGCAGAGCCCAAAACAAATTGATGCTCTGCATCCTTTATGGGAAGAGCCCAAACAAAAATAAAAAGTAATGCAATGCATTATTTAAATATGAGCAAAGCCCTAGCACAGGTCTAATAGACCAAAAATAAATAAAAGTGTTGAATATTTTTCAACTGGATTTAGCCTAATCATGACCGTAAGTCCTCAAATTAAATTGACTGAGCACAGCTTCTCTCTTAAATCAATTTACGACCGGTTCGAGGGTACATCTCCGAACTCCTTTGACTCCTATCGTTGTAAACCTTCAACGATGTCAGAGAGGTGACGGGTCCCGACAACCACACATCAACATGGACTGTGGGGTCCTTAAACTCATGGACTTAAGCGTCCTTAAACTAAAATACGGACTGTGGGGTCCTTAAACCCACAGACTTAAGCGTCCTTAAACTACCTATGGACCGCAATGTCCCTAAACTACCAATGGACCGCAATGTTCTTAAACTACCTATGGACCACCACGTCCCTAAACTGGAATATGGACCACCACGTCCCTAAACTGGAATATGGACCACTATGCCCCTAAACTGGAACAATAGAGTCCCCAAACGCTCTTTTGTCGGATCCAAAACGATCCCGTTAAGTTGATCTTAGTCTCAAATTAGACTAACGTATCCTTAACAAACGTTTAAGTCGATCTTAGCCTAAATATGGCTAACGTATCCTTAAACCAAAACACCAAACCCAAATCTAAGTAAATACGGATTTGGACTAATCCACGTCCTACGGGCGATGACATCGCTTAGTCTCCGTATACAATCCACGGGCAACCACAAACAAAACAAACACACACGACACGAAGTGAAATTCTGGAGAAGGAGAAAGTTGTTACCGCAATGCGGTAGCGTAATTAACTGCAGGGGGTTGCGCCTGTAGGGAAGAGCGTCCCTACAATCAAAAACCCCTCAAGCGAGGGGGAATCTGACGAAGTCTGCTACATCGGCCGCATCCGTCTAAACCTCCGATACACGGTGCCATAAATCAACTTGGCATCTTCGGAGAGGTGGACGGATAAAACCAAATAACATCTGCCCCGAACCCCAGCGTCAGGACCTCGCGGTCTTGTGTGCCGCCATTCGGAGGGGAACAGATTCTGGCACGCCCGGTGGGACCTTTTCCTCTTTCCACTCCACACTTCGTGCGTCGTCTTCGCGAACGAATCGCGGTTTGTTAATGGTTGCCTTTGGATTTCAAGTTTACTAAGAGTTGGTCTCTTGCTTGGCGCAGAAAAGAAATCAAGCATCGATGGCCTCTACCTGTTCGAAGTGCTCTAACTGCAGCTGTAGCTCGCGTCCGGCCTCAACTGGGGGCATAACCTACGGGCCCCAAGCGGCCTCTTTGTTCACCATGCCCGTGGAGCAGATTACTCAAGCCACCACGGGGTTGTTTTTCGGAACTATGCTTCCGCTAACAAGCTTCAGCACCCCCGTGCCCGTACAAGAAGCTCCTAAGAAATCGGTCTTCGATCGACTTTCAGCTACTGCGGCCCCTCTCAACGGGTCGCCCAACACCAGTGCCTCGGTCTTCTCCAGGCTGGGACAAAACTCCTGTGGGCCCACGATGAAGCTTGCAGTCCCGGAAAAGGTTATTCCAAAAAAATAGCCAAACTTGCTCCTGAAGTCGTCAAGGCGGCTTCTCCTGCTAAGGGATCAGTCTTTACAAGACTGACCGTCCCAAATCCCACTCTTGCTCCTACTGCTCAAAAGATATCAGTCTTCAATAGGCGGACGCCGGCAACAGCCCCACACTTGAACAGGGGGCAAGAAGAAGTTGTTTCTGTTTCTGAACCAATACCGACGACTCGTCGCGCCCGACGACGCCACTGGCGCCGATTAAGGAAGACCGGGGGCAACTCCCCTTCTGGGATGACTCCGCCAGCTCCAACGGTGGAAGTTAACGCTGCTGTTCCAACCGGGAACAGCTTTGAACTGTTGAATAGGGTACGCAGAAACTCGCCAACTGCGGTCCTTAAAAGATCTTCTTCACCGGTAGAGACCGTCGTGGAGGCAGAAAAGCCGGAGCAACCTCCTCAATCGCTGTCCTACAGGATCTACAAGACATGGCGACGAGTCCGAGAATCTGTGATTGAGCCTAAGTTCTCTCGCCAACAGAAGAAGTCGAAAGGTCGGGAAGAATAAAATCCTCCGGTCAAGCAACGAAAGATAATGACCGCTTGGGTGCCCAAAGCAACGGCCCCCTCAATTTCTACGGCCCATAAGAGAAGAAGGCCAGAAAAAGTCCTTACACCGACAACGAATATCAAAGGTGGTGAACCCAAACGCCCTAAGTCAGGGGGCATTGTAGTTCATACCGTCTACGTGACGTCTGGTGAGGAGGATAGTCGCATATCTACGGGTCATCGACCGCTTACGCGATCAGTGACCAAAGCGCAGGAGCAGCAGCAGAAGCTCCAAGAGATGATGAACGCTATGGCCGCACTTACTGGGCCAAAAGAAAACCCTGAAACGTCCTCGGATGAACGCCAAGAGGAAGAAACCGACGCCGAATTCCTTCGTCGAATATTGGAGAAGAAGGACAAAGAGGCTGCTGAACAAGCAGCCAACATAAAGCGTATGGGCCTCCTATTCCAAGACATGGTGGGGATGATGATCCAACAAGATCCTCCGGCCGAAGATCCCCCGATCGTCCTTGAAGACGATAGGGAAGAGACGTCAAATCCTCCGCCAGCTCTGTCAACAGCTAAGGAGGAGACAATCTCCAAAGCCGATTTGGACGAGTACATAGCCCAGCAAATACGGGTTCATCATGCGACTGAAGCAGCTGGCCAGGTCGTAAAAACAGGGCGGCCATATCCAAGTTGGTACGATCAAATCAAGTACCCGCCGGGCTACACAATTCCCAAGTTCTATGTCTACAAGGGGACGGGCAATCCTCACCAGCATGTTGCCCAGTTCAGGGCACTCTGCGGCAACACCGGCGGTGATGACAAGCTTTTGCTTCACCAGTTTGTTGAAAGTTTATCAGATACGGCGTTCGAGTGGTACTCTGAGCTCCCGAACGACTCTATCAAAACCTTCGCGGAGATGGAGTTGTTATTTACTCATCATTTTGCAAGCGCCGGTGAACGCACCCCGATGACGGCACTGATTAACGCCAGGGTAAAGCCAGGCGAGACATGGGTTCAATATGCTATACGGTGGCGGAACTTATGGTCGAAGTGCGAGCAGCGCATTGAAGAAGCTCCCGCGGTGGGTATGTTTGTGGGAACCCTTGATCCGCAAGCAACCATCTCGCAATTTATGATGTTTTTCTAGCCGACTACCTTCCAGGCCTTGATTGACAAGCTAGCGCAAATGGATCAGATGGGCCATAAACCCCCTCTTCCAAAGCCGGACTCCCGAAATGACAAGGGAAAGGGAAAAGCGATCGTTGTCGCTAATGCTCAACAACAACCGAGCAACTTGAAGCCAGTTGTTCGTCAAAATAATATGCGCCCGTACGTAGCCCTTGAGGAGAGGCTAGGACGTTCTTACTCTTTTCCCCGAGATAAAACGAGAAGATTATTCGAGCTGGCGTTGCGCAACCGACTCATAAATCTGCCGGATCCAAAACGTCCGTCGCAACCAAATGATGTCAATGAGCCTAACTACTGTCCTTATCATCGAGTACTGGGTCATCCGATCGAAGATTGCTACGTCTTCAAAAATTATCTTGAAGACCAGTACCGACAGGGCAAGTTCGCGTTATCTGACAAATGGAAGGTGAATCCCCCACAGCCCCACACCTCTAAGGGAATGAATACGCCGGGGGCAACATGCTCCGTCGTTGAAGAAGCTCCTTGGGAGGTTGTATTATCAGCCAAGACGAAGAGGATGCTAAACGATCTTCAGACATGTCCAGCGATTAGGTGGAAGAACCCGTTGGAACCGCAGGTCATTGAGGGGATATTGAAGCCACGTACAACTCCAAAGACCGATGGTGGTGGCCCAAGCATTCACGACCAGCCGTCAAAGTCTTCAAAGAAGAAGAAAAAGAAATCAAAGAAGCCCGTGAAGCCTGGCGACAAGCGCACGGACTTGCAAAAACAAATTGACGCGCTGGAGGAATACAATCAGAAGGCATGGACTCCCATTACGCTCCAAGAGTTCCTCAATCACGTCTTTCAAGAGGAAGATAAGGGAGAAAGTTCATCTGATGAATCTAAAGAATATGTGGCGAGCTGTCATGTGATTTCCCATTCGTTCATGGACGATGAGGGGACTCCTTGTACTGAAACGCTGGGGGCAGACCCTGAATCAAAAATTCTGGGGCCTTCAGATGAGATAATTGACGCATTCCTCAACGAAGCTCTACTGAAGAGTAAAGCTGATCGGGAACGCGAGACGGCTATATTTGAAAGGGCCAAGCGCCAGCGACTTGATGAAAGAGCTGAGACGATCCCGCTGGAGCAAAATACCTCCACTACCGACAAAAGCCAATTCAAGATGAGGAAAAGGTTTGTTAAGGCTATATCAATGGGCATGAAGCTACCATCCTCCGAAGGAAAAATTACTGGTGAAATAGAAATGCACCCCTCCTATTGCTTATATCATCAGAAGGTTTCGCACCCCACTCAAGAGTGCAAAGCTTTCGATAGATAGTAGCAAGGATACGTGGCTCATCGACAACGCTTTAAGCGGGAAAAGCGCAAAACTCGTCGGGAGCAAAGAAATACGACCGAAGGGCTTAAAAGAACTACCGGCGATTGTCGCATGGTTAACATCGGTGGGTCACAAGTGCCTACATTCGGGAGCGATTCTAATGAGGAGCTAGAACTTTCCCCTCTCTTTAAAGAATCCACTTCGGGAAAAGAAAAAGAGTCGAAGGTTTGCGAAAATATTCGGCTGCGGAATCGGACGCTGCCTGAAAAGAATCTCGGACCCTCAAACAGAAAAGATAAAGGGAAAGAAAATGTCTCTGAAGATATCGTCTTAGATGACCAAGTTCTGGGGGAGCTAAGCGCCAAGGACCCGCCGAAGAAGAATAAGGTGGATTACAACGTCTTAGCGCATCTAAGGAAGCTACCCTCACAGCTCAGCATTCTTGACGCCCTTTTGCTATCAAAGGAGCCGAGAGATTCATTAATCAAGGCATTACAAGATCCGGAACAATTCCAAGCTTTCCTGGCTGAAGAAAAGATAAAGGATGAATTGGAGGAAGTGCACACGGCTGATGTCGCTTTTGGTGATGAAGACCTTCTCCTTGGGACGTGCGAACACAATTGCCCCCTTTATGTCTCAGGATACTGTCACGATATAAAGATAGGCAAAATCCTGATCGACAATGGATCCTCAGTTAACCTCCTCAATGTGCGGGTGTTGAAAGAAATTTGCATGAGCGTCCAGCATCTTGCTCGAGACAAGATCACTATCCCCGGGTTCGACTCCCAGTCATCAAGAACTCTTGGGTCTGTGATACTGACGCTACGCTTCGGGTTACTTATCACGGATATTAAGTTCCACGTCATAGACGCCGAGACATGCTACAACGCTCTGCTCGGCCGACCGTGGTTACACGAGTACAACATCATTCCTTCTACACAACATTAGTGTATGAAGTATGCTAAGGATGGTCTCGAATATACCGTGGCAGGAGAACTGAACCCGTTCTCCATGAATGAGGTCCGCAAATATGAAGATGCCAAATACTTCTTACCGGATTTTGAAGACACGGAGAGGTGTCACAAGCCGGAGAATAAAGCTAATGCCACCATCCCAGTCTTCGGTAGTGATACCGAGGAGGAAGAGGAGATAGTTTATTCGGGGCCGCCCCAACACAACAAGCCAGGTCTATCTACTCCTACGTTGATCTTTGGTAGCGACTCGGAAGATGAAGTCCATGATGTATTCCCTGCTCGAACTTTGATACAAACGTCCGCTGCCGAAGAGCAAAGTCTACAAGTCGCCATGGTGCCGCTTAAACATCGTAAAGAACTGGACGTACTTGATATCTACAGTGTAGAAGAGCTGCGGACGTTCTATGTCCCTCCCAGGCGAGAAAACGAAAAAGCAATTCTATTCTACCGCTCTGAAGAAACCAAAGTGGAGAAAGAAATCTGGCATGGCGCGGATCCTACGTTCGACAGGCTTCAGCCTATCCGTCTTCCCAGATATTATACGGAAGGTTTGAAAAAGCTGCTGAAACGCCAGGGGATATCCTTCAAGCAGACCGTTCGAAAAGCCAAGTTTTATGACAAAGTCTGGAATGTTCTCGGGACTCAACGCAAACTGCCTAATGGGAGAATGGAGACAAAAGGACTTGGGTACATCCGGTCAAAGAAACGAGAGCTACTAAACAGCTGCTATGTCATGTATGACTTCGATGAAGAAACGGATGCTCAATGGGAGGATGCTAATCCTGAGCCAGTGAAATTTCCAGATGCAAAAGAGCCCAGTCCATCGTTCGAAGAACAAATGGACAAGCTTATAAAGGAAGCGGGTCAAAAAGTCCGGGACGATCATAACCGCGAAATGGTCATCTACGAGAAAACCAAAATGCAACGCCTTCTCCAACAGGCCGTGAAAGATGAAAATGCCGCTCCTTGTCAACCTGTTATAAAGAAGGCTCGACGCAGGGGCAGAAACAAGTCAAAACGCGAAAAAGGCGCTCAACAGCAACGAAGCGGGGCTAAGAGGCCATGCAAGCGGGAACTGAGCGGTTCCGATCTATCCCTCATGAGAAAAATGGGTCGAGCATACTCTTTTCCTCGGGACAAGACGAAGAAAATACTTGACCTCGCTTTAAAACATCAGATGCTTACACTGCCGGAGTCTAAACACCCCGAACAAGCAGGCAAGGTCTCACACCCAGACTATTGCTCTTATCACCGAGTGGTAGGGCATCCTCTCGAAGACTGCTTCACCTTCAAAAATTAGGTTGAAAATCAGTACCAGCTTGGCAAGTTCTCTCTGTCCGACAACTGGAGGGTAGCGCCGCCACAGAAGCATGAACCCAAGGCCACGGAAGAAGAACCAGTTCCACATTGGGATTGGAAGCGAATTCGTACTTGTCACATGATAACAATATCAAAAGAAGAGCCCGAGAACATGGATGACCTTCCCTGGTGTTTCGAAAACAGCAACGATGAGGTAATCTCAGAATTCCCACCAGCGCCAAAAGAGCTGGAAGATGGAATCCATACCACTGCAGATAACCTCAAGAAAATTGAGTTGGGAATGGCGAACGATCCGCGACCGACATTCATTAGTGAGCTGCTGTCTGAAGAGAAGGTGGCTTCATTAAAAGACCTGCTTATGCAGCATAAATATTACTTCGCATGGAACTATTCCGAAATGCCGAGACTAGATCCAGAAATTGCTGTGCACAAATTGGCAATATCCCCGGACGTCAAGCCAGTCAAACAGGCGCCGAGAAGAATGCGGCTCGAACTTGAAATGAGCATCAATGCCGAGGTCAAGAAGCTGATCGACTCTGGCTTTATTCAGGAGGTTCAATATCCTGAATGGATCGCCAACATCGTCCCGGTGATGAAGAAAAATGGGACAGTGCGCATATGCGTAGACTTCCGGGATCTCAATAAAGCCTGCCCGAAGGACGATTTCCCAGTGCCAGTCACCGAACTGATGATAGACAATACGTCCACTCATGAGGTTTTCTCCTTCATGGACGGCTCATCAGGGTATAATCAGATAAAGATGCATCCCGAAGACCAGAAGCACACCGCTTTTCGGACTCCTTTGGGAATATTTTGTTATAAAGTGATTCCCTTTGGTTTAAAGAACGCCGGTGCCACCTATCAGAGGGCCATGACGAAAATCTTCGATGACCTTATACATGAAATTGTTGAATGTTATATCGACGACCTCGTGGTGAAAAGCAAATCATACGAGGAACATCTCGAGCATCTGAAGACCGTATTTCAACGTCTTCGACAATACAACTTGAAGATGAACCCTCTCAAATGTGCATTCGGAGTTTCCTCGGGCAAATTCCTGGGATTCATCTTCCGACATCGAGGTATTGAGATAGATCCGTCAAAGATCAAAGCGATCATGGAAATGCCTCCGCCAAGGACTCTCAAACAGCTGCGGTCTCTCTAAGGGAAGCTCGCGTATATACGGCGATTTATAGCCAACCTTTCAGGCAAGTGCCGTCCTTACGGCCATTTGATGAAGAAGGAAACCCTGTTCGTCTGGGATCAAAAATGTCAAAGCGCGCTAGACGAGATCAAGCAATACCTGCAGAACCCGCCGGAGTTGGCTGCTCCGGTCAAGGGAAAGCCCCTTATTCTTTATACAACCGCTCTCGAAGGCTCCTTAGGCGCATTATGGGCACAAGAGAACGATCGAGGGAAGGAAAGAGCACTCTACTACTTAAGTCGAGTTCTGCTGGGGGCAGAAAGCAACTACTCCCCCATTGAAAAACACTGCCTGGCGTTGATCTTTGCGATAACAAAGCTCAGGCACTATGCGTTGGCACATGAAGTTCGTCTCATTTCAAAGGTGGACCCTCTTAAATATTTGATGTCGAAGGCCATATTGACGGGGCGACTCGCTTAATGGGCCCTGCTCTTGATGGAGTTCTCGATAACCTATCAGCCTCTCAAGGCGGTAAAAGGCCAGGCCATCGCCGACTTCCTCGCTGAGCATCCGATACCCTCCGATTCTCCTCTGAATTGCGATCTTCCAGACGAACATGCATTTGATGCGATCGACGGTAATGATACCCGATGGGAGCTTTATTTCGATGGAGCATCTTCCGTGAAGAAGCGCAAACAGAGTACCCCTATAATCAAATCGGGGGTAGGACTCATCTTTGTAACTCCACAAGGAGGGATAATGCGCTTTGCTTTCTCCCTAACAGAGCCGAGGACAAACAACGAACCCGAATACGAAGCATTGATAGCAGGCCTCGAGATCGCCATCGACATGGGAATTGAAAACCTCCTCATATACGGAGACTCCCAGCTGGTCGTTAGTCAAGTAAACGGCGACTACCAAACATGCAAACCAGAATTGGTGAAGTACGGCGAAAAAGTGAAACAATTGTTGACCCAAATTCCTTCCTACACCTTGGAAAACATACCGTGTGCGGAAAACAGCAAAGCGGACGCGTTGGCCAAGCTCGCCAAGGAACTGGCCGATGAGAACCTCGATAACGTAAGAATCATGGTACAAAGCCGTCGGGTGCTTGCCCCAGCAGAAATATCTCCGGAATCACCCGAAGAGAAGAGAGCGACTGAGCAGATGACCCTGCATATAAAAGATCGGAAAAATACCGAGGATTGGAGAGAAGTCTTTATAGACTACTTCAAATACCGCCGAATGCCCGAAGATGCGTCCTCAAGACATCAGCTTATGAAACGAGCTCTGTCTTTCGCCTTCGTCAATGATACCCTGTACAAGAGGTCGTTTGATTCTTTGTGGTTGAGATGCCTGGGACCTGACGAAGAGAAAAGAGTCGTCCAGAAGTTCATGACGGACTCTGCGGTTCTCACCAAGTGGGCCCAAAGATGAAGTTGAAGATCAAACGGATGGGCTACTACTGGCCCACGATGATCCAGGACTGCCTCGAATATGCGAAGCAATGCCACTCATGCCAAATTCATGGGGACTTCATCCACCAGCAGCCAAATCCACTCCATCCAACGGTGGCTAGATGGCAGTTCGAAATGTGGGGAACTGATATAATCGGCCCTATCGAACCAGTATCGTCCAGAAGACATCGTTTCATCCTGGCGACGACTGACTACTTCTCCAAATGGGCAGAGGCAGTACCGCTGAGGGAAGTTAAGACGGAGAATATCCTCCATTTCTTCAAGACGCACGTCCTATATCGGTTTGGAACTCCACGACGGATCATCTCCGATAACGGGCCAGCTTACAGAAGCCACAAGATCAGTCGCTTCACGCAACAACACAATATAGACTGGAGATATTCCTCGGTTTATAATCTGCGAGCTAATGGTCTAGCTGAAGCCTTCAACAAAATCTTGACAAAGATCATGAAGAAAACGGTGTTCCGAAATAAGAAGGACCGGCATGAGAGGCTACAAGAAGCTCTTTGGGCGTATCGAACTACGTTCAAGACAGCCACAAACACAACGCCATAGGCGTTGGTATTTGATACAGAAGCAGTACTCCCCCTCAAGATAGAGTTACCCTCTCTACGAGTAGAAATCCACTACGAGCAAACAGATGAAGAAAATGCTCACCTTCGGCTTGAGGAGCTGGATGCCCATGATGAGACCCGGCTCATAGCGCAACAAAATCTGGAGGCCTATAAAACAAAGATGACGCACTCATATGAAAGATTGACCCGGCCGAGGACATTCCGCCAGAGCGAACTCGTGCTAGTGGTCAAGAGGCCTATGATCCCCAATCGCGCCAAGCGGGGAAAATTCGAGCCGAACTATGAAGGCCCGTACATCATAGACAAGGTCTACCAAGGTGGAGCCTATCTACTTATGGATATGCACGGTGAAAGGCCTTACCGGCCAATAAATGGCCGATTCCTAAAGAAATACTACACTTAAAGAGTTACTGCCTAGGTCAACGATAGATGACGACGACTATGTCCGCTCGCTATCTTTCTAAGCTCAAACTTTATAAGCGGTAGCCAGCCTTCTCAATGCCGGACCGAGACGTCCTTAAACTAATGACGGACCGAAACGTCCCTAAACTAATGCCGGACCGAAACGTCCTTAAACTAATGAAGGACCGAAACGTCCTTAAACTACTACCGCAGCATCTTTAGGCTGACGAGAAGAATAAAAAAATTATAAAATAAAAAATATATAAAAACGGTATGTCCAGAAGCAAAAAATGGGCACGGATGAAAACCTGAAAGGGCTCCTTGAGTAAAAACAGTAGGGCTACCGGCGAGTGTTCGTGAAAACCCGAAAGGGCGTGGCCTCGTTAGAAAAAAGAATAAAAAAAAGGAAGACGGTATGTCCATAAGAAAAAAGGGCACGGATGAAAACCCGAAAGGGCTCCGTGAGTAAAAACAGCAGGGCTACCGGCGAGTGTTTGTGAAAACCCGTAAGGACGCAACCTCGTTAAAAGACACTTGCAGGATCCTCTCGATCCTGTAAGGAGAAACCACCCGCGTGAGATCCTTACGACTCATAAGGGAGAAACACACTTAGGGATCCCCACGATTCCTAAGGAGAAAATACACTTGCGAGATCCTCACGACTCGTAAGGAGAACTCTCTTATGGGACCCTCACGGTTCATAAGATTTGAAAGTCTTAAGTTACAGAGACCTAAACCTGTGCTTAAGCAACCTCCACAACCTTCGATTTTGCCCTACAAGTGGTTCAATATTGACCCTTGTATACAATCCATGGGCGCGAATAAACATTTCCCTAACCAAGTCCCATTTGTGACTGGGGATATGTACACATGATAAACAACCCTTGTAGGTCCTCTCGATTTACAAGGAGAAAACCCTCTTGTAGGATCCTTACGACTTACAGAGGAACACACACTTAGGAGTCCTCACGATTCCCAAGGAGAAAATACACCTACAAGATCCTCACGACTTGTAGGGAGAAATACCTTTGTGAGACCCTTACGGCTCATGAAGTTAAAAGCCTTAGTTGACAGGACCTTAACCCTGTTCGCTAAGCCACCTTTGTTCGACATCGACAGAGGCAAATGATGATTCGCTCCTGGCAATATCCCAGTTGCAGCGGTGCTGATGCCGAAATCGGTGTCTAATTTCAGGTTGACGGTGAAAAGCCGGTAGGCCGCACATGCATACGAAATAGCCGAAATGATAGGGGAACTTGCAATAAGAAGCAGCAAGTAAAACGTGTGCATACAAAATAGCCGAAATGATTGGGCAACTCGCAATAAAAAGTAGCGAGTGAAAATAAAATAAATAGCCGAAATGATTGGGCACCACGAAAAATAGCCGAAATGATTGGGCAATCGCAACCTTCGCGATATAAAAGCTGAAATGATAGAGCGTCGCGGAAATAACAAAAAAATGATAAAACTTTGGCCCTACAGCTGAGATCACATCGATCCCTGTACACAATCTAAGGGCGCAAACAAAGAGGGAACCATACTTTCCCAATAGGCTCCGCCAGAAAACGAAGCCAAATCTCGACGGTTCGTTCCAACCCCGAAGAAACCAGTGTCTTCCGCAAATCCTTTGACTCAAGGAAACAAGCGTCCTTGACGAAGAAAATCCTGATTCGCATCGACTCGCAGAGAAACCAGTGTCTCCGTGGGAAATTCTCGATCCGTTTCAACACCAGGAAAACAAATATCCTTGGAAAATACCTCAATTCAGGGAAACAAATATCCTTGATGAGAGCCTCCTGATTCGCGTCGACTCGCAGAGAAACCAGTGTCTCCGTGGGAAATTCTCGATCCGTTTCAACACCAGGGAAACAAATATCCTTGGAAAATACCTCAATTCAAGGAGACAAGCGTCCTTGATGAGAGCCTCCTAATTCGCGTCGACTCGCAGAGGAACCAGTACCTTCGCGGGAAATTCTCGATTCATTTCAACACCAGGGAAACAAATATCCTTGGCAAATACCTCAATTTAAGGAAACAAACATCCTTGATGAGAGCCTCCTGATTCGCGTCGACTCGCAGAGAAACCAGTATCTCCGTGGGAAATTCTCGATCCGTTTCAACACCAGGGAAACAAATATCCTTGGCAAATACCTCAATTCAAGGAAACAAACATCCTTGATGAGAGCCTCCTGATTCGCGTCGACTCACAGAGAAACCAGTATCTCCGTGGGAAATTCTCGATCCGTTTCAACACCAGGGAAACAAATATCCTTGGCAAATACCTCAACTCAGGGAAACAAATAGCCTTGATGAGAGCCTCCTGATTCGCGTCGACTCGCAGAGAAACCAGTATCTCCGTGGGAAGTTCTCGATCCGTTTCAACACCAGGGAAACAAATATCCTTGGCAAATACCTCAACTCAGGGAAACAAATAGCCTTGATGAGAGCCTCCCGATTCGCATCGACTCGCAAAGAAACCAGTGTCTCCGTGGGAAATTCTCGATCCGTCTCAACACCAGGGAAACAAATATCCTTGGAAAATACCTCAATTCAGGGAAACAAATATCCTTGATGAGAGCCTCCTAATTCGCGTCGGCTCGTAGAGAAACCAGTGTCTCCGCGGGAAATTCCCGATTCGTCTCAACTTGCAAGATGAAACCTCAGGCAGCAGAGATTAAAAACTTGTTTCTTGAACAATGAGACCCTGCAAGTCGGTCTAAAACAGTCTCTTGCATACTATTCACGGGTCTCACTCTCCAAAGTCGAATTTCGACAAGGAGGGAAACAACCGCTTACGGGTCCTCTCGACTCGTAAGAAGGAAAAATTCTCTTATAAGATCCTTACGACTTATAAGAGAAAACGCACTTAGGAATCCTCACGATTCCTAACGAGAAAATACACCTACGCGATCCTCTCGATCCGTAGGGAGAAAAGTCTCTATGAGACCCTCACGGCTCATAGAGTTGAAAAGTCTTAGGCGGCAAATCTGAGCCTGCGGCCTAAGCCATCACTATATCTTGGAGAAATCTAGATGCTTACTCTATTATCTATCGACCCTGTTTATTAAGACAGCATACGCACAATAAAGGAAAGAAGGAAGTGACAGGAAGAACATCCGATTTATATTTGATCAAGCGTTCAAGACACACTCATTCATGCATGTGCAAAAGATTCAGAACAAGAAATAAGACAAACTGAAATGGAAATTTTCTATTCATATCATAAAAAGGGGTTCTTACAATCACGGAGGAATAGATAATAACATTATTAAAATGTTTACAAAGGTATAACCTCGAACCCAGGACATGGATTGAGAAACTCGAAAGACCCTATCTATAACTTTCCAAGCCTCGCGGACCATCCTGGTATGCTTTCTTTCGCGAGCACAAGCGTCAGGGTCCCCCTGATGTCTTCCACCCTCCGATAAGCAACGAGTATGGCGGACTCTTGAAAGACCTCATGCAAGAGATCGACAAGATTGTCTCGCCGTTTCTTCGAGATTAAGTTCATCAGGTACACCGAGTGCACCTTATCCTCGGCGGCATCCAACGCCCTAAGCGGCACACCGGAACAGAATAGGGGAAGCGCTTCCCAGATGGCTCCCATGATAAGCTTAAGGAGGGAGGAACGTCGGGGAAGCAGTGGACCGTTATATGCGTCGAAGCGGCTCATGATTTCAGCACACTCCGCGTTTGTGAACTCTCGATTTTGAGAACGGCCAAGTCGGCGGATGTCCCCGTAAGAGATGATCTCGTCAAGATCATACATATGGGTGTCCATTGCTCCTGTAAAAGAAGATCAACATAATTAGCAAATCGATTGATTAAGAGAATTCTTGTTAAAAAAACGAGCACAGAGAGTTAAACTCCTCGAGAGCAATGCTCTACGAATAGGGGTGACGCCTATCAAATTCAATAATAAGGGAAATTTAAAGAAATCCCCCGAGAACTCTGAGATCGTTACTATTAAAAGATGATATAATCCATTAAATACAAAACTCCATTTTTAATTTTCATTATCCATATTCAAACTCTTAAGAGTTCATCTTTTTTAGATCAAAGAGATCTATGTTTTGCCAAAGATGCAAGGTTCTGTTCATGGGTTAAGAAACCCTGAAACAGATCCCTGAGAGCAAGGCACTATTTGGTGAAACCCCAAAAGGATTTTCTTTAGATCAAAGATCTATGAGAGAGCTCTATTAATTAAAATTGATTTAATTCAAGACTAATTCTTACTTAAATAGTTTCTTTTAAAGAAAATCTAACTCAGGGAGTTCTTGAAGGCAAGAGCAAAGCTCTGAAGTTTTTGAAAATAAAAATCTTAAAGATGATAATCATCTGTGTAGGACCAAAGGTCCTACTTATAGGCATCAAGTGCCCTTTCAACTTCCAAAAGTTGCCGCAACGGTTGGAATTCTGCCACCGTTGTGCTTGCGTTTGGGGCCACGTAAGCGCAACGGTGGGGGGCATTTGTTTACCCCAATCAGAGCAAAGCTCTGTTCAAATTCCAAGGCGGAAAATGAAGCAACGCTTCATCTTCCCTCAATCAGAGCAAAGCTCTACTTTGAAAATTTAAACTTTAGTAAATGAAGCAACGCTTCAGATTCTTTGCGCCGCGCGCAATGCGCCACGTGTCAAAAGCTGTTACATCAGCGCAGCGCCGGAAGCAGCGCGCCCAATCAGAGCAAAGCTTTATTTAAAACACAAAATTAAAGGAAGCAACGCTTCAGCTGCTCAAGCGCTGCGCTGCGCGACACGTGTCAGCGCAGTTGCGCTGCGCTATGCGCTGCGCGACACGCGGCTGCGCAGATGCGCTCGCGCAGTTGCGCTGCGCGACACGCGTCAGCGCAGTTGCGCTGCTTGACACGCGTCAGCGCAGTTGCGCAAGCGCAGTTGCGCTGCGCTTTGCGCTGCTTGACACGTGTCACGCTCTGGGGCGTTTGCGCCAAACAGAATTAAAATTCGAGTAAGATTTTTCTGTTCTTGTTAAAACAAGAAGATTGTCTTCTGTAAAACAGAAACCCTTGGATCAAAGATCCAACGGTAGGGAAAATTCCCCAAATCACTCGGAGAAAGATCTCTTTAACAAATTTATGGGCACTATATAAAGGCCCCTAGACCTCAATTCAAAGGGATCAACATTTTGTGAAAAATCAAGAACTTCAAACAGAGAGAACTCTGAAGGAATTTCAAGAAGAAAAAGGTAAAAACCTTTAAGATAGAAGGATTTCTTCTAATAGATCATTGATCTAAGAACAAAATCAATGATCTTCAATAAAAAAAACAAATAAAAATAGTGCTTTGCACTTTTTATGAACCTCTGGTTCCCTGAAATAAGAAAAACAAGAGAAAATTGTTTTCTTTGATCTAAATTAGATCAAGAAAACAAATAGTGCTTTGCACTTTTTTATGAACCATTAGTTCTGGAATCTAAAAGATTCTCAAGTTGATAGTGCCTTGCACTTGCAAAACTGCACTGTTGCGCTCTTGGATTGGCGCAAGCCACCAGAGAACGCCACGTGTCATCATCTGAACCATTTGCGCTATGCGCTTTTGAAATAGAGCCTTGCTCTCTGAAACTGGCGCAACTCATGACAGCACGCCACGTGTCAGCAGCGCAAGCGCAGCGCACTGGCACAGCGCACTGCGCTTGCATGACACGTGTCATCACCACAAGCGCTTGCGCTCTTTGGTTGGCGCAAAGCGCCTGAAAAATGCAATGCATTTCTTTTGCTAAAGGGCCAGGCCCAAGTCAAAAAGACCTAGCAGGCCAAAATAAATTGCAAAGCAATAAAAGGGCAGAGCCCAAATAAAATTGATGCTCTGCATCATTTATAAAGGGCAGAGCCCAAGTAAAATTGATGCTCTGCATCATTTATAAATGGGCAGAGCCCAAAACAAATTGATGCTCTGCATCCTTTATGGGCAGAGCCCAAACAAAAATAAAAAGTAATGCATTGCATTATTTAAATATGAGCAAAGCCCTAGCACAGGTCTAATAGACCAAAAATAAATAAAAGTGTTGAATATTTTTCAACTGGACTTAGCCTAATCATGGCCGTAAGTCCTCAAATTAAATTGACTGAGCACAGCTGCTCTCTTTTATCAATTTACGACCGGTTCGAGGGTACATCTCCGAACTCCTTTGACTCCTATCGTTGTAATCCTTCAACGATGTCAGAGAGGTGACGGGTCCCGACAACCACACATCAACACGGACTGTGGGGTCCTTAAACTCATGGACTTAAGCGTCCTTAAACTAAAATACGGACTGTGGGGTCCTTAAACCCACGGACTTAAGCGTCCTTAAACTACCTATGGACCGCAATGTCCCTAAACTACCTATGGACCACCACGTCCCTAAACTGGAATATGGACCACCACGTCCCTAAACTGGAATATGGACCACTATGTCCCTAAACTGGAACAATAGAGTCCCCAAACGCTCTTTTGTCGGATCCAAAACGATCCCGTTAAGTTGATCTTAGTCTCAAATCAGACTAACGTATCCTTAACAAACGTTTAAGTCGATCTTAGCCTAAATACGGCTAACGTATTCTTAAACCAAAACACCAAACCCAAATCTAAGTAAATACGGATTGGGACTAATCCACGTCCTACGGGCGACGACATCGCTTAGTCTCCGTATACAATCCACGGGAAACCACAAACAAAACAAACACACACGACACGAAGTGAAATTCTGGAGAAGGAGAAAGTTGTTACCGCGATGCGGTAGCGTAATTAACTGCAGGGGCTTGCGCCTGCAGGGAAGAACGTCCCCACAATCAAAAACCCCTCAAGCGAGGGGGAATCTGACGAAGTCTGCTACATCGGCCGCATCCGTCTAAACCTTCGATACACGGTGCCATAAATCAACTTGGCATCTTTGGAGAGGTGGACGGATAAAACCAAATAGCATCTGCCCCGAACCCCAGCGTCAGGACCTCGCGGTCTTGTGCGCCGCCATTCGGAGGGGAACAGGGTTCTTGGAAGAAACTAGGGTTTCCACACTGTTGACCCTTGTGCTTTTATTCATCTCTATTCATGTCTATCCCTTAACAAAACAATTGTTAATCTGATCTCAAATTGCAGTCGAGACTAGTAATAAATTAGTAGCGCACCCGATAAGGGTGTTAACGATTCTTTTGCTAAAATTTATAAACTTCATAAGACATAAAAGGAGTTAAAGTATTTTCCCATCCATTGTTCTACCATAATCCTACGAACCCTATCTAGCGGAGAATTACTCGCACATGATGGAGATAGAAGAAGAACGAATAGAGATCATGATATAAATACAGAAAATAAATGCAAACTAATTAATCTAATTATCTACCTTTATTAGTCAACTTCACAAGTACAAAGCCTTCAAGTTTAGATTACAAGAGAAAAAAGAAGTTGCTCTCGATCTCTACTTTGTAGGAAGTAGATACCCCGTCGAATCTCACGTCGCCTTATAACGTCGAATCACGGACCTGTCTTGGATCACTTGTTTTTTTACGGTGATTTGCTTCGTGTAAAAGATTGATTAGATAGATTTATAGGTTTATCCCTCGGTCCTTTGTACAGACCCAAAACTTGAAACTTTAGATCCCCAGAATTAGGGTTAGTTGTAGCAAATCACAACTAAAAATCCCAACTCCTAACTCTGTGAATCGGCCGCGGATCCGCCGCATATTGCATGGTTTGGCCACGGATCCGCGGCTGTTTGGTGGGATCATGGGTTCAAAACTCTGGGGCTAAGGCATGTTGACATGTGGAGATTTTCTAGATATCTGGAATTTGATAATATTTCCCGAGTCTCTGCCAGTATTGATTCTTCGATTTTATTTAACTTCATCGGCAGATTTTTTATTCCCGACATCTCAACATCTTGATCTCCTGATCTGAACTAAACCTTGCACAATATCTCAATGAATAATGTTAGTAATATTTGGTATTTTTGAGATATTATCATAACCAATTTATATGATATTATATTTTGAGAATATTGGTTAAGAATATTTGATATGATATGCATATTTAAATTATCAAAATATTATATAAATACTATATGCATACATTTTCCTTTATAATATTGATTATAATATAAAAACATATGAAAATAGATATTTTACAGATAAACCCTCATATGTATCATATTTATAATAAATACTTTTAGATATTTAAGCAAAGCAAGGAAAATGATATATCAAATGTGCAATATTTTCGACTGAACAGTTGGCATATCGCAGACCTATCATCTCGAATAGCCTCTCGAACTGTGTCTGAGGGATGGCCTTTGTGAGTGGATCTGCAGTGTTGTTCTCCGTGTCAACTTTCCGTAGCTCGATCTCCCGGCGATCCATAATCTCTCTGATCAGGCGATACCGACTCAAGATATATCTGAACTTCTGATAAGACCTGGGTTCCTTCGCTAAAACTATAGCCCCGTTGTTGTCACAATATAGAGGTATTGGATCAACAATGGACGGAACAACCTGAAGTTCTGTTAAGACTGCTTATTTTACGGCGTCACATGCAGCGATATACCCCGCTTCCATCGTCGAGTCAGCGACGGTGTCCTGCTTGGAGCTCTTCCAATAGACCGCCCCTCCATTGAGGGTAAAGACATAACCCGATATGGAGTTGGAGTCATCTTTGTTACTATGGAAGCTGGAGTCAGCAAATGCCTCGATCTGGAGGTCTTTTCCGACGTACATCAAGAACATCCCCTTATTCCTTCTCAGATACTTGAGAATGTTCTTTACTTCTATCCGGTACTTCTCCCCAGGGTTTGACTGATACCGGCTTACCACGCTTAGTGCGTAAGCAATATCTGGTCTGGTACACAACATCACATATATTATAGAGCCTACCGCAAAAGCGTAGGGTATAGTTGACATGCGATCCCTTTCCAAATCAGTCTTGGGAGACATCTCTTTGGAGAGGGTGATTCCATGACAAGCCGGTAAATTACCGCGTTTTGAATCTTCCATACTGGATCTTTTCAGTATGGTGTCGATATATCTGGACTGTGAAAGTCCTAACATCCTCTTAGATCTATCACGATAGATCTGAATCCTTAGAATGTAAGAGGCATCACCCAGGTCTTTCATGGAGAACCTTTGTGATAAGAATCCTTTGACTGATTGTAGCATATGAATGTCATTTCTTATCAAGAGAATGTCATCCACGTACAAGACGAGAAATAAAACAGCACTTGCTACAATCTTACTATAGATGTCTGGTTCATCTGGATTTTTGATAAAGTCAAATTCTTTGACCATTTCATCAAAACAGATGTTCCAACTTCGCGATACCTGTTTTAATCCATAAATGGATTTAAGCAACTTGCACACTTTCTCGCTGCTTCCACTATGAATGAAACCCTCTGTCTGATCCATATAGACGCCATCTTCTAAATTCCCATTTAAAAAAGCGGACTTTACGTCCATCTGCCAAATCTCATAATCGTGGAAGGTAGCAATGGCAAGAAGGATCCGAATGGATTTGAGTATACCCACTGGAGGAAAGGTTTCATCATAGTCCAAACCAGATCTTTGACGAAAACCTTTTGCAACAAGTCTAGCTTTATAGGTTTCAACCCGTCCATCTACACCAATCTTCTTTCTGAAGATCCATTTGCAGCCTACGGGTTTTACCCCTTTTGGAGCAATGTCCAAAGCCCATACTTTGTTGGTGTAAATGGACTCCATCTCGGTCCGCATTGCATCCAACCATTTTACCGAGTCTCTGCTCTGAATGGCTTGCTGGAAGCTAGTTGGCTCATCATTGTCAATGATGCAATCCTCTCTATCCCTGTCTACGAGAAAACCGTAGTATCTTTCGGCCGGATGAGACAGCCTACTACTCCTGCGGAGTGACGTGGGGATGTCCTGTTCTTTTGAAACTTCTGGTTCCACCATGCTTTCAGTAATAGCTTGTAGTTCTGGAATTTCTTCCAGTTCTATGCGCTCCCACTTATCTCTTTTTCTAAAAATTGAGTTTCCAAGAAGTGGACATGACGAGAAACAAAAACCTTTTGTTCCTTCGCGTAATAGAAAAGATACCCCCTGAAGTTCTTTGGATATCCTACAAACTTACATAGTACCGAGCATGCCTCGAGCTTGTCCGCATGCTGCTTTTTAACAAAAGCTGGACTTCCTCATATCTTCAGATACTGAAAATAGTGTTTCTTTCCACTCCACATCTGATATGGTGTGGTAGGCACAGTCTTGGTAGAAATCTTGTTCAAAAGATATGCAACTGATTCTAGTGCATAGCTCCAGAAAGATCGCGGTAACTCAGCGTTACTCGTCATACCATATCCAATGAGGTTCAGTTCCGCCTTTCCGATACACCATTGTGTTGTGGTGTGTATGGAGGAGTATGCTGAGAGAGAATTCCATTCTCTTTAAGTAATTCAGGAACTCGGCACTTAAGTATTCGTCACCTCGATCAAATCTAAGTGTCTTGATACTTTTGTCGGTTTGTTTTTCCATTTCATTCTTATATTCTCGGAATTTCTCAAAGGACTTGGATTTATATTTCATCAAGAAGACATGTCCATACCTAGAGAAATCATCCGTAAAAGTAATGAAATAGGAATAACCACTTCTTGCATGTGTAGACATTGGACCACACACGTCGTTGTGTATGAGTTCCAAGAGCTCGCTCGCTCTTACTCCGTGTCTAATGAACAGAGTTTTTGCCATCTTTCCTTTGAGACATGATTGACAAGTTGCATAAGACTAATATTCGAACGGATCCAAATATCCCTCTTTATGTAACTTGGTCAACCTTGTTTAATTGATGTGACCCAGTCTACAATGCCATAAGAAAACTTGATTTAATTCTGGAGACATTCTTTTGTGTGTGTTCTGGACATTGAAAACTTGTAATTGGTTTAATACGTATATACCGTTGTTTAGTGTACCCGATCCAATCAAACCATGATTAAGGTAGATGTTTAGGACATCGCTTACAAATGTAAAATCATAATCTTCTTTAGATAACAAAGATAGAGAATGATATTACAAGTCAAACTAGGTACACAAAAACAGTTGCGCAAAACCAAAATATGTCCACTTATCAATCCTAAGTGATATTCCCCTACGGACACGCATCCACGCTCGCTCCGTTAGCAACCCTGAGGGTCATATCACCCGCCTTCAAAACACTACGGCTTCTCAGTGCCTGCAAAGAATTACAGATATGAGATCATGATCCGGTATCTAATATCCATGAAGTAGAGTTGATTGACAGACAGTTTTCAATCACAAACACATCTGAAGCCGAAACCACAACCTGCTTCGCACCCTAGTTCTGGGCTTTGCAGGCCCTGCAATTCTTCTTCTAATAGCCTTCTTGTGACAGTAGAAGCATTCTTCCTTTCCTACCGTCGGCCCCCTAACTTTTACCTTGCCCCTTGCTCCTACCTTACTAACACCGCCTTTCAGCTTGGTAGGGTCTTTCTTCTTCATCCCCTTGGCTTTCGCCTTAGATCTAGAAGAGAAAGATCCTCCAACAAGCAGAGCGGGTGTCTCCCTGGACTTCTGCAGGGTGCCCTCAGTGATCCTCAACATGTTGAGGAGTTCTGGAAGTGTAACTTCTTTCCCTTGAATGTTAAAATTCAAGATAAACTGGGCGTAGGTAGTGTGGAGGGGCTGTAGAATCAAGTCTGTATACAGCTCATTCTCCAACGTGGTCTCCAGGTCCGCGAGCTCTTCAATTAAGCTGATCATCTTAAGGACGTGGTCCCCTACAGATAACCCAATAGCCAAACCCGCTTGAAATAGTTTTTTCGAGTTCTCGTATCTTGCGATACGAGATTGCTCTCCATATAAGTCCTTGGTATGGAGGAAGATGGATTCAAGATCTATCTTCTCGTGCCGCCTCTGGTGTTCATTATCCATAGAGGCCAGCACGAGACACTTGGCTTTCGCACTGTCAATTTCTTAGGTCTTACGGATTTCCTAATCCACAATGCTAGAATCAGGACCTGAGACGGCGGAGGCTTTAGTAGTAAGAAGATAGCCCAGTTTGTCATATGTGATGGCCATCTGGACATTCCTGAGCCAATTTTTATAATTTGGCCACGTCAATATGTTTTTATCTAAAAGTAACTCAAGGCCAGTCATCTTGGTCGCTACAATTAGGAGAGAAAGAAGAAACACTTTAGCATGATGCTCTTGCAACTTTAGATTGGTTTTTAGTTTATCTAAACATGATGGCTCCCACTGTTTCTCGAATCCTTTCTCAAACCATAAAAGAAGAATTAGTCAGGATTAATCTCACTGTATAATTCTTGCTTAACCTTTCGGCCAAGCTAGTGTCGGTACTTTGAGGGAGGTTTTACAACGCATTCACGAAGTTCCTTAATTAAATAATCTCTTTTCCCTGGAGGCGTAGCCCCGCTAACACTGTTCTAGACACCTACTTGGTTTATAGCATTGATCGTTAAGTGAAAAAATCACCCGAGGAATAGCGGATACTCACAATAAGATCAGGATCCAAATATCAATTTGTGATAACCTTGAAGGAATCCTACCAAAATTATCACTCCAAATGGTATGCAACACTAGCAAGTTTCAGTTTTTTTAGAAACCCCCGATGTGGTTTTTTGCGCCAAGCTCTTATGACCTTGACGAAGACCAACATATCATATGTCGCAAGTCAAGTTCTACCCGTCATTATCCAGGTTAATTTGAACCCACCCGTACATACCCTTGACGAAGGCCAAAATAGTAGTACGACTGTCCCAAACCAACGCATCTATCTATGCAACAGATGAATATTCAGCAGCTACCAATCACTATGCCATAGCGCAGGTCAAAATACATAGCTTGAATACTACTGAATATCCATCTGAAATGACGGGGGACTATGCATGTTTTTGGTTAAATCATGAATGTAATGAACTTGATATAATCGAAGGAACCATGATAGCTTTTTAAAGAAGTGGTTTAAGCTCCGCATTTAAAAGTTTACTTTTTGAAAAAAATCGAGTGGTTTTTGAAATTGTTCCAACGATTCAGTTTTGGTTTGTTTGCTTTGCATTAATCGATGTAGTCCCATCAATTACACCTATCATCACAGAGAGAAACGAAAATACAATGTACGCTTATGCCATCCGCATTCGCCACTGGGCCCTGTCTAACACCGTTAGGTTACTTAACTAACGCCAAATCGGGGGCTGGACTAGCCCGGATGCAAAACATAAGCAACGTCTACTATATAACATATATAAAATGTATCCATTCTTCTCACGCAATAATAGGCATTCCAGATCACGGCTGAACATATTGAATATACTAGGAATTCCGCGTTTCGTTTAAGCCTGTAACGAAAGATGGATTCCACGGTCGTGATGAATAGCCAAACCCTACCGTAGACCCCTACGGGTGAGGAAAACTACCCGCTAAATTCCCGAAATGAAGCAACCTCTATCAGTAAAATGAGTAGGCCACTCGGCACTTCAAAGAATCCAGTTTGTGCACCCCACCTTGGGTCTATCTTAGGAGCAAAAAACAGTAAATGAAATAATACAACGGTGGCTACAATCTCAACCCGGATGTGCCTCGCAAAATAATATTACATCAATATTACAATTTATATCGAATGAAAGAAACTCTCATCTCACATCCCCGGCTATTCATCCACGATGATCCAATAAAGTCCATATACACAAACCAATCATCACAGATATGTGCAACCCCCAACTAACCGACATATAGCAATTAGCGGAAGTTTACGAACACATATAACAACTGAAATTAGTTAAACGACGTTAAAAACTGCGATTTCGAAATACTCCGTATTGCCACAACAAAGAATTAACAGTATAATCAATATTGGCAAAATCAAACAACACCTGAAACCCTAAATCCAAGTGACCAGGACACCAAATGAAATACGACACCAAACTCACTACTTGGGTCGGCCAGGCCAGGGAAAAGAGCATTGTGGCCGGCCACAAGTTTGATTCTTGGTCTCGTACTTCTCTGGTGTTCATCTCTCAGCAAAAAGAGTACTCTGCAATTGTTTAAAAAAATTTGGAGCCTCTATAAATTTCAACAGAAACTTGGATCTTTTGTTTCGTGTTTCAGAGTTATTTCGGTTTCGTAGTTTTACTTGTCGTTTAATCTGTTAGTTATGGTTTAGTTGGCTCTGATACCACTGTAAGTCGATACCACGCACCCCGCGGGTTCGTGGGGAGGTGGAGTTTGCAAAAAACGATTTTTATATACTTCGTAATATCGACTAAACTTCAGGATCGGTACTAAACCCTAACTAACAAGCTAACTAAAAGGTTTAACTACTCTGTAAGATTGTTATACCTCAAGTTACTAGTCCTTCTTGTTCTTGCAGTCTTCTTCCTCTTCGTGAGCTCCTTGGAGTGTGTGTGGATCGTGCCTCCTCGTCGGCCTCCTCAAGTCGAAGATGATCCACCCGAGAGTGTCTATCTTGAGCTTCTACCTCTAAGATGAGGTAACTAGGTTACCTAGAGTGCTAATCTAATTGACCTAGAGGATGTAGAGAATGATTATTGATAGTTTAGTCCCACTAACCCTAGGTTTCTCAACATATAAGACAATTGGGGTTTGAGGGAGAAGAAGAGAGCTCTTGAGGTGAGAGGGTGTTTTAGATAATAATGAAATGAATATGGCTACTTGAGATGACTATGAAGCATGCCAAAATATCTCACCAAATATCACAAAATATCTAAGTCCATTCCTACCTCAATAGTCATCCATGAGTCACCAAGTAACCATGCTTCATTTATCACAAAATAATATCTCATACCTCCACCTCATTTATCTTCTAATCAAAAGATAAAAACACAAATAAGGTGTCCCCTTCTAGAAGTATACTTGAGTAAATTACAAGAATACCCCTCATCGTATATACATATCCATATCCGTATTCCGAAAAACACGAATACAATGAGACGAAACTAATCCAATAATCTAATACCAGGATCAGGCTTAAACCAAAGCCCACTAGTATTATCCGCCCGAACATCCTACGTGCACAAGTACACGTATGTGATCGAACCCTGTCGTAAAACCATACGACCTCTACATCGTTTCGCCCGAAGCAGGGAAATCCTCTGTGTTGGACTCTAATAACTCGACAGTACGCTGGCAGTGGATTTAACTACAAGCACGTCAGCGGTACTAGCTGCACATAACGGCAACCCAGGTATCTGTTGTAGGGTTGCTATGCACGCTCACAAGGTTCTACGAGGCATCAACCATGCCCGATTAAAAAAATTAGCCGTGCCGAACAACCCGAATACGGATCTTTAAACTAGAGATTAGGCGAAAACTAACATGCTAAACATTTTAAAACTAAGTGAGAGGGATTACAACCTTTGTAGATCCGGTCCTTCACTTCATATGCTCCGTGTTGTGGTCCCTTCGCTGCGATCATCGGGTTCCGGACTCTCGAGAGGTTCCACGAAGAGAAAGATGCAACCTTTGCTTCCGATCTTCGATACAAAGATGATCTACCTTGAAGTTTCGTTAACACAAGCTAACACTCATGAAATGATGTGAACACCCTCATCTAAATGACAAGGGTAGATGAGGATGATGAAGTAGGATTTTTGCTCTCTTTATTTATCTTTTTCTCACATTTATTCATCACTTGGAAAAAGCTAGTAAGCTTTTTCCATGAAGAAAGAAGAAGGAAGAAGATGAAGAATAAGAATGAATTATGATAGAATTCCTTTTGTGATGAATAATGCAAAGGAGATAATGATGAATAATGCAACCATGGTTGACTAAAGCTTTGTAGAGAATTAACCAAGGCTAGGGTTTGGGTTAGGTTAAGAATGAGTCATTTGAAAATATCTTTCACAAAACAAAACCAAAACCTTCTAGAATCATCTAGAAAGCTTAACCCTAATCCAAACCCTAATCATGTTTAAACTCCTCTAAACATGTTGCATTAGTTATCATATCATGTTACAATATTATATATCACATATATAATATTTATTGTAACCAAATAAAATAATACAATTAACATATATCGCATATATATCAATGTATTACCCGAGTGAGAAAAAGAATCTTTTAGTGAGCTAATATTAGTTAATGTCATTTAATATATCATATATATTATTATACATTAAATTATCGAATCAACACTTGATCCGACAATCCGGCTATATCGCATATAACCGACTAATATTTATCCGTACCGATTCATCGAATCAACACTTGATCCGATGACCCGGCTGATATCAAATATCGCGAGAATGGAATACGGTATCTCATATCGTATTATCCTCGGTCCCGCACATATCACATATGTGCTCCTACTCCGTTTTCCCTGAGCCAAGAAACCTCTGTGTAGGACTCTAAAGAATCGTCAATACGCCGGCAGTAGGTGACGATCATATCAAACACCCACAAGCTGCAAGCGGTCAGCTAAACGTAACAGCTACCCAGGTATTGAGCGCTCAGAAGATCAACAAGCAAGCCTGTACATTCTCCTGTGAATCCAAATAGTAACACTCCTGTACGGTCCGGTCTCGTCGTCTGATATGTTGCATATCTCGCTTAGGGGTGGTAAACGTCAGACCCCGGTAGCTTGATAAGTCGTGTCGATATGAGGTCTATAACATTTCGAGAAACTACTGATAACACTTACCAGTAAATCTCAGCAACCCTGGCCAGGGATTTCCGGTTATAGCCAATCGAACACAGCACAACATCAACTCCCTATACCGGGAGAGACGAATCCCCTCCTATCGCTCATTGCCTCCATGTGATTCGGGACTGTACCCAAAAGCCACCTTTTTGCATGCCCTCTTGGACGTGGTATGATGGAAATCAAAGCACAGTGGGAATCACACAAGACTCTATGACGATCTCGGGTCAACAGACTACTCTGTACCAGTGTCACCGGAGAACTGCCATCTGACGTATGGTATAATATCATCTGGGAGTTCTCGGCGAGTCCGTCCAGTGTACCCAGTCTCCACTGAGCACCCGTACACCATCCTTGATGTCAAACACCGATGGATATGGGATCATCCATCGCCCATCATATGGGTCAAGATGCGTATACGCTAGTCTACTCTGGTGTATCGATGCCCTGTCTCGATACACCCTCGACTAGGAACAGTTGTAGGATGTACTCGTCGACTACCGTGGCCCCACTAGTATGATCTCATCATAGTCCCAGTAGTCGAGTACATATCCTAAGGGCTTTATCAACATGTAATATAGAGACAATCAGAGTACATGTTAAGATAAAGTACAACCAGATAGCATACTATCATGTCGAGCAAGAAAGTCCTCCCTATATATGTCCTAGCATCCACTACAATATACATCGTATGTACAGTAATGGCCTCTAGGGCATACATATAACTAACAATCTCCCACTTACACTAGGGTCATCTGTTATGGTATCACATACCCAACAATTAGCTGCGGTTGAAGTATCTCATACTCAACCATCCCATAAAAGTCTCTACTGGGAAAAAGGCCTTTGTGAGTGGATCAGCGCCGTCGTCCTCTGTGTCTACTCTCCTAACCTCGATCTCCCTGGAGATCAACCATCTCCATGATCAGGTGATGCTGCCTAAGAATTATATCTGGATTTCTGATGGGACGGGGGTTCCTTAGCTAAAGCCACAACTCCATTGTCACACAATGGTAGGAACGAAGTTCATCTTATGAACTTATATATATCCAGACTGCCTCTATGGTAGCATCTTTGTTAACGATGTATCTTGCCTTTAATCGTCTAGTATGTCACGGTATCAAGCTTGGAACTCTTCCAACATACCGTCCCTCCACTGAGGGTAAAGACAATGCCTGCGACTGACATTCAGTCGTTCTTATCACCCTGGAACCTATCCAGTGATTTTCCCCAGGATCGATTGATACCATCTCACTACAACTAGTGAGTATCCTAACATCCAATTAGATCTATCTCATAGATCCAAAAACCCAGGATTTAGGAGGTATCATTTTGATCCTATATGGAGAATCCTTGTGATAAGCGGAGATTGACCGATCGTAGCATAGGAAACTCCTTCCCTATCAAGAGTATGTCATCCACATACTCTACGAGGATCACCACCATACTCTCTACTACCTTTTCGTATATACAAGGTTCATCTACATTTTGATGAAGTCAAACTCTTTGACTACCACATCAAAACAGATGTTCCAACTCCGCGATGCCTGCTTTATCCTATAAAGTATCTTGCACACGTTTCCGCTGCTCCCACTGTCTACGAAGCCCTCTGGCTGTGTACTTACAGACGCTCTTTTCTAAAACATAATTTAGTAAAGCAGTCATGACACCCAACCGCCAGATATCGTAGTCATGGTATGTAGCCATGGCAAGCAGGATCTGGATGGACTTAAGCATAGCTTTGAAAGTCTCAACTTTTCCATGTACACCAAGTAATCTTCTCAAGATTTACTCGCTCCTGATGGGGATTTAACCCTTCAGATAAAGTAACCAAAGTCCATACTTTGTTGGTGTATAAGGATTCCATCTCTGATCGATAAGCATCCAGCCATTCTTACAGAGTCCCACGCCTGATGGCCAGCTCGAAACTAGTTGGGTCATCATTTCATGATGCAATCCTCGCTCCCACTGTCATAGAGAAACCGAAGTATCTCTCAGGTGGGTGAGGAACCGTACTAGATCGGCGGAAAGGCTGAGCTTCGTTGGAAACTATTGAATCCTTTGTTTCTACCAAATCATTAGCTGCAGTTTGTATAGCTGGAACATTTCCAGTTCTACATAACAGACCTTGCCTCGAGCTTGTCCGGATTTTGCTTTTAAACATAGGCCGGACAACCCCAAATCTTAACTAACTTAAGATATGAGCTCTTCCCTTTCCATATCACATATGAAGTGGTAGGCAACAGATTTGATTTGAACCCTATTCAATAGGTATGCAGCTTCTCAAGTGCACAACTCCCAAAAGGAAATAGGAAACTCAGTAGTACTCATCATAGAGCACACCATATCAAATAGGGTGTTATTGCTCCGCCCCGATACACCGACGTGCTGTGGTGTATACGGAGGAGTAATACTGAGAGAGAATCTCATTCTCCTTTAGAATAGTCCAGGAATTCCGTGCTCAAGTATTCTTCTCCTTGATCTCATCAAAGGACATAATACTTATACCCTTTATTGGTTCTCTACTTGTAACTTATATTCTATGAATATCTCAAAAGCTTCGGACTTGTGTTTCAACAAGAACATATGTCTGAATCTTGAGAGATCATCAGAGAATATAATGAAGTACAAAGAACCGGTCTTGGCATGTGTAGACAGGGGACTTTCATACATCGGCATGTATCAATCCCAAGACTTCACTAACTCTTTCTCTGTTTCCAGTAAACGGAGCTATGGTCATCTTATCTCTGAGACATGACTGGCAAGTTTCACAAGATGTAAATTCAAACTAATTTAAATATGCATCTAAATGTAACTTCAGCCAGTCGGGTCGCATTGATATGACCTAGTCTACAATGCCTCAAGAAGGATTTGTTCATTTCTGAACTCTTCCTCTTGTGTGTGTTCCGTATACTAAGAACTGTAGTTTGATTTAGAACGTCAATGCTTTTAGATAACGTGCCTAAACCGATCAACTCTTGATATAGGAAATGTTCAAAACATTATCCAACAATACAAAATTATATCCTTTCTTTACTAATAAAGAGACTGATATGATTTTGTAGATCAGGTTCGGTATCTAATAACATTTGTTCAGAATCAATGTATTCTAGTAATACAGGGTGATAGTGACCAACAGACTTGGCTGCAACACTTGCACCATTTTCTGTCTCATGAAACTTATCACCCGTTATCAGTTCTCTACCTATCTGTAGCCCATATAACAGATTACATATGCGGGATCCTGATCCGGTATCACATACCCAGGACGTAAAGGATACTGAGAAACAGTTCTATGTAATGAACACACCCGAAGATGATGCATCAACATGCACTTTCTTTGTTTGGGCGGCACGGGAAATCTGGTATTCCTCAATTTCCTGCTCTGTCTTATAACAATTATAAGTTGGAGCGGGACCAACGTTCCCCAGCTCAGTATAACAAGCGGGTTCGGTCAATATATCCGTATTATTATCTTGATTAAGGCGTGATATGGTCGCTACCTGGAGAGAGAGAGAAGAAAACTCTCAGCGTTTGCTCTTGCAAGATTATATTGGTTATATAATATATCTAATCAGGATGTCTCCCACTGTTTTAATAAAATCTTCCTTCAAACCCTAAAAGGAAAGACTAGCCGGGATTAATTACACACTACAAATTCGCCAATCTTTCAGCCAGGCCAGTGTCGGTACTTTGAGGGAGGTCCCCCGTGCTTTCGCACGAACCTAATTAATGTAAACCTCGTTTTCCCAGGGGCGTAACCCCGTTAACACCTTTCTTGACACCTACTTGATCGGCTAATTGTAATGTGTAAAACTCTCCCAGGAGTAACTCTTACTCGCAGCGGGTATCGGGATCCAACTATCCCATAGAAGGTATGCAATCTCATTGCAAATTTCAACACTTGAAATTCCCAATAATATTTTACCCCTAGTGTCCTATGACCTTGACAAAGGCCAACAAATCATAGGCTGCTAGTCAAGTTCAACCCGTCATTTCTTGATTGAAGTAAACCCACCCGCACGGCCCTTGACAAAGGCCAACAAGGTCGCACGACTACCCTAATCCAATCTGCATCATATGCATAAGCAGATAAGTACTATTCAGCTACCGCACACTACGCCTTGACAAAGGCCAACAAACGCAGCACGAACACTAAACAGTCCTTATCTGAAATGACGGAGGGCTACGCAGGTTTTTCAGAAAACCCTGAGCGTAATGAACTTGATATCGTCGTAGAATCGAGTGATTTTAAATTGGAGTGTTTTTTAGGCTTTTCTTGTTTTGCTAAAGGGGTCACTCCTGGTGAAGGGATCGTCGGCCCTTTCCTCATCGAATAAGGTGCAGGATATATCATATATACCACTATGCAAAGCAAGAACTATAGAAGCAATCAAAAGAAAAACCGAGTTTGTAGCATCTGCCAGTTATTGCTAAAGGAGTCGCTCCCGGTGAAGGGATCTCGGTCCTTTCCTTATCGAATAAGGTGCTGGATGTTCTACAAGGAACACCGCTATGCAAAGCAAGAACTAGAGCTACCAGTTTTTATTAAACAAGTTTCTACAACATCTTAGGTTTCTTTTATTTCATTAATCTCATTAATGAATTCCCATTTTAATATGCTTCACAAGCATCTCTTTTGAAACGAAATCTGCAATATAACATATATCTCATATATATAATATATACATTCATCACAGGCAGTAATATGATCTCATCATAGAACATTGTAGCAGAAGAACATATATGAAATATTGGATATACTAGGACGGCCGTGTTTTCAATACGAGCATGTATAAAACACGGATTCCACGGTCGCGATGAATAGCCAAACCCACATCCCTAGACCCCTACAAGAGCGGCAAGTAACACTTCCAATTCTAGGATTAGGAGACCCGGTCTCGACTCCTCGAGATGGTCTCCCACTGGACCCTAGAACCCGGTTACTTATGCTCCCCTCCTTGGGTCTACCTAATGCGGAAAAGAAAATAATATACAACGGTGACATCTTCCGCAACCTGGAAGTGCCCCAATAAAAGAATATTACATACAAATGAATTTTACATGAATGAAAAAGAAAAACTCTCATCTCACATAAAAAAAAACCCGGCTATTCAAACGCAACGATCCAATACAACATATCACAGCAACACATAATATCTCATATCATCAACGTAAGCAAGTATGCGTATCCCGATTGTCGTTGATGTATAGCAACGAAGCCGGCGATACACCACATACTACGTTTACGGTCACAGAAAAGAAAGTGTAAAACTACAATAGTTGGAATCTGCAACCTCCTTAGACATCGCATGCCTAACCAAATGAATTCCTTAGACATCGCATGCCTAACAATTATAAACCCCGCATTTTAGTCTCATTATCGAAAACTCTTTTCAATATCAAGTCGGGCAATTCAGCAAGATTCCCGACAACCTGATCGAATGCTCGTCGCAAACTTTAGTAGACGGCCGCACCCCCAGATGCCGTCGACGAAGTGCACTAAGGCGGAACACCGCTGCCGCGAGCACCCAAACGGATGCTTTCGGCGATGGGGTTCTCCTACAGTCACTTGGTCGGGGCTTTGGGGGAGTGGATGTCTATTAAGTTTACCCGGCGAGTATCCGCATACGCTACGTGATTGCGACGGACTTTTGATCACATAAAAATTCCGTGGCAACCGATCATCTGAGACTGAACTGCTATGTTTATAATATTCAAATTAGTTATCTCATAACTACCTGTGGATTCCAAATATTGTATCACATTCCAGATAAATAGACAAAGTTAAACTTTCCGATCGAATAATCAAACACCCAAAATTTCCCCAATATATCTCAACACTTGAAATCAGTTTAAAAACATCCATTACATACCACAGTACCAATGGTCCAGCCGTAGAAGGGTCAAGCCAACGCCTCACATGTGGCACGCCGTACTGCCCCAAACCCTAAGGTTCAAAAGGCAGTTCAAGACGGTCACATAATCGAGTTAAGGTTTGTTGTCTTCTAGAGGGTCCACCGCGTTACTTGCACGACTTAGAACGTTCTTAAACACGAGGAAAAATCCAACTTTTGAAAAATTTTCCGACAGGGGAAAAAGTGAGTTATTGATATCCGTTCGAACGTTTTAACAGTTTCTAAAAATTATCCGGACAAAACTAAACAAAGTTAAAATATCCGATCGAATCTTTAAGTCCCCAATACAACCCAGATAATTCAACAGTTGAATAAATATTAAAAATTCCCATAAAATACAGCACTAAAAGATAAAAATTACTGTGAAAATTTAAAATGCTAAAGTGACTAAATGGCCGCGGAACCGCCGCACAAGCCATGCTTGTGCCGCGGTTCCGCCGCGCTTTGGTGGAATCAGGCGCACGTGCTTCACAGTAATTCCTAAAATACCCTGCTAAATTTTTTGAACATTTTTAATTTGGAAAAATTCACAGTTTTGAAAAATTTCCAGAGAGGGGGTTTTATCGGGTTTTCCGGGTTCGATCGGACTTTAAACTTCGTCTAGACTTCGCCTAAAGCTCTAGTTTGGCTCTGATACCACTGTAGGGTTGCTATGCACGCTCACAAGGTTCTACGAGGCATCAACCATGCCCGATTAAAAAATTAGCCGTGCCGAACAACCCGAATACGGATCTTTAAACTAGAGATTAGGCGAAAACTAACATGCTAAACATTTTAACACTAAGTGAGAGGGATTACAACCTTTGTAGATCCGGTCCTTCACTTCATATGCTCCGTGTTGTGGTCCCTTCTCTGCGATCATCGGGTTCCGGACTCTCGAGAGGTTTCACGAAGAGAAAGATGCAACCTTTGCTTCCGATCTTCGATACAAAGATGATCTACCTTGAAGTTTCGTTAACACAAGGAGATAATGATGAATAATGCAACCATGGTTGACTAAACCTTTGTAGAGAATTAACCAAGGCTAGGGTTTGGGTTAGGTTAAGAATGAGTCATTTGAAAATATCTTTCACAAAACAAAACCAAAACCTTCTAGAATCATCTAGAAAGCTTAACCCTAATCCAAACCCTAATCATGTTTAAACTCCTCTAAACATGTTGCATTAGTTATCATATCATGTTACAATATTATATATCACATATATAATATTTATTGTAACCAAATAAAATAATACAATTAACATATATCGCATATATATCAATGTATTACCCGAGTGAGAAAAAGAATCTTTTAGTGAGCTAATCTTAGTTAATGTCATTTAATATATCATATATATTATTATACATTAAATTATCGAATCAACACTTGATCCGACAATCCGGCTATATCGCATATAACCGACTAATATTTATCCGTACCGATTCATCGAATCAACACTTGATCCGATGACCCGGCTGATATCAAATATCGCGAGAATGGAATACGGTATCTCATATCGTATTATCCTCGGTCCCGCACATATCACATATGTGCTCCTACTCCGTTTTGCCTGAGCCAAGAAACCTCTGTGTAGGACTCTAAAGAATCGTCAATACCCCGGCAGTAGGTGATGATCATATCAAACACCCACAAGCTGCAAGCGGTCAGCTAAACGTAACAGCTACCCAGGTATTGAGCGCTCAGAAGATCAACAAGCAAGCCTGTACATTCTCCTGTGAATCCAAACAGTAACACTCCCGTACAGTCCAGTCCCGTCGTCTGATATGTTGCATATCTCGCTTAGGGGTGGTAAACGTCAGACCCCAGTAGCTTGATAAGTCGTGTCGATATGAGGTCTATAACAGTTCGAGAAACTACTGATAACACTTACTAGTAAATCTCAGCAACCCTGGCCAGGGATTTCCGGTTATAGCCAATCGAACACAGCACAACATCAACTCCCTATACCGGGAGAGACGAATCCCCTCCTATCGCTCATTGCCTCCATGTGATTCGGGACTGTACCCAAAAGCCACCTTTTTGCACGCCCTCTTGGACGTGGTATGATGGAAATCAAAGCACAGTGGGAATCACACAAGACTCTATGACGATCTCGGGTCAACAGACTACTCTGTACCAGTGTCACCGAAGAACTGCCATCTGACGTATGGTATAATACCATCTGGGAGTTCTCGGCGAGTCCGTCCAGTGTACCCAGTCTCCACTGAGCACCCGTACACCATCCTTGATGTCAAACACCGATGGATATGGGATCATCCATCGCCCATCATATGGGTCAAGATGCGTATACGCTAGTCTACTCTGGTGTATCGATGCCCTGTCTCGATACACCCTCGACTAGGAATAGTTGTAGGATGTACTCGTCGACTACCGTGGCCCCACTAGTATGATCTCATCATAGTCCCAGTAGTCGAGTACATATCCTAAGGGCTTTATCAACATGTAATATAGAGACAATCAGAGTACATGTTAAGATAAAGTACAACCAGATAGCATACTATCATGTCGAGCAAGAAAGTCCTCCCTATATATGTCCTAGCATCCACTACAATATACATCGTATGTTCAGTAATGGCCTCTAGGGCATACATATAACTAACATCTGTCGATAAGAAGGCCGATGATCAAACTCATCCGAACTCCTACTGAGCCTATCTGTGACAATCTCTGTACAGTCCGGTCTGTTCGTCTAAGTGTTAGTTATATGTATGCCCTAGAGGTCATTACTATACATGAGATGTATATTGTAGTGGATGCTTGGACATATATATGGAGGACTTTCTTGCTCGACATGATAGTATGCTATCTGGTTACTCATTACCTAAACATGTACACTGATTGTCTCTCTATTACATGTTGGTAAAGCCCTTAGGATGTGTACTTGACTACCAGGACTATCATGCAGATGGTACTAGTGGGGCCATAGTAAGTCCATAAGTACATCCTTTAAGGTTCATAGTCGTGGGTGTATCGAGACGGGGCATCGATATACCAGAGTAGACTAGCGTATAGCTTCTCGACCCATATAGATAGGCGATGGATGATTCCATATCCATTGGTGTTTGACATCAGAGATGATATACGGGTGCTCAGTGGAGACTGGGTACACTAGACGTACTCGTCGAGAACTCCCAGATGGTAATATACCTCATGTCAGAGAGCAGTTCTCTGGTGACACTGGTACAGGTTAGTCTGTAGACCCGAGATCGTCATAGAGTCTTGTGTGATTCCCACTGTGGTTTGATTTCCACCTTACCACGTCCAAGAGGGCGTGCAAAATGGTGGTTTTTGGGTACAGTCCCGAGTCACATGGAGGCAATGAGCGATAGAAGGGGTTTCGTCTCTTTCGGTATTGGGGGTTGATGTTACGCTGTGCTCGATTGGCCATAACAGGGAAGTCCCTGGCCAGGGCTGGTTTAGAGATTTACTGGTAAGTGTTACCAGTAGTTTCTCGACCCGTTATGAGCCTTATATCGGCATGACTTATCGGTTATTGGGGTCTAACGTTTACCACCGCTATCAGACGAGGAGACCGGACTGTACGGTAGTGTCACTGTCAGGCTTTTGCAGGAGTTGGAGCGGGCATGCTTGCTGATCTTCTGATCGCTCAATACCCGGGTAGCCGTTACGTCCAGCTAGTACCGCTGACGGCTTGTGGGTTTTTGATATGATCATCATCTACTGCCGGCATATTGACGAGTCTTTAGAGTCCTACATAGAGGTTTTACTGGCTCAGGCAAAACGAAATAGGAGCATATATGTGATATGTGCGGGACTGAGAATAATGCGTGTATGTGATACCGTATTCTATTCTCGCGATATTTGTATAGATCGGTTATATGCGATATAACTAGGTTGTCGAATCAAGGATTGATTCCATAAGTCGATATATTGGATGTTAGTCGGTTATATGTGATATAACCGGATTATTAAGTCATGTGTTGATTTAATAATTTAGTGTATAATTGTATGTGTGATATACTAATTTACATTAACTAACATTGGTTCACTTAAGCATTTGTTTTTCTCACTTGTGCACAACTTAATATATATGTGATATATATTTATTTGTGTTCATTTTGTATCATGGTTGTTGATACACACTACATGGGTGTATAAGACATACACCATATTAATTATAATGGTGGGGTTTTAATATTCAAAGTAAATAAAAAATTAGTAGATAATTGTTTAAAGAATGAAGCTTGTGAGTGCTTTGACAAAGTCCATCCATTTTGTTTTACTTAGGATATTTATTAACCTAACCACTATAATTAGCCATGGTTATGTCTCTACATGAGTTAGTATATGATACCCACCCATGGTTAGCTCTCACTCTTGATTAGTTTTCATTCTCATTTTTCTTGAGCTCATCTTCTTCCTCCTTCAAAAAGCTTGCTAGGGTTTGATAAAGAGAGAGAAATAATGTGAGAAAAGAAATTCTAAAGTGTACCCACTTCTTATTTCATCATCCTCTACTAGACTAGCACTTTAGTATAGGGTGTTTGCTTCACTTTGGTGAAGTGGTAGCTTGAGTTAGTAATCCCTCAACGTAGATCATCTTAGGCCTAGAAGACTTCAAGCAATACCGTTGCTATCTTCTCATGGAGCCGTCCGAGAGTCCGGGAGCACGATGATCGCAGCGAAGGGACTACTACAAGGAGCATATGAAGTGAAGGACCGATCTACAAAGGTTGTATTTCCTCTTCATTAGATAGTAAATGGTTTACTATATGGTTTCCGTATTATATCCTAGTTATCGATTCTTGTTTAGAGTTCCTTGAAACGGCAGAAATTTGAAAATGGCATGGACGATGCTTCCCGAAACCTTGCTGCCGTCGAGAGGAACCCTACAGTGGTATCAGAGCCTAGCTAGGAAATTATATGGATAATGTTAGATTACGAACACGAAACAAACTCCGAACTTAAAACCCTAAAATTCATGTTTCTGTCGAACTTAAAACGAGCCCTAAATTTTTTTAAAATATATACAGAGTCATATATATGTGATAACATGAACACTGATGAAATTTGGAGGCATTTGGCCACTTTTGGGCCTGCGAGACCCCCCATACCGGTCCAATCCGAGCACCCCACCTCCAAATTTTTCCAGTGTTCTGTTACATAAGTTTTGGTGCCTCAGGTGTTGTTTATTTTTGCTAAATTGTTATATGATGTTAATTTACTATAATGACAACTCGGAGTGTTTCGTAGTCGTAATTTTAACTGTTTTCGGGTTACTTTAGACGATATTAAAAAGTTCAATCGGAAGTCAAATACCCACTTTTTCCCTTGCCGGAAATTTTCCAAGTGTTGGATTTTTTCCCGTGGTTAAAAAGCTTTCAAAGATCATGCAAGTTATGCGATGGACCCTCTAGAAGAACAAAACCTTAATTCGATTATGTGACCGTCAAAACCGCCACTGAACCCTCGGGTTTGTGGTGGTTCAGCGGTGCCACATGTGAGGCGTTGGTTTGGCCTTTCTACGGCTGGTTCATTGGTATTGTGGCGTGTGCTGAAAAACTTTAAAACTACGCTCAAGTGTTAAGCTTTCTGGGTAATTTTGGGTGTTTAATGATTCGATTAGAATGCTTAACATTGTCTAGCATTTTCTGTAATTTGATACAATATGTGGAACTCATACTGTTAGGTATGAAATGCGAAGTATGTGATACTTTGGATTTATGATGTCTAAGGTGTTTGTGGATTCCAAATGTTGTAGTTTTACAGTTTCTTTTCTACGACCGCAAGTGTAATATGTGATATCGCCGGTTTCGTTGCTATATGTCAACGACAATTGGGATGCGCATATTTACTTACGTTGATGACATGTGATATTATGTGTTGCTGGATATGTTATATTGGATCGTCGCGTTTTGAATAGCCGGGGTTTTATGTGAGATGAGAGTTTTTATTTTCATTCATGTAAATTTAATGTATGTAATATTCTTTTATTGGGGCACTTCCGGGTTGAGATTGATGTCACCACATGTATATTATTTACTTTTCCGCACTAGGATAGACCCAAGGAGGAGAGCACAAGTAACCGGGTTCTAGAGTCCAGTGGGAGACTAACTCGAGGAGTCGAGTCCGGGTCTCCTAACTCTAGAATTGGTAGGGTTGCTTGCCGCTCTCGTAGAGGTCTAGGGGTGTGGCTTTGGCTACTCATCGCGACTGTGGAATCCGTGTTTTATAGAGGCTCAAAATAAAACACGGACCTGCTACTATATCCAATTTTCATATGTTTCTTCTACTGCGATATCTGTGATGTGATTATTTGATATGTTGAGATAGATACTTTATATAGTATATATGATATATTATATAGACGATGCTTATATTTTACACCCGCGCTAGCACTGCCCCGCTCTGCCGTTAGTTACCTAACCTAATGGTACACGAGGGGACATCGAGGCGAATACGGATGGCATAAGCGTACGTTGTATTTATCTGTAATGTTTAGGTGACTTAAATGATGGGACTTCATTAATATGATTAATGAAAGTAAAAGAAACTTAAAAGATGTTGTGGAATCGAATTTTCAAAAACAGGTAGCTACAGTTCTTGCTTTGCATAGCGGTGTTCCTTGTAGAACATCCTGCGTCTTATTCGATAAGGAAAGGGCCGAGATCCCTTCACCGGGAGTGATCCCTTTAGCAATAACTGGCAAATGCTATAACCCTCGGTTTGTCTTTTGATTGTTTTTATAGTTTTTTCTTTGCATAGTGATATATGTGATATATCCTACACCTCATTCGACGAGGAAAGAGCCGAGATCCCTTCACCGGGAGTGACCTCTTTAGCGAAACTAGCAAAAGCCTCAAAAACACTCCATTTTAAAATCATTTGATTCTACAACGATATCAAGTTCATTACGCAATAGGTTTTCACAAAAATCTGTCGTAGCCCTCCATCATTTCAGATAAGTAGTAGTTAGTATTCGTGCTGCGCTTGTTGGCTTTTGTCAAGGCGTAGTGTGCGGTAGCTGACTAGTGCTTATCTGCTTATGCATATGATGCAGATTGGGTTAGGGTAGTCGTGCGATCTTGTTGGCTTTTGTCAAGGGTCGTGCGGGTGGGTTTAATTCAATCAAGAAATGACGGGTTGAACTTGACTAGCATCCTATGGTTTGTTGGCCTTTGTCAAGGTCATAAGAGGTTAGGGGAAAAATTATCGGGAATTACAAGCGTTGAAATTTGCAATAAGATTGCATACCTTCTATGAGATAGTTGGATCCCGATACCCACTGCGAGTAATTGTTACTCCTGGGAGAGTTTTACACATTACAATTAGCCGATCAAGTAGGTGTCTAGAAAGGTGTCAACGGGGTTACACCCCTGGGAAAACGAGGTTTATTTTAATTAGGTCCGTACGAAAGCACAGGGAACCTCCTTCAAAGTACCGGCACTAGCCTGGCTGAAAAATTGGCGAACTTGTAGGGTGTAATTAATCCCGGCTAGTCTTTCCTTTTAAGGTTTGAAGGAAGATTTGATAAAAACAATGGGAGCCATCCTGATTAGATAAAATAATAACTAATCTAATCTTGCAAGAGCGCACGCAGAGTGTTTTCTTCTTTCTCTCTCTCCGGGTAGCGACCATGTCACGCCTTAATCAAGATAATAATATGGATGTATTGACCGAACCCGCTTGTTATACTGCGCTGGGAAATAATTGTTATAAGACCGAGCAGGAAATAGCGGATTACCAGGATTCCCGTGCCGCCCAAACGAAGAAAGTGTATGATGATGCATCTTCTTCGGGTGTGTTCATTGCCGAGAACTGTTTCTCAGTGTCTTCTACGTCCTGAGTATGAGATACTGGATCAGGATCCCATATATGTAATCTGTTACATGGGCTGCGGATAGGTAAAGAACTGAGAACGGGTGATAAAATTTCAAGAGTTGAAAACGATGCAATTGTTGCAGCCAAGATGTTGGTAGTTATCACCCTGTATTACCAAATACATTGATTCTGAACGAATATTATTAGATACTGAACCTGATATACAACATCATATCAGTCTCTTTATTTAGTAAAGAAGGATATAATTTTGTATTGTTGGATAATGTTTTGAACATTTTCTATATCAAGTGTTGATCGGTTCAGGCACGTTATCTAAAAGCATATACGTTCTAAATCAAACCACAGTTCTTAACGTACAGAACACACACAAGAGGAAGAGTTCAGAAATGAACGAATCCTTCTTGAGACATTATAGACTAGGTCATATCAATGCGACCCGAATAGCTGAAGTTACATAAAGATGCATATTTAAATCAGTTTGAAATTACATCTTGTGAAACTTGACAGTCATGTCACAAAGATAAAATGACCATAGCTCCGTTTACTGGAAACAGAAAAAGAGTTAGTAAACTCTAGGAATTGATACATGATGATGTATGTAGGTCCCATGTCTACACATGCCAGGACCGGTTCTTTGTACTTCATTACATTCACTGATGATCTCTCAAGATTCGGACATATGTTCCTGTTGAAACACAAGTTTGAACCTTTTGAGATATTCAATGAATATAAGTTAGAAGTAGAGAACCAAAACAGGTATAAGTATTATGTCCTTTGATGAGATCAGGGAGGAGAATACTTGAGCACGGAGTTCCTGGACTATTCTAAAGGAGAATGAGATTCTCTCTCAGCATTACTCCTCCGTATACACCACAGCACAATGGTGTATCGGGGCGGAGCAATTGCACCCTATGTGATTTGGTGCGCTCTATGATGAGTATTACTGAGTTGCCTATTTCCTTTTGGGGTTATGCACTTGTGTAGTTGCATACCTATTGAATGGCATTCCAACCAAATCAGGTGCCTACCACTCCATATGCGATATGGTATGGAAAGAGCCCATCTCTTAAGTCGGTTAAGATTTGGGGTTGTCCGGCCTATATCTAAAAGCAAAATCCGGACAAACTCGAGGCAAGGTCGGTTCTGTGAAAGTTTGTTGGATATCCAAAGCATTCGCAAAGGAATATCTTCTACCACACCGAGGAACAAAAGGTGTTTTATTTCTCGGCATGCCACCTTTTTTTAGAAAAAGGAATTTAATTTTGGAAATAAATTAGTGGTCATGAGGTAGAACTGAAAGGAGTTCCAGCTATACAAACTACAGCTGATGATTTGGTAGAACCGGAGGATTCAATAGCTCCCAACGAACCTCAGCCTCTCCGCCGATCTGGTAGGGCTCCTTACCCACCTGAGAGATACTTTGGTTTCTCTATGACAGTGGGAGCGAGGATTGCATCATAAGATGATAACCCAACTAGTTTCGAGCAGGCCGTCAAGAGTGGGGACTCTGTAAGAATAGCTGGATGCTAAGCGATCTGAGATGGAATCTATGTACACCAACGAAGTATGGACTTTGGTTGCTATATCTAAAGGGTTAAATCCCCATTAGGAGCAAGTATATCTTGAGAAGATTACTTGGTGTACATAGAAAAGTTGAGACTTTCAAAGCTAGACTTGTTAAAGGTTTGCATCATCGACCAGATGTGGCTTATGATGAAACATTTTCTAAGTGCCTATGCTTAAGTCCATCCAAACCCTACTTGCCACTGCTACATACCATGACTACGATATCTGGCGGTTGGGTGTCGTGACTGCCCTTCTAAATACTGATTTAGAAGAGTGCATCTATAAGTACACAGCCAAAGGGCTCCGTAGACAGTGGGAGTAGTGGAAACGTGTGCAAGTTGCTTTACAGGTTAAAGCAGGTATCGCGGAGTTAGAACATCTATTTTGATGTGGTAGTCAAAGAGTTTGACTTCATCAAAATGGTAGATGAACCTTGTATATACAAAAAGGTAGTAGGGAGTATGGTGGTGATCCCCGTATAATACATGGATGACATACTCTTGATAGGAAAGGAGTTTCCTATGCTACGCTCGATCAATCTCCTCTTATCACAAGGATTCTCCATATAGAATCAAGGTGATACCTCATAAATCCTGGGTTTTGGATCTATGAGATAGATCTAAATCGATGTTAGGATTCTCACTAGGTGTAGTGAGATGGTATCAATTCATCCTGGGGAGAATCACTGGATACCTTCCAAGGTGGTAAGGTCGACTGAATGTCAGTCACATGCATTGTCTTTACCCTCAGTAAAGGGACGGTATGTTGGAAGAGTTCCAAACTAGATACCGTGGCATACTAGACGATAAAGGCTGGATACATCGCTACCAAAGATGCTACCAAAGAGGAAGTCTGGGTGTATATTAGTTCATGAGATGAACTTCGTTCCTACCATTGTGTGATAATGGGGTTGTGGCTTATGCCTAGGAACGCCCGTCCCATCAGTGATCTAGACATATTCTAAGGCAGTATCACCTGATCATGGAGGTGGTTGATCTCTAGGGGATCGAGGTTAGGAGAGTAGACTCAGAGGACATCACGGCGGATCCACTCACAAAGGCCTTTTCCCAAAGAGAGACTTTTATGGGATTGTTGAGTATGAGATACTACAACCGCTGTTATCAGATGGCCCTAGTGCAAGTGGGAGATTGTTAGTTATATGTATGCCCTAGAGGCCATTACTATACATGAGATGTATATTGTAGTAGATGCTTGGATATATATAGGGAGGATTTTCTTGCTCGACATGATAGTAGGCTATCTGGTTACTCTTTACCTAAACATGTATACTGATTGTCTCTCTGTTACATGTTGGTAAAGCCCTTAGGATGTGTACTTGACTACTAGGACTATCATGCAGATGGTACTAGTGGGGCTATGGTAGTCCATAAGTACATCATTTAAGGTCCCTAGTTGTGGGTGTATCGAGACGGGGTATCGATATACTAGAGTAGACTAGCGTATAGCTTCTCGACCCATATAGATGGGCAATGGATGATCCCATATCCATTGGTGTTTGACATCAGAGATGATATACGGGTGCTCAGTGGAAACTGGGTACACTGGAAGGACTCGCCGAGAACTCCCAGATGGTATTATACCTTATGTCAAATGGCAGTTCTCTGGTGACACTGGTACAGGTTAGTCTGTAGACTCGAGATCATCATAGAGTCTTATGTGATTCCCATTGTGCTTTGATTTCCACCTTACCACGTCCAAGAGGGCGTGCAAAACGGTGGTTTTTGGATACAGTCCCGAGTCAGATGGAGGCAATGAGCGATAGGAGGGGTTTCGTCTCTTCCGGTATTGAGGGTTGATGTTGCGCTGTGCTCGATTGGCCATAACAGGGAAGTCCCTAGCCAGGGATGGTTTAGAGATTTACTGGTAAGTGTTACCAGTAATTTCTCGACCCGTTATGAGCCTCATATAGGCATGACTTATCGGTTATTGGGGTCTGACGTTTACCACCCGTAGACTTGATATGCGACATATCAGACGAGGAGACCGGACTGTACGGTAGTGTCACTGTCAGGCTTTTGCAGGAGTTAGAGCGGGCTTGCTTGCTGATCTTCTAATCGCTCAATACCCGGGTAGCCATTACGTCCAGATAGTACCGTTGACGGCTTGTGAGTGTTTGATGTGATCATCACCTACTGTCGGCGTATTGACGAGTCTTTAAAGTCCTATATAGAGGTTTTACTGGCTCATGCAAAATGAAATAGGAGCATATATGTGATATGTGCGGGACCGAGAATAATGCGTGTATGTGATACCGTATTCTATTCTCACGATATTTGTATCGATCGGTTATATGCGATATAACCAGGTTGTCGAATCAAGGGTTGATTCGATAAGTCGATACATTGGATATTAGTCGGTTATATGTGATATAACCGGATAATTAAGTCAAGCGTTGATTTAATAATTTAGTGTATAATTGTATATGTGATATACTAATTTACATTAACTAACATTGTTTCACTTAAGCATTTGTTTTTCTCACTTGTGCACAACTTAATATATATGTGATATATATTTATTTGTGTTCATTTTGTATCATGGTTGTTGATACACACTACATGAGTGTATAAGACATACACCATATTAATTATAATGGTGGGGTTTTAATATTCAAAGTAAATACAAAATTAGTGGATAATTGTTTAAAGCATGAAGCTTGTAGAAGCTTGTGAGTGCTTTGACAAAGTCCACCCATTTTATTTTACTTAGGATATTTATTAACCTAACCACTATAATTAGCCATGGTTATGTCTCTACATGAGTTAGTATATGATACCCACTCACCCATGGTTAGCTATCACTCTTGATTAGTTTTCATTCTCATTTTTCTTGAGCTCATCTTCTTCCTCCTTCAAAAAGCTTGCTAGGGTTTGATAAAGAGAGAGAAATAATGTGAGAAAAGAAATTATAAAGTGTACCCACTTCCTATTTCATCATGCTCTACTAGACTAGCACTTTAGTATAGGGTGTTTGCTTCAATTTGGTGAAGTGGTAGCTTGAGTTAGTAATCTCTCGACGTAGATCATCTTCGGCCCCGAAGACTTCAAGCAATACCGTTGCTATCTTCTCATGGAGCCGTCCGAGAGTCCGGGAGCACGATGATCGCAGCGAAGGGACTACTACAAGGAGCATATGAAGTGAAGGACCGATCTACAAATGTTGTATTTCCTCTTCACTTAGATAGTAAATGGTTTACTATATGGTTTCCGTATTATATCCTAGTTATCGATTCTTGTTTAGAGTTCCTTGAAACGGCAGAAATTTGAAAATGGCATGGACGATACCTCCCGAAACCTTGCTGCCGTCGAGAGGAACCCTACACTAAGAGTATCTCATATCGGGCCTAACGGGCGGTAGCCGTCAGAACCCTAATAGCGCAATAAGTCGTGCCGGAGTAAAGGCTAAAAGCATCCTGAGAAACTACTGGAGTACCTACCACTAAATCTCGCTTTCCCTGACCAGGGACTTTGTGTAATGGCTTTCCGAACACAGCGCGACAACAACCCCAAATATCGGGAGAGGCGAATCCTATCTAACCGCCACTGCCGCTAAGTGCTTCGAGACTGCACCCAACTACTACCTGTTTGCACGAATCATCAGAGCCGTGGTAGGGTAGTAATCTAAGAATAGTGGGAACACACTCGAGGCAAAATAGCTGTAGGGTTCCTAGGCACTCTAATGAGGTCTTACAAGGCATCAACCATGCCAATTTCAAAAATTACAAGTGCCGAGAAACACTAATACGGATCGTTAACTAGATTTTAGGCGAAAGATGCAACTAGTAAACTACTTTACTAAAAGAACGGAAATACAACCTTTGTAGATCCGGTCCTCCAACTCCATAGCTCCGCAATGAACTCTCCTCGCTGTCCAAATGGAATCCCGGGCTCTAGCGTCGGCTTCATCGGAGAAATGGGCGGGCAAGATCGTCGGCTTCGTGCCGAAGATGATCTACGTCGAGGCATCACAAGATCAAGCTCCTACTTTACCAAGTCATGAAACTTGTGAAGAAAACACACTCTACTACTTGGCAAGAGGTAGAGGATGAAGAAATAGGAGGTGGGTTCACTTTAGAATTGGATTTCTCACTCATTTGCAAGAGTTGCCATTGATGAAGTAAGCTTTCTTCATCTTTGAAGAAGAAGAAGAATATGAAGATATTATGATAAGTTATTTTAAAAAAGAAAATAATAAGAATACTTATCATATATCAACCATGGTCAAGTGTAGAGAATAAATCATGGTTGGTGGGAATAGTTAGGGTTTAGCATGGAGACAAAATGGTCACTTAGTCAAAGCTTCATGAAGCTACAATATGAAACAAAGTTAGCCACCATTTTCTTTTTATGCTTTTCATTTTCCAAAAAGAATAAATAAATAAATAAATAAATAAGAAAATGAAAACCCTAACCAATCTACAACCATGGTTTAATCTTCACACAAACCCTAGTGAGCATGTATCATCAAACATGATACAAACTTGTGTACAAAAGTATATCACATATACAATGTGCACAATCCAAGTGAGAAAACCATTTAAAAGTGAACCGATACTAGTTAATGCAAAGTAATATATCAAATATATAATTATACATTAAATCATTAAATCAACAATTGATTCAATGATCCGGTCATGTCGCACATAACCGACTAGTATCAATAGTAACAACTTATCGAATCAACACTTGGTCCGACAACCCGGCTATAACGCATATAACCGATCAATGTTATATCACGAGAATCGAATACAGTATCACATACTTGTATCATTCTCGGTCCCGCACATATCTCATATGCGCTCCTATTTCGTTTCGCTTGAGCCAGGAAACCTCTGTGTAGAACTCTAAAGACTCGTCAATACGCCGGTAGCAGATGATGATCATATCAAGCACCCACAAGCCGCAAGCGTTCTGCTAAACGTAACGGCCACCCGGGTATTGAGCGATCAGAAGATTGACGAGCAAGCCCGCTCAAACTCCAGTGAATCCAACCAGTAACACTTACCGTACAGTCCGGTCTCGTCATCTGATATGTCGCATATCTCGCCTAGGGGTGGTAAACGTCAGACCCCAATAGCTCGATAAGTCGTGTCAATATGAGGTCTATAACCATTCGAGAAACTACTGGTAACACTTACCAGTAAATCTCAGCAACCCTGGCCAGGGATTTCCGGTTATAGCCAATCGAACACAGCGCAACATCAACTCCCTATACCGGGAGAGACGAATCCCCTCCTATCGCTCATTGCCTCCATGTGATTCGGGACTGTACCCAAAAACCACCGTTTTGCACGCCCTCTTGGACGTGGTAAGATAGAAATCAAAGCACAGTGGGAACCACACAAGACTCTATGACGATCTCGGGTCAACAGACTACTCTGTACCAGTGTCACCAGAGAACTGCCATCTGACGTAAAGTATAATACCATCTGGGAGTTCTCGGCGAGTCCGTCCAGTGTACCCAGTCTCTACTGAGCACCCGTATATCTCCTCTGATGTCAAACACCAATGGATATGGGATCATCCATCGCCCATCTGTATGGGTCGAGAAGGTACACGCTAGTCTACTCTGGTATATCGATGCCCCGTCTCGATACACCCATGACTAGGGACTTTGAAGGATGTACTTATGGACTTCCATGTCCCCACTAGTATGATCCGCATCATAGTCCAGGTAGTCAAGTACACATCCTAAGGGCTTTACCAACATGTAACAGAGAGACAATCAGTATTATGTTAAGGTAAAGAGTAACCAGATAGCATACTATCATGTCGAGCAAGAAAGTCCTCCCTATATATGTCCCAGCATCCACTACAATATACATCCAATGTATAGTAATGGCCTCTAGGGCATACATATAACTAACGATCTCTCACTTGCACTAGGGCCATCTGTAGCAGTGGTTGTAGTATCTCATACTCAACCATCCCATAAAAGTCTCTCTCTGGGAATAGGCCTTCGTGAGTGGACCCGCCGTGTTATCCTCTGAGTCTGCTCTCCTAACCTCGATCACCCTGGAGATCAAACATCTCCATGATCAGGTGATACTGCCTTAGAATACGTTTGGGTCACTGATGGGACCAGGGTTCCTTGGCTAAAGCCACACTTCCATTGTCACACAATGGTAGGAACCTAGTTCATCTCATGAACCACTATACACCCAGACTTCCTCTTTGGTAGTATCTAAAGTAGCGATGTATCCAGCCTTTATCGTCTAGTATGTCACGGTATCTAGCTTGGAACTCTTCCAACATACCGTCCCTTTACTGAGGGTAAAGACAATGCCTGTGACTGACATTCAGTCGTCTTTATCACCCTAGAACACTTCCAGTGATTTTCCCCAGGATCAACTGATACCATCTCACTACAATTAGTGAGTATCCTAACATCCATTTAGATCTATCTCATAGATCCAAAATCCAGGATTTAGTAGGTATCACTTTGATCCTATGTGGAGAATCTTTGTGATAAGCGGAGATTGATCGAGCGTAGCATAGGAAACTCCTTCCCTATCAAGAGTATGCCATCCACGTACTCTACGAGGATCGTCACCATACTCCCTACTACCTTTTTGTTTATACAAGGTTCATCTACCATTTTGATGATGTCAACTTCTTTGACTAATCCATCAAAACAGATGTTCCAACTCCGCAATGCCTGCTTTATCAGATAAAGCATCTTGCTCACGTTTCCGCTGCTCCCACTGTCTACGAGGCCCTCTGGCTGTGTACTTATAGACGCTTTCTTCCAAATCATCATTTAGAAAAGCAGTCAAGACACCCAACCACCAGATATCATAGTCATGGTATGCAGCCGTGGCAAGTAGGATCTGGATGGACTTAAGCATAGGCACTGAAAAGGTTTCATCATTATCCATACCTGGTTAATGATGTAAACCTTTAACAAGTCTAGCTTGGAAAGTCTTAACTTTTCCATGTACACCAAGTAATCTTCTCAAGATATACTTGCTCCTGATGGGGATTTAACCCTTCAGATATAGCAACCAAAGTCCATACTTTATTGGTGTATAAGGATTCCATCTCAGATCGCTAAGCATGCAGCCATTCTTACAGAGTCCATACTCTTGATGGCCAGCTCGAAACTAGTTGGGTCATCATCTCATGATGCAATCCTCGCTCCCACTGTCATAGAGAAAACGAAGTATCTCTCAGGTGGGTGAGGAACCCTGCTAGATCGGCGGAGAGGCTGAGGTTCGTTGGTTACTATTGAATCCTTCGGTTCTACCAAATCATTAGCTGCAGTTTGTATAGTTGGAACCTTTCCAGTTGTACATAACAGATCTTGCCTCGAGCCTGTCCAGATTTTGCTTTTAGACATAGGCCGGACAACCCTAAATCTTAACTGACTTAAGATATGGGCTCTTCCCTTTCCATATCACATATGAAGTGGTAGGCAACAGATTTGATTAGAACCCTATTCAATAGGGATGCAGCTTCTCAAGTGCATAACACCCAAAAAGGAAAAAGGTAACTCAGTAGTACTCATCATAGAGCACACCTTATCAAATAGGGCGTATCTGCTCCGCCCTGATATACCATCGTGCTATGGTGTATTCGGAAGAGTAATTCTGAGAGAGAATCTTATTCTCCTTTAGAATAGTCCAGGATTTCCGTGCTCAAGTATTCTCCTCCTCGATCATATCAAAGGACATAATACTTATACCCTTATTGGTTCTCTACTTCTCTCTTATATTCTGTGAATACCTCAAAAGGTTCTGACTTGTGTTTCAACAGGAACATATGTCTGAATCTTGATAGATCATCAGAGAACGTAATGAAGTATAAAGAACCGGTCTTGGCATGTGTAGACAGGGGACCTAACATACATCATCATGTATCAGTCCCAAGAGTTTACTAACTCTTTCTCTGTTTCCAATAAACAGAGCTGTGGTCATCTTATCTCTGTGACATGACTGGAAAGTTTTCATAAGATGTAAATTCAAAATGATTTAAATATGCATCTAAATGTAACTTAGCTAGTCGGGTTGCATTGATATGACCTAGTCTATAATGCTTCAAGAAGGATCCGTTCATTTCTGAACTATTCTTCTTATGTGTGTTCCATTTACTAAGAACTGTAGTTTGATTTAGAACGTCAATGCTTTTAGATCACGTGCCTGAACCGATCAACTTTTGATATAGGAAATGTTCAAAACATTATCCAACAATACAAAATTTTATCATTTCTTTACTTATAAAGAGACTGATATGATTTTGTATATCAGGTTCGGTATCTAATAGCATTTGTTCAGAATCAATGTATTGGTAATACAGGGTGACAGTGACTAACAGACTTGGCTGCAACACTTGCCCCGTTTTCTGTCTCATGAAACTTATCACCCGTTCTCAGTTTTTCTACCCTTTTGTAGCCCTATGTAACAGATTACACATCTGGGATCCTGATCCGGTATCATATACCTAGGATGCGGAGGATACTGAGAAACAGTTCTTTGTAATGAACACACCCGAAGATGATGCATCAGCATGCACTCTCTTCGTTTGAGCGGCACGGGAATTCTGGTAATCCCCAATTTCCTGCTCTGTCTTATAACAATTATAAGTTGGAGTGGGACCAACGTTCCCCAGCTCAGTATAACAAGCGGGTTCGGTCAATAATTCGTATTATTATCTTGATTAAGGCGTGATATGGTCGCTACCTGGAGAGAGAGAGAAGAAATCACTCAGCGTGCGCTCTTGCAAGAATAGATTGGTTTTTATTTTATCTAATCAGGATGGCTCCCACTGCTTTTTATCAAATCCTCCTTCAAACCCTAAAAGGAAAGACTAGCCGGGATTAATTACACACTACAAGTTCGCCAATCTTTCACCCAGCCAGTGTCGGTACTTTGAGGGAGGTCCCCCGTGCTTTCGCACGAACCTAATTAAAGTAAACCTCGTTTTCCCAGAGGCGTAACCTCGTTGGCACCTTTCTAGACACCTACTTGATCGGCTAATTGTAATGTGTAAAACTCTCCCAGGAGTAACTCTTACTCGCAGCGGTTATCGGGATCCAACTATCTCATAGAAGGTATGCAATCTCATTGCAAATTTCAACACTTGAAATTCCCGATAATATTTTCCCCCTAGCGTCCTATGACCTTGACAGAGGTCAACAAACCATAGGCTGCTAGTCAAGTTCAACCCGTCATTTCTTGATTGAAGTAAACCCACCCGCACGACCCTTGACAGAGGTCAACAAGGTCGCACGACTACCCTAATCAATCACATCATATGCTTATGCAGATAAGCACTAATCAGCTACCGCATACTACGCCTTGACAGAGGTCAACAAACGCAGCACGAATACTAACCAGTACATATCTGAAATGACGGAGGGCTACGACAGGTTTTTCTGAAAACCTATTGCATAATGAACTTGATATCGTTGTAGAATCGAATGAATTTTGAAATGGAATGCTTTTGAGTCTTTTCTAGTTTTGCTAAAGGAGTCACTCCCGGTGAAGGGATCGTCGGTCCTTTCCTCGTCGAATGAGGTGCGGGATATATCATATATATCACTGTGCAAAGCAAAAACTCTTAAAAGCATCAAAAGACAAACCGAGTGTGTAGCATCTGCCAGTTATTGCTAAAGGAGTCACTCCCGGTGAAGGGATCTCGGTCCTTTCCTCATCGAATAAGGTGCAGGATATATCACATATACCGCTGTGCAAAGCAAGAACTGTAGCTACCTGTTTTATTTTGAAATTCGATTCCACAACATCTTAGGTTTCTTTTATTTCATTAATCTCATTAATGAAGTCCCATCATTTAAGTACCTAAACATCACAGATAAATACGACGTACACTTATGCCATCCGCATTCGCCTCGATGTCCCCTCGTGCACCGTTAGGTTAGGTAACTAACGGCAGAGCGGGGCAGGGCTAGCGCTGGTGTAAAACATAAGTAACGTCTATATAATATATCATATATACTATATACTGTATCTATCACAGAACATCACATGATCACATCACAGATATCGCAGCAGAAGAAACATATGAAACATTGGATATACTAGGACGTCCATGTTTTCAATACGAGCCAGTATAAAACACGGATTCCACGGTCGTGATGAATAGCCAAACCCACACCCCTAGACCCCTACGAGAGCGGCAAGCAACCCTACCAATTCTAGAGTTAGGAGACCCGGACTCGACTCCTCGAGTTGCTCTCCCACTGGACTCCAGAACCCGGTTACTTGTGCTCCCCTCCTTGGGTCTATCCTAGTGCGGAAAAGTAAATAATATACAGAAGGTGACAACTTCCGCAACCTGGAAGTGCCCCAATAAAAGAATATTACATACAAGTTTTTACATGAATGAAAATGAAAAACACTCATCTCACACAAAAACCCCCGGCTATTCAAACACGACAATCCAATATAACATATCCAGCAACACATAACATCACATGTCATCAACGTAAGTAAATATGCACATCCCAATTGTCGTTGACATATAGCAATGAAACCGGCAATATCACACATTACACTTACGGTCACAGAAAAGAAAGTGTAAAACTACAACAGTTGGAATCCGCAACCTCTTTAGACATCGCATGCCTAATCAAATGAAATACTTAGACATCGCATGACTAACAATTATAAACCTCGCATTTTAGTCTCTTTATCGAAAACTCTTTTCAATATCAAGTCGGGCAATTCAACAAGATTCCCGACACCCTGATCGAATGCTCGTCGCAAACTTTAGTAGGCAGCCGCATCCCCGATACCGTCGACGAAGTGCACCAAGGCGGAACACCGCTACCGCGAGCACCCGAACGGATGCTATCGGCGACGGGGTTCTCCTATAGTCGCTTGGTCGGGGTTATGGAGCGAGGCTGTCTATTAAGTTTACCCGGCAAGTATCCGCGTACGCTACGTGATTGCGACGGACTTTTGATCACATCAAAATTCCGTGGCAACCGATCAAGTGAGACTAAACTGCTATGTTTATAACATTCATTCAGTTATCTCATAACTTCTTGTGAATTCCAATTATTGTATCACATTCCAGATAAATAGAAAATGTTAAACTTTCCGATCGAGCAATCGAATACCCAAGTTTTCCCGAAACAGATCATCACATGAAATAAGTTCAAAAACATTCACTTCGTGCCTCAGTACCAACGGTCCAGCCGTAGAAGGGTCAAGCCAACGCTTCACATGTGGCACGCCGTACTGCCCCAAACCCGAAGGTTCAAAGGGCAGTTCAAGACGGTCACATAATCGAGTTAAGGTTTGTTGTCTTCTAGAGGGACCATCGCGTTACTTGCACTACTTAGAACGTTATTAAACTACGGAAAAATCCAACACTTGGAATTTCCCGACAGGGGAAAAATTGGGTATTTATATCCGGTCGAACTTTTTAATATATTCTAAAATTTATCCGGAAAGCCACATAGGCAAAATCTGATACTCCGATCGAAACACCGAATCCCCAAAACAACCCCAGAAAATTCAACTCTTGAATAAAATTTAAAAATACCCATAGAACTCAGCACCTGAATTGTTAAATTACTGTGCAAAAACTATTGGCAGATCTCACTATGTGGCCGCGGAACCGCCGCAGAAGCCATGCTTCTGCCGCGGTTCCGCCGCCGTTTCGCCATATCACATGATAATTTTTGCATCGTAATTCATAGATTTTCCTGCTGAATTTTTTAAGCATTTTTAATGTGGAAAAATCCCAGTTTTTAGAAAAAGTCCAGAGAGCATGTTTCGGGTTAGGGTTTTGATTCGATCGGACTTCAAACTCCGTCTACGCTTCGCCTAAGGCTCTAGCTAGGCTCTGATACCACTGTAGGGTTCCTCAGCAACTACTTTTTACGCATGCCCCCTCACGAGGACTACAACCCGCCGGAACACCTTCCGGTCTCGGGACACCCTGGAAGTAAGAGCCTATGCTTCGCCACACTGTCACACAGTGAGAACCCCCCATAGGTCGACATCTAATGCCTAGTAGCTCTGATACCACTGTAGGGTTCCTAGGCACTCTAATAAGGTCTCACAAGGCATCAACCATACCAATTTCAAAAATTACAAGTGCCGAGAAACCCTAATACGGATCGTTAACTAGATTTTAGGCGAAAGATGCAACTAGTAAACTACTTTACTAAAAGAACGGAAATACAACCTTTGTAGATCCGGTCCTCCACCTCCATAGCTCCGCAATGAACTCTCCTCGCTGTCCAAATGGAATCCCGGGCTCTAGCGTCGGCTTCATCGGAGAAATGGGCGGGCAAGGTCGTCGGCTTCGTGCCGAAGATGATCTACGTCGAGGCATCACAAGATCAAGCTCCTACTTCACCAAGTCATGAAACTTGTGAAGAAAACACACTCTACTACTTGGTAAGAGGTAGAGGATGAAGAAATAGGAGGTGGGTTCACTTTAGAATTGGATTTCTCACTCATTTGCAAGAGTTGCCATTGATGAAGTAAGCTTTCTTCATCTTTGAAGAAGAAGAAGAATATGAAGATATTATGATAAGTTATTTTAAAAAAGAAAATAATAAGAATACTTATCATATATCAACCATGGTCAAGTGTAGAGAATAAATCATGGTTGGTGGGAATAGTTAGGGTTTAGCATGGAGACAAAATGGTCACTTAGTCAAAGCTTCATGAAGCTACAATATGAAACAAAGTTAGCCACCATTTTCTTTTTATGCTTTTCATTTTCCAAAAAGAATAAATAAATAAATAAATAAATAAGAAAATGAAAACCCTAACCAATCTACAACCATGGTTTAATCTTCACACAAACCCTAGTGAGCATGTATCATCAAACATGATACAAACTTGTGTACAAAAGTATATCACATATACAATGTGCACAATCCAAGTGAGAAAACCATTTAAAAGTGAACCGATACTGGTTAATGCAAAGTAATATATCAAATATATAATTATACATTAAATCATTAAATCAACAATTGATTCAATGATCCGGTCATGTCGCACATAACCGACTAGTATCAATAGTAACAACTTATCGAATCAACACTTGGTCCGACAACCCGGCTATAACGCATATAACCGATCAATGTTATATATCACGAGAATCGAATACAGTATTACATACTTGTATCATTCTCGGTCCCGCACATATCTCATATGCGCTCCTATTTCGTTTCGCTTGAGCTAGGAAACCTCTGTGTAGGACTCTAAAGACTCGTCAATACGCCGGTAGCAGATGATGATCATATCAAGCACCCACAAGCCGCAAGCGGTCTGCTAAACGTAACGGCCACCCGGGTATTGAGCGATCAGAAGATCGACGAGCAAGCCCGCTCACACTCCAGTGAATCCAACCAGTAACACTTACCGTACAGTCCGGTCTCGTCGTCTGATATGTCGCATATCTCGCCTAGGGGTGGTAAACGTCAGACCCCAATAGCTTGATAAGTCGTGTCAATATGAGGTCTATAACCATTCGAGAAACTACTGGTAACACTTACCAGTAAATCTCAGCAACCCTGGCCAGGGATTTCCGGTTATAACCAATCGAACACAGCGCAACATCAACTCCCTATACCAGGAGAGACGAATCCCCTCCTATCGCTCATTGCCTCCATGTGATTCGAGACTGTACCCAAAAACCACCGTTTTGCACGCCCTCTTGGACGTGGTAAGATGGAAATCAAAGCACAGTGGGAACCACACAAGACTCTATGACGATCTCGGGTCAACAGACTACTCTGTACCAGTGTCACCAGAGAACTGCCATCTGACGTAAGGTATAATACCATCTGGGAGTTCTCGGCGAGTCCGTCCAGTGTACCCAGTCTCTACTGAGCACCCGTATATCTCCTCTGATGTCAAACACCAATGGATATGGGATCATCCATCGCCCATCTGTATGGGTCGAGAAGGTACACGCTAGTCTACTCTGGTATATCGATGCCCCGTCTCGATACACCCACGACTAGGGACTTTGAAGGATGTACTTATGGACTACCATGTCCCCACTAGTATGATCCGCATCATAGTCCAGGTAGTCAAGTACACATCCTAAGGGCTTTACCAACATGTAACAGAGAGACAATCAGTATTATGTTAAGGTAAAGAGTAACCAGATAGCATACTATCATGTCGAGCAAGAAAGTCCTCCCTATATATGTCCCAGCATCCACTACAATATACATCCAATGTACAGTAATGGCCTCTAGGGCATACATATAACTAACAATAGCAGTGTCAAGTCAACAGACTATGTTGTACTCATGTCACCTGGGAACTGCTACCTGACGATATGTATAATACCAACCAACAGTTCGCCACGAGTCCGTCCAGTGTAACTCATAACCCAATGAGAACCTACATACTATCTCCAGTACGACGTACTAATGGCTGTGGGACAGACCATCTCCCATGCTGGGATGAGAAGCGTATACACCAGTCTACTCTGGAGTATCGATACCCTGTCTTGATAATCCTACGACTATGGACCTGTATAAGGATGCGATTATAGACTACCCAGCCCCCACTAGTGTGACTGTCATCACAACGCTGGTAGTCAAGCAAACATCCGAAGGGCTCTATCAATATGTATTAGCGTTACGCTAAAAGAAACATATACACATATTAAGATAGAAACAAACCAAGTAGCATACTACCATATTAAGTAAGACTGTTATAAAATCCGTGTATATCTCAAACTTTCAAAATGTAATATACAAACTAGCTATACAATAATGGCCTCTAGGGCATATATCACTAACAGAATGTGGATTATAGCTCTTGGAGGAAATTTGGGTTTCCCTCTACTGACCCTTGTCCTTCCATTGATCTCTATTTGTCTCAAGCTCTTAACAAAACGATTATTAACGAATCTTAAATCGTGGTTGTGATCATCATGAATTGATGGCGCGCCTGATAAGAGAGTTAATATTCATTCTGCTAAAATTTATAAAAATTAAAACTTTAAAAAGAATTTAAGTTATAGTTTCATCCATTATTCTACCATATCTTACAAAACCTAGCATGCAAGAATTTAGCCGCTCATGAATATTAGCGTAGTAGAAAAAATGTGAAAAAATGGAACCCATAATTAAAATTAAAAATGTAGAAAGTAATTGCAGAATGTAATGCGGAAAGTAAACACGGAAAGGAATTGCGGAAAGTAAATGCAAAAAAATTAAATAAAAAACTATCTTTATTGATTTACTAGTGCATTACAAAAGTTATTCGCTGAAAATATAATTTACAAAACCCTAGTTTGCTCGCTAGATCTTAATCGATCGATGAATAGATAGTTCGATGATATATTTTATTGATGATAAATGCTCTCAGTCATTTTATAGGCTCTGGAATGTGAAACTCTAGATGTCATGTCGAACTGTGTGAAATTACAATCAAGACCCTGAGATTTCAAATCATACGGCCACCAGAAGACCGTACTTTCGCTGCCTATATAGCCCTTTGACCGCGGATCCGCCGCCGTTTGGTGGGATTGAGCTTCCAAATTTCTCGTGGCTTCTTTTCTCAATATTTGGAGGTCTTTCTGATAAAAAGATTCTGAAAATATATCTCTTAGTCTCTGCCGTTGCGAGATTCTTCGATTTTCTCATAATATTCGTCAGATTTGGTTTAGTGAATCGATATGATGTGGATCTCCTACCTATAGTTCAGACCTGAGCTGATCTTATTATAATACCCGCACAATATCTCAAATCATCTTGTTAGTAGCACTTGTTTTATTTGAGATATTATTCTAACCAATTAATTGATATGAGGTTAGGAATATTTGATATGATATGCATATTTTAATAATTAATAATCTCATGGATATTTTATTTAAATATGATATGCATATATTTTCCCTAATTATATTAATTATAAATGAAGAAATATAGGACAATAATTGTTTTACAAATAAACCCATGTATGTTCTTTATTTACAATTAACACTTTTTAGTAGTTAGTAATAATATGTGCAATAAATTTGATTAATCATTGGGCTGGCCCAAATGGCCCGTCCAATCAAACGGGTAGGTCTAGGGGTCGGCCGACCTGAGCCGTTATGAGAAGCAAGTTCAAGTCGGACTCGAGCTCCATGATAGGATCAGCCTAGGAAGTGGTCAAATTCTATTAAGGGTTCAGGTCCAATGCAATCTCTGCCTGTTTGCCCCTCCACCTATATATACAATAGGTAGAGGCCATGGTTTATAACTAATGATCAAAATGGATCTAGTGAACGGCCTTGCTAACAATGAGAAATCTATGAGAGCATGCAACCTATGGAAAACTAGGGTTTTAAGGTTCTTGATCGTCTTCCTCAAAACCTATTGCAGCCGCGGTGGATTAAGAGACTTTCCGAGTAATACCGTGAGTGATCCTCGTACGGTCATTTGAAGAAGAAGACGAGTATGAATCAACGGTCCAACAGTATTTCAGGTGATCTCTACAAAAGTATGCAGATCTTAGTACTTGTAGCATACTAATTGATATTTGCTTCCGCTGTTATATGAGATTCTCTTGCGGATCGAATCTACATGAATTGATGATCGCTCCACCATAATCCTACATACATAAAGCCACCCAACAACTTAGAGCTTGTATCCTCGCTGTCATATATCAGATCTTCAAACATCAAATTCTTAGATTTATATATTGGCACAATAATTTTCTCAATTACCAGCATAATTGGACTTCTCTGAAGAGAAACATCTTAAACTTGCACGAAACATTTCTCTTCTCCAAATATCACCACTACTAAATAAAACTCTCCCAACACCTAAGCCATAGATTTTACATTAACATAATTTTAGCATCTAATTCCCATAGATGTCTAGCTCCAAGAAATCATCGCTTTTGTCCAGATCTTCGCTATCGACATCGGTATCGGAGTCGATATTAGCATCTTGCGATACAATTGGTTTCTTTTGAAGAGACGGAGGAATAAATGGCAGTCTTCTTGCCTCCTCAATTATCCGCATAATCTCGCCTACGGTTTGAGTGGGCTTGTTGCGCTCGTATCTTGTTCTTTCGCCCTCGATGAGGTCTCTAGGCATGTTCCTTAAGAACCAAGGGTGTTGTTTTATCTCTTGGATTGTGATTCTCTGAGGGGCAAATAGGGTATGCAACCGAAAATTGAGAAATGAAGAATATATAATGGCTAAATTTCACTAATTAACCATGAAGTATTAGTGTATGTAGATAAATACCATAAACTTTATATAATGCAAGATGTTGCAGAGACTGGTCGACAAGGAGATGTATGCGCATCGGATGTGTATCGGATCCGAAGCCATATCAGATTCTTTTGGACTTCTCGAGAATAAATGTGGGACTCTTTTTGGCATGTTATAAAATGTTATATTGTATTTTTAGATGTATCAACCATGTATCAATGACTTAAAACAGTAGCAATCTACACACCAACACTAACAAGTTAGTTCTGTTCTTAGTTTAGATTTGCTATAATGATGATTGTTTGATTTTAACTTATATATATTTAAACGACAAAAGATTAGTGAATCCCATCGTGTTCTATCCCATGTTTTTGGGAAATGGCGTATCGACGAATCTGACTAGTATAATGTCCTGTATCCATACCTAAATTCATGCCACTTAGACCATAACAATAAATTACAGTTGAAAAATGGTGCAAGTTTGTGTTATTTATGTGTAATTAACTATGTTCATGGCATTTATTTGCGACTTTACAAAGTTTATGGTACAAATCTTCAAAATGCAGAAAGTTCATGGTATTTTACTGAATTTATCATCGATAAGTTTGTGTGAGAGATAGAGAAAGCGCTAACCTTGTATGGGTTGGCTACAAAAATTCGGGAGAGAAGGTGCTTGCAAGCCGGGGACACTCGTACATAATCGGGGATATAGTATTGAACACTACATATTTTCTGTTGAAGAGTTACAAACTCATTAGCGACATCATCATTTGTAACATTAGCATACATCAAAGTTAACTCTAGCCTAGACCAAAACTTAAAAACACAATCATCTCGAGCTTTAGTTTAAATGAATGGAATGAAGAACTTACACCAATCGTCTTCCTGAAATTTCTAGGATCCGCTGGATCCTCGAACGGGTAAGCTCCCACCAACATCACATATAACGTGACACCGCAAGACCAAACATCCGCGTTCTGGAAAAGAAAACATGATCACCATTGTTGATTGAATCTTATAATGAAACTTTTTTTTGTTAATTGATTGTAGAAATTTAATTTGCACAATATTGAACTACCTGATTAATTTGCATAGAATACTTCATAAAAATGAATAGAATTAGAATACCTTGCCATTATACTCTCTTCGTGAAAGAATCTCTGGCGCTATGTAAGCTGGAGTCCCTACTGTAGATTTCGGGCATGAATGTAATAAACCAGACTGCATCCGGAAAATCACGAAATGAAAAATAACAAATTAGTCCTAATTCACTGCTCAAAGAATATATTTATTGACAGGAATTGGCTCTAATGAATCGGCGGGTACCTTTGAATAACCAAAGTCGCATATCTTAAGGCGTGGAATCGGGCTTCCGTCCAAAAGAGTGTTCTCCAGTTTGAGATCGCGGTGACAGATTTCCTATAACAAAATCAAATTGAAATGTGAATTTTTTTTTGTTATCACTATTTTAACTTCATGAATCACATTAAACATGCACATACCATTGAGTGGCAGTAACTGACTCCAGATATCAGCTGTTGAAAGAAATATCTTGCCTGTTGAAAAAAAGCGGCATAAAATCAATGAAAGATGAAAATCTTGTATAGAAAACTTAATTAAGTATAAACTAATTACCTCGTCCTCGCTGAATCGACCAGCCATTAGGATTCTATCAAAGAGTTCACCTCCAGCAGCGTATTCCATGACTATAGCAAGATGAGTCGGTGTCAATAAAACCTGCACAATTTATTTTAAAAGCTTTTATAATATTGCCATGTTCCAAAAGTATGTGAGTTATCACTATGTAAATCGTAAGTAGATGAATATCGAAATTATTTTCAAGGAAAATTATTGAAGCATAACAGTAGACACAAGAAATATTGGTAATTTTCGTACACATCTCATCATTTATTTTTTTTATGCGACCCCTTCGGGAATCGAACAAGCAACGGAAATCCTGGTTTATAACTGAAAAATCTATCGAATATTTAACGATCAAAACCTGAAAAATGAAAAGAAGCTTACTGCTTACCTCCTTAAACCGAATAATATTGGGATGTCTTAATACACTGTGGTTGATAATCTCCCTCATCACATTCTCATCAATCTGAATTCGACAGCCATTTCAAAATTAGAACTTTAATTTAAGCAGAACTGTGTATACAATAAAAATAAACTGAAATTAATTTAATTAGCACAACTATGTTCTAATTCATATAGAAGGACCACAACATGCCAACAATTTAGTGAAAAATCTCCTTCTCATATTATAATAATGACATATATTGTATGGTTTTAGAGATATAAGGTGGCAAGTTCAAGGCTTAGAATATAATATTTCCGAATATAAAAACATATCGAGCAACCCTCGATGCCACTTCAGAGTTATGGTGCAGCGGCATGACTTTAATTGGTTTCGGAGCATCCCGTGTTCAAATCCCACTGAGTGTGCATTTTATAGCGGATACAAAAACACCATGGCATGAAAGCTAAGATTTCGGCCCAAAAGGAGGAGTGAGTATCATATGTTTAGCTTAAAAAGAACATTGACATAAACCGTAAGCTCCAAGTTTATCACATAGCTTTAAAATCAGGGTTCTTTATCTATAAAGACCAATACAAAATAACATCAAAGTGTCATAAAATAAAAATATATTCCTCGACACTCGTCATAAGTTTGAGTTTTGATGCAAGGGCAGGAGCATTTCAAGACGGTATCAAAGGTCTTGGCCTAAAAAGGACTTCAACAGTTCAAGATGGTATCAAAGGTCTTGGCCTAAAAATGACTTCAACAGTTCAACCTGTTGGAGCATGTTAAAATATAAAACTAAGGTAAATTCCACAAAACTACCCTTAGTTATCAAGGTATTTTAATATAACTTAAACTAAGGTTTTTCAAGGGATTTTTTTCACTAAAATACCCTCTAAAGTAGCACTTAAGGTATTTTGCTGGAATTAAAAAACCAAGGTACAATAATGAAAAATCATGATAGTTAAGGATATTTTAGTGTAACTTACCCTATAAAAATATATTTCCCAACCATCATCACCGCCTCCCAGTTTTGATGCATTGGTTGAGACATTTAAAGACAAAAATGTTCACAAGATTCTTTCTCTCTAGAGACCAATAGAAACTTTAAAAAACAAAGACAAGCAAGTTGCAATATTCTTAACACCAAATGCAATTAATCAGCCATAAAACCCATTGATAAAAATATAGAATCGGATCAAAATAAATCCAACAAACCCCACAAAATATTTTTTTTGTCATTTTTTTTTGGACAGAGATTAATGCATACCTTCCTTCCTCTCTCAATGTATTTGACAGCAAGAAGCTCCTTGGTCCTCTTGTCTCTAACCAACCTTGCCACCCCAAAGTTCCCTGCCCCCAACTCCTTCAATGGTTCATACCTCCCCTCCATCTCTCTCTCTCTCTAGAATTAATCACACCACGAAGAAAACCACAACAACACTATTTATAATGCAATTCTTTATTCTCTTTTGTCCCGATAAAATAAATAAAAAATGATTTGCATTGGACACGTAAGGGGGAGCGTAGATGGGTAGTGGGGCCCATGCATTGGATGTAAAAGTCTAAGGTTTCTTAATTGGAGGAGGGGGTTTTGCCAACCTTTATAGGCAAAATTACCTACGTGGCTTAATGTGTGTCGATGTGGTTTTGGTCAATGTTCAGATATCATAATCTAAACATAAATACATTACACATTTGCTTATTCTCCTTTGGTCGGTCGTTTTATGTCAAGCTCAAAAGATACTAGAACATGGAGACCAAGAGGATGAAGTATGAAGGCTGCATTCGGATCTGGACAGATACAGATAAGCATATATGATACGGTTTCAGTAAAAGTATCCATATACAAGTTCAGATATCTGGACATATGAAGTCGGAATTTGATACAGATAGTGATATCTGCAGACACGTAAATGAAATAATATCATTTTAATTTTATTTTTTAGTTAGTTATGCTTATATAAACTATGCGTTTTTGCTTATTTTATATATTATGCATTTACAAGAATATTGACATATTATCTCATCATTTTCGTATTCTCATATCCACTCCATATTCAATCTGTATGCAATCGTAAGTGTAAGTGAGTTTAACGAGAGTTTTAAAAACTCTCGGATTTAATGTTATACTATTTGTCGCCTCGAATTCATCATTGATTTAAAGCTGCAGAAGGATACTTTGTTGATATTGTGGAGTTTCTTCCTTGAGCCGGCTCAACATGAATGTTGAGCCGGCTCATAGCAACAACGAAGAACTGGGTTCTCCTGGCACATGTTGAGACGACTCAAAGGATGTTGAGCCGGCTCATAGCAACAACGAAGATATTGTCTTTCCAGGCGCATGTTGAGCCGGCTCAAGCGATGTTGAGCCAGATCTTCGGCACAGATGCGGGTTATGCAAACCGGATCTATTCTTTCCAAACACCGTTTAAATCCTATTTTGTATAGAATTAGGATTTTCCTATATATAGGGATCTCTCATATGATTAAATCAAAAGGCTATTATTGATCATTGTATAGAGAGAGGCTAACGGATAAGATCTAGAGAGATTTGAGAGAATTCTCCGAGGGTTGCTTGGTGTAAACTTGATTCAAGATCTAGTAGAACTTTGCAAATTCCGTTCTGCCGGAAACTAGCCATACGGTGGATGAATCTCGATAACAAATCCCTCTATCTCTTTTGGTTAGTGATTATTTTCTTATTCTCGCACTTTATTATCATTTTGTTTTTCGTTGTTAATTGCGTGATTTGTTGCATCGTAAGTATTGTTCCGTAGATCGATTTTCTCCCAACAACTGATATCAGAGCTTAGGGCTTGACGCATGATACCAACAACAGGTATCAGAGCGAGATTAGGAAACTTAGACATTTTTTCAATTCTATAATTTAAATATAGGATGGGTAACAACGCTTGTGTCCTCTTCCTAATCTATTAAAATCGTAATTTTGAAGGCATTGAATCAGATCGAAGGAGAAGTTGGATTTGCTGCGACATAGAGGAAAGATGGAGGCGGATAAAATACGGATCGAAAAATTCAATAGTCACAATTATGGTTGGTGGCGCATGCAGATGTAGGACTACCTATACTAAAAGGATTTGTATCTTCCGTTGCTAGGCGAAAAGACCGCAAAGATGACCAATGAAACATGGAATCTTTTGGATAGAAAAGCCTTGACGACGATAAGACTACCGTTGACTCCGCAGGTGGCCTTTAATATCTCAAAAGAGAAGACAACCATGTCGCTAATGACGACGTTAGCGAAGTTGTATGAGAAGCCTTCGATATCAAACAAAATATTCTTGAAGAAGAAGCTTTTCAATATGAAAATGGCAGAGAATGGTTCAGTGCCAGAGCACCTGAATGAGTTCAACAGCGTGACGAGCCAATTAGAATCCGTTTCAATCGTTTTTGAAGACGATATTCGAGCCATTTTATTTCTTTGTTCGTTGCCAGAGAGTTGGGAAAACTTCATGATGGCGGTAAGCAACTCTATCTCAGGGACTCTCACGTTTAATGATACGGTGATTTGCATATTAAACGATGGGATCAGGAGAAAGGCTGTGAGTGGGAGTTCGGGAACTTCTGCACTTTTAGTGGATGTTCACCGTCGAAAGACAGAGACCGAGACGTTGTGACGTCTCGCCTGAATTTGAGAGCAGACGCTATTTGGACTTCTCCATCCACCTCTCCGAAAATACCAAGTTGATTTATGTCACCATATATCAGAGATTTGGACAGATGCGGCCGTTGTAGCAGACTTTATCAGATTCCTCCTCATTTGTGAGGGTTTTTTTATTGTGGGGATGTTCTTCTCTGCAGGCGCAAGCCCTGCAGTTAATTACGTTATCACGTTGCGATAACCACTTTCTCTTGCTCCAGCAGTTCACCTCGTGTCGTGTGTATTTTTGTTTATTTTGGTTGCCCGTAGATTGTATACAGAGACTAGTTTATGTCGTTGCTCATAGGGCGCGGATTAGTCCAAATCCATATATTTTAGATTTGGGATTTTGAACTTAAGTTATATTTTTTCTTTAGTTCAAAAATATTTTGTTTAGTTTAAGGACCGTTAGTCTAGTTTGAGATTAAGATCAACTTAAACATATGAGCGTTTAGGCCCAATTTATTTTTAACTAAGGATGCATCGGTCTTGTTTGAGATTAAGAGGACCTTAGCAATATTGTAAGAATCCTTAAATTTTATTAAGGTCCAACAACAGAACATTTGGGCTCAACTGCAAGAGACTTAGCCAATTTAGGCTTAGTCTGCTTAGTTTTTTTGTTCAAAAGTATTAAGCACTTATTTGGGCTCTTATTTGTTTAGCCCTCCCTTTTTATGCAAATGAGCTAAGCACTTGTTTGACGCTCTGGCGCTCACATGGGTATCATGTGAAGCCTTCAGTTATGGGCGCTGCCCAATTAGTGCTAAGCACTCAGTTATATATAATGCTAAGCACTTTTTTATATGACGTCTACGTGAGGAGCATGTGCAGCGCTGGGCACTGCCCAATCAGTGCTAAGCACTCGGTTGTTTTGGTTGTATATGAAGTTCTAAGCACTTTTGTGTAGCGCCCACACGAGGAGCACGCGAGACGCTGGGCGCTGCCCAATCAGTGCTAAACACTCAACCGTTTTGGCTATATATGAAGTGCTAAGCACTTTTGTGTGATGTTCATATCAGATTATACCGTCCAATTTTTATCACATTGCATATCGGTAGGTACTCTTGAGTCGTGTTTGCTAGTCAATTGCAGGATACAGGTTCTCGGCTCTAAACGGTGAAATTCATGGAAAAACACGTCAAAACCCTGGTTCCTGCCAACCACAGATAAAACACGGGTCTCCGCACTCTATCCGTATGTTGCCGCACACCAGTTTAAAAGACAAAATGGCAAATCAATGTCATTTTCATGCACAAGGCTCAATGGCAACACAAGATCCAAGAAATCTACGCGGAGCTCAAGAAAATCATGGCAAAAAGATCCACATCCAATCACCTTTTGGTTTACTAAAATTCTGGAAGAAATATGGAAAGATTATGAGAAAAATCATATACCAGACTGATGGACATAAAAGACCAGGGAAGCACACAAAGTACGAGGGGCTAACTCCTCTAGATGGTCGCGGATCCGCGGCCAATAGGGGGTCTAGGCCGCGGATCCGCGGCCGTACTGGCTCCTCAGAGGGAGTGTTTTTGGGGGCAGATTGGTCATTCCATTTTAGTTCTGAATGTTGCCCTAGGTTTTCATTTTCCAGCCTATAAATAGCCCAGAACCTTGTGAAGCCAAGGGTGCTTAATCTTGTATTTTAGGTTTTAGAATACTTGTTGTTCTTCTTCCTCTTCTCATCTCTTCTCCATTAAAAAACTTGTAGTGAGATTTTGTGAGTGAAGAATGATGAATAAAGAAGTTCTTTTTGTTATTATACTTGTCTTGCTCTTGTTATGTTAATTGCTTATAATCTTCAATTGATAATTTAGTTGTTGTTATTTATTGTTGTTTCTTTCTTATTCTCTTTTCCTTTATCCTTAAACAACCATGATGCTTACGTTTGATCCTTGCCAAGGTGAGGTCGCAAATAGCTAGTTGTTATCTTCTAATCTCCTTCTTTCTATCTTCCTCATTTGTTTTATTTTTCGTTCTCCTTGTAATGGGTGAGTAGTTTCCATACTTGTTAGGGTAGGATAAGGGAAGTTTGAGAGAAGGAAATCTCTCTCACTCTTTCCTTGCCCAACATCTTAAATCGAACTCCCGTTAATTGAACCACAATCCGCTCCCTATGGCACCCTATCCTACATGATAGCGGTGATTCCGTAGTGAGACCGGTTGTGGTTGAATTAACCGGAGGTTAAGGCTAAGAGCCAAGAACGGACGGACAAGCACCAAACGGAAGAACTTATGCATTGGAAAGCCTAGCTTATACTCGCAAGTTCCTTCCTAGTCGTGCTAATCCCCGTTGTTGCCGATTACCGTAACACCGATATTAAGAGTGGCAACGAAAGAAATGAGCGATTCCTAACTCAAACTAACATAATCCTAACCCTAACAAGCTCTCTTTACATATTATTTAACACTTAGTTAATCACAAACAAATCTGGACTTTTGGACTTAACTCGTTAAAGCACATAGAAAAAGATTCCCATCTCCCTGCGGACGACCCGTACTCAACCGGCTAGCTACAAGCGAAACCGTTTTGATTGCGGTAATTAACAAAACTTGAACACGCAAAAACTCTACCAATCAAATGGCGCCGTTGCCGGGGAGACGGTAGTTTATTTCTTTGTGTAATTTCGGGTTAATTTGTGAATATAAAGCTAACCGGAAAAAAAAAATTATACATTGTAAAAAAATCATCTTATTATTTTTGATTAGTTTTTGTGCAAGTGTGCAGGATTAAACGAAGTTCAAGTTCAGTGCCAAAGACGTGGGAAGTTAGAACCATATTTCGCGGCTACACCGCGACGGATCAAGACGGGGCTAAAGGTCTACTGTAAAAATCTGGAGCAGCTACATTGAGTAAATCAAGATTCAGGAAATCCAGATAAGCAGAGGACAACCAAGGAAGCACCGACAAGAAAAATCAAGCAGCAAGGTCAACAAACCGCCACGGAACTGCGGCATAAGGAGGCTTAGGCCGCGGAACCGCGGCCGTTTGGTGCCTTCAGGGTGCCAAAATTTTTGTGAGTTTTTTCTCTTCTCTCCCCCACTCCTCTGAACTCCACTGAACTGTGTTTTCTGCAGCATTCTTTGCGCAAATTCTCTTCCTCCTTCCAATAAACTGTTTTTGTGCAGAATTCTTTGCGCCGCGCTAAAATAAAAATTGTTTGCAGTTGATTTGTTACTGCTTTGCATTTATTAATACGGATTTTAAGGGGCTTGAAACCAATTCAAATTGGGTGGGGATTTCATCACCCTTCCCAGGACCCCGGAAATCACAAAAATCATATGCATTGACCATTGTTAATTAAAAAATACTAGACTCAGCCCTAAGGACTTCGCGCTCAATAGGACAGAGGACTAGTTATAGGCATCGGCCGTTTATCCTATCCTGACTTTTGCGGTATCTAGGCAAGTGTGTCCAAAGCAAATGGTTACTTAATTAGGACCACTACTTACGTAGTGGGGAGCCTCCCACTTACCTGGTACTTACCTGGCCGCAATTGTTGGAGAAGAGGAGGTTTGAGGTCCTGTTTCTAGCCCTTTGGAACAGTTAGGAGCTGTCTAGCTGACCTAGGTGACCCTAGATCTAGGTGTGATTGTGCATATTTTGTTTGTGATTGCTTGAAGCCGTAAATCCGTACATATTTCTGTAAAGCTCTTTCTAAAAAAAAAAAAATCAAAAACTTTTATAAAAACTTGCTCTCTGTCGCCAAAATCCCATTTTTCACCCACCACCCATCGTATTTCTCCATTGACGTTTTCTTACCCTCATCTTCTCCGCTTTGACTATACTAAACTCGTTTAGTGTATGTCCGCTTGGACTCGGGACACTAGCGCCGGCCTAGTCTGCGTTACGTTAGTCGCTACCGACTACGCGATCGACCCAGACGTCGAAACTCCGTCCACGCCTCTTTCACCCTTACCTTTGCCGGCCAACTCCGACGTTGACCGGAATTCTGTTCATACATCTTCACCTTCACCTTCACCAACCTCTTCTTCCGCAATGTCAGGATTTAACGCAAACATCTCTTTGACTCCCCCGGGATTGACTCCACTTCCTATGGAGGCAAATAACCCACCACCACCGCCTATTGTAGCGCCGCAGCGAATCGCGCTCCAGGATCGCTTCTATCCCACCTGTTCTGCACTTCCCACCTGCCTTTCTCTTCCACCGGCCAATGGGGATAACTTTGAAATTAAGCCCCACTTCATCAACATGCTTCCGCGATTTCATGGGCTTGAATCTGAAGATGCCTATATCTTCATCAATAAGTTCCAAAATGTTTGTGCTATGATGAAAACCACCCAGCTGTCGGACGATGCTATACGGCTACGGGTCATTCCGTTCACTTTATGCGATCTTGCTGAAAAATGGCTGTATAGCACCGCTTCCCACTCCATAACCAGTTGGGACGAGTTTGTAAAAGCGTTTCTCAAGAAATTTTATCCGAATCATAAAACCGCAAGGATCCGTAACGAAATCAACCAATTCTCTCAGCTTCCTTCTGAACCCTTCTGGAAGTGCTTTGACCGGTATAAAGACCTTCTTGTTCAGTGTCCTCACCATGGTATCGAGAGATGGCAACTTTGCCAAACCTTATACGAGGGCCTGAACCCAGCAACCAAGCAGTTGTTGGAAACCATTTGTCAGGGCCACTTCCTATCGAAATCTGATGAGGAAGCGTGGCAATTCTTCGACGACCTTGCGGAGCAAACGCTACAATGGGAGAGCACCAGACCGACTTCTTCTTCTTCTACCTCCACTTCTACCGGTCAGTCTAGGGTAGGAATTCACCAACTTGATGTCTCTATTGCGATGAAAGTTGAAATGGCTGCAATAACGAGAAAGCTTGAAACGATAGAGAGCAAATTTTCTTCTCCTGCTCCTACCCCTGTTCTTCCCCTTCGTACCATTTGCGCTTGTTATTCCGATCCTTCTCACTTAACCAAAGAGTGTCCTTACAATCCACCATCTCAAGGACAGGATCAGGTTAATGCTGCATTTCAGCAAAGACCGAGGAATGATCCATACTCTTCCACCTACAATCCCGGTTGGAGGAGCCACCCTAATTTCGCCTGGAATCAGAATCAGAATCAATTCCAAGGCAACAATTTCCAGAGGCCACCTCCTCCGCAACAACAACCGCAACAACAAACTCAACATCAGTTTCAGCAGCCCTTCCAACCCCAACCTTTTCAAAATCAGACGAACAACTTTGCACCCAACAATTCTTTTCCCCAAAACAACTTTGTTCCGTCAAACAACGATAAGGTTTCCTCGCTCGAACGAAGTCTGGAGGCGTTCGTTAAACAGTTGACACAATCCACTGCCAACATCCAGTCTTCCATTCAGTCCTTGGTGCAACACACTGCCGCTCACGGGCAAAGCATCAAAACCATCGAAGCCCAGATAGCACAACTGAATGCGGCCTTAAGCGAGCGAGAGAAGGGGAAGCTCCCGTCCCAGGCACTCCCTAATCCCGGTCACCCACATAATGTACATGTTTCTCTTGAACAACATAACCATAATGTGAGTGCCGTAACCACATTGAGATCGGGAAGGATGCTGCAAAACAACATTGGCACACGGATCAACGATGACACCCCGGCCACTTTTTCTTCTTCTTCTTCGTCTTCTGAGCCTATTCTCCATTCTTCAAAAGGCTCTTCCTCTTCTTCTGCTTTGAACGGACCCACTTCTCACTCCACGAAAACACTAGCTCTGGGATCCGTTCCAGCTCCACAATCTCCTCCACAAGCGTTGGACTCAACCACTTTTAAAAACGTTCCATTTCCAAACCGGTTGAGGTCCAATAAACAAAATCCACAAATGGAGAAGATTCTGGAGTTATTTAAGCAGGATAACATTAACATTCCTCTTTTAGATGCTGTCCAACAAGTCCCGTCCTACGCGAAAATCTTGAAGGACTTGTGCACGAAAAAGAGAAAGTCTCAGGTACCCAAGAAAGTTTTCTTGGCTAGTGTTGTGAGTGATGCTCTTACCCAATCTTTACCACAAAAACGGAAGGACCCTGGCTGTCCTACGATTTCTATTACCATTGGAGATAAGAACATCAACCGCGCACTATTAGATCTTGGTGCCAGTGTTAACCTGCTTCCGTACTCAGTATACGAGCAATTAGGCGTAGGAGAGCTGAAACCCACACACTGTACTCTCCAAATGGCTGACCGATCGATCACCCATCCTAGGGGTGAGCTAGAGGATGTGTTAATCAAAGTCGGGGGCTTCATATTCCCCGTTGACTTCATTGTATTAGACACACAGCCTGTAGCTAACCCCCGGAATCAAATTCCGGTGATACTCGGTCGCCCATTCCTTGCAACCTCAAATGCTGTGATCAATTGTCGCAATGGTTCGATGAACCTCTCTTTTGGAAACATGACAATTGAACTCAACATTTTTAGGTTGGGGAATCAGCCCTCCGAACCTAATGCTCATATACTGGACGTTTGCTCAATCCAGGAGATCACCCCTGAAGAGTGTGAATTCGAGGAGTTTTTGTTCGATCACGATAACCTTAACTTCACTAGTGCGTTCCTCTTCGAACCTGCTGCTGTTTCTGCGCCCGACAACGACTACGAGTGTTTCACGTTCTCGAACGATCTTAGCCGCTCACAACCCGAGTTTGAATCCTTCGAATTTCCGGATGAGTTACCTGAACCATCCAACTCGGTCGCTTACACTCGTTTTGAACCTTTGCTGGAATCTTTTGAGTTCGAGACCTTTTCACCAATCTTGCCTTCAATCGTTTCACCTCCAACGCTCGAACTCAAGCCTTTTCCATCTCACCTTAAGTACGCTTACTTGGGTGAGAACGAGACCCTCCCTGTCATCATCTCGGCTTCTCTAGCTCTAGAGCAAGAGAAAACCCTTCTTGCGGTCTTCCACAGTAATAGGCAAGCTTTTGGCTAGTCCATAGCGGACATCAAGGGGATTAGTCCCCTGATCGTTGAACATCACATTCATCTGATGGATGATGCCAAACCAGCCAGAGATCCACAAAGGCGACTCAATCCAGTCATGAAGGAGGTTGTGAAAAAGGAAATCGTGAAGTGTCTGGATAGTGGTATCATTTACCCTATCTCTGATAGCCAGTGGGTTAGCCCTATTCACGTTGTCCCCAAGAAATCAGGCATAACGGTCATCACTAATGAGGCGAACGAGTTAATCCCTACTCGCACCCAAACTGGGTGGCGAGTATGCATCGATTACAGAAAACTCAACGCCGCAACTCGGAAGGACCACTTTCCGCTACCTTTCATTGACCAAATGATTGAACGATTGGCCGGACATGAGTACTACTGCTTTCTTGATGGCTACTCCGGCTATAATCAGATTCCCATCGCCAAAAAAGACCAGGACAAGACCACATTCACTTGTCCTTTCGGCACGTTTGCATATCGTCGCATGCCCTTTGGGTTATGCAATGCGCCCGCTACCTTCCAGCGATGTATGATGGGAATCTTTTCAGACATGGTGGAAAAATTTCTGGAGATCTTCATGGACGATTTCTCCATCTTCGGCGATTCCTTCAACGAGTGTTTGCTGCATCTTGACGCTGTCCTTACCCGATGTAAGGACAAGAACCTCACTTTGAATTGGGAGAAATGCCACTTCATGGTGCGCGAAGGTATTGTCTTAGGACATATCATCTCGCAAAATGGCATAGAGGTTGACAAAGCAAAGATTGAGGTCATTTCCAATCTCCCTCCTCCCAGATGCGTCAGAGACATCCGAGCCTTCCTTGGCCATGCCGGTTTCTATAGACGGTTTATCAAGGACTTTAGCAAGATTGCTAGGCCCTTGACTCTTCTACTGGACAAGGACACGCCATTCGACTTCAACTCGAGCTGTGTGACTGCGTTCGAGTCATTAAAAAGCTCACTCACTTCTGCTCCCGTTCTTTCTTCACCTGACTGGACGCACCCATTTGAGATTATGTGCGACGCATCCGACTTTGCCATTGGTGATGTCCTTGGACAACACATCAACAAGATACCGCACGTAATCTATTATGCTAGCCGAACCCTGAACGACGCCCAACTTAATTATACAACAACTGAGAAGGAGTTCTTAGCTGTTGTATTTGCTTTAGAAAAGTTCAGGCCCTACCTCATCGGCTCTCCAGTCATTGTCTACACAGACCATTATGCTCTGCGCCATCTTTTTGCGAAGAAAGATGCAAAATCTCGGCTAATACGTTGGATCCTCTTGCTTCAAGAGTTTGACCTTGTCATTAAGGACAAACGAGGATGTGAAAACGTAGTCGCCGACCATCTCTCACGACTTCCTTCTTCGCCGTCACCTCAACTTCCGATCAACGACGTTTTCCCGGATGAACAGCTCTTGACAGTATCTCGCGAACCCTGGTTCGCAGATATTGTGAACTATTTGGCCACAGGGCTACTACCGACTGAATGGTCAAGTCAGGACAGACTTCGATTCCTATCCTAAGTAAAACACTTTTACTGGGACGAACCCTATCTGTTCAAGTACTGTCCCGACCAGATTATTCGTCGGTGTGTCCCTGACGAGGAATTCAAGAGTGTGCTGTCATTTTGCCACGATCAAGCATGTGGCGGGCATTTTGGCCCCAGAAAGACAGCAGAGAAGATCTTGCAATGTGGTTTCTACTGGCCACAACTCTTCAAAGACGCTCATGACTATTGCAAGACTTGCTCCCGGTGCCAACACTTGGGCCGGATATTCCGGAGGAATGAGATGCCGCTCCAACCAATCTTGGTTGTGGAGATTTTCGACGTTTGGGGGATAGATTTCATGGGGCCGTTTTCCAGCTCTTTTGGGAACTTGTACATCCTTCTCGCTGTTGATTACGTCTCTAAATGGGTCGAGGCTGTGCCCAGCCGGACTAACGACAACAAGGTTGTCGTTAGGTTTCTTAAAGAAAACATTTTCTCCCATTTTGGGCACCCCGAGCGATCATTAGAGACAATGGAAGTAATTTCTGCAATAAGACTTTCGAGGCCTTGATGCGGAAATATTCCATTAATCATAAGCTCTCTACGCCCTACCACCCCCAAACCTGCGGGCAGGCCGAAGTTTCAAATCGGCAAATCAAGCAGATACTGGAGAAGACGGTTTCTAAGAACCGAAAAGATTGGTCGTTGAAACTCACTGATGCCCTTTGGGCATTTCGAACCGCTTATAAGACCGATCTTGGAACTATCGGCTTGTGTACGGAAAGGCTTGCCACCTACCTGTCGAAATAGAGCATCGCGCATTTTGGACGATAAAGGAGCTGAATCTGTCTCTCGAAGATGCGGGCAGCCATCGGAAGCTGCAGTTGAACGAATTGAGCGAACTTAGGGATGAGGCTTACAATAACGCGGTTGTCGTTAAGAACCGAACGAAGGTGTTTCACGATAAACACCTTTTGCGCAAAACCTTCGTACCTGGTCAGCAGGTACTGCTTTACGACACCCAGCTACACTTCCATCCAGGAAAGCTCAGATCTCGCTGGAAAGGGCCGTATTTTGTGCGGAATGTGTATCCGCAGGGCGCTGTGGATTTGGAGAATCCAAAGGACGGTTCATTTTTCAAAGTAAATGGACACCGACTTAAACCGTACCTTAGCGCCGAACCAACAGAGGAGCTCCTGGTCTTACAGGAGCCGGTTTACCCTGCATAATCTTCCTCTGCCTACCACCTGTTGGGCTAGCCTAGCACCTCGTCAAGGGTTCGGTAGCATCACATATGCCATAATCAAAATTTTAGAGGTGGTAAGTTAACTCGACAAGAATCGAAACTAGAAGTTTTAGGGATTCATACAACTAAGCATCACATGCAAATGTAAAACTATCACTAAGAGTAGAGATTACAACCTTTGTAGATCTCCCTTGGTGACTCCTTGGCACTATGAGAGTTTGGAACGGATCGATGGAAGCCTTCCTTGTCCACGATGATCCACCCGAAGTCCCTTTGCCCAAAGCTCCTTGCCTTACTTGTTTCGCAAACGAAGTAGAGCAAACACCCTACACAAATCGGCTAGATGTGTGTAGTATGATAATGTGGTTTATGTTCTTCAATTGAAATCCTTTCTTTTATCAACTTCACTCAAGAGAGAAATCAAGAGAGGAAGAAGAAGATAATGGTGGCTTGAGCTTTCTATCATATCACATATGATAACTTGTTTTCACACCCTTGTTGTTTCATTGTTTGTACTCATATTTTGTACACCTTGTTTCATATCACATATGAAGCTATTTATAGTGATGAGAAGGAATAATCACCATTATTCCATTACCACTATAATTATGAGTGGAAATTCTTTTCATAAAGAATTAAGCATGGGTGGAAATTCTTTTCATTAAGTTAAATAAAGCTTACCCACTAAAGAATAAAGGAGCATGAGTGGGTTTTCTTTACATTAACTTAAAATGATAAATACAAATAAAAGCTTCAATATAAGTCTTGCATTGCCACCATTCTTGTATCAACAACCATGATACTATGTATGCATGTATGTGTCCATGCACATCATCATGTGCATACATGCATGCATACAAAAGGATTTAATTAAAGATTTAATCTAAATGTAATTTGTTAAATCAACACTTGATTTAGCAAACCGGTCATATCACATACGATCCGACAAATAGAAAATGCACGATTAATATACGTTATCACATAACCGTATTTAATCGGGTCCCGCGCATATCTCATATGCACACCACATCTTTTTGCCTGAGCCAGGAAACTTCATTGTGGGACTCTAAGACTCGTCAATACGCCAGCAGTAGATGATGATCATATCAAACATCTACAAGCCGCAAGAGGTCAGCTAAACATAACGGCCACCCGGGTATTGAAACGATCAGAAGAAAACCAGCGAAGCTGTAAAAACTCCCGTCGAGCCAACTGGCAACACTTACCGTACAGTCCGGTCTCTTCGTCAGATATGCTGCATATCGAGTCTAGGGATGGAATCGTCGACCCCAGTAACTCAATAAGTCATACTGGTATATGGCTCATAACGGATCGAGAAACTACTGATAACTCTTATCAGTAAATCTCAGCAGCCCTGGCCAGGGACTTCATGTTACAGCCAATCGAGCATAGCACAACATCAACCCCCAATACCGGGAGAGACGAAACCCCTCCTATCGCTCATTGCCTCCATGCGCCTCGAGACTGTACCCAAAGACCACCTGTTTGCACGACCCAGTAGAGCCGTGGTAGGGTGGAGATCAAAGTATAGTAGGAGGACACACAAGACTCTATGACGATCTCGGGTCTACAGACTAACCTGTACCAGTGTTCCCTGAGAACTGCTATCCGACGATAGATATAATACCACATAGGAGTTCTCTGTGTGTCCGTTCAGTGTACCCAGTCTCCACTGAGCACCCGCATACAATATCTGGTGTCTCCTCACCAGATGGATATGGGATCATCCATCGCCCATCATATGGGACAAGAATGGTATACGCTAGTCTACTCTGGAATATTGATGCCCTGTCTCGATACACCCTCGACTAGGAACAGTTCAAGGATATGCTTATAGACTACATGTGCCCCACTAGTATGATCCGCATCATAATCACAGTAGTCAAGCAAATATCCTTTGGGCTTTATCAGCATGTGTAAATGATTAAATCTATATATCAAGATAAAGTAAACCAGATAGCGTACTATCATGTTGAGCAAGAAATTCATCTATCTCCATAGATATATGTCCAAATTTCCACTATCCATATAATGGCCTTTAGGGCATACATATTACTAACAATCTCCCACTTGCACTAAGGCCAGTTATTGGCGTATCTCATACCCAACATTTCAAACAGTCGCTCATGCTGAGGCTGTGGAAGTGCCTTGGTGAATGGATCCGCTGTGTTATCCTTTGTATCTACTCTCCGAATCTCGATCTCCTGACGATCTACTATCTCCCGGATCAGATGATATCTCCTTAGGATGTGTCTGGACTTCTGATGGGACCTTGGTTCTTTGGCTAATGCTATAGCTCCATTATTATCACAATACAATGGTATTGGATCAACAATGGTTGGAACTACTCCTAGTTCCGCAATGAACTTCTTTATCCAGACGGCTTCCTTAGCAGCATCACTTGCAGCAATATACTCAGCTTCCATCGTGGAGTCTGCAACGGTGTCCTGTTTGGAACTCTTCCAACTAACCGCTCCTCCATTTAGGGTAAATACAAACCCTGAGATTGATTTGCTGTCATCCTTGTCACTTTGGAAGCTTGAATCGGTAAAGGCCTCCATCTGGAGATCCCCATTACCATACACCAAGAACAATTCTTTAGTCCTTCGCAAGTACTTAAGAATGTTCTTCACTGCTATCCAATGTTTCTTCCCTGGGTTGGATTGATACCTGCTTACTACAGCCAGTGCATAAGCTACATCAGGGCGAGTACACAACATCGCATACATTATAGATCCCACGGCAGAAGCGTAGGGTATAATGCTCATGCGAGCTCTCTCTTCATCAGTCTTCGGACAGAAGTCCTTAGAGAGAGTGATTCCATGACTAGTAGGCAAGGCACCATGCTTGAAATCTTCCATACTAAACCTCTTTAGAATGGTGTCTATGTACTTTGATTGGGACAGTCCCAATAACCTCTTGGATCTATCTCTATAGATCCTAATGCCCAAAATGCGCGAGGTATCACCCAGGTCCTTCATAGAGAACCTTTGTGATAAGAATAGTTTGACCGATTGTAGTATAGGAACATCATTTCCTATCAGGAGAATGTCATCTACGTACAATACGAGGAATGTGACAGTACTCCCTACAATCTTCTTATAAATACATGGTTCATCTTCATTTCTGACAAAATCAAACTCTTTGATTGTATCATCAAAGCAGATGTTCCAGCTCCTTGAGGCCTGCTTTAATCCATAAATGGATTTAAGCAATCTATATGCTTTCCCGCTGCTCCCACTATCAATGAAGACCTCTGGCTGATCCATAAAAACACATTCTTCTAAATCACCATTTAGAAATGCTGTTTTCACGTCCATCTGCCATATTTCATAATCATAGTGAGCAGCAATAGCAAGTAGGATCCTAATGGATTTAAGCATTGCTACCGGAGAGAAAGTTTCATCATAGTCCAAGCCTGGTCTTTGACGAAAACCTTTCGCTACAAGCCTTGCTTTATAGGTCTCCACCTGTCCATCTACACCAATCTTTCTCTTAAAGATCCATTTGCACCTAACGGGTTTTATCCCAGGAGGTGCAACGTCCAAAGTCCATACTTTGTTGGTGTACATTGACTCCATTTCGGATCTCATTGCTTCCAGCCATTTCACTGAGTCACCACTCATGATAGCTTGCTGAAAACTAGTAGGGTCATCATCATCCATGATGCAATCTTCTCTATCACCATCTATGAGAAACCCATAGTATCTCTCTGGTGGGTGAGAAGTTCTACTAGACCTCCTGAGCGGCTGAGGTTCTTGAAGTTCTACTGCAACATCAGTTTCAACCGATTCCTCCTGAGTAATTTGTGTCTCTAGAACCTCTTCTAGTTCTACCACATTGCCATTAGTACTTTCCGTAAAGATCTCATTTTCCAAAAATGTGGCATGCTGAGCAACAAACACCTTTTGTTCCTCTTTGTGGTAGAATAGATATCCATACGAATGTTTTGGATACCCCATAAATTTACACATGACCGATCGTGTCTCGAGTTTGTCTGGATTCTGCTTTTTAACAAAAGCTGGACAACCCCAAATCCTAAACCTTTTAAGAGATGGTCTCTTTCCATTCCACATCTCATATGGAGTGGTAGACACGGTCTTGGTTGGAACCCTGTTCAATAGATACATTGCTGTCTCCAATGCATGTCCCCAAAAGGAAAGCGGTAACTCAGCATCACACATCATGGATCGTACCATATCCAATAGGGTACGATTCCTCCGTTCTGACACACCATTGTGCTGTGGTGTGTAAGGAGGAGTGAGCTGAGAGAGAATCCCATTCTCTTTTAAGAAGTCTAAAAACTCTGTACTTAAATATTCTCCACCCCGATCCGATCGAAGTTTCTTGATGCTCAAGCCTGTTTGCTTCTCTACTTCAAGTTTATACTCCTTGAATTTCTCAAAGGCTTCAGATTTATGCTTTATCAAAAACACGTGTCCGAATCTTGAGAAATCATCAGTAAAAGTGATGAAGTATGAAAAACCACCTCTTGCAAGTGTAGACATTGGTCCGCATACATCACTATGTATGAGGCTTAAGAGTTCACCAGCTCTCTCTCCGTGTCCACTAAATGGAGTTTTGGTCATTTTACCTTTGATACAAGACTGGCAAGTCGCATAAGATTTATATTCAAACGGATTTAAATATCCATCTTTATGTAGCTTGTTTAGTCTTGTTTCATTAATATGACCAAGTCTACAATGCCAAAGAAAAGCTTCATTAATATCTGAAAACTTTCTTTTACTAGTATGTTGTATATTGAAAACTGTGTGTTGGTTCAGGACGTAAATACCGTTATTTAGTGTACCATACCCAATCAACTCTTGATTCAGGTTAATGTTCATAACATTATTTTGCAATATAAAATGATATCCTTCATTGTCCAACAAAGAAACGGATATTATGTTACACAGCATACTTGGTACAAAATAACACGGGTTCAAAACCAAAATAGTTCCTGAAGGCAACCCTAGATGATACTCTCCCACGGATACAGCATGTATATTGGAACCATTTCCAACCCGCAGAGTATGATCTCCTATCTTTAAAACTCTACTATTTCTCAATCCCTGCATACAATTGCAGATGTGAGAACCAGAACCGGTATCCAATACCCAGGATGCAGAGTTTAAAGAAAAGCAGTTTTCAGTTACAAACACACCTGAAGTGGAAGTATCAGCATGCTTCTTCTTCTTGAGATCAGCAAGATATTCAGCACAGTTGCGTTTCCAATGTCCTGACTTTTTACAGTAAAAACATTCTCCTTTCCTGCTTCCCACAGCCCCGGCTTTGTCTTTCCCCTTCGCCTTTCTAACTCCACCTTTCTGTTTGATGGACTTCTTCTTTTTCTTTCCCTTGGCCTTAGCTTTTGGGAATGAAGAGGAAGATGGCCCAGCAAGCAGAGCAGGAGTCCTTGCCGTTTTCAACGTGTTCTCTGCACTTCTCAACATATTGAGAAGTTCAGGCAATGATTTCTCCAAATCATTCATATTGAAATTTACTATGAACGGAGCAAAGGCAGGGGGGAGAGACTGTAGAACAATATCCGTATATTGCTCATTATCCATAGTCCATCCCAGTTCCTCAAGTTCTTCAATAAGACCAATCATTTTCAAAACATGGTCTCCAACTGATGCACCAGGGGCCATTCGAATCTGAAACAGCTTTCTAGATGCCTCGTATCTCAAAGTACGAGATTGCTCTTCATACAACTCCTTTGTGTGAAGAAAGATGGATTGCACATCCATATTCTCGTGTTGCTTCTGATGGACATTGTCCATAGAAGCGAGCGCGAGGCACTTGGCCGTGTTGCAGTCAATTTCCCAAGTTTTTCGGATCTCCCTATCCGAGACAGATGATTCAGGTCCTGGGACGGGTGGGGCTTCAGTATTGAGGACATATGATACCTTATCATATGAAAGTGCAATGTTTAAGTTCCTCAACCATTCTTTATAATTTGGTCCTGTCAGTTTATTTTTCTCAAGTAGTAGCTTAAGTCCTGACATCTGTAACTGCCATTCGGAGAGAGAAAAGGATACACTTAGCGAAATGCTCTTGCAAAGAATTAGATTGGTTATTATTTTATCTAATCGATGTCTCCCACTGCTTTTATCAAATTTTCTTTCAAAACCTGAAAAGAAAACTAGCCAGGAATAATTACATTCTACAGTTTCACTAACCGGTCAGTCTATCTAGACACCCACTGGATTAGCTAATTGTAAAGTGCAAAACTCTCCTGGAAGTAACACTTACTCACAGTGAGATCGAGATCCAACTATCATATAGATGGTATGCAATCTCATTGCAAATTTCAACTCTTGAAATTCCCGATATGATTTTTACCCCTAGTCACTTATGACCTTGGATATGGTCAACATATCATAAGTACTAGTCAAATTCTACCCGTCATTTCGTGATTAATTAGACCCACCCATATGACCCTTGACTATGATCAACATAATCACATGAATGTCCTAACTAATCGCATCATATGCTTTGTAGGAAGACATCACTTAGCTACCGTACACTACGCCTTGACTATAATCAACATACGCAGCACGAATACTAAGTACTCTGCTTCCTAAAATGACGGAGGGTTGCGGATGGTTTTTAAGAAAACCTTTAACGCTTTGAACTTGATCTCGTTGTAGAATCAAAACAGTTAAGAAAAAGGAGTGGCTTAAGCTCCACATCTTATTGAAACTTGCATTTTCATAAAAAGCCGAGTTTGTTTCAAATCTGATTCTGCAACATCATTAGGTTTCTTTTCTTTACATTAATCTCATTAATGTGATCCCATCATTTAAGTTCCTAAGCCATCACAGAATAGAACGTATATTTATACCATCCGCATTCGCCACAGTGTCCCGTTATGCACCGTTAGGTTACTTAACTAACGGCATAGCGGGACGGGACTAGCGCGGGTGTAAAATATAAGCAACGTTTATTATATATAATAATAATCCATTCGTCTCAGATACTAAGTAATCACATTACAGAATATCAACAGCAGAAGCATATAAAAGGATATCTAGGATGTCCGTATTTTGTATCGAGCCAACAATAGAAAATACAGATTCCACGGTCGTGATGAATAGCCAAGCCCACACCCTAGACCCCTACGAGAGCGGCAAGTGATCCCGCCAATTCTAGAGTTTAGGAGACCCGGTCTCGACTCCTCGAGATGGCCTCCCACTGAACCCTAGAACCCGGTCACTTGTGCTCCCCTCCTTGGGTCTATCCTAATGCGGAAAAGTAAATAATATACAATTGATTTATACATGAATGAAAAATAAAACTCTCATCTCAAATAAAAACCCCCGGCTATTCAGTCGCGACAATCCTACTCATCATATCTCAGCAACACATAATATCTCATATCATCAACGTAAGTAAGTATGCGTATCCCGATTGTCGTTGACGTATAGCAACGAAAACGGCGATACACCACATACTACACTTACGGTCGCAGAAAATAAAATGAAAAAACTACAACATTTGGAATCCATAATTACCTTAGACATCATAAATTCGAAATATCACATACTTCGTATTTCATGCCTAACTATATGAATTCCACATATTGTATCACATTTCAGATACATAGACAATGTTAAACTTTTCGATCGAATAAACAAACACCCAAGATTTCCCAAACTGCACAACACTTGAGCCGAGTTCAAAAATTTCTAGAACATGCCACAGCCCCTTATGGACCAACCGTAGAAGGGCCAAACCAACGCCTCACATGTGGCAACGCTAAACTACCACAAACCCTAAGGTTCAGTGATAGTTTTGACGGTCACATAATCGAGTTAAGGTTATGTTCTTCTAGAGTGTCCATAGATACGCTTGCATGTTTTTCGAAAGTTTCGAACTAGGGAAAAATCCAACACTTGGAATTTTTCCAACACGGGAAAAATTGTGTTTCTAATATTCGTTCAAACATTTTAACACGTTCTAAAAATCTGAAAATCTGAACGAAGTTAAACTTTTCCAATCGAATCACCAAATACAATAGATCTCCAGAAAACTCAACACTTGAGTATGTTTAAAATATCTCAGAGGCATGCTTATATTAAATCAGGTCTACTGTAGAAAAATTATTGTTTAATTCTTTAGAACTGCCGCGGATCCGCCGCCAAAGGCATGCTATGGCCGCGGATCCGCGGCTCTTTAGTGAGATCTCAAAAAAAAATTTATACAGTAATTCCTAAAAAAGGCTGCTGAATTTTTTAAGAACTTTTAATTTAGAAAAATCCAATTTTCAAAATATTTCCAGAGAGCGGTCCAAATTGGTGTTTCGTGGTTCGATCGGACTTTTAACATCGCCTACGCATCGCCTAAAGCTCTAGCTTGGCTCTGATACCACTGCTGGGCTAGCCTAGCACCTCGTCAAGGGTTCAGTAGTATCACATATGCCATAATCAAAATTTTAGAGATGGTAAGTTAACTCGACAAGAATCGAAACTAGAAGTTTTAGGGATTCATACAACTAAGCATCACATGCAAATGTAAAACTATCACTAAGAGTAGAGATTGCAACCTTTGTAGATCTCCCTTGGTGACTCCTTGGCACTATGAGAGTTTGGAACGGATCGATGAAAGCCTTCCTTGTCCACGATGATCCACCCGAAGTCCCTTTGCCCAAAGCTCCTTGCCTTACTTGTTTCGCAAACGAAGTAGAGCAAACACCCTACACAAATCGGCTAGATGTGTGTAGTATGATAATGTGGTTTATGTTCTTCAATTGAAATCCTTTCTTTTATCAACTTCACTCAAGAGAGAAATCAAGAGAGGAAGAAGAAGATAATGGTGGCTTGAGCTTTCTATCATATCACATATGATAACTTGTTTTCACACCCTTGTTGTTTCATTGTTTGTACTCATATTTTGTACACCTTGTTTCATATCACATATGAAGCTATTTATAGTGATGAGAAGGAATAATCACCATTATTCCATTACCACTATAATTATGAGTGGAAATTCTTTTCATAAAGAATTAAGCATGGGTGGAAATTCTTTTCATTAAGTTAAATAAAGCTTACCCACTAAAGAATAAAGGAGCATGAGTGGGTTTTCTTTACATTAACTTAAAATGATAAATACAAATAAAAGCTTCAATATAAGTCTTGCATTGCCACCATTCTTGTATCAACAACCATGATACTATGTATGCATGTATGTGCCATGCACATCATCATGTGCATACATGCATGCATACAAAAGGATTTAATTAAAGATTTAATCTAAATGTAATTTGTTAAATCAACACTTGATTTAGCAAACCGGTCATATCACATACGATCCGACAAATAGAAAATGCACGATTAATATACGTTATCACATAACCGTATTTAATCGGGTCCCGCGCATATCTCATATGCACACCACATCTTTTTGCCTGAGCCAGGAAACTTCATTGTGGGACTCTAAGACTCATCAATACGCCAGCAGTAGATGATGATCATATCAAACATTTACAAGCCGCAAGAGGTCAGCTAAACATAACGGCCACCCGGGTATTGAAACGATCAGAAGAAAACCAGCGAAGCTGTAAAAACTCCCGTCGAGCCAACTGGCAACACTTACCGTACAGTCCGGTCTCTTCGTCAGATATGCTGCATATCGAGTCTAGGGATGGAATCGTCGACCCCAGTAACTCAATAAGTCATGCTGGTATATGGCTCATAACAGATCGAGAAACTACTGATAACTCTTATCAGTAAATCTCAGCAGCCCTGGCCAGGGACTTCATGTTACAGCCAATCGAGCATAGCACAACATCAACCCCCAATACCGGGAGAGACGAAACCCCTCCTATCGCTCATTGCCTCCATGCGCCTCGAGACTGTACCCAAAGACCACCTGCTTGCATGACTCAGTAGAGCCATGGTAGGGTGGAGATCAAAGTATAGTGGGAGGACACACAAGACTCTATGACGATCTCGGGTCTACAGACTAACCTGTACCAGTGTTCCCTGAGAACTGCTATCCGACGATAGATATAATACCACATAGGAGTTCTCTGTGAGTCCGTTCAGTGTACCCAGTCTCCACTGAGCACCCGCATACAATCTTTGGTGTCTCCTCACCAGATGGATATGGGATCATCCATCGCCCATCATATAGGACAAGAATGGTATACGCTAGTCTACTCTGGAATATCGATGCCCTGTCTCGATACTCCCTCGACTAGGAACAGTTCAAGGATATGCTTATAGACTACATGTGCCCCACTAGTATGATCCGCATCATAATCACAGTAGTCAAGCAAATATCCTTTGGGCTTTATCAGCATGTGTAAATGATTAAATCTACATATCAAGATAAAGTAAACCAGATAGCGTACTATCATGTTGAGCAAGAAATTCATCTATCTCCATAGATATATGTCCAAATTTCTACTATCCATATAATGGCCTTTAGGGCATACATATTACTAACACCACCAAACTTCGGTTATCCAGCCAAGAACAGTGGACACTGTTCCAAATAAGTTTGGGGGCATGTATATACCTTTTTGTATTTATTTGTGGATATTCTTTTCCTTTTTTTTTACTCTTTAAAAACATATAAAATTTTTTTGTGTATATCTAACCGACAATTTTGACCCTTCAAATGATCTCCTCATGCAATGACAGTGAGGACACTGTCCAGTTTAAGTTTGGGGGTATGCTCGGTACGCATTTCTAACCTTCGCATTCATATGTATATTTTGCATCTGCATATTAAAATCCATAAAAATCTGAAAATTTTCTAAAAACATAAAAACTTTTCTGTCAAGTTAGCTAGTGGGAGGACTCTGATTCAATATTTCGATGGTTTTGTTTGATAAAATAAGAATAACTAAATCTTATATTTAGATTTTGAAAACCTGAAAGATAACTCTCCTTTGAAGTTAACTATAGCTGATATACGTCTTTACATCACACTACACGTGTCGTGAGTTTTGGAAATTAGATGACAAGTCTTTTATGTCTAAAAACTTTTAAATAGATAAATGATTTTCTGAGGATCAAATAGGTTTGTTCTGAAATAATTAATACCAAGAATAGTTTATGAAGTGAAGTGAATATGAAGGAATGTTATTGATGCCTTAATTAGAACTAAGTCTAAAAAATAACCCATCTGGAATTTGATTGGAATGATTACACACCGAACCCACTAAACACGTCTTTTATCCAAAAAAATAATTGAACTGCCGGTTATATCTCCGTTCGTATTAAATCATCTTGATTTTCACGCCAAACTGTCTTTTGTTTTTGGACCTAGGTAACTTGAGTAATTAAGTCCGCTGGGGTGTTTCTACACCTAATGCCCTAAAACCAACTGGTTTGGGTGCATTGGCCCAAAGCTCGCTAAGAAGCATAGAAAGTCCAGATTAAAACAAAGTCAACCAAGTGTTCTCTCCGAGTTAAAATTCCTAACGGTTCTTTGTGTGGGAATAATCTTGACAAAAGACAGGTTTTTATAAAAAATATTTCTAGCGGAGATATGAAGGTTTTATTCTATGATAAAGACTATTGCACGTTCACAGAGGTGTGTATGAAATGAAAACAAGAAAAAGGTGGAGTGAAAAATAAGATCTAGTTTCCTGTTAAGGAAGATAGAAATTCTGAAGTTGAAACCTTACTGGAAAACGAAACTTGAAAAATACTTAACTTTTTATAAAACTTATGTGATCCTTTTAAAATTGTCATCTGGGCTTTATTGTGTGACATGATGACTTTAATCGATCCTTCTGGAACTTAACGACACTATTTACACTGAACGTAAAGACATATAAAATCTTAAGTTAAATAAGAAGCGAGGTGTGAAAAATAAAGGTTCGATAGTCTAGACTTAGGATCATAGAATTGTTATTTTATGAAACAAAACTTTAGGGGTTTGAATCATAGTAATTTTGCAAAAACTAGCTTGACCGGATTTTGTGGGTAGTATCCGCTGAAAACCCTCAGGAGAAAACACTCCTCCTACTAGGGACACCTAGAGGTTTAACGGCTTGTTGCACATGCTCAGTGCAATCGCGTTCCCTGCGAAAGTGAGGTTAGGATTTTTTTGTGAATAAATTGGCTTTGCTCGGGACGAGCAAATGATAAGTTTGGGGGTATTTGTTCCTATCAGATTTTTGCATTTTTATACCGCCCAATTTTTATCACATTGCATATCGGTAGGTACTCTTGAGCCGTGTTTGCTAGTCAATTGCAGGATACAGGTTCTCGGCTCTAAACGGTGAAATTCATGGAAAAACACGTCAAAACCCGGGTTCCTGCCAACCACAGATAAAACACGGGTCTCCGCTCTCTATCCTTATGTTGCCGCACATCAGTTTAAAAGACAAAATGGCAAATCAATGTCATTTTCATGCACAATGCTTAATGGCAACACAAGATCCAAGAAATCTACGCGGAGCTCAAGAAAATCATGGCAAAAAGATCCACATCCAATCACCTTTTGGTCTACTAAAATTCTGGAAGAAATATGGAAAGATTATCAGAAAAATCATATACCAAACTGAAGGACATAAAAGACCAGGGAAGCACACAAAGTACGAGGGGCTAACTCCTCTAGAGGGCCGCGGATCCGCGGCCAATAGGGGGTCTAGGCCGCGGATCCGCGGCCGTACTGGCTCCTCAGAGGGAGTGTTTTTGGGGGCAGATTGGTCATTCCATTTTAGTTCTGAATGTTGCGCTTGGTTTTCATTTTCTAGCTTATAAATAGCCCAGAACCTTGTGAAGCCAAGGGTGCTTAATCTTGTATTTTAGGTTTTAGAATACTAGTTATTCTTCTTCCTCTTCTCATCTCTTCTCCATTAAAAAACTTGTAGTGAGCTTTTGTGAGTGAAGAATGATGAATAAAGAAGTTCTTTTTGTTATTATACTTGTCTTGCTCTTGTTATGTTAATTGCTTGTAATCTTCAATTGATAATTTAGTTGTTGTTATTTATTGTTGTTTCTTTCTTATTCCCTTTTCTTTTATCCTTAAACAACCATGATGCTTACGTTTGATCCTTACCAAGGTGAGGTCGCAAATAGCTAGTTGTTATCTTCTAATCTCCTTCTTTCTATCTTCCTCCTTTGTTTTATTTTTCGTTCTCCTTGTAATGGGTGAGTAGTTTCCATACTTGTTAGGGTAGGATAAGGGAAGTTTGAGAGAAGGAAATCTCTCTCACTCTTTCCTTGCCCAACATCTTAAATCGAACTCCCGTTAATTGAACCACAATCCGCTCCCTACGGCACCCTATCCTATATGATAGCGGTGATTCTGTAGTGAGACCGGTTGTGGTTGAATTAACCGGAGGTTAAGGATAAGAGCCAAGAACGGACGGACAAGCACCAAATGGAAGAACTTATGCGTTGGAAAGCCTAGCTTATACTCGCAAGTTCCTTCCTAGTCGTGCTAATCCCCGTTGTTGCCGATTACCGTAACACCGATATTAAGAGTGGCAACGAAAGAAGTGAGCGATTCCTAACTCAAACTAACCTAATCCTAACCCTAACAAGCTCTCTTTACATATCATTTTAACACTTAGTTAATCACAAACAAATCTGGACTTTTAGACTTAACTCGTTAAAACACTTAGAAAAAGATTCACATCTCCCTGCGGACGACCTGTACTCAACCGGCTAGCTACAAGCGAAACCATTTTGATTGCGGTAATTAACTAAACTTGAACACGCAAAAGCCCTACCAATCATGTGACGCTCATGTGAGGAGCACGTAAGGCGCTGGGCGCTACCCAATCATTGCTAAGCACTCAGCCTTTTTGGCTGTATATGAAGTGCCGAGCACTTTTATTCAGCGCTCACGTGTATTTCACGTGAAGCGCTGACCTTCTGCTTTGGGCGCTCACGTGCTTTTCATGTGAGGCGCTAGGCGCTGTTGGGAGAGCATATATATGGGAAATACGTGAGGCGCTAAGCTCTTTTCTTTTTTATAGATTAAATCTTTGTTAATACCATTTTTTGCCATTAATGATCATCAAGATCTCTATTTTGAAGACCTTGGATCGTTTTTCCTTCATTAGAGAACTAAGTTCTTCTTTTCTTTTTATAAGAACTAAGTTCTTTATGTAGGGTTAAATCCTAATTTTTGAGGAATTAAATTCCCAGAACATATGTTTTTTTTTCTTTTTTCCTTTCTTTTTAACCTAGTTCTTTTCTGAATTTTTGGTTCTCAAGAACAAGATCTTCCCGATGAGAATTAAATTCTCAACTTATAGGAGACTTGTCTTGTGGATCTCTGATCCAGAAAAAGAACTAAGTTCTTTGAGAAGGATTAAACCCTTAGATAGATAAAAAGGAGATATTTTGATCTCTGTGTTTTCTTACCTAAGGTTTTGAGGAGGTAAGTCTTCTTCTTTTATTGAGAATTTGTTGGATATGGTGCCCTCAAAGTCAATTATTGGATCTCAGGTACGTGATTGCAATGATTGAGACAGGACCTATACCGATATGACAGTCTTGCTCGAGATGATAGTATGCTATCTGGTTTGTCTTTATCATCGTATAGATGCTTTAGTTCACTATTGCATGATGATAGAGCCCATAGGATTCTTGCTTGACAGCCAGCAGTATGATGGCGATCATATACGTGGGAGCTAGGGTCTATAAGCACATCCTTAAAAGTGTCCCTAGTCGTGGGAGTTTCGAGACAGGGCATCGATACTCCAGAGTAGACTAGTGTATACAGTCGAGACCCCGACGAGGGGCGGTGGCCGGTCTCACAAGCCACTGGTGTCAGTTCGATCACCTAAGATGTATACATGTGCTCATTGGGTTATAAGTACACCGGACAGAACTCGCCGGGAACCTGCTAGTTGGTATTATACCTAGCGTCAGATAGCAGTTCCCTGGTGACATGTGTACAGGTTAGTTCATCGACCTGAGGTCGTCATTTGTCTCGTGTGAGTTCCCACTGTGCTTTGATTTCTACCCTACCATGGCTCAAAGGAGTCGTGCAAACATGTCTTTTTTGGGTACAGTCCCGAGCCACATGGAGGAAAATGAGCGGATCGGCAGGGGATTTGTCTCTCCCGGTATTGGGGGTGAGATCGCGCTGTGTCTAGGAGAGCCATTACACAAAGCCCTCGGCCGAGGAAGGAGATTTACTAGTAGGTACTCCAGTAGTATCTCAGGGTGTTCTGGGCTACTCTCTGACACGACTTATACCGCTATTGGGGGTCTGACGTTACTAGCCCCCTAGGCCGATATGCGATACTCATAGACGAACGGACCGGACCGGACTGTATGTATATTGTCACTGTTAGGCTCAGTAGGGTTTCTGGATGAGTTCGCTCGTCAGCTTCCCTTCCAATTAATACATAGGCAACCGTTACGTACAGCCAGTACCTCTGACGTGCTAGTGGTTATACCCAATGCCAGTGTGTTGATGAGTTATTAGAGTCCCCCATAGACACTTTCCCAAGTTCGGGCGAAACGTTGTAGAGGCCGTATGGTTTTATGGCAGGGTTCGGAAAATGCACGTGCGTTTACGCACGTGTCATATTTTGGGCAGATAATACTGGTCGGCTTTGGTTTAAGCTGGATCCGAGTATTATGCTGTGTAGATATAATATCTTTGTCTCAGTTGCATTTGTTTTCGGTCGTAATACAAATGCGGGTATGTTTATACTGATACGGGATTATCCTGAAATTCGTTTCAGGATCACTTTTGGAAGTTGCCAGTTTCCAGTTTTCTATCTCCCGTCTTTAACTTTCGGTTAAAGACGGATTTATCTTTTCTTGATGAGTGTGGAAGGCTCTAGATGTTTCTAGAAGGTGACTAGGATGGTGACTAGGCTTGTGAGTTATTAGTGCATTGATTATTGCATTAATGGTTTTGATGACTAAGGGTTATGATTCATTGTTTCATTAAATGTGTTCATACAAGGTGTATTATGAATCATTCATTCTCATTTATTGTTGTGGTCACCCCCCTCTCCTACACTCACCTCCCTCATCCTATATAGTGGTTGACCCCTCTCCTTGAAAAGAGATGGTTGCTCATTTGCAAAAAGATTAGGGTTTTGGCTTCATGGAAATTTCAGATATTCATTTCTCATTTCATTTGAATCCAAAAGGCAACTTCATTAACCGTTCGTCCATACCTTTGGACGTAAAGAGACAAAGTGTTCTACTCATTCTTTACATCAATCTTGGTCATCTCTTTTAGCAAACTTGATGATCGAGTTGCCTCGGTTTAGAGGCGGGAGCCCGTTTAAAGATCCATCGACGTGGTGCCACCTGGACGAGAAGACTGGAGATCGAGGAGATCGGAGCAGCCGCAACAAAGCGTGGGATGATGGTTGAAGACCGAAGGACTCGGATCGTTCGGTATAACATTTCTACCCACTTTGTAGTTTGTTAGTTTAGCTTTAATGGCAGATCCGGGTTATAGTACACGATAGCGCCAGTTGTAAAAGTTTTTGTTCCGCATTTGGCGTCGGTTAGAAGGCTGGGGAGCTACCGTGGACTTACAGAATTAAATTCTCGGTTGTTTTTTAAAGCTTTCTGTATTTTTTTTAGAAGCTTATGGGGAGTTCCCTCTATATATGAGACTTGATGTCTCGGGTCTTTTATAAAGTGGATGCAAATTGTTAATTAGTTTTGAGAAAATTTCTTATTGAGAGATTCCAATTGATTTAATTGGTCTCAAAATTGATTTAGGAAATTTTACCCACCATTGGATCTTTGATCCAAATGCTTCTATTTTACAGAGTATGTTCTTATTTTTAGCAAGATTGGGGAAATATTTTCCCATATATAGAATTTATTCTGTCAAACGGTGATTCTTAATCACCATTGGATTTTTAATTTAAGGGCTCTCTGTTAGAGGAGAACAATTTTTTTTGTTTATAAAGATTGTGGAAAAATATTCCTCAGAATAGACTTTAATTCTATTGTTTGATGATTTATTATTACCATTGGATCTTTGATCCAATGGCTCTGTATAACAGAGAATATCCCAACTTTTTGTTAGGAAAATATTCTCATGTAGAATTTAATTTTACTGATATAAACTTGGGCGCCGGCACTCACGTGTTGTGCACGTGGGCACCACTTAAAAATTTAATTCTTATTTATGATAGGTGGTTCTGTGCTTTGCACATTGGTGCCCACGCGAGCTTCACGTGCGGCGCCACCATAGGATTTAATCCTAAAGGGTTGGTGTCGACGCCCTCGTGAGGAGCACGTGAGGCACTGCCTCAGAGCTTAGCTCCTTTTTTTTATTATGTTTAAATTTTGGGGGAACAAATGCCCCCCATCGTTATTCTCACGCGGCTCACATGTGAGTGCAACGGTGTCACTTTTTCTACCGTTTGATCATCTAGGGAGTTGAACCGTCCCTTCACATCCTATAAATAGGGCCTTTGGCCCTTGAGATGACTGCCATTTCATCATCTTCTTAAAGTTTTTTTCTTTTTTGAGAATTTAATTCTCATCTCAGAGTTTAGATCTTTGCCCACAGAACTTTCTCTGATTAGAGTTAAACTCTTGATTTTGTGGGGGCCATTGATTTTCCTTTAGACTGTAATGATTTTAGTATTTTGATTGCTAACTCTCCACTGGTTTTTCTTTTCAGGTACTATGACTTCTAATTTGTATGATCTTGAAGAGATTATCTCTTATGACGAGATTCGCATCCAAGGTCGCTGTCAAGGTCAGGAGTTTACTGATGCCTAATGCGCTGAGGTGATGCGTCGCTTCGACGATCACAACGGCCGATTGCTCCCCTGCCGTTCTACTCTTTTAAAGATCGTTGTTGGGTCGATCTGGAAAGCTATACCCGGGCGTCTTGAAGTTATGCCACTCTAAGCGCTCGATGACGCCGAGGATAAGGTACATTCAGTGTACTTGATGGGGTTGATTTCAAAGAAACGGAGAGATAGTCTCATCGACATCTTGCATCGTGTCTTTCAACAGAAAGTGATAGTATCAGCATATCAGAGGGTGGAGGACATCAGTGGTGACCCTGACGCTTGCATCCGAGAGAAGATGCACAAGAAGATGGTTGACGAGACTGAATGTGCATTGCTCAAGCTTGCTTTTGAGTTTGAGAATCCATATCCAGAGTTTAGCGTTCTGCCATTGTAAACATTTTGATGATATTTGTTTCTTTTTTTTATTATCCTTATCACCAATGTATAAATTTCTTCGAAATATGAATGACAAAACTCCCTCTTTTCTTTATGCCAATGCTCGTATATGCCTCACATGAGGTGTTGTTATATATATATATATATATATATATAGTGACGGCGCTCACGTGTCATGCGCATGAGGCGCGGCTACAAGATTTAATCCTGAAAAGAACTAGCGCCGGCACTCACATGTCATGCATGTGAGGCGCTGCTACAGGTTCTAATCCTGAAAAGAATCTGCGCCGGCGCTCACGTGTCATGCACGTGGGACGCTGCTGAGAGAATCGTTTCACCTTCTTGCTCTGATTTCCATGTCAACTCTTTCTTTTCCCATGCCCTTTTTATCAGGCCTTGGAAATAGTTCCATCACACACAACATTTTCTGTGCCTAAATTTAAATGCTTCACTTTATATTCTGAAGCAATGATCTTCTTCTTCTTCACAAGGGAAAAAACCATTTTTTAACGGATCAAGAGTTATGGCATACAATCGTCCTCATACTCGTCGGCAACCATGGGAGGTGCCTATCGAGGGAATTGTTCTTCGTTTTGCTGCATGATTGGTGGATCCTGTTCTCACAGATGACTAATGTGACGTGGTGATGTACGAGCTTCTGACTCGTAGAGGCTCTCCTCTTCCTATCGGCTCCATTTGGCTCCAGATGATCTTCATGTCTGTGCTTGCTAACATTCTTTCTCATCCGGCGGAGATGACTCCGGTGATGCTCGACGCAGTGGAGGACAAAATAGAGTGCTTTCATGAGGCAGATTTCATTACCCAGCCTCTGAAGGATCGCTCTGTTCAGTTGCTAACCCAGATATGTGCTCAGCGGGACATTATGTCTGCCTTCACTGATAGGCACGGTGTTGACCGATGGGGAGCGACTCCTCGCGAAGATTGCTGCTTCGACATGGTGGAGAAGGCTGAGAGGGCTTTAGACAACCTTATTCATAGTTTTGTGAGCCCTTGTACTTTTGATCCCGTGTTCGGTGATCTGTTTCCTGCAGAATAAAGTATTTATTTAAATGTGTTTCTTTATTGTTGACTGTTGAATGTTTTATCCCCAGCACATATTTATGTGTGCATCTTGCATCTGCGCATGTACTTTTACCCTTAGGGTTTTTTAAGTGCTAACGTCACTGATGTGCTCGTGTCATGCACTGACCCTCTACACGCGTATATAAATTGGCATGCTTCCAATGCTATCTTCATTCAAGTACGCATGTGTTTGCAAGTGAGCACTTAAACAGGTGCGAATAAAATGCTGTTCTCACTGACTTGCATAGCATACGTCTGATTTTGGGCTGGCATGCCATTTTTTTAGAATTTTGATCTGAGAAGATAGCGAGCGGACACAAGTGTCGTCATCTATCATTAACTCAGATCTCAATTCTCAAGAAGTGTAGTTCTGAGCCCCGAGACTTATAAGTTGTGCATTTCTGTTTCTTGTTCGGAGTCTCTAGTTTATATACTCATTTTGGAGTTTGTAGTTTATTCACTCGTTTCGGGGTCTCTAATTTATGTACTCATTTCGGAGTTTATATTTTATTCACTCATTTCGGAGTTTGTAGTTTATTCACTCGTTTCAGAGTCTCTAGTTTATGTACTCATTTCGGAGTATCTTTAGTTTACCTTCCTTGGGTTTTAGTCCATGGTACCATCGCGTTGGCTGATGTATCTATCAATATGCAGTCTTTAAGCCATTGTTCGAGTAGCCCCGCGACTGTCGTGTCTCCGATCCTTTCGAGGGATGGACAAGACATCTTCAATTAATCTCCTTAGGTCATATTACCGTCAGAAAAGAAAGCGTTAGGAATTTGCCATGACGCATTTTACCTGAGGTTAGGCTCAATTTGGAGCCCCGATGAGCCATAACTGCACCCTTCTGGGGTGGGATGATCTCCAATGGTCTTTTAGGCTTTATATGAGTTGTCGTCAAGACCCGAAGTCGAGAATATGCCGTCACTTCATTTTTGTTTTGACGATGTCGCGCTGATTCTTTGCTGAAATAGGATAGACATCTGTATGACCTCTATGCTGTATGTATTGCAATTGAAATCCGGAGCTAGGAATATGCCATTGCTCGAATTTCATTTGATAGTTGCGTCCGCATCCTGCTAAAATGAGGGGGAACACCGGGATAGTCTCTAGGTTGTATATGTACCGTCAAGACTTGGAGCTAGGATTTTGCCATTACTCCATTTTTTTTGCTTCGACCCTTGGGTCTTTATTCTTTTTTTTATGATGACGTTGTGTCTACATCCTGCTGGAATGAGAAGAAACGCCGGGATGTATATGAACCGTCCAGACTTAGAGCTAGGATTTTTCCATTACTTCAATTTTTGCTTTGACCCTTGGGTCTTTCTTTTTTGATGACGACGTTGTGTCTGCATCCTGCTGGAATGAGAAGAAATGCCGGGATAGTCTCTAGATTGTATATGTACCGTCAAGGCTTGGAGCTAGGATTTTGCCATTACTCCGTTTTTTTTGCTTTGACCCTTGGGTATTTCTTTTTTGATGATGACGTTGCGTTTTCATCCTGCTGGAATGAGAAGAAACGCCGAGATAGTCTCTAGGTTGTATATGTATCGTCAAGACTTGGAGCTAGGATTTTACCATTACTCCAATTTTTTTGCTTTGACCCTTGGGTCTTTCTTTTTTGATGATGACGTTGTCTCTGCATCTTGCTGGAATGAGAAGAAACGCCGGGATAGTCTCTAGGTTGTATATGTACCGTCAAGACTTGGAGCTAGAACTTTGCCATTACTCCATCTTTTTTGCTTTGACCCTTGGGTCTTTCTTTTTTGATGATGACGCTGCGTCTGCATCCTGCTAGAATGAGAAGAACGTCGATCCAATCTTTAGGCTGTAGATGTTACCATCAAGATCTGGCTCTCCCTTTAGCGGAGCCTGATGGGAAAATACGGTTCCCCTATTTTTATTTGTGCCCATGGATCGTATACAAGAGTCAATATGGACATACTTGCAGGGCAGAGAAAATTTTATTTTATTTTATTTTTTATTTCCGCGATACTCTATCTTTTCTACTTTTTATGTCGCGAAAGTCGCGATTGCCCAATCATTTCGGCTATTTATCGTGGTGCCCAATCATTTTGGCTGTTTTCATTTTTACTCGTTTTTTATTGTGAGTTGCCCAATCATTTCGGCTGTTTTTATTTTTATTTTATTTATTTATTGAAATTTGAAATTTGAAATCTGATACCAATCTTGGCATCAGCATCGCTACCACTGGAATATTGTCAGGAGCGATTCATCATTTGCCGCAAGAGGACTTGGAGTTTGATACCTATTTAGGCATCAGTATCGCTACAACTGGAATGTTTACAGGAGCGAATCATAGTTTGCCTTTGTCGATTTGAACAAAGATGGATTAGCAAACAGGGTTAGGATCCTGTCGATTATGGCCTTTTGACTTTATGAGCCGTAAGGGTCTCATAAAGGTATTTCTCCATACGAGTCGAGAGGATCTCGTAGGTGTAGTATTCTCCTTAGGAATCATGGGGATTCCTAAGTGCATTTTCTCTTGTAAGTCATAAGGATCATCCAAGAGTGTTTTCTCCTTATAAGTCGAGAGGACTTACAAGCGTCGTTCATCATATAGGGACTTTTCTTGTCATTGGTGGAACTTGGCGGGGGATATATTTATTTATGCCCATGGATTGTATACAAGGGTCAATATAGGACCACCTGCAGGACAATATTAAGGGAATATGACGGCTTAAGAACATGTTTAGATCCCTATAGCTTAAGCCTTTTGAATCCTATGAGCCGTGAGGGTCTTATAGAGGAAATTCTCCTTACAAGTCGTGAGGATCTCGCAAGTATAATTTCTCCATAGAAATCATGCGGATTCCTAAATGTGTTGCTCCTTTGTGAGTCGTAAGGATCTCACGCAGGTATTTTCTCCTCACATGGTCGAGAGGACCTTGCAAGCGCATATGAATTTTTTTACGAGTTTGCGCCATTTTCGGGTTTTCACAACTCGCCGGCAGTCATGTTGTTTTTACTCACGGCGCCCTTTCGGGTGTTCAACCGTGCCCATTTCGTTTGTGGACTTACCCTTTTTTTAACGAGATTGCGCCCTTTCTGGTTTTCACAAACTCGTCGGCAGTCCTTCTATTTTTACTCACGGCGCTCTTTCGGGTTTTCATCCGTGCCCATTTTGCTTGTAAACATACCTCATTTTTTCTTTTTTTTAACGAGATGAAACTCTCGAGAATAGTTTCGTCACGGATGACCCACCTATTTAGGGATGGCTTCATTACTGGAGTAGCTGTGCAGCCAGTGGGACTTGAGTTGCAACCTTTGCCGCTAAGACTTCGATTGCAATATAGATCTCAGGAGAGCATATCGACGTATTTGCGGCGATGTGCTAGTTTAAGGATGTTCCGGTCCATTATCGCCATGTTTGAGGCGAATTTTTATTTTAAAGACTTTTCGGTCTAGCATTGCCATCTTGGGGACGAACGTGAGTTTAAGGACATCTTGGTCCGACATTAGTTTAGGGACATCTCGGTCCAACATTAGTTTAGGGACGTTGCGGTCCATTTTCGTCATGTTTGAGGTGACGGAGCTTTTTGGATACCACTCTCAGAGTTCTGATTCAGGAAGATAGTGAGCGGACACAAGCATCGTCATCTATCATTGACCTAAGTCGTGACTCTTCAAGCATAGTATTTTTTGAGGAATCAGCCGTTTATTGGCCAGAATGGTCTTTCTCCATGCATATCTATGAGCAGGTAGGCTCCACCTTGGTAGACTTTGTCTATAATGTACAGGCCTTCATAGTTTGGCTCGAATTTTCCCCGTTTTGCGCGATTGGGGATTATTGGTCTTTTGACGACTAGTACGAGTTCGTCTTGGCGGAATGTTCTCGGCCTGGTCAGTTTTTTGTATGACCGTGTCATTGTTCGCCGCCAAAAGACGCGAACGGGACGTTGGGGACATCTGGCCTGAATTTTGGGGGCAGATGCTATTAGGTTTTATCTGTCTACCTCTCCGAAGATGCCAAGTTGATTTATGGCACCGTGTATCGAAGGTTTAAACAAATGCGGCCGTTGTAACAGACTTTATCAGATTCCCCCTCGTTGACGAGGGGTTTTTGATTATGGGGACGCTCTTCCCTGTAGGCTCAAGCGCCTGAAGTTAATTACGTTACCGCGTAGTGATAACCACTTTCTCCTGCTCCAGATGTTCACTTCGTGTCGTGTGTATTTGTTTTATTTTTGGTTGCCCGTGGATTGTATACGGAGACCAATTTATGTTGTCGCTCGTAGGGCGGGGATTAGTCCAAATCCGTATTTTCTTAGATTTGGGGTTTGTTTGATTTAAGGCTCGTTAATCTCGTTAAAGATTAAGATCAACTTAAATGTTTGTTGAGGATACGTTAGTCTAATTTTAGAGTAAGATCTACTCAACGGGGGTTTAGATTCATTTTTGATCCAACAAAAGAGCATTTGGGCTCTATCGTTTTAGTTTAAGGACGTCACGGTCCGTTGGGTTTAAGGACATCATAGTCCATGTTTAAGGACATCATAGTCCATAGAGTTTAGTTTAGGGACATTACAGTCCATTGGGTTTAAGGACATCATAGTCCATAGAGTTTAAGGGCCTCATAGTCCATGTTTAAAGACATCATAGTCTGTGGGGTTTAAAGACATCATAGTCTGTGTTTAAAGACATCATAGTCTGTAGGGTTTAGAGACATCATAGTCTGTAGGGTTTAGAGACATCATAGTCTGTGTTTAAAGACATCATAGTCTGTAGGGTCTAGAGACATCATAGTCTGTGTTTAAAGACATCATAGTCTATAGGGTTTTTGGCTCATTGGTTTGGGGGTGTGCCAAGAGTTATTGGTTATTGGGACTCTCCATCTTTCTGAAGACGTTGAAGAATTACAACGACATGTATCAGAGGTATGAAGAGATGTACCCTTGAACCAGTGAATGTTCATCAAAGATTTGATGATCTTGTTTGGGACTAAGTCCAATTTGAAAGCATATGGGTTGGGTTAATTTGGGATTTGACCAACCTTGGGCTCAGCCCACTTGATTATTTATTTGGGCCTGGTCCCCTTTCTGCATCAGCAATGCTGAGCCTTGAAATGGGTTCTGACACCCTTTATTCCTTTTGTTTTATTTGTATTCTTTTATATGAGTGTTAAACACTTGGTAGCGCTCACGTGAGGAACACATGGAGCGCTTGGCGCTGAGCGCCAGGCAATGAGTACCAAGTACTTTTTATTAAGTAGCGCCCACGTGAGGAGCACGTGGAGCGCTCGGCGCTGAACGCCAGGCAATGAGTACTAAGTACTTTCTATTAAGTAACACCCAAGTGAGGAGCACGTGGAGTGCTCGGCGTTGAGCGCCAGGCAATGAGCACTAAGTACTTTCTATTAAATAGTGCCCACATGAGGAGCACGTGAAGCGTTCGGCGCTGAGCGCCAAACATTGAGTGCTAAGCACTCTTTAAATAGCGCCCACGTGAGGGGCACGTGGAGCTCTTGGCGCTGAGCGCCAGGCACTGTTTTTTTTTGTTCTGATCAGTTCGGTGCTCTGAGAATTAAATTCTCGTTTGTGAGAGACTTTGTATCATGGATCTAAAAACTAAGTTCTTCTTTTTTTTTGATGAGATGCTATGATCTCTTTTACTTTTATGAAAGATTTTATCTTATAGATCTGTGATCTATAAAAAGAACTAAGTTCTTCTGATATGAGAGTTAAACTCTTAAATATGGAAATGATGCTATGATCTCTCTTCTTGTTATTTACCTTGAGAAGAAATTGCACTCGTCTTTGAAGTTTGAAGTTTATGGGGGGGGGGGTTTCTTCTTTTTAAGACTTGAAGTCTTGGGTCCTTTATATAGGAGAGGCTGATTTGTTGAATCAGTTAAGGAAATCTCTCATTAAGAGATCTCTAATTGATTTGGGGAATTTATCCACCGTTGGATTTTTGATCCAAAGACTTCCGTTTTACAGAAGACATTTTTCTTGTTTTTTAACAAAATTGGAAAAATATTTTCCCATACAGAACTTATTCTGTATCATGGTGATTTTTTAATCATCATTGGATCTTTGATCCAATGGTGCTATGATTTACAGAGCACAATCTTTCTTGTTTAGAAAGATTTGAGGAGTATTTCCTCAATCAGAATTTAATTCTGTATCGTGGTGATTTTTAATCACCATTGGATCTTTGATTCAACGGTGCTCTGATTTACAGAGCATAATCTTTCTTATTTAGAAAGATTTGAGGAGTATTTTCTCAATCATAATTTAATTCTGTGCTCTGATGATTTATCATCTCCGTTGGACCTTTGATCCAACGGTGGAGAACTTTTAGTTCTGGCGCTGGCGCTCTCGTGCTTTGCACGTGAGGCGCTGCCTCAGATTTTTTAACTCTTGGCGCTGGCGCTCTCGTGCTTTGCACGTGAAGAGCTGCTTCAGAGTTTTTAACTCTTGGCGCTGGAGCTCTCGTGCCTTGCACGCGAGGCGCCGCCTCAGAGTTTTTAACTCTTGGTGCTGGCGCACTCGTGACTTGCACGTGAGGCGCCGCCTCAAAGTTTTTAACTCTTGGCGTTGGCGCTCTCGTGCTTTGCACGTGAGGCGTTGCCTCAGAGTTTTTTTTAACTCTTGGCGCTGGCGTTCTCGTGTCTTGCACGTGAGGCGCCACCTCAGAGTTTTTAACACTTGACGCTGGCGCCCTCGTGCCTTGCACGTGAGGTGCTGCCTCAGATTTTTTAGCTCTGGACGCTGGCGCTCTCGTGCTTTGCACGTGAGGCGCAGCTTCAGTTCAAATTTTGAACAGAGCCTTGCTCTCTTATTAGGGGGAAACAAATGCCCCCTACCGTTGCGCTCACGTGGCTCACACATGAGTGCAGCGGTGGCACCCTTTCCACCGTTGGATTGTCTTGGAAGTTGGATCGACTTCCAGCGCCTATAAATAGGGCCTTTGGCCCTTGAGATGATTTCTGTTTATCTTCATCCCTTCTTGTTTTTTAAGAATTTAATTCTCCCTTCAGAGCTTAGATCTCTACCCAGGGAAAATTCCTTTTGAATTAGAACTTAGTTCAAAAATTTGGTAAGAATCATGTTCGACCCCATTAAACAGAGCTTTGCTCTTACTAGATCATAGATCTAAAAAAATCTTTTTTAGGGTTTCTTTAAACCGTTAATTAGAACAAAGCTTTGCTCTTCTTAGATCATTAGATCTAAAGAAATCTTTTTTAGGGTTTCTTAACCCGTTGATGAAGAACTCTTAGGGTTTCTAAGATTTTTACTTCAGATCTTTAAAGATCTTGTGGTTTTTCAGAGCATAGATCTTTTTTTTTTAAAAATGTTTGGGGAATTTTATTCCCTTCTTAATTGACATATGTAAATTCTATCTGCAGAGCACTTCTCTCGAGGGAGTTCAACTCCTTGGCCCAATGAGTCTCTCATTAAATGAGAACCCTTTTAGGATTTCCTCCTTAATGAGTGACTGTCTCATCAATGATGAGCCGTCACTTTGATTTTGTGGGTCCCCTTGGTCCCTTTCCACTGCATTGCAGTGTGGTACAAATTTAAAATACCAAGTGTAAGAATTTGGACTGTAACATTGGCGGCTAACTGTCGGGACCCCGGTTTTTGCTCACGGAGCAAAGGGCCACACGGAACAAAGTGCCACGCCAAGTGTCATGTTAAGTGGGCGGGGGCCACCTCTTGAGTCCGTGGGACCCACTGTAGAATAATGGGGACTCTTCGGAATACATTCCGAAAGGGGGCAGATCTGTACTATAAATGAAATGATACCACTCTTCAATACAGAGGCGCCTTTTAAGTGAACCGGAACTACAGGAGTTTGAGAACTCCGTAGTTAAGCGTGCTCGGGCCAGGGAAGTCCTGGGATGGGTGACCTCCTGGGAAGTGGCCCCTGGTCGGGTCCGGTTCGCTCCGAAGGGAAAAACCGTGCGGCTTCGGCCAAAGCGGACAATGCTCTCTGTATTGGAGGTGGGGCGTGACAGAATGGTATCAGAGCCGGTTCCTCAATAGTAGGTCTATGGTTCGAGGACGAACCATTGTTCAAAGGTGGGGAGAATGTCGGGACCCGGTTCTTGCTCACGGAGCAAAGTGCCACACGGAACAAAGTGCCATGCCAAGTGTCATGTTAAGTGGGCGGGGGCCACCTCTTGAATCCGTGGGGGACACCTCTTGAGTCCGTGGGACTCACTGTAGAACAATGGGGACTCTTCGGAATACATTCCGAAAGGGGGCAGATCTGTACTATAAATGAAATGATACCACTCTTCAATACAGAGGCGCCTTTTAAGTGAACCGGAACTATAGGAGTTTGAGAACTCCGTAGTTAAGCGTGCTCAGGCCAGGGAAGTCCTGGGATGGGTGACCTCCTGGGAAGTGGCCCCTGGTCGGGTCCGGTTCGCTCCGAAGGGAAAAACCGTGCGGCTTCGGCCAAAGCAGACAATACTCTCTGTATTGGAGGTGGGGCGTGACACTAACCCTCGTTCCTTTTCACGCAGGTACTATGTATTTCGACACTTCTTTCCCATTTGTTCGCCAGAGAGTGCCTACGCTGACGCGTCTGTGGATCGGGAAGTTTTTGCACTGATTAACGATCATGACCCAGAGCAGAATTCCCTTCACTTATGGGGGTTGTGGTACAACTAAATCATTCAAGGTCGGCGCAGTTTCTTTTGTGCGGTGCCTTCAGAGCTAATTTCTGCCATTTATTATGCTGACTCACCCTAAGTTAATTACATCGTGGAGGAGGTTAACTGAATTACGGATGGACGCCTCCAGCCCTCTATGGGCTCAATACCTGTACAGTCGCCGATGGCTTTAGATATTCTGGGTCGGCGTATATGTCAAGGCGAGTCGCGCCCTTGGGGATAGGCATACATGACATGCTTGACTCCTCGCCATTCAGCCGGATATCTGTAGTGGGCTCGATACATCTTGTCGGCCAAGAAATCACTGCTGCTGAAGCTCAGGTTGTACCCCGCGATTTATGCGTCTCTTTTCCAATATTCCATGCCCCCTGTATGTTGGGTCAAAGCTTTCATGGAACAATGGAATATCCCGACTCATACCTTTCTTCTATCAGATCGGGAAGTTTCAATCTCCTTGGAGGAGTTCACGGAGATCTCCGGCTTACCCGTCAGAGGGGAACAATATGAGGAGATACTTCCCCCTGACGAGTACATCTTCGCCACCAAATCAGTGGTGATGGGCCTTACCCCGGAGAACGCCATTCAACATCGATTCCCAAGTCTGATCAAGGTGTTGAATATTTACGGGAGCCTATTTCTAGAGTCTGGAAGGCATGGAGTCAGCTTCACAGACTTTATCGCTCGCTTTCTTTGCCCAAAAGTCTTATCAAAACAAGCTGTGAAATTCGCCAAGCTTGACGACCTGTTTGGTTTTGGTTTGGATAACCAGTCGACGGCGGACGCAGATTTAAGAAGCTTCTTTATTCCGGACACCCTGGTCTTTACTTTCGCAGAACTTGCTGCTTCAAATGTCGATGAAGAGACGTTCTTTTTGGGGTTCCTCGGCCTATAGTTAAGCTGGTTTTTGCTCCCAATACACCTTTACTATATGAGGCCATCTGTCTTCTATCCGACTCACCCAAGGGTTGCCGGGACACAAGTGGCTGTCGGGATCGCTTGGTTGGCTCACCTGTATCATGGACTTAGCTTTGCGACATACACCACTCAACCAGGGGTACATCCCGTGACTCTCCCGCTGCACTATTTCACGTCGTGGATCGAGCTGCATGTGCTCGGTGCTTTTGGAGTCCACAGACGGCCCCGTTTCTACGACAGTTATAACTTCACTCGGGTTATGTTCCTAGTTGACGCCTCTGCTTTAGATCCGTCACAACGAGAGGCTCGGGGTCTGGTCCTTCGCCCGCATATGGTCGGGGATGGCATGACCTTCGTCGATAAGGTCTTAACTATCGGCAAGGAATCCAATAAAACGGTGCAGCCGCTGCGCGATACTTTCAAAGACGGGGCTTCTATATTGAAGGCTCGGGAGATTCTATATTTGTATTCAATCAGGCCGGGCTTTTGAGTGTTCAGGCAGAACGACTCGGCGCTGTTCATGAGGTACAACCCGCACCGTTTTTCTCAACAATCGAGTCACGATCATGGTGTCCCGCTTGAGGCTTTTGTAGCTGAGCCGGTTGCTACGGAAGAGGGTATCCGCAGCGCGCTGCACCATTTTATGCGGCTAAACACCAGGTCCAACTATTTTATCAGTGAGCCGAGCTGCATTCCGAAAGCATCGAACGCATATGTGGTGTGGTACCAGCATGCGACGGGTGCTGTTATTAGGGAAGAAAATCGGTTATTGCTCGATCGCAAGGATGTTGTCCCGGCTGGTAATCCAACCATTCCTTTGAAGCGACGGACCACCGTTTGTCCTTCCTTATGAGAAACTGTTGCGGTTGTGGTCCCGCGCGCCTTTCTTGATAAGCATCTACCCCATGTTCCTATAGAAACGGCAGCTGCAGCGTCCCCGGAGTCTTGCATTGGTGTAGAGATCAGGACCCGCAACCCAAAAATGCCCGTTAAGCGCAAGGTCTTGCCATCAGCTGCCGGCGTTCGCTCACAGAAAAAGAAGAAGTCGCTCTTTTCTGCTGACGTTGTATTCGGCCAGGATCCCCATGCTCCTTACAGCGAGGTGTTTCCCCTAATAAAAGAGCAAAGCTCTGTTCAAAATTTGAACTGAGGCAGCGCTTCACTTGCAAAGCACGAGAGCGCTAAGCGCTAAGAGTCAAAGACTCTGAGGCAGCGTCTCATGTGCAAAGCACGAGAGCGCCAAGCACTAAGAGTCAAAGACTCCGAGGCAGCACCCTACATGCAAGGCACGAGAGCGCCAGCGCCAAGAGTTAAAAACTCTGAGGCAGCGCCTCACGTGAAAGGCACGAAAGTGCCAGCACCAAGAGTTAAAAACTCTGATGGCAGCGCCTCACGTGCAAAGCACGAGCGCGCTGGCACCAGAACTAAAAGTTCTCTGCCATTGGATCAAAGATCCAACGGAGATGATAAATTATTAGAACACAGAATTAAATTCTGATTGAGGAAATACTCCTCAAATCTTTATAAACAAGAAAGATTGTGCTCTGTAAATCAGAGCACCGTTGGATCAAAGATCCAATGGTGATTAAACATCACCAAGATACAGAATAACTTATGTATAGGAAAATATTTTCCCAATCTTGTTAAAAAAAGGAAAAATGTCTTCTGTAAAACAGAAGCCCTTGGATCAAAGATCCAATGGTGGAAAACATTCCCAGATCAATCAGGGATCTCTCAATGAGAGATTTCCTTAACTGATTCAACAAATCAGCATCCCCTATATAAAAGACCCAAGACTTCAAGTCTTACACAGAAGAACCCCCCCATAAACTTCAAACTTCAAACTTCAAAGACGAGAGCAATTTCTTCTCAAGGTAAAAAGAGATCATAGTATCTCATCAAAAAAGAATAACTTAGTTCTTTTTCTAGATCACAGATCTATAAGACAAAGTCTTTCATAAAAATAAAAGAGATTATAGTATCTCATCAAAAAAAGAATAACTTAGTTCTTAGATCCATGAGACAAAGTCTCTCATAAACGAGAATTCAATTCTCAAAGCACTGAATTGATTAGAACTGCCAAAAAACAGTGCATGGTGCCCAGCGCCGAGCGCTCCACGTACTCCTCACGTGGGCGCTATCTTATAAGAGTACTCATTACTCATTTCCTGGCGCTCAGCGCCAATTGCTCCACGTGCTCCTCACGTGGGCTCTATCCTAAAAGAGTACTTAGTACTCATTGCCTAGCGCTCAGCGCCAAGCGCTCCACGTTCCCCTCACGTGAGCGCTACTTAATAAAAAGTACTTAGTACTCATTACCTGGCGCTCGGCACCAATCGCTCCACGTGTTCCTCACGTGAGCGCTGTTAAGTGTTTAAAACTCCATATAAAAGAACACAAATAAAACAAAAAGAATAAAGGGTGTCAGAACCCATTTCAGTGCTCAGCACTGCTGATACAGAAAGGGGACCAAGCCCAAATAAATAATCAAGTGGGCTGAGACCAAGGTTGGTCAAATCCCAAATTAACCCAACCCATATGCTTTTAAATTGGACTTAGTCCCAGACAAGATCATCATATCTTTGATGAACATTCACCGGTTCAAGGGTACATCTCTTCATACCTCTGATACATGTCGTTGTAATCTTTCAACGTCTTCAGAGAGATAGAGGGTCCCAATAACTAATAACTTTTAGCGCATCCCCAAACGGTTAAACCAAAACCCTACAGACTATGATGTATTTAAACATATGGACTATGATGTCCTTAAACCCTACAGACTATGATATCTTTAAACACAGACTATGATGTCTTTAAACCCTATAGACTATGATGTCCTTAAACCCTACAGACTATGATGTTTTTAAACCCTATGGACGATGATGTCCTTAAACCCTATAAACTATGATGTCTTTAAACACAGACTATGATGTCTTTAAACCCTATGGACTATGATGTCCTTAAACCCCACAGACTATGATGTCTATAAACCCTATGGACTATGATGTCCTTAAACCCTACAGACTATGATGTCTTTAAACCCAGACTATGATGTCTTTAAATAAAGACTATGATGTCTTTAAACCCTATTTACTATGATGTCCTTAAACCCTACAGACTATGATGTCTTTAAACCTAGACTATGATGTCTTTAAACTCAGACTATGATGTCTTTAAACATGGACTATGATGTCCTTAAACTCATGTACTATGATGTCCTTAAACCCAACGGACCGCAACGTCCCTAAACTAAACTCTATGGACTATAATATCCTTAAACTCCATGGACTATGATGTTCTTAAACCCAATGGACCACAACGTTCCTAAACTAAGACGATAGAGCCCAAATACTCTTTCGTTGGATCTAAATGATCCCAAAGTCCCGTTGAGTATATCTTAGTCTAAAATTAGACTAACGTATCCTCAGCAAACATTTAAGTTGATCTTAATCTCAAAAGAGATTAATGAACCTTAAATCAAACCAAACCCAAAATCTAAGAAAATACAGATTTGGACTAATCCCCGCCCTACGGGCGACAACATAAATTAGTCTCCATATACAATCCACGGGCAACCAAAAATAAAATAAACACACACGATACGAAGTGAACATCTGGAGAAGGAGAAAGTGGTTATCGCTATGCGGTAATGTAATTAACTGTAGGGGCTTGATGAATCAGGACTGCCTTGAATACGCGAAGCAATGCCATTCGTGCCAAATTCATGGAGACTTCATCCACCAGCAACCAACCGGCTACACCCAACAGTAGCTAGCTGGCCACTCGAAATGTGGGGAACCGACATAATTGAGCCCATCGAACCAGCGCCATCCAAAGGACATCGGTTCATATTGGCGACAACTGATTACTTCTCCAAGTGGGCAGAAGCCATACCGCTAAGGGAATTGAAGACAGAGAACATCCTCCATTTCTTCAAGACATACGTCATCTATCGGTTCGGCACTTCGCGACGGATTATCTTCGATAACGGGCCGGCCTACAGAAGTCACAAAATCAGCCGCTTCGCACAACAGCATAATATAGACTGGAGATACTCTTCGGTCTATAATCCCCGAGCTAATGGTCTAGCTGAGGCTTTCAGCAAAACCTTGATGAAGATCATAAAGAAGACAGTGTCCAAAAATAAAAAGGACTGGCACGAGAGACTGCATGAAGCTCTCTGGGCGTATCTGACTACGTTCAAAACGGCTACGAGTACAACGCCATTCGCATTAGTATTAGGCACGGAATTGGTACTCCCCTCGAGATAGAGCTACCCTCTCTACGAGTGGCGGTTCATTATGAGCTAACAGACGAAGAGAACGCTCATCTTCGGATTGAGGAGCTCGACGCCCTCTATGAAACTCGTCTCATGGCGCAGCAAAACTCGGAAGCTTACAAAGCAAAGATGACGCGCGCATACAAAAGATTAACTAGGCTGAGAACATTCTGCCAAGGCGAACTCGTGCTAGTGGTCAAGAGACCTATGATCCCCAATCGTGCTAAACGGGGGAAATTCGAGCCAAACTATGAGGGCCCATACATTATAGACAATGTCTACCAAGGTGGGGCTTACTTGCTCATGGATATGCATGGCGAAAGACCCTTTAGGCCAATAAACGGCCGGTTCCTGAAAAAATACTACGCCTGACAAGTCACGGCCCAGGTCAACGATAGATGACGACGCCTATATCCACTCTCTATCTTCCCAAGCCCAAACTCCATAAGTAGTATCCAGCGAAATCTTGCCTCAAAATCACTACGGACCGAAACGTCTCTAAACCAGCAATGGACCGCAATGTCCTGAAACTAGCTACGGACTGAAACGTCTTTAAACTACTACAAACCGCAGCATCCTTGGGCTGACGCAAAAAAAGGTATGTCCATAAACAAGATGGGCACGGATGAAAACTCGAAAGGGTTTCGTGAGTAAAAACAGCAAGGCTACCGACGATGTTTGTGAAAACCCGAAAGGGCGCAGACTCGTAAAAAAAATTCATGCACACTTGCAAGGTCCTCTCGATCTTGTAAGGAGAAAATGCCTGCGTGAGATCCTTACGACAAGGGAGCAATACACTTAGGGATCCCCACGATTCCTGAGGAGAAATTACACTTACGAGATCCTCACGACTCGTAAGGAGAACCCTCTTATGAGACCCTTACGGCTCATAAGATTCAAAAGCCTTAGGGTACAGGGATCTGAACTTGTTCTTAAGCCATCATATTTCCTAGACTGCCCTACAAACGGTTCATTATCGACCATGTATACAATCCACGGGCACAAATAAATGTCTCCCCCACTAAGTTCCACCAATGGCTCAAAATTTCCCCATTTACCGAATGACACTTGTAATCCTCTCGACTTATAAGGAGAAAACACTCTTGTAAGATCCTTACGAGTTATAAGAGAACATACACTTAAGCATTCTCACGATTCCTAAGGAGAAATCATACTTATGAGATCCTCATGACTCGTAAGGAGAAACACCTTTATGAGACCCTTACGGCTCATGAAGTCAAAAGCCTTAGTCGACAGGATCCTAACCCTGTTTGCTATGCCACCTTTGTTCGAATTGTCAGAGGAAAATGATGATTCTCTCCTGACAATGTCCCAGTGGTAGCGACGCTGATGCCTAAATCGGTATCAAATTCCAAGTCCTTTCACGGTAAATGATGATTCGCTCCTGGCAATACTCCAGTCGCAGCGATGCTGATGCTAAGATTGGCATCAGATTCCAAGTTCCATACTCGCAGCAAAAAGCCAGCGACCTATAAATGCATATGAAATAGCCGAAATGATAGGGCAACTTGCAACAAAATCATCAAGTAAAAGAAATGCATACAAAAAATAGGAGAAATGATTGGGAAACTCGCAATAAAAAGCAGCGAGTAAAAAAAAATAGCCGAACTGATTGGGCACCGTGAAAAATAGCCGAAAAGATTGGGCAATCGCGACTTTCGCGATATAAAAAGCTGAAATGATAGAGCATCGCGGAAGGAAATAAAAACAATGAAAATGATGAAAGAATGAAACTTTTGCCCTACAGGCGAGTCCATACTGGCCCCTGTATACAATCCATGGGCATAAACGAAAAGGGAACCGCATTTCCCAACAGACTCTGTCAAAGAGAGAGTCAGATCTCAACGGCAACATCTGCATCCCAGGAGATCAGCAACGACGTTCATCCTCGTTCCAGCAGGATACGGACACAACATCACCAATCAGAACTACGACACAATCCCTAGTGTTGGTGAGTGCTGCATGCTCCCACAACTCTTGTGGCGTGGCGGAAGCGATGAACGAAAATTTTCTTTGCATACAACACGCACTTAACCGAAGATCTTGTCTAAACCACAACTAGTATACCCTAACTAGAGATCTTATCTACTATGTTAGGGATTATACCTTGATGATACGGTCCTTCGGGTCTTCTCTTGGATACAACTCCTTTGCTCCTTTCTCCTCTTTTGCTGAACTCCTTGGCTCCTTTAGATGTTGCCGACGTTTTCGATCTTCGGCCACCGAAGACCTAGATGATCCACCCGAGAGTTTTCGTGCAAGCTTGAAACTCTTCTCAAGAGTTTAACCGAGAGACCAAATTTGCTAGAAGAGGTCACTAGGATGATGTAGAGATAATTGTATTGGATTAACTTGAAATCCTAAGCTTTGGATTCACATCTCATGTGAGGGTTTAAGCTAGGAAGAATCATCACCATCATTTTCTTTCTTTCTTCTTATACACTTGTTATGATACACTTATCATAATTTTGTGTAGGATTTGAATGCCTTGATTTCACATCTCATATGAAGGTATTTATAAGAAGAATGAGGAGGAAAGAATAAGTGCATTTCATGATTAAAAAGTTTAAGCATGATAAAAAGAAAATAGCACTAACTAAAGCATGTATTATGAAAGAAGTATCATGCATTAATAGTACATCCACTTCAACAACCACATTATCATGCTTATACCTTTTAATTTACACCTCACTAATTTATTTTCACAAAATAAATGATGTCATAATTATGTCATTATGAGGTGGCACCTTCTAGAAGGTATTCTTGTAACAATTACAAAAATACCCATCCTCCGTATACCGTATACCGTATACTGTATACCCGTATCCGAATTCCGAAAAATACGAATACTATTAATCCAATAATATAATACCGGTATCCGGCCAGTATTATTCTTTCGATTATTATTCCTGTAACAATTACACGAACATAATCGAAAACCTGCCGCAACACTTTACGGCTGCCGTAACAACTTACGGTCTCTACATCTTTTGCCTGAACGAGGGAACCCTCTGTGTGGGACTCTAAAGACTCGTCAGTACGCTGGCAATGGGTTTAACCACAAGCACTTCAGTGGCACTAGCTGTACGTAACGGCTACCCAGGTACATGACGAAAAGGTGGCCGACGAGCGAACTCATCACAACCCTTACGAGCCTGTAAGCAACACTTACCGTACAGTCCGGTCTCTTCGTCTGATACGTCGCATATGAAGTCCAAGGGTGGTAAATGTCAGACCCCGGTAACTTTATAAGTCATGTTGATTTATGGCTAATAACAGGTCGAGGAACTACTGATAACACTTATCAGTAAACCTCGAGAACCCTGGCCAGGGATTTAGGTGTTATAGCCGATCAAACATAGCGCGACATCAACTCCCTATACCGGGAGAGACGAAACCCCTCCTATCGCTCACTGTATCCATATGATTCGGGACTGTACCCAAAATCCACCTGTTTGCACAACTTAGTAGAGCCATGGTAGGGAGGAAATCAAAGTATAGTGGGAATCACACAAGACTCTATGACGATCTCGGGTCTACAGACTAACCTGTACAAGTGTCACCAGAGAACTGCTATCTGACAATAGGTATATATACCATCTAGGAGTTCTCGGCGAGTCCGTTCAGTGTACCCAGTCTCCACTGAGCACCCGTACACCATCCTTGATGTCAAACACCGATGGATATGGGATCATCCATCGCCCATCATATGGGTCAAGATGCGTATACGCTAGTCTACTCTGGTGTATCGATGCCCTGTCTCGACACACCCTCGACTAGGAACAGTTATAGGATGTACTCATAGATTACCGTGGCCCCACTAGTATGATCTCATCATAGTCCCAGTAGTCGAGTACAAATCCTAAGGGTTTATCAATATGTAACAAAAGAGACAATCAGAGTACATGTCAAGATAAAGTACAACCAGATAGCGTACTATCATGTCGAGCAAGAAATTCCTCCCTATATATGTCCAAGCATCCACTACAATATACATCGTATGTACAGTAATGGCCTCTAGGGCACACATATAACTAACAATCTCCCACTTGCACTAGGGCCATCTATTGTGGTATCACATACCAAACAATTAGCTGTGGTTTAAGTATCTCATACTCAACCATCCCATAAAAGTCTCTACTGGGAAAAAGCCTTAGTGAGTGGATCCGCTCTGTTGTCCTCTGTATCTACTCTCCTAACCTCGATCTCCCTGGAGATCAACCATCTCTATGATCAGGTGATGCTGCCTAAGAATTATATCTGGATTTCTGATAGGACGGTAGTTCCTTGGTTAAAGCCACAACTCCATTGCCACACAATGGTAAGAACGAAGTTCATCTTATGAACTCATATATATCCAGACATTATCTTTGGTAGCATCCTTAGTAATGACATATCTTGCCTTTCTTGTATGTCACGGTATCTAGCTTGGAACTCTTCCAACATACCGTCCCTCTACTAAGGGTAAAGACAATGACTGCGACTGACATTCAGTCGTCCTTATCACCCTGGAACCTTTCCAGTGATTCTCCCCTGGATCGATTGATACCATCTCACTACAACTAGTGAGTATCCTAACATCCATTTAGATCTATCTCATAGATCCAAAACCTAGGATTTAGGAGGTATCACCTTGATCTTATATGGAGAATCTTATGTGATAAGCGGAGATTGACCGAGTGTATCATAGGAAACTCTTTCCTATCAAGAGTATGTCATCCACGTACTCTACGAGGATCACCACCATACTCCATACCACGAGGTTCAACCATTTTGATGAAGTCAAACTCTTTGACTACCACATCAAACAAATGTTCCAACTCCGGTGTGATTCTCCCCAGGATCAATTGATACTATCTCACTACAACTAGTGAATATCCTAATATCCATTTAGATCTATCTCATAGATCCAAAACCCCGGATTTAGGATGTATCACCTTTGATCCTATATGGAGAATCTTTATAATAAGAGAAGATTGACTGAGCGTAGCATAGGAAACTCCTTCCCTATCAAGAGTATGTCATCCACGTACTCTACGAGGATCACCACCATACTCCCTACTACCTTTTATGTATATACAAGGTTTATCTATTATTTTGATGAAGTCAAACTCTTTGACTACTATATCAAAACAGATGTTCCAACTCCGCGATGCCTGTTTTATCGCATAAAACATCTTGTACACTTTTCCGCTGCTCCCACTGTCTACGAAGCCCTCTGGCTGTGTACTTATAGACGCTCTCTTCTAAAACATCATTTAGAAAAGCAGTCATGACACCCAACCACCAGATATCGTAGTCAAGGTATGTAGCAGTGGCAAGTAGGATCTGGATGGACTTAAGCATAGCTTTGAAAGTCTCAACTTTTCCATGTACACCAAGTAATCTTCTCAAGATATACTTGCTCCTGATGGGGATTTAACCCTTCAGACAAAGCGACCAAAGTCCATACTTTGTTGGTGTATAAGGATTCCATCTCAGATCGCTAAGCATCCAGCCATTCTCACAGAGTCCCACTCCTGATGGCCTGCTCGAAACTAGTTAGGTCATACCACTTTGGTCAGGCAACAACCCCATCCCATAGGGTCGCCGCGGCACCAAAAGGTCCCTCAGCAGCTACTTTCTACGCATGCCCCCTTGCGAGGACTACAACCCGTCGGAACACCTTCCGGTCTCGGGAAACGCTGGGGTAATATGAAATCCTCGCTCCCACTGTCATAGAGAAACTGAAGTATCTCTTAGGTGGGCGAGGAACCTTACTAGATCTGCGGAGAGGCTGAGGTTCGTTAGAGTCTATTGAATCCTTTGGTTCTACCAAATCATATGCTGTAGCTGGAACTCCTTCCAGTTCTACCTCATGACCACTAATTTCTTCACAAGAAATTCCCTTTCACAAAGGTGGCATGCTGAGAAACAAAACAACTTTTGTTCCTCTGTTAGGTCATCTGTTGTAGTTTGTATAGCTGAAACGCCTTCCAGTTCTACCTTATGACCACTAATTTCTTCACAAGAAATTCCCTTTCATAAAGGTGGCATGCTGAGAAACAAAACAACTTTTGTTCCTCTGTTAGGTTATCTGTTGTAGTTTGTATAGATAGAACGCCTTCCAGTTCTACCTTATGACCACTAATTTCTTCACAAGAAATTTCCTTTCACAAAGGTGGCATGCTGAGAAACAAAACAACTTTTGTTCCTCGGTTAGGTAGAAGATATTCCCTTGCTAATGCTTGGGATATCCAACAAACTTCTACAGTTTTGACTTTGCCTCGAGCTTGTCCGGATTTTGGTTTTTAGACATAGGCCTGACAACCCCAAATCTTAACATCTTTAAGATATGGGCTCTTCCCATACCATATCACATATGGAGTAGTAGGCACCTGATTTGATTGGAACCCTATTCAATAGGTATGCAGCTTCGCAAGTGCATAACTCCCAAAAGGAAAATAGGAAACTCAGTAGTACTCATTATGGAGCACACCATATCACATAGGGTGCAATTTCTCTGCCCCGATATACCATCGTGCTATGGTGTATACAGAGGAGTAATGCTGAGAGAGAATCTCATTTTCCTTTAGAATAGTCCAGGATTTCCATGCTCAAGTATTCTCCTCCTTGATCTCATCAAAGGACATAATACTTATACCCGTTTTTGGTTCTCTACTTCTAATTTATATTCTGTGAATATCTCAAAAGCTTCGGACTTGTGTTTCAACAGGAACATTTGTCTGAATCTTGGGAGATCATCAGAGAAAGTAATGAAGTACAAAAAACCGGTCATGGCATATGTAGACAGGGGGCCTTACATACATCATCATGTATCAATCCCAAGAGTTCACTAACTCTTTCTCTGTTTCTAATAAACAGAGCTATGGTCATCTTATCTATGTGACATGATCGGAAAGTTTCACAAGATGTAAATTTAAACTAATTTAAATATGCATCTACATGTAACTTCAGCCAGCCAGGTCGCATTGATGTGACCTAGTCTACAATGCCTCAAGAAGGATTCGTTCATTTCTGAACTTATCCTCTTGTGTGTGTTCTGTATACTGAGAACTGTAATTTGATTTAGAACGTCTAAGCTTTTAGATAACGTGCCTGAACCGATCAACACTTGATATAGGAAATGTTCAAAACATTTATCCATCAATACAAAATTTTATCATTTCTTTACTAATAAAGAGATTGATATGATTTTGTATATCAGGTTCGGTATCTAATAGCATTTGTTCAGAATCAATATATTGGTAATACAGGGTGACAGTGACCAACAGACTTGGCTGCAACACTTGCCCCGTTTTCTGTCTAATGAAACTTATCACCCGTTCTCAGTCATTTACCTTTCTGTAGCCCATGTAAAAGATTACATTTATGGGATCCTGATCCGGTATCATTATACCCAGGACGTAAAAGATACTGAGAAACAGTTCTTTGTAATAGACACACCCGAAGATCATGCATCAACATGTACTATCTTCGTTTGGGTAGCATGGGATTCTGGTATTTCCCTATTTCCTGCTCTGTCTTATAACAATTATAAGTTGGAGCGGGACCAACGTTCCCCAGCTCAATATAACAAGCGGGTTCAGTCAATATATCCGTATTTATTATCTTGATTAAGGCATGATATGGTCACTATATGGAGAGAGAGAGAAGAAAACACTTTAGCGTATGCTCTTGCAAGATTAGATTGGTTATTATCTAATCCAGATGTCTCCCACTGTTTTTATCAAATCTTCCTTCAAGCCCTAAAAGGTAAGATTAGCCAGGAATCATTACACCCTATAATTTCATCAAATTGTCTTGTGTAAAACTTTCACAGGAGTAACTCTTACTCGCAGCGAGATCAGGATCCAACTATCATATAGAAGGTATGCAATCTCATTGCAAATTTCAACTCTTGAAATTCCCGATATGGTTTCTACCCCTAGTCACTTATGACCTTGGCTATGGTCAACATATCATAAGTACTAGTCAAGTTCTACCCGTCATTTCGTGATTAGCCAGACCCACCCATATGACCCTTGACTATGATCAACATAATCACATGAATGTCCTAACTAATCGCATCAAATGCTTTGTAGGAATACATCACTTAGCTACCGTACACTACGCCTCGGCTATGGTCGACATACGTAGCACGAATACTAAGTACTCTGCTTCCTAAAATGACGGAGGGCAACGGATGGTTTTTATGAAAACCTTTAACGTTTTAAACTTGATATCGTTGTGGAATCAAGTGGGAAGGAGTGGTTTAAGCTCCAGTTTTAAAAATCGAATGGTTTTGTAGTAGGTCACTCCCGGTGAAGGGATCTCAGCTCTTTCCTTATCGAATAAGGTGCTGGATATATAAATACCACGATGCAAAGCAAAATTAGATCAACTATAAAATCAATTCGAGTTCTTTGTAACATTTTCCAGTTTCGCTAAAGGGGTCACTCCCGGTGAAGGGATCTCGGCCCTTTCCTCATCGAATGAGGTGCAGGATATTCAAGAATACCACTATGCAAAACAAAAGCTAGAGTTACCCTTTTTCAAAAAGTTTGATTCTACAACATCTTTAGGTTTCTTTCTCTTAACATTAATCACATTAATGTGGTCCCATCATTTACGTTTCTTAATCATCACAGAAAAGAAACGCAAATAGAACGTACGCTTATGCCATCCGTATTTGCCACTGGGCCCCATCATGCACCGTTAGGTTACTTAACTAACGGCAGAGCGGGGGCTGGACCAGTGCGGGTGCAAAACATAAGCAACGTTTATTATATATATCTCATATATAAATATAACCATTTCAGATCACAGATGAATGCATTGGATATACTAGGAATTCCGTATTTCATTCAAGCCCTTAATGAAAAACGGGTTCCACGGTCGTGATGAATAGCCAAAACCCCCCTAGACCCCTACGGGTGCGGCAAACTACCCGCCAAATTCCCGAAGTGTAGCAACCTCCCTCAACAATTGAGTAGGCCACTCGGCACCTAGAAAACCCGGTAGTTTGTGCACCCCACCTTGGGTCTATCCTAGGAGCAAAAACAGTAAAAAGAAATTATACAATATAACATTGCTTTTTACAAATTACATGGAATGAAAGAAAAGAAAAAACGCTCTTCTCACACCCCCCCGGCCATTCATCACAACGATCCAACACATTCATATACACATACCATCCCATGATATCCATATGTGCAACCCCCACTAATCGTCATATAGCAATTAACGGACGTTTCAAACACATATAACAAAAAGAAAACCCGATTAGCCAAGCACTTTAGAATTTCGATCGATAATTTTTTAAAACCATGCAAACACTTGACATGTCCCTGTACAAACACCTTTGTAAAAATCTGCATATCCCAGAAACCCTAATTCTTCAGTATAAGAGTACTGTAGAAATCCGAGTCGACAAGGCCCCAACTCGGCGGCGGATCCGCGGCAAAAGCATGGCTTTGGCCGTGGATCCGCGGCTCTTTAGTTGAGTTAGGATTCCAAATTTCTACAGTGTTCTTAGAAAACCCTGCTTGTATTTTTAAGATATGTCAAATTAATTTTGGAACACTTTCAAAAACTGACAGCAGCAAGGGCAGAATACGAGTTTTCGGGAGAAAAAACTGTCGATCGAGCTTCTAACTTTTGGCTAACAATTAATTGTGGTTTAGTTAGGCTCTGATACCATGTTGGTGAGTGCTGCATGCTCCCACAACTCTTGTGGCGCGGCGGAAGCGATGAACGAAAATTTTCTTTGCATACAACACGCACTTAACCGAAGATCTTGTCTAAACCACAACTAGTATACCCTAACTAGAGATCTTATCTACTATGTTAGGGATTATACCTTGATGATACGGTCCTTCGGGTATTCTTTTGGATGCAACTCCTTTGCTCCTTTCTCCTCTTTTGCTGAACTCCTTGGCTCCTTTAGATGTTGCCGACGTTTTCGATCTCCGGCCACCGAAGACCTAGATGATCCACCCGAGAGTTTTCGTGCAAGCTTGAAACTCTTCTCAAGAGTTTAACTGAGAGACCAAATTTGCTAGAAGAGGTCACTAGGATGATGTAGAGATAATTGTATTGGATTAACTTGAAATCTTAAGCTTTGGATTCACATCTCATGTGAGGGTTTAAGCTAGGAAGAATCATCACCATCATTTTCTTTCTTTCTTCTTATACACTTGTTATGATACACTTATCATAATTTTGTGTAGGATTTGAATGCCTTGATTTCACATCTCATATGAAGGTATTTATAAGAAGAATGAGGAGGAAAGAATAAGTGCATTTCATGATTAAAAAGTTTAAGCATGATAAAAAGAAAATAGCACTAACTAAAGCATGTATTATGAAAGAAGTATCATGCATTAATAGTACATCCACTTCAACAACCACATTATCATGCTTATACCTTTTAATTTACACCTCACTAATTTATTTTCATAAAATAAATGATGTCATAATTATGTCATTATGAGGTGGCACCTTCTAGAAGGTATTCTTGTAACAATTACAAAAATACCCATCCTCCGTATACCGTATACCGTATACTATATACCCGTATCCGAATTCCGAAAAATACAAATACTATTAATCCAATAATATAATACCGGTATCCGGCCAGTATTATTCTTTCGATTATTATTCCTGTAACAATTACACGAACATAATCGAAAACCTTCCGCAACACTTTACGGCTGCCGTAACAACTTACGGTCTCTACATCTTTTGCCTGAACGAGGGAACCCTCTATGTGGGACTCTAAAGACTCGTCAGTACGCTGGTAATGGATTTAACCACAAGCACGTCAGTGGCACTAGCTGTACGTAACGGCTACCCAGGTACATGACGAAAAGGTGGCCGACGAGCGAACTCATCACAACCCTTACGAGCCTGTAAGCAACACTTACCGTACAGTCCGGTCTCTTCGTCTGATACGTCGCATATGAAGTCCAAGGGTGGTAAATGTCAGACCCCGGTAACTTTATAAGTCATGTTGATTTATGGCTAATAACAGGTCGAGGAACTACTGATAACACTTATCAGTAAACCTTGAGAACCCTGGCCAGGGATTTAGGTGTTATAGCCGATCAAACACAGCGCGACATCAACTCCCTATACCGGGAGAGACGAAACCCCTCCTATCGCTCACTGTCTCCATATGATTCGGGAATGTACCCAAAATCCACCTGTTTGCACAACTCAGTAGAGCCGTGGTAGGGAGGAAATCAAAGTATAGTGGGAATCACACAAGACTCTATGACGATCTCGGGTCTACAGACTAACCTGTACAAGTGTCACCAGAGAACTGCTATCTGACAATAGGTATATATACCATCTAAGAGTTCTCGGCGAGTCCGTTCAGTGTACCCAGTCTCCACTGAGCACCCGTACACCATCCTTGATGTCAAACACCGATGGATATGGGATCATCCATCGCCCATCATATGGGTCAAGATGCGTATACGCTAGTCTACTCTGGTGTATCGATGCCCTGTCTCGACACACTCTCGACTAGGAACAGTTATAGGATGTACTCATAGACTACCGTGACCCCACTAGTATGATCTCATCATAGTCCTAGTAGTCGAGTATAAATCCTAAGGGCTTTATCAACATGCAACAAAAGAGACAATCAGAGTACATGTCAAGATAAAGTACAACCAGATAGCGTACTATCATGTCGAGCAAGAAATTCCTCCCTATATATGTCCAAGCATCCACTACAATATACATCGTATGTACAGTAATGGCCTCTAGGGCACACATATAACTAACACCTAGTTCTAAGACTCTACGGTTCACAGACAAACTAAAGTCAAACCCGACCCCATAGAAAGCAGAGCAAGTCAACCACGATACCGCAAAAAGCGGAGCCAGTCAACCAATAATCCCTCGATTCGTCTCGACTCATAGGGGAAAGCCTTAGACAATGGGAATAAAGACCTGTTTCCTAAGCATTGGGACCCTGCAAGTCGGTCCAAGATGAGCCATTATATACTATTCACAGGTCACACTCTCCAAAGTCGAATCTCGACAAGGAGGGAAACAACCATTTACGAGTCCTTTCGACTTGTAAAAGGAAAAAATTCTCTTGCAAGATCCTTACGACTCTCGAGAGAAAATGCACAATTAGGAATTCCCACGATTCCTAAGAAGGAATTACACCTACGAGAGCCTTTTGACTCGTAGGGAGAAAAGTCTTTATGAGACCCTCACGGCTCATAAATTTGAAAAGTTGTAGGCAGCAGACCTGAACTTGTTTCCTAAGCCATCACTACCCTACAAGGAGATTAAGATGGACTGCTATATACTATCTACATGCCACATTTGCTAAAGTAACATGCCAATGACACAACAAAGAATAGAAAGCGATAGTACAAGATAAAAAAATGTGTCTTTTATTCATGAATTCAGTTGAGTACAAGATACATCATATAAAAGAATAAAATAAAAAAAAGAGCATGTTATTCAGTGATACAAAGATGGCTACTGAGAAGGAGGCGTTTTCAACAAATCAGCCAGCTGCTCGCACGCTCCCCTCAATCCTTTCTCGCAATCGGCCGCCGTGGCCAACTCCGCTTCGACTCGGGCCCGCTATCGCTAACAAGACGAAAGCTTTTCATTGATTCCCAGCATGGCAGCTTCGCAGTCCTGCATGACCCGCTCCATAGAGTCAAGCGCCCGTCTCAGCGTCAACCCATCCGAAATGCATCGCTGCAGATTGTCAAAGACAGCTTTCAACTGCGCAGCATTCGCTTCGACCTGGGCGTGTAATCGGGCAGATTCGCTTGAAGCTATTTCGTATTCCTTTCACCTCAGGGTCATCTCTTGTTCAAAATGGCGAAGTAAATGAACACTCTACTCAACCCATGCAGCTCGCTGGGAGTTTAAAGCCGATACTTCCAAAGCGGGACGCTTGAGCTCAATCGCATGAAGGCAAGCCTCGATCTTTCTGCAATAATTAACCCAAGACTTGACGATGCCTTCATCATGAAAGTTCACGAGCGTCGCCAGTATAGGATTAACCTCAGCAACAAAGTCTGCAGCAAATGCGAGGGCCTCTGTGTCAAGATCCTCGACGAACTCGCTCAACATTCGCAAGCTAGTCGCAGCGCCCCTGGAAGATGGGCGTTTAGCAAAGGGCCCTGCCGGCATTAGGATGCGAGACTCAAACGGAGTTGGAGCCGGCGCGATTGCTGCAAAACAAATTATGTTCAAATGTCGACTCGGAAGGTAAAAAGAATACACGAGCGATGGAGTCTACTATACCGGATGTGGCAGATGGCAAAATTGGGAGTACTGGAGGTGCGGCTATCCCCTCGTCTCCTCCTCCGATCCGTGACGCTGCGATCAATATAAAGATGACTTAGCGACAATATGGCTATTCATAAAAAAGGGGGGGGAGAAACAATAGCTGAAGGATATATTAACCAATACCAGCGGGCAGAATGACTTCCGACTGAAAGGAGAAGTGCGGGTTCAGCACCTGGTATAAATGGTCGAAAAGGACTCCTGCAGAATTGCGACAATACACGGTAAGCACAAGGAAGACGGTGTTCATAGTTAAACTAAATAAATCACGAATCTATACCTTCCAGCATTTCGGAGGACATAGGAGAAGGCGAGGGAACAACAACCGTCATGGCGGCGACCAGAGGTGCTTCAGATGAAACAATTTCAACGTTCACTGCACCTACAAACAAAAAATCGACTGAAGAAGCTGAATGGGATTGTGAAATAAAAAGAATAGTGACTCAAGACTTACCTGACGGGTCACCAACCAAAGCCGCGACGGAAGAATCACCAGGCGCAGCGGCTTCTTTGCTCTCCCTCAAAGGAGTGGTTTCTGCGCCCATGGCTTCATCCCCTGATTCGACAAGGGCCGTCATGACACTCGCGATGCCCGCCGATACCAGGGAGCCACAAAGGGAAAGAGCGGCGGTTTGGGCAGTCCCAGACTCCCGAGAGAGAGTAGCCACTTCGGGCTCTGTGGTCACCATCGTCTCGCCTGCCATCTCATCGCCAGGACTTGGCCCTGCGGGATATGATGTATAAGAATTTGCAGATCGAGTTCTAATAAAAAAGACCGGGCATTACGTTACCTTGCGAAAGATTCTCGATTGCCTCCCGAGCCACGCGTGCAACCTGTCTATGGGCTGTAGACAGGGAAGCTGGAGCACCCTCTGAAGGAATAGCGACAGATGGAGTGGTGCTTGAGCCTGCACCTATAGCCAAAGCGGCATCACGTTCCTTTGCTTCGCGCTTCCTGCGTTTCCTTTCAATATAGGCCATGAGAGCTGATCTCCTCAAGACCTTCGTCAAAGGGATGTCATCGTACGAACCAAGCTCTGTCTCTGGAGCCGTTACAGCGTCCGTCATCGGCTGCTTTAACGAAGCCTCCTGCGGTAATATTAGAGGAGCTGGGGCCACAATGGCTGTCTCTGGAAGCATCGCCGCATCACCACTTGGGATCGGCACCGTACTCGGGATAACCTGAGTCAAGGTAGTCCCTGCAATAAAGGAGAGGGTCAGACCACAAATAAAGAAAAAGAGAATGAAGGCATAATGAGCCGAATTATACCAAGGCCCAAAGAAGCGCGGCGCCTCTCTTCCTCTTCAAATGTTTTGAAGGAAGCAGCGAGAGCCACTTCGGCAGAGATACCTGTTGAAGAAGAAAACATCAGTAGAAGCATAGTAAAAGAAGATAGCCACGGAAGAATGTAACTAAAGTATACCTGACCTCACGATAGTAATCAGTGCCGCTTCATCGCGAGCCAGTCACTCGGAAACCACGAGGGCAGCCTGGAGATCAGTATCATCCGCAGGCGCGATGAATAAACCCTTATTAGTGCCATACTCACACATGCCCTCACTGTAGAGAGCATGGGGCTCCTGGCTGAGTACAACGTCAGCAGAAAAGAACGACTTCTTCTTTTTCTGTGAGCGAGCGCCGACAGCCGATGGAAAGAGGTTGCACTTAACGGGCATTTTTGGGCGGCGGGTCCCGATTTCTACACCAACGCCAGACTCCGGAGACGCTGCAGCTGTCGTTTCCACGGGAACACAGGGTAGAGACTTCTCAGGAAGAGCGTCCGGGACCGCAACCATAGCAGCTTCTTTTAAGGAAGGACCAACAGTGGTCTGTCTCTTTAAGGGGAAAACTGGATTACCGGCAGGGACTGCACCCTTGCGATCGAGCAGCAACCGCTTTTCTTCCATAATGACAGCACCCGTCGTATCCTGGTACCACACCATGTATGCGTTTGAGGCTTTCGGAACTCAGCTCGGCTCACTGATAAGGAAGTTGGACCCGGTATTTAGGCGCATGAAGTGGTGCAACGCGCTCCAGATACCCTCTTCAGTAGTAACCGGTTCGGCCAGGAAGGCCTCGAGGGGAACACCCTGGTTGTAACCCGACTGTTGGGCAAAACGATACGGTTTGTACCTCATGAAAAGCACCGAGTCATTTTGCCTGATTACTGAGAAGCCCAGCCTGATCGAGTACAAATGCAAAATCTCCCGAGCCTTCAACGTGGGAGCCCCGTCTTTAAAGGTGTCACGCAGCGGTTGCACCACCTTAGTGGACTCCTTACCGATAGTCAGGACCCTAAAGTTATGATTTCCCCGACCATGCGCGGGCGGGGGACCAGTCGCCGAGCCTCTCGCTGCGATGGGTCTGAAGTAGAGGCGTCAATTAGAAACATTACCTGGGGGAAATTATAATTGTCGTAGAAGCGGGGTCATTTGTGGACTCCAAAAGCGCCAAGCACGTGCAGCTCGATCCACGAAGTAAAATAATGCAGCGGGAGATGTACGGGCTGTACCCCCGGCTGAGTCGTGTCTGCCGCTAAGCTCAGGCCATGATACAAATGAGCCAGTCCAGCGACCCCGACGGCAATCCGCGTCCCTTCAACCATTCGGTGAGCCGGGTAGAAAACGGATGGTCTCATATAGCGAGGGTGCATTGGGAGCACAAACCAGCTTAGCCATAGCCCGAAGAACCTCAAAAAGAACGTCTCTTCGTCGACGTCGGAAGCTGCGAGCTCTGCGAAAGAGATGACCGGGGTGTCCGGGAGAAAGAAATTCCTCTGATCCGCTTCCGCTGCCATCTGGTTGTCCAAACCAAAGCCAAAGGGATCGTCGAGTTTGGTGAATTTCGCGGCTTCCTTCGACAAGACTTCTAAGCGGAGAAAGCGGGCAATAAAATCTGTGAAGCTGATGGCGTGCCTTTCAGACTCCAGGAAAAGACTTTCGTAAATGTTCAACACCTTGATTAAGCTTGGGAATCAGTGTTGAATGGCATTCTCTGGAGTCAGACCCATCACTACTGATCAGGTGGCAAAGATGTACTCGTCAAGGGGAAGCATTTCCTCGTAATGTTCCCCTCTGACGAGTAGGCCCGAAATTTCTACAAATTCCCCCAAGAAATCGAAACCTCCCGATCCGATAAGAGAAAGGTGTGAGTCGGGATGCTCCATTGTTCCAAGAAAGCTTTAACCCACCACACGGGAGGCGTCGGATACTGGAAAAGAGATGCGTAGATGGCAGGGTACAGCCCGAGCATCAGCAACAACGACTTCTTGGCCGATAAGATTTACCGGGCCCACTGCAGGTATCCGGCCGAATGGCGAGGAGTCAGGCCAATCATATACACCTGTCCCCAAGGGCGCGACTCACCTTGACATATGCGCCGCCCCAGAATATCCAAATCCATCGGTGGCTGCATAGGTATCGAGGCCATAGAGGGTTGAAGGCGACCCTCCGAAGTCCAGTTGATCTCCTCTACGGCATAGTTCACTTGGGGTGAGTCGGCATAGTGAATAGCGGAGATCGGCTCTGAAGGCGTCGCACAAGAGAAGCTGCGTCGACCCCGAATGATTTGGTTGTACCACAACCCCCATAAATGAAGGGACCTCTGCTCCGGGTCGTGATCTTTGATCAGTGCAAAAACTTTCCGGTCTACTGGCGTGTCGGCATAGGTGCTCTCCGGACGAACAAAGGGGAAATAAGTGTCGAAAGACATAGTACCTGCGCGAAAAGGAACAAGGGTTAGCTGTCAATTCTACAGTCCAAATTCTAACACTTGGTACTTAAAATTTTTGCCACACTGCAATGCAGTGGAAAGGGACCAAAGGGGACCCATAAAAAAAATCAAAGTGACGGCTCATTATTGATGAGACAGTCACTCATTAAGGAAGAAATCCTAAAAAGATTCTCATTTAATGAGAGGCTCATTGGGCCAAGGAGTTGAACTCCCTCAAGAACAGTGCTCTGCAACAGAAATCACATCTGTCATTATAAGGGGAATAAAATTTCCCAAAAATTCTAAAGAGTTATGCTCTGTGAAAATGATGGAGTAACCCATCAGAACCATAAAAAAGTAAAGCTTTCTACAGAGTAAAAACTCCAAGATCTTTGAGATCTACAAAACGAACTCTCAGAGTTGTTCATAAAGATGAACGATGTTTTAATTAATGGGTTAAATAACCCTAAAAATCCACTTTAAAATCTACGATCTGAGAAGAGCAAGGCTCTGTTAATGGGTAAAACCAAAGAACATGAAATGATTCCTTCAAAAATTTGATCTTTACCAAACTTTTTGACAAGGTTCTGACTCTAGAAGAGTTTCTTAAGGTAGAGAGCTTAGCTCTGAAGGGAGAATTAAATTCTCAGGAACAAGAAAGCAAGAAGATGAACAACAGTCATCTCAAGGGCCAAAGGCCCTACTTATAGGCGCTGGAAGTCGATCCAACTTCTAAGACAATCCAAAGATGGAAAGGGTGCCACCGCGGCACTCACGTGTGAGCCACGTGAGCGCAACGATGGGGGGGCATTTGTTTCCCCCAATAAAAGAGCAAAGCTCTGTTCAAAATTTGAACCGAGGCAGCGCCTCACGTGCAAAGCACGAGAGCGCCAAGCGTTAAGATTCAAAGAATCTGAGGCAGCGCCTCACGTGCAAAGCGCGAGAGCGCCAAGCGCTAAGAGTCAAAGACTCTGAGGCATCGCCTCACGTGAAAAGCATGAGAGCGCCAAGTGCTAAGAGTCAAAGACTCTAAGGCAGCGCCCCACGTGCAAGGCACGAGAGCGACATCGCTAAGAGTTAAAAACTATGAGACAGCGCCTCACGTGCAAGGCACGAGAGCGCCAGCGCCAAGAGTTAAAAACTCTGATGGCAGTGCCTCACGTGCAAAGTACGAGCGCGCTGGCGCCAGAACTAAAAGTTCTCTGCCGTTGGATCAAAGATCCAACGGAGATGATAAATTATCAGAATACATAATTAAATTCTGATTGAGGAAATACTTCTCAAATCTTTCTAAACAAGAATGATTGTGCTCTATAAATCAGAGCACCGTTGGATCAAAGATCCAATGGTGATTAAAAATCACCAAGATACAGAATAAGTTCTGTATGGGAAAATATTTTCCCAATCTTTTTAAAAACAAGAAAAATGTCTTCTGTAAAACAGAAGCCCTTGGATCAAAGATCCAATGGTGGAAAACATCCCCAGATCGATCAGAGATCTCTCAATGAAAGATTTCTTTAACTGATTCAACAAATCAGCCTCCCCTATATAAAGGACCCAAGACTTCAAGTCTTACACAGAAGAACCCCCCCCATAAACATCAAACTTCAAAGACGAGAGCAATTTCTTCTCAAGGTAAAAAAATATCATAGCATCTCATAAAAAACAGAAGAACTTAGTTCTTTTTCTAGATCACAAATCTATAAGGCAAAGTCTTTCATAAAAGTAAAAGAAATCATAGCATCTCATCAAAAAAAAGAAGAACTTAGTTCTTAAATCCATGAGACAAAGTCTCTCATAAATGAGAATTCAATTCTCAGAGCACTGAATTGATCAGAATTGCCAAAAAACAGTGCCTGGCGCTCAGCGCCGAGCGCTCCACGTACTCCTCACGTGGGCGCTATCTTATAAGAGTACTCAGTATTCATTGCCTGGCGCTCAGCGCTCCACGTGCTCCTCACGTGGGTGCTATCCTATAAGAGTACTTAGTACTCATTGCCTAGCGCTCAGCGCCAAGCACTCCATGTGCCCCTCACATGAGCGCTACTTAATAAAAAGTACTTAGTACTCATTTCCTGGTGCTCGGCGCCAAGCGCTCCACGTATTCCTCACGTGAGCGCTGTCAAGTGTTTAACACTCCATATAAAAGAATACAAATAAAACAAAAAGAATAAAGGGTGTCAGAACCCATTTCAGTGCTCAGCACTGCTGATACAGAAAGGGGACCAAGCCCAAATAAATAATTAAGTGGGCTGAGCCCAAGGTTGGTCAAATACTAAATTAACCCAACCCATATGATTTTAAATTGGACTTAGTCCCAAACAAGATCATTAAATCTTTGATGAACATTCACTGGTTCAAGGGTACATTTCTTCATACCTCTGATACATGTCATTGTAATCCTTCAACGTCTTCAGAGAGATGGAGGGTCCCAATAACCAATAACTTTTGGCGCATCCCTAAACAGTTAAAATAAAACCCTATAGACTATGATGTCTTTAAACACAGACCATGATGTCTTTAAACCCTATGGACTATGATGTCCTTAAACCCTACAGACTATGATGTCATTAAACACAGACTATGATGTCTTTAAATCCTACGGACTATGATTTCCTTAAACCCTACAGACTATGATGTCTTTAAACCCTATGGACTATGATGTCCTTAAACCCTACAGACTATGATGTCTTTAAACACAGACTATGATGTCTTTAAACCCTATGGACTATGATGTCCTTAAACCCCATAGACTATGATGTCTGTAAACCTTATGGACTATGATGTCTGTAAACCTTATGGACTATGATGTCCTTAAACCCTACAGACTATGATGTCTTTAAACCCAGACTATGATGTCTTTAAACACAGACTATGATGTCTTTAAACCCTATGGACTATGATGTCCTTAAACCCTACAGACTATGATGTTTTTACACCTAGACTATGATGTCTTTAAACCCAGACTATGATGTCTTTAAACATGGACTATGAGGTCCTTAAACTCATGGACTATGATGTCCTTAAACTGATGGACTATGATGTCCTTAAACCCAATGGACCTCAACGTCCCTAAACTAAACTCTATGGACTATGATGTCCTTAAACTCCATGGACTATGATGTCCTTAAACCCAATGGACCGCAACGTCCCTAAACTAAGATGATATAGCACAAATACTCTTTCGTTGGATCTAAATGATCCCAAAATCCTGTTGAGTAGATCTTAGTCTAAAATTGGACTAACGTATTCTCAGCAAACATTTAAGTTGATCTTAATCTCAAAAAAGATTAACGAGCCTTAAATCAATCCAAACCCCAAATCTAAGAAAATACAGATTTGGACTAATCCCCGCTCTACGAGCGACAACATAAATTAGTCTCCGTATACAATCCACGGGCAACCAAAAATAAAAAAAACACACACGACACGAAGTGAACATCTGAAGAAGGAGAAAGTAGTTATCGCTATGCGGTAACATAATTAACTGTAGGGGCTTGCGTCTACAGGGAAGAGCGTCCCCACAATCAAAAACCCCTCGCAAAAGAGGGGGAATCTGACGAAGTCTGCTACAATGGCCGCATCTGTTTAAACCTTCGATACATGGTGCCATAAATCAACTTGGCACCTTCGGAGAGGTAGACAGATAAAACCAAATAGCATCTGTCCCCAAAATTCAGGCCAGGCGTCCTAACGTCCCGGTCGCGTCTTTCGGCGGTAAACACGAGGGTTTGTATGAGTATGGGACCAATGAGGGTTTATTCATCGCGCCTGCGGCTGATACTGATCTCCAGACTGCCCTTGTGGCTTCCGAGCGACTGGCTCTCGATGAAGAGGCACTGATCACCATCGCGAAGTCAGGTATACTTCGGTTATATTCTACCGCAGCTATATTCTTTTATTATGCTTCTACTGACACTTTCTTCTTCAACAGGTATTTCTTCCGAAGTGGCTCTCGTGGCTTCCCTCAAGACATTCGAAGAGGAAGAGAGGATCCGCACTTCTTTGGGCCTTGGTAAAATTCCATTCATTATACCTTCATTCCTTTCTTTATTCTTGCTCTAATCCTTTTTTTCATCTTGTTGCAGGGACTACCTTGACTCGGGTTATTCCAAGTGTAGTGCCAATCCTGAGCGGTGATACACCGATGCTTCCAGAGTCGGCTATTGTGGCCCCAGCTCCCCCAACATTGCCGCAGGAGGCTTCGCTCAAGCAGCCGATGACAGACACCGTAACGGCTCCGGAGGCGGAGCTTGGTTCGGACAATGATTTCCCTTTGTCAGAGGTCTTGAGGAGGTCATTTCTCACTGCTCAGACCAAAAAGAAGCATAGGAAGCATGCGGCGTGGGTGTAGGCTCAAGCAGCATCCCCCTTGCTGATACCCCTTCGGCGGATGTTCCCCCTGCGTTATCTACCGCCCGTAGACAAGTAGCGCGTGTAGCTCGGTAAGAAGCCGAAAAGCTGCTCCAAAGTAACGTAACGCTGAGTTTTTTTTATTAGAACTAAATCTTCGAATTTTGACATATGCATTTTCTGCAGGTCCAAGTCTCGGCGATGGGATGACGGGTGAAACCCTGGCGGTTATCGTGCCCGAAGTTGCTACCCTCTCTCTGGAATCTGGGACTGTCCTGACCGCTGCCCTTTCTCCCTACGGTTCCTTGGTATCAGCGGGCATTGCAAGCGTCACGACGGACCTCATCGAGTCAGGGCATGAAGTTATGGGCACGGAATCTACTCCTCTAAGAGAGAGCGAAGAAGCCGTTACCCCCGGTGATGCCTCCGCCATGGTTTCGGTCCCTGATTTATCAGGTAATTGCTGAGTCGCTATTTTCAAGCTTTTCAATCTTGTTCAGCCTTTCTAACGATATGTTGTTTGTCTTGAGTGCAGGCGCGGTGAATCCCGAGGTTGTGCTATCTGAAGAAGCGTCACCAGTCGCTGCTCTGACGGTAGCCGTCCCTTCGTCTTCTCCCGTGTCCTCTCAAATGTTGGAAGGTATAGGTCTGCGACTTATTTGTTTTAACTGTGGATACCATCTTCATTGTATTTTCATCATATTGTTGCAACTCCACAGGAGTCCTTTTCGATCATCTATATCAGGTATTGAACCCGCATTTCTCTTTCCATTCGGAAGTCATTCTGCTTGCTGGTATTGGTTAGTATATTCTTCAGCTAATTTCTCTTTCTTTCTTTTATGAATAGCCGTATTGTTGCTAAGTCTTCTTTATATTGATCGCAGCGTCACGGATCGGAGGAGGAGATGAGGGGATAGCGGCACCTCCGGTACTCCCAATTTTGCCACCTGCCACAGCTGGTATAGTAGACTCCATTGCTCGTGTATTCTCTTTACCTCCCGAGTCGACATTTGACCATAATTTGTTTTGCAGCAATCGTACAGACCCCAGCTCCCTTTGAGTCTTGCATCCCAATGCCGGCAGGGCCCTTTGCTAAACGGCCATCTTCTAGGGGCGCTGCGACTAGCCCGCGCATGTTGAGCGAATTCGTCGAGGATCTTGACGCCGAGGCTCTCGCATTCGCTGCAGATTTTGCTGCTGAGGTTAATCCTATACTGGCGACGCTCGTGAATTTCCATGACGAAGGTGTCATCGAGTCTTGGGTTAATTATTGCAGAAAGATCGAGGCTTTCCTGCATGAGATTGAGCTCAAGCGTCCTGCTCCTGAAGTATCATCTTTGAACTCCCGGCGGGCTGCATGGGTTGAGCAGAGTGTTCTTTTCCTTCGCCATTTTGAACAAGAGGCGACCCTGAGACGGAAGGAACATGAGGTGACTTCCATCGAGTCTGTCCAATTGCGTGACCAGGTCAAAGCGAATGCTGCGCAGCTGAAAGCTATTTTTGAAGGCCTCCAACGATGTATTTCTAACGGGCTGGTACTGAGGCAAAAGCTCGACTTCACTAAGCAGGTTACGCAGAGTCGCGAAGCTGCTCAGCAGGAAGTCGATGAGAAACTTTCATCCTGTTTGCAGCAACGGGCTCGAATTGAACCGGAGATGGCCGCGTCGGCTGACCATGAAAAGGAGTTGAGAGGAGTGCGCGAGCGGGTTGTTGACTTACTGAAGATGCCTCCTTTTCAGTAGCCATTTTTTTATCGACTGAAAATTTGTAATCTATGAATAACATGCATTCATTCATTTTTTTTAATTCTTTTATATGATGTATCTTGTACTCAATTGAATTCATGAATAAAAGACATTTTTTATCTTGTATTATTGCTTTCTTTCTTTTGCTGTGTCATTGGCATGTTACTTTAGCAAATGTGGCCTATAGATGATAGAATCACAGTTCATCTTGAACTCCTTGTAGGGTAGCGATGGATTAGGAAACAGGTTCAGGTCTGCTGCCTAAGACTTTTCAACTTTATGAGCCGTGAGGGTCTCATAAAGACTTTTCTCCCTACGAGTCGAGAGGATCTCGTAGTCGTAATTTCTCCTTAGGGGTCGTGAGGACTCCCAAGTGCGTTTTCTCTCGAGAATCGTAAGGATCCCATAAGAGAATTTTCTTTATGCGCAGGGACGCTAATTTCCCTGCAGGTCGAGATGAATCGAGAGATTCTCGCAAAGACACTGATTTCCTTACGGGTCGAAACGAATCGAGAGGTTTTCGCCAAGGACACTGATTTCCCTGAATTGAGAGGTTTTGCCAAGGACATTAATTTCCCTGGGGGTTGGTTGACTTGTTTCCGAGACGGAGGTCATTTTCTGAGACGGAGGTCATTGACTGACTTTTTTCCGAGACGGAGGTCATTGGCTGACTTATTTCCGAGACGGAGGTCATTGGATGACATGTTTCCGAGACGGAGGTCATTGGCTGACTTGTTTCCGAGATGGAGGTCATTGGCTGACGTGTTTCCAAAACGGAGGTCATTGGCTGACTTGTTTCTGAGACGGAGGTCTTTGGCTGACTTGTTTCCGAGACGGAGGTCATTGGCTGACTTTAGATTGTCTGTGAACCGTAGCGTCTTAGAACTGAGGACTTTGTCGTGGCTCCGATTGGCGACGTCGCATCCATATCCTGCTAGAATGAGGAGGAACGCTGTTGTTGGTCTCCAGGCTATAGATGTGGTCGTCGGGATCTGATTTCCCTTTGACGCAGCGCGGTGGGGGAAATGTAGTTCCCTTTTTGCTTATGCCCATGGATTGTATACATGGGTCATTATGGACTTACCTATAGGGCAAAAGTTTCATTTTTTTTGGTTTTCTTTCCGCGATGCTCTATCATTTCAGCTTTTTTATCTCGCAAAGGTTGCGATTGCCCAATCATTTCGGCTGTTTTTCGCGGTGCCCAACCATTTCGGCTATTTTTTTTCTTTTTACTTGCTGCTTTTTATTGCGAGTTGCCCAATCATTTCGATTATTTTTATATGCATATATTTTACTTGCTGATTTTGTTACAAGTTGCCTTATCATTTCGGCTATTTCATATGCATTTATGGCTCGCTGACTTTTTACTGCGAGTATGGGATTTGGGATCTGATGTAAATCTTAGCATCAGTATCGCTGCGACTGGAATATTGCCAGGAACGAATCATCATTTGCCGTGAAAGGACTTGGAATTTGTTACCGATTTAGCCATCAGCATCGCTACAATTGGGATATTGTCAGAAGCGAATCATCATTTGCCTTTGTTGATTCGAACAAATGTGGCTTAGCAAACAGGGTTAGGATCCTGTCGACTAAGGCTTTTGACTTCATGAGCCGTAAGGGTCTCGTAAAGGTATTTCTCCCTACGAGTCGTGAGGATCTCATAGGTGCGTTTTCTCCCTAGGAATCGTGAGGATTCTTAAGTACGTGTTCTTTTATAAGTCGTAAGGATCTTATAAGAGTGTTTTCTCCTTATAAGTCGAGAGGACTTACAAGTGTCGTTCACCACATGAGAACATTTCGCGCCATTGGTGGAACTTGGTAGGGGAGACGTTTATTTGTGCCCGTGGATTGTATACAAGGGTCCATATTGAACCGTTTGTAAGGCAAACCGGGGAATGTGATGGCTTAAGAGCAGGTTCAGATCCTTATAGCTTAAGGCTTTTGAATCCTATGAGCCGTGAGGGTCTCATAAGAGGATTCTCCTTACGAGTCGTGAGGATCTCGTAAGTGTAATTTCTCCTTAGGAATCATGGGGATCCCTAAGTGTGTTGCTCCCTTATGAGTCGTAAGGATCTCACGCAGGTATTTTCTCCCTATATGGTCGAGAGGACCTTGCAAGTGTGCATGAATTTTTTTTACGAGTCTGCGTCCTTTCGGGTTTTCACAAACTTGCCGGTAGCCCTGCTGTTTTTACTCACGGAGCCCTTTCGGGGTTTCATCCGTGCCCATTTCGCTTATGGATGTACCGTTTTTTTTGGTCGCGTTAACCTAAGGATGCTGCGGTTTGTAGTAGTTTATGGACGTTTCGGTCCGTAGCTAGTTTCAGGACATTTCGGTCCGTAGCTAGTTTCAGAACATTGCGGTCCGTTGCTAGTTTAAGAACATTACGGTCCATTGTTAGTTTAGGGACGTTTCGTTCCGTAGGCTAGTTTAAGAACATTACGATCCATTATTAGTTTAGGGACGTTTCGGTCCGTAGTTAGTTTAAGGACGTTTCGGTCCATTGCTAGTTTAAGGAAATTACGGTCCGATGTTAGTTTAGGGATGTTTCGGTCCACTCTTAGTTTTAGGACATTGCGGTCTACTGTTAGTTTAGGGACATTTCGATCGATTGTTAGTTTTTGAGGCGACGTTTTTCCGCATAGCACTTACAGAGTTTGGTACTCAGGAAAACAGCGAGCGGACACAAGCACCGTCATCTATCATTAACCTGGGCCGTGACTCGTCAAGAATAGTATTTCTTAAGGAATCGGTCGTTTATTGGCCGGAATGGTCTTTCGCCATGCATATCCATGAGCAAGTAAGACCCATCTTGATAGACTTTGTGTATGATGTACGGGCCCTCATAGTTTGGCTCGAATTTCCCCCGTTTGGCATGATTAAGGATCATAGGTCTCTTGACTACTAGCACGAGTTCGCCTTGGCGGAATGCTCTCGGCCTAGTTAATCTTTCGTATGAGCGTGTCATCTTTGCTTTGTAAGCCTCCAAGTTATGACGCGCCATGAGATGAGTTTCATCGAGGGCGTCGAGCTCCTCAAGCCGAAGATGGGCATTCTCTTCATCTGTTAATTCGTAATGAACCGTCACTCGTAGAGAGGGTAACTCTATCTCGAGGGGAAGTACTGCTTCCGTGCCAAATACCAACACGAATGGCGTTGTATTCATGGCCATTTTGAACATAGTTCGATACGCTCAGAGAGCTTCATGTAGTCTCTCGTGCCAGTCCTTTTTATTTTTGGACACCGTCTTATTTATGATCTTCGTCAAGGTTTTGTTGAAAGCCTCAGCTAGACCGTTAGCTCGGGGATTATAAACCGAAGAGTATCTCCAGTCTATATTATGCTGCTGTGCGAAGCGACTGATTCTGTGACTTCTGTAGGCCGGCCTGTTATCGGAGATAATCCGTCGCGGAGTGCCGAACCGATAGATGACGTGTGTCTTGAAGAAATGGAGGATGTTCTCCGTCTTCACTTCCCTTAGCGGTATGGCTTCTGCCCACTTGGATAAGTAATCAGTTGTCGCCAATATGAACCGATGTCCTTTGGATGACGCTGGTTCGACGGGCCCAATTATGTCGGTTCCCCACATTTCGAACGGCCAGCTAGCTACTGTTGGGTGTAGAAGGTTTGGATGCCGTTGGATGAAGTCTCCATGAATTTGGCACGAATGGCATTGCTTCGCGTATTCGAGGCGGTCTTGAATCATCGTGGGCCAATAGTAGCCCATTCTTTTGAACTTCAGCTTGATCTTCGGGCCGGCTTGATGAGAACCGCAAAGTCCGTCGTGAGTTTATTGAACGACTTTCCTTGCTTCTTCCGGTCTCAGGCATCTCAACCACAGAGAGTCGAACAATCTCTTATATAAAGTATCATTGACTAAGGTGAAAGACAACGCTCGTCTCATGAGCTGATGTCTTAAGGATGCATCTTCAGGTGTTTGGCGGGATTTGAAATAGTCTATAAAGACTTCTCTCCAATCCTTAGCCTTTTCTTTGTCCTCTATTTGTAGGGTGTTTGCTTGGTCGCTTCGTTTTCTTTAGACAACTTCGGAGATATTTCTGCTGGTGTAAGAATCCGACGGCTTTGCACAACGATCCTTACGTCAGCGAGGTTTTCGTCAGCCAGTTCTTCAGCGAGCTTGGCTAACACATCTGCCTTGCTATTTTCCGCACGTGGTATGCTTTTTAGGGCGTAGGAAGGGATTTGAGTCAGCAATTGTTTCACTCTCTCTCCGTACTTTACCAACTCTGGCTTGCACGTCTGATAGTCACCGTTTACTTGGCTAACGACCAGCTGGAAGTCTCCGTATATGAGGAGGTTTTGATTCCCATGTCGACAGCGATCTCAAGACCTGCTATCAAAGCTTCATATTCTGCTTCATTGTTTGTCCTCGGCTCTGTTAAGGAAAAGCCAAAGCGTATTATCCCTCCTTGTGAAGTCACGAAGATGAGGCCTACCTCAGATTTGATTATGGGTGAGCTGTGCTTTCGCTTCTTCATGGAAGACGCCCCATCGAAGTAGAGTTCCCATCGGGTATCACTCCCTCTTCTCTCCCCGTTGATCGTGTCAAACGCGTGCTCGTCTGGCAATTCGCAATTTAGGGGTGAATCGGCAAGTATCGGATGCTCAGCGAGGAAGTCAGCGATGACCTGGCCTTTCACTGCCTTGAGAGGTCGGTATGTTATCGAGAATTCCATTAAGAGTAGGGCCCATTTAGCGAGCTGTCCTGTTAGTTTGTCTCTTGACATCAAATATTTGAGAGGATCCACTTTTGATATGAGATGGACCTCATGCGCCAAAGCATAATGCCGAAGATTCGTTATCGCGAAGATTAACGCCAGGCAGTGTTTTTCGATAGGGGAGTAATTGTTTTCTGCCTCCAGGAGAACTCAAATCAAATAGTAGAGAGCTCTCTCTTTCCTTTGGTCGTTCTCTTGTTCCTATAGCGCGTCTAAAGAACCTTCAAGGGCGGTTGTGTACAGGATGAGAGGCTTTCCCTTGACCGGAGCGGTCAGTACCGGCGGATTCTGCAGGTATTGCTTGATTTCATCCAGTGCACTCTGGAATTTACGATCCCAAATAAATGGGGTTCCCTTCTTCATCAGGTGACTGTAGGGACGACATTTTTCGGAGAGGTTAGTTATGAACCGCCGAATATACGCAAGCTTCCCTTGTAGAGACTGTAATTGTTTTAAAGTTCTTGGCGAAGGCATTTCCATAATCGCCTTGATCTTTGACGAGTCTATTTCAATATCTCGATGTCGTACGATGAACCCTAGGAATTTTCCTGAGGAAACTCCGAATGTGCATTTCAGAGGTTCATCTTCAGTTTGTATTTCCGAAGGCGTTGAAACACTATCTTCAGATGCTCCCAATACTCTTCGTATGATTTTCTTTTCACTACGAGGTCATCGATATAGCATTCGACGATTTCATGTATGAGGTCATCGAAAATCTTCGTCATGGCCCTCTGATAGGTAGCGCCAGCATTCTTCAGACCGAAAGGCATCACTTTGTAGCAGAATATGCCCAGAGGGGTCCGGAAAGCGGTATGCTTCTGGTCTTCGAGATGCATCTTTATTTGGTTGTACCCCGATGATCCGTCCATGAAGGAGAAGACTTCGTGAGTGGATGTGTTATCTATCATTATCTCGATAACCGGCACAGGAAAATCATCCTTCGGGAAAGCTTTATTGAGGTCTCGGAAATCCACGCAGATGCGCACCGTCCCATTTTTCTTCATCACTGGGATATTGTTTACGATCCAGTCGGGGTATTGAACTTCTTGGATGAAGCCCGAGGTGATTAGCTTCTTGACTTCGGCGTTAATACGCATTTCAAGTTCGAGCCGCATTCTTCTTGGTGCTTGTTTGACTGGCTTGACGTCCGGAGATATCGCCAATTTATGTACAGCTATTTCCGGATCTAGCCCTAGCATCTCAGAATAGTTCCATGTGAAGCAGTCTTTATACTGCATGAGCACGTCTTTTAGCGTAGCCACCTGTTCTTTAGACAGCAGCTCACTGACAAACGTTAGCCGTGGGTCGTTTGCCGTCCCCAAGTCGATTTTCTTCAGGTTGTCCGCCGTGGTGTGTATCCCATCTTCCAATTCTTTTGGCGCCGATGGAAATTCTGAGATCAACTCCTCTTCATCCTCATTTTCGAAGCACCAGGAGAGGTTGTCCATATTCTTATGCATTTCTTCTTCCGACAGCGTTATCACGTGACAGGTACGCGCTTGTTTCCAAGACCGATGTTGATCTGGTTCTACCCTCGCCATATACGTTGCTTTTGGTACATGCCTTTGAGGTGGGGCTACCTTCCAACTGTTAGATAGAGCGAACTTGCCGAGTTGATATTGGTCTTCGACCTAGTTTTTGAAGGTGAAGTAGTCTTCAAGAGGATGTCTTATTACTCAGTGATAGGAGCAATAGTCCGGGTGATGAACCTCGTTTGCTTGATTGGGGTGCCGAGATTCCGGGAGTGTCATCATTTGATGTTTTATGATGAGGTCAAAGATTCTCTTTGTTTTTTCTTGAGGGAAGGAATATTCCCTATCCATCTTCTTCATCAATGATGGATTCCGGCTGACCTTTTCTTGATCGCGGGGCTTCTTGGACCCGCTTCTCCGTTGCCGAACGTTTTTTCCATTCTTTAACTTGTTTTTGCCTCCGCGTCGGGCCTTTTTCTTCTCTTGGGAATGCATAGCAGGCTGACGGTGAAGGGCCTCGTCATCTTCCGTGCCCTGTTGAAAGAGGCATTGCGTATTGGCTTTCTTGTACATGGCCATTTCGCGGCTGTGGTCTTTTCGAACCTTTTGACTCGCTTCCCTCACTAGCTTGTCCATCTGTTTTTCAAACGACGGACTCGGGATTTTAATGGAAGGATCTCGTTCTGGTTCAACGTCAGCGTCTTCTAGAACAGCATCCTCTTCTTCATCAAGGTCCTTTATGACATGGCAGCCATGGAACTGCTCCCGCTTCTTGGACTGGACATATCCAAGCCCGATCATTTCCATTTTTACGTTGGGCAATTTTCGCTGAATTCCGGGGATGTTCCAAATCCTGTTGTAGAACTGAGCTTGTCGAGGAGTCTGTTTGAAAAGTACGCCTTGGCATCTTAATAACCTTTTCAATCCCTCTGTGTAGTACCTGGGCAGACGAATGGGTTGGAGCCTGTCAAGCGCAAAATCAGCACCATGCCAGACTTCTTTCTCCACTCTAGTTTCTGTGGATTTGTAGAAAAGGATCGCCTTCTCACCTCTTTTCCTGGGAGGGACGTAGAATGTTTGTAGCTCTTGCACACTATATGTCTCAAGCGCATCAATCTCTCTGTAGTGCTGTCGCGGAATCATAGCGATTAGCAAACTCTGATCATCTCCAGTGAGGGCCCGCATTGATGGTCGGACCGAGAACACTGCGTTGACTTCGTCTTCAGAGTCACTGCTAAAGACTAGAATAGGGGTAGATGGTTCCGGCCTATTGTATTAGGGCGGCCCCGAATAGACCATCTCTTCTTCCTCCTCAGTATCGCTCCCGAAGACCGGAATAGTGGTGATAGATCTTTGCTTATTCTCCGGTTTATGGCATCTTTCCATGTCTTCAAATTCTGGTAGGAAATACTTTGCATCTTCGTACTTTTGGACTTCATTTACGGAGAATGGGTTTAGCTCCCCTGTCACGGTATACTCGAGACCATCTTTGAAATACTTCATACACTGATGTTGTATATAAGGGATGATGTTGTACTCGTGTAACCAAGGCCTGCCGAGCAGAGCGTTGTAGCAGGTCTTGGCATCAATGACATGAAATTTGATGTCAGCGACGAGCAGCCCAAAGCGTAACGTCAGTATTACAGACCCAAGCATCCGTGATGACTGGGAATCGAACCCGGAGATGGTGATTTTATCGCGAGCAGGTGGAGAACGCTCATGCAGATTTCTTTTAGTACCCTCACATTTAGGAGGTTGACAGAGAACCCGTTGTCAACTAAGATCTTCCCTATCGATGTCATGGCAGTACCCGGTGACATACAGGGGACGGTTGTGCTCGCACATTCCGAGGAGGAGATCTTCATCGCCAAAAGTGATGTCAGCCGTGTGCACTTCTTCTAGCTCGTCCTTCATCTTTTCTTCGGCATGGAAAGCTTGAAATTTTTCTGGCTCTTGCAATGCCCTGATTAGAGAATCTCGTGCCTCTTTAGACAGGTGGAGAGCATCCAGTATGCTCAGTTGTGAGGGTATCTTCCTCAAGTGTGCCAGGGCATTGTAATCTACTTTGTTTTTCTTAGGCGGGTCCTTGGCTGCCAGCTCTTCGACGACTCAATCATCGAGGGCGATATCCTCGGGGACTTTTTCCTTCCCCTTATCTTTTTTGTTCAATCCGTTGTTTGTAGGTCCGAGATTCTTTTCGGGCAACATACGATTACGTAGCTGGATGTTTTCATAGTTCTTTGTCTCTTTTCCAGAGGTGGATTCCTTGAAGAGAGGGCCGAGGGCTATTTCTTCGTCAGAATCGCTTCCGAAGGTGAGAATTTTTGATCCCCCGGAATCAACCATGTGACAGTTGCCGGCAATTCTTTTATGCTCATCTGTCATGCTTCTTTGCTCCCGACGAGTTTTGCGCTTCATCCGCTTGAAGTATTGTCGGTGAGCAACGTATCCTTGCCACCACTTTTTAAAGGCCATGTATTCTTCGGTAGGGTGCGCAATCCTTTGATGGTATAAACAGTAGCTAGGATGTACATCCGCTTCGTCAAGGTGTATACCGCCAGGAGTATTTCCTTTGGAGGATGGCAGCTTCATTCCTATTGACAGGGCTTTAGCGAACCGTTTCCTTATCTTAAAACTGTTTTTGTCTGCCGCGGGTGTGCTTCGATCTGGTTGGAGTGCTTTGCGACTCATCCCTACCATGACTTCTTCAACTTGATGCCGACGCCTGGCCCTTTCGAATATGGCCATTTCACGCTCTTGATCAGCTTTGCTCTTCTGACCGGCTTCGTTCAGCAGCATATCAATCATCTCGTCTAACGGTTCCAGGAATTTTGGTACCGATCTTGCCCCCAGCTCCTCTATGTTATCTTCTGATGCTGAGTGAGTTTTTTCGTCATTTAGCGATGAATAAGAGATCATGCGACAACTTGCCACATAATCCTCAGGTTCTTATGATGAGTCTTCTCCCTCATCATTTTCATTATCTCCGCTTTCAAGAATATGGTTGAGAAACTCTTGGAGTGTGACCGGGGTTCGCGCCTTCTGGTTATATTCCTCCAGTGCGTCAATATGCCTTTGCAAATCTGTGCGTTTGTCATCGGACCGCGCGGGCTTTTTGGTCTTCTTTTTCTTCTTCAAAGACTTCGACGGCTGGGCCTGGCATTTTGCCCATCGCTACCAACTCCCGATATTGGGCACGGTTTCAGCATTCCTTCAATGATTTCTGGCTCTAGCGGGATTTTCCACCTGATTTCCAAACATGCTTGAAGATCTTTCAGCATTCTTTTAGTTTTTGCCGAAAGAACAACTTCCCATGGAGCTTCCTCTATAAATGAGCATGATGCCCCCGACGGTCCACCTTTTTAGGAGTGTGCGGTTGTGGCAGGTTTACCCTCCAGTTCTCAGACAGCGCGAATTTTCCTTGCTGGTACTGGTCCTCAATCCAATTTTTGAAGACGAAGCAATCTTCGCTTGGGTGACCCAATATTCGGTGGTAGGGGTGTTCCCGCTAAAAAATTTCTGCGCAAAAGAGCCCAAGGTATCAAATGGCAGCGATACGTTTAAGGAAATGTGAACCAGTATTTTCCGGGCTGTATTTTGACAAACTCCCGAGTGAGAAATAGCTAAATTCTGATGGCATCGAAAGTGTCTCTAAAAATCCTTCGAGTTGATATATTATGGGCCTCATAATTCATCCGGGATCAAAAGTTATGAGGCATCACGTGCCCACACGTGACCGGGCATCACGTGCAGACACGTAACCATTTACAGGCAAAGCCTGTAGGCACTGAATAAAATAAATAATTGGAAATAATTAATCAGTGGGGTCACGTGCCAACATGTGATAGGCTCTTAAACCCTCTGAAACAATAGAATTAAATTCTAATTAAACAATTAATCAGTGGGGTCACGTGCCAACACGTGATAGGTTTCTGAGCCCTCTAAACTAATAGAATTAAATTCTAATTAATTAGTCAATCAGTGGGATCACGTGCTAACACGTGATAGGCTCTTAAACCTTCTGAACTAATAGAATTAAATTCTAATTAAGGGAAATCAAAAACCCTAGTTGGAAAAATATTTGCCTAGATCTTTCCAAACAAAAAAAGATTGTGCTCTGTAAAGTGGAGCACCGTTGGATTAAAAATCCAACGGTGATGAAAAATCACCAACTTATAGAAAGATTCTATACAAGGAAAGATTTCCCTAAAATTCACCAAGAATAACAAACAGAATATCTTTTGGATTAAAAATCCAATGGTGAATAAAATTCACTGAGTGATCTAAAAGATCATGTTGGTTACAAAATCAATTAAAATATTTCAATTAAAGATTGACTAAACAAACTGATTCTTTTCTTTCTCCTATAAATAGGAGCCAAGAAGGGAAGAGAAGGATCCTTGGAATTTTTTTAGAAAATACAACAGAAAGAGAAAAAAGAAGAGAATTTAATTCTCCAGAGTGAAAGAAGGTTTCTTGAGAAAAGAAAGAAATCCTAGGTGAGTGATTATCCTATAAGCTCCCACAAAATAAAAAGAGAATTTAATTCTCAATCTAAGAGTTTAACTCTTCTGAATAAGAACTTAGTTCTTCCTTTGGTTGAAGATCTGCTGAAGCAGATCTCCCCACAAGTTGAGAATTTCATTCTCATCGGGGAGATTCTGCCATGCAGATCCAAAACTTAGAGGGAGAATTGAGTTTAGGAAATTTAATTCCTCCAAATACTTAGGAATTTAATTCCTCCAACAGAAACAAGGTTTAACCCTTAAAACAAGAACTTGGTTCTTCTTCATGGTTGAAGATCTACAGAAGCAGATCTCCCCATAAGTTGAGAATTTAATTCTCATCGGGGGAATTCTGCCATGTAGATCCAAAACTTAGAGGGAGAGTTGAGTTTAAAGAATTTAATTCTTCCATATACATAGGAATTTAATTTCTCTGAATAAAATTAGGGTTTAACCCTATATAAGAATTTAATTCTCAAACAAAGGACTTAAACTCTCCATGCACGTAAACCTGATCACGTAGCAACATGTGACCCTCCCTTCAATGATCAGAAAAGAACGAATGAGACATGGTCACGTGCCCCCACATGACCATTAAATAGACTCCTCAAGATGAGAAAGAAAAAACTTGGAGGCAATGCCTCACGTGCTCACACGTGACCCTCAAAACAAAAGGGAACAAATCCAAAGGCAGTACTGATTTTGGGCGCCTCACGTGTCCCCACGTGACCCCTGACTAACATCTTTTTAAAAAGGGCAAATGAGGGAAAACAGTGAAATTAATATCCAATGCATGGGCGCCCTCACATGTCCCCACGTGACCCCTGACTAACACCTTTTTAAAAAGGGCAAATGAGGGAAAACAGAGGAATTAATATCCAATGCATATCCAGTGCATGGATACCCATCACGTGCCCACACGTGATGTCCTGGAAGATTGAAAGTGTCTAACACTTATTTAAATATTCTGAGAATAAAGTAAAGGAAGCTTAGCCCAATCCTAGGGCGCCTCACGTGAGCGCTTCATCTTTTTAGTGTTTAACACTATTTTGAGCATTTCATCCCTAGTGTTTAACACTATTCTAAATGCATCACGTGGGAACACGTGATCGCCAATTATGTGCTAGTGTTTAACACCATTTTCGAACCAGTCTTAGCCTAAATTGGCTAAGTCTTCCAGAAGCAAGATTCCCCTTTTGACTGAACCTCAAACACACTTTTGTCTTCCAAAATTGGTCATCTCATATGACCTTAAAAATAATTCCCAGAGCTCTTTCAATTAACTTTGGTTCGAGGGCACATCTCTTCACACCTCTGATACATGTCGTTGTAATTCTTCAACGTCTTCAGAGAGGTGGTGGGTCCCGATGACCAATAACTATTTGGTACATTTCCAAACCCATGCTTGCATCCGAACTTGGACCGTAATAGAGCCCAAATGCTCTTTTGTTGGATCTAAATGATCCTGTTAAGTAGATCTTAGTCTAAAATTAGACTAACGTATCCTTAACAAACATTTAAGTTGATCTTAGTCTCAAACGAGATTAACGATTCTTAAATCAATCCAACTACAGATTTCCTAACCAATATTGGTTCAATGGTACATCTCTTCGCTCCTCTGATATATGGTGTTGTAATCCTTCAACGTCTTCAGAGAGGTGACGGGTCCCGACAATCATATTTTACATGGACTATGATGTCCTTAACAATCAGATTAAACCCATGGACTATGGGGTCCTTAAACCCATGGACTATGGGGTCCTTAAACCCATGGACTATGATGTTCTTAACCTTGGATTGTGGGGTCCTTAAACCCATGGACTATGATGTCCTTAACCTTGGACTGCAGGGTCCTTAAGCCCACAGACTATGATGTCCTTAAAGTTTATAGACTATGACGTCATTAAACTAGACTGTGGGGTCCTTAAGCCCATGGACTATGATGTCCTTAACCTCGGACTGTGGGGTCCTTAAGCCCATGGACTACGATGTCCTTAACCTTTACAGACTATGATGTCTTTAAACTGGACCACCATGTCCTTAAACTGGTAATCGATCGCAATGTCCCTAAATTAAACAATAGAGCCCAAATGCTCTTTTGTTGGATCTAAACGATCCCGTTAAGTTGATCTTAGTCTGAAATTAGAATAACGTATCCTTAACATACGTTTAAGTTGATCTTAGTCTTAAATGAGACTAACGTATCCTTAAACCCAACCCCAAACCCAAATCTAAGAAAATACGGATTTGGACTAATCCACGCCCTACGGGTGACAACATAAATTAGTCTCCGTATACAATCCACGGGCAACCAAAAACAAAACCAACACACACGACACGAAGTGACCATCTGGAGAAGGAAAAATTGGTAACTGTGATGCGGTAGCATAATTAACTGCAGGGGCTTGCGCCTGCATGGAAGAGCGTCCCCACAATCAAAAACCCCTCAAATGAGGGGGAATCTGACGAGGTCTGTTATATCGGCCGCATCCGTCTAAACCTTCGATGTACGTTGCCATAAATCAACTTGGCATCTTCAGAGAGGTGGACGGATAGCACCAATTAGCATCTGCCCCCAAATTCAGGCAAGACAGTCCTACGCGGTCTCGTCTCTGTATTCGGAGGAGAAGAAGGGGCGATAATTAGGATTGTTTACGTCGCCTAGTTGTAGTGGGCGTCTCGGTTCTGGTAGAGTGATGAGCCTATTACGCACCGCCAGCTCAAACAATCTTCTCGTCTTATCCTGAGGGAATGAGTAAGGACGTCTCAGCTTTTCTCTGAGTGATCTCTGTATATCGTTTTGGCGAACAACCGGTCTCGGATCACTCGGTTGTTGTTGAGCGTTGGCGACGAATGTCGCTTTCCCTTTCCCCTTTTCATTCCGAGGATCCGTCTTTCAAGAGGAAGGTCTATGGCCCATCTGGTCCATTTGGGCCAGCTTGTCGATCAAGTCTTGGAAAGTGGTCGTCTTGAAAAACATCATAAATTGGGATATAGTTTCTTGCGAATCAAGGGTCCCCACGAACATGCCCACGGCAGGAGCCTCTTCTATGCGTTGTTCGCATTTCGACCACAGGTTCTGCCACCGAATTGCATATTGAACCCATATCTCTCCTTGCTTCACCCTGGCATTGATCAATGCCGTGATCGGGGTGCGTTCGCTGGCGCTCGCGAAATGCTGGGTGAATAGCAACTCCATTTCTGTGAATATTTTGATGGAGTCATTCAAAAGCTCCGAGTACCATTCAAATGCCGTCTTCGCAAAGCTGCCGACGAACTGGCAAAGCAGTAGTTTGTCGCCACTTCCAGTATTGCCGCATAGAGCCCTGAACTGAGCGACGTGCTGATGGGGATTGCCCGTCCCCTTATACACATGAAATTTAGGGATCGTGTATCCTAGCGGGTACTTAATTTGATCGTACCAACTTGGATAGGGTCGCCCAGTTCTGACGACTTGTCCAGTTGCTTCATTTGCCTGATGAGCACGTATTTGTTAAGCTATGTAGTCATCAAGAGCAGCTTTCGAGATCGTCTCTTCCCTGGCTGCTGATAGAACCGGAAGAGGGTTTGATGTCTCCCCTTTGTCTTCTTTAATGATTATTGGGGGATCTTCGGCTGGAGGGTCCGGCTGGATCATTATCCTCACCATATCTTGGAACAAGAGCGCCATTTGTTGTATGTTAGCCGCTTGTTCCACGACTTCTTTATCTTTCTTTTTTAGCATTCTTCGGAGGAACTCAGCATAAGTTTCCTGCTCCTGGCGTTGATTCGACGATACTTCTGGATTTTCTTTCTGGCCAGTGAGTGCGGCCATCTTCGTCAGCATCTCCTAGAGTTTCTGTTGCTGCTGCTGAGTTTTCATCACAGACCGTGTGAGTGGTCGATGACCCGTAGAAGTACGGCTCTCCTCTTTTCCGGAAGCCATGTAGATGGTGTGTACTACCATGCCCCCAGACTTGGGGCATTTGGATTCAGCGCCTTTAAGATTTGTTGTAGACACGGAGATCTTCTCCGACCTTCTCCTTTTATGGGCAGTCGAAGTTGAGGGGGCCGTTGCAGACGATACTTTCCGTGGTACGACGGCGGGATGATTCTCCTCTTGCCGGACCTTCATCTTCTTCCATCTGCGGGAGTAGTCTTTGTCGATTACAGAGTCTTGTACTCTTCGCCAGACCCTGTGGATTTTAGGGGACAGCCGCTAAGAAGGTTGTTCCGGTTTTGCCTTTGTTATGTTTTCCACAGGTAGATGAGACCTTTTCAACACGGCAGTTGGAGAGTTCTTGTGCACCCTCCCGAGCAGCTCAAAACTATTCCCAGTTGGGACAGCAGCATCAACTTCCACCATTGGAGCTGGTGGGGTAAGTCCAGAAGGAGAGTTTCGCCCAGCTTTCCTCACTTGGCGCCAGTTGCGACGTCGAGCATGCCTTGCATATGGGACTGGTTCAGTTAAAGGAGTGGCTTCGTCGTGCCCCCTGCTCTGATGAGAGGCTGCTGTTGGTTCCAGCCTTTCGAAGACTGACGTCCGTTGAGAGGGAATGTCTAACTTGTCAAAAATTGATTTTCGGGTAGAGGAAGCACTTATAACGACCTCACCCGCAGCAGGAGTTGGAAGGACTACCCTTTTTGGGATAGCCTTCTCAGGTATCGCGGGCCTCTTTGCAGTCCTACTGGAGCTTTGGCTCAGCCGGTAGAAGACTGGGACGTTAGAATTGGACGACCCGTTGAGAGGGGCCGTGGTAGTTGTAAGCCAATCGAAGACCGACTTCTTCGGAGCCTCATGTGACGGCATTGGAGCATTGAAACTCATTGGCGGGAGCATGGTCTTGAAGAAAAATCCAGTGGTGGCCCGAGTCACCTGTTCCACCGGCATTGCGAAGATGGAGGCCGCTTGGGGCCCGAAAGTTACTCCTCCAGACGGGACGGAGCGGGAGTTGTTGTTGCAGTTGGTGCAGCTGGAAGTCATTGGTCTTCTTTTCTCTGCACGGGAGAAAGACACCAAATCTTAGTACCTCGAATCCACAAGCAACCATAGCAAACCACGATTTTCTCACGAAACACGACACACGAAGCGTGGAGTGGAAAGTGGAAAAGGTCCCACTGGGCATGCCAGAATTTTTTCGGCGCCGAAAGACACGACCGGGATGTTAGGAACGTCTGGCCTGAATTTTAGGGGAAGATGCTATTAGGTTTTATCTGTCTACCCCTCCGAAGATGCCAAGTTGATTTATGGCACCGTGTATCGAAGGTTTAGACAGATGCGGCCGTTGTAGCAGACTTCGTCAGATTCCTCCTCATCGACGATGGGTTTTTGATTGTGGGGACGCTCTTCCCTGCAGGCGCAAGCCCCTGCAGTTAATTACGTTACCGCGTAGCGATAACCACTTTCTCCTGCTCCAGATGTTCACTTCATGTCGTGTGTATTTGTTTTATTTTTGGTTGCCCATAGATTGTATACGGAGACTAATTTATGTTGTCGCCCGTAGGGCGGGGATTAGTCCAAATCCGTATTTTCTTAGATTTGGGGTTTGTTTAATTTAAGGCTCGTTAATCTCATTTGAGATTAAGATCAACTTAAATGTTTATTGAGGATACGTTAGTCTAATTTTAGAATAAGATCTACTCAACGAGGGTTCAGGATCATTTTTGATCCAACAAAAGAGCATTTGGGCTCTATCGTTTTAGTTTGAGGACGTCACGGTCCGTTGGGTTTAAGAACATCATAGTCCAGGTTTAAGGACATCATAGTCCATAGAGTTTAGTTTACGGATATTACGGTCCATTGTGTTTAAGGACATCATAGTCCATAGAGTTTAAGGGCCTCATAGTCCATGTTTAAATACATCATAGTCTTTGTTTAAAGACATCATAGTCTGTAGGGTTTAAAGAAATCGCAGTCTGTGTTTAAAGACATCATAGTCTGTAGGGTTTAGAGACATCATAGTCTGTGTTTAAAGACATCATAGTCTATAAGGTTTTTTGTCTCATTGGTTTGGGGGTGTGCCAAGAGTTATTAGTTATTGGGACCCTCCATCTCTCTGAAGACGTTGAAGAATTACAACGGCATGTATCAAAGGTATGAAGAGATGTACCCTTGAACCGGTGAATGTTCATCAAAGATTTGATGATCTTGTTTGGGACTAAGTCCAATTTGAAAGCATATAGGTTGGGTTAATTTGGGATTTGACCAACCTTAGGCTCAGCCTACTTGATTATTTATTTGGGCCTGGTCCCCTTTCTGCATCAGCAATACTGAGCCTTGAAATGGGTTTTGACACCCTTTATTCTTTTTGTTTTATTGTATTCTTTTATATGAGTGTTAAACACTTGGTAGCGCTCACGTGAGGAATACATGGAGCGCTCGGCGTTGAGCTCCAGGCAATGAGTACCAAGTACTTTTTATTAAGTAGCGCCCACGTGAGGAGCACGTGAAGCGCTCAGTGCTGAGCGCCAGGCAATGAGTACTAAGTACTTTCTATTCAGTAACGCCCACATGAGGAGCACATGGAGCGCTCGGCGCTGAGCGCCACGCAATGAGTACTAAGTACTTTCTATTAAGTAGCACCTACGTGAAGAGCACATGGAGCGCTCGGCGTTGAGTGCCAAACTTTGAGTGCTAAGCGCTCTTTAAATAGCGCCCACGTGAGGGGCACGTGGAGCGCTCGGCGCTGAGCGGCAGGCACTCTTTTTTTTGTTCTGATCAGTTCGGTGCTCAAAGAATTAAATTCTCGTTTGTGAGAGACTTTGTCTCATGGATCTAAGAACTAAGTTCTTCTCTTCTTTTTTTGATGAGATGCTATGTCTCTTTTACTTTTATGAAAGACTTTGTCTTATAGATCTGTGATCTATAAAAAGAACTAAGTTCTTCTGATGTGAGAGTTAAACTCTTAAATATGGAGGAGATGCTATGATCTCTCTTCTTGTTATTTACCTTGAGAAGAAATTGCTCTCGTCTTTGAAGTTTGAAGTTTATGGGGGCTTCTTCTTTTTAAGACTTGAAGTCTTGGGTCCTTTATATAGAGGAGGCTAATTTGTTGAATCAGTTAAGGAAATCTCTCATTGAGAGATCTCTAATTGATTTGGGGAATTTATCCACCGTTGGATATTTGATCCAAGAACTTCTGATTTACAGAAGGCATTTTTCTTGTTTTTTAACAAGATTGGGAATTTTTTTCCCATACAGAACTTATTCTGTATCTTGGTGATTTTTTAATTACCATTGGATTTTTGATCCAACAGTGCTCTGATTTACAGAGCACAATCTTTCTTGTTTAGAAAGATTTGAGGAATATTTCTTCAATCAGAATTTAATTCTGTATCTTGGTGATTTTTAATCACCATTGGATCTTTGATCCAACGGTGCTCTGATTTACAGAGCACAATCTTTCTTATTTAGAAAGATTTGAGGAGTATTTCCACAATCAGAATTTAATTATGTGCTCTGATGATTTATCATCTCCATTGGATCTTTAATCCAAGGGTGGAGAACTTTTAGTTCTGGCGTTGGCGCAGCCTCAGAGTTTTTAACTCTTAGCGCTGGCGCTCTCGTGCCTTACACGTGAAGCGCTGCCTCAGAGTTTTTAACTCTTGGCGCTGGCACTCTCATGCCTTACACGTGAGGTGCTGCCTCAGAGTTTTTTTAACTCTTGGCGCTGGCGCTCTCGTGTCTTGCACGTGAGGCGCTGCATCAAAGTTTTTAACTCTTGGTGCTGACGCTCTCGTGCCTTGCACGTGAGGCGCTGCCTCAGAGTTTTTAACTTTGGACGCTGGTGCTCTCGTGCTTTGCTCATAAGGCGCTGCCTCAGTTCAAATTTTGAACAGATCCTTGCTCTCTTATTTGGGGGAAACAGTCATCCTTGCCTTATAAGCCTCCAGATTTTGCTGTGCTATAAGGCGAGTTTCATCGAGGGCGTCGAGCTCCTCAAGCCTAAGATGAGCATTTTCTTCATCTGTCAGCTCATATCGAACCGCTACTCGTAGAGAAGGGAGTTCTACCTCCAGTAGGAGCACTGCTTCTTCGCTAAACACCAACGCATATGGTGTTGTATTCGCGGTCGTTTTGAACGTTGTTCTGTATGCCCAAAGAGCTTCATGCAATCTTTCGTGCCAGTCTTTTTTGTTTCTGGACACCGTTTTCTTTATAATCTTTATCAAGGTCTTGTTGAAAGCTTCAACTAGACCGTTGGTCCGAGGATTATAGACTGAAGAGTATCTCCAATCTATTTTATGTTGTTGTGCGAAGCAGCTAATTTTATGGCTTCTATAAGATGGCCTATTATCCGAGATAATTCGCCGTGGAGTGCCGAACCGATAGATGACATGGGTTCTGAAGAAATGGAGGAAATTATCCGTCTTCACCACTCTTAATGGTACTGCTTCTGTCCACTTAGAGAATTATTCGGTCATTGCTAATATAAATCGATGTCCTTTGGAGGACGCCGGTTCAATGGGGCCTATTATATCGGTTCCCCACATTTCGATCAGCCGGCTAGCCACTGTTGGGTGTAGCGGATTTGGATGTTGGTGAATGAAGTCCCCGTGAATTTGGCACGAGTGACACTACTTCACATATCTGAGGCAATCCTGAATCATTGTGGGCCAATAATAACCCATTCTTTTTATCTTCAGTTTCATTTTTGGTCCAGCTTGATGAGAACCGAAGAGTCCATCGTGAGTTTCTTGGATGACTTTCTTTGCTTCCTCCGTCCCCAGGCATCTTAGCCATAGATAGTCAAACGATCTCTTATATAGAGTATCGTTGACGAAGGCGAAAGACAAAGCTCGTTTCATGAGCTGATGTCTAGACGACGCATTTTTGGGCATTCGTTGGGATTTGAAGCAGTTTATAAAGACTTCCCTCCAATCCTTGACCTTTTCTTCGTTCTCTATTTGAAGGGCTACTTGTTCGGTCGTTTCTTATCTTTCGAATGGCTCTATTAAGTTTTCCGAAGATATATCTGTTGGCGCGAGAACCCTGCGGTTTTGCACAATGATCCTTACGTCATCGAGGTCTTCATCGGCCAATTCCTTAGCCAATTTGGCCAATGTATCTGCCTTGATATTTTCTGCATGTGGTATACTCTCCAGGGTGTTGGAAGGGATTTGTGTCAGCAATTGCTACACTCTTTCGCCATACCTTATCAGCTCTGGCTTGCATGTCTGATAGTCGCCACTTTCCTGGCTAACGATCAACCGGGAGTCTCCATATATGAAGAGGTCTTGATTCCCATGTCGATAGAGATCTCTAGACCTTCTATCAAAGCTTTGTATTCAGCTTCATTATTAGTCCTTAGCTCTGTTAAGGAGAGGGCATAACGCAATATCTCTTCTTGCGGAGTCACAAAGATAAGGCCCACCCCGGCTTTGATTATGGAGGTGTTTTGCTTTCCCCGCTTCATGGAAGATACTCCATCAAAGTAGAGTTCCCATTGGGAATCATTTTCTTCTTCAGTTGTATTGAACGCATGTTCGTCTGGCAACTCGCAGTTTAAGGGAGAGTTAGCTGGTATCGGATGCTCTGCAAGAAAGTCGGCAATGGCATGCACTTTCACTGCTTTGAGGGGACGATACGTTATCAGAACTCCATCAGGAGGAGGCCCCATTTAGCAAGCCTTCCTGTTAGTATAGACCTTGACATTAGATATTTGAGAGGATCCACCTTCGATATAAGATGGACCTCGTGTGCTAAGGCGTAATGTCTGAGCTTCATTATTGTGAAGATCAGTACCAGGAAATGCTTTTCGATGGGAGAATAGTTGTTTTCTGCCCCTAGGAGAACTCGACTCAAATAGTACAGATCCCTCTCCTTTCCCTAATCGTTCTCTTATGCCCATAGTACGTCTAGAGAACCTTCAAGGGTCATTGTATATAGGATAAGGGGTTTCCCCTTAACCGGAGCGGTCAATACCAGCGGATTTTGCAGGTATTGCTTGATTTCGTCTAGTGCATTTTGGCACTTTTGATCCCAGACGAACGGGGTCTCCTTCTTCATCAAATGACTGTAGGGACGGCAATTTTCGGAAAGGTTGGCTATGAACCGCCGGATATACACGAGCTTTTCTTAGAGAGACCGCAGTTGTTTGAGGGTCCTTGGTGTGGGCATTTCCATAACCGCCTTAATCTTTGAGGGATCGATTTCGATACCCCGGTGACATATGATGAATCCTAGGAATTTGCCTGAGGAGACTCCAAACGCGTATTTTAGAGGATTCATCTTCAGATTATACTTCCGAAGACGTCGGAGCACTATTTTTAGATGTTCCCAATAGTCCTCATGAGATTTGCTCTTCACTATAAGGTCGTCGATACAGCATTCGACAATCTTCTGTATGATGTCATCGAAGATCTTTGTCATTGCCCTCTGGTAGGTAGCACCGGCGTTCTTCAGACCGAAGGGCATCAATTTATAGCAGAATATGCCCAGCGGAGTCCGGAAGGCGGTATGTTTTGGTCTTCTGGATGCATTTTTATTTGGTTGTATCCTGAAGATCCATCCATGAAAGAGAAGACCTCATGGGTTGACGTGTTATCAATCATCAGCTCGGTAACAGGTACTGAGAAGTCATCTTTCGTGCAAGCTTTGTTGAGGTCCCGAAAGTCCACGCAGATGCGCACTGTCCTATTTTTCTTCATCACTAGAACTATGTTAGCGATCCAGTCGGGATATTGAACTTCTTGGATGAAGCCGGAGTCGATTAGTTTCTTGACGTCAGGGTTGATGCTTATCTCAAGTTCAAGTCACATTCTTTTTGGCGCCTGCTTGACTGGCTTTATATCCGGTGATATGACCAGTTTATGTACTGCCACTTTTGGATCTAGACCCAGCATTTCAGAGTAGTTCCAGGCGAAGCAATCTTTATATTGCATAAGCACATCTTTTAACGTGGCTACCTGTTTTTCAGATAGCAGTTCACTGACGAACGTTGGTCTCGGATCATTTTCCGTCCCTAAGTCAATTTTTTAGGGTGTCCGCCGTGGTGTGTATCCCATCTTCCAGCTCTTTTGGTGCTGGTGGAAACTCTGAAATTATCTTGTCCTCATCTTCATTTGCGAAGCACCTTTAGAGGTCATTCATAGTCTCGTGCCCTCCTTTTTTTGAGAATGTTATCATATGGCAAGTACGAGTCCGCTTCCCTTTTTCGATGTTGAGCTGGTCTTATCCTGACAGTATAGGTCCTTTTTGGCTCGTGCTTTTATGGCGGGGTTACCCTCCAGCTGTCGGATAACGTAAATCTGCCTTATCGATTCTGGTCTTCTACCCAGTCTTTGAAGGTAAAGCAGTCTTCAAAGGGATGACCTATTGCTCGGTGGTAGGAGCAATAATCCGGATGATAGATCTCGTTTATTTGTTCGGGGTGCCGAGACTCTGGAAGCATCATCATTTGATACTTCATGACAAGGTTGAATATTTTCCTTGTTTTATCTTGAGGGAAAGTGTATTTCCGACCCATCTTCTTTATAAAGGACGGGCTCCAATCGAGTTTTTCTCGATTGCACGGCGTCTTGGATCCGCTTTGTTGTTTTCGAACGTTGTTTACGTTCTTTGCCCCATTTTTTTCTCCATTTTGGGATTTTCCCCTTTCGCGAGAACATACAGTGGACCGGGGATGAAGAGTTTTATAGTCTTTCTTCTCCGCAGATTGCTGACTGAGACGTTGCATCCTGGCCTTTTCATAAATGGTCATTTCGCGGCTGTGGTCATCCCGGCTCTTTTGACAAGCTTCTTTTATTAGCATGTCGATTTTTTCTTCGAGCGACGGACTTAACGTTCTTAGAGCGGGATTTCGCTCTGTTTCAACGTCACAGCTATTTGGAAGAGTGTTTCCCCCTTCACTGGAGCTGTTTATGACGCGGAAAATGTGGAACCACTCCCGTTTCTTGGACCGAACGTATCCGAGCCCGGTTGTCTCCCTCTTCCCATTGGGCATCTTTCGCTAAGTCCCGGGAATATCCCAAATATTTTTGTAGAATTGGGTTTGTCGAATAGTTTGTTCGAGAGGTATACCTTGGCATCTTAAAATCCTTTTCAATTCCTCCGCGTAGTATCTTGGTAGACGGATTGGTTGAATCCTGTCGAGTGCAAAATTGGCACCATGCTAGACTTCTTTCTCTACTTTATTTTCCGTAGATTGGTAGAAGAGGATCGCTTTTTCACCTCTTCGCCTGGAAGGTACGTAGAAAGTTTGTAGTTCTTGTACGCTGTATGTATGGAGCACATCAAGTTCCTTGTAATGCCGAGGCGGGGCCATTGTAATTTGTAGAATCTGATCTATTCCGACAAAAGTTTGTATTGATGGGCGGACGGAGAATACTGCGTTGGTCTCGTCCTCTGAGTCGCTGCCAAAAACCAAAATAGAAGTAGAAGGTCCGGGCTTATTTTTTTCTTTATGGGGTTTCCCCGAGTAGACTTTTTCTTCATCTTCCTCGGTATCTCTCCCAAACATCGGGATAGTGGCGAAAGACTTCTGTTTATCCTCCGGCTTATGACACCTTTCCGTATCTTCGAAGTCTGGTAGAAAGTACTTTGCGTCTTCGTATTTCCGGATTTCGTATACAGAGAACGGATTTAGCTCTCCCGTGACGGTGTACTCTGAGCCATCCTTGAAATACTTCATACACTGATATTGTGTAGAAAGGATGACGTTGTACTCGTGTAACCAAGGCCTGCCGAGCAGAGCGTTACAGCAAGTCTTGGCATCAATGACATGAAATATGATGTCAGTGACGAGCAGTCCAAATCGTAACGTCAGTATTACGAACCCAAGTGTCCGTGACGACTGCGAGTCGAACCCGAAAATGGTAATTTTATCTCAGGCGAGGTTCTGAACGTTCATGCAAATCTCCTTTAGCACTTTTACGTTGAGCAGGTTAACAGAGGATCCGTTGTCGACAAGGATTTTCCCTATCTTGATGTCATGGTAGTACTCAGTGACGTATAACGTGCGATTATGTTCGCATGTACCGAAGAGGAGATCTTCATTGCTGAATGTAATTTTAGCCGCGTAGACCTCTGCCAGTTCATATTTCATCTTCTCTTCTACGAAGAAAGCTTGGAACTGATCGGGCTCTTGCAATGCCTTGATCAGCAAATCTCGTGCCTCTTTGTACGGTAGGAGAGCATCCAATATGCTCAGTTGCGATGTTATTTTTCTCAGATATGCTAGGACGTTGTAATCCACCTTGGTATTCTTAGGTAGGTCCCTTGCAGCGAGCTCTTTAACTGCTTCTTCATCGAGGGCAATTTCCGTAGGGATTTTCCCTTTCCCTTTGTCTTTTTTATTCAAACCTTTGTTTGTAGGTCCGAGGTCCTTCTCGGGCAGCGTGCGATTACGCAGCTGAATATTCTTGCAGTTCTTCTCCTCCTTTTCTTTTTCGGAGGTGGAGTCTTTGAAGAGAAGGCTGAGGGTTATTTTGTCCTCAGAATCGCTCCCGAAGGTAAGAACTTGGGGTTTTCCCTTTCCGAACTGGTACCAACCATATGAAAATTGCCAGTCGTTTCTTCATGCGTGTTTGTCGCACTATTTTGCCATTGACGAGCACGAGATTTGCGTTTTATCCTCTTGTATCATTGCCACCATTTCTTCAAGGCGCTGCATTCCTCGGTGGGGTGGGCGACCCTTCGATGATATAGGTAGTAGTTTGGACATGCATCTTCTCCATTGAGGCATATGACCCCGGGAGTGTTCCTTACGAGTGGTGGCAGCTTTATCCCCATTGATATGGCTTTGGCGAACCGCTTCTCTATTTTGATCCTGGTCTTATTTATAACAGGTGTGCTTTGGTTTGGTTGGAGTACTTTATGACTCACCCTTGCCGTGGCTTCTTTATTCTGACGCTGACGCTTAGCCTTTTCGTATATGACTGTCTCACGTTCTCGGTCAACTTTTCTTTTTTGAAAGGCTTCGTTTTACAGCCTATCGATCGGGTCTTCCGGCAGTTCCGGGGATTTTAGCGCCGATTCTGCCCCCAGTTCCTCTGCGTTGTTTTCTAACGCTGAAGGAGCTTCTTCGTCATATAACGACAAATGGAAGACCATGTGGCAACTTGCTACACGGTCTTCGGTGTCTTTTGATGAGTCATTTTCTCATCGTTGTCACTATCTTCGTCCTTAAGAATATGCTTAAGGAACTCTTCGAGCGTGACTGGTGTTCGCGCATTTTGGTTGTACTCCTCCAGCGCGTCAATGTATTTTTGCAGATCTATGCGTTTATCTTCATACTCGGCAGGCTGCACAGGTTTCTTGGTCTTCTTCTTTTTCTTTGAAGACTTTGAAGGCTTGACTTGGGGGTTTTGCCCTTCGTCAACAATTTTCGGTGTGGGGCGAGGTTTTAACATCCCTTCGATTATTTCGGGTTCAAGTGGGCTTTTCCACCTAACTACTAGACATGCCTATAGATCCTTCAGCATTCTTTTGGTTTTTGCTGAAAGAATGACTTCCCATGGAGTTTCTTCCATGAGTGAGCATGATGCCCCCTGCGCATCCACCTTTTTGGGAGTGTGCTCTGGGGTGGGTTTACCCTCCAGTTATCAGACAGCGCGAATTTTCCCCGTTGATAATGGTCTTCGACCCAGTTCTTGAAGATGTAGCAATCTTCAATTGGGTGGCTTACCATCCTGTGATAGGAGCAGTAGTTAAGACTGTTGACGTTGCTGGGTTGCGGTGGACGCCGCGGGTCTGACAATATAATGAGTTTATTAAGCATTGCCAATTCAAATAGTATCCTTGACTTGTCGCGGGGAAACGAATAAGCATGCCCTAGTCTTTCCTCTAAGGATGGGCGTGAACGCACGTTGTTTTGACAAGCAGCTGGTTTTGGGCCACCCGCCTTCCCTTTACCCTTGTTATTTCTAGGGTCCTTATTTAAGGAGGAAGGCTCGTGGCCCATCTGGTCCATTTGGGCCAATTTATCTATCAGAGTCTGAAAGGTTGTTGGTTTGAAGTCATGAACCGGGACACAGTCGTTTGAGGATCAAGGGTCCCGATGAACATGCCCACGACAGAGGATTCTTCAATGCGTTGTTCACATTTAGACTACAGGTTCCGCCACCGGATCGCGTATTGGACCCAGGTTTCTCCCGGCTTTACCCTGGCATTGATTAATGCCGTGATCGGAGTACGTTCGATAGCGCTGGCGAAGTGCTGTGTGAACAGTGGTTCCATCTCTGTGAATGTGTTCACGAAGTCATTTGGAAGTTCCGAGTACCATTCGAAGGCCTTTTCTGACAAGCTGCTAATGAACTGGCGAAGCAACAATTTGTCGTCTCCTCCAGTGTTTCCGCACAGAGCTCTGAACTCCGCGACGTGCTGGTGAGGGTTGCTTGTCCCTTTGTATACATGGAACTTGGGGATCGTATATCCCTGCGGGTATTTGATTTGATCATACCAGCCTGGATATAGTCGCCCGGTTTTGACAATTTGACCAGCAGCTTCATTAGCTTAATAAGCTTTTATTTGTTGAGCAATGTAATCATCAAGGGAGACCTTGGAGATCGTTTCTTCTTTGGCTGCCGATAAGGCCGGAGGAGGGTTTGATGTTTCCCCTCTGTCATCGTCGATGATTATCGGCGGATCTTCGGCCGTGGGTTCTGGAACAAGAGAGCCATCTGCTTTATGTTAGCAACTTACTCAGCGGCTTCCTTGTCCTTTCTCTCAAGCACCCTTCGTAGAAACCCTGTATCGGTCTACTGCTCTTGGTGTTGTTCAGCTTCTTTATCCGGACTTTCTTTCTGTCCGGTAAGTGCTGCCATTTTGGTCAGCATTTCCTGAAGCTTTTGTTGTTGCTCCTGAGCCTTAGTCAGCGATCGATTTTGCGGTCGGTGACTCACCGAAGCACGGCTCTCTTCTTTTCCCGAAGCCATGTAGACCGCATGTATTGTTATGCTCCCGGCCTTGGCGCGTTTAGGTCTATTGCCTTTGGAATTTGCCGTGAACGGTAGGGTTTTCTCCAGCCTCGTTCTTTTATGAGAGATTGGAGTTGAAGGAGCCATTATGACAGGCACCTGCTTATGAGAAGTCCTCCGTTGTATGGCGGAGGAGTAGTCCTTTTCTTATCGAGCCTTCGATTTCTTTGGTCGACGAGAGTAATCTTTGTCGATAACAGAGTCATGTACTTTTCACCAAACCCTATGAATTTTCGAGGAGAGCCGCTGATGAGGCTGCTCCGGCTTTGCTTATACTGTAACTTCTGCAGGAGGGGGTAATTTCTTTAGCATCGTTGTTGGAGAGTGCACCCTCTTAAGCGGATCAAAGCTGTTCTCGGTTGGAATAGCAGCGCCGACTTCCACCATTGAAGCTGGTGGGGTGAGTCCAGAGGGGGAGTTGCCCCCAGCTTCTCTCACTCGACGCCAGTGGCGACGTCAAGCATGCCTTGCTGAAGGGACCCCCTTAGTTTTGAAAGCGTCTTCATCATGTCCTCGGGTTTGCTGAGAGGTTTCAATCGGCGTTAGCCTGTTGAAGACCAACGTCCTTGATGGAGTTTGTGGAGAACTGGCCAATCTTTCGAAGACTGATCATCTGATAGGGGAAGCACCTTTGACGGCTTCACCTGTAGCAGGCGTTGGGAGGGCTATCCGTTTTGGGGTAGCCCCTTCAGGTATCACGAGCCTCTTTGCAGGCCTGTTTGGGTTCTTGCTCAGCCTGTTGAAGACTGAGACGTCAGATTTGGACAGCCCGTTGATAGGGGCCATCGTGGTTGCCAGTCGATCGAAGACCGACCTTCTAGGAACTTCTTCTTGCGGTGTTGAGGCACCGAAACTCACAGGTGGGAGAATGGTCCAAAAGAACAATATAGTAGTGGCTTTTGTGACTTACCCCACTGGCATTAAGAAAATAGAGGCCACGTTAGGCCCGTAGATCACTCTTCCAATTGGGGAAGAGCGAGAGTTGTTGTTGCATGCAGTGCATTGAGAAGCCATTGATTTCCTCTTCCGCATAGCAGCAATACACCAGGTTTTAGTACCTCGAACCCAAGGGCAAACATAGCGAACCACGATTTCATTCGCGAAACATGACACACGAAGTGTGGAGTGGAAAGAGGAAAAAGTCCCACCGGGCGTGTCAAAACCTGTTCACCGCCGAAAGACAGAGACCAAGACGTTGGGATGTCTCGCCTGAATTTGGGGGCAGACGCTATTTGGACTTCTCCATCCACCTCTCCGAAGATACCAAGTTGATTTATGACACCATATATCGGAGGATTGGATAGATGTGACCGTTGTAATAGACTTTATCAGATTCCCCCTCATTTGTGAAGGGTTTTTGATTATGGGGACACTCTTCCCTACAGGCGCAAGCCCTTGTAATTAATTACGTTATCGTGTTGCGAAAACCACTTTCTCCTGCTCCAGCAGTTGATTTCGTGTCGTGTGTATTTTTGTTTATTTTGGTTGCTCGTGGATTGTATACGGAGACTAGTTTATGTCGTCGTCCGTAGGGCGCGGATTAGTCCAAATCCATATATTTTAGATTTGGGATTTTGAACTTAAGTTATATTTTTCCTTTAATTCAAAAATATTTTGTTTGGTTTAAGGACCGTTAATCTAGTTTGAAATTAAGATCAACTTAAACATATGAGTGTTTGGGCCCAATTTATTTTTAACTAAGGATGCATTAGTCTTTTTTGAGATTAAGATCGACTTAGCAATATTTTAAGGATCCTTAAATTTTATTAAGGTCCAACAACAGAGCATTTGGGCTCAACTGCAAGAGACCTAGCCAATTTGGGCTTAGTCTGCTTAGTTTTTTTGTTTAAAACTTATTTGGGCTCTTGTTTGTTCAGCCCCCCTTTTTATGCAAAAGTGCTAAGTACTTGTTTGACGCTCTGGCGCTCACATGGGTATCATGTGAAGCTTTCAGTTATGCGCGCTGCACAATTAGTGCTAAGCACTCAGTTATATATATAGTGCTAACCACTTTTTTATATGACGTTCACATGAGGAGAACGTGCGGCGGTGGGAGCTGTCCAATCAGTGCTAAGCACTCAGCCGTTTTGGCTGTATATAAAGTGCTAAGCACTTTTGTGTGGTGACCACGTGAGGAGCACGTGAAGTGATGGGCGCTGCCCAATCAGTGCTAAGCACTCAGCCTTTTTGGATGTATATGAAGTGCCGAGCACTTTTATTCAGCGCTCACGTGTATTTCACGTGAGGCGCTGTCCTTTTGCTTTGGGCGCCTGCATGCTTTTTACGTGAGGTGTTAGGCGCTGTTGGGAGGGCACCCACGTGGGAAACATGTGAGGCGCTAAGCTCTTTTCTTTTTTAGAGATTAAATCTCTGTTAATTCCATTTTTGGTCATTAATGATCATCAAGATCTCTATTTTGAAGACCTTGGATCGTTTTTTCTTCATTGGAGAACTAAGTTCTTCTTGCCTTTTTATAAGAACTAAGTTCTTTATATAGGGTTAAACCCTAATTTCTGAGGAATTAAATTCTCAGAACATATATTCTTTTTCTTTTTTCCTTTTTTTTAACCTAGTTCTTTTCTGAATTTTTGATTCTCAAGAACAAGATCTTCTTGATGAGAATTAAATTCTCAACTTGTGGGAGACTTGTCTTGTGGATCTCTGATCCAGAGAAAGAACTAAGTTCTTTGAAAAGGGTTAAACCCTTAGATAGGTAAAAAGAGATATTTTGATCTCTGTTTTTTCTTTACCTAGGGTTTTGAGGAGGCAAGTCTTCTTCTTTTATTGAGAATTAAATTCTTTGTTGTTTTTTAAAGCTTTCTGTATTTTTTTCAGAAGCTTATAGGGGGTTCCCTCTATATATGAGACTTGAAGTCTCGGGTCCTTTATATAGTGGAGGCAAATTATTAATTAGTTTTTAGAAAATCTCTCATTGAGAGATTCCAATTGATATAATTGGTCTCAAAATTGATTTGGGGAATTTTACCCACCGTTGGATCTTTGATCCAAGTGCTTCTGTTTTACAGAATATGTTTTCTTGTTTTTAGCAAGATTGGGGAAATATTTTCCCATATACAGAATTTATTCTGTCAAACGGTGATTTTTAATCCAAGGGCTCTCTGTTTTACAGAGAACAATCTTTTTTGTTTGTAAAGATTGAGAAAAAATATTCCTCATAATAGACTTTAATTCTATTGTTTGATGATTTATTATCACTATTGGATCTTTGATCCAACGGCTCTGTTTAACGGAGAGTATCCCAACTTTTTGTTAGGGAAATATCCTCATGTAGAATTTAATTCTACTGATATAAACATGGGCGCCGGCGCTCACTTGTTGTGCGCGCAGGCGCCACTTAAGAATTTAATTCTTATTTATGATAGGCGTTCATGTTCTTTGCACATTGGTGCCCACGTGAGCTTCACGTGCGACGCCACCATAGAATTTTATCCTAAGGGGTTGGCGCTGGCGCTGGCGCCCTCGTGAGGAGCACGTGAAGCGCTGCCTCAGAGCTTAGCTATTTTTTTATTATGTTTAAATTTTGGGGGAACAATATGGATTTGGATGGAACATCATTCAATATATATGATGCTGTCTGAAGCGCATATCCCCAGAATGAAAGAGGCAACTCAGTACTACTCATCATAGAGCGAACCATATCCAAAAGGGTGCGATTCCTACGCTCTGATACACCGTTGTGTTGTGGTGTATATGGAGGAGTAAGTTTAGAGAGAATCCCATTCTCTTTTAAATAGTCACGAAATTCCGTACTCAAGTACTTCCCTCCTCGATCAGATCGAAGGATCTTAATACTTTTTCCAGTCTGGTTCTCTACTTTGCTCTTATATTCCTTAAATTTCTCAAAATTTTCGGATTTATGTTTCAATAAGAATACATGTTCGAATCTAGAAAAATCATCAATGAATGTATTGAAGTACAAGAACTCATCCCTTGTATGGGTAGACATTGGACCACACACATCACTGTGTATAAGTCCTAAGAGCTTTGTAGCTCTTTCTCCGTGCCCCTTGAACCGAGTTTTGATCATTTTTCGTTTAAGACAAAACCGACAAGTTTCATAAGATGAAAATTCAAACGGATCCAAATATCTATCTTTTTGTAATTTAGCTAGTATTTTCTCATTGATATGAACGAATCTACAATACCACAAGTAGGCTTCGTTCATATCTGAACTCTTCCTTTTGCGTGTGTTTTGTATATTGAAAACTTTTTTTTGATTAAGAACAAGATACCGTTACATAATGTACCTTCTACAAGAATTACCCGATTAAGGTAAATGTTCATGATATTTATTTCTAGAACAAACTTATATCCATCTTTATCTAGTAAAGAAACTGATATAATGCTGCACAACATGGAAGGTACATAGTAATAGTTGTTCAAAATCATAGTGTTGCCACTTGGAAACACCAGGTGATATTCGCCGACGACAGCAGCATCAACTTCTGCTCCATTCCCCACTCTGAGAGATATATCACCTGGTCCAACCATTCTTCTTTTTCTCAGTCCTTGTAATAAATTACAGATATGAGATCATGATCCGGTATCTAGTACCCTGGATGTAGGGTTGACCGAAAAAAGTTCTCAATAAGAAATACGTCCGAAGAAGATGCATTAGAATGCTTTTCCTTCATTAGGGTTGTTTACCGTCGAAAACAGAGATGAACTGGGATTGAATGTCTTGCCTGAATTTGGGGGCAGTTGCTATTTGGACATATCCATCCACCTCTCCAAAAATACCAAGTTGATTTATGGAACCTTATATCGAAGGTTTGGACAGATGCGACCATTGCACCAGACTTTATCAGATTTTCCCTCATTTATGAGGGTTTTTTGATTGTGGGGACGCTCTTCCCTGCAGGCGCAAGCTTCTGCAGTTAATTACGTTATCGCATTGCGATAACCATTTTCTACTTCTCCAATAGTTCACTTCGTGTCATGTGTTATTTTGTTTGTTAAGATTGCCCGTGGATTGTATACGGAGACTAGTTTATGTCGTCGCCCGTAGGGTACGGATTAGTCCAAATCCGTATATATTTTGGGTTTGAACTTAGGATGTATGAATTCCATCAGTTCAAAAAATTATTTTATTTTATTTAAGAACCGTTAATCTATTTTTAGATTAAGATCAACTTAAATATATGAGCATTTGAGCTCAATTTAGTTTAACTAAGGATACCGTTAGTCTTATTTGAGACTAAGATCAACTTAGCAATATTTTCAGGATCATTAAATTTTATTAAGATCCAACAATAGAGCATTTGGACTCAGTTGCAAGTAACTTCAGAGACTTAGCCAATTTGGACTTGGTCTGCTCAGTCTTTTTCCTTTTATTCATAAGTGCTAAGCACTTATTTGTGGCTCTGTTTGCTCAGCCTTGGGCTTTCTCTCATTATTCAGAAGTGCTAAGAAATTATTTATGACTCTGACGCTCACGTATGTTTCATGTGAGGCGCTCTGACATGGGTGCTGCCCAATCAGTGCTAGACACTTAGTCATTTTAACTAAATTTATAGTGCTCGGCACTTTTATACAGCGCTCACGTGGGAAGCACGTGAGGTGCTAAGTTTTTTGTTTTGGGCGCTCATGTGGGGAGCACGCGAGGCGCTAAATATTTGTTTTTGGGCACTCACGTGTGGAGCACGTGAGGCGCTAAATGTTTTTATTTGGACGCTCTCGTGGGAAGCATATGAGACGCCGAGCAGTTTGTTTAAGGTGCCCACGTAGGACACACGTGAAGTGTTGAGCGTTCTGCTTTGAACGCCCACATGAGAAGCACGTGAGGCGCTAAGTATTTATTTTGTTCGGCGCTCACGTGGGAAGCACGTGAAGAGCTAAATATTTGTTTTTGGGTGCTCACATGGGGAGTACGTGAGGCGCTAAAAATTTGTTTTTGGGCGCTGACGTGGGAAGTACGTGAGGCACCGAGCAGTTTGTTTAGGGCGCCCATGTGGGGAGTACGTGAGGTGCTGAGTGTTCTGTTTTGAGCGCCCACATGAGAAGCACGTAAGGTGCTAAGTATTTGTTTTGTTGGTGCTCACATAGGTAACACGTGAGGCACTAAGTTCTTTCTTTTTTAGAGATTTAATCTCTGTTAATGGCGTTTGGTCCTTAATGATCACCAAGATCTCTGTTTTGAAGATCTGGGATCGATTTTATTGGAGAACTAAGTTCTTCAGTTCTTTTAATAAGAACTAAGTTCTTCTGTGTAGGGTTAAACCCTTGTTTTTAGAGAAATTAAATTCCTAGAATGTATTTTTTTTCTCTCCTCTTCTTTTAATCTAGTTCTTTCCTCTAGATTCTAAGTCTGAGAAGAAGAATCTCCCCGATGAGAATTAAATTCTCAACTTGTGGGGAGATCTGCTTTGCAGATCTCAAATCAGAGGAAGAACTAAGTTCTTTTTATGAAGGGTTAAACGCTTATTTTTTTTATACTTTATACTAGGCAAAGGAGATTGTTAATCTCTGCTTTTCTTTACTTAGGGTTTGGAATGTGTGAGGATCTTCTTCTTTGAGAGGAAAATTGAATTCTCGGTTTTTTGCAGAAGTTTGGGGGTCGATCCTCTCTCTGAGACTTGAAGTCTCCTATCCTTTATATAGGAGATGCAAATTGTTAATTAGTTTGAGAAAATCTCTCATTTGAGAGATACTAATTGATTTAATTGGCTTCAAAAATTGTTCAGGGGATTTTATCCACCGTTGGATTTTTAATCTAGAGAATTTCTGTTTTACAGAATATATATTCTTGTTTTTTAGACAAGATTAGGGATGTATTTTCCATATATTGAATTTAATTCTATCAAACGGTAATTTTTAATCACCATTGGATCTTTAATCCAAGGGTGCTCTGTTTACAGAGAATATCTTTCTTTGTTTAGAAAGACCCAGGGAAATATTTTCCATATTAGAAGTTAATTCTATCATTGGATCTTTGATCCAACCGAGAATATATTTCTCATTTAGAAAGATTAGGGAGATATTTTCCACTAATAGAATTTAATTCTATCTTTTGATGATTTTTTTACTCACCATTGGATCTTTAATCCAATGGCTCTATTTAATAGAGAATATCCCTACATTTTAGGGAAATATTCTCTATATAAAATTTAATTTGGGCGATGACGCCCACATGCTATGCACGTGGGCGCCGCCTCAGAATTTAATTTTGACATAAACAGGCGCTCATGTACTTTACACGTCGGCGCTCACGTGAGACGCCGGTATAGGATTTTTAATCCTAATAAATACTGGCGCTGGCGCTCACGTGGGAAATACGTGAGGCGCCTCCTGATTGATTTTTTTTTAAATGTAATTTTTATGAGGGAAAAAATGCCCCCCACCGTTGTTCTTAAATGGCTTGTACGTAAGTGCAACGGTATCAATTTTACCACCATTAGATCACCTAGAGGAGTGGGAAGTTGAACCAATCCCACCACTTTTTATAAATGTGGCCTTTGGCCTTTGATGGTGACCATTGTTTCTTCATCTTCTTCTTTTGAGCCTTTCTTTCTTTGAGAATTTAATTCTCGTTTCAGAGCTTAGATCTCTGCCTTCAAAAACTCCTTTTGAACAGAGTAAACTCTACCAAAATCTTTGGTGAGGACTATGAACAGGGCTTAGCTCTTAACCCCTTTTAGATATATATGTATGTATATATATATTATTTTTGGATTTTAAATCCATTTTCATATTTGACAGAGCTTAGCTCTTTTCTTGAATCGATCTCTGGGAGATCTTAAAAAAGAACCTTTTTAAATGTAGATCGTGGATTTTGATGTCCATATTAAGTCCATGGACATTCTTGAGAATCGTTGATTCTCTTCTTAGGGTTTTAACATATCATTAATCCTAACATTTGAGGATTTCTGGAATTTGATTCCATTATTAACCCATGAGTTTCCTAACATGGGGATTTCTGGGATTTAATCCCATTTGATTCCATTATTGTTTGTTTTTCTTTGCAGAGCTTAGCTCTGGTTCGATTCTTAGGAATTTTGTTCCCTTTCCTATTCTTGGATATTTTCCTTTTTAGGATTTTTTAGGGTTTTAATACCCATTTCATAGATTTGAATTTGTTGTTGTTTTTTAAAAGAACCATCTTTTCGGGAAGATTGGGAGTTTTAACTCCACTGTTTAGTTAATGAGAACTGTTCATTTAATGGGAATCCTTTTTTATTCTCACAATGGACACATGTCTCATCATTAATGAGCCGCCACTTTGATTTCAAAGGGTCTACTAGTTTTTTAAGCTTAGTGATGCTAGCGTTATTTTCTTTTGCTAACTTTCCACCGGGTTTCTTTTTAGGTACCATGGCTTCTGGTTCCTTTTTTCCCTACGTTCACTCGGAGTGTGCTTTTGCTGACGCACCTGTTGGGAATCCTCCCGCGCCCGCAAACACGTATTGTTTTGGAAATGGATGCGTTTTGGTGGAAAACGTAATGCGCGCACGAGATCGTTCTCGTTTTACTATTTATAACCGCAAGTGCACGGCCCGTTGTAGCGAGCCGGCAAGCACGGGTCGATCCGCAGGGAATTGAGTATTAGGTGTCGTTATTTAAGGTTAACAAATTAATGAATTGGTTGGTTGTCACAAATAATTAGAAAAGAAAGAAAGCAAGGAAAGCAAGAAAACAAGTGTAAAGAAGGAATGGTTGTGGCATGTTTCGGAAGATTGAATCGTGACATTTACCTCTACGCTCCCTTGGTTATGAGTTGTCCGGCCTTACCTTGATTCCGGCATGAAGCACGACTTGTCAACGCGGTTGCGGAGCACAAACCGTCAAAATCCGACATTCGCCGCAAAGCAAGAAACGAGTCTTTTTTGGTCACTTACCATTTGTATGTCCGCGCTTGGGATATCAACACTAAACACGAGGTTTTGCAAGCATACCGCAACAATGAAAACACAAAGAGGTTAGTGAGAGCAAAAGATATTGGTGTTGAGTTTGCTAAGGGTTTGTGAAGGTATATAGTATATGAAACAAAGAATTTGTCAAGCTCTTTATCACAACATACCATATCCTAGCTTAGCAACATTAACACAAAATGGAATTTAAGCGCATGAAACATAAATAAGAGGTGGAGGAAGCAAAGCCTTTCATCTCACTTCCTCACGCACACCACAACCAAAATGAAGATTTAGTTAAGCATAATGAAAAGAAAGCAAGAAAAGAGAGCAAATAAATAAAAGAAAGCAACAATATATTATAAACACTTGAGAACAAGATACAATGTTTGTTAACTTGTTCAACCTCCTTGATGAAGCTCTCCAAAGAGAGCTTCAAAAGGGAAGAAGAAGAAGAAACCAACTGATGTTCACTACCCTCAAGCTAAACCAAAAGCAAAACAACCATGAAAATGAGAAGTGGTATATACATGGTAGCCTCCATCCCTTGCCCACTGATCTGTATTTATAGGCTCAAAAGAAAAATAAACAAACAATAAAAATGAGCTGATGTGGCAATAAGGGGGGCCCACAAAAATTTGGTGCACTTTGGGGACAATGGGGAAGGCGTCGCCGGTTTTTATGGGATGGTCATCGGGGCAGATCCGATGAGAGGGGCTCGTATTGGGTGTGTGGATTTGTGTGCACTCCAATAAGCCTCTAATGCTGTTTGCTTGGTCTTATTTCACCTGGTTTGTATGCAGAGAATTGGAGGGAAATGAGATGCTTCAAATCACATCATATCTTTATGCATTCAATGCCCATTAATGCACATCACACCAACACATGCCCACTTGCATAACCTATCATGCCATGGCTGCCCCCACATGGTCTTTGCCCAAGAGTTGTGTGCAACATGCATTGTGTTGGACCAAAAAGTGTGTGCGCACATTTATTTTACAAAAGCTCTTGGGATATCGGTCGGTTTTCTGGTCTGCTTGCAGTGTCGGCTCACAGACGATATATCCGTGATTTTGAATGTGTTTCCGGTGTTTTATCACGAATACCTGTAAAATGTAATTACAGAGCAGACACCGATCAATATCACCGATATATAACAAAAGAGATAACGAATGAGCGGTATTAAAATGCAGTTTTCAGTGGTGATCAGCACCCACTGTTCGTGAGGTCCTTTCTTTAATTCGGGACTATGATCCGGAACGGAAATCTTTTCATCTATGGGGAGCATGGTACAGCTACATCATCCGGGGTCGGCGCAACTTTACTTGCGATGTGCTATCAGAACCGATCCCCTCGATTCAGTACACCAACCCTCCGCCGGTTGCTTATGCTATGGAAGTGATTAATTGGACTCCTGATGGTTGTCTTCAACCATCTATATCATCGACCAGTCCAACCGCCGATGGATCTAGATATTTTGTGGTGTCGTATATGTCAAGGAGAGGCACGACCGTAGGGTCAGCTTTATACCATAGAAGTGACCCCTCGACATCCGGCAGGTTACCTCATTTGGGCCCGCTACATCTTATCCGCAAAGAGATCATTATTGTTGCGGACTGGGCTATACCCAGCGATTTACACATCTTTATTATATTACTACACTTCTCACATATGGTGGGTTAAGTCCTTTTTGGAACAGTGGAATATCACAACCCATACGTTTCTGCTATCGGACAGGGAGGTATCGATTTTGTTGGAGGAATTTTTAGATATCTCTGGATTACCCGTCAGGGGGAGCACTGTGAGGAGATACTTCCTCTTAACGAGTATATTTTTTCCACTGAATCGATCATCATTGGTCTTACGCCAGATAATCCTATCCAGCACAAGTTCCCGAGTCTAATCAAGGTGTTGAATATTTACGAGAGCCTGTTTTCGGAGTCCGGAGGGAATAGGGTTAGCTTTGCAGATTTTGTCGCCCGTTTCCTTCGCCCAGAAGTTTTATCGAAAAAACCGCAAAGTTTGCCAAGCTTGATGATCCATTTAGGCTTGGTTTGGACAAACTGCCGGCTGCCGATGAGGATCTGAAGCAGTTTTTTATTCCAGACACCCCCGTCATCTCCTTTGTAGAAATCGATGCCCTGGATATCGATGATGAAACATTTCTCATGGGCTTTATTGGCTTATGGCTCAGCCGGGTCGCACTACCGATGCATCATTGGTACATGAGATCGTCCGTCTTATACCTGGCTTATCGTATTGCGGCAGGAACGCGTATGGCCGTTGGAGTTGCGGGATTGTCTCATTTATATAACGGCTTGAGCATGACGGCTGACACCACCCAACTGGTGTGGGGCCCATGAACCTCCCTTTCCATTATTTCACATCATGAATAGAGATGCATGAATTGGGTGCTTTCGGCATGCATAAGAGACCCAAATTTTATGAGGGGTATAATTTCCCCTGGGTCATGCAGTTGATCGATGCTTCCTCTCCCGATCCTACATAATGGGCAGCTCGACGGTTGTTTTTGAGTCCGTACATTATTGGGGATAGTATGACTTTTGCTGATAGGGTCTTGACTATTGGCAAAAAAATCTTCAAAAGTGGTACAGCCACTGCATGACGTGTTCAAGGATAGGGTTTCTGCTTTGAAGGCCAGGGAAATTGTACATCTATACTCTATTAGGCCGGGATTCTTGGTGTTCAGGCAAAATGCCTCAGTGCTGTTCATGAGGTATAACCCGCATCGTTTCGCTCAACAATTAGGCTATGACCAGGGCGTTTCCCTTGAGGCGTTTCTTGTTAATCTGGTTGCTTCAGATGAAATCGTTCGTAATACGATCCACCATTTTATGTGGTTGAACACGAGATCTCACTTCTTGATGGCTGAACGGGGTCATATTCCGATGGCCTTAAACACCTATGTAACCTGGTATCAACACACGACGGGCGCTGTAATCAAAGAAGAGAGGCGGATAATCCTTGATCATAAGGATTCCGTTCTGGCTAGCAACCCTACGGTCCCGCTGAAACGACGCGTAGTTGTCCATCCTTCTTTGAGAGAGGGCTATGCGGTAGTAGCTCCATATTTTTTTCCAAAGGTGTCGACGGATAAGCCACGACCCAATATGATGTCTGCAGTGTCTCCCGAGTTAGACATTGGCTCAGATATCGAGTCAGAAATTGGCTCAGATATCATAACATGCCGCCCTAAGATGCCAACAAAGAGAAAGCTCTTATCGTCGGAAATTGCACTTGGTTTGCAGAAGAAGAAGAAATCCATGTTTTTTGCCGATATCGTCTTTGGTCAAAGAGCCCCATGTTCCCTATAGCGAAGGCCTATCAGAATACGGGACCAATGACGATCTTTTTCGTTCTGAAGCTTCTATCGATGATAACGCGGCGATTGACCTCCAGGTCGCTCTTGAGGCTTCCAAACGATTGGCCAGTGAGCAAGAAACGCTTGTTGCCCTTGCAGCGTCGGGTACACATTATCTATACTCTTTACATATCTTAGAATAAAATGTTATTGCGCATTATTTAACACCCTTTTTTTAACAGGCATCTCCACTGAAGAGGCTCTTCGGGCATCCATTAAAACATATGAGTAAGATGAGAGATTTCGTGCTTCCATAGGCCTTGGCAATGTTCATAAAAACGCGCTACGTAGCTCGTTTCGCTACAAAACGTTACTTTTTGCTACGAACTCGCCACGTGGCTCATGAAGAAAACGCGGGATGGGGGAAGCGTTTGGTTTTACATATAAAAAAAACGTGTGTTTGCAACTGTAGCACGTTTCCGGTGCAATGCCCACGTTTCCAATACATAGAGGAAAGTCAAAAGGAAATTAATGCCCATTGGTTGAAATTTTGTTATGATTCCATACTGAGATTTTCAACAGAATTTTGAGAGCCTAATATGGTTCATATTCAATTTGGTGGGACCATCAATCAATTATTGATTTATTCTCCAACCTTTTTTGCCTTTCCAAGATATTCTTTATCAAATAAACTAGGGCACGACCACATTGCAACAGCTCCCTTTTTTTTGTTTGCCAAAGCTGCAGCAGCTGCTATCTGTTCATGGTGAATGTTGGTGTTCTCTCTCATTTAATGATTGCAAAGGGAATTTTAGATTTTATCATCTCAAATAAACAAGTATAAAAGGTTTGTTTATCTTTGAATCTCTCATTTTTTATGCAGTTTATCATGAAAGCATTTTTTACATCAAATATCATAAGCTTACTAATCAAAATATGTTAGGCTCACATAATTTTTTTAATTAAAAACTTTTTAATAGTTTTTCTACATCAACTTAATTGCAAGTCCGTTGTCTTGTAATTCTTTTCCAATCTATTAATTATTCTTTTACAATTCTCTCAAGCAATAGTTTTTCTTGCAAGATTTTGCTAGCAAGTAGAAATCTTTTTTTCTGCATATGCTTTAGCAAGATTTTGTCGCTTGGATAGGTCTTCAATTGTGTTAGATTCATTAGAAAGGGATAGATGAGGGCTTGACATAGAAAAACAGTGAAGCCTTTTGAGTTTACATGAATAAAAAAGAACGAAGATAAATTGAAAAGTTGAAGGAGGAGATATATATCCATGAGGAGCAACACTATATGCATCACTCTTTATATAGTAAATATTATTATTTTTTGGGATCTCCTATTATTATTAAAATTAAAAATTAATAAAGGAAAACAGAGTTTTGCTTGTAGGCTTACTGGCCGCATGACTATGTGGGCTCGTTGGAAAAAAATTTGTAAATTGATAGTGAGGGTTAGTGGCAATATGGTTATATTTGTTAGTTTATAAAGTTTTGTGATTGATAATTATAATTTGTTAGTTTATAAAGTTTACAAGTCTTTTTCAATCTATTAATTGATCGGTACAATTTTTTTAAATAATTTTAAATAAATATTATATTATGTGTAGAAACATGGAGAAAGCAAATACAAAAGCTACAGATTTCGCAAATGAGTATGCTACCAGAATTGCAGGGGAACCAAGTCAGTATCGATATTGCAAATTTTGTCAACAACATATAACCGGTGGTATTACTCACTTAAAATATCATTTGGCGGGGACCCATAAGGGAGTTAAACCATGTGGTTCTTGTGACGATGAAGTGAAGAAAAAATGTGCCGAAGCATTGCTGGAGATAGAGAAACAAAAGACAAGAAGAGAGACGTTGAATCAAACCATCGGTCGAATGGGAGCTTCAGAAGAAGAGGTGGTCCTCAAGCTTGTGAACCAAGCAATGGACACAGGGGTGCTCATGGTCTAATTGATCAATTTGTTTCCGCTAAAGCCCATCAAACTACATTAAATAGTCGATTGAAGAAGGAGGAGAGTGAAAAAGTAATAAGAAAAATCGGGCGATGCTTGTATGCTAATGGATTATCGTTCAATCTGGTTGATAGTCCATATTGGAAAGAAATGATCGCGATAGTTGGGGACTTTGGTAAAGGTTTGCAACAACCGTCTGCTTATTTGTTGAGGACACGAGTCTTAAAGGCGAAAATTGAGAGTATTGATGTGATAAAAGCGGTGCATAAAGCTTCATGGGAGAGTTTTGGATGCATGTTAATGTCAGATGGATGGACATGGAAAAAGTAGAAGTTTAATTAACTTCTTGGTTAATAGTCCGGAAGGTACGTTTTTCTCAAATCTATAGATGCTTCAGATAGCATAAAGAGAGATGACTATTTGTTTAATTGCCTTGATAAAATGGTGGAGGAGATTGGAGAGAACAATGTGATTCAAATAATCACCGATAGCCATCCAAGTTATGTTAATGCAGAAAAGAAACTTATGGAGAAGAGGCCTTCTCTATATTGGAGTCCTTGTGCAGTTCATTATATTGATTTAATATTTGAAGATATTGGAAAATTAAAAATTCATAAAGAAGTGATTCAAAAGGATAAGGATGTGGTGAGTTTTATATATAACCATGGCTGTGAGGAAGCATACGAATGGATGGGAATTATTAAGGCCCGCGGTAACATGTTTTGCAACCTCTTTTTTAAGCTTAAGAAGTTTTATAGGCAAAAAAGAGCTCTCATTTCAATGTTCACTTCGGCGGAGTTTAGTGGAAGCACGTGGGCAAAGAAGCAAAGCGGAGTCAATGCAAAAAACGTTGTCGTTCATAGAGGGCATTTTGGGGTCGAGTTTTATTTTGTGTCAATACTACTCTTCCTCTTGTTAGTGTACTTCGCGGGGTTGATTCAGATGTGAGGCCTTCTATGGGATACTTATATGAAATGATGCTTAATGCAAAAGAAAATATCGCAGTCGCATATGATGAGATAGAAAGAAAATATATGCCATATTTGAGGTTGATTGATAAATAAAGATGGACTTATATGCTTCATCGTCCTATTCATGCAGCAGAATACTATCTAAATCCAAAAAACTTTTATGGTAATAAATTTAGTAAGCATCTGGAAGTGAAAAAGGGGCTCTTTGAGACCATGACTAGATTCATTCCTAATGTAAGAGAGAGAGCACAAGCCGATATTGAATAGGATAGCTACAAGGAGCAACTCAGAGAATTTGGATCGAAACTTGCAAAGAAAACAATTAGTAAACGCACTCCAGGTAATATTTTCAATATAGTAGATCTCCTTAAATTTATTTTAGCATATTAATTCATTTTTCTTAAATTATAATTTTTTTCTTTAGCATCTTGGTGGGATCGGTTTGGAGGAGATACACCTACTCTTTAGAAATTTGCAATTCGGGTTCTAAGCCTTACTTGTAGCGCTTCCGGTTGTGAAGGTAATTGGAGCACATTTGAATAAGTAAGTATTAAGAATATAATGATATCTATATTTAGTTGTTGCCTCTGCTAATAGTTTAATACTTTTTTACTTAACAATTTTATTTTAATTTTAGGTTCATTCAAAAAGAAGAAATCGGTTAGAACAAAGTAGACTGAATTCCCTTGTGTATGTGATGTATAATATTAAATTGAGGGAAAGAAATATGAGACGAAAAGCAAAGAAATTGAATCCAATATTTATGAATAAATTGACAACAGATTATGAATGGTTGGTGGAGGAAGAGGAGCCTATTCTTCCCAGTAATCCCGAGTGCGTTAGCATGACACAAAATGATGACTTTTTAGAAGTTTCTGCTATTGAAAATCATCCATTATGTGAAGAAATCTCAGAAGAAGAAGCTGCTCCAAGTAGAAAAAGGCAAAGGACAAATGTTGGTTCTTCATGTGAGTAGGCATTATTTAAGACATAATATTTCAAAATTTATTTTCAGAATGATCTAATAATTGTTTTACTTGTGTAGCATTGGCCAACAAAGGAAAGATGATTGCCATGGACGAAAACGAAGAACTTGCAATTGATGAGGACGACATACATATCATATTAGAGGAGGAGGATTTAATTTAATTTCTAAGTAAAAAAGGAAGATGAGAAACAATGTTTACAATTTACTAGTCTTCTTTATCCATATTAGTGGAAACTTATTATTGATTAACAGGTGTTTTTTTTTCATGAATCATAACATTTATAGCTAGTGTTTTGAAGTTCGTAATTTCGTTTATATTACATACTATGTTAATTAATGTTGATGTATATGTTTGATAATCTATCAAGATTGCTTTAATTGTTGAAATTGTGTGGCTTTATTGCGATTCTTTAATAAATATTATTTTTATATAAGAAAATGGAAAATTAATGTAGCTTACGTTTTTTGCTATGTAGCTTACGCTATGCTATTCCTATGAGTCTAACGCCACGCTACCTCTTTTCCAAACATTAGGCCTTGGTATGATTCATTTTATGCACTTTAAAACATTTAGCTCATTTTGCCTACACCTTGACTCCTTTCATTTTATTATAGGAACCTCTAGAACTAGCAATATTTCAAGCGAGGTGCTACCTTTGGGTGTTAGTGTAGAGGATATTCCTCATTCGACGACCCCTACAGGATCTTCAGAGATGCCGACTGCTACTCAAGCCACCTCTGCGCCACTACGGGAAGCGTCGTTAAAGCAGCTGATGACGGATGTTTTAGCATATCCTGAGGCTGAGTCTGATTCAGATGAGAATCTTCCTCTGTCGGTTGTTCTGGAGAGATCCCTTCATACGGCCAAAGCCGAAGAGAAACATCGGATGCGTGCAGCAAGGAAGCATCAGGCCAGCCTAGCCACCGTGCCAGCTCAAGTGAAACACGAACCCCTAGTGCTTCCATAGAGGATATCCCGCCTGCCTTATTGACCGCCCACAGGCACATCGCATGTGCGGCTCATGAGGAGGTGGAACATTTGGTTCTAGGGAAAGCAGGGCCTGATGTTTCGATAAAACCCGGTAGGATTTTACCTATTTTCCAGGTTTCCTTAAGTAGCAACTTATCCGAATTTTAACATTCCCCGTTTTAATGATACAGCAGGGACAAGTTCAGACGTTGGGGCTGCAGATGAGATGGCGGAATTCGGAAATTCTGGGACGGAGGGCCTTCATCTCGAGTCCAATATTGCTCCTACTGCCACTCCTTCCCCCGGTGGATCTCCAGTATCCGCGGGTAATGCTTGTATAGCGACAACCCTTATTTATTTAGGAGACGAGAGTGCATATTTTGAATCCGTTTTCTCTGTGGTGGTAGAAGTCAAAGGATCTGCGCGACTAGTGATGCTCCAGATACAATCATGGTTCCCGCATCGTCGGTTCTCATGAAATCCGCAGGTACCTTCCGTGCTATGACTTTCAAATTCTTATTTCTGCTAGATATATTTGCTAACGTTTTCTTCATTTCTGGTATAGGAACGGCAAACCCTGATGATCTGCTGGTTGAAGAACCCCCGTCAACTAGCACCATGACCGTTGTCGCTCCACTTATCTCCTTTGCACTTCCCCAAGTCATCTCGGGCTTAGAGACGGAAGGTAAATTTTCTTTTGATATTACTCCTTATGTTAATTGCTTGATGTATATTGCCGCAATCTTGTAGGAGTGCTTTTCAACCATATGTGCTAAGCTTTAACTTCGCATTTCGCCCTCCAATTGGGACATGTCCCTCCTTCTGGCGTTGGTTAGTATATCTCTCATTTCTGATCTCAACTTTCTACAAGTAATCCTTCCCTAATAATAATTTTCATGTATTAACTACAGTCTTACGGCTCGAAGGAGAAGACGAGAAATTGGCTGAGCCTTCTATACTCCCGGATTTGCCGCTTCCAACTATAGGTAGGTTAGATCTTATTCATTTTTTTTATTTAAACAGAGATATGACCCATCTTTATCTATAACAGCTCCACTGGTTTTAATTCCCATTGAATCCCGTATAACTATGCTCGCAGGACCCTTCGCTAAATGTCAATCTTTTAGGGGTGCGGAAAATAGCAGGCGTATGCTGAGCGAATTTATCGAAGATCTTAATGTCAAGGTTCTCACTTCTTCTCGGGACTTTGCGGATGAAATCAACCCTATGCTGGCGACTCTTGTGACTTTCCATAACGAAGACTTAGTCCGCATCTGGGTTGATTATTGTAAGCGAATTGAAGCTTGCCTCCATGAGATCGAGCGCAAGCATCTTACGCCTGAGGTCTTATCCTCAAAGGCTCAATTGACCACGGGAATCGAACAATGTGCCGCTCTCATTCAATACTACGAGAAAAAGCTAGTCTTGAAGTAGAAGGAGTATGGAACGGCTTTTAGAGAGTCAAGTCAATTGCGTGCTAAGGTAGAAGCTAATGCTGCGCGGCTCCAGGTTAATCTTTGAAAACCTTAAACGGTGCATTTTCAAAGGAATGTCACTAAAGCGAGACCTTGATTTTACAGAGCGAGAAATGCGGGGCTACGAAGTTGCTAAACAGGAGATTTCTGAGAAGCTTGCTTCGTGCTTGCAACAACAAGCTCAAATCGAAACGCTACTACCTGCAATAGTGGAACGCGAGAATGAGCGGGTCACCGTTTTATTAAAAACACCACCCTCTTAGAGATCACAATTGTCTCCTTTTTTCTTCATAAATTGTATCTTTCAAACACTTTGATTCATGAATAAAAAATATATATATTTTTTGTATTCACATGCATCTTTCTGTTTCTTGATGTATTGATCCGGCGCGAAATAGTTTAATGTACTCATTAAGGAGTTTATAGTTTATTCACTCATTTCGGAATCTCTAGTTTATTCACTCATTTCAGAGTTTCTAGTTTATTCACTCATTTCAAGATTTCTAGTTTATGTACTCATTTCGGAGTGTTTCTAGTTTATGTACTCATTTCGGAGTGTTTTTAGTTTACCTCCCTTAGGTTTACATGCAAACTTGCCCTAACGTTGGATGTAGATAACCCCCATTCTTTTATGACAGGGGTCTGTTAGGTTTGTGGTACTAGGTTTAAGTCTATCGTACCGTCTCGTTGGCCGATATATTCCTCGATATGCAGTTTCTTAGGTTGCTATTTGAGTAGCATCGCGATTGTCGTGTCTCTGATCCTTTCTGAGGTTGGACAGGACGCCTTTAAGTAATCTTCTTAGGTTGGAGTATCTGTATTACCATCGGAAGAACAAGCGTTAGGTATTTACCGTGGCACTTTTTCCTTGAGGTTAGACTTAGTTTGAAGCCCCGATGAGTCATAACCACACCCTTCTGAGGTGGGATGATCTTCAATGGTCTTTAAGCCTTGTATGTATTGCCGTCAAGACCTGAAGCTAGGAATATGCCGTCATTTCGTTTTTGCTTTAATGATGTCACGCTAAATCTTTGCTAAAGCAGGGTAAACATCCGAATGACCTCTATGCAGTATGTATTGCAATCGAGATCTGGAGCTAAGATTTTGTCGTCACTCCAATTTCATGTGATAGTTACGTCTGCACCCTGCTGAAATGAGGAGAAACGTCGAGATGATCTCTAGGCTGTAGATGTTGCCATCGAGATCTGAAGTTAGGATTTTTCCGTCACTCCACTTTTATTTGACCCTTGGGTCCTTGTTGACGTCACGTCTGTACTTTGCTGGAGTAAGGAGAACATCCAAATAGTCTCTAGGCTACAGACGTGCCATCAAGACTCGGTTCTTCTTTTGACGAAGCAAGAGGGGAAAATATGGTTCCCCTTTCATTTGTACCCATGGATTGCGTACAAGATCCAGTATGGAACTACTTGTAAGGAAGAAAAGTTATATATGTATTTTTATTTATTTCCGCGATACTCTATCTTTTTATATCACGAAAGTCGCGATTGCCCAATCGTTTCAGTTGTTTTTCACGGTGCCCAATCATTTCGGTTATGTCATTTTTATTTTTACTTTTTATTTTTATTGCAAGTTTGGAATCTGATACCAACCTTGGCATCTACATCGCTACAACTGGAATATTGTCAGGAGCGAATCATCATTTGCCTTGAGAGGACTTAAAATTTGATACTTATTTAGGCATCAGCATCGCAACAGCTGGGATATTTTCAGGAGCGAATCATCATTTGTCTTTATTGATTTAGACAACGGTGGCTTAATAAATAGGGTTAGGATCCTGTCGACTAAGGTTTTTGACTTTATGAGCCGTAAGGGTTTCATAAATGTATTTCTCTCTATGAGTCGTGAGGATCTCATAGGTGTGCTTTCTCCTTAGGAGTCATGGGGATTCCTATGTGTGTTTTCTCTTATAAGTCGTAAGGATCTTACAAGAATACTTTCTTCTTGTAAGTCGAGAGGACTTACAAGTGTCTTTCACCATATGGGGACATTTCTTATCATTGTTGGGACTTTATGGGGAATTTATTTATTTATGCCTGTGGATTGTATACAAGAGGCGATATTGGACTACTTGTAGAGCGGAAAATTTTTTGGATTTTAGTAGCTTAAGAATAGGTTTGGATCCCTGTAACCTTAGGCTTTTGAATTCTATAAGTCGTGAGGGTCTTATAAAGATATATTCTCCTTATGAGTCGTGAGGACCTCGTTAGTGCATTTCCTCCTTAGAAATCATGTGGATTCCTAAGTGCGTCGCTCCTTTGTAAGTCGTGAGGATCTCACGTGGGTGTTTTCTCCTTACAAAGTTGTGAGAACTTTGCAAATGCCTTTTTTTAACGAGTTTGCACCTTTTCGGATTTTCACTAGCTCGACGGTAGTCCTGCTGTTTTTTACTCACGGCGTCCTTTCAGGTTTTCATCCGTGCCCATTTTGCTTGTGGACATGCCTTTTTTTTAAGCGGCCCGTAAAGTAATGCACCATTAGCTGTAGGCCCCTATCCTTTTCGAAGGACTGCATTATGTAGGACCTACGAGAGTTATGAATCGTTTATGCTCGTGGATTGTATACGTTAATCAATATGAGGATCCACCGTAGGGCTAAATGTATTAGTTTAAGAACATGATGGTCCATTATCACCGTATTTTGAGGCGAGTTTTTAGTTTAAGGACTTTTCGGTCCAACATTCCTGTTTTGGGGACGAATGTTAGTTTAAGGACATTTCAGTCCATTATTAGTTTAGGGACATTTCGGTCTGTTATTAGTTTAAGGACATTTCGGACCTTCATTCCTATTTTGGGGACAAATGTTAGTTTAAGAACATTTCGGCCCATTATTATACATTTCGGTCCATTATTAGTTTAGGGACATTTCGTTCCTTCATTCCCATTTTGGGGACGGATATTAGTTTAAGGACATGACGGTCCATTATTAGTTTAAGGACATTTCGTTCCATTATTAGTTTAGAGACATTTTGGTCCGTTATTCCCGTTTTTGGGGGAACACACTAGTTTAGGGATATTTCGGTCCATTATCGCCATGTTTGGGACGACGAAATTTTTTCTTTTGGTACTACTTTCAGAGTTCTTACTCAGGAAGATATCAAGCGGATACAAGCGTCGTTATCTATCATTAACCTAAGTCATGACTCTTCAAGCGTAGTAATTTTTGAGAAATCAGCCGTTTATTGGCCGCAACGGTTTTTCGCCATGTATATCCATGAACAGGTAGGCTCCACCTTGGTAGACTTTGTCTATGATGTACGGGCCTTCATAGTTCGGTTCGAACTTCCCCTAATTTGCATGATTGGGGATCATCGATCTTTTGACGACTAGCACGAATTTGCTTTGGCGGAATGTTCTCGGCCTGGTCAATCTTTCATATGACAGTGTCATTCTTGCCTTATAAGCCTCCAGATTTTGATGTGCTATAAGGCGGGTTTCGTCAAGGGCGTAGAGCTCCTCAAGCCTAAGATGAGCATTTTCTTCATCTATCAGCTCATATTGAACCGCTTCTCGTAGAGAGGGGAGTTCTATTTCCAACGGGAGTACTGCTTCCGTGCCGAACACCAGTGCGTATGGTATTGTATTTGTGGCCATCTTGAACGTTGTTCGGTACGCCTAGAGAATTTCATGTAGCCTTTCGTGCAAGTCTTTTTTGTTTCTGGACACTTTTTTTATAATCTTGGTCAGGGTTTTCTTGAAGGTTTCAGCTAGACCGTTGGCCCGAGAATTATAGACTAAAGAGTATCTCCAATCTATTTTATACTGCTGTGCGAAACGGATAATTTTATGGCTTCTGTAAGCTGGTCCATTATCCGAAATAATTTGTCGCGGAGTCCTAAACCGGTATATGACATGGGTCTTGAAGAAATGGAGGATATTTTATGTCTTCACCTACCTTAGCGGTACTGCTTATGCCCACTTAGAGAAGAAGTCAGTTGTCCCTAGTATAAACCGGTGTCCTTTGGATAATGTTGGTTCGAAAAGGCCAATTATATCGGTTCCCTACATTTCGAACGGCCAGCTGGCCACTGTCGGGTGCAGTGGATTTGGGTGTTGGTGTATGAAGTCCCCGTGAATTTGGCACGAGTGACACTGCTTCGCATATTCGATGCAGTCCTGAATCATCGTGGACCAATAGTAACCCATTCTTTTTATCTTCAACTTCATCTTCGGACCCGCCTGATGGGAGCCGCAAAGTCCATCGTGTATTTCTTGGACGACTTTCCTTGCTTTCTCTGGTCCTAGGTATCTTAGCCATAGGTAGTCGAATGATCTCTTATATAGAGTATCATTGATGAAAGCAAACGACAAAGCTCGTTTCATGAGCTGATGTCTAGACGACGCATTTTCGGGTGTTCGTTAGGACTTGACGTAGTCTATGAAGACTTCCTGTTCAGTCGAAAATATTGCATTCTTAACACATCAGTTTCCCTACTCTTCTTAATCATCTAAGGGTGTTCCTTATAAATATAACACGGATTACAAATTCATCTGGAAAATACCAAATACCACGTGTTATATATATAATCAATACTCTGGAGGGAAATTGTGTGTTTATTACTTCACGCGTGATATTGTATATCTCAACAGTTTTTATCAAGATTTTGTACAGAAAATTATTCAGGTCAAAGAACTGGAATCGCCAATTTGCCGATAAAACACAGCAAGTCAAAGACTTAAAATCTGGCGGAGATTCAGAAGAGATTAAATGATTCCAGACATCAAAAGAAGACCCAAATACCAACGCCAGAAGACCCCATGAAAATGATGCAAAGATCTCCTCAAATGGCCGCGGAACCACGACCGATCCAGCCCGATCCGCCGCGGATCCGCGGCCGAGTGGAGTCGTCGGCGGTCGAAATTCTCCAGAACCTTCTCTATAACTGTCTAGCTTCCTCGAGACGCTTCATATACACGTGGCTTCTTCTGGAAGGCTCTGCATAACTACCAAGCTTATGAAGGAAGCTTAATTGGAGGCTATAAAAGGGGATCTAGATCTAATTTTTGGGGTTACTCATTATTACACAATTGAGCCACAATTAAAATTAAATTCAAGTTGAGTGACACAACTTGAGATTCAATCCAAATCCAATCAAAATCAAGATCCATTGAGAGTAAAATCAAGTGACAATCGAAGATCCTTTATTGCAACGCCGATTGTCATCAAGAGCAAGAGATCCGCATCCGATCCACGATTCACGGCGATCAAGCCGAGCAAAGATCGACGACGAATTCCCTTTCAAAGGAGCGATCGAGAGCCAGTCTTGTAAACTCGAATTGAGAGGTGTAATTTGAAGGAGATTTAATAAAGGTGATAATTGTAATTCTCGCTTTCTTTACATTCTTGCATTATGAAATTGTTCATTCTTGATTCTTTAATTTTCACGATGCGTGAGTGAAATCTTTGCTTGTAAAGGAATCGAGAGAATCGGTAGATCTAATAATGATGAAATCCTAAACTAATCTTAAGTCTTATGAGGATTGTGAACTTTAGGAAAAAGAATCATCTATGACCTAATTTGGAGCGAGATCACCTTCTTGATAATTTCGTTGCAAATTAGGGATCAAATGATTGATGATTTTCTTTGCTAGAGGCTAAATTTGAATGATGATCAATGAAGAGACAAGGGATAGTGAAGGAGAAACCCTAGTTTCTTCAATAGATCCCTAATCTTCATTCATCTCCATCGATCTAGCTACAATTCATCAATAGATAAGATTAGTAATTTTAGTATTCATCATTGCTGCTAATTCGATCGATTCCTACAAGCTATTCTTCATATTCTTGATAATTAAATTTGATTTTGGACACTTTCTTGATTTCTAATTCTTGATCATATTCTTGATTTTCTTGAAATGACAACTCGATTAAATCTCGAATTACGTTCTTGAATTTTCTTTTATATTTTCTTTCAATTCATCTAAAACAAGATCGAATAAAACACGCATCTCAGTGGACGATCCGTATTCATTAACGATCTACATCGACACCGTTAATTCATTGCGGTTACAAATTCTTTGGTTGTGATTATATTTTCAAAACACAATCTGAATTCAGATCAATCACTTCCCTCCTGTCCTTGACCTTTTCTTCATCCTCTATTTGAAGGGCCACTTGTTCGGTCGTTTCTTTTCTTTCGGATGGCTCTATCAGGTCTTCCGAAAATATATCCGTCGGCATGAGGACTCTGCGGCTTTGCACAATGATCCTTACGTCATCGAGGTCTTCATCAGCCAATTTCTTAGCCAATTTGGCCAACGCATCCGCTTTATTGTTTTCCGCTCGCGGTATACTTTGCAAGGTATAGGAAGAGACTTATGTCAACAGTTGCTGCACTTTTTCTCGATACCTTATCAGATATGGTTTGCATGTTTGATAATTGATGTTTACTTGGCTAATGATCGGCTGGGAGTCTCCATATATGAGAAGGTCTTTGATTCCCATATCAATAGCGATCTCAAAACCGGCTATCAAAACTTCGTATTCAGCTTTTTTGTTAGTCTTTGGCTCTGTTAAGGAGAGGGCGTAATGCAATATCCCTCATTGCGGGGTCACGAAGATAAGGCCTACCCCATCTTTGATTATGAGGGTGTTTTGCTTTCGCCTCTTCATGGAAGATGCTCCATCGATGTAAAGTTTCCATTGGGAATCATTTTCTTCTTTCTCTTCTTCGATTGCATCCAATGCGTTTTCGTCTGGCAACTCATAATTTAAGGGAGAGTCGACAGGTATAAGATGCTCTGTGAGAAAGTCGGCGATGGCCTGTCCTTTTACTGCTTTGAGGGGTCGATACGTTATCGAGAACTCCATCAGGAGGAGGGCCCATTTGGCAAGTCTTTCTGTTAGTATGGCCTTTGACATCAGATATTTGAGAGGATTCACCTTCGATATGAGGTAGACCTCATGTGCTAAGGCATAATGTTTGAGCTTCATTATTGCGAAGATCAGCGCCAAGCAGTGCTTTTCAATGAGGTGGACCTCATGTGCTAAGGCATAATGTCCGAGCTTCATTATTGCGAAGATCAGCGCCAAGCAGTGCTTTTCGATGGGGGAATAGTTGCTTTCTGTCCCGATGAGAACTTGACTTAAATAATATAGAGCTCTCTCCTTTCCTTGATCATTCTCTTGTACCATAATGCGCCCAGAGACCTCAAGGGTCGTTGTATATAGAATAAGGGGTTCTCCCTTAACCGGAGCGGCCAATACCGGTGGATTTTGCAGTTATTGATTGATTTCGTCCAGTGCTTTTTGGCACTTCTGATCCTAAACGAACGGGGTCCCCTTCTTCATCAGATGAATGTAGGGATGGAATTTTCCGGAGAGGTTGGTTATGAACCGCCGGATATACGCGAGCTTTTCTTGGAGAGGTCGCAGTTGTTCGAGGATTCTTGGTGTGGGCATTTCCATAATCGCCTTGATTTTTGAGGGATCGATTTCGATGCCTCAGTGAAGAATGATGAATCCCAGGAATTTGCCTGATGAAGCTCTAAACGCGCATTTTAGAGGGTTCATCTTATGATTATACTTCTGAAGTCGTTGGAACACTATTTTTGGATGTTCCCAATGTTCCTCATGAGACTTACTCTTTACTACGAGGTCGTCGATGTAGCATTCGACAATCTCGTATATAAGGTCATCGAAGATCTTTGTCATGGCCCTCTGGTAGGTAGCACCGGTGTTCTTCAAACCGAAGGGCAACACCTTATAGCAGAATATGCCCAACGGTGTCCGGAAGGTGATATGCTTCTGGTCTTCAGGATCTATTTTTATTTGATTGTATCCTGAGGATCCATCCATGAAGGAGAAGACTTCGTGAGTGGACTTGTTACCAATCATCAGCTCGATGACGGGCACTGGGAAGTCGTCCTTCGGGCAAACTTTGTTGAGGTCCTAAAAGTCCACGCGGTTGCGAACCGTCCCATTTTTCTTCATCACTGGAACGATGTTAGCGATCCATTCGGGATATTGAACCTCTTGGAAGAAACCGAAGTCAATTAGTTTCTTGACTTTGGTGTTGATACTCATCTCAAGTTCAAGCCGCGTCATTCTTGGTGCATGTTTGATTGGCTTTATGCCTGGCAATATGGCCAGTTTATGCACCGCTACTTCTGGATCTAGACCCGGCATTTCGGTGTAGTTCCATGCGAAGCAGTCTTTGTACTTCATAAGCACGTCTTTGAGTGTGGCTACCTGTTTTTCAGATAATAGCTCATTGATAAACGTCGGCCTTAGATCATCCTCCGTTCCTAAGTTGATTTTCCTGAGGTTGTCCGCCGTGGTGTGTATCCCGTCCTCCAGCTCTTTTGGCGCTGGTGGAAATTCTGAGATCACCTCGTCCTCGTATTCATTGGCGAAGCAACCCAAAGAGGTCACTCATACTCTGGTACCCTCTCAATTTTGAGAGTGTTATCATATGGAAGGTACGAGTGCGCTTTTGTTTTTACGGTTGAGCTGGTCTTAACCTGACGATGTAGGTCCTTTTTGGCTCGTGTTTTCGCAGTGGGCTTATCTTCCAGCTGTCGGATAAAGCGAACCTGCCTTGTCGATACTGGTCTTCTACCAAATCCTTGAAGGTGAAGCGGTCTTCAAGGGGGTGACCTATTGCTCAGTGATAGGTGCAATAATCCGGATGATGGACCTCGTTTATTTGTTCGGGGTGACGAGATTCCGGAAGCGTCATCATTTGGTGCTTCTTGACAAGGTTGAATATTTTCCCTGTCTTGCCTTGCTAGAAAGAGTATTCTTGACCCATTTTCTTTATAAAGGAAGGGCTTCAATCAAGCTTTTCTACATTGAACGGCGTTTTGGACCTGTTTTGTTGTCTTTGAACGTTGCTTGCTTTCTTTGCCCTGTTTTTACCTCTACTTCGGGATTTTCCCCTTTCGCGAGAATACATAGCATGCTGGGGATGAAGAGCGTTACGGTCTAATTCCACTGCAGATTACTGGCTGAGACGCTGCATCTTGGCCTTTACATAAATGGCCATTTCACGGCTGTGGTTGTCCCGGCTTTCTTGACTAGCTTCTTTAATTAGCTTGTCAACGGACTTAATGTTTTCAAAGCGGGTCCAATTTGACGTTATGGCTACTTGGAAGAGTATTTTCCTCTTCACTCGAGCTGTTTATGACGTGGAAACTGTAAATTTTCTCCCGTTTTTTGACCCGGTTGTCTCCCAGCCCGGTTGTCTCTATCTTCCTGTTGGGCTTCTTTCGCTGAGTCCCGAGAATATCCCAATTTGTTTTTGTAGAATTGGGCTTGTCGAACAGTTTGTTCAAGAGGTATGCCTTGGTGTCTTAACAGATCTTTCAGCCCCTCCACATAATATCTTGGCAGACGGATAGGTTGAAGCATGTCAAGAGCGGGGTTGACACCATGCCAGACTTATTTTTCTACTCTGGTCTCTGTAAATTTATAGAATAGGATCTCCTTTTCACCCTTTCGCCTAGGAGGCATGTAGAAGGTCTGCAGTTCTTGTATGCTGTATGTATCGAGCGCATCAAGTTCCTTATAGTGTCGAGACGGAGCCATTCTGATTTATAGACTTTGATCCATTTCTGTGAGAGTCTGTATTGATGGGCGAATGGAGAACACTGCAATAATTTCATCCTCGGAGTCGCTGCCAAAGACCAGGATCGGGGTAGATGGTCTGGGCTTATTGTTTTCTTTTTGGGGTTGCCCCGAGTAGACTATTTCTTCGTCTTTCTCGGTATCGCTCCTAAAGATCAGGATAGTAGCGACGGATTTTTGTTTACTCTCCGGCCTGTGGCACCTTTCAGTATCCTCAAAGTCTGGAAGAAAGTATTTTGCGTCTTCATATTTTCGGACTTTGTTTACGGAGAACGGATTTAGCTCACCCGTGACGGTGTACTCGGAATCATCCTTAAAATACTTCATATACTGATATTGTGTAGAAGGGATGATGTTGTACTCGTGTAACCAAAGACTGCCGAGCAAAGCGTTATAGCAAATCTTGGTGTCAATGATATGAAATTTGATATCAGTGATGAGCAGCCCGAAATGTAGCATCAGTATTACGGACCCATGTGTTCGTGACGATTGTGAGTCAAACCCGGAGATGGTAATTTTATCTCGGGTAAGGTGCTGAACATTCATGCAAATTTCCTTCATTACTCTCGTGTTGAGAAGATTGATGGAGGATCCGTTGTCGACCAGGATTTTTCCTATCTTGATATCGTGGCAGTACTCGGTGACGTATAACGGGCAATTATGTTCATACGTACCGAGAAGTAGATCTTCATCGCTGAGTGTAATATCAACCATATGGACCTCTGTCAGTTCATCTTTCATGTTCTCTTTTGCGAGGAAAGCTTGGAACTGATAGGGCTCTTGTAATGCCTTGATCAAGGAATCTCGTGCCTCTTTGGACAGGAGGAGAACATCCAATATGGTTAGTTGCGAGGGTATTTTCCTCAGATGTGCTAGGACGTTGTAATCCACCTTGTTTTTCTTAGGCGGGTCCTTCGCGGCGAGCTCTTTAACTGGTTCTTCATCAAGGACGATTTCCTTTGGCATTTTCCCATTTCCTTTGTCCTTTTTGTTCGAACTTTTGTTTGCAAGTCCGAAGTCCTTCACAGGTAACGTACAGTTATGCAGCTGAATATTCTCGCAATTCTTCTCCTCCTCTTCTTTTTCGAAGTGGAGTCTTCGAAGAGATGGTTGAGGGGCGTTTCATCCTCGGAATCGCTCCCGAACGTGAGAACTGGAGGTTTTTCTCCTTCCGAACTGGTACAAACCATATGACAGTTGACAGTCGTTTCTTCATGCGCATTTGTCTCGCCGTTCCTACGAGCACGAGCTTCACGTTTTTCCTTCTTAAAGCGTTTTCGATGGGCAACATATCCTTACCACCACTTCTTGAAGGCACCGCATTCCTCGATATGGTGGACGACCCTTCGATGATATAAACAGTATTTCAGATGTGAGTCTCCTCCATCGGAGTATGGGACACCATGAGTGTACTTCATGAGAGATGGCAGCTTCATCCCCATTGGCAGGGCTTTGGCAAACCGCTTCTCAGTTTTGATCATGCACTTATTTTTTGCAGGTGTTCTTTGGTTTGTTCGAAGCACTTTACGACTCGTTCTCACCGCGGCTTCTTTATTCAGACGCTAACGCTTAGCGTTCATACATGGCTGTCTCGCGTTCTTGGCCGTCTTTGCTTTTTTGAAAGGCTTCGTTTAAAAGTCTTTCAATCGGGTCATCTTCTGACAGTTTCGGGGAATTTAGCGCCGATTCTGCCCCAAGTTCTTCCACGTCGTTTTTTGACGTTAAGGGAGCCTCTTCGCCATATAACGACGAATGGGAGACCATGTGTGTCATGTCCCGCTTCCCGGTATAAGGGGAGGGGACACGACTGGTCTCGCTACGTATTTACTCAGAAGTAAACACGCTAAGCGTAACTAAGCAATATAAAGTAAAATGTACACAAGAGACATGAATGTAAAATGAATAGCAACTTTATGTCATGACCCGAAAGAGCACGTGACTGGCCCTTGAACCATATGAAGTCTATAGGACCCCATCTGATCCAAGTAAGCCAAAAGCCCAGCAATCTAAAACCATTTAAAGAGTAAATAAGGAAAACTGTTTTTGAAAAGTAAGGAAATCATGTTTGGAAATCAAAGTTTTTAAATAATTAAGCCGAATATGCATTTTTTTAAAATGTGTAACCTTTCCTGAAAATTTCGGCAGAGTTTCCTTTGTAAAAACTGGCACCGAACGGGGTACAACAAGAATAATATATATGAAATGATAAAAGGCATCCCCAAGCGGGAGCTAGCTCTTCGTCCATCGACGGTCACAACCACGCAAGCAATAATAATATACAACGCCAAAGGGCGAGGATCAAAACCCAAAAAAAAAGAAACTCAAAACAGCCAGAAAACCGTAATACTACTAGCGCGACTCTAAGGTCGAAATAAAACAACACTGTTTTCTAAGTCTGAAACAATAAACAAGTTTTGGTTGATGGAAATTCTAGATACAATAAATGATACATGAACAATGGCGGTTCTGATACAAAAGAACCCACCTATCCAAGCAAGTCACCCATAAGGAAGCAGTGTGCCAGAAATGCCGCTATGGAATCTGTACGGCAAAAACCTGCAAGGAATGGGGCACAACGGGGGTGAGTTGCCAACTCGTGAATAGAAAATATCTACAAGCAGAGATCGAATGCATGACCCATCCTAGGTCAATACGATCAGATATAAATAAACCTCAATATGAATAAAGCTGAAGCATGCTAAACTGGCAATGTAATCTCTACATGAGTGTAATGCCAAGTGCTCGTGCTAGTGCCTCAGGTAATAGCATGTCATGAATATGAGGTATGATCAATGTAATCAAATCTGCACACACGTGGATCCCGTCCACTCGTCACCCAATGACAATAACCATCATGCAAGTAAATATCATGAAACCTGTGCATGGAAATATGAGGATATAACCCACCCGTGTCCCTCGCGACACGTCAAAATCATGGAACCGGAGTGCCCAGCATCGGCACTCGAAAACATCATGAAAACTGTGCCCAGCATCGGCACATAAATCCTCATATATCGGACTCCGTCAGTCCGGATCGGCCCGCGGGCTCTGTCTGCGGTATCGGCCCTCGGCCCCGGCAGGACGCCCAAATCTATCCATCGACTCTGGTCAGTATCCTCCGGATAACCGCCAGGTCCAACCAATCACCGGTAGGTACTCGCCCGCCTCCAGGCTCAATCGGCAAAGCTCATCGATCATCTTGCCGAGGGGAACCATACCGGGTCCACCATGTACCCGCAATCGGCTCATCCACTCCTCGATTCGGGTTTCACATGTCGCTCTCAGCACCGAGAAAACACATGGTGGACGCACTGAAATATCATATCAAGGGTAACCGGGTTTTTAAAGCAATGACATATTCTCTTTTGAAACACTCTCGGTTCCCAAATCCAGAAATATCATAGAAACAACATATCTCAATGCGTATAATCAAAAGCATGAAGTATGCGACATGTAAAGGAAGGTATGCATATCATCATGTCATGCAAGGATCATATACTGAATGCAATAGTACTACAGTGTAGTGACATGGCAATTATCGATGATGAGTGTGTGAGCCGGCAACAAGTGTACGTGGAACATATGCATCATCGATAATGGTGCTGGTGTCCTAGCAGCATGACTGAAATATAACCACAGTACAAGCGATGCAATGCAAATAGCATGAATATGCGGAATCGAATAATCAACGCAGAAGTAAAGAATCTACACCAATCTGTACAAGTCATGCAGGGGTGCCATTTGAAATAAGACGAATCAGGGCTTTTGGAAAAACAAGGGCTACGGTGTTTTAAGAAAAGATACATCATTTGAAAATATCCGTATGACCCTTCTGCCTATCTTTAAAATATCCCCGATTCGTTAGTTTGAAATAGGTATGACTCGGTCCAGTCTAATGTCTACTAAGTAATCTAGAAAGGAGGGGTAAGAAACCACCTAATCTGAGTCAATATATATAGATATGATAGTCGGTGATCCCGCCTCAATAACATATCGTAAGATATCCTCGAGTCATGAGTTCGGATCTATCATCAATATCGGCTCGTACGGTAGATCGTCGTACGGCATCCCAATAGCTGGGTAGGGGTCAATATCACAGTACCTCATCACATATCAGGTATCACTATCATCAGATCGCATAATCTGGGGTACTACTCTAAGTCTAGTACAAATCGATACCATCTATAAAAATATGAATGCGGGTAAAGCACATGTCCAAAGGCCCTCTAAAACTATCATATCGCACCTCGAAGACAAGCTATGTCACATCGCCGATCTCACGGCCTCACATCAAGTATCATCTCAAACTATGTATCATCCTCAAATCCCGTATATAAACACAGTCCCATACCCATGTGTAGATATACGCACCATCATATGCACTCTAATAAATGAAAGAATGAATGCTAGTATGTGTGTAAATGTATGTGTGAGTGCAACCACTACTCTAGGGTTCGCACTATACTAAACCAATATATTCTTATCATCAAAATATCATTATTACCATCAATAACCCTAAACAACACATAATAAATATTCGTGTGTATACGTATTCGTATACATCACCACGGACTGCGGGGGTGCTATACGCCATCCACCCGACTTCTCCCCGTAGATATAAATCTACTCACATTGCTTCTCGTGTACCAAAGCCGATGTCGCTATCTTCACCTCCTTTGCCTCAACATCACGCGGGGTACCTACAAGTATATCACAATGCTAAAGCACATGAAAATCACATCGGAAACCAAAATAGCACACGCTACCCGCATAGGTAAAACCTATCGACTCGCATGTAAACACAATCAAAATCCACTTGTCGTTGACGTCCAAACGCCACCCGACAGGAATGAATCACCAAATACCAAAATCCATGCTAAAACAAGTCCCAAATTATACACCAACATAGGAAAATCAACCCAGATTTCACCCTAGATGGAATCAGTCAAAACTAGACATACTCAGGGTCAAAACTAGAGGAAATGGGGGCATGCATAGAAAACGAGGCAATTCCTTAAAATACCTTATTTTAGAATTTTCCATAATTTTTCCCCATTTATCTGTATTTAATTATACCAGAATATTAAAATATTCATTAAAATAATATTAAATTATAAAATTTCCCAAAAATCATATTTTATTATTTTGAAGACGTTACAATCTACCCCCCTTAAAGAAATTCGGTCCCCGAATTTAAATTTAAACCCCCAAATACTAAAATATTTCAATACAAATTCCAAGTCATCGGGGCTCCGAAATCATCTATACATAAAACATCATAGCGCAATGCATGCGTATGAGTACTGAGCAGATAACTCAAAAGCAACACTCCATCAAGCATCCGCAATCATCGGAGTCATGGTAACAACACAATGTCAAATCCAATACAAAATCAATATGATATGGACCAAGACTATACATGTAGACACCCAATCTATACATGTAATTAGCTGATGCAACTGTATGCCAAATCTTTTTAAGTCGCTGTGCGATGCGCGTAACACTGCACAGTGGCGGACGTTTCTCATAAGAAAATAACTATATATGTGTATATATATCCTTTGTTTAATAAGCACGTTCCACCATTTTGAAAATAATCAGAAGGGTTTCCTTGTTTTTAAAACGTTTTGTGTCATATCGGACACGTAGGTATATACTGAGACTATAGCTCGCTTTTCGGAAATCCCTTCGATAACTATCGATACATGCAAAATATATCCAGGCACTGTCCACTGACTAGTCCTGCTCAGTATGAAAGCAAATATCCCACATCATAAAAATGTACTGCTCCAAAAGGAATAAATTCCAAAAATGCACATACCACCACCCTGTGCGTCTGACGCGCACGGAAATCAAAATCCATATATGCGCTAAACATGTGCACAAAACAACATCTAGGTGCAACGGGTGTGCACGAAGCATCTGTCATAGGCAACATGTGTGCCTGACAGCCAAAACAGGTGCATCTGACATGCACGAAGAATCTCGATTTAGTGCATCTGGTGTGCCCCAAAATCGTATCTCAAAACATGCGCCCAACATGCGCGAAAATCCAAATCGGTGCATCCATCATGCACGAATGAAAATCTAGACCCTGCGCACTCAATATGCACGGAATCACAAAATCCAATAGCAAAGTCGAATATGCGTAAGTCCAGTCAAAAGCACGGAGTGCAAGAATCCACATCAATATCACAATCAAAATCGACATACCGAAAGGCATCAAATCGAAGTCAGGTGCAATCGTAATGCACAAAATATAAATCCGGTGCAACAAAGGCACGAAATATAAATCTGATGCGATAAACGCAAGAAACATAAAACTGGTGCGACAAATGCACGAAGTATAGAACTGGTGCATCCCATGCACAAATACCAAGCAATAACTCAAATACGTAAGCAGCAACACCAAGTGTATCCAGATATGAAGAAAATCATAAACGTGTGCAGCTGCGGGCACAAAACACATATCGATGCACTACAAGCACATATAAGCTATACCGAGTGCAAAATCAAAACACTAAAATTACATGAAACTCTGCTGGAAGCGTAAATCAAATCACCAGCATAAAATAGGCATGAAATCGCAATCAACAGCTCAAGAGTAATAACTATGTACAAGGTATAAATACACAGTAGGTGCAACCATGGTGCACAAAATCAAATATCATGAAACTCAGTCATCAAGACTAAATCATGCGAATAGATCGCCCAAAATACCGAAATCCAAAGCAACGGATACGTGATAATCAAATCACAAAATCACATATCATAATTACCGTCGTCGGTATACCCTCCTTCAGGGTCGAGAAGGTACCGGTACATCCGATGCTAACGGCGCAAGATATCTACTTGCCTCTTGCTCGCGGCTGGCGTCCTCTGCCTCTGGTTCCTGATCTTTCCTGTAGATTACCAACTCGCAATCCATCGGCTCATCGGCCCGGTCAGGTGTGCTGACAGGAACGATTCCGTTCTTGCACTTCCCTGGTCATCTCTCGGTCAATCCTCACGACCGCTCGTAAAGCAGCACATCTCTGGCGCCGACCTCGGGTCCTCTGAATGCATATCACACATCCGATCCTGGGTGCAACTCTTATTGCAGCAGTGTACTGGAAGGAATCCTACTCAAGGTCTCTTCTGATCTTGCCTAAGCCAAACTGTAAGGAGGCTGGTACTCTGGCGTAATCTTTTCTCGCTCTCTGGACCTCTGCGTCCTTAGTACAACATCTCCTCGGAAGCTGGTCGCATCTCTGCGCCTCTGTATGCATGTCCGGCCTTTAATCTTAACGGGGTGTAGTAACAGCTCGTCTGCCTCTCGCACGAACTTCTTGTCCCGCTTGTCTGTATCATCGACCATTCGACGTCGCGTCTTTAGCTGCACACTGCAATGTCCTCGGCTACGGTCCACCCGAAGTCTCTAACACGGACTCGAAATCACGAACTCAGTATCTTCATCACTCAGTAGAAGATATCTAGCCGAACACGTCCTCAGCGTGCATATCGCATCTCTGATGTCAGCGGAGTGGAACGTCATCTCGTCGAAATCTCGTGCAAACTCTTTACTCCACCTTGCTCCACTATCGACTGATTCGGACTCATCTCATCATGGCTACACAGACTGCGCTCCGACGGCTATGCTCGTATCTGGAGTCTCCCAAGCAGTGTCCCATCACATGATATCCGAATGATGTCGAATCATCCGATCGACTCGTCAGAACCTCACAATCCCCCAAGAGCTCAACATCTCGGGTACAGTTTAATAGTATCGAGTACATGCCACAGCGTCGGTGGTCCAGCCGTAGAAGGGCAAACCCAAGCCTCACTAATGGCGCCGAGGAACTGCCGCAAACCCTAAGGTTCAAAGGCTTTCACACGGTCATTAAGTCGAGTTAGGGTTTCATTCTTCTAGAGGGTCCATAGAATCACCTGCATGTCTTTCCGTATACTTTAAACTTGGAAAATGGGTTCCTGACCTTCGATCGTCTCAATCGACTCTCAACGAATCTGCGTGAAGTCGCCTCTAGCTGGAATCAATCTATCTGATGACCTCGCATCGGGGTAAGCGAACAAACCACATGTCCTAGTCATTAATCCTCGGTGACTAGCGACTCACTATCACATCTCTAAAAATATGCTCATGCTGCAGTAGTTCCAATCATCTGGGCGATATCTCATCATTCGCAGCAACAACTGGCTCATTCGTCGGTACGCTAAGCAGCGCCTCAACCATCATGAATAAGCGATACATCAACGGTCATCACATCCTGGCTGGCCTCTATCAGTGGCTCAATCCTCGGGTACCGTCCGGTACATCCTAGAAATCTCACAGCAGCGATCTGTCAAACGCCCATAGTGCGGAAACACAAAATACGAAGCCTCAATGCAACCGTATGTCTCTGGAATCACGCCCCGGTCAGTCCTCGTCCGCGACGAGCTCATGCTGACAACTCGATCCGTAGCTCACTCTGCCCGTGCAATCGCGGCAGCAAAACCATAACCAGTATCGATGAAGATAGATCATAGGAAGGAATATGACACAATGCAAGGAAATGTACAACCTAAGGTTTCTTAAGCGGAGTGGCGTGTCGTAAGTATGCCGCGGAACATACCCACGGTACGTCACTCTACTTTAGTCACCTATTCCATCAACCAAGGGTCATCCTACACGACGAAAGTTCGGGTCTAATACCCCCTCGACCAAGTCTAAGTTCCGTAAGGTCAAGCCTAAGTTCCTTATATAGATAACGCCCTAGGCTCCACATAGTCAAACTTAGACTCGAACCAAGGTCAACCTAGCGCTTTGATACCAACTTTGTCACGACCCGAAAGAGCACGTGACTGGCCCTTGAACCATATGAAGTCTATAGGACCCCATCTGATCCAAGTAAGCCAAAAGCCCAGCAATCTAAAACCATTTAAAGAGTAAATAAGGAAAACTGTTTTTGAAAAGTAAGGAAATCATGGTTGGAAATCAAAGTTTTTAAATAACTAAGCCGAATATGCATTTTTTTAAAATGTGTAACCTTTCCTGAAAATTTCGGCAGAGTTTCCTTTGTAAAAACTGGCCCCGAACGGGGTACAACAAGAATAATATATATGAAATGATAAAAGGCATCCCCAAGCGGGAGCTAGCTCTTCGTCCATCGACGGTCACAACCACGCAAGCAATAATAATATACAACGCCAAAGGGCGAGGATCAAAACCCAAAAAAAAAGAAACTCAAAACAGCCAGAAAACCGTAATACTACTAGCGCGACTCTAAGGTCGAAATAAAACAACACTGTTTTCTAAGTCTGAAACAATAAACAAGTTTTGGTTGATGGAAATTCTAGATACAATAAATGATACATGAACAATGGCGGTTCTGATACAAAAGAACCCACCTATCCAAGCAAGTCACCCATAAGGAAGCAGTGTGCCAGAAATGCCGCTATGGAATCTGTACGGCAAAAACCTGCAAGGACTGGGGCACAACGGGGGTGAGTTGCCAACTCGTGAATAGAAAATATCTACAAGCAGAGATCGAATGCATGACCCATCCTAGGTCAATACGATCAGATATAAATAAACCTCAATATGAATAAAGCTGAAGCATGCTAAACTGGCAATGTAATCTCTACATGAGTGTAATGCCAAGTGCTCGTGCTAGTGCCTCAGGTAATAGCATGTCATGAATATGAGGTATGATCAATGTAATCAAATCTGCACACACGTGGATCCCGTCCACTCGTCACCCAATGACAATAACCATCATGCAAGTAAATATCATGAAACCTGTGCATGGAAATATGAGGATATAACCCACCCGTGTCCCTCGCGACACGTCAAAATCATGGAACCGGAGTGCCCAGCATCGGCACTCGAAAACATCATGAAAACTGTGCCCAGCATCGGCACATAAATCCTCATATATCGGGCTCCGTCAGTCCGGATCGGCCCGCGGGCTCTGTCTGCGGTATCGGCCCTCGGCCCCGGCAGGACGCCCAAATCTATCCATCGACTCTGGTCAGTATCCTCCGGATAACCGCTAGGTCCAACCAATCACCGGTAGGTACTCGCCATCCTCCAGGCTCAATCGGCAAAGCTCATCGATCATCTTGCCGAGGGGAACCATACCGGGTCCACCATGTACCCGCAATCGGCTCATCCACTCCTCGATTCGGGTTTCACATGTCGCTCTCAGCACCGAGAAAACACATGGTGGACGCACTGAAATATCATATCAAGGGTAACCGGGTTTTTAAAGCAATGACATATTCTCTTTTGAAACACTCTCGGTTCCCAAATCCAGAAATATCATAGAAACAACATATCTCAATGCGTATAATCAAAAGCATGAAGTATGCGACATGTAAAGGAAGGTATGCATATCATCATGTCATGCAAGGATCATATACTGAATGCAATAGTACTACAGTGTAGTGACATGGCAATTATCGATGATGAGTGTGTGAGCCGGCAACAAGTGTACGTGGAACATATGCATCATCGATAATGGTGCTGGTGTCCTAGCAGCATGACTGAAATATAACCACAGTACAAGCAATGCAATGCAAATAGCATGAATATGCGGAATCGAATAATCAACGCAGAAGTAAAGAATCTACACCAATCTGTACAAGTCATGCAGGGGTGCCATTTGAAATAAGACGAATCAGGGCTTTTGGAAAAACAAGGGCTACGGTGTTTTAAGAAAAGATACATCATTTGAAAATATCCGTATGACCCTTCTGCCTATCTTTAAAATATCCCCGATTCGTTAGTTTGAAATAGGTATGACTCGGTCCAGTCTAATGTCTACTAAGTAATCTAGACAGGAGGGGTAAGAAACCACCTAATCTGAGTCAATATATATAGATATGATAGTCGGTGATCCCGCCTCAATAACATATCGTAAGATATCCTCGAGTCATGAGTTCGGATCTATCATCAATATCGGCTCGTACGGTAGATCGTCGTACGGCATCCCAATAGCTGGGTAGGGGTCAATGTCACAGTACCTCATCACATATCAGGTATCACTATCATCAGATCGCATAATCTGGGGTACTACTCTAAGTCTAGTACAAATCGATACCATCTATAAAAATATGAATGCGGGTAAAGCACATGTCCAAAGGCCCTCTAAAACTATCATATCGCACCTCGAAGACAAGCTATGTCACATCGCCGATCTCACGGCCTCACATCAAGTATCATCTCAAACCATGTATCATCCTCAAATCCCGTATATAAACACAGTCCCATACCCATGTGTAGATATACGCACCATCATATGCACTCTAATAAATGAAAGAATGAATGCAAGTATGTGTGTAAATGTATGTGTGAGTGCAACCACTACTCTAGGGTTCGCACTATACTAAACCAATATATTCTTATCATCAAAATATCATTATTACCATCAATAACCCTAAACAACACATAATAAATATTCGTGTGTATACGTATTCGTATACATCACCACGGACTGCGGGGGTGCTATACGCCATCCACCCGACTTCTCCCCGTAGATATAAATCTACTCACATTGCTTCTCGTGTGCCAAAGCCGATGTCGCTATCTTCACCTCCTTTGCCTCAACATCACGCGGGGTACCTACAAGTATATCACAATGCTAAAGCACATGAAAATCACATCGGAAACCAAAATAGCACACGCTACCCGCATAGGTAAAAACCTATCGACTCGCATGTAAACACAATCAAAATCCACTTGTCGTTGACGTCCAAACGCCACCCGACAGGAATGAATCATCAAATACCAAAATCCATGCTAAAACAAGTCTCAAATTATACACCAACATAGGAAAATCAACCCAGATTTCACCCTAGATGGAATCAGTCAAAACTAGACATACTCAGGGTCAAAACTAGAGGAAATGGGGGCATGCACAGAAAACGAGGCAATTCCTTAAAATACCTTATTTTAGAATTTTCCATAATTTTTCCCCATTTATCTGTATTTAATTATACCAGAATATTAAAATATTCATTAAAATAATATTAAATTATAAAATTTCCCAAAAATCATATTTTATTATTTTGAAGACGTTACACTTTATTTATTAAACAATTCTTTACAAGTACAACTAGAAATGTAAATACATGAATGGAAAGCAATGCCTAAACAATGGCATAACTGAAATGAAAAGTATATACAAGTATCTAAAGCTCGGGGTCAAAGGCTAACTGCTCCAAGTCTTCAGTACTGGGCTCGATCTCTAATGAGTCTGATCCACCTAACAAAATTCCAAAGAAAGAAAGAAAATGAATGTCGTCAGCGAACAATCGCTCGGTAAGTCCCAAAGATGAGTAGAGATAGAACAGAAAGAGAGTATAACTAGTGATGTTTGATTATAATGTTAACGTAGTTGTTTGTAGCTTGGTACAGAATATGCCAGTGTATACGAAAAGAGTCCCACTATCTGGAGACTAAGGTATACGGAGCACAATGAACCGTTCAGCCACGGTACAACGGCAATGGATATTCAGGTTAGGTGTATTAAGTGACTGTCTCGTACCACTTCTAACACATTCCGTGCCAGTCTACCCCTTTATAAACCCTGTAATGTCTTTTGTATTGATTGTATTGTTTTGTTATACCGATGGATGACTTGCCGAAATCATGATATCAGTAAACGGAATGGATATAAATGGATAGTCATATAGACAGAGTATATCCATGGTTCGGTTCAGTCAAAATAGATTGATATAGATTGGGTTCTGGTATAGACGAATTCTTGTTGAATTGCAGCTATACTTGAATCATATTCAAGTCAGATTGATTGCAGATTTGACCATGACTCGAACTGAGTCGGACACTTAAAAAAACTGAAGTCGTGATTGTTTTTGATGTTATCGGTAACTGATGCACATGGACGACAGGATTTGTGTATTTTTCCAAAACAATTACCGTGTTGATAACACCGTTGTTAGATTGTCTAACTTAGATAGGCAAGCACCCATATTCTCCAGCTCCCTAAGGCTCAAAAAAACTGGTCCCACTTTAACCTACATTTATCAGGGTCCTTATTGTAAATTAATATAACTTGAGGGGGTTTTATGTAAAAATAGTTTGATATATTTTCAAAATACACATCAAGTATTTAATTATCGTATTTAGGATTTTCATAGATGTATATTTTATGAAAGTGAAAATTTCTAGTGAGCAGAACCTAGTTTTCATTGTATATGGTATTTTAATGAAATATTGGAATTGTATTGAATTGATATGGTAGTTTCATATAATTGTGATTCCTTTGTCTTAGAAAAACATGGAATATTTATATAATATATTTAAAATAGATCTTTTGATAATATTCATATATATATATATATATAATAAAATTAATTTTATTTATTTTGTATAAATCTCATTTTCTTAAAAATCGCATTAGAAATTCCATCGAGATCGAATGCTCCTTGCGGAGGTCTGCATCTCGCTCTAGTAGGCCCGAGGATGTGCAATAACCCGCACTATCCTGATCGGGGTTCCCCAAAATGGGTTGTAGATGCGTATTTGCAAGGAATTAATTAACACTCTTTTTAAAGAAAACGGTTTTTAATTGTTTAAGGTATTTGTTCGTAAAAGCGTATTTTTCCACAATCTAAAATTCGAAAATTTATCGTGCTGTGTCAAAAATGTGTGCTGTGATGAGGTAGGTCATTACCTCGTGAGTTTTCTAAAAGTAATACGGTTAAAAGTGGATAACAATAACGTTTGTAAATATGATGGTATTTTACTGTAAAAGTGAAATAAAAATTGCAACATGAATTATTTTGAGATGAAACTTATTCTAATGTGTTTATTTATATTTATTAAACATTATGAGAAGATATGGTGATTTATTATTTAAGAAAAATGGAGTTTTTAAAGAAAAGAGAGTCGGAAGTCGGAATAACTCCGCTTCCGACGAGTTTTGAAAAGAAGATATTTTAGAATAGTAGAAGAGGAAGGGAGAGGGAAATTACTGGCTATAAAGAAAGAGGAGAGGTAGGGAAAGATTAGGAAAGCGTCGGGGCGTTATTTCGTCGTCGGAACTTCGCCCTTTGCTAAATCCACTTGCACAACTTAGGACTTGGAAATTTTTAAGAGTTTTTGTAATGAAATTCTGAGTGAGGAGGTGTAAAATGGAGTGTGGTATTTATAGGAAAAATTAGGTTTTAGGGTGATGAAGATTGAATTAAAAATGCATTAAAAATTTAGTTTAATGCCACTTTTAAATTCTCTGTTTATTTTTAATAAAACAAACAGTACAGGGGTTAAGGGAAGAGGCCAAGGGGTGTGGAGTTAAAGATTGGGGACCATCCCCTACGGGGGGCCCGGCGGTGCCGGCCGTAGGGCTAAAGTCGCCGGCCCAAATCCGGTGATGGGTGCTAGATCTTTAGCCACGTGTCCCTAACGCTTGGTATACCCCAGTGCACATGTTTGATTTCTGTGCGACTCTTCATTTTACGTGTAGTGCACGTGTAAACCTTTGGGCTTCTAAAAGATTAAAAGAAAAAACAATAAAAATATATGTGGCTGGGGGCATTCGATTACACGGGCTATGTCACAGCAGTGCAAGGTTTTACCAATGAGCTACAAGTGCTTTCTTGCTGTTCAAAAGCAATTCAAATACTTATAGTGTACACATGATTGCAAATACCGTATTTATACATTAACTTTAAATGAATTTTCTGTACATTGAAATTGGAGTTGTTACAATGCGGCAAAACACTTATAGTGTACACAGGATTGCAAAATCGCGGTCTTTTTCTTTTCGGCCTTTAGATCATTTTAGGTCGGCGAGAGTAATTTTTGTTAAGCACAGAGTCTTGGACTTTTCACCAAACCCTATGTATTTATGAAGAAAGACGTTGGCGAGGCTGCTCTGGTTGTTGCTGCACAGGGCCCTCTACTGGCGGAGGTGATTTTTTTAGCACTGCTATCGGAGAGTTCTTGCGGACTCTCCTGAGCGGATCAAAATTGTTCCTGGTTGGAACAGTAGCATTGATATTTACCACAGGAGCTGGTGGGGTGAGCCCAGAGGGAGAGTTGCCCCCAGCTTCCCTCACTCGGCGCCAGTGACGACGTCGAGCATGCCTTGGAGTAGGAATTTCCTCAGTTTTGTAGGTATCTTCATCAGGCCCCTTATGTTTCTTAGGAGTTTCGCTTGGTGTCAGCCTGTTGAAGACCGACGTCCTTGTTAGAGTTGGAGCAGGGTTGGCCAATCTTTCAAAAACCAACCGTTTTGGATGGAAAGCACATTTATCGACCTCACCTGCAGCAGGAGTAAGGAGAGCTAGCCGTTTTGGGGTATCTCCCTCTAGTATCATGGGCTTCTTTATGGGCCCGCTTGAGTTCTTCCTCAGCCTGTTGAAGACTGAGACTTCAGGGTTTGACGACTTGCTGGTAAGAGATGTCGTGGTTGCCATCCGATCGAAGACTGACTTTCTGGGAGCTTCTCCTTATGGCGTTGAGGCGCCAAAGTTCACAGGCGGGAGCATGGTCCCGAAGAATGGTCCGGTAGTGGTTTGTATGACCTGCCCCACCGGCATTAAGAAAATGGAGGCCGCGTTAGGCCCATATGTCACTCCTCCAGCTGGGACGGAGTGAGAGTTGTTGTTGCATGAGGTGCAGTGGGAAGCCATTGATTCTGCACAGAAGCGAGACACCAAGTTTTAGTACCTCTAATCTAGGGGCAACAAATATATAGCGAACCGCGATTTTGTTCGCGAAACACGACACACGAAGTGTGGAGTGGAAAGAGGCAAATGTCCCACCGGGCGTGCCAGAATCTGTTTACCGCTGAAAACAGAGACGAACTGGGATTGAACGTCTTACCTGAATTTAGGGGCAGATGCTATTTGAACATATCTATCCACCTCTCCGAAAATACCAAGTTGATTTATGACACCGTTTGGACAGATGCGACCGTTCCTGCAGACATTATCAGATCCCCCTCGTTTATGAGGGGTTTTGATTGTAGGGACGCTCTTCCCTGCAGGCGTAAGCCCCTGCAGTTAATTACATTATCGCATTGCGATAACCATTTTCTCCTTCTCCAATAGTTCACTTCGTGTCGTGTGTTATTTTGTTTATTAAGATTGCCCGTGGATTGTATATGGAGACTAGTTTATGTCGTCACACGTAGGGCGCGGATTAGTCCAAATCCTTATATATTTTGGGTTTGAACTTTGGATGTATGTATTCCATCAGTTCAAAAAATTATTTTGTTTTATTTAAGGACCGTTAATCTATTTTTAGATTAAGATCAACTTAAATATATGAGTATTTGAGCTCAGTTTAGTTTAACTAAGAATACCGTTGGTCTTATTGTTAGATATGTATGCCCTAGAGGCAATTATTGTAATTGTTGGACATGTATATATCTACAGGATAATCTTTCTCAATATGATAGTATACTATTTGGTTTGACTTTATCATTCATGTGTATATCTCTACTTGTAATTACTGTTGCTAATACATGTTGATAAAGCCCCTAGGATTTTTGCTTGACTACCAGGATTGTGATGCAGATCATACTAGTAGGGTATATGTTGTCTATAAGCATATCCTTAAATGTTCCTAGTCGAGGGGATATCGAGACAGGGCATCGATGTCCCAGAGTAGACTAGTGTATATATTTTTTGACCCTGTATTGGGGTGATGGATGATCCCATATCCATTGGTGTTTGACATCAAAGATTGTATACATGTGCTTATTAGAGACTGAGTACACTGAATAGACTCGCCGAGAAATCCTAGATAGTATCATACCTATCTACAAATAGAAGTTCTCTGGTGGCACTTGTACATGTTAGTCTGTAGACCCGAGATCGTCATGGTGTCTTGTGTGGTTCCCACTGTTCTTTGATTTCCACCCTACCACGGCTCTACAGAGTCGTGCGAACATGTGGTTTTTGGGTACAGTCCCGAGTTACATGGAGGCAGTGAGCGATAGGAAGGGTTACGTCTCTCCCGGTATTGAGAGTTGATGTTGTGCTATGCGCGATTGGCTATAACTGCAAGTCCCTAACCAGGGCTGATGAGATTTACTGATAAGTGTTATCAGTAGTTTCTTAATTGGTTATAGCCACACATCGGCATAACTTATCGAGTTATTGGGGTCTGACGATTCCACCCCTTAGACTCGATATACGACATATCAGACAAAGAAACCGGACTGTACGGTAAGTGTTGCTTATAAGCTCCACGAGAGTTTGAACAAGTTTACTTGTTGATCTTCTATTCGTTCAATACCTGGATAGCCGTTACATCCAGCTAGTACCACTGATGGCTTGTGGGCATCTGATGTGATCATTACCTACTGCTAGCATATTGACGAGTCTTTAGAGTCCCACATAGAGGTTTCCTAGCTCAAGTGAAATGAAGTAGGGCACGTATGGAGATATGCGCGGGAACTAGATTATATACGAGTATATGATACATATTCTAATCTAGCGTTTTTTATATTAGCCGATTTATATATGATATGACCGGATTATTGAATCAAGTGTTGATTTAATAATTAACTAATATAATACTCATTTTAATTCTTTTCTTCTCATTATATATTTGATATATACAAATTGTATCATGGTTGATGATACATAGAACATGGCTATATGAGAATCACATTGGAGGAAAAGATAAAGAAAATGAGTTTCTTATATGTGAATAAAACAAAAGGAAGAAATGAGTCATGGCTTCTAAGATGTTCTCCAAGGTGCTAATAGCCATATCTCATTGTTTTCCTTTGTTTTTATTCGTCCATATTTATTATTTTCTCAAGCTTATCTTATCCTCAAGGTTCATTCTCATCTCCAAGTTCATCCTCTTTATTTTCCTCTCTTGTTTTTTCTAGGTTGAAAAGGAGAAAAGAAAATTAAAAAATTTAATGAGAAAAATCCCTACTTCATTAACCTACACTACTCTAGCAAATTAGTATAGGTTCTTCTCTTCACTAATTCATAGATTAGTGAAGTGTGAGATTGAGTGTGAGAAGTTTCGAGGTGGATCTTCTTTGACGATGAAGACTTTGAACAAGCTCGTTCTATCCTTCAAGTGGAGTCGAAGAAGATTTCTAGGACTACTACTTGGAGCAATTAAAGTGAAGAACAAGACTACAAAGGTTGTAGTTTCCATTCACTTAGTTTTAATCTCTAATTTGTTTTGCTAAGAAACCCTAATCTCTAGTTCGATTCTTGTTTAGTAGACTTAGCTCTCTAGAATTTTTAAAAATTGCTTACTTGCTTTTGTTAAAACCCTAGTAGAGATGCTAACAAAAACTTACATGGTATCAGAACCAAACTAGAGACTCAGGAGTAGTTTAGAAGAAATTAAAGTGTTCGATCGACGTTTTAAATCCAATCTTTGGTGGTTTCTGTCTATTTTTTCAAACTTCAATATTTTTCATATTAAAAATACTCAGAAAATCGTACAGGCTATTTTAAAAAGGCATAAGAAATACGAGAAGCTATTTCCACCAAGTGGTCGCGGAACCGCCGCCTAGATCATGCTCTGGCCGCGGTCCCGCAGTTGACTTGTGGAGATAGAAGTCTAAATTTCTTGTGTTTCTTCATTTTAACTTCTTGGATTTTCTGGATATATTTTATGAGACTCAATTGGTTGAAGTCTCTCTGAATTGTTGTTGATTGAAATATTTATCGAAATGTTAACTTTGTCTAGATGGTTTTGGTTATGTAATACAATTGTTAGAATCCACATTAACTAGTTTATCGATTTTTAAATCTCACGTTTTAGTCTCAATGATGGATAACCACGAAGTTTGAATTTGGATCGAAACTCTGTCGTAATCCCGTATCGTACTCGAATACTTTCCGGGAGACACTAGTAGAGAGCTACGTCCCTTTGCCCCGACCAAGTGACTATAGGAGAACCCCATGGCCAAGAGCATCCACTCGAGTGCTCGCGGCCACGGTATTCCGCCCAAATCCACTTCGTTGACGGCCTCGGGGGTGCGGCCATCCAATAAAGTTCCCGACGAGCCTTCGATCTTTTAACCGGGAATCCTGTCGAATTGCCCAGCTATAACTTTGAAAATTGTTTTCAATTCGAGGCTTAAATGTAAGATTTATAGTATTAGGCATGAAATTCGGAATATGTGATAATCCGGGTTTATGATGTCTATAGATACGGATTCTAATTATTTTAGTTTTCATTTGTTTTCTGCAATTGTAAGTGTAATATGTGGCAGTATCCCCAATCTCATTGCTATACGACAATGACATTAGGGATACGCATATTTACTTACGTTGATGACATGTGATGTTATTGTATTCCTATATCGATATGTTATATTGGATCGTCGTGATTGAATAGCCGTGGTTTTATGTGAGATGAGAGTTTTTATTTTTCATTCATGTAAATTATTGTATGTAATATTCTTTTATTGGGACACTTCTGGGTTGAGATTGTTGTCTTCATTCGATGTATATTATTTACTTTTCCACATTAGGATAGACCCAAGGCGGAGAGCACAAGTAACCGAATTCTAGAGTCCAATAGGAGTCCATCTCGAGGAGTCGAGACCGGTCGCCTAACTCTATAATTGGAAGGGTTGATTGCCGCTCTCATAGGGGTCTAGAGGTGTGGGCTTGGCTATTCATCACGACCGTAGAATCCGTATTTTTCGTTAATGGCTTAATCTAAAACACGGACCTCCTAGTATATCCTATATTTCATATACATGCTTCTTCTATGCTGTGATAATATAACCGCGTGAGACGAATGCTACTTATATATATGATATACTAATAGACACTATATATGTTTTGCATCCGCGCTAGTCCTAATCCCGCCCTGCCGTAAGTTAAGTAACCTTACGGTGAAGACCCGGGTCCCTGTGGAGAATGCGGATGGCATATATGTGTGTTTTATTTTCGTTTATTCTGTGATGATTAGGAGCTTAAATGATGGGGACGACATTAATAAGATTAATGTTAAGAAAAGAAACCTAAAGATGTTGTAAAACCAAATTTGAAAGATACTTGGCTTTATCATGAAAAAGCAATTATTTCAAATGCAGAGCTTAAGCCACTCCATTATAAATCACTCGGTTCTACAACAATATCAAGTTCAATACGTTAAAGGTTTTCATCAAAACCATTCATAGCCCTCCGCCATTTTAGGAAGTAGAGTACTTAGTATTCATGCTACGTTTGTTGACTATAGTTAAGGTATGGTATATGGTAGTTAAGTGATATCTTCCTATAAAGCATATGATGCGATCGATTAGGACATTCGTACGACTTTGTTGACTATACTTAAGGGTCATACGAATGGGTCTAAATCAATTATAAAATGACGAGTAGAACTTGACCAGCGCTTATGATTTGTTGATCATAGTTAAGGTCGTAGGTCGCTAGGGGTAAAAACTATATCGGGAATTTCAAGTGTTGAAATTTGCAATGAGATTGCACCTTCAATTTGATAGTTGGATCATGATCCCACTATAAGTAATACTTACTCTCGGGAGAATTTTACACTTTACAATTAGCTAATCCAATAGGTGTCAAGAAAGGTGTTAACGGGGTTATGCCTTTGTGGAAACGGGGTTTATTTTAATTAGGTCCGTGCGAAAGCACGGGAAACCTCCCTCGGAGTACCAACACTGGCCTGACTGACCGGTTAGCGAACTTGTAGAATGTAACTAATCCTGGCTAATTTTCTTTTTAGAGTTTGAAGGAAAATGTGATAAAAACAGTGGGAGATATCGATTAGATAAGATAATAACCAATCTAATCATGCAAGAGCTTACACTGAGTGTTTTCTTTTCTCTCCTAATGGCAGATACCAATGACAGGACTTAAGCTTCTATTAGAGAAAAACAAACTAACGGGACCAAATTATAAAGTCTGGCTGAGGAACGTGAATATTTCCTTTACCTACGATAAGGTTGCATACGTCCTCACTACCAAAGCCTCTTCCATCCCAGACCCTGATTCTTCTGTTGCGGATAAGGAGAGCCGTAAAACATGGGATATCGACTGCGCCACAGCAAAGTGCCTCGCGTTAGTTTCGATGGACAATGAACATCAAAAGCAATACGAGAAGATGAATGTGCAATCCATCTTTCTCCATACAAAAAAGTTGTATGGGGAGCAATCTCGTGCTCTTCGTTACGAGGCCTCACGAAAATTGTTTCAAATGAAAATGGCTGTTGGTACATCTGTAGGAGATCATGTCCGAAAGATGATAGGCCTTATTGAAGAGATTGAGGATATGGGATGGACCATGGAGAATGAACAATATATTGATATCGTTTTACAGTCTCTCTCCCGCCTATGCTCAATTTGTAGTGAACTTCAACATGCATAACTTGGAGAAATCACTTTCTGCACTTCTCAATATATTGAGAAGTGCAGAGAGCACGCTCAAGGTGGTAAGAAATCACGCTCTACTTGTTGGGCAATCTTCCTCCTCCGTCTCAAAAGCAAAAACTAAGGGAAAGAAGAAGATGAAACCCACCAAACCGAGAGGTGGAGTTAAAAAGGCAAAGGGGAAAGAGAAATCTGGGGCTGCGGGATCAAGGAAGGGTGAATGCTTCAATTGCCATAAGACAGGATATTGGAAAAGGAATTGCACTGAATACCTCGGCGATCTCAAGAAGAAGAAGCATGTTGATGCTTCCGTTTCAGGTGTGTTTGTCACCGAAAACTATTTTTCAATAAACTCTGTATCCTGGGTATTAGATACCGGTTCAGGTTCTCAAATCTGTAATTGTGTGCAGGGGTTGCGAAATAGCAAACTTTTGAAGAAGGGTGATCATACTCTCCGCGTTGAGAATGGTTCAAATGTTGATGCTGCATTAGTGGGAGAGTATCACCTAGGGCTGCCTTCAAGGTGTATGTTAATTTTGAATCCGTGTTATTTTTACCTACTATGTTATGTAATATCATATCTGTATCTTTGTAAAACAATGAAAGATATCATTTTTTATTGAAGAGTAATGTTATGAACATTAATCTAAATCAACAGTTGATTAGGTATGGTACACTAAATAACGGAATCTACGTCCTGAATCAATACGCAGTTTTCAATATCCAGCATACAAACAAGAGAAAGACTTCAGAAATAAATGAAGTATTCTTATGGTATTGTAGACTTGGTCATATTAACGAAACAAGACTAACCAAGCAACATAAAGATGGATATTTGAATACGTTTGAATATAAATCTTATGCAACTTGTCAGCCTTGCATCAAGGGTAAAATGACCAAAACTCCATTTACTGGACACGGAGAGAAAGCTACAGAATTCCTAGACCTCATACATACTGATGTATGTGGACCAATATCTACGCATGTAAGAAGCGGTTATTCATACTTCATAACCTTTACTGATGATTTCTCGAGATTTGAACACGTGTTCTTGCTGAAAGATAAGTCTGAAGCTTTCGAAAAATTCAAGGAGTATAAAATTGAAGTAGAAAAACAAACTGGGTTGAGTATCAAGAAACTTTAATCAGATCGAGGAGAGGAGTAGTTAAGTACAGAGTTTCTTAACTTCCTAAAAGAGAATGGGATTCACTCTCAGCTCACTCCTCCATACATACTGATTAGTCTAAAATATTGCACATTTGTATGAACATTTTCCCTGCTATCATTAACTAATAAAAAGTGTTAATTGTAAATAAAGAACATATGTGGGTTTCTTTGTAAAAAGATTATTATCATATGTTTCTTCATTTATAATTAATATAATTAGGGAAAATATATGCATATAATATTTAAATAAAATATTCATATTAAAATATGCATATAAAGTCAAATATTCCTAATCAATATTCTTAAGATATCATATCATATAAATGGTTGGAATAATATCTCAAAAATAACAAATGCTGCTGACAATTTGATTCGAGATATTGTGCAGGTATTAGCTCAGGTCTGAAATCTAAGTAGGAGATCCACATCAAATCGAAATATCAAACCGAATATGCCAAATATTATATGCAAATCGAGGAATCTAGCAACGGAGGAGACTAAAAGCAATATTTTCATAATCTTTATATCAAGAGCATCTCCAAATATCGAGAGAAAAAGCCAGAAAAAATTCCAAGTCAGAAACCCTCAAAGGGGCGGCGGATCCGCGGTCAAGCATGGGTTGGGGCGACGGTTCCGCGGTCTTATGGCAGCCGTTGGATGTGGAATTTCAGGGGTATGATTGTAATGTTACATACTCCAATATGGCATCTAGAGTTTCTAATTTCAGAGACTATATAAAGGACCGAGAGCTGTCTATCAAAACCATTCAAGATCCCAAATTCAAAATTTCAATTCAAGATAGAGATTTACGAGTAAAACTAGGGTTCTTGTAATCTACCATTTTAAGGAGAAATTTTGTAATGCAATAGTTAATCAATAAAATTAGTTCTTTGTTCTAATTCTTTTCGCATTTACTTTACGCATTACTTTTCCGCATTACTTTTCACATTACTTTTCCGCATTACTTTCCGCATTACTTTTCTGCATTACATTCAGCATTACTTTCTGATTTTAAATATTGTTTCATTCATCTTCCATCTCTCTTTTACGACGCTAATAATTAAGAGCGAGTAATTTCTTACTTGCTAGGGTTTGTAGGATAGAGTGGAATAATGGATGAAAAATCCCTTAACTTCTTATGACATTTTAATGTTTATAAACCTTAGCAAAATAAATGTTAACCTCTTATCGGGCGCGCTATCAATTAAGGATGGTCACGACCACAATTTGAGATTAGTTAATACTTGTTTTGTTAAGAGCTTGAGATAAATAGAGATCAATTGAAGGACAAGGGGCAGTAGAGGGAAACCCTAATTTCCTCCAAGAACCATAATGCTCATTCATCGCTATCTCTCTAGTTTTAAACAATTAAAAGATAAAAAGAATTATTTCTAAATCTTCATCCATTAACTACTAAGTCCTATAAACCTACAAGCCTTTCTGTTATAAATTTTTTTACCTATCTTAATTTAAAACGACAACAATCCCTCCTCTCTTTTATCAATTCGTCTAAAGTAAGATAAGAAATTCACTGTTTCCTTGTGGACGACCCGTACTCATCGCGGCTAGCTATTTGCGACACCGTCTTGATTACGGTTATTTACAACATACACATACACACCTTTTCGCATCAATCAAATGGCACCGTTACCGGGAAACAGTCATAATTACTTTTCTTATTATTCGGGTTGATTACTAATATAAAACCAGCGAAAATAAAAAAAATATAAATATAAATAAAAAACCGCATTTTGTATTTTTAACGATTCTTGTGCGAGTTTTGCATGAATTCTGGAGCACTTGGAACGAATCAATAGAGATTCAGAGATTATAAAATAGGAGCAGACGAGGATTGGAGTGTTGTGCCAAAGTTTGGAAAGGAGGTCTCATCAACTGGAGGCAGAACCGCAGCCAAAGGTAGCTTTTGGCGGCAGAAGCTCGGCCATAGTGGGGTGTTTGACCCCCAACTTTCTTTGGTATCATTTACGCATCTTCCTCTATTCTCTAAAACTCTAATAAACTGTTTTTACCTGCAGGATTCTTTACAAACAACACCTCTAAAACAAATTTTGTGAGTTTTAGATTTTGGTTTGTTTTGCATATTTAAAACGGACATTAAGGGGCAAGAAACCCAAATTCAGATTAGGTGGGGATTTCATCACCCTTCCTAGGCCCCAAAAATCACAAACAAGCATACGCATAACCCAACATTAATAAAAAAAATATCTAGACCAAGTCTCTAAGGACAGTCGCGCTCAATTAGGACAAAGGAGGGTCGTGTGTAATCTATTGCTTATCCGCGTTTCTCTTGTGGTGTCTAAGGAAAGTGTGACTAACGAAAGTGGTTACTTAATTAGATCCTCTATTTCGGTGATTCGTATAGCGGATACCTCCCACTTACCTGGCACTTACCTGGCTGCAAGATTGATAAGGAGGTGATAGAGAATTTATCCTACGTCTTGTCCTTTAGAAGTCTAGGAGCGGTCTAGTAATTTGACCTAGGTAACCCTAGTTCTAAGTATTGTTTGTGCACATTTGTTGAGTTTCTCTTTTCAAGCAAAACAATTTCAAAAATCCAAAAAAAACGCTTAAAATTATTACCATTTCACCCTCTTTTATTTTCATAATGGGTAACCCAAACCGACCAACTCTTGTCGAGCTTTACTACAAACAACTAGATATTTCTTATTATCATAATTGCTTTGGTACAAATACCGACCTCACCATTTCTTTAAGGGATATGATAGAACGCGCTAGAAATAATAGTTGGACACCTCACTCAAAGTCTTATCAATCGCGTCAAAATTCAACACCTTCTTATGTTGATAATCTGTGTAAGGCTAGTGAGGAAACTTCTAAATTTATGTCCATTGCTGAGCGTATTGTGAAAGCTCGTAGCCAAAGCTTCATGTCTTTCACTGCTCCGAAACCGTTAGGACAACAATTATTTCCATATGAAAATGTTGATACTCGTTTTGAGGCGAATAGGGCAAGTTTTACACCCATGACCATTGCTGAGCAAATAAAATAGCCAGTTGCCAACTAAACACCCCATCTCAATATTCTTCATATCACAATATTGATCCTAATTTTGTTTATGGAACTTGGATACACCCTTCTAACTCTTATCAACAGCACCAAACTTTCACATCCTCTCAAGTTGATACTTCTCTTGAGGCTAATGTGGCAATTCGTAAACCCATTTCTATTGTGGAACACATTGAACTTGCCCGTAGCCAACAATTAAACGCATTCCAACCATACTCAACTTTTGCACCCAATCTAGACTGTGCTTTTGAACATCAATTAGGAAGTTTCGGTTCAAAGAGAATTTTCATTAAAACTTTTTCAAAAACCATGTCTAGTCTTAAAGTAGAGTTAGAATTGAGTAGTGAGAATGACCAGGGATCTCTCAAAGTCAAACCAAAACCAATTCTTTTGATCTCGACACCTTCCATCCTGAACTCCAACTGAATGTAGTTGATGATCAACCGCTTAATAATCTAATTGATGAGGTGCCCGAGAATAACATGTTTGACTTTTCCAATCATGAGTGTGAAAGAGAGCCTTACACCATTCCAAATGAAACTGATCCTTATCCGACTACACTTGACATTTCTAACCTTCCAATTCCATTAAGTGAACCAAGTGATCCATCGATTGAGGATAATATAATTGATGAATTTTTAAAGAACTATTCATTTGATTTGACTGAAAGTGTTAGTGAGATCGGTGTTGAGAATATCTTTGAAGACGAACTCGCCATATTGGTTGAGTTGGATTCACCGACCATCATGTCTCTTCCATTGAATGTGAACATCTTCCTATGCATTTAACCGATCCTATTCTTACCATCGACCTATCCGATATGCAAAACGATATTCAGCCTTCATCTCCCATATTTAGTTCAACAATGCTCGACACCCAAGTTTATTTACCCATTTCATTACTCACTTTCTTTGGTTTGTCTTCTCATCTTCTTTCATTTCCACTGAGATTTGATGAACCACACTCCGATATTTTGAGTTCTATGATTCTTGAAAAACCACTCGATTTATACACTTTTGAGAATGAGGGAGACGATGTCACAAATAGCCTACCTCCATAATTTCTGATGAATCGGGTGTTTTGAATGCTGATGCGTAACACATTGACCTTAAAACTTTTAGCCTTCCTAGTGAATCTGCATATTCCACTGATTCTTTTCTTTCCAATAAGATCATCATCGATGAAAGTTTCGAAAGTATTTTCGCCGAAGAACTCGCGTTCCTTAAAGACTTGGATGCTGTGATGAATCAAACTCCATAGGAAATTCGTGCGCCTCCCTTTGAGGCCGAAGAAGTTGAACCGCCACCCCTTCTTCATATCACGTACGAGAATACGACTATTCCACCTATTTCTTATCTTTTAAATTTTCGTTTTTGTTCACCATCAATTTTTCATCCCTACCAACCGAGACGTAAATCCTTTCGATTACACATCTTCTCTTCTCCCCACTTCATCTCTTCTCGTAACTCTCATTTATGTTTTTCTACTTGAAATATGATGCAAGTAGAAATAGGTGTTCACATTCAATGGAATTGGAAGTTTTGAAAAAACATAAATGGATTTACGTCTCGGTTGGTAGGGATGAAAAATTGATGCAACCTCCATTCTTATACAGTCTCAAGTCTTATACACATATATCCGCTACACGATCTTTCACCAATAATGGTGTTACATTGATAAAATATTTGAATGGTTGGTTTTAACTTTTGGTCTTTGTAAAGTTTTGTGTAGACCGATAATATTTACGCCCCCTTCTTATGTTGAATTTCAATAAAAACACTGTTTTACTCAAGTTTAGGAGGAAGAAGAAAAATATTTTTAAATGGCTCTTGAAAGAAAAGAAATTTTTGCACGATTGTGAGTCAAGAACAAGTTTGGGGATAATTTTACTGTCATTCACTCTTGACCCCTTCTTTATACCATCTTATTTAATTGTTCCTCCTAGTATTCAGGTTCATTTGATTGATGCGAAAAGGTGTGTATGTGTATATTGTAAATAACTGCAATCAAGACGGTATCGCAAATAGCTAGCTGCGATGAGTACGGGTCGTTCGTAGGGAAACGATGAATTTCTTATCTTGTTTTAGACGAGTTGATAAAAGAGAGGAGGGATTGTTGTCGTTTTAAATTAAGATAGGTAGAAAATTTTATAATATAAAGGCTTGTAGGGTTTATAGAACTTAGTAGTTAATGGATAAAGGCTTAGAAATGATTCTTTTTATCTTTTAATTGTTTAAACTAGAAAGATAGTGATGAATGTGGACTAGGATTCTTGGAGGAAATTAGGGTTTCTCTCTACTGCCCCGTGTCCTTCCATTGATCTCTATGTATCTCAAACCCTTAACAAAACAAGTATTAACTAATCTCAAATCGTGGTTGTGACTATCATTAATTGATAGCGCGCCCGATAAGAGGGTTAACATTTATTTTGCTAAGGCTTATAAACATTAAAATGTCAAAAGAAATTAAGGGATTTTTCATCCATTATTCTACCCTATCCTACAAACCCTAGCATGCAAGAAATTACTCGCTCATGATTATTAGCGTCGTAAAAGAGAGATGGAAGATGAATGAAATTATATTTGAAATCAGAAAGTAATGCTGAATGTAATGCAGAAAAGTAATGCGGAAAAGTAATGCGTAAAGTAAATGCGAAAAGAATTAAAACAAAGAACTAGCTTTATTGATTAACTATTGCATTACAAAATTTCTCCTTAAAAAGGTAGATTACAAGAACCCTAGTTTTGCTCATAGATCTCTCTCTTGAATTGAAATTTTGAATTTAGGATCTTGAATGGTTTTGATAGACAGCTCTCGATCCTTTATATAGTCTCTGAAATTAGAAACCCTGGATGCCATATTGGAGTATGTAACATTACAATCATACCCCTGAAATTCCACATCCAACGGCTGCCATAAGACCGCGGAACCGCCGCCCCAACCCATGCTTGACCGCGGATCCGCCGCCCCTTTGAGGGTTTCTGACTTGGGATTTTTCTGGCTTTTTCTCTCAATATTTGGAGATCCTTTTGATATAAAGATTATGAAAATATTGCTCTTAGTCTCTGCCGTTGCTAGGTTCCTCGATTTGCATCTAATATTTGGAAGATTTGGTTTGATATTCCGATTTGATGTAGATCTCCTACTTAGATTTCAGACTTAAGCTAATACCCGCACAATATCTCAAATCAAATTGTTGGCAGCATTTGTTATTTTTGAGATATTGTTCCAACCATTTATATGATATGATATCTTAAGAATATTTATTAGGAATATTTGACATTATATGCATATTTTAATATGAATATTTTATTTAAATATTATATGCATATATTTTCCCTAATTATATTAATTATAAATAAAGAAACATATTATAATAAAAAAAATTACAAATAAACCCACATATGTTCTTTATTTACAATTAACACTTTTTATTAGTTAATGATAGTAGGGAATTTTTTTTTGTTGACCAGTGAGTTTCTTCATGATCCTGCCTACTTCTTTAAGTTTTCTTGACGAACTGTGAACTCCTTCATGATTGAAGATCTGAAGGAAGTAAGTAGGAGTTGTTGTGACAAATCAAGACAAGAAAAAGATTGGAAAGAGGAAGATGGGAACTAAACTAGATCAAAGTCATAGCCAGAGTCTTTGCCCTCACTCTTCCCAAGGGGAATCTCCCCGTTATGCTTAACTAGACCTTTGAGAGGCAAAAAGACAATAAGTAGATACATAAGATAAAGTGTATTCATCAAACCAAAAAAGCAGACAATGAAAGAGCGGCCTGTCATTGAGAAAGGAGCGACAAGGATAATGACTCTAAGAGGCAAACGAAGTGAGGACGAAGAATCCATGTGTTAAGCATATAGCGAGCCTTCCTTCTTGAGCCAGGATGGCTCTTTCTCGTGTATAGTCAACTCCACTCTTAGAGAAAACTCAGATTTTTTCTAACTGAAAAACTTATAGGCAGGCGGAAAGGAAAGAGTCGGTCCCGTAACTGAAGAGTGGGGCCCGGTCGAGTGGTTCCTCAATATTTTTGACTAATCAAATACCCCCAAACTTATCTTTGATCGTCCCGAGCAAACTATTTATTAAAAAGAAAAAGAAAAACCCAGCACACTTTCATAAGTAACATGATTGCACTTAGCTCGTGCAAGCCTTTAAACCTTTAGGTGTCCCTAGTATGAGGAGTATTATCTTCTGAGGGTTTTCAGCGGATTACACCCACAAAATCCAATAAAAGAAAGAAGATGAAAATTATATGTAAATATAAAAACATGTAAAAGAAAAACTTGAAAAGAAGAGTTTCAAACTACACTAGCTTTTTAGTTGTATGAGCCATATCTTAATGGTCTTGAAAAGATGTCGGAAATCATATCATCCCTCAATAAAACATCGTTTTTAGTCTTCCTCCCCATCTCTCCTCCAAATATCGATCATATACCCCTATTGTTAGGAATATGTATGTCCTAGAGGCCATTATTGTATATTATAGTGGATGCTTGGACATATATAGAGGACTTTTTTGCTCGATATGATAGTATGTTATCTGGTTGCTCTTTATCTTAATATGTTCACTTGATAGAGTTTACTTTCTTTTTGATACATGTTGATAAAGCCTTTAGGATGTTAGATTGACTACCATGACTATGATGCAGATCATATTAGTGGGGCATGTGTAGTCCACAACCATATCCTTAACAGTTTCTAGTAGAGGGAGTATCGAGACAGGGTATCGATATTCCATAGTAGATTAATGTATACGTTTCTTGACCCAGTATTGGGGCGATGGATGATCCCGTAACCATTGGTGTTTGACATCAAAGATTGTATACAGGTACTCATTAGAGACTGAGTACACTGAACATACTCGCTGAGAACTCCTAAATGGTATTATACCTATTGTCAAATAGCAGTTCTCCGGTGACACTTGTACAGATTAGTCTGTAGACCCCAGATCGTCATAGTGTCTTCTGTGCTTCCCACTGTGCTTTTATTTCCATCTTACCACGGCTCTACTGAGCCGTGCGAACAGGTGGATTTTGGGTACAGTCCCGAGACACATGGAGGTAATGAGCGATAGGTGGGGTTTTGTCTCTCCTGCTATTGGGAGTTGATGTTGTGCTATGCGTGATTGGCTATAGCTGCAAGTCTCTGGCCAGGGATGATGGGTTTTACTAATAAGTGTTATCAATAGTTTCTCGATTGGTTATAGGCTACACATCGGCATGACTTATCGAGTTATTGGGGTCTGACGATTCCACCCCCCAGACTCGATATGCGACATATCAGACGAAGAGACCGGACTGTACGGTAAGTGTTTCTTATTAGATCTACGAGAGTTTGAACAAGTTTTCTTGTTGATCTTCTATTCGTTCAATGCCTGGATAGCCATTACGTCCAGCTAGTACCGCTGACGGTTTGTGGGTATCTGATATGATCATTACCTACTGCTAGCGTATCAACGAGTCTTAAGAGTCCTACATAGGGGTTTCTAAGCTCAAGCGAAACGAAGTAGGGCATATATGGAGATATGTGCGGGAGCTTGATTAACTATGAGTATATGATACCGTATTTTAATCTAGTGTTTTTTTATATTAGTCGGGTTATATTTGATATGACCGGATTATTAAATCAAGTGTTGATTTAAAAATTGACTAATTACTCATTACAATTCCTTTCTTTATATAATTATATATATATATATATAAATGTATCATGGTTGATGATACAAAGAACATGGCAATGCAAGAATCACATTGGAGAAATTGAATATAATGAAATTGATAAATATGTAAATAAAACAAATGAAGAGAAGAGTCGTGGATTCTAAGAGGTTCTCAAAGACTCTAGTAACCATGACTCTTTTCTATTTATTTTATTCACCCATATTTATATCTCTCTCATTATTATCTCCAAGATACATTCATCTCTTGCCAAGTTCATCATCTTCTTCATTTCTCTCTAGATATTTTTCTAAGTTGGAAAAAGAAAAAGAAAGAATTTTAGTGAGAAAAATCCCACTTCATCAACCTATACTAGAATAGCAAACCAGTGTAGATTGTTATCTTCACTTCTTCATATATAAGTGAAGTAGAGAGTTTGAGAGTGAGAAACTTCATGGTGGATCATCGTAGACAACGAAGACCTCAAGCAACCTTGTTCCAATTTCAAGTGAAGCCATAGAGGGGCTCAAGGACTTCTACACTGAGCAATTAAAGAGAAGGATTGGTCTACAAAAGTTGTAGTTTCTTTCACTTAGAGTTAAAACACCCTTTTGTTTTACTTATAACCCTAATCTCTAATTCGATTCATGATTAGTATACTTAGCTCTCTAGATTTTTTAAAATTGCTCACATGCTGTTTTTAAAACCCTAGTAGAGCTACTAAGCCATACTTACACCTATATGTGTGTAAAAGACATCCCTACACTTGGAGAATTCAATTCAAACTATCATATCCTTTGTCCATATTCCTTAGCACTTTTTAGTCGGTGATGTTTTAGATGGATTTGCTCACATATTTTTCATGCAACTGTCAATACTTCTTAAGGTACTAATCAACCGATTACCGAATGTGCTCACTTATTAAAACGTAATTAGCAATATCCTAGTCTTGCAATACCTAAAACTTAGCAGTGACTCCCAAACCAGTTGGTCTAAGGCACTAGGTGTTAAGGCACCCTCGATATATATTTTTTTATGCTGCCTTAAATAATTACAAAGCCAGTGTTTATTTTTCTGCACCATTTATATTTTATGTGTCATTTATATTTTGTGATTTATTTTTTTCTTCATACTAAGGCTTTCAGACAAGAGTAATTCAAGGTATACTCTACTATCCCAAGTTTCAAGATGTGTGCAAGTGCGTATATTAGGGTATCAACGTTTAGAAATTTGGACTCAAGAATAGCGACTATTTTTCAGACTTATTTCTATCCGCGGATTAGTGATTACTTTCATCTTACTAACCCTTGGGACAACAGCTCATGACTACCTATTACTAGCTTCGTTTTAAAATATTGCACTTCTTAAATTTTTTTCCTTTTTTCATATGTATTTTTCACTTTCTAACTTTTATTTTCAATTTTTTTCATATATAGTGCCTAGTGCCAAATAATATGTCAGTAAACACAAACCTCCCCCCCCAACCTGTTTGCAGAAGTTTCCTCACTGATGTTGTTCTTCGAGCGCATAAACCTTTAGACTTGGGTGGAGAATAATAGAGCAAAAGATAGTCAAATAAAATATTACCCCCAAACTTGTTCTTTGGCACGCACAGATATTTATCTTTTTTTTAACATACCTCCATTCTTAGATGAAATAGTATTACCGAAATATGGAGGTGAGGCAGAGAAAAGTTAGTTATGATAAAGCAGCTCCTGCAAGAACGAGAGCTCCTCTGATGGGTCAGCGGAAAAGTACGATTTTAATATATACCTATTTATTTTAAAAATAGAACCATTTTTAACATTTTCTACATTCACTACACCGTGCGGGTACACATATCGCACCAAAAAAGGTCATTTCCAACAAGATTTTAGCCTACCCGGATGAAGATAGAGACGGGAATCGTAAAGAAGGACTTATTGTTCCAGTGTGAATGTTTTTCTCAAAAGATATTTATCGTGGAACAGCTTTGTCCGGTTCTTTACTATAACCGCATTATCATAGGCATCATCGCGAACTTCGTTTAGCTCATTTAATTGTAGCATCCGATAGCTGCTGGCTTGATCAAAATCACAATTAAGCTCTTTAATAGCCCACATTGCTTTATGTTCCGATAGCTGCTGGCTTGATCAAAAAAAATCTAAAATAAAAGTTAGAAAGTGAAAAATACATATGAAAGAAAGGAAAAAATTTAATAAGTGCAAGAAAATTATATGTTTTAAAACGAAGCTAGTAATAGGTGGTCATGAGCTGTTGTCCCAAGAGTTAGTAGGATGAAAGGAATCACTAATTTGCGGATAGAAATAAGTCTGAAAAATAGTCCATATTCTTGAGTCCAAACTTCTGAACGTTGATACCCTACTATACGCACTTGCACACATCTTGAAACTTGGGATAGTAGAGGATACCTTGAAATGCTTTTGTCTGAAAGCCTTAGTATGAAGAAAAAATATAAATCAACAAAATAAATGACACATAAAATATAAATGGTGCAGAAAAATGAACACTGGTTTTGCAATTACTTAAGGCAGTATAAAAAAAATATAGCGAGGGTGACTTATCACCTAGTGCCTTAGACCAGCTGGTTTGGAAGTCGCTGCTAAGCTTTAGGTGTTGTAAGATTAGGATATTGCTAATTACGCCTTAATAAGTGAGCACATTCGGTAATCGGTTGGTTAGTACCTCAAAAAGTATTAACAGCCGCATGAAAAATATGTGAGCAAATCCATCTAAAACATCACCGACTAAAAAGTACTAAAGAATATGGACAAAGGGTATGATAGCTTGAATTGAATTCTCCAAGTGTAGGGATGTCTTTTACACACACATAGGGGTATATGATCGATGTTTGGAGGAGAGATAGGGAGGAAGACTAAAGACGATGTTTTATTGAGGGATGATGTGATTTCCGACATCTTTTCAAGACCATTAAGATAGGGCTCATGACAACTAAAAAGGTAATGTAGTTTGAAACTCTTCTTTTCAATTTTTTCTTTTATATGTTCTTATCTTTACATGTAATTTTCATCTTCTTTCTTTTATTGGATTTTGTGGGTGTAATTCGCTGAAAACCCTCATAAGACAACACTCCTCCTACTAAAAACACCTAGAGATTTAAAGGCTTGTTGCATGAGCTAAGTGCAATTGTGTTGCCTACGAAAGTTTGCTAGGTTTTTATTTTTCTTTTTAATAAATAGTTTGCTCGGGACGATCAAACATAAATTTGGGGGTATTTGATTAGTCAAAAATATTGCACATTTGTATGGACATTTTCCCTACTATCATTAACTAATAATGTAAATAAAGAATATATGTAGGTTTATTTGTAAAAAGATTATTATTATATTTTTCATCATTTATAATTAATATAATTAGGGAAAATATAAGCATATAATATTTAAATAAAATATGCATATAATGTCAAATATTCCTAATCAATATTCTTAAGATATCATATCATATAAATGGTTGGAATAATATCTCAAAAATAACAAATGCTGCTGACAATTTGATTCGAGATATTGTGCAGGTATTAGCTCAGGTCTGAAATCTAAGTAGGAGATCCACATCAAATCGAAATATCAAACCGAATATGCCAAATATTATATGCAAATCGAGGAATCTAGCAACGGAGGAGACTAAAAGCAATATTTTCATAATCTTTATATCAAGAGGATCTCCAAATATCGAGAGAAAAAGCCAGAAAAAATTCCAAGTCAGAAACCCTCAAAGGGGCGGCGGATCCGCGGTCAAGCATGGGTTGGGGCGGCGGTTCCGCGGTCTTATAGCAGCCGTTGGATGTGGAATTTCAGTGGTATGATTGTAATGTTACATACTCCAATATGGCATCTAGGGTTTCTAATTTCGGAGACTATATAAAGGACTGAGAGCTATCTATCAAAACCATTCAAGATCCTAAATTCAAATTTTCAATTCAAGAGAGAGATCTACGAGCAAAACTAGGGTTCTTGTAATCTACCATTTTAAGGAGAAATTTTGTAATGCAATAGTTGATCAACAAACGTAGTTCTTTGTTTTAATTCTTTTCGCATTTACTTTACGCATTATTTTTCCGCATTACTTTTCCACATTACTTTTCTGTATTACATTCAGCATTACTTTCTAATTTCAAATATGGTTTCATTCATCTTACATCTCTCTTTTACTACGCTAATAATCATGAGCGAGTAATTTCTTACTTGCCAGGGTTTGTAGGATAGGGTAGAATAATGGATGAAAAATCCCTTAATTTCTTTTTGATATTTTAATGTTTATAAAGCTTAGCAAAATAAATGTTAACCCTCTAATCGGGCGCGCTATCAATTAATGATAGTCACGACCACGATTTGAGATTGGTTAATACTTATTTTGTTAAGGGCTTAAGATAAATAGAGATCAATGGAAGGATAAGGGGCAGTAGAAGGAAACCCTAATTTCCTCCAAGAACCCTAATCCACATTCTTCGCTATCTCTCTAGTTTTAAATAATTAAAAGATAAAAAGAATCATTTCTAAACCTTCATCCATTAACTACTAAGTCCTATTAACCCTACATGCCTTTCTATTATAAAATTTTCTACCCATCTTAATTTAAAATGATAACAATCCCTCCTCTCTTTTATCAACTCGTCTAAAGCAAGATAAGAAATTCACCGTTTCCTTGTGGACGACCCGTACTTCTCGCGGCTAGCTATTTGCGACACCGTCTTGATTGCGGTTATTTACAACATACACATACACACCTTTTTGCATCAATCACACACTACAGCACAACGGTGTGTCAGAGCAGAAGAATCGTATTCTATTAGATATGGTACGCTCCATGTTGAGTGATGCTGAATTACCACTTTCCTTTTGGAGGTATGCATTAGAGGCTACAGTATATCTATTAAACATGATTCCGACCAAATCCGTGCCTACTACTTCATATGAGATATGGTGTGGGAAGAGACCATCTCTTAAACGAGTTAGGATATGGAGTTGTCTTGCTTTTGTTAAAAAGCAGAATCCAGAAAAACTCAAGACACGATCGGTTTTGTGTAAGTTTGTGGGATATCCTAAATATTCATATGGATATCTATTCTACCACAAGGAGGAAAAAAGAGTGTTTGTTTCCTAATATGCCACATTTTTATAAAATGAGTTATTTTACAAATGATACTATTGGCAATACTGTAGAACTGGAAGAAATTCCAGAGCCACAAACAACTACTGACGATTTGGTTGAACCTGAAATTTCGATAGAACCCAACGAGCCTCAGTCACTCCGTAGATCTAGTAGGTCTTCTCACCCACCATAGAAATATTATGGTTTCCTAATTGATGGTGATAGAGAAGATTGCATCATGGAAGATGATGACTCTACTAGTTTTCAACAGGCTATCACGAGTAGTGACTCAGTGAAATGGCTGGATACTTTGCGATCCGAAATGGAATCCATGCACACCAACAAAGTATGGACTTTGGAAGTTGCACCTTCTGGAGTAATACCCGTAGGGTGCAAATGGATCTTTAAGAAAAAGATCGGTGTGGATGGACAGGTGGAGACCTATAAAGCTAGACTTGTAGAGAAAGGTTTTCGTCAAAAACCGGGATTGGACTATGATGAGACCTTTTCTCCAGTAGCTATGCTTAAATCCATTCGCATCCTACTTGCTATTGCTGCTTACTACAACTATGAAATCTGGCAGATGGAGGTTAAAACTGCATTTCTAAATGGTGATTTAGAAGAATGCGTTTTTATAGATCAGCCAGAAGGATTCATTGACAGTAGGAGCAACGAAAGGCATCACGGAGTTGGAACATCTGTTTTGATGATACGAACAAAGAGTTTGATTTTATCAAAAATATACATGAATCTTTCATTTATAAGAAGATTGTAGGGAGTACAATCATATTGCTCGTATTGTACGTGGATGGCATTCTCTTGATAGGAAATGACGTTCATATGCTACAATCGGTCAAACTATTCCTATCACAAAGGTTCTCCATGAAAGACTTGGGTGATGCCTCGTGCATTCTAGCCATTAAGATTTATAGAGATAGATCTAAGAGAATGTTGGGATTGTCCCAGTCTAGGTACATAGACACCATACTAAAAAGGTTTAGTATGGAAAATTCCAAGCGAGCTAATTTACCCGCTTGTCACGGAATCACCCTCTCCAAAGACTTCTATCCAAAGTCTGATGAAGAGAGGGCTCGCATGAGTGTTATACCCTATGTCTCTGCTGTAGGGTCTATTATGTATGCGATGTTATGTACTCACCCAGATGTAGCTTACGCACTGAGTGTAGTAAGTAGGTATCAATCCAATTTAGGGGAGAAACACTGGACAGCTGTGAAGAACATTCTTAAGTACTTACGAAGGACTAAAGAAATGTTCTTGGTGTGTATAGTAACGGGGATCTCCAAATGGAGGCCTTTACCGATTACAGTTTTCAGAGTGACAAGAATGACATCAAGTCTATCTCGGGTTTTGTATTTACCCTCAATGGAGGGACGGTCTGTTGGAAAAGTTCCAAACAGGATACCGTTGCAGACTAAACGATGGAAGCTGAGTACATTGCTGCAAATGATGCTGCCAAGGAAGCGGTCTGGATGCGGAAGTTTATCTCAGAGCTTGGAGTGGTTCCAACCATTATTGATCCAATACCCTTGTATTGTGATAATAATGGGGCTATAGAATTGGCTAAAGAACCCAGGTCCCATCAGCGTTCCAGACATATCCTGAAGCGATATCACCTGATCGGAGAGATAGTTGATCGCTGCGAGATCGAAATTCGAAGAGTAGACACGAAGAATAACCCTGCGGATCCACTCACCAAGGCCCTTCTACTGGCACAATTTGAGCGACTTTTTGAGATGTCGGGTATGAGATACACCAATAATTGGCCTTAGTGCAAGTGGGAGATTGTTAGATATGTATGCCCTAGATGCAATTATTGTAATTGTTGGACATGTATATATCTACAGGATAATCTTTCTCAATATGATAGTATGCAATTTGATTTGGCTTTACCATTCATGTCTACGCTTCTATTTGTTATTACTGTCGCTAATACATGTTGATAAAGCCTCTAGGATCTTTGTTTGACTGCCAGGATTATGATGCAGATCATAGGTAGTCTATAAGCATATCCTTAAATGTTTCTAGTCGGGGGATATCGAGACAGGGCATCGATGTCCCAGAGTAGACTAGTGTATACAATTCTTGACCCTGTATTCGGGCGATGGATGATCCTATATTCATTGGTGTTTGACATCAAAGATTGTATACATGTGCTAATTAGAGACTGAGTACACTAAACGGACTCGCCGAGAACTCCTAGATGGTATCATACCTATCGTCAAACAACAGTTCTCTGGTGACACTTATACAGGTTAGTCTGTAGACCCGAGATCGTCACAGTGTCTTGTATGGTTCCCACTGTGCTTTGATTTCCACCCTACCACGGCTCTACTGAGGCGTGCGAACAGGTGGCTTTTGGGTACAGTCCCGAGTCACGTGGAGGAAGTGAGCGATAGGAGGGGTTTCGTCTCTCCCGGTATTAGGAGTTGTTGTAATGCTATGCGCGATTGGCTATAACCACAAGTCCCTGGTCAGGGATGATGAGATTTACTGATATGTGTTATCAGTAGTTTCTCGATTGGTTATAGGCCACACATCGGCATGACTTATCGAGTTATTGGGGTCTAACGATTCCATCCCCTAGACTCGTTATACAACATATCAGACGAAAAGACCGGATTGTACGGTAAATGTTGCTTATAGGCTCTACGGGAGTTTGAACAAATTTGCTTATTGATCTTCTATTCATTCAATATCTGGGTAGCCGTTACATCCAGCTAGTACCGCTGACGGCTTATGGGTATCTGATATGATCATTACCTACTGCTAGTGTATTGACGAGGTTTTAGACTCCCACATGGAGGTTTCCTAGCTCAAGCGAAACGAAGTAGAGCATGTATAGAGATATGTGCGGGAGCTTGATTAAATACGAGTATATGGTACCGTATTCTAATCTAGCATTTTTTATATTAGTCGGGTTATATATGATATGACCGGATTATTGAATCAAGTGTTGATTTAATAATTGACTAATATAATACTCATTTTAATTCTTTTCTTCTCATTATATATTTGATATATACAAATTGTATCATGGTTGATGATACATGGAACATGGCTATATGAGAATCAAATTGGAGGAAAAAATAAAGAAAATGATTTACTTATATATGAATAAAACAAAAGGAAGAAATGAGTCATGGCTTCTAAGATGTTCTCCAAGGTGCTAAGAGCCATGACTTATTGTTTTCCTTTGTTTTTATTCATCCATATTTATTATTTTCTCATGCTCATCTTATCCTCAAGGTTCATTCTCATCTCCAAGTTCATCATCTTTATTTTCCTCTCTAGTTTTTTCTAGGTTGAAAAAGAGAAAAGAAAAGAAAGAATTTTAATGAGAAAAATCCCTACTTCATCAACCTACACTACTCTGGCAAATTAGTATAGCTTGTTCTCTTCACTAATTCATAGATTAGTGAAGTGTGAGATTGAGTGTGAGATGTTTCGAGGTGGATCATTTTTTACGACGAAGACTTCGAACAAGCTCGTTCCATCCTTCAAGTGGAGTCGAAGAAGAGTTCTAGGACTACTACTCAGAGCAATTGAAGTGAAGGAAAAGACTACAAACGTTGTAGTTTTCATTCACTTAGTATTAATCTCTAATTTGTTTAGCTAAGAAACCCTAATCTCTAGTATGATTCTTGTTTAGTAGACTTAGCCATCTAGAATTTTTAAAAATTGCTTACTTGCTTTTGTTAAAACCCTAGTAGAGGTGCTAAGACAAACTTACACTTATTTGAGACTAAGATCAACTTAGCGACATTTTCAAGATCATTAAATTTTATTAAGATCCAACAACAGAGCATTTGGACTTAGTTGCAAGTAATTTCAGAGACTTAGCCAATTTGGGCTTGGCCTTCTCGGTCTTTTTCCTTTTATTCATAAGTGCTAAGCACTTGTTTGTGGTTCTGTTTGCTCAGTTTTGAGCTTTCTCCCTTTATTCAGAAATGCTAAGCACTTATTTATGACTCTGGTGCTCACGTGTGTATCATGTGAGGTGCTCAGACATGGGCGCTGCCTAATCAGTGCTAGGCAATTAGTCATTTTGACTAAATTTATAGTGCTCGGCACTTTTATACAGCGCTCACGTGGAAAGCATGTGAGGCGCTAAGTCTTCTGTTTTGGGCGCTCGCGTGGGAAGCACGTGAGGTTCTAAATATTTGTTTTTGGGTGCTCACGTGGGAAGCGCGTGAGGCGCTAAATATTTGTATTTGGGTGCTCACGTAGGAAGCACGTGAGGCGCCGAGCAGTTTGTTTAGGTCGCCCACATGGGGAGCACGTGAGGTGCTAAGCGTTCTGCTTTGAGCACCCACATAAGAAGCAAGTGAGGCGCTAAGTATTTGTTTTGTTCAGCGCTCACGTGGGAAGCACGTGAGGCGCTAAATATTTGTTTTTGGGCACTCGCGTGAGGCGCTAAAAATTTGTTTTTGGGCACTCACGTGGGAAGCACGTGAGGCGCTAAATATTTGTATTTAGGCGCTCACGTGGGAAGCACGTGAGGCGCCGAGCTGTTTGTTTAGGGTGTCCATATGGGGAGCACGTGAGGCACTGAGCTTTCTGCTTTGAGCGTCCATATGAGAAGCACATGAGGCGCTAAGTATTTGTTTTGGTCGGCGCTCATGTGGGAAACACGTGAGGCGCTAAGTTCTTTCTTTTTTTTTAGAGATTTAATCTCTGTTAATGGTGTTTTGGCTCTTAATGATCACCAAGATCTCTGTTTTGAAGATCTAGGATCGTTTTATTGGAGAACTCAGTTCTTCAGTTCTTTTAATAAGAACTAAGTTCTTCTGTGTAGGGTTAAACCCTTATTTTTAAAGGAATTAAATTTCTAGAATGTATGTTCTTTTTCTCTCCTCATCTTTTAATCTATTTTTTCCCCTTAGATTCTGAGTCTGAGCAACAGAATCTCCCTGATGAGAATTAAATTCTCAACTTGTGGGAAGATCTGCTTTGTAGATCTCGAATCAAAGGAAGAACTGATTTCTTTTTGTGAAGGATTAAACCCTTGTTTCTTTTTTTATTTTATACTAGGCAAAGGAGATTGTTAATCTCAGCTTTTCTTTACCAAGGGTTTCGAATGAGAGAGAATCTTCTTCTTTAAGAGAAGAATTGAATTCTCAGTTTTTTTTGCAGAAGCTTGGGAGGTCGATCCTCTCTCTGAAACTTGAAGTCTCCTATCCTTTATATAAGAGATGCAAATTATTAATTAGTTTGAGAAAATCTCTTATTTGAGAGATACCAATTGATTTAATTAGCCTCAAAAATTGTTCGGGAGATTTTATTCACCGTTGGATTTTTGATCCAGAGAATTTCTGTTTTACAGAATATATATATATTCTTGTTTTTTTAACAAGACTAGGGATGTATTTTCCATAGATAGAATTTAATTCTATCAAACGGTGATTTTTAATCACCATTGGATCTTTAATCTAAGGGTGCTCTGTTTACAGAGAATATCTTTCTTTGTTTAGAAAGATGCAGGGAAATATTTTCCATATTAGAATTTAATTCTATCGGATCTTTGATCCAACCGAGAATATATTTGTTATTTAGAAAGATTAGGGAGATATTTTCCCCTAATAGAATTTAATTCTATCTTTTGATGATTTTTTTACTCACCATTGGATCTTTAATTCAATGGCTCTGTTTAACAGAGAATATCCTCAGATTTTAGGGAAATATTCCCCATGTAGAATTTAATTCTACTCTCTTTAATTTGGACGCTGACGCTTACGTGCTATGCATGTGGGCGCCGCCTAAGAATTTAATTTTTACATAAACAGGCGCTCATGTGCCTTACACGCCGACGCTCACGTGTTTCATGTGAGACGCCGGTATAGGATTTTTTAATCCTAATAAATGCCGGCGCTGGCGCTCACATGGAAAACACGTGAGGCGCCGCCTAATTGATTTTTTTTTAAATGTAATTTTTTATGAGGGAACAAGGGTCAAGTGGAAGTCCATGCAATTCTCTTTCACTTGCTCATACTTATGATGGTTGTCATAAGTTAGAGCCGAACCGACGTTTCCCAGCCCAGTGTAATAAGCTGGTTCGGTCAAGTCATGCATTTTATTATTTTGATTAAGGCGTGACACGATTGCTATCTGGAGAGAGAGAAAAGAAACACTTGGCATATACTCTTGCAAGATTAGATTGGTTTTTAATTTATCTAATCAGGATGGCTTCCACTGTTTCCTCAAATTCTCTTTCAAACCTTAAAAAGAGAACTGGTCGGGATCATTTATATCTTGCAAGTTCGCTAACCGTTCAACCAGGTGGGTGTTGGTACTCCGAGAGAAGTTCCTCGTACTCTCGCACAGACCTAATTAAAGTAAACCCCGTTTCCGCAGAGTCGTAGCCCCGTTCACACATTCTAGACACCTAATAAGTTAGCTAATTATGAAGTGAAAAATATCTTTCAAGGGTAATCCTACTCATTAGTGGGAATCGTGACCCAACTATCGCGTGATAACCTAAATGGAATCCACTCTAGTCACCACACTCCAGAAGATATGCACACACTTTGTAAGTTTTCTTTATATTTGAAACTCCCGATATGGTTCTTTCCCCTAATGGCTTATGATCTTGACTAGGTCAACAAACCATAAACCGTTGGTCAAGTTCAGCCCGTCATTTTCTTGATTGCATTAAACCCAGCTGCATGAGTCCTTGACTAGATCAACAAGATCGTACGACTATCCTAACCAATCGCATCTCTATGCACAAAAAAGCATCACTTAGCTACCGTTAACTGTTCCCCCAAAATTTGAACGTAACTGAAGAGCTAAGCTCTGTTAAAATTTAATGAGACAGCGCCTCACGTGCTCCCCATGAGGCCGCCAGCGCCAACCCCTTAGGGTTGAGTCCTATGATGGCGCCGCACGTGAAGCTCACGTAGGCGCCAATGTGCAAAGTACAGGAGCACCTATCATAAATAAGAATTAAATTCTTAAGTGGTGCCCACGTGCACAACACGTGAACGCCGGCGCCCAACTTTAAATCAGTAGATTTAAATTCTACATGAGAATATTTTCCTAAAATATGGGATTCTCTCTGTTGAACAGAGTCATTGGATCAAAGACCCATTGGTGATGATAAATCATCAAACAATAGAATTAAATTCTATTTTGAGAAATATTTTTCCCCAATCTTTTTAAATAAAGAAGGATTGCTCTCTGTAAAACAGAGAGCACTTGGATCAAAAATCCAATGGTGATTAAAAATCGCCGTTTGACAGAATAAATTCTGTATATGGAAAAATATTTCCCCAATCTTGTTAAAAATAAGAAAACATATTCTGTAAAACAGAAATCTTTGGATCAAATATCTAATGGTGGGTAAAATCCCTCAATCAAATTTTGAGACCAATTAAATCAATTGGAATCTCTCAATAAGAGATTTTCTCAAAACTAATTAACAATTTACCACCTATATAAAGGACCTGAGACTTCAAGTATTATATAGAGGGAACCCCTCCATAAGCTTCTGCAAAAATACAGAAGGCTCTATAAAACAACAGAGAATTTAATTCTCAATAGAGAAGAAGATCTTTTTCCTCTCAAACCCTATGTAAGGAAATCACAGAGAGCAAAACATCTCTTTTACCTATCATAGCATATCTAAGGGTTTAACCCTTCTCAAGAACTCGGTTCTTTCTCTGGATCATAGATCCACAAGACAAGTCTCCCACAAGTTGAGAATTTAATTCTCATCGGGAAGATCTTGTTTTTTAGAATCAAATATTTAGAAAAGAAATAGGTTAAAAAGAAAGAAAAAAGGAAAAAAAGCTATCCTATGGGAATTTAATTCCTCAAAAAAAGGGTTTAACCCTAAATAGAACTTGGTTCTTATAAAAGAGAAAACCTGATCCCAGATCTTCAAAACAAAGATCTTGGTGATCATTAATGGTCAAAATGCTATTAACAGAGATTCAATCTCTAAAAAAAACTTAGCGCCTCACGTGCTTCCCATGTGGGCGCCCTCCCAACAGTGCCCAGCACCTCACATGAAAAACACGCGAGCGCCCAAAGCAGAAAGCCAGCGCCTCACGTGAAATACACGTGAGCGCTGAATAAAAGTGCTTAGCACTTCATATACAGCCAAAACGGTTGAGTGCTTAGCACTGATTGGGCAACGTCTCACGTGAAAAACACGCGAGCGCCCAAAGCAGAAGGCCAACGCCTCACTTGAAATACACGTGAGCGCTGAATAAAAGTGCTTAGCACTTCATATACAGCCAAAACCGCTGAGTGCTTAGCACTGATTGGGCAACGCCCAGCGCCGAACGTGCTCCTCATATGAACGCCATATTAAAAAAGTGCTTAGCACTATATATATTCAGTCAAAATAACTGAGTGCTTAGCACTAATTGGGCAGCGCCCATAACTGAAAGCTTCACATGATACCCATGTGAGCGCCAGAGCTTCAAACAAGTGCTTAGCACTTTTGCATTAAAAAAATGAGGGGAAGAACAAACAAATCCCAAATAAGTGCTTAGCGTTTTTGAACCAAAAAAAGAAGAAGACTGAGCTGACTAAGCCCAAATTGGCTGTCTCTTTGAAAAGTTTTCTTACAGATGAGCCCAAATGCTCTGTTGTTAGATCTTAATAAAATTTAACGATCCTTAAAATATTTCTAAGTTGATCTTAGTCTTAAATAGGACTAACGTATCCTTAGTTAAAAATAAATTGAGCTCATATGCTCATATATTTAAGTTGATCATAATCTCAAACTAGATTAACGGTCCTTAAATAAAACCAAACCTCTTTGAACTAAAAGAATATATAACCTAAGTTCAAAACCCAAATCTAAAATATATGGATTTGGACTAATCCGCGCCCTACGGACGACGACATAAACTAGTCTCCGTATACAATTCACGGACAACCAAAATAAATAAAAATATACACGACACGAAGTGAACAGCTGAAGCAAGAGAAAGTGGTTATCGCAACATGATAACGTAATTAACTGTATGTGCCTGCGCCTGCAGGGAAAAGCGTCCCCACAATCAAAAACCCCTCACAAATAAGGGGGGATCTGATGAAGTCTGCTACAACGGTCGCATCTGTCCAAACCTCCGATATATGGTGACATAAATCAACTTGGTATTTTCGGAGAGGTGGATGGAGAAGTCCAAATAGTATCTGCCCCTAAATTCAGGCCAGACGTCCCAATGTCTCGATCCCTGTCTTTCGGCGGAGAACATTCACTACACCTTGACTATGTCAACAAATATAGCACGAATACTAAATATTACTAACCTGAAATGACGGAGGGCTACGGCTGGTTTTTGGCGAAAAAAACTTTAACGTAATGAACTTAATACCATCGAAGGAACCGAGTAGTTTTGAAAAGAAATGAGTGGTTTAGGCAATGTTTTAAAACAAGTGGTTTTGAAGAAAACCGAGTGGTTTATAGTAACATAAACTTTTTCTTAAGAGTGAAATCCCCGTGAAGGGATCAAGGTTCTTCTCTCATTGAATGAGGTGCAGGATATTCCTAACCGAATACCTCTATGCAAAGCAAAAGAATACGGCTACAGTTTTTGAAAAATTTGGTTCCTACAACATCATTTTAGGTTTATTTTCTTGCATTAATCAAAATTAATGCGGTCCCATCATTTAAGTTCTTATCACATCAGAAACAACGAAAATACAATACAAATATATGCCATCTGCATTCCCCACGGGGCCTCGGGTCTTCACCGTAAGGTTACTTAACTTACAGTAGGGTGGAGGCAGAGCTAGTAAGGATGCAAAACATATAAAAGCGTTTATTTATATATATAGTCATCTCAGGCATGATAGTAATCATCACAGGCATACAGTAAAAAAAATGGAATAGCGAATTAGGAGCCCCACGTTTTATTTGAGCCGCAAATGAAACGTGATGTTCCCTGGTCGTGTGGATAGCCCGAACATCAACGAACCAAGACTCTTATGAGCATAGCAAGCTACTCGACAATCCTAGAAACAGGGCAAACCGGCCTCAATGTCATGAGTGGGCCACCCGACGCTTCTAGAATCCGATAACTTGAGCACCCCTCCGCGGGTCTATCCTAAACCCCAACAAGTGCGGCGAGCAACCCGCCAATTCTAGAGCAAAGCGGTATGAACACATCACCATGAGACGACCATCTACCGCACTCCAGAACCCGGCTACTCAAGCACTTCTCCATGGGTTATCCTAGTACATGATATGAAAAATATACAATGACAACAACAATCTCAACCCGGTCGTGTACCAATAAAAAATATTCATACACAAGCAACGACAGCCACAAACCGGCCGCTCCTCTCGAATAAATGAATATACATACAAAACAGATGCGGGGTTATCCATCACGACAATCCGGCTAAACCATCACAAAGATATATATAGCAACACCATATGAAAATATGTGCAACCCCATCTAATCGACCTATAGCAATTAGACGATATTTACCAACATATATACAAATAAATAAGAAAACCATGACCATAGAATTCATCACCCGTGAAGTTAACACTCGAATTTTGCAAACGACGAAAATCAAGTGCCCTCCGTCATCCAAAAACTAATCACATTGCCAAAACTTGAATCCCGAAAGATCCCTAACTTTCCCGAAAGCCCGATGAGACAATCAAGCACATCTCGGAGATCTGTACGGGGGTCTAAGGGGGTACCCCATACCCAAGATTGCCCAAATGGGTGCTTTCAGGTCTGCCCAAGTCCTGGGACCACCAAGTGGTGGTCTAGTGGTCTCGGGGATTGGACCCCACCCTAGCCCCCCCAGGGACTACCCGGGTACCCTCGATCCCTTTCACGGCCTCTCGGTTTGAACCAAGAAGCTGCGGGCATCGAAAACATCGCAATATGTCATTGTTTTGGACAACCGCACGAAACAGTTTTGCGTCTTAAAAAAACAGCCCTTATTGGTTAAAAACGGTTTAGAAAATGGGTTTCTAAGACCCTACAGGTCACCCTCAATATTCTACAGAGTCCCCATTCCAAAACGAGAGCTACGGGTATCGAGTACAAGCTTTAAAAGTCGATTTTATAATACAAACAGCGGCTGATTTTTGCTGGACAGCCAAGGCAGTTTTCGGTCCCTTAAAAATAGTCGTATTCTTCGAAAAATGGTTTAGAAAAAAGGTTTCCAAAATCCTGCGAGTCACTCTCAATACCTTATGGAATCTCCATTCCAAAACGAGAGCCCTAGGCATTGAGTACAAGCTTTAAAAATCAATTTTGAAACCCGAATCGCCGGCTGATTTTTTGGACAGAAATTAGACAGTTTTCGTAATGGTTTTTGTGATGAAATTCTATGGTCATGAAGCTAGTTTAAAGGTATGGAATGACTCTGATACCATGTTGGTAGTTGGTAGTGCTCATGGCCAAGACGGAATAGATAATAAAAAATTTTACAAGCAAGCACTGGTCACTGCAACCCAAGTGATCAAACCATACACTAAACTAGCAAACACAAAAAGAGCTAAACTACTATGTTAAAGATAACAACCTTTGTAGTCGTATCCTTCGTCTTCTTTCAACTTCTTTAGCTCCTCGGAACCCCGGGATTGAGCTTGAAGGCCGGTCTTCCTTGGTCCTAGATGACCCACCCGAGAGTTGTAATCCAAGCTCTAACTTCACCAAGTGAAGTAACTAAAGATCCTAGCTTGTTAATCTAGGATGCTTAGAGATGTAGAGAGTGGCGCCGCACATGAAGCTTACGTGAGCACCAATGTGCAAAGCACAAAAGCGCCTATCATAAATAAGAATTAAATTCTTAAGTGGCACCCACGTGCACAACACATGAGCACCGGCGTCCAAGTTTATATCAGTACAATTAAATTCTACATAAGGATATTTCCCTAACAAAAATTTGGGATACTCTCTGTTAAACAGAGTCGTTGGATCAAAAATCCAATGGTGATAATAAATCATCAAACAATAGAATTAAAGTCTATTCTGAGAAATATTTTTTCTCAATCTTTACAAACAAAAAAGATTGTTCTCTATAAAACAGAGAGCCCTTGGATTAAAAATACAATGGTGATTAAAAATCACCGTTTAACAGAATAAATTAGGTATATGGGAAAATATTTCCCCAATCTTGCTAAAAACAAGAAAACATATTTTGTAAAACAGAAGCACTTGGATTAAAAATCCAACAGTGGATAAAATTCCCTAATCAATTTTAAGACCGATTAAATCAATTGGAATCTCTCAATGAGAGATTTTCTCAAAACTAATTAACAATTTGCCTCCGCTATATAGAGGACCCGAGACTTCAAATCTCATATATAGAGGAAACCCCCCATAAGTTTCTGAAAAAAATACAGAAAGCTTTAAAAAACAACAGAGAATTTAATTCTCAATAAAAAGAAGAAGACTTGCCTCCTCAAAACCCTAGGTAAAGAAAACACATAGATCAAAATATCTTTTTTTACCTATCTAAGGGTTTAACTCTTCTCAAAGAACTTAGATCTTTTTCTGGATCAGAGATCGACAAGACAAGTCTCTCACAAGTTAAGAATTTAATTCTCATCGGGAAGATCTCGTTCTTGAGAATTAAAGATTCAGAAAAGAACTAGGTTAAAAAGAAAGGAAAAAAGAAAAAGAACATATGTTCTGGGAATTTAATTCTTCAGAAATTAGGATTTAACCCTACATAAAGAACTTAGTTCTTATAAAAAGAAAAAGAGAACTTAGTTCTCCAATGAAGAAAAACGATCCAAGGTCTTCAAAATAGAGATCTTGATGATCATTAATGGCCAAAATGGCATTAACAGAGATTTAATCTCTAAAAAAGAAAAGATCTTAACGCCTCACGTGTTTCCCACGTAGGCGCCCTCCCAACAACACCTAGCGCCTCACGTGAAAAGCACGCGAGCGTCCAAAGCAGAAGGCCAGCGCCTCACGTGAAATACACGTGAGCGCTGAATAAAAGTGCTCAACACTTTATATACAGCCAAAAGGCTGAGTGCTTAGCACTGATTGGGCAGCGTCTCATGTGCTCCTGATGTGGGCGCCACACAAAAGTGCTTAGCACTTAACGACGGAGTGCTTAGCACTGATTGGGCAGCGCCCAGCGCCTCGCGTGCTCCTCACATGGGCGCCACACAAAAATGCTTAGCACTTCATATACAGCTATAATGGTTGAGTTCTTAGCACCGATTGGGCAGCGCCCAGCGCCGCACGTGCTCCTCACGTGGACGCCATATAAAAAAGTGCTTAGCACTATATATATATATATATATATATATATATATATATATATATATATATATATATATAACTGAGTGCTTAGCACTAATTGGGCAGCACCCATAACTGAAGGCTTCACATGATACCCATGGGAGCGCCAGAACGTCAAACAAGTGCTTAACACTTTTGCATAAAAAGAGGGGCTGAACAAACAACAGCCCAAATAAGTGCTTAGAACTTTTGAACAAAAAAAACTAAGCAAACTAAGCGCAAATTTGCTAAGTCTCTTGCAGTTGAGCCCAAATGCTCTGTTGTTGGACCTTAATAAAATTTAAGGATCCTTAAAATATTGCTAAGTTGATCTTAGTCTCAAATAAGACTAATGCATCCTTAGTTAAAAAAAAATTGGGCCCAAATGCTCATATGTTTAAGTTGATTTTAATCTCAAACTAGATTAACGGTCTTTAAACCAAACAAAATATTTTTGAACTAAAGGAAAAATATAACTTAAGTTCAAAATCACAAATCTAAAATATATGTATTTGGACTAATCTGCGCCATACGGACGACGACATAAACTAGTCTCCGTATACAATCCACGGGCAACCAAAATAAACAAAAATACACACTACACGAAATGAACTGCTGGAGCAGGAGAAAGTGGTTATCGCAACGCGATAACGTAATTAACTGCAGGGTCTTGCGCCTGCAGAGAAGAGCATCCCCACAATCATAAACCCCTCATAAATGAGGGGGAATCTGATAAAGTCTGCTACAACGGTCGCATCTGTCCAAACCACCGATATATGGTGCCATAAATCAACTTGGTATCTTCGGAGAGGTGGTTGGAGAAGTCCAAATAGCGTCTGCCTCCAAATTCAGGCGAGACGTCCCAACGTCTCAGTCTCTTTCTTTCAGTGGTGAACACGTGCCTAAGACGCCATTTGAAATATGGAATGGTAAGAGACCATATCTTAAACGATTTAAGATATGGGGTTGTTCGACTTACGTTAAAAAGTATAATCCGGACAAACTAAAGGTACGGTCAGTTCTATGTAAATTTGTGGGATATCCAAAGAATGGTTATGGATATCTGTTCGACCACACCGAGAAATAGAAGGCGTTTGTTGCTCAGCCCTCCATGTTTTTATAGAAGGAATTTCTTGCAAAAGAAATTAGTGGGAGCACGGTAGAACTGGAAGAAATTCCAGAACCACAAACTACAATTGAAGATTTGGTAAACCTCAAGATTCGATAGTCCCCGACAAAACTCAGCCACTCCGCAGATCTAGCAGAATTTATCATCTTCCTGAGAGATACTATGGTTCTCTCATAGATGTGAATCGAGAGGATTGCATCCTGGAAGAATATGGGCCTACTAGTTTCGAGCAGGCCATTAGCAGTAGGGACTCTGTGAAATGGTTGGATGTTATGCGATCTGAAATGGAGTCCATGTACACCAACAAAGTTTGGACTTTGGATTTTGCTCCTCCAGGGGTAAAACCCGTTGGATGAAAGTGGATCTTTAAAAAGATATTGGTCCAGATGGACATATGGAAACCTATAAAGTTAGAGTTGTTGCAAAAGGCTTTCGTCAAAGACCCGGTGTGAATTATGACGAAACCTTTTCTTCAGTGGCTATGCTGAAATCCATTTGGATCCTACTTGCCATTTCTTCCTTCCATGAGTATGATATCTGGCAGATAGACATTAAAATGGATTTTCTAAATGGAAGTTTAGAAGAGTTCGTTTATATGAATTAGCCGGAGGGATTCATAGACATTGGGAGCAGTGGGAAGGTGTGCAAATTGCTTAAATTCGTTTATTAATTAAAGCAGGTATCACGGAGTTGGAACATCTATTTTGATGAGACAGTCAAGAAATTTGACTTCATCAAGAAAGAAGATGAGCCATATATTTATAAGAAGATTGTAGGAGGAGCTGTCGTATTCCTCGTCTTATACGTCGATGACATTCTCCTGATAGGAAATGATATTCCTATCGTACAATCGGTCAAGTTGTTCTTGTCATAAAAATTCTGAAAGATCTGGGAGATGCCTCCTATATTCTGGGATCAAGATTTATAGAGATAGATCCAAGAGATTGTTGGGACTATCACAATCTGCCTACATAGACACCATACTAAAGAGCTTTAGTATGAAAGATTCAAGTACGGTAATATACCATCTTTACACCGAATCACCCTCTCCAAAGGGATATCTCTAAAGACTAATGAGGAGAGGGCTCGCATGAGATTTATACCTTATACTTCGGATGTAGGGTCTATAATTTATGTGATATTATGTACCAGACCAGATGCGGTTTACGCACTTAACGTAGTAAGTAGGTATCAGTCAAACCCGGGGGAGAAACATTGGACAGCTATAAAGAACATTCTAAAGTACCTGAGAAAGGCTAAGGAGATGTTCGTGGTGTACGGTAATAGAGACCTCCAGGTGGAGTCCTTTACCGATTCAAGATTCCAAAATGACAAGGATGACAACAAATCTATCTCGGGTTATGTGTTTACCCTCAACGGAGGAGGAATCCGTTTGAACTGCACCAAACAGGACATCGTCGCAGACTCGACGATGGATACTCAATATATTGTTACCAACAATATCGCAAAAGAAACTGTCTGGATGAGGAAGTTCATTACTGAACTTGAAGTGGTTCCGTCCATTATTGATCTAATACCTTTGTATTGCGATAACAATAAGGCTATGGCTTTAGAGAAGAAACCACAGTCCCATCAGCGATCCAAATACATCCTGAGGAAGTATCACCTGATCAGAGAGATCGTAGATCGCCGGGAGATCGAGGTCCGGAGATACGAAAGAAAACATGGCGGACCCATTCACCAAGGCCCTCCCTCAAATGTAATTCGAGCGAATTTTCGAGAAATTAAGTATGCGATATGCCAATAACTATCCATAGTGCAGACGTTGGATATTCGATACGCCAATAACTAGACTTAGTGCAAGTAGGAGATTGTTGGATATGTATGCCCTAGAGGCCATTATTGTGTATATATAGTGAATGCTTGGACATATGTATGTACATGACAGTTTTTCTCAATATGATAGTATGCTATTTGATTTTTCTTTATCTTAACATGTGTATATGTTTTACTTGTTATTACGTATCGCTAATATATGTTGATAAAGCCCGTAGGATTATTGCTTGACTGCCAGCGTTATGATGGAGATCATACTTGTGGGGGCAGGGTAGTCCATAAGCATATCCTTAAATATCCAAGTCGTAGGAGTATCGAGACTGGGTATCGATACTCCAGAGTATACTTGTGTGTACGTTTCTAGACCCCGACGAGGGGTGGTGGTTGGTTCCACAGCCATTGGTATGATTCACCTAAGATTGTATACATGTACTCACTAGATGTGAGTACACCGGGCGAACTCGCAAAGAACTTCTATATGGTATTATACCTATCGTCAGATAGAAGTTCTCAGGTGACATGTGTACAAGGTAGTCTTTAGACCTGATATCGCCATTTGTCTCGTGTGAGTTTCCACTGTACTTCGATTACTATCTTACCACGGCTCTAATGAATCGTGCAAACAGGTTTTAGTTGGGTACAATCCCGAGCCACATGGAGGCAGTGAGCGATCGTTAAGGATTCGTCTCTCTCGGTATAGGGAGTCGATGTCGTGCTGTGTTCGGTTAGCCAGCACCATAAGACCTTGGCCAAAGGCAGCTGGGATTTACTGATAGTTAGATCAATAGTTTCTCAGACTGGTCATGAGCCACATCGGCACGACTTGTCGGGTTATTAGGAGTTTAACGTTATCCACCCACAGACCCGGTATACGATACTTTTAGACGAAGATACCGGACTGTATGGAGATTGTCATAGATAGGCTCAGTAAGTCTGGAAAGTGTGCTTTCATCGGATATGGTGGAGATGGGTTCGGATATCGGCTGTAGGATTACACAAGTAAGAAGGTAATACAAAGTCGAAACGTCGTCTTTAATGAGCAACACTTGTATAAAGAAGAGAAGTAAGCCAAGGATGGTGCAGTATATTAGTTCATTGAGTTAGATGGAACTTAAGAGAGAGATCAGGTACCCATATGTGGATATTAGAATTTGGAGGAGACTGCAGTGCAGGATCAGGTTCAAGAACAGGTTGGTTACCAAGTTCAGCAACCAGATGTACCAGTTCTGAGGAAATCTACATGAGATAGGAAGTTACTTGATAGACTTGTTACCGACTCCATTTTGTATACAAATTCGAGAGAGCCCGAATCCTTTACAGAAGTAACAAGCGACGGTGCTAGCAAGCAGTGGGAGTAAGCTATGAACGAGAAGATGGATTCTTTGAAGAAGAATCGTACGTGGGATCTGGTGAAGCTACCCAAGGGTCAAAAAGCGTTGCTGAATAGGTGGATGCACATGATAAAAGATGAGGCTGATAGTATGAAGCGGTACAAGGCTCGCTTGATAGTCAAGAGATACGCACAACAGTATGGGATTGACTATCAAGAGATTTTTTTCTTAGTAGTGAAAATGACATCAATTCGGGTGATTCTTAGTATCGTGACGGTGAAGGGTTTTACTTAAAGCAGCTAGATGTGGAAACAGCGTTCCTTCATGGAGATTTGAAGAAGGAGATCTATATGATCAGCTACCGGGATACGAGGTGAAGGGGAAAGGAAGTATGGTGTGTAAACTGCGAAAGTGTTTGTATGGCCTCAAGTAAGCGCCTAGGCAGTGGTTTCTCAAGTTCGATTTGTTTATGTTAGAGACAGGATTTGTGCGCTGTGAATCAGATCACTGCGTATACATTCAGACTTTCAAAGATGGAGATTACATTATTTTTTCATTTTACGTGGATGACATGTTGGTAGCGGGTCCGAATTTCGAGAAAATTCAAAGTCTGAAGAAGATGATGCTTGAAAAATTCTCAATGAAGCATTTGAGAGCGGCCAAACAAATTATGGGCATGAAAATCGTGAGAGATAGGAAGCAGCGAAAGCAGTGGTTATCTTAAAAGGACTAAATCGAGAAGGTTTTGAAGCGGTTCAACATGAATAAGTCAAAGCCAGTGAGTACGCTTTTAGTGAAACACTTCAAACTCGGTAAGGAGTTATGCCCGAAAACTCAAGAGCAGAAAAATGAGATGGCAAGAGTACCCTATGCATCTATGGTGGGGATTTTGATGTATGCGATGGTAAGTACGAGACCTGATATTGCACATGCAGTGGAAGTTGTGAGCAGATATATGCAAAACCCAGGAAAGGAGTATTGGAATACGGTGAAGTGGATACTAAGATATCTTAGGGGAACGTCCAGTCATTGTTTATGCTTCGGGGGTGACTCTCTAAAGGTGAAAGATTACGTTGATGTGGACTACTCGGGTGATCAAGATAGTGGGAAGAGCACAATGGGTACGTATTCACGGTTAGGGAAACAGCAGTGAGTTGGGTCTCTCGATTGCAAAAAGTTGTGGCATTGTCAACTACGAAAGCTGAGTACGTGGCCATCACTGAATCTAGTAAGGAGACGATATGGTTGTAAGGGTTGCTTGAAGAATTGGGGAAGAAACAAGATTTCAATACCTTATGGAGCGATAACCAAAATGCGATACTTTTAGTGAAAAATTTAGCATATTACTCTAAGAAGAAGCACATCAAGGTGCAGTATCACTTCATACGCATAGCGATAGAAGATGGCAAGTTGACACTGCAGAAGATCGCGAGAAAAAAAAATCCTGCGGATATATTCACCAAAATCGTAGAAAGAGATAAGCTGAATCTCTGTTGTAGATTGATGAATCTCTCCATGAAAATTTGATAAAGAGAGAGAAAATAGAGGAATCGTGTGAAGTCTACTTGTTTTGGGAGTCAAGGTTGAAGAATGTCCAAGTGGGAGAATGGTAATATTATGGAGTTTCTTCCTTGCGTCGGCTCAATAGGAATGTTGAGTCGGCTCATAGCAACAACAAAAAATTGGATTCTCCTGGCACATATTGAAACGACTCAAAGGATGTTGAGCAGGCTCATAGTTACAGCGGGGGAATTGTTTTTCTAAGCGCATGTTGAGCCGGCTCAAGCGATGTTAAGCTGGCTCATCGGCACAGACCCAGGTTGTGCGAACCAGATTTATTCTTTCCAAACACCGTTTAAATCCTATTTTGTGCAGAAATAGGGTTTGCCTATATATAGATCTCTCTCATATGATTAAATCAAATGGCCCTTTATTGACCATTGTATAGAGAGAGGGTGGTGGCTAAGATCTAAAGAGATTTGAGAGAAATCTCCTAGGGTTGCTTGGTGTAAACTTGATTCAAGATCTAGTAAAACTTTACAGATTCCGCTCTACCGGGAACTAGCCATACGGCTGGTAAACCTTGTTAACAAATCCCTTTGTCTCTTTTAGTTTGTGATTCTATTTTCTTATTCTCGTACTTTATTATTTTAGAGTGTTTTTCGTCACCCTATTAAAATAGGAATGCACGCGCTTCTCAGGCGTGTACAGATTCCCCCTGCCTGAGGTAGGCTGGGATTTATTGATTGTGGGGATTAGAATCTCCGGCAGCCGCGGACTAAGCTGCCGTTAATTATCCCTCGCCTTTGGAGCGAGGGAACTTCCAATTGAGGGATCAAACTGATCATGCGAACTCAATATGTAGTATGCATGTGTTCTGTTTTGAAGGTGTTTTGGACATATCGAGGGTCTTGAATAGTTTACAGGGGTTCCGCTACCCGGATAGCAGGCTGGGGGTCAAGATGGCCAGCAGCCCTCTTATGGGGGTGCGGAACAGCGTCCCATTATAAAAAAAATTTCCAACAGGAAAGTGTTTTGAGTGTGGAACGTATGGAAAAAAGAAGGATGAAGAGCGTCCCAAGGACGCATGAGACCGCACGTGGCCGCTGGTGCCAGCGGGTCACGTGCGTGGCAGCTGAGCGCCAGCGGTCAAGTGCCCGGCATGTGGTTGCTGGCGCCCAACGGCCATATGCCAGGCACGTGACCTCTGGGGCTCTAGTGGGTCATGTGAACGGCATGCGGCCGCTGGACGCAGCGGACCACGTGGGCAGCGTGTGCCCGCTAGAAACACCAGCAGAAAAAGGAGTTTATCCCTTAGACTGGGAGTTGAACTCCTGAGAGATTTTAGATTTAAACTTCTAAGAAAAAAGAGTTATTTTATTTTTATTTTTTTCAGAATTCGGAGAAGTTAAACTCCTAAAGAAAATATTTTTATTTGGAATTAAACTCCCAAAACATTTTCGGAGATGATGAAAGGAGATCCCGATCCTCTTTTGAGCCTTGGATCCTCCCAAGTGGGATTTTTGGAGACGAGTCATCTCCTTCCTCCTCTCTTTTTGTTGGATCTTGACGAAAAAGGACGGTGAGAATTAAAAATCTCTCATTTTAGAGATTTGATAGAAGATTTGAATTCCCCTTCAAGGGTTTTATAGTGAAAAACTGTCTCTTGTTGGGGAAAGGAAAGTTAAACTCTTGATTTAATTCAAAAAAAAAAGGATTAAGATCTTGAGAAAGTAGAAGGAGGCACAGAACACTAATATTTTTTAGGGAACAAAAGTTGTTATCGATTTTCTAATCATGTTAGCCTTTTATAGACTATACATTTTACATATAGCCTGTTGGACTTTTCCAAATGGCACTTGTGCCTCCCCATGCCTCATGTGCTTATTTCTTTTTGCACATAACCCATGGGGTTCACAAAATTTTGGCTTTTTGCTCATTTTTCATACATTTATTTCTAAAAATTACATTTAAACTAATTTATTGTCTTCTTTTTGGTATGAGTCGGCCCTTTCCATGCTCGGTCTTGACTTGGGCTTAGACCCGCTTGCTTGGGGTTGACTTTGACTTTGACTTGATCAACTAGGGTATAATTTTTGACCCCAACAATTATCGTTTTGTCTTTCGTTGTTAATTATATGGTGTGATTGTATGATTTGTTGCGTCGTAAGTATTGTTCCGTGGATCCACCTTCTCCCAACATACTTATGTAACCTTTCTTCGATGGGATAATTCATTACACATAAATGTTGAAATATTAAAGATAATCTAAAATAAATGCTTACACATTTGCTCGTACTCATTATGCTCAAAAGATGTTGGATAGAGGCTCAGTCACAATATCTTGATACATGAAATGAAATGGAATATTCTCGGGAATTCACAAATTCTAAGGAATGTGATTCCAAGATATGATTCTTGATAATGTTGCATTGATACACGGTATGTTTTGTGCATTTTGATCATCCCCTTTTATGTATGAGCACAACAACAATAAGGACAATGGTCGTTGTGATTGTAGATGATCGGAAAAAAAAAAGGATGGCAGGCGGCAATGGATGGCGACAACGTCGGACGATAACCAACGATAAGGAGGAAGCGGTGGTCGACGCCTGGCGGGCGGCGGTTGATATGAAGGGAGACAGCCTGTGGTGACAGCGATGGAAGACAACAACGGGCAGGGGACTCGCTACGCTTCAGAAAGGCCTGAACGGTTAATTAATCGAGTTAGCTTGGGAATCAAACAGAGTTAGGATTCAGGACGTTCCAACAATCTATATGTTTTAGATATGTTATGCATCAAATTTCATGAGATTTGGAAACCTCTAACTCATTTATCAAGCAATCGCATTTTTTATGCGCTGAAAAACCATTGAATTTGTAATCCCCCTTGATGGATGCACCAGAGGCATCTAAATCTTGTGAAATTGATGCATAGCTTTTCTAAAACATGCAGATCATAATGACCAGTACAGATCGTTGAAAATATACGATGGACCATGGATTTAAAAAGTTGTTCCTAAAATAAGAAATGAGCTCCAGCCTCGTTAGGAGCGTGTGCTTATTTGTGATTTATGTTTATGGTATCTTTCTTTGTAGCCCAACCACCAAATTTGCTCTTTTATTCTTAATTTTATATCTTTGATAATTTCTATGCTTCTTACTAGAAGCTTTCTTACCTTTAGTTTGCGCTTTAGTTTGCGCTTGGTACATAGAATGCAAGATTATCGAGAATTCTCGTATTTCCGAGAGTAGGATGGCCTGACATCTAATTCTAAGGAATCTTGCATTAACGCGCTTAGTATACTTTAATCATTCTCGATAATATATGTATGTACAACCGTCGACCGACAAAGAGACCGGAGGAGGTCCGGTGGATGACGACAGGACCGACTATGAACGGCCGATCAACGGCAGGCTAGCGAGTGGCCAGCATCGCCGACGGACTTCCAACGACTAACTACTACTGGCCGGGGACAAACGTTCGATCGGCGATGACCAGCGGAAGACCGACGATGGACAGCGGGGCCAGCCGGCCTGCGGATGGCGAGGGAGGCCGGCGACGAATGGTCATCGCTCATTCATGTTATGCGGAAATATTTCGTGATAATTTAGGATAGACACATGTTTTGGGTGAATAAAATTACCATGAAATGAGGTCATTTGATTACCATAGTAATCCTATATTTCCGAAAATATCTTTTATATCTAAATAAGCATGGTAATATTTCATTGTAGTCTGAGATTACCGTTTAGATTACCTGCCACAAAGAGCAACCTCAGAATAAATGATGAATATAGGGAAATGCATCCAAACAATCAACTGCTAAAAAAAATGCAGAATAGTTGGGAAAAATTGGTTAATGCATATTTTAAACCATATATCCCATGTTACAAACATGCTTCAAACTTTGAGTAAGGTGTCTCCTACAAAACTAATTTATAAACCTACCAGCCAAAAGTTAACGGCCTCAAGCGTAAGGTGGCACTTGATTAGCTAAGCATCTCCCTCTCAAGCTAAAATAACAAGAGAGAATAAAATAAAGTAACTTCTCTAGATTTGCACCACAAAATCAAAATGAGAGAAAAATGATGTAAGAGTTACAGCAATGCCTTTATTTTACTTATGTGCAATCTCTTTATGTTTTATATGTGCCGAAGTGTAGGATCTATACGAGGAATTTCATTAATAATTGCATGCGAGTTGGTCAATGAATAATTATTTATTTTGCTTTAGGATCATCCTCAAATTTACATAAATGAATCATAGGACTTGGCCATTAAAAGCTAACATAAAAATAATGCATATTTACCTTTCCAACATTGAGGGTATTTAACCACTTATGGCTTTATGTGGCACGTGTCCTTTCATGAATCTTATCCATTCATGGTTTCTCAAGGAGAATTTTGAAAGAAAAAAAAACTAATAATAAAAATCCTTTGCCTCATTCTAATTATATTCTAACATGTGGGGAAAAATCCTTAATTTATTTGAACATTGCCTGTTCCAATTTAATTTTTCAATATCCATTTGTAAATCCAAGCGTTGTATTTTTTATTTAATTGTTTTTTACAATTTAGGTATACTATTATTCATGATTTTTAACTCTGATAAGTTTTAAATTAGTTAAGAAATTATCAAGTTCATAAGCTGATGCAGATCTTTATTAGATATTTCAAGAAGACTTGCTTCATAACCAATCTATATCTTAAATAAAACTACCGTCTAAAAGTATAGAAAGATGAAAACGATTCAAGCCATCATGTTAATGGATATACGAAACGAAAACTGATGAAGGACAGTTCAAAAAATCATAAAAATCTTATATGGTGACGAGTATGTTTGGAAGTAGTATTATCCCAAGAAGTCAAGCTTCCATTTAAAAATGTTTGAAAATCCCAACCACCTCTTTTGCTCGCTGTCCAAATAATGTTGTGCCTAGTATCTATTATCCTATGATGACTTCTAACTAAAGAGTTGAAAATTGTAGCTGAAGTGCGATAATGTTGTTTATGGGTCTCTTTTGAGGCCCAGTCATTACTCTACAGATAATGCATTGGCCCTACATGATAATTGCTCATTTGACTCAGGGTAAATTGTTGAAAAGCTGCCGGCCAAAAAAAATACAGTGAAAAAGTCCCTTATATTTTCTAAATACGAAGAAAGGGCCTACTGTTCATAATCTTGGTCTAAACACCCCATGACCCAAGACCTAATATTATAGTTTGGTGGATGGACGAAAATACCCTCAATTCAAAATTCTCTCTTTCTCACTCTCTGTCGCTCGAGCTCCCAAGAACCTACGCCTCTCTTCGTCGTCATCGTCGTCCCCTCCTTCGTCGTCGTTGTCATCCTCGTCGCAACCTCATCTTTCCAAGTCTACACCAAAACTCCCCGTCGCAAATCGCCTCTCGCCGTCGAAAACCCTAACCCCAGGTCGACACCAAAACTCCGGACTTTCGCCGCCTTCTCGTCGGCCTCTTAGACCCTTCCTCTGTCACGAGAACAACTTCATCACCATCACGCGCTGCAGAATAGCTCCTAAATCAAAGAATAAGGTCTTGAAAATGATGAAAAAAACGCCGGCTAAATCAGTGACTCTAGAATTGGAATTAACAACGTCAGATAAATCGACAGCGAACGAGAAATCGACAGCAGCCGAGGAATCAACAACGGTCAAGATACAAATTAAGTAAAATTGATACCCTTTGTGTTAATCTTATATAGCAATTCGAAGTTGTTTCTTTTATCAAAAATTGTGAACATCTATAACGTTTCCTGCAATATCTATAATGTTGCATGTAACATCTATCAAAATTGTCTGTAATATGTACCAAAGTTTCCTACATGTTACAGGCAACTGCTTACATGTTGCAGACAATTTCATAGATGTTACAGGTAAGTGCTTATTTTCATTTGTTGTTGACAACATAATACAGGAAAATTATTTGCCTGCAACATCTAAGTAGTTGCATGTAACTTCTATAAAAGTTATCTGTATCATCTATAATGTTGTTTGTAATCTCTACCAAAGTTGCATGTAACATGTACCAAAATTGCCTATATATTACAGACAACTACTTACAAGTTACAGGTAACTTCATAGATGTTACGGGCAAGTGCTTATTTTCATTTGTTATTGGTAACATAATACAGGAAAATTATTTGCCTGTAATATCTAAACAGTTGCATGTAACTTCTATAAAAGTCGCCTGTAATATCTATAATGTTGCATGTAATTTATACCAAAATTGCATTTAACATGTACTAAAGCTGCCTACATGTTATAGATAACTGCTTACAAGTTACAAGCAACTTCATAGATATTACATGTAAGCGCTTATTTTTATTTGTTATTGGCAACATAATACAGACAAATTATTTACCTGTAATATCTAAGCAGTTGCCTGTAATTTCTAAGCAGTTGCTTATAACTTGTGAGAACATGTCTGTAACTTGTAAACAGTTGCATGTAAGTTCTAAGCAGTTGTCTCTAATTTTCAGTTTAAAATATTGATAGCTATGATTTAATATTAAAATTTTGTTTTCCGTAGAAGAAAGTATAGAGATACGCCCGCCATTCAGACGTATGTCGATATCGCCCGCCACAACAGCTTCATTAAGAGGTTGAAGGCACACATTCACCATAAGCACATACAAAGGCTAAATAAAATTATGTTCCGCCATTATATGAAGCTGCCAATTTTGGGTCAAGATAGGCCTACCTTATGCAGGTTTATCTTTTGCTATGATCGAGGCACCGGAGAGTTCTCTTTTGAAAGCGTCTCGCATAAATTTACTGTAAATTGGGTTAGTAAGCACACCGGCTTGCCGAAAGGCGGTAAAGATATCAAGACTAACTGTGATATCACCCAGCTTCGAAAGAAGTATAACGTATAGAAGAGTGAAAGGACGTGCATCACAATATTGAAGGCTACTTTTGAGCGGACTGTGAAAGATAGAACTCCAGAAGTGATGGACGATTTCGTGTCTTTGCTGATTCTTTATCAGCTTTTATTATTTTGGATACCCGTCACGTCCCCAACCGTCCTTAGAGATACATTTCCATACGTTGAGCTATCGGTAGTGACAAGTATGAACTGGGCAAAAGCGGTGTATGAGATGATAATGGATGGTGTCATGACTAAGTTTAGCTCGAAGGCTGGCTCTGTACAGTTGCCCGGGTGTCAGATCCTTCTCACCGTAAGTACATACAAACTATTATAGAGAGTATACTATATTTATACACAAAGTATAAACTACTTAAATTAATATTGTTGGTAGATGTGTTTTGATCATTTAATATTAATAATGTGAGTGAGATGTATATTTGTTTGCAGCTATGGTTTTATACCATCACGGGTTTGAGACAACCGACACACATAGATGCCAACAAGTCGGCCCTATGTGGGTGGCAATTCAATACACCTTTGAAGATGTCGGGATTGGAGAAGGCAATGAAGAGAAAGAGGTCCGCTTTTGTTGGCTATAGTGCCCTCAAGTCAATTATTGGATCGCAGGCACGTGATTGCAATGATTGAGGGGGGACTTATACTGGTAGAACAGTCTTACTCGAGATGATAGTATGCTATCTGGTTTGTCTTTATCATCGTGTACATGCTTCATGTGACATTACAGATCACTATTACATGTTGATATAGCCCATAGGATTCATGCTTGACTACCAGCAGTATGATGGCGATCATATACGCGAGAGTTGGGTGGTCTATAAGCACATCCTTAAAATGTCCCTAGTCGTGGGAGTTTCGAGACTGGGCATCGATACTCCAAGAGTAGACTAGTGTATACTGATCGAGATCCCGACAAGGGGCGGTGGCCGGTCTCACAAGCCATTGGTGTTAGTTGGTTCACCTAAGATGTATACAGGTGCTCATTGGGTTATGAGTACACCGGACGAACTCGCCGGGAATATGCTAGTTGGTATTATACCTATTGTCAGATAGCAGTTTCCTGATGACATGTGTACAGATTAGTCTATCGACCTGAGATCGTCATTTGTCTCGTGTGAGTTCCCACTGTGCTTTGATTACTACCCTACCTCGTCTCAAAGAAGTCGTGCAAACAGGTTTTAGTTGGGTACAGTCCAGAGCCACATGGAGGCAGTGAGCGGATTGTCGGGGGATTTGTCTCTCTTGGTATTGGGGTTTGATGTCGCGGAGTGCATGGTTGGCCATCACCAGAAATCCTTAGCCAAGGTAGTCGAGAATTACTGATTCGGATCAGTAGTTTCTCAGGTGGTGATGGGCTTCATACCGACACTGAATGTAAAGTTATTAGTGGTATGACTTTATCCACGCCCTAGACTCGATATGTCATAGACGAACGGACCGAACTGTACGGATATTGTTACTGTCAGGATCAGTAGGGGTTTCAGGATGAGTTTGCTCGTCGGCCTCCCTTTCGCTCAATACCTGGGTAGCCGTTACATACAGCTAGTGTCACTGACGTGCTTGTGGTTAAACCCACTGCCAGCGTATTGCCGAGTCTTTAGAGTCTCACACAGAGGGTTTCCCTGCTTCGGGCGAAACGTTGTAAAGGCCGTATGGTTTTATGGCAGGGTTCAATCATATACGTGCACTTGTGCACGGATCATGATCGGACGGATAATACTAGCGAGTTTTGGTTTAAGCCGGATCCTACTATTATATTGTTGGATTATTTTCGTCTCGTTTTATTTGTATTCTTTCGGAATACGGATGCGGGTATGTATATACAGATGAAGGGTATTCTTGAAATTCCGTTACAAGATTACTTTAGATAATGCCATTTTTTTGTGATAAACATTTAGTTTAAATGTTTATTGTGTGGAAAGTGTGAGTCATGGTTCATGCATGTGCACTTGGTGACTCATGGTGATGAGTCATGAGTGATTCATGGTGACATGCTTTGTTTTTGTTTGGTGTAAGATATTTGTGTGAGATATTTTTGGTTGTGAGTAAGCAGTTCATTACTTGTGAGGCTTTTCTTTAGTTGCTAATTGCTCATAACAAAATAGCTCACCACAAAACTAAGCCATTTCTTCACTTGTTCTTTTCTTTGAGCTCACACTCTCTCCATGGCATCTTCTTCAACCTCCACCCTACATGTCTCATGTGTTGAGAAACCTAAGGTGTATTAAGACAAAGTAATCACAAACACTCTCTACTTCATCTTGGCTATCTAGGTTAGCAAACTAGATACCCGAGTTGCGTCGGTTTTGAGGTCGGAGCCCATATTACAAACTCTCGACGTGGATCGTCTTCGATGGGGGGAGACCGGAGATCAAATATGATCGAGGAAGCCATGAGGAGGTTGGGACAGAGGTTGAAGACCAAAGGACATGGATCATTCGGTATAATCTCTCTAAACTCTTTTTCATATAGCTAGTTTAGGGTTAATGGTACGATTCGTAGATTAGGGTTCCGTTAGCGCCGGTTTCTAAAAGTTTTTGTTCCGCATTTGGCCACGGATTGATGGCCGGGACGCTGGCGTAACCCAACAGCTTTTATGCCGAATGGGGACGTGGATGCATCGAAACATTCCGCTGATGCTCCGCTTCTATATTACAAGAGAAGAGCAGTGGAGACAGTGACGTAACAACTGTATTGGCAAGTTGTATATTCTTTATTTATATTAAAAAGGTATTTTGTGTATATATAGGTATTTTCTTTTAACTTCTAAGTAGTTGCATGTAATCTCTACGGAGTTGCATGCAACTTCTATAGCAGTTCCCTGTAACTTCTAATAAGTTGTATGTAAACTCTAATAAGTTTCCCGTAACATCTAATAAGTTACATATAATCTCTAATAACTTGGTTATAACATATTGTGGTCTTCATTGGTGCAAATTTTGAAGAAACGATATGTTGAGAAGCCGGATGAGAAGGACAATATGAAGGGTGTGTCTTTTGAAGCACAAGCGACGCATTAGAAGAATGTTTATGCGGAAAAGGATTTGCTTCATAAAACATTCCTTCTCAAGTAGCAAGTGGCATTAAAGGCGGCGGAAGCCGAGATTCAACGTCTACGTAGCATACTCTATGCGTTGGGATGCCAAGATTACCAATTCTGTGCCAATGAAGGGCAAAGAAGTAGACAAGGTAGAAGAAGAGGAGGAGAGAGCTGAAATGGATGAGGTAGAGGAGAAGAGTGAGGATGAGGACGAAGTTGGTAGATCTAATGGCGGTTTCAATGACAGTTTTGCAATTACTGTATCCCTGTCGGTTGCTCGAATTGAGGAGGAAGTAGTTACAGCTGCCTCTAATGAGGGAAAATTTTGTGTTGCGGTTGAAGAGCCCATTATTGAGAGTGCTGATGACGTGTTGAAGTCTTCCGAGGTCACTCCTCTACCGGCACCCAAGAGGAAAGTAGTTGTCTATAAGTCCACCACCAAAAGTCTCAAGAAAAGAGTGAAGAATAGACAGGGCCGAAAGCTGTCCGGGTATCTAAACGTGGATGAGTACGTGACTACGAAAATTTCGAAAGTATGGGTTGCGGCGAGAAAAGGAATATGGGGAATGCGGAGGCTCAAACCGTGATTGAAATTTCCAGCACCGACGACACCATCGGCCAGGCACATGCCATCACCGTGCCCGGGGAATTGACCAAGATGCATAAGTCATTCGGTTATTATGGGGAGATACGCCCAAAAAAGGCAGAAGATCCTAAGTCGTCAGGTGAGAAACAGTTGTGAAATTATCATAACTGCGTTGTTTGTTACTTGTAAACTATAATTCTTTGTGTATCAGCACTATCCATGTAAAATATAATTCTTATGAGTGGAAATTGTCTTGATGTTGTATGTAATACCCTTTAGTGTCTTAACCGAAACTCTTTTCGTTGTGTGCAGGTATGCAGACGGAGGTTTACAGTGATGGGACATTTGTTGCTTATCCCATAATAGAACACATCGAAGAGCTCGAGAAGATTCATATGGATGCCATCGACGCTATTTTGAAGGAGCATATTTTATCGAAGGCAAATACCTTTTGACCGTACTAACCATATTTCTATTTCCCATTTCGAGCTCTTCAATATCTTAATCGGGAAGCAGGTGGGAAATACGGCACGTATTTAGAAATTACATGCAACTTATTGGCAACTTATTAGAACTAACATGCAACTGTTATAGAAGTTACAGGCAGTTGCTTAGAAATTACATGCAACTTATTAAAGGTTACATGCATGTTACAAGCAACTTAGTAGATATTACAAGCAACTTAGTAGATGTTATAATCAAGTTAATAGATGTTACAGACAACTTAATAGAAATTACATGCAATTTATTAGAACTTACATACAACTTACAAATATGTGAACTCTTTATAGGTGATAGACTCTTTTGTCGAGTTGGCAAATAACTTGATAAAGTTTTTGGCCCCTACCGCAGCAGTACCTCCATTTAGCTTTATGAAGCCGTGGATAATGGTAATGCCTACTCATCTTATCCGAATCTCCTGATTACATCCATCAATTTATTAACAAATTAAATACTTGTGGCGGGGCATGATTGTTGATATGTTTGACTCCGGAAAGGTGCTCATGAATAGTAGTGGATGGAACATATATGTTGACGATGTATGGCATTCCCACGGTACTCGCATTATGACCCTGATATGTCATAACTCTCATTGCACATTGCTCATTATATACTTTGCCGAAAAAGAATTGCAGCATTATTCTTCACTTACGCACGACCCTCATTGGAAGGAAGGAGTTAGGCTACACTTGCAGTACCTTTATAATTTTGGGGCGAAGAAATTCAACGAGCATGGGGGTTACAATGTATTTCAATTTGCTAGTGTCCCTTGCCCGATAAAAAACAATTTGTAAGCATTATTTCCTTTACAAGGGTTTTTAAATATTTCTGATTGTTAAGCGTTATAACAGTATGCGTTTATTAACGTTGTTGGTGAACAGTGATGATTGCGGCATTTTCGTCTACCTATTCATGAAAGCATTGATCGAGGGTTGACGTATTCCGGATGCCCTGAAGAGAAAAGGGTCGGTACAGTGGCAGCCGATACTTACGGCCCAAATTCTATTGGCCAACAAGCAAGAAACAACTTGATATAGTTTCAGTTTTTGTTTGGCCGAAACTTGAACTCTTTGTTACACGTACATGATTTCATCTATTTGTATTTTGCCGATATTCGCCGATATTATTACTTGTTTTAAGTGATAATGACAAATTGCTTATATATTACTGTTTTGTCTAATGAATATAAAAAATCGTTAACGTATTTACTTTAATATCACCGATGTTGGCTGATATTGTGATATGAATGATATTTTTGTTGATATTATCTGTTTTATATATCCGATGTTGGCCGATACTGTGATATGAATGATATTTTTGTTGATATTATCAATTTTATATAGCTGATATTACAGGCAATTTATTAGAAGTTATAAGAAACTTATCAGGATTTACAGACAAGTTCTTACAAGTTACAGGCAATTAATTAGAAATTATAGACAAGTACTTGGAAATTATAGGCAAGTCGTTAGAAATTACATGCAACTGCTTACAAGTTACGGACAAATGGGTAGAAATTACAGGCAACTGCTTAGAACTTACAGGCAACTGCTTACAAGTTATAGGCAAATGGTTAAAAGTTACATGAAGTGCTTAGAAGTTATAAATAACTGCTTAGTGGTTACAGGAAATTGCTTACAAGTTACATGCAACTAATTAGAAGAAATTACAGGCAAATGATTAGAAGTTAAAGGCAAGTGCTTAGAAATTACAGGAAACTTATTAAAAGTTATATGCAACTGCCTAGAAATTACAGGCAAATGATTAGAAATTACAGGCAAATACTTAAAAGTTATAGACGAATACTTAAAAGTCACATGCAACTTATTAGAAATTATAGAAAACTGCTTACAAGTTATATGTAAGTGCTTACAAGTTATATGAAACTGCCTAGAAGTTACAGGCAAATGCTTAGAAATTACATGCAAGTGCTTAAAAATTATAGGAAACTGCCTACAAGTTAAAGGCAACTGCTTACAAGTTAAAGGCAATTTATCAGAAGTTACAGACAATTGTAAATAAAGAGATTCATAAAACAGTTTCTAAATTTCATTCAAATGCATACTTAACCAATAGAAAATTTTACAACAAAATTATAATGAACATCGTAATGTTTTAGTACAAAGGATCCACGAAACTTAACGGTGGATACATAAAACAAAATACCAAACAACGGACATATAGCTATTTTACACTTAATCGATAGGACCAGTGCATATCACTCTATTATGACCCTCATTGCCACACCTAACGCAATTCATCTTGCTCTTTTGAACATCCCTATTATTTATACACCTTGTAGGGGGTCTTTCCGGTCGTTATCTCATCAAAGAAGACTGGATCTCAATCCATAACCATTGGCTTGCCAAATTAGGTAAAATGTATTCCCATAAGTAGCCGTGAAATATTCAATCATCAAGAAAGGGTCACAGTAGTTATAAATTGATTACCTCAAGAAATTGATAACGGCGCAAGCATGCCTACAAATAATCTTAGTAACATTTCATTCTCGGCATGTACATGATCGAGCCGACATATTGATCCATACAGTTTTAATGTCAAACACCCCATAATGCTCTGTATTAACTTGATGAACAGAAAAAACCCTAGCAGCTGTTTCCCCAATCAGAGCAAAGATCTGTTCAAATTTTGAAATTTGAAATGAAGCAGCGCTTCATAGCAGCGCCAGCGCTGAGAGTCAAAGACTCTGATGCAGCGCTCACGTGCAAAGCACGAGAGCGCTAGCGCTATCAGCGCCATCACTAAGAGTCAAAGACTCTGAGGCAGCGCACCACGTGCAAAGCACGTGAGCGCTAGCGCTAAGAGTGCTGCACTCTAAGCAACTCACCACGTGCAAAGCACGTGAGCGCTAGCGATTGAACAAAATGTTCTCGGCCCTTGGATCAAAGATCCAACGAACATGATTAAAAAATCATCAATTGACCAGAATAAAATTCTGTTAAGGAAACATTCCTCAAAATCTTTCCAAACAGGAAAGATTATGCTCTGAAAATCAGAGCACCGTTGGATCAATGATCCAATGGTTCCAACGGTGATTGAAAATCACCAAAATACAGAATAAATTCTGTATGGGAAAAGATTTTCCAATCTTGTTAAAAACAAGAAGATTGCCTTCTGTGAAACAGAAGCCCTACGATCAAAGATCCAACGGTGGGAAACATCCCCAAATCAATTAGAGAAAAGATCTCTTCAACCGATTCAACAAATCAGACTCTATTATATAAAGCACCAAAGACTTCAAGTCTCACAGGGAAGACCCCCCCAATAAACTTTGAGAAATTTCAGAAAGAAGCGCAAGCTCTCAGCAGAAGAAGAATTTCTTCAAGCTAAAATAAAGAGATCAAAGTATCTCATCAGAAAAAGAACTTAGTCATTTTGCCAGATCATAGATCTTTAAGACAAATTGTCTTTCACAAAAGAGATCATAACATCTCATTATAGAAATGGAGGAGAATAATTCAATTCTCTTAGGATCACAGATCCATAAAGGCAAAGCCTTTCACCAAAAACATAAGAGATTGAAATATCTCCTATAAAATAAGAACTTTGTTCTTAGATCCATGAGACAAAGTCTCTTATAAGAGAGAATTTAATTCTCAGAGAATAGAGCTGTCTAAAAAGAGCCCTGGCGTTCCAATTAAAAGAAGCGCTTTAGCGCTTCAAAATCTAGTGCATAGCGCTGCAGAGCCTTAGCGCTCCAAATTTAAAGAAGCACCTCAGCGCTCCAAGTCTGACGCACAGCGCCAAACGCGCCACTTGCTCCTCACGTGTGCGCTACTTCACAAGAAGCGCCCTGCGCTCATTAACTGGCGCACAGCGCCAAGCGCGCCACACGCTCCTCACGTGTGCGCTACTTCACCAGAAGTGCTCTACGCTCATTGACAGATGCTCAGCGCCAAGCGCGCCACGTGTGCGCTACATCACAAGAAGCGCTTTGCGCTCATTGACTGGCGCTCAGCGCCAAGCGCGCCATGTGCTCCTCATGTATGCACTAAGAGAACATAAATTGTTCTTTAAATGATAAAGCCCAGAGCCATAACAACGTTTAATAAAAGACAAAAAGTTGTCAGGACCAATGCTCAGTATTGTTAAATGAAAAAGGACTGGGCCTAATTAAATGTCCAACATTTTAACTGAATGGGCCAAGCCCAAGTTGGCCACAGATCCCTAATTCAGATTAATTGAGCTCATATGCTCACAAATCTTTGATCTTAGTCCCAAATTGGACTACAGATCTCCCAACCAATATTGGTTCAAGGGTACATCTCTTCATTCCTCTGATATTTGTCGTTGTAATTCTTCAACGTCTTCAGAGAAGTGACGGGTCCCGACAACCAGAGATTTCACGGACTATGGGGTCTTTAAATTCATGGACTATGATGTCCTTAAACTTTATAAACTATGACGTCTTTAAACTATGGATTATGATGTCCTTAAATTCCATAGACTATGATGTCCTTAAACTTTTGGACCGCAAAGTCTCTAAACTAAAACAATAGAGCCCAAATTCTCTTTTGTTGGATCTAAATGATCCTGTTAAGTAGATCTTAGTCTAAAATTAAACTAACGTATCCTTAACAAATTGTTAAGTTGATCTTAGTCTAAAATTAGACTAACGTATCCTTAACAAACGTTTAAGTTGATCTTAGTCTCAAATGAGATTAACGATCCTTAAACCCAACCCAAAACCCAAATATAAGAAAATACGGATTTAGACCAATCCACGCCCTACGGGCGACAACATAAATTAGTCTCCATATACAATCCACGGGCAACCAAAAACAAAATAAACACACACGACACGAAGTGACCATCTGGAGAAGGAGAAAGTGGTTACCGCGATGAGGCAGCATAATTAACTACAGGGAAGAGCATCCCCACAATCAAAAACCCCTCAAATGAGGGGGAATCTGATAAAGTCTGCTACAACGACCGCATCCGTCTAAACCTCCGATACACGGTGTCATAAATCAACTTGGCATCTTCGGAGAGGTGGACGGATAAAACCAAATAGCATATGCCCCCAAAATTCAGGCCGGATGTCCCAACGTCCCTGTTGGGGTCGAAAATTGTACCCCGATTGACCAAGTCAAAGTCAAGGTAAACCCCATGCCAAGTGGGCCCAAGCCCAGATCAAGTAGTCCCATGCCCAAGTCGAGTCCGAACATGAAGCGGTCGGCCCTCCCCAATGCCGAAATAAAAAATCATGTAATAAATAATTTTGATGTGATATTTTATGCATGAATGTAAGCAAAATGGTCATAAAGCCAAAATTTTGTAAACCCCATGGCTTATGTGCAAAAGAAATGAGCACATGAGGCATAGGATGGGCAAAATGCCATTTTGTAAAGCCCAATGGGCTACATGTAAATGTGTAAGCCTATATAAGGCAACATGATGATGAATAAAGATACACTTTTTTATTTCTCTAAAAACTCTAGGGTTTGTGCCTTCTTCTTCTCCTTCCTCAAGGTTCCAAACCTTCTCCTTTCTTTTGAATTAAATCAAGAGTTTTACTCTTCCTTTTCAAAAACTAAATAGTTTTTCACCACAAAACCCACAAAGAGGAGCTCAGATATTCCATTAGATCTCAAAAAAGGGGAGACTTTTAAGTGTCACCCTATTTTCTCTAAGATCCAGCCGATCAAGAGGTGGAAGAAGGAGACCCATCTCCAAAAATCCCACTTTGGACAAAATCCCAGTCAAGAGAAGATCCAAGACTCAATAGAAAAGAACCTCTGAAGATTTTTAGGGAGTTCAACTCCAAGACCCAAATCCGCAAAGAAGTTTAACTCCTAATCCAGATCTTTTGGAGTTTAACTCCACTCAAGATCCTCGTTTTAGAGTTTAATTCCTGTTCCTGGGGTAAAATCCCCTCCTTTTGCTAGCGCCCACGTGCCGGGCACGTGAGGCGCTAGCGCCCGAGTGCCTACGTGCCGGGCACGTGAGGCGCTAGCGCCCAAAGCACTAGTGCCCGAGCGCCCATAGCGCTAGCGCTCGAGCGCCCACGTGCCGGGTACGTGAGGCGCTAGCACCCAAAGCTCTAACGCCAGCGCCCAAGCGCCTAGCGCTAACCCAAGCTCCCAAGCGCTGGCGCTCACGCATCCTTTAGACGCCCTTTACCCCTCATTTTACATGTACTCCACACTAAAAACACTTCCCCCGTTAGAAAAAATTTCTAATGGGGCGCTTTCCTGCACCCCGCAAGGGGGCTGCTAGCCCCCTTGACCCCCATCCCACTATCCGGGTAGCGGGACCCTCGTAAAAACTCTGCGGGGCCCCCGATATATCCAAAACCCCTTCAAAACACAACACTGCACATTGAGTTCTCATGACCTGTTTGACCCGTCAATCGGAGGTTCTCTCGCTCCAAAGGCGAGGGGTAATTAACGGCAGCTTAGTCCGTGGCTGCCGGAGATTTGGATCCCCACAATCAATAAACCCCGGACTACCCTAGGCAGGGGGAATCTGTAATGCGCCTGACAAGAGTGCGCGCATTCCCATCTCAATGGGGTGACGAAAAAACACCCTATGGTCTCGGTCGCGTCTTTCGGCGAAGAACGGATTCTGGCATGCCCGGTAGGACCTTTTCCTCTTTCCACTCCACATTTCGTGTGTCGTGTTCGCGAACGAATCGCGGTTTAATGTGGTTTCCCCTGGATTCGAGGTACTAAGATTTGGTGTCTTGCTCCCGTGTAGATCAATGGCTTCAAACTGCACTAATTGCAACAACTCCCACTCTGTCCTCGCCGGAGGAGTGACCTACGGGCCTCAAGCGGCCTCCCTTTTCACGATGCCGGTGGACCAGGTGACACAAGCCACCACAGGGCTATTCTTTGGCACCATGCCCCCACCAATGAGCTTCAACAACCCATTGCCATCGCAAGAAGCTTCGAAGAAGTCGGTCTTTGATCGGCTTACAACTACCGCGTCCCCTCTCAATAGGTCGCCCAAGTCCAGTGCCTCGGTTTTCAACAAACTGGGCCAAAGCTCAAGTGGCCCCGTGAAGAAGCCCGCGATACCTGAAGCGGCCATCCCAAAGCGGATAGTCATTCCTGTTTCTGAAGTCATCAGAGCGACTTCCCTTGCTAAGGAGTCGGTCTTTGCAAGACTGACCATTTCAGCTCCCGTTCCAGGCGAAGTCATCAAAATTGCTCCCGCTGCACGAAAGTCTGCCTTCAATAGATTGGATATCCTCACTCAACGGACGTCAGTTTTCAAGAGGCTAACGCCGACAGCAACCCTTCGCCAGAACAGGGGGCATGATGATGCCACCCCCATAACTAAGCCGGTCCCGTCAGCACGACATGCTAGCCGTCGTCACTGGCGCCGAGTAAGGAAAGCTGGGGGCAGCTCTCCTTCTGGACTGACTCCGCCAGCACCGATGGTGGAAATTGATGCTGCTGTTCCAACTGGGAACAGTTTTGAACCACTTAGGAGGGTGCGCAAAAACTCTCCAACTGCTGTATTGAAAAGATCTCCTCCACCTTTGGAGAGCTCTACAAAGGCAAAGCTGGAGCAGCCCCCTCAGCGTCTGTCCTTTAAAATTCATAAAGTTTGGCGACAGGTCCAAGACTCGGTGATCAACCAAGACTACTCCCGCCAACCGAAGAAGATGAAAGTTCGGTAAGAGAAGGACCACCCTGTCACACTACAGGAGATGTCATCTATTTGGGTTCCCGTTGCAACGGTTCCCTCAACTTCGACTGCCCACAAAAGAAGGAGGCCGGAGAAAGTCTCCATGTCCGCGACGAATCTTAAGAACACTGAATCTAAACGCCCCAAGTCTGGGGGCATGGTGGTGTACACTGTCTATATGGCATCCGGGAAAGAGGATAGTCGTATCTCTACGGGTCATCGACCACTCACCAGATCCGTAGCAAAGGCCCAGGAGCAACAGCAAAAACTCCAGGAAATGTTAACACAGATGGCCATACTCACTGGGCCAAAAGAAAGCCCGGAAACGTCGTCAGAGTAGCGTCATGAACAAGAAACTGATGCTGAGTTCCTCCGCAGAATCGTCGAGAAGAAGGACAAAGAGGCAGCGGAACAAGCTGCCAACATAAAACGTATGGCGTTTTTATTCCAAGACATGATCGGGATGATGATACAGCCGGATCCTCCAGCTGAAGACCCTCCGATTATCCTTGAAGACGACAGAGGGGAGACATCGAACCCTCTTCCGGCTCTATCAACAGCCAAGGAAGAGACCATTTCTTAAACCGCCTTGGATGACTATATCGATCAGCAAATATGAGCTCATCGGGCGAACGAAGCGGCCGGGCAAATTGTTAAGACTGGACGACCCTATCTTGGTTGGTACGACCAAATAAAGTACCCGCCGGGATATACGATCCCTAAATTCCATGTATATAAGGGGACAGGGAATCCACACCAGCACGTTACTCAATTCAGAGCCTTGTGTGGTAATACTGGGTGTGACGATAAACTGCTGCTTCACCAGTTTGTTGGCAGCTTGTCGGAGACAGCGTTTGAAAGGTACTCCGAGCTCCCGAACGACTCCGTTAAGACATTTGCAGAAATGGAGCTACTACACAAAGGTTCGCAGCGCTAGCGAACGCACCCCAATCACGGCATTGATCAATTCCAGGGTGAAGCTGGGCGAAACATAGGTGCAGTACGCGATACGGTGGTGGAATCTATGGTCGAAATGCGAACAACGCATCGAAGAAGCTCTTGCGGTAGGCATGTTTGTGGGAACTCTTGATCCGCAGGCAACCATATCCCAGTTCATGATGTTTTCAAGCCGATTACCTTCCAGGCCTTGATTGACAAACTGGCCCAAATGGATCAGATGGGTCATAGACCGTCTTCCTCGAAAATGGAGCCTCGAAACGAAAATGGGAAGGGGAAAGCGACATTCGTCGCCAATGCTCAACAGCAGCCTAGTGGTCTAAAACCAGCTGATCGCCAAAGTGATAGACAGCGATCCCTTGGAGAAAAGATAAGACGCCCTTATTCGTTCCCTCGGGATAAGACGAAGAGGTTATTCGAGCTAGCGCTGCGCAACAGGCTCATCACTCTACCAGAGCCAAGACACCCAACGCAACCAAGCGACGTTAACAATCCTAATTACTGCCCTTATCACCGAATATTGGGTCATCCAATCAAAGATTGTTACATCTTCAAAAGTTGGATCGAAGATCAGTACCAACAGGGCAAGTTTGCGTTATCCGAAAACTGGAAGGTGAACCCGCCTCAGTCACACGCTCTTAAAAGGGGGGACACGCCGGGGGCATCATGCTCACTTATATAGGAAGCCCCATGGGAGGTGGCCCTTTCAGCTAAGACGAAAAGAATGCTGAAGGATCTCCAAAAATGCCCGGCAATCAGGTGGAAAAGTCCGCTGGAACCCGAGATCATTGAGGGAACGCTGAAGCCGCGCCTGACTCCAAGAATGGGTAGAGATAATCAAAACGCTCAGGCCCAGCTGTCAAAGTCTTCGAAGAAGAAGAAGAAGGTCAAGAAGCTCGCACAGCCTGATGACAAGCGCACGGACCTACAAAAGCATATTGATGCGCTGGAGGAATATAACCAAAAGGCGCGAACCCTGGTCACACTCCAAGAATTTCTCAACAATATCCTTGAAGACGGAGATAGCAACAAAGATGACAAAGATGAGAGAGAAGACTCGTTAGATGAACCAGAGGATTATATGGCAAGCTGCCACATGATCCCTCACTCGCCGGTAGATGGTGAAGAAGCTCCTGATGTAGAGAAAAGGGGGAAGATCCTAAACCAGAACTCCTAGGACCGTCAGACGAGATGATTGATGTATTCCTGAATGAAGCCCGTCAGAAAAGCAAAGCCAATCGAGAGCGTGAACTGGCTATATTCGAAAAAGCCAAACGCTGGCGACTGAATGAAAGGTTGAAGCACTCCAAATAGATCGAAGCACGTCCACTGCAGACAAAAGCAAACTTAAGACAAGGTAAACGATTCGCTAGAGCCATGTCAAAGGGAATGAAGTTGCCCTCTTTCAGAGGAAATTCTCCCGGCGGTATACATCTTGATGAAGTGGACGTACATCCTAACTTCTGCTTATACCATCAGAGGATTGCACACCCTACCAAAGAGTGCATGGACTTTAAAAACTGGTGGCAGGGATATGTTGCCCACCGACAACACGCTCAGTGAATGAAGCGCAAGACTCGTCGGGAACAAAGAAGCACGACACATGAGCATAAAGAACTGCCGGTGAATATCATATGGTTAATTCCGGGGGATCGCAAGTTCTCACCTCGGGAGTGATTCTGATGAAGAAATAGCCCTCGGCCCTCCCTTCAAGGAATCCATCTCTGAAACAGAAGAGATGAAGACCTGCGAGAACATTCAGCTGCGCAATCGCACGCTACCTGAAAAGAATCTCGGACCCGCAAACAAAGATCGAACAAAAAGGATAAGGGGAAAGAAAAGGTCCCTGAGGATATCGCCCTCGATGATCGAGTCGTCGAAGAGCTTGCAGCCAATGACCCGCCCAAGAAAAACAAGGTGGATTACAACGTTTTGGCATACCTGAAGAAGATATCCTCGCAGCTAAGCATTCTCGACGCTCTTCTGCTATCCAAAGAGGCGAGAGATTCTCTGATCAAAGCATTACAAGAGCCTGAACAGTTTCAAGCTTTCCTCGCCGAAGAAAATATAAAGGACGAGCTGGAAGAGATTCACACAGCTGACATCACTTTCGGCGACAAAGATCTCCTCCTCGGAACGTGTGAGCACAACCGTCCCATATATGTCTCTGGGTATTTCCATGCCATTAAGATAGGGAAGATCCTAGTTGACAATGGGTCCTATGTCAATCTCCTAAATGTGAGGGTGCTAAAAGAAATCTGCATGAGCGTTCAACACCCCGCTCGGGATAAAATCACTATCTCCGGATTCGACTCCCAGTCATCACGGACGCTTGGGTCTGTGATACTAACTTTACGCTTTGGCTGCTCGTCACTGATATCAAGTTCCACGTCATTGACGCCAAGACTTACTACAACGCTTTGCTCGGCCGGCCTTGGTTAATCGAGTACAATATCATCCCTTCTACACAGCATCAGTGTATGAAGTACTTCAAAGATGGGCTTGAATACACTGTGGCAGGGGAGCTAAACCCATTCTCCGTAAACGAAGTCCGAAAGTACGAGGACACAAAGTACTTTCTGCCAGACTTTGAAGACACGGAAAGATGCCATAAACCTGAGGATAAGCAAAAAGCTATCACCGCCATTCCGGTCTTCGGGAGCGATACCGAAGAGGAAGAAGAGATAGTCTATTCGGGACCTCCCCGATACAACAAACCGGGACCGTCTACCCCTATTCTGGTCTTTGGCAGTGACTCTGAAGACGAGGTCAATGCAGTATTCTCGGCTCGTCAATCAGTGCAAGCCTTCATTGGAGATGATTAGAGTTTGCAGTTCGCCATGGTTCCGCAAGAGCATTACAAAGAGCTCGACGCACTTGATACCTACAGTGTGTAAGAACTGCAGACGTTCTACGTCCCTCCCAGGAAAAAAAGATGAAAAGGCGATCCTCTTTTATCGATCCGCAGAAACCAAAGTGGAGAAAGAAATCTGGCATGGCGCCGATTCTACGCTTGACAAGCTCCAGCCCATCCGTCTGCCCAGATACTACACAGAAGGATTAAAAAGGCTGTTGAGACGCCAAGGCGTACCCTTCAAACAGACTGCTCGACAAGCTCAGTTCTACAACAGGATCTGGAACGTCCCCAGAACTCAGCGAAAATTGCCCAACGGGAGAATGGAAACGATCGGACTCGGATATGTTCAATCCAAGAAACGGGAGCGATTCCATGGCTGCTACGTTATACATGGTTTCGATGAAGAAGGAGATGCTCTGTTAGAAGACGCTAACCCTGAACCAAAACGAGGTCTCGCCATGAAAGTGCCAAGTCCGTCGTTCGAAGAACAGATGGATAAGCTAATAAGGGAAGTGGGTCAAAAGGTCCGGGATGACCATAGCCGCGAAATGGCCATCTATGAAAAAGCCAGAACGCAGCGTCTCCTTCAGCAGGCTACGAAAAATGACGATGCCCTTCGTCGCCATCCCGTCATATGAAAGACTCGACGCGGAGGTTGAAACAAGCTAAAGAACAGAAAAAACGTTCGACAGCAACAAAGCGGGTCCAAGAAGCCAAGCGATCGAAAATTGAGCAGCCGGAATCCATCGCTAATAAAGAAAATGGGTCGAGCAACCCCAGGATAAGACAAGGAAGATATTCGATCTCGTCATGAAACATCAGATGATGACACTCCCGGAGTCCAAACACCCCGAACAAGCAGACGAGGCCTCTCATCCGGATTATTTCTCCTATCACCAAGCGATAGGATATCATCTTGAAGACTGCTTCACCTCCAAAAACTGGGTTGAAGACCAATATCAACTCGGTAGGTTCGCTCTATCCAACAGTTGGAGGGTAACCCCGCCATAGAAGCATGAACCAAAAACCATGTATGCAGCAAGAGTAGAGCCGGATCAACATCGGTCTTGGAAGCGATCTTGTACCTGTCACGTGATAATGATGTCGGAAGAAGGAGTGCCCGAGGATATGGATGACCTCTCCTGGTGCTTTGAAAACGATGATGACAAAGTGATCTCAGAGTTTCCACCGGCACTAAAAGAACTGAAAGATGGGATACATACTACGGCAGATAACCTCAGAAAAATTGACTTGGGGACGGCAAACGACCCACGGCCGACGTTCGTCAGTGAGCTGTTGTCTGAAGAAAAGGTGGCTACGCTCAAAGACGTGCTCATGCAGTATAAAGACTGCTTCGCATGGAACTACTCCGAGATGCCGGGGCTAGATCCGAAAATAGCGGTGCATAAATTGGCGATATCTCCGGACGTCAAGCCAGTCAAGTAAGCACCAAGAAGAATGCGGCTCGAACTTAAAATGAGCATCAACGCCGAAGTCAAGAAGCTAATCGACTCCGGCTTTATCCAAGAAGTTCAGTATCCTGACTGGATCGCCAACATTGTCCCAGTGATGAAGAAAAATGGGACGGTGCGTATCTGCGTAGACTTTCGGGACCTCAACAAAGCTTGCCCGAAAGATGATTTTCCTGTACCGGTTACTGAGCCGATGATAGACAACACGTCCACTCACGAAGTTTTCTCCTTCATGGACGGCTCATCAGGGTACAATCAAATAAAGATGCACCCCGAACACCGAAAGCATACCGCTTTCCGGACCCCACTAGGCATATTTTGCTATAAAGTGATGCCTTTCGATCTGAAGAACGCCGACGCTACCTATCATAGGGCCATGACGAAGATTTTCGATGACCTCATACATGAAGTCGTCGAATGCTATATCGACGACCTTGTGGTGAAAAGCAAATCGCACAAGGAGCATTGGGAGCATCTAAAAATAGTGTTCCAACGTCTTCGGAAATACAACTTGAAGATGAACCCTCTGAAATGCGCTGTTTCGCCCAATCAGAGCAAGGCTCTGTTGAAATTCAAAATTCAAAATTTTGAAGCAACGCTTCAAATCTCGGGCGCAATGCGCCACATGTCAAGCGCTGATACGTCAGCGCAGCGCCCAAGAAGGCGCACCCAATCAGAGTAAAGCTCTATTTTAATGAAACAACGCTTCAGCTGCGCAAGCACTGCGCTGCGCGACACGTGTCACGCGCTGGGGCATCTGCGCCAAATAGAATTAAATTTCTAAGAAATCTTTTCTGTTCTTGTTAAAACAAGAAGATTTTCTTCTGCAAAACAGAAGCCCTTGGATCAAAGATCCAACGGTGGGGAAAATTCCCCAAATCACTCAGAGAAGGATCTCTTTAACAAATTTAACTAATTTATGGGCACTATAAAAAGGACCCTAAGCCTCAATTCAAAGGCATCAACATTTCTTGAAAAAAGTCAAGAGCTTCAAACAGAGAGAACTCTGAGAAAATTCCAAGAAAAAAGGTAAAGAACCTTCATGAAATAGAAGAAATTTCTTCTAATAGACCATTGATCTAAAAAACAAGATCAATGATCTTTACATAATAAACAGTGCTTTGCACTTCTTATGAACCTCTGGTTCTTTAAAACAAGAAAACAATGAAATAAAAAAATAGTGCTTTGCACTTTTATGAACCTCTGGTTCTTTAAACAAAAAAAAAAGAAAAATTTATCTTTTCTTTGATCTAATTTAGATCAAGAAATTAAATAGTGCTTTGCACTTCTGTTCTTGAATCTAAAAGATTCTTAGTGCTCTGCACTTACAAACTGCGCTGTTGCGCTCCTAAGAGAGCGCCACGTGTCAGCCATAGAACCGCTTGCGCCATGCGCTCTTGAAATAGAGCTTTGCTCTCTGGAATTGGCGCAACTCACCAGAACGTGCCACGTGTCAGCAGCGCAACAGCGCAGCGCACTGCGCTATTGCGCTCACCAGAATGTGCCACGTGTCAACAGCGCAACAGCGCAGCGCACTCGCGTAGCGCACTGCGCTATTGCGCTTGCGCTCACCAGAGCGTGACACGTATCACCACCATATGAGTTTGTGCTCATTACTTAGCGCAAAGCGCCTGACAAGCCACGTGGGGCACCGTCAGAGTATTTAATGCTCTGCATTATTAAAGAAAAGGGACAGAGCCCAATTAAAAGGCCTAATAAGCCTAATAAAAAATGCTATGCATCTTAAAAGGGGGGGCAAAGCCTAAATTAGATGCTCTGCATCATTTAGAAAAGGGCAAAGCCCAACCAAAACAAGGATAATGCAGTGCATTACTAAAAAAAAGGGTAAAGCCCTAGCACAGGCTAAAGATAAAAAAAGTGTTGAAACTGGACTTAGCCCAATTTTGGCCATAAGTCCTTAAATTAAATTGACTGAGCAAGACTGCTCTCTTAAATCAATTTACTACGGGTTCGAGGGTACATCTCCGAACTCCTCTGACACATGTCGTTGTAATCCTTCAACGACGTCAGAGAGGTGACGGGTCCCGACAACCACATATCAATATCGGACCGAGACGTCCTTAAACTAATATCGGACCGAGACGTCCTTAAACTAATATCGGACCGAGACGTCCTTAAACTAATATCGGACCACCACGTCCCTAAACTGGAATATCGGACCGAGACGTCCTTAAACTAATATCGGACCGAGACGTCCTTAAACTAATATCGGACCGAAACGTCCTTAAACTAATATCGGACCACCACGTCCCTAAACTGGAATACGGACCGAGACGTCCTTAAACTAATATCGGACCGAGACATCCTTAAACTAATATCGGACCACCACGTCCCTAAACTGGAATATCGGACCGAGACGTCCTTAAACTAATATCGGACCGAAAATCGGACCACCACGTCCCTAAACTGGAATACGGACCGAGACGTCCTTAAACTAATATCGGACCGAGACGTCCTTAAACTAATATCGGACCGAGACGTACCTAAACTAGAATACGGACCGAGACGTCCTTAAACTAATATCGGACCGAGACGTCCTTAAACTAATATCGGACCACCACGTCCCTAAACTGGAATATCGGACCGAGACGTCCTTAAACTAATATCGGACCACCACGTCCCTAAACTGGAATACGGACCGAGACGTCCTTAAACTAATATCGGACCGAGATGTCCTTAAACTAATATCGGACCGAGACGTCCCTAAACTAATATTGGACCACCACGTCCCTAAACTGGAACAATAGAGCATCCAAATGCTCTTTTTCGGATCTAAATGGTCCCATTTAAGTCGATCTTAGCCCTAAATACGGCTAACATATCCTTAAGCATTTTAAATGAACGATAAAACTTCAAATCGACTTTGGTTCAAGGGTACATCTCTGAACTCTTCCGACACCTATCATTGTAATCCTTCAACGACGTCAGAGAGGTGATGAGTCCTGACGACTATTTCTATTAAATCGATCATCACGTTAAGTCGATCTTAGTCCAAAACAGGACTAACGTATCCTTGACGAACGTTTAAGTTGATCTTAGCCGCAACGCGACTAATGCATCCTTAAACTAAAAACACCAAACCCAAATCTAAGTAAATACGGATTTGGACTAATCCACGTCCTACGGGCAACGGCATTACTCAGTCTCCGTATACAATCCACGGGCAACCATAAACAAAACAAACACATACGACACGAAGTGAAATTCTGGAGAAGGAGAAAGTTGTTACCGCGATGCGGTAGCGTAATTAACTGCAGGGGCTTGCGCCTGCAGGGAAGAGCGTCCCCACAATCAAAAACCCCTCAAGCGAGGGGGAATCTGACGAAGTCTGCTACATCGGCCGCGTCCGTTTAAACCTCCGATATACGGTGCCATAAATCAACTTGGCATCTTCGGAGAGGTGGATGGATAAGACCAAATAGCATTTGCCCCGAATCTCAGCGTCAGGACATCGCGGTCTTGTGCGCCGTCTTTCGGAGGGGAACAGATTCTGGCACGCCCGGTGGGACCTTTTCCTCTTTCCACTCCACACTTCGTGTGTCGTCTTCGCGAACCAATCGCGGTTTGTTAAATGGTTGCCTTTGGATTTTCAAGTTACTAAGATTTGGTCTGTTGCCTGGCAGAGAACTCAAGATTCAATGGCCTTCAACTGCACCAACTGCTCGAAATGCCGCTGCAACGGACGCTCCACCTCACCGGGAGATGTAGCATATGGGCCCCAAGCGGCTTCCTTCCTCGCTCTGCCGGTCGACCAGGTGACCCAGGACACCACTGGCCTGTTCTTCGGGACCATGATCCCACCTACAAGCTGTTCTATGCCAATACTTGCACCGGAGGTGAACAAGAAGTCGGTCTTCGACCGGCTCGCTGCCACGACGGCCCCTGTCAACGGGTCGCCCTCTACCAAACTGACAGCCTCTGTTTTCACCAGGCTAAATCAGAACTCTAAATTGGCTGTCCCAAAGAGGGCAACGGCCGCTGTTCCGGAAGTCGTTAAGGCGGCTTCTCCCGCCAAAGAGTCAGTCTTTTCAAGACTGATGATTCCTGCTCCTGCCCCTGCACGAAGATCTGTCTTTGACAGATTGGATATTACCCCGCAAGGAATAACCTCAGTCTTTAAGAGGTTAACATCGGCGGCGCCTCATTCAGACAGGGGGCAAAAGGAAGTTATCTCTATCTCTGAGCCAATCCCAACGGCTCGTCGTGCTCGACGTCGCCATTGGCAACGAATCAGGAAGGCAGGGGGCAACTCCCCCTCAGGGATAACTCCACCGGCTCCAGCGGTGGAAGTCAACGCTGCTGTTCCAACTGGGAACAGCTTTGAACTGCTGAGGAGGGTACGGAAGAACTCTCCAATCGTTACATTGAAGAGATCTCCTCCACCCGCGGAGAGAGTTCCAGAAATGAAACGAGAACAGCCCCCTCAACGGTTGTCTTCAAGAATTTATAAAGTTTGGCGAAGGGTTCAAGACTCTGTGATTGACCCAGGTCACTCTCGTCGCCAGAAAAAGGCGAAGGTGGAAAAAGACAAGGATTGTCTCATTAAACAGCAGGGGACAGCAGCTGCTAGGGTGCCCCCTTCAATGGTTCCTTCAACCTCAACGGCCCACAAAAGAAGGAGGCCAGAGAAAACCCCCGCATCAGCGGCAAAAGTTAAAAATGGTGAACCTAAACGCCCCAAGTCAGGGGGCATAACAGTTCATACGGTTTACATGGCATCGGGAAAAGAAGACAGCCGTGCATCCACGGGTCATAGACCGCTTACACGGTCAGTGACCAAGGCTCAGGAGCAGCAACAGAAGCTCCAGGAGATGATGAACGCCATGGACGCACTTACAGGGCCGAAAGAAACCCCGGAAACATCCTCAGAGGAACGTCAAGAACAAGAAACGGACGCCGAATTCCTTCGGCGCGTACTAGAGAAGAAAGATAAAGAAGCTGCGGAGCAGGCAGCCAACATAAAGAAAATGGCCCTCTTGTTCCAGGATATGGTGGGTATGATGATTCAACAAGATCCACCTGCTGAAGATCCCCCAATCATTCTTGAAGACGATAGGGGAGAGACGTCGAATCCTCCACCAGCTATATCCACAGCTAAAGAGGATACCATCTCAAAAGCTGATTTGGATGAATACATCGCCCAGCAAATACGGGTGCATCATGCGACCGAAGCGGCCGGTCAGGTCGTAAAAACGGGGCGGCCATATCCAAGTTGGTATGATCAAATCAAGTACCCGCCAGGTTATACAATTCCCAAGTTCCATGTCTACAAGGGGACGGGCAATCCTCATCAGCATGTTGCCCAGTTCAGGGCACTCTGCGGCAATACCGGCGGTGATGACAAGCTTTTACTGCGCCAGTTTGTTGGAAGTTTATCGGATACGGCGTTTGAGTGGTACTCTGAACTCCCGAATGACTCTATCAAAACCTTCGCGGAGATGGAGCTACTGTTTACTCAGCGTTTTGCAAGTGTCAGCGAGCGTACCCCGATGACGACACTGATTAACGCTAGGGTAAGACCCGGCGAGACATGGGTTCAGTACGCTATACGATGGCGGAATTTATGGTCAAAGTGTGAACAACGCATTGAAGAAGCTCCCGCAGTTGGAATGTTTGTGGGAACCCTCGATCCACAAGCAACCATCTCACAATTCATGATGTTCTTCAAGCCGACTACCTTCCAAGCATTGATCGACAAACTAGCACAGATGGATCAGATGGGCCATAAACCTCCTCTTCCAAGACCGGACTCCCGAAATGACAAAGGGAAGGGAAAAGCGATCGTCGTCGCTAATGCTCAACAACAATCGAGCGACCCGAAGCCAGTGGCTCGTCAAAATAATATGCGTCCGTACGTACCCCTTGAGGATAGAATGGGACGTCCTTATTCCTTTCCCCGCGATAAAACGAGGAGGTTATTCGAACTGGCGTTGCGCAATAGACTCATAAATCTGCCGGATCCAAAACGTCCGTTGCAACCAAGTGACGTCAACGAGCCCAACTACTGTCCTTATCATCGAGTACTAGGCCATCCGATCGAAGATTGCTACGTTTTCAAGAATTGGCTTGAAAACCAGTACCGGCAGGGCAAGTTCGCGTTATCTGACAAATGGAAAGTGAATCCCCCGCAGCCCCATACCTCTAAGGGGACGAATACGCCGGGGGCAACATGTTCCGTCATTGAAGAAGCTCCTTGGGAGGTTGTACTATCAGCCAAGACAAAGAGGATGCTAAACGATCTTCAGACATGTCCAGCGATCAAGTGGAAGAACCCGCTGGAACCACAGGTCATTGAAGGGATGTTGAAGCCACGTCCAACTTCAAAGACCGATGGTGGTGGCTCAAACACTCGCAACCGGTCGTCAAAATCTTCGAAAAAGAAGAAAAAGAAGTCAAAGAAGCCCGTGAAGCCTGGCGACAAGCGCACGGACTTACAAAAGCAAATTGACGAGTTGGATGAATACAACCAAAAGGCACGGATTCCCATTACGCTCCAAGAGTTTCTCAACCATGTCTTTCAAGAGGAAGGTGAGGGAGAAAGTTCGTCAGATGAATCCAAAGAATGCGTGGCGAGCTGTCATATGATTTCCCATTCGATCACGAACAATGAGGAGACTCGTGGCACTGAAACGCTGGGGGCAGATCTTGAACCAAAATTCCCGAAACTATCATATGAAATGATTGACGCGTTCCTTAACGAAGCTCGACTGAAAAGTAAAGCTGATCGAGAACGCGAGACGGCCATATTTGAAAGGGCCAAGCGCCAGCGACTTGATGAAAGAGCTGAGATGATCCCGCTAGAGCAAAACACCTTTGCTACCGACAAAAGCCAATTCAAGATAAAGAAAAGATTTTCTAAAGCCATATCAATGGGCATGAAGCTACCATCCTCTGAAGGAAAAATTACTGATGAAATAGAAATGCACCCCTCTTATTGCTTATATCATCAGAAGGTTTCGCACCCCACTCAAGAATGCAAAGTTTTCGATAAATGGTGGCAAGGATATGTTGCTCGTCGACAACTCTTTAAGCGGGAAAAACGTAAAACTCGTCAAGAGCAAAGAAATACAACCGAAGAGCTTGAAAGAACTACCGGCGATTGTCACGTGGTTAACACTGGCGGGTCACAAGTGCCTACATTCAGGAGCGATTCTGATGGGGAACTGGAACTCGCCCCTCTCTTTAAAGAGTCAACTTCGGGAAAAGAAGAAGAGCCAAAGGTTTGCGAAAATATCCAGCTACGCAATCGGACGCTACCTGAAAAGAATCTCGGACCCTTAAACAAGAAAGATAAAGGGAAAGAAAAAGTCTCTGAGGATATTACTCTAGATGACCAAGTTGCAGAAGAGCTAACCGCCAAGAATCCGCCGAAGAGGAATAAGGTGGATTACAACGTCTTAGCGCATCTGAGGAAGCTACCCTCACAGCTCAGCATTCTTGATGCCCTGTTACTATCAAAAGAGGCGAGAGATTCGTTGATTAAGGCGCTACAGGATCCGGACCAGTTCCAAGCCTTCCTGGCCGAAGAAAAGATGAAGAATGAGTTGGAAGAGGTGCACACGGCCGACGTTGCTTTTGGCGATGAAGACCTGCTCCTCGGGACGTGCGAACACAATCGTCCCCTTTATGTCTCAGGATACTGCCATGACATAAAGATAAGTAAAATCTTGGTCGATAACGGATCGTCTGTTAATTTACTCAATGTGCGGGTGTTAAAGGAAGTTTGCATGAGTGTCCAACACTTCGCCCGAGACAAGATCACCATCTCCGGGTTCGACTCCCAGTCGTCAAAAACTCTTGGATCTGTGATATTGACGTTACGCTTCGGGTTGCTCGTCACAGATATTAAATTCCATGTCATAGATGCCAAGACATGCTACAATGCTCTGCTCGGTCGACCATGGTTACACGAGTACAATACCATCCCTTCTACACAGCATCAGTGTATGAAATATTGCAAAGATGGTCTCGAGTACACTATGGCAGGAGAATTGAATCTGTTTTCCGTGAATGAAGTTCGTAAGTATGAAGATGCCAAATACTTCTTGCCGAGTTTCGAAGATACAGAAAGGTGTCACAAGCCTGAGAACAAAACTAATGCCACCATTCCTGTCTTTGGCGGCGATACCGAGGAAGAAGAGGATATAACTTATTCGGGTCCGCCCCAATACACCAAGCCGGGACTATCCGTTCCTTCATTGATCTTCGGCAGTGATTCGGAGGATGAAGTTCATGCTGTATTCCCTGCTCGGCTTTCAATACGAGCTTCTGCTGATGAAGAGCGAAGTCTGCAGATATCCATGGTGCCGCTTAGACACCATAAAGAACTGGATGCACTTAATATCTACAGTGTAGAAGAGTTGCGGACATTCTATATCCCTCCCAGAAGAAAGAGAGAGAAAGCAATTCTGCTTTACCGCTCTGAAGAAAATAAAGTGGAGAAAGAAATCTGGTATGGAGCAGATCCAACGCTGGACAGGCTTCAACCCATTCGTCTACCTAGATATTATACAGAAGGCTTGAAACGACTGTTAAAGCGCCAAGGGATACCCTTCGAACAGACTGTTAGGAAGGCCAAATTCTATGACAGGGTTTGGAACGTCCCCAGAACTCAACACAAGCTACCTAATGGGAGGATGGAGACGATCGGGCTCGGATACATCCGGACAAAGAAACGAAAGCTATTAAACAGCTGCTATGTCGTGTATGACTTCGATGAAGAAGCGGATGCTCAATGGGAGGACGCTAATCCTGAGCCAATAAAAGTGCCAGATGCAAAGGAGTCCAGTCCGTCGTTCGAACAACAAATGGACAAGCTTATAAGGGAAGTGGGTCAAAAAGTCTGGGACGACCATAACCGTGAAATGGTCATCTACGAGAAAGCCAGAACGCAACGCCTTCTCCAACAAGCCGTGAAAGATGAAAAGGCTGCTCCCTGTCAACCTGTTATAAAGAAGGCTCAGCGCAAAAGCAGAAATAAGTCGAAAGGCCAAAAAGGCGCTCAACAACAACAAAGCAGGGCTAAGAAGCCACGTAAACGGGAGTCGAGCGTAATTGATCTATCCCTTATGAAGAAAATGGGTCGAGCATACTCGTTTCCGCGGGACAAGACGAAGAAGATACTTGACCTTGCTCTAAAACATCAGATGCTCACACTGTCGGAGTCTAAACACCCCGAACAAGCAGGTGAAGTCTCACACCCAGACTATTGCTCTTATCACCGAGTGGTAGGACACCCTCTCGAGGATTGTTTCACCTTCAAGAATTGGGTCGAAGATCAGTATCAGCTTGGCAAGTTCGCTCTGTCCGACAACTGGAGGGTAGCACCACCACAAAAGCATGAGCCCAAGGCCACGAAAGAAGGACCAGTTCCACATTGGGATTGGAAACGAATTCGCACCTGTCATATGATTACAATGTTAAAAGAAGAGCCCGAGGACATAGATGAGCTCCCTTGGTGCTTCGAAAACAGCAGCGACGAGATAATCTCAGAATTCCCACCCGCGCCAAAAGAGCTGGAAGATGGAATCCATACCACTGCAGATAACCTCAAGAAGATTGAGTTGGGGACGGCAAACGATCCACGACCGACATTCATCAGCGAGTTACTATCTGAAGAAAGGGTAGCTGCGTTAAAGGATGTGCTTCTGCAGCATAGAAATTGCTTCGCGTGGAACTATTCCGAAATGCCGGGACTAGATCCAGAAATTGTTGTACACAAATTGGCGATATCCCCGGACATCAAGCCAGTCAAACAGGCGCCGAGGAGAATGCGACTCGAGCTTGAAATGAGTATCAATGCTGAGGTCAAGAAGCTGATCGACTCTGGCTTCATCCAGGAAGTTCAATACCCTGAATGGATCGCCAACATCGTTCCGTTGATGAAGAAAAATAGGACGGTGCGCATATGCGTGGACTTTCGGGATCTCAATAAAGCTTGTCCGAAGGACGATTTTCCAGTGCCAGTCACCGAACTGATGATAGACAATACGTCCACTCATGAGATTTTCTCCTTTATGGACGGCTCGTCAGGATATAATCAGATAAAAATGCATCCAGAAGACCAGAAGCACACAGCCTTCAGGACCCCTCTAGGAATATTCTGTTACAAGGTGATGCCCTTCGGTTTAAAGAACGCCGGTGCCACCTACCAAAGAGCCATGACGAAGATCTTCGACGACCTTATACACGAAATCGTCGAATGCTATATCGATGATCTCGTAGTTAAAAGCAAATCATATGAGGAACATCTCGAGCATCTGAAGACCGTATTTCAACGCCTTCGGCAATACAACTTAAAGATGAACCCGCTCAAGTGTGCATTTGGAGTTTCCTCAGGCAAATTCCTGGGATTCATTGTTCGACACCGAGGTATTGAAATAGATCCGTCAAAGATCAAAGCGATCATGGAAATGCCTCCGCCGAGAACTCTCAAACAGTTGCGATCTCTCCAAGGGAAGCTCGCATACATACGGCGATTTATAGCCAATCTTTCAGGCAAGTGCCGTCCCTACAGCCACCTGATGAAGAAGGGGACCCCGTTCGTCTGGGACCAAAAATGCCAAAGCGCACTAGACGAGATCAAGCAATACCTGCAGAACCCGCCGGTGTTGGCTGCCCCGGTTAAGGGAAAGCCTCTCATTCTTTATACAACCGCCCTCGAAGGTTCTTTAGGCGCATTATGGGCACAAGAGAACGATCAAGGGAAAGAAAGAGCACTCTACTACTTAAGTCGAGTTCTACTGGGGGCAGAAAGCAACTACTCCCCCATTGAAAAACATTGTCTGGCGTTGATCTTTGCGATAACAAAGCTTAGGCACTATGCGTTGGCACATGAGGTCCGTCTCATTTCAAAGGTGGACCCCCTTAAATTCTTGATGTCAAAGGCCATATTGACGGGACGACTCGCTAAATGGGCCCTACTCTTGATGGAGTTTTCGATAACGTATCAACCTCTCAAGGCAGTGAAAGGCCAGGCCATCGCCGACTTCCTCGCTGAGCATCCGATACCGGCTGACTCTCCTTTAAACTGCAATCTTCCATACGAACATGCGTTTGATGCGATCGGTGGTGATAATACCTGATGGGAGCTTTATTTCGACGGGGCATCTTCCGTGAAGAAGCGCAAACAAAGTACCCCTATAATCAAATCGGGGGTAGGACTCATCTTTATAACTCCATAAGGAGGGATAATGCGCTACGCGTTCTCCCTGACGGAGCCGAGGACAAACAACGAAGCCGAATACGAAGCTCTGATAGCAGGCCTCGAGATCGCCATTGACATGGGAATTGAAAACCTCCTCATATACGGGGATTCTCAACTGGTCGTTAGTCAAGTAAACGGCGACTACCAAACGTGCAAGCCAGAACTGGTGAAGTACGGCGAAAAAGTGCAACAACTGTTGACCCGAATTCCCTCCTATACTTTGGAGAACATACCGCGCGCGGAAAACAGCAAAGCAGACGCGTTGGCCAAACTTGCTAAAGAACTGGCTGACGAGAACCTCGATGACGTCAGAATTGTGGTACAAAGCCGTCGAGTGCTCACCCCAGCGGAAATATCTCCGGAATCACCCGAAGAAAAGGAAACGACTGAGCGAATGACTCTGCAAATAAAAGACCGGGAAAGGGCTGAGGATTGGAGGGAAGTCTTCATAGACTACTTTAAGTCCCACCGATTGCCTGAAGAAGCATCCACAAGACATCAACTCATGAAGCGGGCTCTATCTTTCGCCTTCGTCAACGATACTCTGTACAAGAGATCGTTCGATTCTCTGTGGTTGAGATGTCTGGGACCTAACGAAGCGAAAAGAGTCGTTCAGGAAGTTCACGACGGACTCTGCGGTTCTCACCAAGCGGGCCCAAAGATGAAGTTGAAGATAAAATGGATGGGCTACTACTGGCCTACGATGATTCAAGACTGCCTCGAATATGCGAAGCAGTGTCACTCGTGTCAGATCCATGGGGACTTCATCCACCAGCACCCAAATCCACTACATCCAACGGTAGCTAGCTGGCCATTCGAAATGTGGGGGACTGATATAGTCGGCCCCATCGAACCAGCATCGTTTAGAGGACATCGTTTCATCCTAGCAACGATTGACTACTTCTCTAAATGGGCAGAAGCAGTACCGTTAAGAGAGGTGAAGATGGAAAATATCCTCCACTTTTTCAAGACGCACGTCATATATCGGTTTGGAACTCCGCGACGGATCATCTCCGATAACGGGCCAGCGTACAGAAGTCACAAAATCAGTCGCTTTGCGCAACAGCATAATATAGACTGGAGATATTCCTCGGTTTATAACCCGCGAGCCAATGGACTAGCTGAAGCCTTCAATAAGACATTGACAAAAATCATAAAGAAAACGGTGTCCCGTAATAAGAAAGATTGTGTAACATTTCCAAAATAATAAAATATTATTTTAAGGAATTTTTATAATTTAATATTATTTTATTGATTATTTTAATATTAAATTAATATTTAAATGCAAATAAATGGAGAAAAATTACGGAAAATTATGGAAAATTCTAAAATGGGTTAATTATTGGAATTTTGACATTTTTAGGTTGTTGTGATCATTTTGACACTAATTTAGTGCTAATCGCGATTAAAATCGCTAATCGGGTTTTTTGGCAATTTTGTGCAAAACTTGCACATACCACTTTTTCTCACACTTATGCATTTTCTTTCATGATATTTGGGGAACCACTATTCTTGTGAGAAGGTATTTGAGAGAAAAGAAAAGGGAAAAAGAAAAGAAAAGAAAAGAAATTAGAGTGAGGGTAGGTGAGAGAGAGGATGGGCATTGTTGACTACCACCCTTAGCCATTTCTCCCATCATTTTCTTCCCTCTTCCTCCTCCTCCTACTGCTGAACCTGCACCCCATTCCCTCCCCTCTTCAAAGCCTAAAAACATCTCAAAAATAACCCCAAAACCCTAGGTCCGTTTCATTAAAAGTGTGCACGAGCCCGAGATCTACAAGATGGACTAGGAAAGTTGCTGTTTTGGTGCTGTGGGAAGATTCTTGAGTCTCTTTTGAGGTAATTCTTTCACAAATATTGTAGTATTTCAAGTGATTTAGCCTCTTTTAAAGTTTGATGTCGATATCGGGTGAATTGTGGATATTTGGACAAAATTAGAGGAGATGAGAGTAATGTTGAGTTTTGACCTTGCAATTGAGTTTAGAGAGTGACCTTAGACCCTAATTGACCAATTCCCTGCCCTAAAACAACCTGAAACCCAAAAATACGGAATTACGGGACTTTCATGTCGGTTTGTGAGCGTTTAGAGTGTGCAGGGAAATCTGGAACACACTGGGACTGTTTCAGGCAAATTCAACAATACCAGGGACCAAATTGAGACCATTGGAGGCCACCCTGACCAAACGGACCCCATTGGGCATAGGGGGGCCGGCGAGGCCGGTTTTGGGAGTGTTGTGGCCGGCCAAGTGAAGGTGGAATGCTTCGGGGTTGGTCCAGTAGCTCAAATACATCATATATAGCACCCTAGAGTTGTTGATTTGCCCTGATTTGGCCTGAGACGAAATCTGGGATCGTTTTCATGGGTTGCTGCCTTAAATTCAGTATTTGGTTTTGCGTATTTTGATTTGGTGATTTTGGTATTTGTGTGTTATCTCGATCGTGTGACGTTTATACGTCTATATCGAGTGATTCCGGGTTGTTTTGCGAAGGCTAGCCATAGGTTCTAACCTATAGGCCTTTTCGCGTATCGTGTTGGTTTTAGCGTGTCGTTTTGGATTTAGTGTGTCGTTTCAAGTGTTGATTTGGTTTTGATGCGATGCGATACGTGTGATTCATGTAGGTACACCGCGACGATCCGAGGCGATGCGGAAGATAACGGAGACATCGACACCGACACGCAGGATACAGGTGAGTAGATTATATCTACAGGGGGAAGTCGGGTGGATGGCGTATAGCACCCCCGCAGTCCGTAATTAGTATTATGTAGTATATTTATGTGTGTGATAGCTTTAGTGTGTCTTGGTTAGTTAGGGGTAGAAATGACCAGCATAGCTCCTAGTTGCGAACCATAGGATAGATTTGCACCCACACGTATACACTTGTGTGTTTCTTATACTTGCACTGTGTTTGATGATATGGGATGACTTTGGAGATGAGTCGATGGTGTGGGCTTGTGCCGTGAGATCGGTGATTTGATACGATTCATATGTGGGATATGACTTGTGTTTCTTGCGGGCTTGGGATATGTGTTTACCCCCACATGCATACTTCATTGATGGTATCGATTGTACTAGACACAGAGTAGTACCCCAGACTTTTGATCTGATGATAGTGATACCTATTTTGTGATGAGACAGTGAGATGTTGAACCCTACCCAGCTATTGGGGATGCCGTACGATGATTTACCATATGAGCCGATATTGATGATAGATCCGCACTCATAACTCGAGGATATCTTACGATATGACATTGAGGCGGGATCACCGACTATATATCTATATATATATATCGACTCAGATGTTAGGCGGTTTCTTTACCTATAGTTCAGCCGTATAGTTAGTGTAGTTGTTAGAGTAGATTTGACTTCTTACCTATTTCAAAAACTGACGAATCGTGGGTATTTTTAAAGACAGCTCAAGGGAATCTACGGATATTTCAAAAACGACGTATCTTTTCATAAAAACACCGTAGCCCCTATTTTCAAAACCCCATGATTCGTGTTTTTTCAAAAGGCACCAATTGTAGGACTTATGTTAGATTAATGCAGATTAGTTTTAGTTACGTCCAGTTTCAGCTCCCACTCCCTTTTTGTGGTTCGCTTTGCATCGCATTTTTTATACTATGTTTCATACTCCAGTATTAATATCATGCTGATAGGACACCAGCACCATTACCGATGATGCGTATGTACCACGTACACTTACTTGCCGGCTCACACACATCTTCATCGGTAATTGCCATGTCACGTACACCTTAAAATATATATTATTGCTTGACATAGCCTTTTTGCTAGTAGTTTAGACATTGTAGTTATTACCTGCTACTTCCTGCATACTATTATTCATTGTTATGCCGCATTCATGGATTCTCATGCATATATTCACTATTTTGCATGCTATTGAAGTTTGGATTTGGATTTCTATGAGATTTTCTGGATTTGGAGGAAAACCGCAAAAACACAAATAAACATTTCCTCTCTCTTTTAAAATAAAAGGTGCGGTTTTCCCATGATGTATGAGTCGTCCACCATGAGTTTGCTGATGGATTTGGAAACCCGATTCGAGGAGACGGATGAACCGTTTCGGGTACATGGTGGACCCGGTACGGTACCCCGGGGCAAGAGGAATGTGGTGATGACGTTGAGCCTGGCAGGGGAGTACTACCTACCGGTGATTTTACCCGACGCGTCGGATATCCGGAGGATACCGTCGTGGTCTGAGATTTATGGTAGGGGCCGGTCTGGACTGACGGCGCCCTAGATATTGTGGCTGAGACCTTGAGATATCAGGATATTGGGATTTCGTTTGTGCCGATGCTAGGCACAGTTTTATGCTGATTTCATTGTGGTACCTTATTTTTAAAATACAGGGGAAATCTCACTAAAGTATGAAAACAGTTGTTTCAAGTGAATGTATTCTGTTTTCACGCATTCATATCTCATTCATATGCTATATTGTTATCTGAGGCACTGACACAGACACATGAGATTGCACTCGGGTTAGATATTTACCCTAGCCTTGCTACAGGCTGCATGTTTTATATTGAGGATTTTCTATACTGATCGTATTGACCTAGGATTATGTCTTGCATTCGGTTTCTGCTTGTAGATGTTTCTATTCACGAGTTGGCAACTCACCCCCGTTGTGCCACAGTTCTTGCAGGTTCTGCCGTACAGGTTCCAGTGCGGCATTTCTGGCACACTTTATTCTTGCGGGTGATTTGCTTTGGTAGGTGGATTCTTTCGTATCAAGAATCACCATTTTATTCATGTATTTCATTGTATCTAGAAATTGTCCATCAACCAAAACTTGTATATTCTTTCAGACTTAGAGACAGTGTTGTATTATTCGACCTTAGAGTCGCGCTTAGTTGTACTACGGATTTCCTTGTTGCTTTTGAGCTTTCTTTTGGATTTGATCCTCGCCACTTGGCGTTGTATATTATCATATCATTGTGTGGTTATGACCGTCGATTGACAAAGAGCTAGCTCCCGCTTGGGGATGCCTTATCATTGTTTATATTGTTATCCATATTGTACCCCATTCGGGGCCCGTTTTACAAAGGAAACTCTGCCGAAATTTTTAGAAAGGACTGTACTGTTTTTAAATGCATATTCGGCTTAGTTATTTAAAAACCTTGATTTCAAACCTGTATTTCTTCACTTCTTTAAAACCAGTTTTCCTTACTTATTCTTAAAAATGGTTTTAGATTTCTGGGCTTTTGGCTTACTTGGATCAGATGGAGTCCTATAGGCTTCATATGTTTCAAGGGCCAGTCACGTGCTCTTTCGGGTCGTGACAAAGTTGGTATCAGAGCGCTAGGTTGACCTTGGTTCAAGTCTAAGTTTGACTATGTGGAGCCTAGGGAGTTGTTTATATACGGAACTTAGGCTTGACCTTACGGAACTTAGACTTGGTCGAGGGGGTGTAAACCCGAACTTTCGTCGTTTTAGGATGACCCTTGGTTGATGGAATAGGTGACTAAAGTAGAGTGACGTACCGTTGGTATGTTCCGCGGCATACTTACGACACGCCACTCCGCTTAAGGAACCATAGGATGTACATTTCTTTCGAGATCAGTGATTCTCTTCATATCCAGGATTATACATCCATTTGAGATCCCCGATTCTACTAGTTTCATGATCATACCCTTATTGATGCTGTTCCTTCCTATGATCATGTATCCACTTTGGATCTGTTGTTTCCTTTCTTGCCATTGATGTGCTCTCCTTGATACTCGATTGAGGTTCCTGTCACCATGTTTGAGTGCAGTTTGGGCTGCTGCTAGGGTTACGGCCGGTGTGAGCTCGTTTGGTACGAGGGCCGACCATTGTGTTTTCTGGTGACATGGGAACGTCTCGAGTTAGTGTTGGTGATTGTGACCTCTAGTGGAGGCGAGTGTTTGGTCTTGCACCAGATGATCGAGTCATTGTTAGAGCTGCCAGTTGAGAGAGGACTGTTGATGTACAGCATACCTCAGAGATTGTGATGTCGCCTACCGTGCAGACAGATGGACCAGCGGTGGCTGAGATTGACAGGATGTTGCTTCCGGAGCTTACGAGCTGAGATTGCCGGGGCTTTCAGGCAGATATGCGACAGATGATAGCTAGTCTACCCGATTTGAGAGACGAAGGTGATTCGTCCGATTTTGCGCCAGAGCGGACCCAGTTGAGTTGAAGATTTCCAGGGTGGAGAGTCTTACTCAGATCTAGAGCAGACCGATTCAGAGATGACCGCCAATGTGTTGCCTTTCCTGGAGGATTGAGGCGTTGTTCGGCGTACAGGCTTATGAGCCAGTTGTTGCTACAAATGATGAGATGTCCCCCAGATGATTGGAGCTACTGCAGCATGACCATGTTCTTAGTGAGATGATGGTGAGTCGCTAGTCACTGAGGATAAATGACTAGGACGTATGGTGAGTTCGCTTACCCCGATGCGAGGTCATGAGGTGGATTGTTTCCAGCTAGAGACGACTTCACGCAGGTTCGTTGAGAGTCGATAGAGACGATCGAATGTCAGGAGCCTATTTTCCAAGTTTAAAGTATACGGAAAGACATGCAGGTGATTTCTATGGACCCTCTAGAAGAATGAAACCCTAACCGACTTAATGACCGTGTGACAGCCTTTGAACCTTAGGGTTTACGGCAGTTCCGCGGCGCCATTAGTGAGGCTTGGGTTTGCCCTTCTACCGCTGGACCACCGACGCTGTGGCATGTACTCGATACTATTAAACTGTACCCGAGATGTGAGCTCTTGGGGGATTATGAGGATCTGACGAGTCGATCGGGTGATTCGACATCTTTCGGATATCGTGATGGGACACTGCTTGGGAGACTCCAGATGCGAGCATAGCCGTCGGAGCGCAGTTCGTGTAGCCACGATGAGACGAGTCCGAGTCAGTAGACATTTGAGCAAGGTGGAGTAAAGAGTTCGTACGAGATTTCGACGAGATGACGTCCCACTCCGCTGACATTAGAGATGTGTTATGCACCCCGAGGCGTGGTATATGGATATATCTTCCAGAAAGAAGCGCGATAAGTATGCAGCCGTTCCGGAATAAGCTTTAGCTTCAGCATTGGATGATGACTTCCGTGCATTTCGGCAGGATTGAGGTTTGTGAAAGGGACCTCGACAGGACCTTTCTGGAGAACGATACGAGAAGACCTAGACCAGGAGTGGTCGTGTTGCGCACACCCAGCAGGCCAGAGTTCGGCATTGTCGACGAGGTAGTTGACCAGGATCGGATAAAGGAACTTACCCAGATGCGTTACGAATTGATCAAGGACGGACGAGTGATGAGTTCTCCTCCGATGGTAGGGACGTGTTCCCGAGGACCTGTTCGACCAGACAGCTTCTACGGAATGATGAAGCTACAGAGTACGCGATTTCGAGACCGTGCGAGAGACTTCAGATGGGTCAGAGCTGATAACATTGCAGTGCGCAGATAGAAACGTGACGTCGCAAGACGACGATAGAGACAGGTGAAACAAGAGGTTCGTGTGAGACACTGACGCGCTGTCATTGCTTCCCGTCGAGACTAGAGACCTGATATGCTTACAGAGACGTTGGGATGCGACCGGTTTCCGAGAAATGATGTGCTGAGGACACAGATGCCCTTTGAGCGAGAAGAGGTTATGCAGGAGAGCTAGCCTCTGTACAGATCGGCATAGGCATGATTGGAAGAGACCTTGAGTAGGATTCCTTCCAGGATATTGCTGCAATGATGTTTGCACCCAGGATCAGATGTGTGACGGGCATTCAGAGAGTCAGAGGCCGACGTCAGTAATTTGCTGCCTTACGAGTGGTCGTGAGGTTTGACCGAGAGGTGACCAGAGAAGTGCCAGCACGGAATCGTCCCCGTTAGCACACCTGACAGGGCCGATGAGCCGATTGACCGCGTGATAGGTAATCCGCAGAGAAGATAAGGACCCAGAGAGTCAGAAGACACCAGGCCGTGAGCAAGAGGCAGGTAGATATCCTGCGCTGCTAGCAGTGGATTGCACCGACTCCTTCTCGACCTTGAAGGAGGAGCTACCGACGACGGTATTTATGATTTGTGATTTTGTGATTCGGTCATCACGTATCCGTCATGTTGGATTTCGGTATTTTTGGGCGTTCTGTTGCATGATTTAGTTTTGATGATTGAGTTTCATGATATTTGTTTCATGCACCCACTGGATATTTATATATTTTGCGCCTAGCTATTACATTTGAGAGATTGATTGAGATTTCATGCCTACCGTATGCAGTGATTTGATTTGCACTTCCAGCATGGTTTTCATGCACCTTTAGTGCTTTGATATACGATTTTGGTGCACACCCGATGCACTAAATCGAGATTTCTTCGTGCATGTCAGATGCACCGGATTTTGGCTGTCAGGCATATACGTTGCCTATGACGGATGCTTCGTGCACACCCGTTGCACCTAGATGTTGATTTGTGCACCTGTTTAGCACATATTTGGATTTTTGATTTCCGTGCGCACCAGACGCACGGGATTGTGTTACGTGCATTTTTGGGATTTATTCCTTTTGGAGCAGTACTTTTTATGATGTTGGATTTTGCTTTCATACTGAGCAGGACTAGTCAATGGACGGTACCTGGATATACCTTTCCATGCATCGATAGTTTTCGAAGGGATTTCCAAGGAGCGAGCTATAGTCTCGATATATATATACTTACGTGTCTGGTATGACACGAAATGTTTTAAAACAAGGAAACCCTTCTAAATTGCTTTTAAAACGGCGGAACGTGTTTGGTAAACGAAGGATATATATACATATATAGTTTTTCTTGTGAAAAACGTCCGCCACTGTGCAGTGTTAGGTGCATCGCACAGCGACAAAAAAAAATGATTTGGCATGCTTTTGCATCAGCTATTTACATGTATAGATTGGATGTCTACATGTGTAGTTCTGATCCATATCATATCGATTTTGTATTGGATTTGACATTGAGTTTGTTTTACCCTGACTCTGATGATTGCGGGATGCTTGATGGAGCGTTGTTTTTGAGTTATCTGCTCAGTACCTTTGCGCATGCATTGCGCTGTGACGTTCTATGTGTTGATGATTTCGGAGCCCCGACGACTTGGGATTTGTATCGAAATGTTTTAGTACTTGGGGGTTTTAAATTTAAATTCGGGGACCGAATTTCTTTAAGGGGGGTAGATTGTAACATTTCCAAAATAATAAAATATTATTTTAAGGAATTTTTATAATTTAATATTATTTTATTGATTATTTTAATATTAAATTAATATTTAAATGCAAATAAATGGAGAAAAATTACGGAAAATTATGGAAAATTCTAAAATGGGTTAATTATTGGAATTTTGACATTTTTAGGTTGTTGTGATCATTTTGACACTAATTTAGTGCTAATCGCGATTAAAATCGCTAATCGGGTTTTTTGGCAATTTTGTGCAAAACTTGCACATACCACTTTTTCTCACACTTATGCATTTTCTTTCATGATATTTGGGGAACCACTATTCTTGTGAGAAGGTATTTGAGAGAAAAGAAAAGGGAAAAAGAAAAGAAAAGAAAAGAAATTAGAGTGAGGGTAGGTGAGAGAGAGGATGGGCATTGTTGACTACCACCCTTAGCCATTTCTCCCATCATTTTCTTCCCTCTTCCTCCTCCTCCTACTGCTGAACCTGCACCCCATTCCCTCCCCTCTTCAAAGCCTAAAAACATCTCAAAAACAACCCCAAAACCCTAGGTCCGTTTCATTAAAAGTGTGCACGAGCCCGAGATCTACAAGATGGACTAGGAAAGTTGCTGTTTTGGTGCTGTGGGAAGATTCTTGAGTCTCTTTTGAGGTAATTCTTTCACAAATATTGTAGTATTTCAAGTGATTTAGCCTCTTTTAAAGTTTGATGTCGATATCGGGTGAATTGTGGATATTTGGACAAAATTAGAGGAGATGAGAGTAATGTTGAGTTTTGACCTTGCAATTGAGTTTAGAGAGTGACCTTAGACCCTAATTGACCAATTCCCTGCCCTAAAACAACCTGAAACCCAAAAATACGGAATTACGGGACTTTCATGTCGGTTTGTGAGCGTTTAGAGTGTGCAGGGAAATCTGGAACACACTGGGACTGTTTCAGGCAAATTCAACAATACCAGGGACCAAATTGAGACCATTGGAGGCCACCCTGACCAAACGGACCCCATTGGGCATAGGGGGGCCGGCGAGGCCGGTTTTGGGAGTGTTGTGGCCGGCCAAGTGAAGGTGGAATGCTTCGGGGTTGGTCCAGTAGCTCAAATACATCATATATAGCACCCTAGAGTTGTTGATTTGCCCTGATTTGGCCTGAGACGAAATCTGGGATCGTTTTCATGGGTTGCTGCCTTAAATTCAGTATTTGGTTTTGCGTATTTTGATTTGGTGATTTTGGTATTTGTGTGTTATCTCGATCGTGTGACGTTTATACGTCTATATCGAGTGATTCCGGGTTGTTTTGCGAAGGCTAGCCATAGGTTCTAACCTATAGGCCTTTTCGCGTATCGTGTTGGTTTTAGCGTGTCGTTTTGGATTTAGTGTGTCGTTTCAAGTGTTGATTTGGTTTTGATGCGATGCGATACGTGTGATTCATGTAGGTACACCGCGACGATCCGAGGCGATGCGGAAGATAACGGAGACATCGACACCGACACGCAGGATACAGGTGAGTAGATTATATCTACAGGGGGAAGTCGGGTGGATGGCGTATAGCACCCCCGCAGTCCGTAATTAGTATTATGTAGTATATTTATGTGTGTGATAGCTTTAGTGTGTCTTGGTTAGTTAGGGGTAGAAATGACCAGCATAGCTCCTAGTTGCGAACCATAGGATAGATTTGCACCCACACGTATACACTTGTGTGTTTCTTATACTTGCACTGTGTTTGATGATATGGGATGACTTTGGAGATGAGTCGATGGTGTGGGCTTGTGCCGTGAGATCGGTGATTTGATACGATTCATATGTGGGATATGACTTGTGTTTCTTGCGGGCTTGGGATATGTGTTTACCCCCACATGCATACTTCATTGATGGTATCGATTGTACTAGACACAGAGTAGTACCCCAGACTTTTGATCTGATGATAGTGATACCTATTTTGTGATGAGACAGTGAGATGTTGAACCCTACCCAGCTATTGGGGATGCCGTACGATGATTTACCATATGAGCCGATATTGATGATAGATCCGCACTCATAACTCGAGGATATCTTACGATATGACATTGAGGCGGGATCACCGACTATATATCTATATATATATATCGACTCAGATGTTAGGCGGTTTCTTTACCTATAGTTCAGCCGTATAGTTAGTGTAGTTGTTAGAGTAGATTTGACTTCTTACCTATTTCAAAAACTGACGAATCGTGGGTATTTTTAAAGACAGCTCAAGGGAATCTACGGATATTTCAAAAACGACGTATCTTTTCATAAAAACACCGTAGCCCCTATTTTCAAAACCCCATGATTCGTGTTTTTTCAAAAGGCACCAATTGTAGGACTTATGTTAGATTAATGCAGATTAGTTTTAGTTACGTCCAGTTTCAGCTCCCACTCCCTTTTTGTGGTTCGCTTTGCATCGCATTTTTTATACTATGTTTCATACTCCAGTATTAATATCATGCTGATAGGACACCAGCACCATTACCGATGATGCGTATGTACCACGTACACTTACTTGCCGGCTCACACACATCTTCATCGGTAATTGCCATGTCACGTACACCTTAAAATATATATTATTGCTTGACATAGCCTTTTTGCTAGTAGTTTAGACATTGTAGTTATTACCTGCTACTTCCTGCATACTATTATTCATTGTTATGCCGCATTCATGGATTCTCATGCATATATTCACTATTTTGCATGCTATTGAAGTTTGGATTTGGATTTCTATGAGATTTTCTGGATTTGGAGGAAAACCGCAAAAACACAAATAAACATTTCCTCTCTCTTTTAAAATAAAAGGTGCGGTTTTCCCATGATGTATGAGTCGTCCACCATGAGTTTGCTGATGGATTTGGAAACCCGATTCGAGGAGACGGATGAACCGTTTCGGGTACATGGTGGACCCGGTACGGTACCCCGGGGCAAGAGGAATGTGGTGATGACGTTGAGCCTGGCAGGGGAGTACTACCTACCGGTGATTTTACCCGACGCGTCGGATATCCGGAGGATACCGTCGTGGTCTGAGATTTATGGTAGGGGCCGGTCTGGACTGACGGCGCCCTAGATATTGTGGCTGAGACCTTGAGATATCAGGATATTGGGATTTCGTTTGTGCCGATGCTAGGCACAGTTTTATGCTGATTTCATTGTGGTACCTTATTTTTAAAATACAGGGGAAATCTCACTAAAGTATGAAAACAGTTGTTTCAAGTGAATGTATTCTGTTTTCACGCATTCATATCTCATTCATATGCTATATTGTTATCTGAGGCACTGACACAGACACATGAGATTGCACTCGGGTTAGATATTTACCCTAGCCTTGCTACAGGCTGCATGTTTTATATTGAGGATTTTCTATACTGATCGTATTGACCTAGGATTATGTCTTGCATTCGGTTTCTGCTTGTAGATGTTTCTATTCACGAGTTGGCAACTCACCCCCGTTGTGCCACAGTTCTTGCAGGTTCTGCCGTACAGGTTCCAGTGCGGCATTTCTGGCACACTTTATTCTTGCGGGTGATTTGCTTTGGTAGGTGGATTCTTTCGTATCAAGAATCACCATTTTATTCATGTATTTCATTGTATCTAGAAATTGTCCATCAACCAAAACTTGTATATTCTTTCAGACTTAGAGACAGTGTTGTATTATTCGACCTTAGAGTCGCGCTTAGTTGTACTACGGATTTCCTTGTTGCTTTTGAGCTTTCTTTTGGATTTGATCCTCGCCACTTGGCGTTGTATATTATCATATCATTGTGTGGTTATGACCGTCGATTGACAAAGAGCTAGCTCCCGCTTGGGGATGCCTTATCATTGTTTATATTGTTATCCATATTGTACCCCATTCGGGGCCCGTTTTACAAAGGAAACTCTGCCGAAATTTTTAGAAAGGACTGTACTGTTTTTAAATGCATATTCGGCTTAGTTATTTAAAAACCTTGATTTCAAACCTGTATTTCTTCACTTCTTTAAAACCAGTTTTCCTTACTTATTCTTAAAAATGGTTTTAGATTTCTGGGCTTTTGGCTTACTTGGATCAGATGGAGTCCTATAGGCTTCATATGTTTCAAGGGCCAGTCACGTGCTCTTTCGGGTCGTGACAGATTGGCACGAAAGACTGCAAGAAGCTCTTTGGGCATATCGAACTACATTCAAGACGGCCACGAACACAACGCCGTACCCGTTGGTGTTCGGTACGGAAGCAGTATTCCCCCTCGAGATAGAGTTACCCTCTCTATGAGTGGCAGTTCACCACGAGCTAACAAACGAAGAAAATGCTCACCTTCGACTTGAGGAGCTTGACGCCCTTGATGAAAACCGGCTCATAGCACAGCAAAATCTGGAAGCTTATAAAGCAAAGATGACACGCTCATATGAAAGATTGACCCGACCAAGGACATTCCGCTAAGGCGAATTCGTGCTAGTGGTCAAAAGGCCTATGATCCCCAATCGCGCCAAGCAGGGAAAATTCGAGCCAAACTTTGAAGGCCCGTATATCATAGATAAAGTTTACCAGGGTGGGGCCTATCTACTCATGGACATGCACGGTGAAAGGCCTTTCAGGCCAATAAACGGTCGCTTCCTAAAGAGATACTGCGCTTAATGAGCCATGGCCTAGGTCAATGATAGATGACGACGACTATGTCCGCTCGCTATCTTCCTAAGCTCAAGCTTTATAAGCAGTAGCCGGCCTTCTCAATGCCGGACCGAAATGTCCTTAAACTAATAGCAGACCGAAACGTCTTTAAAACTACTACCGCAGCATCTTTAGGCTGACGAGATAGAAAAACATATAAAAATAGAATAAATGAAAACGGTATGTCCATAAGCAAAAAAAGGCACGGATGAAAACCCGAAAGGGCTCCGTGAGTAAAAACAGCAGGGCTACCGGCGAGTGTTCGTGAAAACCCGAAAGGGCGCGACCTCGTAAAAAAAAAGAAAAGAAAAGGAAAATAAAAAGAATAAAAAAAACGGTATGTCCATAAGCAAAAAAGGGCACGGATGAAAACCCGAAAAGGCTCCATGAGTAAAAACAGCAGGACTACCGGCGAGTGTTCGTGAAAACCCGAAAGGGCACAATCTCGTTAAAAGACACTTATAAGGTCCCCTCGACCTTGTAAGGAGCAACCACCCGCGTGAGATCCTTACGACTCACAAAGGAAGCAGCACACTTAGGGATCCCCACGATTCCTAAAGGAGAAAATACACTTGCGAGATCCTCATGACTCGTAAGGAGAACTCTCTTATGGGACCCTCACGGCTCATAAGATTTGAAAGTCTTAAGTTACAGAAACCTAAACCTGTGCTTAAGCAACCCCCCACAACTTTCGTTATTGCCCTACAAGTGGCTCAATACTGAACCTTGTATACAATCCACGGGCGCGAATAAACATTTCCCTAACCAAGTCTCATCCGTGACTGGGGATATGTTCGTATGACCCTTGTAGGTCCTCTCAACTTACAAGGAGAAAACCCTACTGTAGGATCCTTACGACTTACAGAGGAACATAGACTTAGGAATCCTCACGATTCTTAAGAAGAAAATACACCTACAAGATCCTCACGACTTGTAGGGAGAAATAACTTCATGAGACCCCTACGGCTCATGAAGTCAAAAGCCTTAGTCGACAGGACCCTAACCCTGATCGCTAAGCCACCTTTGTTCGACATTGACAGAGGCAGATGATGATTCGCTCCTGGTAATATCCCGGTTGTAGCGGTGCTGATGCCGAAATTGGTATACAGCAAAAAGCCAATAGGCCGCATATGCATACGAAATAGCCGAAATGATTGGGCAACTCGCAATAAAAAGCAGCGAGTGAAAATAAAATAAATAGCCGAAATGATTGGGCAACTCGCAATAAAAAGCAGCGAGTGAAAATAAAATAAATAGCCGAAATGATTGGGCACCGCGAAAAATAGCCGAAATGATTGGGCAATCGCGATTTTCGCGATATAAAATGCTGAAATGATAGAGCATCGCGGAGATAAAACAAAAAAAATGATGATAAAACTTTGGCCCTACAGTTAAGATCACATCGATCCCTGTATACAATCCAAGGGCGTAAAAAAAGAGGGAACCATACTTTCCCAACAGGCTTCGCCAGAAGACGAAGCCAAATCTCGACGGTTCAGTCCAACTCTGAAGAAACCATTATCTTCAGCAAATTCCTCGACTCACGGATACAAACACTCCTTGACGAGAGCCTCCTGATTCGCGTCGACTCGCAGAGCCACCAGTGCCTCCGTGGGAATCCTCGACTCGTTTCAAACCCCGAGGAAACAAATAATCCTTGGCGCTTGGGAAACAAATAATCCCTAGCAAACTCCTCGACTCACGGATACAAACACTCCTTGACGAGAGCCTCCTGATCCACGTCGACTCGCAGAGCCACCAGTGCCTCCGTGGGAAATTCTCGACTCGTTTCAAACCCCAAGGAAACAAATAATCCTTGGCGCTTGGGAAACAAATAATCCCTAGAAAACTCCTCGACTCACGGATACAAACACTCCTTGACGAGAGCCTCCTGATCCGCGTCGACTCGCAGAGCCACCAGTGCCTCCGTGGGGAATCCTCGACTCGTTTCAAACCCCGAGGAAACAAATAATCCTTGGCGCTTGGGAAACAAATAATCCCTCGCAAACTCCTCGACTCACGGATACAAACACTCCTTGACGAGAGCCTCCTGATCCGCGTCGACTCGCAGAGCCACCAGTGCCTCCGTGGGGAATCCTCGACTCGTTTCAAACCCCGAGGAAACAAATAATCCTTGGCGCTTGGGAAACAAATAATCCCTCGCAAACTCCTCGACTCACGGATACAAACACTCCTTGACGAGAGCCTCCTGATCCGTGTCGACTCGTAGAGCCACCAGTGCCTCCGTGGGGAATCCTCGACTCGTTTCAAACCCCAAGGAAAAAAATAATCCTTGGCGCTTGGGAAACAAATAATCCCTAGCAAACTCCTCGACTCACGGATACAAACACTCCTTGACGAGAGCCTCCTGATCCGCGTCGACTCGCAGAGCCACCAGTGCCTCCGTGGGAATCCTCGACTCGTTTCAAACCCCGAGGAAACAAATAATCCTTGGCGCTTGGGAAACAAATAATCCCTAGCAAACTCCTCGACTCACGGATACAAACACTCCTTGACGAGAGCCTCCTGATCCGCGTCGACTCGCAGAGCCACCAGTGCCTCCGTGGGAAATTCTCGACTCGTTTCAAACCCCAAGGAAACAAATAATCCTTGGCGCTAGGGAAACAAATAATCCTTAGCAAACTCCTCGACTCAAGGAAACAAACAATCCTTGACGGGAGCCTCTTGATTCGCGTCGGCTCGCAGAGAAACCAGTGTCTCCGCGGGAAGATTCCCGATTCGTCTCAACTTGCAAGATGAAGCCTCAAGCAGCAGGGACTAAAAAAACTTGCTTCCTGAACCATGGGACCCTGCAAGTCAATCCAAAATGGTCTCTTGCATACTATTCACGGGTCTCACTCTCCAAAGTCGAATTTCGACGAGGAGGGAAACAACCGCTTGCGAGTCCTCTCGACTCGTAAGAGGGAAAAACTCTCTTGTAAGATCCTTACGACTTATAAGAGAAAACCACACTTAGGAATCCTCACGATTCCTAAGGAGAAAATCCATCTACGAGATCCTCTCGATCCGTAGGGAGAAAATTCTCTATGAGACCTTCACGGCTTATGGAGTTGAAAAGTCTTAGGCAGCAGATCTGAACCTGCGGCCTAAGCCATCGCCGATTCTTGGGAAAGTCAAGATGCGTGCCCTACTATCCGTCAACCATGTTCGCTAAGGTGATATGCTGATAATAAAAGAGAAAAAGACAAAAAATGACATATTACAAAAAAGGTGTATCTTTTATTCATAAACTTGATTGGATACAGGATACATTATGTCAAAGAATAAAAAAATATATACATACATTCTCTTATCTATAAGTACAAACGATACAAAAATGGATAGCTACTGAGGAGGAAGTGTCTTTAGTAAGTTCACAAGCTGCTCTCGCACTTCCTTCAGCGCTTCCTCTCGAGTGACAGCCGCGGCCACCTCCGCCTCCACCTGGGCCCGCTGCTGCAAGAAGGATGAAAGTTGCTCCTCCGCCGCCTTCTGGGCTGCTTCCTGGCTGGGTGCAGCTCGCTCGACAACGTCAAGTTTTTGCCTCAATGATAACCCTTCGGAGAGACATTGCAGAAGGCCCTCAAAGATAACTTTCAGCCGTGAGGCGTTGGCCTCCACCCGAGCATGCAGTTGAGCAGACTTGCTCGAAGTCTCACCACGCTCCTTACGCCTTGAAATGACTTCTTGTTCGAGATGGCGGAAGTAAGGAGCGCTCTGCTCAATCCACGCTGTCCTTTGATTACTGGCAGCCACGGTCTCGGGAGCGGGACGCAGCGACTCCAACTGATATAGGCGACCCTCGATCTCCTTACAATGGTTAACCCAGGATGCAATGATGCCCTCATCGTGAAAGTTCACGAGTATTGCTAGCATCGGGTTAACCACCATAGCGAAGTCTGCAGCAGATGTAGGAGTTTCAACGTCGAGTTCTTCGACGTAGTCACTCAACATGCGCAGACTATTCGCGGCGCCTTTTGAAGACAGACTCCTCAGATAAGGACCCGCCGGCATTGTGATGCGAGGTTCGAAGGACGCCGAAGCCAGAACGACAGCTGAAAGAAACAGGATGTGATCAGATAACAGTACAGAAAATAAAGAGAGGAAAGTTACCAATATGATGGTCATTATACCAGTTGAGACAGGTGGTAAGGTCGGAAGGGCTGGTGGCGCAGCTGATCTTCTATCCCCTCCTTCAATCTGTAGCACTGCAGTTGAGATGAGAAAAGGAGGTTAGAGGTAATTCCATCAATAAGAAAAAAGAGAGGAAGGATGTCAACGGAAATCATACTCACCAACGCCACCAGAGGAAGAAGCAAGCTCAGATGGGAAGGAAAAGTGTGGGAACAACATCTGATATACATGATCAAAAAGCACTCCTGAAAAACACAACAGTGTGACTTTAGTACACGAATTATATGTCTGGAAAACAAGATTAATAAATCGTAAACACACACCTTCCAACATCTTAGAGGGTATGAGAGAGGGTTGAGAGGTGACTACCGCCAGGGCAGTTGTTGAAGGCGCTCCCTCGAGCAGTGAGGCATCGGCGCTGGCTGCATCTGCATTACGAAAAGGTGAACTTGTCAGAAAAGATTGTAAAGTAAAGAAAAGCAGCCACTTGGGGTTTTACCTGAGGAGCTCCCGGCTGAAACGGAGGCGACTCCCTCCTCTATCGACATGAGACCACCACCCGTGGCCTCGTCACCCGACTCGATGGGGACCGTCGTCGTGCTCGCAAGACCTGGAGACGGCGGAGGGCTATGGACGGGAAGGGTTATGATTGGAGTATTGCCAGGTTCTAAAGAAGGAGCGGTTAGCTCGTCCTCGGGAATCATGGCCACCTCACCCACTACTCTCTCAGGTTTAGTAGTTGCGGTTGTATCGTCCACCGTCGTCGGGGGATCGCCGGCCTCGAGCGCCTCATCCGCCACCACCCTGGACTCAGTTATAATGATCATATCATCTGCCACCACTTCAGGTTCGGCATCAATGACCTTCTCGGCGGTAGGCACCTCGACCTCCACTTCAGGCTCTAAAGCCACAACGACATTGCCCACCATCGGCTCGAGTTCGGCAGGTACCGCCTCCTCTGTTTCTTTGGGATGAACGGTTTCCGTCTCCCCCTCGATCGGACTTGGCCCTGCAAGATAAGAGATATAAGGACCAATGACATTAAAATCCTTATAACGAAAACTCTGAGAGAAACATTACCTGAAGTGGATTTACCGTTTGCGCTCCGAACTGCGCGTGCCACCTCTCTGCGGGCAGTGGATAGGGCGACAGGGGCCTCTTCGGATGGAGTATCAGCGCGAGGGACAGTGCTGGGACCCACTCCCATAGCCAAGGCAGCCCTGCGTGCCTTCGCCTCATGCCTCAGCCTCTTCCTTTCCTCCCGGGCTGTCGCGATAGACCTTTGTGACGCCTCCTTCAAGGCGTCATCATCCTCGTTCAGGGATGCCTCCAGAGCCTTTAAGGCATCTCTCATCGGCTCTTCAAGACGAACCTCCTGCGGTGGCCCAGAGGAAGCAGGAATATCGGCGGCTGGCGGAACATTTGTGTCGCTTGGTGGGAACGGCGTTGAGGTTTCTGCAATAAAAAGAGAGAGGTTAGATCAACCATAACACGAGGGAGATGGAGACTTGATGAATTAAAACTTACTAAGGCACATAGACGCTCTAAGACGTTCCTCCTCTTGGAAAGTCTTCAAAGAAGCGGCAATGGCTTCTTCATCAGTGATGCCTGTTGAAAGAAAGGAGAGAAAAGCGTTAATCAAGGGCGATAAAGAAGATATGATGTAATAAGGAAAATGTGACTAGTAGTTACCTGACTGCGCAAGCTTAGCTAACCACGCGTCACGCCTCGCCAACCATGCCGAAGCTTTGAGAGCAGCCTCCAAGTCTGTATCGTCCGGCGGCGGCATCACTAATCCTACATTAGTCCCATATTCGAGCAGACCTTCAGCATAGGGAGCGTGGGGTTCCTGGCCGAACACGACGTCCGCAGCGAAGAGCGACTTCTTTTTTTTTTTGCCTTCCGACCCTAGGCTCGCGGGGGATTGACTTCCGCTTAGCAGCCACTTTGGGACGACGGGTCCCGATGTCCGCACCCACGCCAGACTCCGGCGAGGGTACAACCACTGTCTCCACTGGAGCACAGGGTGCGGGAGGCGCATCTGCGATATCAGGGAGCGACAGCTCACGTGGAGGACTTTGCGCACGTGATGGTCTGCCCCCGGCATCTTTTAGAGGAGGAGCCACCAGGATCCTTGGCGCTAAGGGAGCGTTACGGTTGGTGCCAGGGGGTACTTCTTTACGATCGATCAACACTCGCCTCGCTTCCTTTATAACAGCCCCCGTCGCATGATTGTACCACTCTTTATATACATTAAGGAGTCGTGGAGCACAGGCCGGCGTGCTAATGAAAAAACGAGAACCCGTGTTCAGGCGCATGAAGTGATGTAACGCGTTCTCCATCCCTTCTTCATTGACAGCAGGTTCCAGTAAGAAAGCTTCCAAGGGTACCCCTTGATCGTAACCCAGTTGTCGGGAAAAACGATGCGGGTTATATCTCATAAAGACTGCTGCACCGCCCTGCCTGAAGAGTAGGAAACCCGGTCTAATAGAATACAAATAGAGGATCTCCCGGGCCGTTAACACTGAAGCTCCATCCTTGAAGGAGTCCTGTAATGGTCGCACCGCAGTGGTGGACGCTTTTCCAATGGTTAATACCTTATCAATAAAGGACATCCCGACTCCAACGGTGTGAGGGCGAAGCAGTAAACCTCTGGCGTTCCGTGGTGAAGGGGTCACGATTGATGAGCCAATCAACTGTAAAATGCAAGGAAAACCGCACTTGTCAAAGAATGAAGGCCTTTTATGCATGCCGAAGACACCCGCCGTGTGTAGCTCGAGCCACAATGCAAAGTAGTGCATCGGGAAGACCACGTGCAGTACCCCGGGCTCGTTGGCATCCGCTGCTCGGCTGAGGCCATGATATAGGTGCGCCAAGCCGGCGATCCCCACAGCCACCTTTATCCCGATGACCATTCGGTGGGCTGGGTAAAAGATAGAAGACCGCATGAGATGAGAGTGCATTGGGATCGCGAACCAACTCAGCCACAGTCCGAGAAATCCTAAGAAGAAGGCCTCCTCATCCATTCCAGGGGCCGCAATTTCTGCAAAAGACATGGTTGGGGAGTTAGGAAGAAAAAAGTCCTTTTGGTCTATGTCTTTCGCTGGCAAGTTATCCAAACCTAAACCGAAAGGGTCATCCAAGGTGGCAAACTTGGCCGATCCCGATGAAATGACGCTTGGACGAAGGAAACGAGCAATGAAGTCCTGAAAGTTAACCCCCCGACTCCCGTGTTCGATAAAAAGGGACTCGTAGATGTTCAACACCTTGATCAGGCTCGGGAATTGGTGTTGAACGGCATTTTCCGGCGTGATCCCCCTTACCATCGGCCTAGCACCAAAGACGTACACATCTGTCGGGAGCAGCTCCTCGTAATGTTCTCCCATGACCGGTAGGCCAGATACCTCCGCAAATTCCTCCAAAGAGTTTGTTTCGCCCAATCAGAGAAAAGCTCTGTTGAAATTCAAAATTCAAAATTTTGAAGCAACGCTTCAAATCTCGGGCGCAATGCGCCACATGTCAAGCGCTGATACGTCAGCGCAGCGCCCAAGAAGGCACGCCCAATCAGAGCAAAGCTCTATTTTAATGAAGCAACGCTTCAGCTGCGCAAGCACTGCGCTGCGCGACACGTGTCAGCGTGGATGCGCTAGTGCAGTTGCGCTGCGCGACACGTGTCAGCGCAGATGCGCTGCGCTCTGCGCTGCGCGACACGTGTCAGCGCAGTTGCGCTGCGCTCTGCGCTGCGCGACACGTGTCAGCGTAGATGCGCTAGCGCAGTTGCGCTGCGCGACACGTGTCACGCGCTGGGCATCTGCGCCAAACAGAATTAAATTTCTAAGAAATCTTTTCTGTTCTTGTTAAAACAAGAAGATTTTCTTCTTCAAAGCAGAAGCTCTTGGATCAAAGATCCAACGGTAGGGAAAATTCCCCAAATCACTCAGAGAAGGATCTCTTTAACAAATTTAACTAATTTATGGGCACTATAAAAAGGACCCTAGGCCTCAATTCAAAGGCATCAACATTTCTTGAAAAAAGTCAAGAGCTTCAAACAGAGAGAACACTGAGAAAATTCCAAGAAAAAGGTAAAGAACCTTCATGAAATAGAAGAAATTTCTTCTAATAGACCATTGATCTAAAAAACAAGATCAATGATCTTTACATAATAAACAGTGCTTTGCACTTCTTATGAACCTCTGGTTCTTTAAAACAAGAAAACAATAAAATAAAAAAAATAGTGCTTTGCACTTTTATGAACCTCTGGTTCTTGAAAAAAAAAAGAGAAGAAAAATTTATCTCTTCTTTGATTTAATTTAGATCAAGAAATTAAATAGTGCTTTGCACTTCTGTTCTTGAATCTAAAAGATTCTTAGTGCTCTGCACTTACAAACTGCGCTGTTGCGCTCCTAAGAGAGCGCCACGTGTCAGCCATAGAACCGCTTGGGCCATGCGCTCTTGAAATAGAGCTTTGCTCTCTGGAATTGGCGCAACTCACCAGAGCGTGCCACGTGTCAGCAGCGTAACAGCGCAACGCACTCACGCAGCGCACTGCGCTATTGCGCTCACCAGAATGTGCCACGTGTCAACAGCGCAACAGCGCAGCGCACTGCGCTATTGCGCTTGCGCTAACCAAAGCGTGACACGTGAGTTTGCGCTCATTACTTAGCGCAAAGCGCCTGACAAGCCACGTGGGGCACCGTCAGAGTATTTAATGCTCTGCATTATTAAAAGGGACAGAGCCCAATTAAAAGGCCTAATAAGCCTAATAAAAAATGCCATGCATCTTAAAAGGGGGGCAAAGCCCAAATTAGATGCTCTGCATCATTTAGAAAAGAGCAAAGCCCAACCAAAACAAGGATAATGCAGTGCATTACTAAAAAAAAGGGTAAAGCCCTAGCACAGGCTAAAAATAAAAAAAAGTGTTGAAACTGGACTTAGCCCAATTTTGGACATAAGTCCTTAAATTAAATTGACTGAGCAAGACTGCTCTCTTAAATCAATTTACTACGGGTTCGAGGGTACATCTCCGAACTCCTCTGACACATGTCGTTGTAATCCTTCAACGACGTCAGAGAGGTGACGGGTCCCGACAACCACATATCAATATCGGACCGAGACGTCCTTAAACTAATATCGGACCGAGACGTCCTTAAACTAATATCGGACCGAGACATCCTTAAACTAATATTTGACCACCACGTCCCTAAACTGGAATATCGGACCGAGACGTCCTTAAACTAATATCGGACCACCATGTCCCTAAACTGGAATATCGGACCGAGACGTCCTTAAACTAATATCGGACCGAGACGTCCTTAAACTAATATCGGACCGAAACGTCCTTAAAATAATATCGGACCACCACGTCCCTAAACTGGAATACGGACCGAGACGTCCTTAAACTAATATCGGACCGAGACGTCCTTAAACTAATATCGGACCACCACGTCCCTAAACTGGAATACGGACCGAGACGTCCTTAAACTAATATCGGACCGAGATGTCCTTAAACTAATATCGGACCGAGACGTCCCTAAACTAATATCGGACCACCACGTCCCTAAACTGGAACAATAGAGCATCCAAATGCTCTTTTCGGATCTAAATGGTCCCGTTTAAGTCGATCTTAGCCCTAAATACGGCTAACGTATCCTTAAGCATTTTAAACGAACGATAAAACTTCAAATCGACTTTGGCTCAAGGGTACATCTATGAACTCCTCCGACACCTATCGTTTTAATCCTTCAACAACGTCAGAGAGGTGATGAGTCCTGACGACCATTTCTATTAAATCGATCATCACGTCAAGTCGATCTTAGTCCAAAACAGGACTAACGTATCCTTGACGAACGTTTAAGTTGATCTTAGCCGCAACGCGACTAATGCATCCTTAAACTAAAAACACCAAACCCAAATCTAAGTAAATACGGATTTGGACTAATCCACGTCCTACGGGCGACGGCATTACTCAGTCTCCGTATACAATCCACGGGCAACCATAAACAAAACAAACACACACGACACGAAGTGAAATTCTGGAGAAGGAGAAAGTTGTTACCGCGATGCGGTAGCGTAATTAACTGCAGGGTCTTGCGCCTGCAGGGAAGAGCGTCCCCACAATCAAAAACCCCTCAAGCGAGGGGGAATCTGACGAAGTCTGCAACATCGGCCGCGTCCGTTTAAACCTCCGATATACGGTGCCATAAATCAACTTGGCATCTTTGGAGAGGTGGACGGATAAGACCAAATAGCATCTGCCCCGAATCTCAGCGTCAGGACATCGCGGTCTTGTGCGCCGTCTTTCGGAGGGGAACAGATTCTGGCACGCCCGGTGGGCCCATGATGATCTGATTGTACCACGATCCCCAAAGATGGAGACTCTTATATTCCGGGTCGTACTCCTTGATCATAACCAGGACTTCACGGTCCAGGGGCGCCTCGGGAAACCCCTCCTCTGAGCGGACGAACGGGAATGAAGTGTCTAAAGACATGATCGCTGCAAAAGAACAATTTGGCCGTTAGTGTTGTAATTCCAATGTTTGGCGTATAAAAAAAGAGGAGGAAAATGCATTTATTAAATTAAATTAAAATTAATTAATTACACCACACAACAGTGCAGTGAGTAGGAGACCAAGGAGGGACCCACAAAATCTGGATGACAGTACGTCAGTTAATAGGACAATCTCATCATTGGATGAGATTGTCAGTTGGTCCCCAGGAAAACATTCCCATTAATAAAGAATCCCTAGAGACAAGGAGAAAATCTCCTCTTTCAGAGCAAAGCTCTGTCACAGAGTGACACTTGTCAAACTCTGGTCTCAGGGGAATAAGATTCCTTAAAAGAGCCTAGCTCTGTGATGATGATGAGAAAATTTATTTAAAACTCCTAAAGAAATTAAAATCTTTTGAAGGCTATTAGAAGTTCTTCGTTTTTAGATCAAAAAGATCTATTTTTGGATCCATGAGCAAAGCTCTCTGCTCATGGGTTAGAACCCATGAGCAAGATCTTTTCAGATCTATGGATTTATGAGAGCAAAGCTCTATTGAGGAAACCCCAATGGGGATCTCTTTAGATCAAAGGATCTGTGAGAGCAAAGCTCTTTGGTTAAGATTAATTTAGATTAATTTGATTTAAATTAAGTTTTACCTAAAGTTTCTAACTGTGGGAAGGAGCAAAGCTATGAAGTTCTTAAGAAAGAGCAAAGCTCTGTTGAAATCAAAAAATCTTAAAACGGTAAGATTTTTTTCTAAGGACCAAAGGTCCTATTTATAAGGCGCTTGCGCCCCTTGAGCTCACCCCTTGATCCAACGATCAGGAGTTTGCCACCGCTGCACTCACGTGTGCGCCACATGAGCGCAACGGTGGGGGGCATTTGTTTCGCCCAATCAGAGCAAAACTCTGTTGAAATTCAAAATTCAAAATTTTGAAGCAACGCTTCAAATCTCGGACGCAATGCACCACATGTCAAGCGCTGATACGTCAGCGCAGCGCCTAAGAAGGTGCGCCCAATCAGAGCAAAGCTCTATTTTAATGAAGCAACGCTTCAGCTGCGCAAGCACTGCGCTGCGCGATACGTGTCAGCGCGGATGCGCTAGCGCAGTTGCGCTGCGCGACACGTGTCAGCGCCGATGCGCTAGCGCAGTTGCGCTGCGCTGTGCGCTGCGCGACACGTGTCACGCGGTGGGGCATCTGCGCCAAACAGAATTAAATTTCTAAGAAATCTTTTCTGTTCTTGTTAAAACAAGAAGATTTTCTTCTGCAAAGCAGAAGCCCTTGGATCAAAGATCTTACGGTGGGGAAAATTCCCCAAATCACTCAGAGAAGGATCTCTTTAACTAATTTATGGGCACTATAAAAAGGACCCTAGGCCTCAATTCAAAGGCATCAACATTTCTTGAAAAAAGTCAAGAGCTTCAAACAGAGAGAACTCTGAGAAAATTCCAAGAAAAAGGTAAAGAACCTTTATGAAATAGAAGAAATTTCTTCTAATAGACCATTGATCTAAAAAACAAGATCAATGATCTTTACATAATAAACAGTGCTTTGCACTTCTTATGAACCTCTGGTTCTTTAAAACAAGAAAACAATAAAATAAAAAAAATAGTGCTTTGCACTTTTATGAACCTCTGGTTCTTGGAGGAAAAAAAGAGAAGAAAAATTTATCTTTTCTTTGATCTAATTTAGATCAAGAAATTAAATAGTGCTTTGCACTTCTGTTCTTGAATCTAAAAGATTCTTAGTGCTCTGCACTTACAAACTGCACTGTTGCGCTCCTAAGAGAGCGCCACGTGTCAGCCATAGACCGCTTGCGCCATGCGCTCTTGAAATAGAGCTTTGCTCTCTGGAATTGGCGTAACTCATCAGAGCGTGCCACGTGTCAGCAGCGCAACAGCGCAGCGCACTCGCGCGGCGCACTGCGCTATTGCGCTCACCAGAATGTGCCACGTGTCAACAGCACAACAGCGCAGCGCACTCGCGTAGCGCACTGCGCTATTGCGCTTGCGCTCACCAGACCGTGACACGTGTCACCACCATATGAGTTTGTGCTCATTACTTAGCGCAAAGCGCCTGACAAGCCACGTGGGGCACCGTCAGAGTATTTAATGCTCTGCATTATTAAAGAAAAGGGACAGAGCCCAATTAAAAGGCCTAATAAGCCTAATAAAAAATGCTATGCATCTTAAAAGGGGGGCAAAGCCCAAATTAGATGCTCTGCATCATTTAGAAAAGGGCAAAGCCCAACCAAAACAAGGATAATGCAGTGCATTACTAAAAAAAAAGGGTAAAGCCCTAGCACAGGCTAAAGATAAAAAAAGTGTTGAAACTGGACTTAGCCCAATTTTGGCCATAAGTCCTTAAATTAAATTGACTGAGCAAGACTGCTCTCTTAAATCAATTTATTACGGGTTCGAGGGTACATCTCCGAACTCCTCTGACACATGTCGTTCTAATCCTTCAACGACGTCAGAGAGGTGACGGGTCCCGACAACCACATATCAATATCAGACCGAGACGTCCTTAAACTAATATCGGACCGAGACGTCCTTAAACTAATATCGGACCGAGACGTCCTTAAACTACTATCGGACCACCACGTCCCTAAACTGGAATATCGGACCGAGACGTCCTTAAACTAATATCGGACCGAAACGTCCTTAAACTAATATCGGACCACCACGTCCCTAAACTGGAATACGGACCGAGACGTCCTTAAACTAATATCGGACTGAGACGTCCTTAAACTAATATCGGACCACCACGTCCCTAAACTGAAATACGGACCGAGACGTCTTTAAACTAATATCGGACCGAGATGTCCTTAAACTAATATCGAACCGAGACGTCCCTAAACTAATATCGGACCGAGACGTCCCTAAACTAATATTGGACCACCACGTCCCTAAACTGGAACAATAGAGCATCCAAATGCTCTTTTTCGAATCTAAATAGTCCCGTTTAAGTCGATCTTAGCCCTAAATACGGCTAACGTATCCTTAAGCATTTTAAACGAACGATAAAACTTCAAATCGACTTTGGCTTAAGGGTACATCTATGAACTCCTCCGACACCTATCGTTGTAATCCTTCAACGACGTCAGAGAGGTGATGAGTCCTGACGACCATTTCTATTAAATCGATCATCACGTCAAGTCGATCTTAGTCCAAAACAGGACTAACGTATCCTTGATGAACGTTTAAGTTGATCTTAGCCGCAACGCGACTAATGCATCGTTAAACTAAAAACACCAAACCCAAATCTAAGTAAATACGGATTTGGACTAATCCACGTCCTACGGGCGACGGCATTACTCAGTCTCCGTATGCAATCCACGGGCAACCATAAACAAAACAAACACACACGACACGAAGTGAAATTCTGGAGAATGAGAAAGTTGTTACCGCGATGCGGTAGCTTAATTAACTGCAGGGGCTTGCGCCTGCAGGGAAGAGCGTCCCCACAATCAAAAACCCCTCAAGCGAGGGGGAATCTGACGAAGTCTGCTACATCGGCCGCGTCCGTTTAAACCTCCGATATACGGTGCCATAAATCAACTTGGCATCTTCGGAGAGGTGGACGGATAATACCAAATAGCATCTGCCCCGAATCTCAGCGTCAGGACATCGCGGTCTTGTGTGCCGTCTTTCGGAGGGGAACATGCACGTTCGGAGTTTCCTCGGGAAAATTCCTAGGATTCATCATACAGCATCGAGGCATCGAAATAGACCCGTTGAAGATCAAGGCGATCATGGAAATGCCCCCGCCAAGAACTCTCAAGCAACTGCGGTCTCTCCAAGGGGATCGAAAACCCCCTCATATACGGAGACTCCCAGCTGGTCGTTAGCCAAGTGAACAGCTGGGAGTCTCCGTATATGAGGAGCTTCATATTCGGCTTCATTGTTTGTCCTCGGCTCTGTTAGGGAAAAGGCAAAGCGCATTATCCCTCCTTGTGGAGTCATGGGGATCGAAAATCACTAGACATGGGGATCGAAAACCTCCTCATATACGGAGACTCCCAGCTGGTCGTTAGCCAAGTGAACAGCGATTATCAAACGTGCAAACTAGAGTTGGTGAAATACGGCGAGAGAGTGCAATAATTGCTGATTCAAATCCCTGCCCACGCCCTGGAAAGCATACCGCGTGTGGAAAATAGCAAAGAAGATGCGTTAGCCAAACTTGCTAAAGAACAGGCTCACGAAAAGCTCGATGACGTGAGGATCGTTGTGCAAAGTTGTCGGGTTCTCGCACCGGCAGAAATATCTCCGGAGTCGTTTGAAGAAAAGGAAGCGACCAAGCAAGCGGCACTACAGATAGAGGACCAGGAAAAGGTCAAGGATTACAGAGAAGTCTTTATAGACTACTTCAAATCCCGTCGAACACCTGAAGATGCGTCCTCAAGACATCAGCTCATGAAACGAGCTCTATCCTTCGCCTTCGTCAATGACACTCTATATAAAAGATCATTTGATTTTCTATGGCTAAGATGCCTGGGACCTGAAGAAGCAAAGAGAGTCGTCCAAGAAACTCACGACAGACTCTGCGGTTCTCACCAAGCCGGCCCGAAGATGAAACTGAAGATCAAAAGGATGGGCTACTATTGGCCCACAATGATCTAAGACTGCCTCGAATATGCGAAGCGGTGCCACTCATGCCAGATTCATAGGGACTTTATCCACCAACATCCAAATCCGCTACATCCCATGGTGGCTAGCTGGCCGTTCGAAATGTGGGGAACTGACATAATCGGGCCCATTGAACCAGCATCGTCCAGAGGCCATCGGTTCATACTGGAGACAACTGATTACTTCTCCAAGTGGGCAGAAGCAGTACCACTAAGAGAAGTGAAGACGGAGAATGTCCTCCATTTCTTCAAGACACACGTCATCTATCGGGGCACTCCACGATGGATTATCTTCGATAACGGGCCGGCCTACAGAAGCCATAAAATCAGTCGCTTCGCACAGCAACATAATATAGACTGGAGAAACTCTTCGGTCTATAATCCCCGAGCTAACGGTCTGGCTGAGGCTTTCAACAAGTCCTTGACGAAGATCGTGAAAAAGACGGTGTCCAAAAAATAAAAAGGACTGGAACGAGAGACCGCATGAAGCTCTCTGTGCATATCGAACTACGTTCAAAACGGCCACAAACAGAACACCGTATGCATTGGTATTCGACGCTGAAGCAGTACTTCTCTTGGAGATAGAGCTACCCTCTCTACGAGTGGTGGTCCATTATGAGCTAACAGACGAAGAGAATGCTTATCTTCGCCTAGAGGAGCTCGATGCCCTCGATGAAACTCGTCTTATGGCACAGCAAAACTTGGAAGCTTACAAAGAAAAAATGATGCGCTCATACGAGAGATTGACTAGGCCGTGAACATTCCGCCAAGGAGAACTCGTGCTAGTGGTCAAGAGACCTATGATCCCCAATTGTGCTAAACGGGGGAAATTAGAGCCGAACTATGAAGGCCTGTACATCATAGACAAAGTCTACCAGGGTGGGGCTTACTTGCTCATGGATATGCATGGCGAAAGACCCTTCAGGACAATAAACGGCCGTTTCTTGAAGAAATACTACACCTGACCGAGACATCTATAAACTATTACAGACCGCAGTATCCCAAGGCTGACCAAAAAAAACGGTACGTCCATAAGCGAGATGGGCACGGATGAAAACCCGAAAGGGCTCCGTGAGTAAAAACAGTAGGACTACCGGCGAGTTTATGAAAACCCGAAAGGGCGCAATCTCGTTAAAAGACACTTGCAAGGTCCTCTCGACCCTGTAAGGAGAAAAAACATGCCTCAGATCCTTACGACTCACAAAGGAGCAACACACTTAGGAATCCCCACGATTCTTAAGGAGAAAACACACATACAAAATCCTCACAACTCGTAAGGATAATTCCCCTTTGAGACTGTCACGACCCAAGTTTGGATGTGACCGGCACTTAGATTGTATCATATCTAAAGATATGCACAAGTCCAAGTAAGCCGAAAACCAAGATCAAATACCTTTTTGCGGAATTACTTATGAAAATTTAGTTTTTAAGTAAAAATCTCAATTTATGAAGTTAATTTATTAAACAATTAATAAAGGTTAAGTTTAGTTGTACTCCTAGTTGGAATCAACAATATTAACAATGAACATGAATATAGACATATAGAACATCACTGTGAATCTCATAAAGAAAGAAATAATGAAACTAACCAACAGATCTCAACTGTCCATATATATACCATCTCTCATTTCTAAGTCAAAATACAGGTTTGATGGAGACTTTCTAGATACAAAATACAAAATCAAAAAGGAAGGTCACTACACATGTAACCTACCTAACAAAAGATGTAATACAACAGCAAAAGTAACTCTGCCTCGCAGCTACCCGTCCACTCTATCCCTGCAAGGAACTGTAGCACAACGGGGGTGAGTTGCCAACTCAGTGAATATGACTAACATATAACGGCGAAAAAAGTAAATATGATAATCATGCTACTGAATATAAATCAATATGAGGTATGAGTATATGTGAAGTTCAACAATAAATCTCATGATATTTCGGAAATCACAACTCAATAAAATCATTTCTCCGTGTCCATCAACGACACAAAACTTCCCTTTCAAATAGGCATCATTCCCCGAATGATCCTAATCATAAAACCGGTCGTTATCATCTAGATACACGCCGTATATTTATTACTAACTCCGGTATCGAGTAACCTTGCTAGGCTCCCCCGTCTCAATACGGCTATCCTGCCCCTCGGTCTCGACCGGGTCCACCATGTATCCAACTGTATATCTCCCCCACTCAGTATGGATAATGTAAAATCCGCGACCGTATATCTCCCCCACTCGGTCCGGAATAAAACCAAAACAGAAATCATCTCATGGTGGACATGACACATCAATCATGAAAATACTGGATTTATGTAATAGTATTCAAAACTCAAACCCATAAATCCTCAATTCTGTATCTACCTCATATACAACATAGAAATACGCATAAAGCAACAGGATGTCAATGATGCAATCTACCACTCTATTTGGTATGTGAAATACGATATAAATCCATGTTAACAAGTATGATATTTAAGTGTAAGTGACATGGCAATATCGACGAGGTGTGTGTAGCATATAAGATATGCACGTGGCATGACTCGTCTATAATTGTGAAGTGTTCTAACAACTAAGCAATTTACAAGTATTTGTAATGAATGCAATTTAACATTTAAGCATAACGATATAAAGTATTAAATTAAGTAAAAACTAAGGGCGAAACACGCCATCTTTACAAAATTCCCCGGTAGATGTTTAGTCTACTCACCGGAAAAGTCGAATCTACTCCGGAATTGCTAATCCCTTCCCTTTCCTCGCGGCTTCCGTAATTCTTGTATCCGAGTCTAAATTTACAAATTAACGTATATAAGAAAAACGGCTATTCCGATATAACGGAAATGAAAACACGCTTTCCCACTTACAAGTTATATATTATCTGATTATATCAAGTTATTAAACACTTAATCTTGCTGGATTTTAGCCTTATTCTGTACTGTTTCAGGAATTAAAACGCGACGTGATTTAGTCATGTCGTATTTAGTGTTTTACGATACCCTTTCCGATATATGTTCCCAGATTTTAACTACTGTGAAACTAATTTAAATAAACAGTACCAAAATAACCAAGATAACACACTGGAACATCCCCAACAGAGAAAACCCACCTAGCTCCTAACATGGCCGGCGACGCCGGTTTTTCCCTTGTTGCCGCCGACCCAAAACCGGCCCCCTGGTGTCGTCTTCTTGTGGTTTACTCTTGTTGTTATCTATATCATTTTAACTCTGTTTAATTAAGCTAATTATCTTTCAGATCAAAGCAGATTTTAACATACATTAAGTTTAGCTAAAATACGATATTATGTGACATAGCTAAACTTTAGTTAACTAAACTACTGAGCTTTATCTCTACTGTATTTAAGAGTTTTACCCTCCTATATTGCTGTAGGAATAACCTCCCAAAATTGATAAGCTCCTCCTAGCTTGATGATGAACAAAACTCAAGAACAAGCTCCTCTTTCATCTTCTTCCTCTTGTTCTTTCTTGTCATCTTTTTAAATTTCCTTTTCTTTTAAATTCTTTTGAGTTTTAATCTGAGAATTGAACTGAATATGTGCTATTTAACTGAGTGGATGAAGAGAAAAGCGAAGGTGGAGGTGTCAAGGGCTAGGATGTGCATGTTTCATGCAAGGAGGAGGTGGAGTTTGAAGGTGCTCATGCAAGCATGAGGTGTTTTTGATTTATCTTCACATTTTCCTTTTAATCTAAATAAAATTCTGAACTAATTTGACTTTTCCATCACTTTCAATTAAAACCTTAACTATCTTATATTTGCATAAAACTTACATTTTTACAATTTAACCCCTCACAACTTAACTTATTATAAAACACACATTTTGTTAAAATGAAGCTAAATTTATCATTAAAACCCTTATAACTTATTTAAATTACATTCAAAAATTTTAATTTAATTTGTATTACATATAACTTATGAAGATTGACATATTTGATTTTAACCGTTTTGTGATTTATCACTTTATTCTTAATTTAATTAATTTTATTTATTTATAACTTTTCCTAAATGTTACAATATTCCCCCCTTAAGAAAATTCGGTCCCCGAATTTAAAATAATTACTAGACATACCTATGAAAAGATGTGGAAATTTCTTTCGCATTGCGTCCTCCGTCTCCCAAGTAATCTCCTCGCGATCCTTTCCTTGCCAGAGAACCTTTACAGATGGCAGTATCCTCGATCGTAGTTGCTTTGCCTGCCTGTCCAGAATAGCGACTGGCTGCACTGTGTAGGATAGATCTGGCTCAAGCTGTAGAGTCTGATGTTGGATCGCATGAGATGGATCGTGAAGATATCTGCGAAGCATCGAAACGTGAAACACCGGGTGTACGTCGGGAAAACTAGGTGGGAGTGCTAACCGATAAGCTACAGCGCCCACCCTCTCTAAAATCTCGTAAGGTCCAACATATCTGGGGCTGAGCTTCCCTTTCTTCCCGAAGCGCATCACACCTTTTATTGGAGATACTCGAAGGAACACATGATCTCCCACATCAAACTCGAGTTTACGTCGTCGTCGATCTGCGTATGACTTCTGTCTGCATTGGGCCGCTTTCATTCTATCTCGTATCAATTGAATCTTCTCTGTAGTTTCTTGTACTATCTGCGGTCCCAATATACCACTCTCACTAAGTTCCGTCCAACAAACGGGTGATCGACATTTCCTTCCATACAAAGCTTCAAAGGGTGCCATCTGGATCGTCTCCTGAAAACTGTTGTTGTATGAGAATTCTACCAAAGGTAGGTGACGATCCCAACTACCACCGAAATCTAGGCTACAAGCCCAAAGCATATCCTCTAGTATCTGAATGGTCCGCTCCGACTGACCGTCTGTATGTGGGTGGAAAGCTGTACTAAAACTCAGTCGTGTACCAAGAGCGTCCTGAAGTTTCTGCCATAGCCTGCTCGTGAACTGGGTACCTCGGTCTGATACTATGCATGTCGGCACTCCATGTAGACGTACAATCTCATCGATATAAACCTGCGCATACTGAGCAAATCCATACGTCGTCTTTACTGGAAGAAAATGAGCGGCCTTTGTCAATCTATCTACAATCACCCAAATGGAATCATACCCTCTGCTAGTCCTGGGTAGACCCACCACGAAATCCATGGAAATCTGTTCCCATTTCCACTCTGGAATGGGTAAGGGCTGCAGTTCTCCGGCCGGCCTCTGGTGTTCTGCTTTGACTTGCTGACAAGTCAAGCATCTTGAAACATAATCCGTAACATCCTTCTTCATTCCTTCCCACCAATAATTATCTTTTAAATCACGATACATTTTGGTGGAACCAGGATGAATACTGTATACTGATCTGTGGGCATCCTCCAAAATCTCATGCCTCAATCCGTCAGAATCTGGCACACAGAGACGAGTCCTAAAACGTAATACTCCATGATCATCAATCACGAACTCCGTCTCCTTTCCCTGCCTAACATGATCCATAATCTCCATCATGCGAGTATCTGTAGGCTGCGCATCTCGAATACGATCCAATAACTGAGGTCTGGTGCGAACATGTGCTAACTGACCTCCAGCCGACGTGAACTCAAACTGTATACGACTATCACATAAGATCTGCCAGTCTGTAGAAGACTGTCTCTGCAAAAGGCTCAAATGAGATAAATTACCTCCAGGCCTCCGACTCAAGGCATCTGCTACCATATTTGCTTTGCCTGGGTGGTACAAGATCTCACAGTCGTAATCTTTCACCAGTTCCATCCATCTACGCTGCCTGAGGTTCAGATCTTTCTGCTGAAAGATATACTTTAAGCTTTTATGATCTGTGAAGATTTGACACGATTCTCCATACAAGTAATGTCTCCAAATCTTCAATGCGAATACTACAGCAGCCATTTCTAGATCATGAGTGGGGTAGTTTTGTTCATGCCTCTTCAACTGTCGAGAAGCATATGCTATAACTTTGCCGTGTTGCATCAACACACAGCCTAAGCCCACTCTAGAAGTATCGCAATACACGACAAAGCCCCCTGACCCGGAAGGTAAAGATAATACAGGTGCAGTCGTCAAACGCATCTTCAACTGTTGGAAACTCTGCTCACACGCATCTGTCCACTGAAATGGAACTTCCTTCCTAGTCAATCCTGTCAAAGGTGCCACTATCCGTGAGAAATCCTGTACGAAGCGTCTGTAATAACCTGCCAGACCTAAGAAACTCCGAACCTCCGTAACTGTCATAGGCCTGGGCCAGTGTTGTACCGCTTCAATCTTCTTTGGGTCTACACATATACCTTCTCTCGTAACTATGTGACCCAAGAACTCCACACTATCGAGCCAAAAAGCACACTTAGAAAATTTTGCATACAGCCGATGCTCCTTCAAGATCTGCAATGTGATACGTAAATGCTGCTCGTGCTCTGTCTGACTCCGAGAATATACAAGAATATCATCTATGAATACTATAATGAACCGATCGATAAATGGTCTAAAGATACGGTTCATCATATCCATAAAAGCTGCTGAAGCGTTGGTGAGTCCGAACGACATCACCAGAAATTCATAATGCCCATATCTCGTACGAAACACCGTCTTTGGAATATCGTCCTTCCGAACCCTCAACTGATGATACCCTGACCTCAAGTCAATCTTTGAGAAAAACCCAGCTCCTTGCAACTGGTCGAACAAGTCATCTATACGTGGTAATGGATACCTGTTTCGCACAGTGACGCGATTCAGCTGTCGGTAGTCGATGCACATTCTCATACTACCGTCCTTCTTCTTTACAAATAATACAGGAGCTCCCCACGGTGAAACACTGGGACGAACTAGTCCTCTATCTAACAACTCTTGCAACTGGCTCTTGAGTTCTTTCAATTCCGTCGGTGCCATTCGATAGGGTGGTATAGAAATAGGCCCCGCACCCGGAATCAAGTCAATGCAAAATTCAATATCTCGATCAGGTGGCAATCCTGGTAACTCAGCAGGAAATACCTCAGGAAATTCTCGTATGATCGGAATTTGGTCCAATGGAACTTCAGCGACCCCTATGTCCTGAATAAAGGCCAAGAACCCATGACAACCCTTCTTCAAGAGCCACCTCGCACAAAAAGCAGAAATCATGTTGACAGGGGTTAACTTGCAATCCCCCTGCACAACAAACACCGGTTCACCAGGAAAACAAAATCTAACCGCTTTTCCTCGACAATCTACATAGGCATGACAAGCGGCTAACCAATCCATCCCAAGAAGTATGTCAAAGTCTAACATGTCCAGGAGAATCAGATCAACTAGCGAATCTCTATCACCAATACGCACCGAACACGATCTGAATACGTGCCGAGCTATAAAAGAATCTCCAACTGGAGTAATCACTACCAAAGGTAACTCTAATAATGACGACTCTTTCCCCAATAAAAGTATGAATCGTGAAGATACATAAGAATGTGTAGAACCGGGATCAAATAAAACATGTGCCTCTAATGAGCATACTGTAAGAGTACCTGTCACGACTGCATTTGATGCCTGGGCATCCTGTGGAGTCAGCGCAAATATCCGTGCCTGGCCCCTGCCCGCATCCTGTCGTCCTCTACCTCTATCTCCTCGACCTCTCTGAGCACGTCCTGCATAGCCTCGACCTCGTGGTGCAACTACCTGGCGTGTAGCGCCAACTGGGGGAGGAAGTAAAGCCATCGGTGTAGGAGGTGGAAGGGGTAGAGCAGCCTGTGGAGCAACGGTCCCTCCCTGAGATCTACAATCCCGCGCAAAGTGTCCGGGAAGTCCACAACTATAACAGGTAGATGGTGGTCTCTGATCATCAGGACAAGAATTGAACATCTGGCCCTGTGTCCAACCTCGTCCGACACTGCGGCCTGGAGTATATCTGCCTGGATATGACCCTCTACCTCGGCCAAACTGTCTATTTGTCGACACGACCGGTCTACTCCTCTTTGGCTCTGGAACGACCCCTGACTCGCTCAAACGCTCCTCTACTCGTATCGCCGCATCCATGGCCTGTGCATATGTATCAAAATGCTGGGAGCCTATCGCCAGATACAACTGTGTGTCCAAACTCCTTAGGAACCTTTTCACCCGAAGCTCCTCTGTAGGTACTAAGTATGGGGCATATCGCGACAGCTGGGTGAACCGTAAGTCATAATCTGCTACTGACATACTTGCTGATCTCCTCAATGCTTCAAAACTGCTGGCTCTAGCGTCCCTCACACTTTGGGGAAGAAATCTGGCAAGAAAGACTGTAGAAAACTCGGTCCACGTCATCGGAGGAAGATTCGTAGCTCGACCTCTCTCCATCGACTCACACCACTCCTGTGCAAGTCCCTCCAAACGGAAGCTAGTCAGCTCAACTGACCTCGCATCAGAACATCGTAATGATCTGCCAATCCTCGCCATCCTATCAAGAAAAGACTGAGGATCTTCCGCCACATCGGTCCCTGTAAATACCGGGGGTCTCAATCTTATAAACTCTGCAAGTGATACCTCCATCACTCTCGTATCTACTGGTGCTACCGTCTGTGTAGGCTGTACTTCGGACTCTGCTACGGTCGGTGCTGGATCTGATCTCAATACTCGAGTGGTCTCAGCTAACTGTCCTACCACTCGCTGTAATCCCAACATACCCTCCTCAATCCTAGTCATGCGATCTGGAGGAGGAGGATCAACATGCTCATGCACCGCCGGAACGTCCGGTGTACCAGTCGTCGTCACAGGCGGACTCGCCCTAGCTGCATCTCTGGCTGCGGCTCGCCTAGCCCGCGTAGCCATAGCAACTGGAACAAGAAACGAGAGTTGATAAGGTGTGGGAACTGAAGCAATCAATAACGGAGAATCAACGGAAGAATAGATCAAGATAAACATCCTAAGGTTAGTTAGGCTGAATACGATAACGTAAATATGCCGCGGAACATACGAACGGTACTGCATTCGTCCTAATTCACCTACTCCATCAAACCAAAGGTCATCCTAACTCTCGGACTTACATCAATCTATTAAAATCCCTTACCGAATTCCGTAAGGTTACTCCTAAGCTCTGATACCAACTTTGTCACGACCCAAGTTTGGATGTGGCCGGCACTTAGATTGTATCATATCTAAAGATATGCACAAGTCCAAGTAAGCCAAAAACCAAGATCAAATACCTTTTTGCGGAATTACTTATGAAAATTTAGTTTTTAAGTTAAAATCTCAATTTATGAAGTTAATTTATTAAACAATTAATAAAGGTTAAGTTTAGTTGTATTCCTAGTTGGAATCAACAATATTAACAATGAACATGAATATAGACATATAGAACATCACTGTGAATCTCATAAAGAAAGAAATAATGAAACTAACCAACAGATCTCAACTGTCCATATATATACCATCTCTCATTTCTAAGTCAAAATACAGGTTTGATGGAGACTTTCTAGATACAAAATACAAAATCAAAAAGGAAGGTCACTACACATGTAACCTACCTAACAAAAGATGTAATACAACAGCAAAAGTAACTCTGCCTCGCAGCTACCCGTCCACTCTATCCCTGCAAGGAACTGTGGCACAACGGGGGTGAGTTGCCAACTCAGTGAATATGACTAACATATAACGGCGAATAAAGTAAATATGACAATCATGCTACTGAATATAAATCAATATGAGGTATGAGTATATGTGAAGTTCAACAATAAATCTCATGATATTTCGGAAATCACAACTCAATAAAATCATTTCTCCGTGTCCATCAACGACACAAAACTTCCCTTTCAAATAGGCATCATTCCCCGAATGATCCTAATCATAAAACCGGTTGTTATCATCTAGATACACGCCGTATATTTATTACTAACTCCAGTATCGAGTAACCTCGCTAGGTTCCCCCGTCTCAATACGGCTATCCTGCCCCTCGGTCTCGACCGAGTCCACCATGTATCCAACTGTATATCTCCCCCACTCAGTATGGATAACGTAAAATCCGCGACCGTATATCTCCCCCACTCGGTCCGGAATAAAACCAAAACAGAAATCATCTCATGGTGGACATGAGACATCAATCATGAAAATACTGGATTTATGTAATAGTATTCAAAACTCAAACCCATAAATCCTCAATTCTGTATCTACCTCATATACAACATAGAAATACGCATAAAGCAACAGGATGTCAATGATGCAATCTACCACTCTATTTGGTATGTGAAATACGATATAAATCCATGTTAACAAGTATGATATTTAAGTGTAAGTGACATGGCAATATCGACGAGGTGTGTGTAGCATATAAGATGTGCACGTGGCATGACTCGTCGATAATTGTGAAGTGTTCTAACAACTAAGCAATTTACAAGTATTTGTAATGAATGCAATTTAACATTTAAGCATAACGATATAAAGTATTAAATTAAGTAAAAACTAAGGGCGAAACACGCCATCTTTACAAAATTCCCCGGTAGATGTTTAGTCTACTCACCGGAAAAGTCGAATCTACTCCGGAATTGCTAATCCCTTCCCTTTCCTCGCGGCTTCCGTAATTCTTGTATCCGAGTCTAAATTTACAAATTAACGTATATAAGAAAAACGGCTATTCCGATATAACGGAAATGAAAACACGCTTTCCCACTTACAAGTTATATATTATCTGATTATATCAAGTTATTAAACACTTAATCTTGCTGGATTTTAGCCTTATTCTGTACTGTTTCAGGAATTAAAACGCGACGTGATTTAGTCGTGTCGTATTTAGTATTTTACGATACCCTTTCCGATATATGTTCCCAGATTTTAACTACTGTGAAACTAATTTAAATAAACAGTACCAAAATAACCAAGATAACACACTGGAACATCCTCAACAGAGAAAACCCACCTAGCTCCTAACATGGCCGGCGACGCCGGTTTTTCCCTTGTTGCCACCGGCCCAAAACCGGTCCCCTGGTGTCGTCTTCTTGTGGTTTACTCTTGTTGTTATCTATATCATTTTAACTCTGTTTAATTAAGCTAATTATCTTTCAGATCAAAGCAGATTTTAACAGACATTAAGTTTAGCTAAAATACGATATTATGTGACATAGCTAAACTTTAGTTAACTAAACTACTGAGCTTTATCTCTACTGTGTTTAAGAGTTTTACCCTCCTATATTGCTGTAGGAATAACCTCCCAAGATTGATAAGCTCCTCCTAGCTTGATGATGAACAAAACTCAAGAACAAGCTCATCTTTCATCTTCTTCCTCTTGTTCTTTCTTGTCCTCTTTTTAAATTTCCTTTTCTTTTAAATTGTCCTTTTGTTCTTTCTTGGTTTAAGCCGGATCCATCACATTATGTGACACATGCACAAGAAAAAGGACCATGAGTCACCACTTGTGCATGTGTCACAATAAATGCTCCAAATCTTGATATCTAGCTCATAATATCCATATGTAAACATTAACCCAAATGTTTACAACAATAAAAAGATACGGCAACATCTAAAGTAAATTCGTAACGGATCACAAGGATACCCCTCACCTATATATACATACCTGCATCCGCATTCCGACTGAATGCGAATGCGATGAGACTAAAGTAATCCAACAAATCTAATACTAGGATCCGGCTTAAACCAAAGCCCACTAGTATGATCTGCCCGATCATGATCCGTGCACTACTGCACGTATATGATCGGACCCTGCCATATGTCATACGGCCTCTACATCGTTTCGCCCGAAACTTGAGAAACTGTTTGTGGGGGACTCTAAAGACTCGTCAATACTTTGGCTGTGAATTTAACTACTAGCACGTCAGAGGTACTAGCTGTACGTAACGGGCTACCAGGTATTGACCAAAAGGGAGGTCGATGAGCGAACTCATCCTGACACCTTACTGAGCCTGTCAGTGACAATATCCATACAATCCGGTTTGTTCGTCTATGAGCATCGCATAGCGGGCCTAGGGGGTTGGTAAAAGTCAGACCCTCAAAAGCGGTACAAGTCGTGTCGGAGTGTAGCCCAGAACACCCTGAGATACTAATGGAATACCTACCAGTAAATCTCCTGCCTCGGCCGATGGCTTTGTGTAATGGCTCTCCTAGACACAGCGTGATCTCACCCCCAATACCGGGAGAGACGAATCCCCTGCCAATCCGCTCACTTGCCTCCATGTGGCTCGGGACTGTACCCAACTAAAACCTGTTTCCACGACTCCTTTAAGCCGTGTGTTAGTTATATGTATACCCTAGAGGCCATTACTGTACATACGATGTATATTGTAGTGGATGCTAGGACATATATAGGGAGGACTTTCTTGCTCGACATGATAGTATGCTATCTGGTTGTACTTTATCTTAACATGTTGATAAAGCCCTTAGGATGTGTACTCGACTACTGGGACTTTGATGAGATCATACTAGTGGGGCCACGGTAGTCGATGAGTACATCCTATAACTGTTCCTAGTCGAGGGTGTATCGAGACAGGGCATCGATACACCAGAGTAGACTAGCGTATACGCATCTTGACCCATATGATGCGCGATGGATGATCCCATATCCATCGGTGTTTGACATCAAGGATGGTGTACGGGTGCTCAGTGGAGACTGGGTACACTGGACGGACTTCCCGAGAACTCCCAGATGGTATTATACCTCACGTCAGATTGCAGTTCTCCGGTGACAATGGTACAGAGTAGTCTGTTGACCCGAGATCGTCATAGAGTCTTGTGTGATTCCCACTGTGCTTTGATTTCCATCATACCACGTCCAAGAGGGCGTGCAAAAAGGTGGCTTTTGGGTACAGTCCCGAATCACATGGAGGCAATGAGCGATAGGAGGGGATTCGTCTCTCCCGGTATAGGGAGTTGATGTTGTGCTGTGTTCGATTGGCTATAACCGAAAATCCCTGGCCAGGGTTGCTGAGATTTACTGGTAAGAGTTATCAGTAGTTTCTCGAACTGTTATAGACCTCATATCGACACGACTTATCGAGCTACTGGGGTCTGACGTTTACCACCCTTAGGCGAGATATGCAACATATCAGACGACGAGACCGGACTGTACGGGAGTGTTACTGTTTGGATTCACAGGAGAAGTTACAGGCTTGCTTGTTGATCTTCTGAGCGCTCAATACCTGGGTAGCTGTTACGTTTAGCTGACCGCTTGCAGCTTGTGGGTGTTTGATATGATCATCACCTACGGCCGGCGTATTGACGATTCTTTAGAGTCCTACACAGAGGTTTCTTGACTCAGGCAAAACGGAGTAGGAGCACATATGTGATATGTGCAGGACCGAGGATAATGCGATATGTGATACCGTATTATATTCTCGCGATATTTGATATCAGCTAGGTCCTCGGATCAAGTGTTGATTCGATGAATCGGTATGGATAAATATTAGTCGGTTATATGTGATATAGCCGGATTGTCGGATCAAGTGTTGATTCGATAATTTAATGTATAATAATATATATGATATATTAAATTACGTTAACTAATATTAGCTCACTAAAAGATTCTTTTTCTCACTCGGGTAATACATTGATATATATGCGATATATGTTAATTGTATTATTTTATTTTGTTACGATAAATATTATATATGTGATATATAATATTGTAACATGATATGATAACTAATGCAACATGTTTTGTAGAGTTTAAACATGATTAGGGTTTGGATTAGGGTTAAGACTTCTAGTTGATTCTAGAAGCTTTTCATTTTGTCATGATAAAGATATTTGTGTGTGACTCATCTTTAACCCAACCCAAACCCTAACCCTAGTTAATTCTCTACATGAGTTTGGTTGACCATGGTTGCATTATTTATCATATTAATTCTTTCTATTCATCACAAAAGGAATTCTAATGATATTGTTCATCTTCTTCCTTCTTCTTCTTTGCTTGAAATGCTTTCTTGCTTTGATTTTTGTGATGAAAATATATGAGAAAAAGATAAATAAAGAGAGAGAAAATCCTACTTCATCATCCTCATCTTCCCTTGCCATTTAGATGAGGGTGTTCACATCATTTCATGAGTGTTAGCTTGTGTTAACGAAACTTCAAGGTAGATCATCTTTGTATCGAAGATCGGAAGCAAAGGTTGCATCTTTCTCTTCGTGGAACCTCTCGAGAGTCCGGAACCCGATGATCGCAGCGAAGGGACCACAACACGGAGCATATGAAGTGAAGGACCGGATCTACAAAGGTTGTAATCCCTCTCACTTAGTGTTAAAATGTTTAGCATGTTAGTTTTCGCCTAATCTCTAGTTTAAAAATTCGTATTCGGGTTGTTCGGCACGGCTAATTTTTTAATCGGGCATGGTTGATGCCTCGTAGACCCTTGTGCGCGTGCCTAGCAAACCTACAGTGGTATCAGAGCCAAGCTAGAGCTTTAGGCGAAGTCTAGACGAAGTTTAAAGTCCGATCGAACGCCGAAACCCCGACACGGAACCCTCTCTGTACATTTTTCAAAAATGTGGTTTTTTCTGAATTAAAAATTCTCAGAAAATTAAGCAGGAAAAACTAAGAATTACTGTGAAGTACGGACCTCTAACTCGAAAATTTGACTGCGGAACCGCGGCGAAACCATGGGTTTTGCGGCGGTTCCGCGGCCAAAATTTGGACTTAGTCCCTGAAATTTCATGTAATTATTTTTAGGCCCTTTCTTGTTAATTTTTTCTGGGAATATTTTAATTCCACTCAAGTGTTGATTTTTCAAGGGTTGTATTAGGGAATCGTTGATTCGATCGGATAATTTAATTTTGTTTAGTTTGTCCGGATAATTTTAGAAACTGTTAAAAAGTTCGGCCGGATATCAATAACTCACTTTTTCCCCTGTCGGAAAATTTTTCAAAAGTTGGATTTTTTCTCGTGTTTAAGAACGTTCTAAGTCTTGCAAGTAACGCGGTGGACCCTCTAGAAGACAACAAACCTTAACTCGATTATGTGACCGTCTTGAACTGCCTTTTGAACCTTAGGGTTTGGGGCAGTACGGCGTGCCACATGTGAGGCGTTGGCTTGACCCTTCTACGGCTGGACCATTGGTACTGTGGCATGTGATGGATGTTTTTAAACTGATTTCAAGTGTTGAGATTTATTGGGGAAATCTTGGGTGTTTGATTATTCGATCGGAAAGTTTAACATTGTCTATTTATCTGGAATGTGATACAATAATTGGAATTCACAAGTAGTTATGAGATAACTAATATGAATATTATAAATCTAGCAGTTCAGTCTCAGATGATCGGTTGCCACGGAATTTTGATGTGATCAAAAGTCCGTCGCAATCACGTAGCGTACGCGAATACTCGCCGGGTAAACTTAATAGACAGCTACGCCCCATAGCCCCGACCAAGTGACTGTAGGAGAACCCCGTCGCCGAAAGCATCCGTTCGGGTGCTCGCGGCAGCGGTGTTCCGCCTTAGTGCACTTCGTCGACGGCATCTGGGGGTGCGGCCGTCTACTAAAGTTTGCGACGAGCATTCGATCAGGACGTCGGGAATCTTGTTGAATTGCCCGACTTGATATTGAAAAGAGTTTTCGATAATGAGACTAAAATGCGGGGGTTTATAATTGTTAGGCATGAGATGTCTAAGGAATTCATTTGGTTAGGCATGCGATGTCTAAGGAGGTTGCGGATTCCAACTGTTGTAGTTTTACACTTTCTTTTCTGTGACCGTAAGCGTAGTATGTGGGGTATCGCCGGCTTCATTGCTATACATCAACGACAATCGGGATACGCATACTTGCTTACGTTGATGATATGAGATATTATGTGTTGCTGTGATATGTTATATTGGATCGTCGTGGTTGAATAGCCAGGGGTTTTTATGTGAGATGAGAGTTTTTTCTTTTTCATTCATGTAAAAACTTGTATGTAATATTCTTTTATTGGGGCACTTCCAGGTTGCGGAAGATGTCACCGTTGTATATTATTTACTTTTCCGCATTAGGTAGACCCAAGGAGGGGAGCATAAGTAACCGGGTTCTAGGGTCCAGTGGGAGACCATCTCGAGGAGTCGAGATCGGGTCTCCTAACCCTAGAATTGGCAGTGTTGCTTGTCGCTCTCGTAGGGGTCTAGGGATGTGGGTTTGGCTATTCATCGCGACCGTGGAATCCGTGTTTTATACAGGCCCGTATTGAAAACACGGATGTCCTAGTATATCCAATATTTCATATATGTTTCTTCTGCTGCAATGTTCTGTGATGAGATCATATTACTGCCTGAGACGAATGTTTATATTATATATATGAGTTATATGTTATATTGCAGATTTTGTTTCAAAAGAGATGCTTGTGAAGCATATTAAAATGGGACTTCATTAATGAGATTAATGAAATAAAAGAAACCTAAGATGTTGTAGAAACTTGTTTAATAAAAACTGGTAGCTCTAGTTCTTGCTTTGCATAGCGGTGTTCCTTGTAGAACATCCAGCACCTTATTCGATAAGGAAAAGACCGAGATCCCTTCACCGGGAGTGACTCCTTTAGCAATAACTGGCAGATGCTACAAACTCGGTTTGTCTTTTGATTGCTTCTATAGTTCTTGCTTTGCATAGTGATATTTGTGAAATATCCTGCACCTTATTCGATGAGGAAAGGGCCGACGATCCCTTCACCGGGAGTGACCCCTTTAGCAAAACTTGAAAAGCCTAAAAAACATTCCATTTAAAATCACTCGATTCTACGACGATATCAAGTTCATTACGCTCAGGGTTTTCTGAAAAACCTGCGTAGCCCTCCGTCATTTCAGATAGATATTATTTAGTATTCGTGCTATGTTTGTTGACTTAGTTAAGGCATAGTGTACGGTAGCTAAGTAATGTTTATCTGCTAAAACATGAGATGTGATTGGATTAGGGTATTCGTACGGCCTTGTTGACTCAGTTAAGGGTCGTACGGGTGGGTTTAATTCAATCGGGAAATGTACGGGTTGAACTTGACTTGCGATTTATGGTTTGTTGACTTAGTTAAGGTCATAGATCGCTAGAGGCAAAATATTATTGGGAATTTCAAGTGTTGAAATTTGCAATGAGATTGCATACCTTCTATGAGATAGTTGGATCCCGATACCCGCTGCGAGTAAGAGTTACTCCTGGGAGAGTTTTACACATTACAATTAGCCGATCAAGTAGGTGTCTAGAAAGGTGTTAACGGGGTTACGCCCCTGGGAAAATGAGGTTTACTTTAATTAGGTTCGTGCGAAAGCACGGGGGACCTCCCTCAAAGTACCGACACTGGCCTGGCTGAAAGATTGGCGAACTTGTAGCGTATAATTAATCCCGGCTAGTCTTTCCTTTTAGGGTTTGAAGGAAGATTTGACAAAAACAGTGGGAGACATCCTGATTAGATATATTAAATAATCAATCTAATCTTGCAAGAGCATACGCCGAGTGTTTTCTTCTCTCTCTCTCCAGGTAGCGACCATATCACGCCTTAATCAAGATAAATAAAACGGATATATTGACCGAACCCGCTTGTTATACTGAGCTGGGGAACGTTGGTCCCGCTCCAACTTATAATTGTTATAAGATAGAGCAGGAAATAGGGGATTAACAGAATTCCCGTGCCGCCCAAACGAAGAAAGTGCATGCTGATGCATCTTCTTCGGGTGTGTTCATTATATAGAACTGTTTCTCAGTATCCTTTACGTCCTGGGTATGTGATACCGCATCAGGATCCCGCATATGTAATCTGTTACATGGGCTACAGATAGGTAGAGAACTGAGAACGGGTGATAAGTTTCATGAGACAGAAAACGATGCAAGTGTTGCAGCCAAGTCTGTTGGTCACTATCACCCTGTATTAACAGGATACATTGATTCTGAACGAATGTTATTAGATATCGAACCTGATATACAAAATCATATCATTCTCTTTATTAGTAAAGAAGGATATAATTTTGTATTGTTGGATAATGTTTTGAACATTTCCTATATCAAGAGTTGATCGGTTCAGGCACGTTATCTAAAAGCATTGACGTTCTAAATCAAACTACAGTTCTTAGTATACGGAACATATACAAGAGGAAGAGTTCAGAAATGAACGAATCCTTCTTGTGGTATTGTAGACTAGGTCATATCAATGCGACCCGACTGGCTGAAGTTACATATAGATGCATATTTAAATTAGTTTGAATTTACATCTTGTGAAACTTGCCGGTCATGTCACAAAGATACGATGACCATAGCTCTGTTTATTGGAAACAGAGAAAGAGTTAGTGAACTCTTGGGATTGATACATGCTGATGTATGAAAGTCTCCTGTCTACACATGCCAAGACCGGTTCTTTGTACTTCATTACATTCTCTGATGATCTCTCAAGATTCAGACATATGTTCCTGTTGAAACACAAGTCCGAACCTTTTGAGATATTCACAGAATATAAGTTAGAAGTAGAGAACCAAAATACGGGTTTAAGTATTATGTCCTTTGATGAGATCAAGGAGGAGAATACTTGAGCACGGAATTCCTGGACTATTCTAAAGGAGAATGAGATTCTCTCTCAGCATTACTCCTCCGTATACAACATAGCATGATGGTATATCGGGGCGGAGCAATAGCACCTTATGTGATATGGTGTGCTCTATGATGAGTACTACTGAGTTTCTTATTTCCTTTTGGGAGTTATGCACTTATGAAGCTGCATACCTATTGAATAAGGGTTCCAATCAAATCAGTTGCCTACCACTTCATATGTGATATGGAAAGGGAAGAGCCCATATCTTAAGTTAGTTAAGATTTGGGGTTGTCCGGCCTATGTTTAAAAGCAAAATCCGGACAAGCTCGAGGCAAGGTCTGTTATGTAGAACTGGAAATGTTCCAGCTATACAAACTGCAGCTGATGATTTGGTAGAAACAAAGGATTCAATAGTTTCCAACGAACCTCATCCTCTCCGCCGATCTAGGACGGTTCCTCACCCACCTGAGAGATACTTCGGTTTCTCTATGACAGTGGGAGCGAGGATTGAATCATGAGATGATGACCCAACTAGTTTCGAGCAAGCTATCAGGAGTAGGACTCTATAAGAATGGCTGGATGCTTATCGATCTGAGATGGAATCCTTATACACCAACAAAGTATGGACTTTGGTTGCTTTATCTGAAGGGTTAAATCCCCATCAGGAGCGAGTATATCTTGAGAAGATTACTTGGTGTACATGGAAAAGTTGAGACTTTGAAAGCTATGCTTAATTCCATCCAGATCCTACTTGCCACGGCTACATACCATGACTACGATATCTGGCGGTTGGGTGTCATGACTGCTTTTCTAAATTATGTTTTAGAAAAGAGCGTCTGTAAGTACACAGCCAGAGGGCTTCGTAGACAGTGGGAGCAGCAGAAACGTGTGCAAGATGTTTTATATGATAAAACAGGCATCGCGGAGTTGGAACATCTGTTTTGATGTGGTAGTCAAAGAGTTTGACTTCATCAAAATGTTAGATGAACCTTGTATATACAAAAAGTTAGTATAGAGTATGGTGGTGATCCTCGTAGAGTACGTGGATGACATACTCTTGATAGGGAAGGAGTTTCCTATGCTACGCTCGGTCAATCTCCGCTTATCACAAAGATTCTCCATATAGGATCAAAGTGATACCTCCTAAATCCTGGGTTTTTGGATCTATGAAATAGATCTAATTGGATGTTTGGATACTCACTAGTTGTAGTGAGATGGTATCAATAGATCCTGAGGAGAATCACTGGAAAGGTTCCAGGGTGATAAGAACGACTGAATGTCAGTCGCAGGCATTGTCTATACCCTCAGTGGAGAGACGGTATGTTGGAAGAGTTCCAAGCTAGATACCGTGACATACTAGACGATTAAAGTAAAGATACATCGTTACCAAAGATGCTACCAAAGAGGCAGTCTGGATATATATAAGTTCATAAGATGAACTTCGTTCCTACCATTGTGTGACAATGGAGTTGTGGCTTTAGCCAAGGAACTACCGTCCCATCAGAAATCCAGATATAATTCTTAGGCAGTATCACTTGATCATGGAGATGGTTGATCTCCATGGAGATGGTTGATCTCCAGGGAGATCGAGGTTAGGAGAGTAGACACAGAGGACAACGGCGTGGATCCACTCACAAAGGCCTTTTTCCCAGTAGAGACTTTTATGGGATGGTTGAGTATGAGATACTTCAACCGCAGCTAATTGTTGGGTATGTGATACCATAACAGATGGCTCTAGTGCAAGTGGGAGATTGTTAGTTATATGTATGCCCTAGAGGCCATTACTGTACATACGATGTATATTGTAGTGGATGCTAGGACATATATAGGGAGGACTTTCTTGCTCGACATGATAGTATGCTATCTGGTTGTACTTTATCTTAACATGTTGATAAAGCCCTTAGGATGTGTACTCGACTACTGGGACTTTGATGAGATCATACTAGTGGGGCCACGGTAGTCGATGAGTACATCCTATAACTGTTCCTAGTCGAGGGTGTATCGAGACAGGGCATCGATACACCAGAGTAGACTAGCGTATACGCATCTTGACCCATATGATGGGCGATGGATGATCCCATATCCATCGGTGTTTGACATCAAGGATGGTGTACGGGTGCTCAGTGGAGACTGGGTACACTGGACGGACTCGCCGAGAACTCCCAGATGGTATTATACCTCACGTCAGATGGCAGTTCTCCGGTGACACTGGTATAGAGTAGTCTGTTGACCCAAGATCATCATAGAGTCTTGTGTGATTCCCACTGTGCTTTGATTTCCATCATACCACGTCCAATAGGGCGTGCAAAAAGGTGGCTTTTGGGTACAGTCCCGAATCACATGGAGGCAATGAGCGATAGGAGGGGATTCGTCTCTCCCGGTATAGGGAGTTGATGTTGTGCTGTGTTCGATTGGCTATAACCGAAAATCCCTGGCCAGGGTTGCTGAGATTTACCGGAAAGAGTTATCAGTAGTTTCTCGAACTGTTATAGTCCTCATATCGACACGACTTATCGAGCTACTGGGGTCTGACGTTTACCACCCTTAGGCGAGATATGCAACATATCAGACGACGAGACCGGACTGTACGGGAGTGCTACTGTTTGGATTCACAGGAGAAGTTACAGGCTTGCTTGTTGATCTTCTGAGCGCTCAATACCTGGGTAGCTATTACGTTTAGCTGACCGCTTGCAGCTTGTGGGTGTTTGATATGATCATCACCTACTGCCGGCGTATTGACGATTCTTTAGAGTCCTACACAGAGGTTTCTTGGCTCAGGCAAAACGGAGTAGGATCACATATGTGATATGTGCGGGACCGAGGATAATGCGATATGTGATACCGTATTATATTCTCGCGATATTTGATATCAGCCGGGTCATCGGATCAAGTGTTGATTCAATGAATCGGTACGGATAAATATTAGTCGGTTATATGCGATATAGCCGGATTGTCGGATCAAGTGTTGATTCGATAATTTAATGTATAATAATATATATGATATATTAAATTACATTAACTAATATTATCTCACTAAAAGATTCTTTTTCTCACTCGGGTAATACATTGATATATATGCGATATATGTTAATTGTATTATTTTATTTTGTTACGATAAATATTATATATGTGATATATAATATTGTAACATGATATGATAACTAATGCAACATGTTTTGTGGAGTTTAAACATGATTAGGGTTTGGATTAGGGTTAAGACTTCTAGTTGATTCTAGAAGCTTTTCATTTTGTCATGATAAAGATATTTGTGTGTGACTCATCTTTAACCCAACCCAAATCCTAACCCTAGTTAATTCTCTACATGAGTTTGGTTGACCATGGTTGCATTATTTATCATATTAATTCTTTCTATTCATCACAAAAGGAATTCTAATGATATTGTTCATCTTCTTCCTTCTTCTTCTTTGCTTGAAATGCTTTCTTGCTTTGATTTTTGTGATGAAAATATATGAGAAAAAGGATAAATAAAGAGAGCAAAAATCTTACTTCATCATCCTCATCTTCCCTTGCCATTTAGATGAGGGTGTTCACATCATTTCATGAGTGTTAGCTTGTGTTAACGAAACTTCAATGTAGATCATCTTTGTATCGAAGATCGGAAGCAAAGGTTGCATCTTTCTCTTCGTGGAACCTCTCGAGAGTCCGGAACCCGATGATCGTAGCGAATGGACCACAACACGGAGCATATGAAGTGAAGGACCGGATCTACAAAGGTTGTAATCCCTCTCACTTAGTGTTAAGATGTTTAGCATGTTAGTTTTCTCCTAATCTCTAGTTTAAAGATTCGTGTTCGGGTTGTTCGGCACGGCTAATTTTTTAATCGGGCATGGTTGATGCCTCATAGACCCTTGTGCGCGTGCCTAGCAAACCTACACCGTGGTAGGGTGGTAATCAAAGCATAGTGGGAACTCACACGAGACAAATGACGATCTCAGGTCGATGAACTAACCTGTACACATGTCACCAGGGAACTGCTATCTGACGTCAGGTATAATACCAACTAGCATGTTCCCGGTGAGTCCTTTCTGGTGTACTCATAACCCAATGAACACCTGTATACATCTTAGGTGAACCAACTGACACCAATGGCTTGTGAGACTGGCCACCGCCCCTCGTCGGGATCTCGACTGTATACACTAGTATACTAATGGAGTATCGATGCCCAGTCTCGAAACTCCCACGACTAGGGACCTTTTAAGGATGTGCTTATAGACTCCAGCTCCCACGTATATGATCGCCATCATACTGCTGGTAGTCAAGCAAGAATCCTAAGGGCTCTATCAACGTGCAATAGTGACCTGTAAGGTCAGCTAAAGCAGTACACGATAATAAAGATAAACCAGATAGCATACTATTCTCTATCAACGTGTAATAGTGAACTACAATGTCACATAAAGCATGTACACGATGATAAAGACAAACCAGATAGTATACAAACCTCTCGAGTAAGATTGTCCTACCGGTATAGGTCATCCCTCAATAATTGCAATCACGTGCTTGCGATCCAATAATTGACACTGAGGGCACTATATCCAACAAAAGCCTTTGTCAACAGGATCCTAACCTTGTTTGCTAAGCCACCTTTGTTCGACATCGACAGAGGCAAATGATGATTCGCTCCTGGCAATGTCACAGTGGTAGCGATGTTGATGCCTAAATCGGTACCAAATCCCAAGTCCTTTCACGGCAAATGATGATTCGCTCCTGGAAATATTCCAGTCGTAGCGATACTGATGCCGATATTGGCATCAGGTTCTAAGTTCCATACTTGCAACAAAATCAGCAAGTAAAAGAAATGCATATGAAATAGCCAAAATGATAGGGCAACTTGCAACAAAATCAGCAAGTAAAAGATATGCATACAAAAATAGCCGAAATAATTGGGAAACTCGCAATAAAAAGCAGCGAGTAAAAACAAAAATAGCCGAAATGATTGGGCACCGCGAAAAATAGCCGAAATGATTGGGAAATCGCGACTTTCGCGATATAAAAAGATGAAATGATAGAGCATCGAGGAAAGAAATAAAAAAAATGAAAGAATGAAATTTTTGCCCTACAAGCGAGTCCATACTGACCCCTGTATACAATCAATGGGCATAAACGAAAAGGGAACCACATGTCCCCCACCAGATCCTGTCAAAAGGGAAAGTCAGATCTCAACAGCAACATCTGCATCCCAGAAGACCAACAACAGCGTTCCTCCTCATTCCAGCAAGATTCGGACGTGACAATCAATCTCGGAGCCACGGAAAAATCCCTAGTTCCAAGTCTCAACGGCCACATCTACAGCCTGGAGACCCACAACAGCGTTCCTCCTCATTCCAGCAGGATTCAGACGCGACAATCAACCTCGGAGCCATGGCAGAGCCCCTAGTTCCAAATCTCGACGGTGTATAGACAACCTAGAGACCACCTCAACATTCGTCTCGTTACAGTAGATGCAACGTCAGCAAATGACCCCGTCGCGGAAATACGTCAGCAAATGACCCCGTCTCGGAAATACGTCATCCAATGACCCCGTCTCGGAAATACGTCATCAAATGACCCCGTCGCGGAAATACGTCAGCCAATAACCCCGTCGCGGAAATACGTCAGCAAATGACCCCGTCGCGGAAATACGTCATCAAATGACCCCCGTCGGGGAAATACGTCATCCAATGACCCCGTCTCGGAAATACGTCATCCAATGACCCCGACTCGTAAATACGTCAGCCAATGATCCCGTCACGGAAACACGTCAGCAACTGACCCCGTATGGCTAAAGTCAATCCTAACCCCGTGGAACACGGCTAAAGTCAATCCTGACCCCGTGGAAAATGGCCAAAGTCAACCCTCGACCTCCCCGTCAAAGTAATGCTTTGGTTTGGGAGTAGGTCAACTCATCAATCACTTACGAGTCCTCTCGACTTGTAAGGAAGAAAATTCTCTTGGGAGATCCTTACGACTCTCAAGAAAAAAAAACACTTAGGAATCCTCACGATTCCTAAGGAGAAAATACACCTACGAGATCCTCTCGACTCGTAGGGAGAAAAATCTTTATGAGACCCTCATGGCTCATAAAGTTGGAAAGCCTTAGGAGACAGATCTGAACCTGATTCCTAAGCCATCGCTGTCCTACAAAGATATCAAAATAGATTATCCACAAAATGCATTTGCTAAAAGAGGCACACCACCATAAAACAAAATATGTCTTTTATTCATGAATCAAAATGAATACAAAGTACAATCTAATAAAAGAATCAAAAAATACTCTGATTCAGGAGTAAGTACAAAAGGAGAATAAAAGGAAACATATACATTTGTTTAAGCCGGCGGATGGTTTAATAGATTCATCAGTTCATCCTTCTTCCGCTGGGTCTCGGCTTCATAATTTGTTATTGCTATGAGACGGGCCTCCGCTTGAGACTGTTGGGCCTGGTACGAGGGGAGCCGACTTTCAAGCTCCTTTTCGGTAACTTTGTGAGCTTCAACCATCTCGCATGTAAAAATGACGGCTTTATCAATAGCTACCACCTCCCTGATAGCTTCTTTAAGCACTCGCCAAAGTTCATACGCACGAGTGGTTTTGGCCGTGAGTTCAGCTTGAAGTTCCCCCGGCGCGTTGGAAGCCAGCTCCCTCTCCGAAAACTTTCGGTTGAGCCTCTTCTCACATGACTGTAGATTTGTGGCGCACCGTTCAATCAGCCCCCGCAAGCTCTCCTTTGCAGCCACGACCTCTGAAGGAAGGCGCGTGCACTCAAGACTATGTAAGCAAGCCTCCACCTGACGACAAAACTCAACCCAAACATGCACCAATGTTTCATCATGGTAAGCAGCAAGAAAGGGGAGTGAAATGTTGGCTTCAGCAGCAAATTCTTCGGCCGTGATCGAGCTACCAGCACGAAGATCTTCGATGAGAGCCGACAAAGAGTGAAGGCTTTGCTTCGCCATCCGTTCAGATACGCGTAGGGGAATAAGGGCCAGGTGGCATAAGGATGCGAGATTCCAGCGGGATAAGAACGGGCAAAGCTATCAAAATTCATAAATAATCAGCGAGATTTACAAATAAAAAGTAGATGGAACAACGTCAAAACTTTATTTACCCACAGTCATGCAAGAAGGGTTTAAAAGATCTCCAAGCCCATCAAGGATCTCAACTTCGTTGTCAGCTTCCAAAACTATAGAAGACATTAGCATCGTTATACAAAATAATAGTAATGCCATGAGGAAGGGCAAATAACACTAACCTTTCCCAGAAGAGAGGACGATGCGTTGTGGGGATATTCCCTGCGGAGCGTCCATCTCGAGCAAACGCTGGAAAGATTTTCTGGGGAATAGGTCCGCGATGGACGCCGCCAATCCTCGTAATTCTGAAAAGACGGAAGGATTCAGATAATGAAGAGATCAGTAAAACAAAAGATAGAAGAATACATTCGATACTCCTCCCGCTTTGAACAGGAGGGATAGCAGCTTCGGCAGCCTCCTCTATACCCTCAGGCACAACATTGGAGACATTTGCTGATAAGACGGCTATCAGTTGAGGAGCAGCGGCCACCACTTCAGGGACGGCGATCTCAATTACCTGTTCCACCATCTCTAGGTTATCACCAGAAAGGTCCATTAAATCCATGGCCGGAAGGGATACCTCTTCAGGGTGAACGGGCACAGGGGGAACAGAAGCCGCCAATGGAAGCTCTACAGCAGGAATAGCAACTGTAACGACCCCCTCCACACCTACTGGTGTTTCATCGGGAATATTTACAGAGTCTACGGTCAAGACGCTACTCGAGCTCAGATTCTCTGCCATGGCCGAAGTCCCTGCAAAGTTTTTCGAAGATAAGAAGACATACAAAGCAAAACAAATTACTTGCCAAAGGGAAAATACAGAAAACGTGCATACCGATACGCCAAGATGCCTCGAGTATAGATTTTTTAAGCTGACGTTCCTTCCTAAGAAGGTATGCTCGCCGGGGTTCTAGGGTAGATTTATGGCCGGCAGTCCACAACGACAACTCATCTTCAGAAGCGACAGAGATAGGCTGTTTGAGGGCTATCTCGCCTCCCTGCTCCAGAGGACCTATAAATACTCACCGTATAGATGGAGGATCTTCGTAGAATATTACGGCAGGATAGGAACTCTTCGAGATGCGCACGTTATTGGTCCCATCCTGGGAACGCCTTATAGCCTCAGCCAATTGTGCGACTTTCTCGGCAGATGAACCTGGAAAAAGAAGACCATCATCCGGCTGTTACATAGATATTGGTTCATCTTGAACGATAGGCTCGGTTTCCATTAAAATGTCAAGCAGACCGGCAACTGTCTTCTTCCTCCGCTTCGACCCGGAACTAACGCTTGAAGATGATCGCTTCGTTCCCTTCGGCGCTTTGGTGCGACGTTGCCCAACCTCACCTCCAGTATCCTCTTTTGGCGGTGCTACCGATGATGACACTGCCATCGATGACGCCGCAACTGATGGAACTGCTATCGACGCCTCATCAGAAGCCCTTGCCTGAGCTCTAGTACCAGCGGCATACTAACTGCGGGTGGAGTCAGGCCCGCAACCACCGCCTCAGGAATAAGTAAGGCACCGGTACCCCTCAAGGGAGGGAGAACCATTGTCCGCGGTCGCGGCGGGACCCCCATAGCCTGGATCGGGGCGGGAGCTCTATATCCAAAAAGTATTGTAACATTTCAAAAACAATAAAATATCATTTTTGGGAAATTAAATAATTAAATAATAAATATTGTGAATATTTTAGTATGCGGTATAATTAAATACCGATAAAGTGGAATATATTTCGAAAATTATAGGAATTACGGAAATGAGGGTGTTCTATATGATTTAAGCAAATTATAATTCTTATGATTTATCTTATTTCCATTTAATGCTAATCGCGATTAAATATCGTTAATCTTGCATTAATCCGGTTTTGTACACATGACATGCATCATGTCACATTTTAGCACTTGTTACATTTTTATCATGGATTTCTCTTCATTTTCTTGCATGGTTGTTAATTTAAATGAGAAGAGTAAATAGAAAAGAAAAAGAAAAGAGAAAATGATAAAGAAATGGGTATGGGCAAGAGAAAGAGAGAGAGAGGGTGAGGGGTCAACCTTGGACCATGGGCATTCTTTTCTCATTCTTTCTTCATCATTCTCACTCCCTCCTCTCTCATGGCTGCCCTCTCCTTCACCTCCCCTTCAACCCTCACAAACACACCCAAAATAACATAAAAACTCCATATCCCTTTCACAAAAAAGATGCATAAGCCCACTACAAACACTTTGGACCAAGAAAAATTGGATTTTGTAGACTTGGGGCAACTCAAGAAAATTCTTGAGTTGCCAAATGAGGTACTTTCCTTGCCATTAGCATAGTATTTCATTCACATTAGTGTCCATGCATGTTTAGAATCGATTAAGTGTTGTTTAGTGAACTTTGAAAATTCCAAGTTAGGGTTTTGAGAAATTCTTGAGTGGTGAAGTGTAATTAAGGTTATTAGAGGCCATACAACCCCTGTAGTGATGATATATTGGATTAAACCTGAAAGTAAACCCCCATTTCACAAACCTAGAAACCCCGATATCGGGAAATTTTGAGAATTGTGATGTGTTTTAGAGATCTGCTAACACCCGGGTGATCTGAAAATTATTTATCAAACATAGAGAGATGTGTAGGTGATATGGAGTATACACTAATGACACGAGACCCTAACTCCTAACCCAGGCCGCAAATATATCCTTTCTGGCCACAAATTGCGGCCAGAGCAGGGAATTTTGGGTTCGTGTTTTGTCCAGGGCTTTATCTCCAGTAAACTAGGCCCTTAACATGTGCAAAATTGGCTAATTTCACCTACGGTAAAATCTGGAATTGTTTTCTTGAGTTGCTGCATTGTTTTACGACTTTGTTTTAACTTGAGTTTTGGTATTTGAAATTATAAATCCGTCGTGTGGCGTTTGAACGTCAACGGCTAGGGCTATTGGTCGTGTTTTGCATGCAAGGCTATAGGTTTTAACCTATGAGCGAAACGTGTGCCATTTTGGTCTTCCGCCTTGATTTTAATATGCATTTGCGATTGTGTATTGGTTGTAAGTACCCCACATGGAATTCGAGACGACAAGGAGAGCGTGGTGTCATCGACTCCAGCAAGAGAGGATCAAGGTGAATAGATCTATATCTACGGGGGAAGTCGGGTGGATGGCGTATAGCACCCCCGCAAGTTTTTGATGGAAACCGATCTATAGGGTACAGATGTAGAAACCTAGATTTGAAAACTAGGAATATGGTTAAAAAGATAGTTAAAGATGTATGATTGAATATATACATATGAAGATATGAGATGAAAGCTATAAGGATATGAAAAGTGAATATGAATCACGACTTATAGATTGTAGTTATACTAGAATAGTATGAATTTTAGAGTATCATGAAATTTGATGTATGGGATAGAATGTATATGTAAGATGACTTGATATGGAATATAAATGTGATGAAAAGAATATCCGATGTGATATGATGACTTGATTGATGTGACGGTATACAGATGCGAATCGATATGAGATGATGTATACCTTTGCCGGTCCCCAGATATGAGATGGTTATAGATGTGTCCTGGGATATATGTATATATATGTATATATATGTTATGAATCTTGAGTGATATGCCGTACGAAACGTTAGGTCCGTACCCTCATTGTCATATAGGTTGATAGGATCCCTGATGGTTTAATGACGTCGTACGATGATTTTCCGTACATGATGAGTTTGACTTGAGATTTGATCCATACCCTTGACTTGAGAATGCCGTACGATGGATTATACCGTACGTGATGTTGTGAGGCTGGATGCCGATTGATAGATTCACCGACTCGATCATGTAGATATGTATACCTTATAGCTTTTAGCTGATGATTTACATTATGCTGCATTTATGTTATTCTCATTGCATTACATATACCTGTGCTAGTACACCTGCACCAGTATCGATGATGCGTATGTTACACGTACACAGATTGGCCGGCTCACACACTTCATCATCGATAATTACCATGTCACTACACAGTAGAATTGCTGCATCATGATATGATTCCTTTCATAATTTACTTGCTATAGTTGCATATGCACCTTTATACGATGTTGCGTTGGACTTTGGAGAATTTAGGAACCGCGGGATATATTTTTAAACTGGATTCATTTAAAAGAGCGATTTTCCCTCGATGTGTGCATATTACTGTTCCATGTTTCATGATATACGGATATGCTTACATTTCTGTTATATGTCGCATACATCATGCTTTACGCTTTTACGTATTGAGGTATGCTGTTTTCATGAGATTTCTGGATTTGAGAACCGTGGCTATTTCAAAGGAAAGCATGTACTGTTTTAAAAACCCGATTTCTCTTGATATGATATTTCAGTGCGTCCACCATGCGTTTTCTCGGTTCTGAGACGTGTGACATGTGAAACCCGATTCGAGGAGCTGGATGAGGCCAATTGCGGGTACATGGTGGACCCGGTATGGTTCCCCGGGGAGAGAACGGATTTGCTGTGCAGTAGACGGTGAGCTTGGCAGAGGGACTACTACCTACCGGTGATTGGTTGGACCCGGCGGCTATCTAGAGGATACCGACTGGAGTCGAGAGATAATACAGACCGATCCGGACTGACTGAGCCCGTGGGCCGATCCGGACCGACGGAGCCCGAGAGATATGAGGATTTACGTACCAATGCTGGGCACGGGTTTCATGATGTTTCAAGTGTCGATACTGGACACTTAGGTTCCATTATTTGTTGTGTCGCGAGGGACATACGTTGATTTATATCCTCATATTTTCATGCATATGCTTTTATGATATTTACATGCATGATGTTGTTGTGTCATTGGTTGACAGGTGGACGGGATCCACTTGCATACGTACATTGATCATATGGTTGGACGATATCCACATGCGTACATACATTGATTATATTGTTGGATGATATCCACATGCTGGTAGGCATTTACTTATAGTACTGGCACATATACAGTTACGGTCACCCTAGATATCATAGTATTACCTTTATGATATAGTTGACCTGGGAAATCGTTATTTTATTCGATTTCTACTTGTTGATATTTTTCTACTCACGAGTTGGCAACTCATTCCCGTTGTGCCACAGTTCTTGCAGCTTGACCGCTTGGACCAGTAGCGGCATCGTTGGCACGCAGTTGCATTCGGGTGATTGCTTTAGTAGGTGGTACATATTGGATATTACCCCTCTTGTATTTATTTTTCATATTGTATCTAGTCAACTCCATCAATCAAACTAGTATTTGTATAAGTAATGAGACTTAGTGAGACTTTTGGTTGCGAGACTTAGAGCGAGGTGTATTCCGCTACTTGTGGTGTTGATGTCTTACTTACTTCTTTATCTTTTGTGGTGAATTTCGCCGCTGGGCGTCATATACTTATATTTATGCTTTGCGTAGTTGTGGATATGCCATTTGGCGAAGAGATAGCTCCCGCTTGGGGATGCCTTTTATTATTATCATGTATTGTGGTTTTGGATCAAAAAATACAAAGGAGGTGCAGCCCAAATTTTCAAAAGACGAAACATGTTTTTCAACTACTAACCCCACTTGCATTTTCATGTCCCACTATTTATGCATTTAAGAAAATGATTCGTTTTTAATCATACCTTTGTTTCAAAACTTCGCCTCTTATATTTTCTTTAAAATGTTTAGATTGCTGGGTTTTCGGCTTACTTGAGTTACGTTACGCCTTTAGACGTCGCGTGATTTAAGTGTCGGTCACGAGCTAAATTTCGGGTCGTGACAAAGTTGGTATCAGAGCGCTAGGTTTAACCTTGGTTCGAGTCTATGTTTGACTATGCGGAGTCTAGGGCGTGTATATATTTTGGGACCTAGGCTTGACCTTACGGAACTTAGACTTGAACGGGGAGGTATTAGACCCGAACTTTCGTTTCATAGGCTGACCCTGATTGATGGAGTAGGTAGCTTGAGTAAAGTGGCGTACCGTACGTATGTTCCGCAGCATATTTACGATACGATACTCCACTTAAGAAACCTTAGGATGTACATATTTTTATATTTGTGATTCTCTTCGTACCCATGGGTATACATCCATTTAAGATCCTTGATTATATTCGTTTCCATGACCATACTCTCATTGATTCTGTTCCTCTTTATGATCATGTATCCATTCTGGATCCGTCGCTTCCTTTCATGCCCTTGATCTGTTTTCATCGACACACGCTTCAGGTTCCCGTCACCATGATTTGAGCGCAGATTGAGTTGCAGCTAGTGATGCGGTCAGGGCGAACTCGTCTGGGACGAGGACTGACCGTCATGTTTTTCTGGTGACACGGGAACGTCTCGATATAGTGTTGGTGTTGTGGCCTCTTGTTGAGGCGAGTGTTTGGTTTTACACCGAATGATCGGGTCATTGTTAGAGCTGTCAGTTGCAAGAGGACTGTTGATGTATAGCCTACCTCAGAGATTGTGATGTCGTCTACCGTGTGGACAGATGACCCAGCTGTTGCTGAGATTGATAGGATGTCGCATCCAGACTTTACGAGCTGAGATCGCTGGAGCTTTCAGGCAGAGCTGCGACAGGTGATAGCTAGTCTATCCCAAGTTAAGAGACGAAGGTGATTCGTCAAATTGATGCGCCGACGCAGGCCCAGTTGAGCTGAAGATTTCCAGTGTGGAGGATCTTATTCAGATCTAGAGTAGATCGATCCAGAGATGACTTTCGTTGGATAATCCGATAGAGGATTAGCGGATTGACCAGTTTCGGATAGAGGACCTCACCCAGATGTGTTGTGAGTTGATCGAGAGCGGATGAGTGTTGAGTATTCCTCCGATGGTTGGGACGAATTCCCGAGGACGTGTTCGGCCAGATATCTTCTACAGAGTGATGAAGATACCGAGTCCGTAATTTCGAGTCCGTGCGAAAGACTCTGGATTGACTGTAGACGAGGACCATTGCAGTACGCTGATAGCATGATGTGACGTCGAAGTGGACGATAATGAAGACGAGTGGAATAAGAGCTTCGTGTGAGATGTTAACGAGCTGTGGTTACTCCCCGTCGAGATTAGAAAGCTGATATGTATATAGAGGCGTTGGGATACGGCCAGTTCCTGAAGAAGTGTTGTACGGAAAACGCAGATGTCCAGAGAGCGAGAAAAGATTATGCAAGAGTACCAGCCTCCGTACAGTTCGGCATAGGCGAGATCGGAAGAGACCTTAAGCAGTTCCTTCCAGAACACTGCTGCGATAAGATTTGCACCGAGGATTAGTTGTGTTATGTGTTCAGAGGGCCAGAGGTCGACACCAGTAACGTGCTGCTTTACGTGTGGCCGTGATAATTGGCCGAGAGTTGACCAGAGAAGTGCCAGAGCGGAATCATTTCCATTAGCACACCTGACCGGGCCGAAGAGCCAAAGTATTGCGAGATTGGTAATCCACAGAGAAATGAGGACCCAGAGACAGATGATGCCAGACCGAGAGCAGGAGGCAAGCGGATGTTCTTGCTCTGCCAGTTTTGGGAGCACCGATATTTTTTTTGACATTGTAGGAGGTGTACCTCAATGTCATTTGTGCGATCTGCGTTTGTGATCCGAGTATCATGCTTATATCGCTTGGATTTGAGTTTTGACGATTGAGTTTCATGATATTGGTTTTCGTGCACCATGGCTGCACCTACTGGGTATTTACATTTTTATGCATAGTTATTGCACTTGATATATATTTTATACATCGTTGTGTTGATTTGCGATTTACACATATCTATTGCACTTGATGTCGATTTTGTGTCTTGGTAGCACGTGGTTATGATTTCAAGGACTTCATACAGTTGATTTGATTTTTGCACTCGGTATAGCTCATATATGCTTGCAGTGCATTGATACGTATTTTGTGCACGCAGTTGCACACGTTTTGATTTTCATACACCTTAGTACACTCGGTGTTGCTTTTATCCGCATTTGAGTTATTGATGGGTTTTCGTGCACCGTATTTGGGTTTTCGTGCACTGGATGCACCCGATGTGTATTTCGTGCACTGGATACACAATATTTGTATTTCGTGCACTGATTGTACTAGATTTGCATTTCATGCGTTTGTTGCACCAGGTGGTTATTTCGTGCGTTGATTGCACTAGATTTATACTCCATACATTAGTTGTACCCGATTTATACCTTAAGCATTCGTTTTACCAAATTGGTGTTTTCGTGAGCGTTGGCACTTGACATTCGTTTTCGTGCATGCTACTGCACTAGATACTTTCATGGACCGGATGCGCTTGGTCTTGGATTTTGCGCATATTCGGCGCTTGATATTGGATTTTTTTGCATGTTGGATGCACTTGGTTTAGATTTTTATTCGTGCATGTGGAATGCACTTGATTTCGATTTCATTCATGCATAATGGATGAACTTGATTTGGATTTTCGCGCTTGTTGGGCGTATGATATGAGATGTGATTTTGTGCACACCGGATGCACTCGATCGGGATTTTCGTTCGTACAGGTTAGTTGCACCGGATTGGGATTTTCGTGCACTCTAGACGCACTTGATGTGGTTGTCGTGCGCACCCGTTGCACTGGACAGATGCTTTCGTGCACACACGTTGCACTTACTTTTGCTTTTGTGCATATTGTGGCACTTGTATTTGGATTTGATTTCCGTGTGCACCAGACGCACGTGATTGTTGGATACGCCTTTTAAGGCCGATTTTGCTTTTGAGAACCTTGTTTTCATGATGGGCACTATTTTGTGTAGTAGCCAAATAGGACTGATCTGAAGACAGTACCTGAGTACTTTGCATGAATTAAAAGTTACCGAGAGTTTTTCAAAAAGGAGCTATAGTCTCGCTATTTCATACGTGTCCGTGAGCGACACGAACGTTTATAAAGGAAAACCTTTTGGGATATTTCAAAATGGACAGGACGTATATCTGAGCGAAACATATACGAAACTATACTTATTATTTTACAAATGAGCGTCCGTCACTTGTGTCGAGAGTTACGCATCACACGGCGATTCAGAAAAGAGTTTGCATGTATTTTATTCCATTTTTGAAGATTTTTCAAGGATGCGTACTATATACATATTACAGTATTTGGCTAGTGTACGTTGGATTTCAGTAGTGGATTTCGAGATCTGTATCTCCATTGTAACTCCGAGGATATGCGTGTAAATCCGATGATTTGCGTGACGGTTGACGGAGTTCGGTTTTTGAGTTTTGTACTCGTTTTCATGCGTAAGTGACGCGCTGTGTTATTCGGTATCTTCTGTGATTTTCGGAGCCCCGTTGATTTGAGCTGATTGTTGAAATGTTTTAGTGTTTGGGGGTTTAAATTTAAATTCGGGGACCGAATTTCTTTAAGGGGGGAAGATTGTAACATTTCAAAAAAAAATATTATTTTTGGGAAATTAAATAATTAAATAATAGATATTGTGAATATTTTAGTATGCGGTATAATTAAATACCGATAAAGTGGAATATATTTCGAAAATTATAAGAATTACGGAAATGAGGGTGTTCTATATAATTTAAGCAAATTATAATTCTTATGATTTATTTTATTTCCATTTAATGCTAATCGCGATTAAATATCGCTAATCTTGCATTAATCCGTTTTGTGCACATGACATGCATCATGTCACATTTTAGCACTTGTTACATTTTTATCATGGATTTCTCTTCATTTTCTTGCATGGTTGTTAATTTAAATGAGAAGAGTAAATAGAAAAGAAAAGAGAAAAATGATAAAGAAATGGGTATGGGCAAGAGAGAAAGAGAGGGTGAGGGGTCAACCTTGGACCATGGCATTCTTCTCTCATTCTTTCTTCATAATTCTCACTCCCTCCTCTCTCATGACTGCCCTCTCCTTCACCTCCCCTTCAACCCTCACAAACACATCCAAAACAACACAAAAACTCCATATCCCTTTCACAAAAAAGATGCACAAACCCACTACAAACACTTTGGACCAAGAAAAATTGGATTTTGAAGACTTGGGGCAACTCAAGAAAATTCTTGAGTTGCCAAATGAGGTACTTTCTTTGCCATTAGCATAGTATTTCATTCACATTAGTGTCCATGCATGTTTAGAATCGATTAAGTGTTGTTTAGTGAACTTTGAAAATTCCAAGTTAGGGTTTTGAGAAATTCTTGAGTGGTGAAGTATAATTGAGGTTACTAGAGGCCATACAACCCCTGTAGTGATGATATATTGGATAAACCTGAGAGTAAACCCCTATTTCACAAACCTAGAAACCCCGATATCGGGAAATTTTGAGAATTGTGATGTGTTTTAGAGATCTGCTAACACCCGGGTGACCTGAAAATTATTTAGCAAATACAGAGAGATGTGCAGGTGATATGGAGTATACCATAATGACCCGAGACCCTAACTCCTAACCCAGGCCACAAATATATCCTTTCTGGCCGCAATTTGCGGCCAGAGCAGGGAATTTTGGGTTCGTGTTTGGTCCGGGGCTTTATCTCCAGTAAACTAGGCCCTTAACATGTGCAAAATTGGCTAATTTCACCTAGGGTGAAATCTGGAATTGTTTTCTTGAGTTGCTGCATTGTTTTGCGACTTCGTTTTAACTTGAGTTTTGGTATTTGATATTATAAATCCGTCGTGTGACGTTTGAACGTCAACGGCTAGGGCTATTGGTCGTGTTTTGCATACAAGGCTATATGTTTTAACCTATGAGCGAAACGTGTGCCGTTTTGGTCTTCCGCCTTGATTTTAATATGCATTTGCAATTGTGTATTGGTTGTAGGTACCCCACGTGGAATTCGAGACGACAAGGAGAGCGTAGCGTTATCGACTCCAGCAAGCGAGGATCAAGGTGGATAGATCTATATCTACGGGGGAAGTCGGGTGGATGGCGTATAGCACCCCCGCAAGTTTTTGATGGAAACTGATCTATAGGGTACAGATGTAGAAACCTAGATTTGAAAACTAGGAATATGGTTAAAAAGATAGTTAAATATGTATGATTGAATATATACATATGAAGATATGAGATGAAAGCTGTAAAGATATGAAAAGTGAATGTGAATCACGACTTATAGATTGTAGTTATACTGGAATAGTATAAATTTTAGAGTATCATGACATTTGATGTATGGGATAGAATGTATATGTAAGATGACTTGATGTGGATTATAAATGTGATGAAAGGAATATACGATGTGATATAATGACTTGATTGATGTGACGGTATACGGATGTGAATCGAGATGATTTATACCTTTGCCGGTCCCCAGACATGAGATGGTTATGGATGTGGCCTGGGATATAGGTATATATATGTATATATATGTTGTGAATCTTGAGTGATATGCCGTACGAGACGTTAGGTATGTACCCTCATTATCATATAGGTTGATAGGATCCCTGATGGTTTAATGCCGTCGTACGATAATTTTCCGTACGTGATGAGTTTGACTTGAGGTTTGATCCATACCCTTGACTAGAGAATGCCGTACAATGGATTATACCGTACGTGATGTTGTGAGGCTGGATGCCGATTGATAGATTCACCGACTCGATCATGTAGATACGTATACCTTATAGCTTTTAGCTGATGATTTACATTATGCTGCATTTATGTTATTCTCATTGCATTATATATACCTGTGCTAGTACATCTGCACCATTATCGATGATGCGTATGTTGCACGTACACAGATTGGCCGGCTCACACACTTCATCATCGATAATTGCCATATCACTATACAGTAGGATTGCTGCATCATGATATGATTCATTGTATAATTTACTTGCTATAATTGCATATACACATTTATACGATGTTGCGTTGGACTTTGGAGAATTTGGGAACCGCGGGATATATTTTTAAACTGGATTCATTTAAAAGAGCGGTTTTCCCTCGATATGTGCATATTACTATTCCATGTTGCATGATATACGGATATGCTTATATTTCTGTTATATGTCGCATACATCATGCTTTACGCTTTTACGAATTGAGGTATGCTGTTTTCATGAGATTTCTGGATTTGAGAACCTTGGCTATTTCAAAGGAAAGCATGTACTGTTTTAAAAACCCGGTTTCTCTTGATATGATATTTCAGTTCGTTCACCATACGTTTTCTCGGTCTGAGACGTGTGACATGTGAATCCCGATTCGAGGAGTTGGATGAGGCCGATTGCGGGTACATGGTGGACCCAGTATGGTACCCCGGGGCGAGAACGGATTTGATGTGCAGTAGACAATGAGCCTGGCAGAGGGACTACTACCTACCGGTGATTGGTTGGACCCGGCGGCTATCAGGAGGATACCGACTGGAGTCGAGAGATGATACGGGCCGATCCGGACTGACGGAACCCATGGGCCGATCCGGACTGACGGAGCCCGAGAGATATGAGGATTTATGTGCCGATACTGGGCACGAGTTTCATGATGTTTTGAGTGTCGATGCTGGACACTCAGGTTCCATGATTTGTTGTGTCGCGAGGGACACACGTTGATTTATATCCTCATATTTTCATGCATATGCTTTTATGATATTTACATGCATGATGTTGTTGTGTCATTGGTTGACACCTGGACGGGATCCACTTGCATACGTACATTGATCATATGGTTGGACGAGATCCACATGCGTACATACATTGATTATATTGTTGGATGATATCCACATGCTGATAGGCATTTACTTATAGTACGGGCACATATACAGTTACGGTCACCCTAGATATCATAGTATTACCTTTATGACATAGTTGACCTAGGAAACCGTTATTTTATTCGATTTCTACTTGTTGATGTTTTTCTACTCACGAGTTGGCAATTCATCCCCGTTGTGCCACAGTCCTTGCAGGTTGACCGCTTGGACCAGTAGCGGCATCGTTGGCACGCAGTTGCATTCGGGTGATTGCTTTGGTAGGTGGTATATATTGGATCGTACCCCTCTTGTATTTATTTTTCATATTGTATCTAGTCAACTCCATCAATCAAACTAGTATTTGTATAAGTAATGAGACTTAGTGAGACTTGTGGTTGCGAGACTTAGAGCGACGTGTATTCCGCTACTTGTGGTGTTGATGTCTTACTTACTTCTTCATCTTTTGTGGTGAACTTCGCCGTTGGGCGTCGTATACTTATATTTATGCTTTGTGTGGTTGTGGATCCACCGTTTGGTGAAGAGCTAGCTCCCGTTTGGGAATACATTTTATTATTATCGTGTATTATGGTTTTGGATCAAAAAATACAAAGGAGGTGCTGCCCAAATTTTCAAAAGACGAAACATGTTTTTCAACTACTAAACCCACTTGCATTTTCAAGTCCCACTATTTATGCATTTAAGAAAATGATTTGTTTTTCATCATACCTTTATTTCAAAACTTCACCTCTTAAATTTTCTTTAAAAGGTTTAGATTGCTGGGTTTTCGGCTTACTTGAGTTACGTTATGCCTTTAGACGTCGTATGATTTAAGTGCCGGTCACGAGCTAATATTTCGGGTCGTGACAAGTATCCTCCTCTCCTCAGCAATGATGGGACCAACTCGGTGGCGATACCAACCCGTAAAATCCCCCACACACCTTGGAATGTAGTCGGCCTCAGGGATCATGAAGCGAGAGCCGATGTTCAGCCGCATGAAGTGATGAGTGGCGTCACGAACAACTTCCAAAGACGAGCTGGGCTCCACTATGAATGTCTCGAAGGGAACACCCTGGTTATAACACAATTTCCGGGCAAAGCGGTGTGGATTATACTGTATAAAAAGAGCCGCATCGTGATCAGTCGAAAATACTGCATTTTTAACACGTCAATTTCCCTATCATTTGCACTCATCTAGAAGTGTTCGGTATTCATATTGCACATATTAGCAAAACATCCCTGAAATAACAGATTGCATGTGTTATACTCTAAAACCGACATTTATGAGGGAAATTGACTGTTTATCATGGCATCGCATCATCCTTGTATTGCGCAACACTTGTTTCGAAGACTGTGCAGGAAATTCCAGGAACCGAGCCAAAATTGTGAAAAGAACTGATCCAAATTACGTCAAGTCCAAGACTTGAGATCTGGCAGAAATAAGGAAATCAAAATAAAATTCAACATACCAGATAAAGGCCCAAAAGTCAGCCCAAAATCATCACAGAAGCAACAAGCCCTATCACTTCAATAGAGCCGCGGATCCGCGGCCGGAGCCGGCTTGCGCCGCAGATCCGCGGCGGATCCATAGTTTCTAATCCTCAGTTTTCTGCACGTGCTCTTATGTAACGTTACAAGCTTCCAGAAGACTCCCGATTCTCCACGTGGCTTCATCTAGAAGGCTTAGCCTAACAAACTAATTCTAGAAGGCTCTCTTTAACAAACTTTTGGAGGGAAATTCAAATTTTGAATTCTAGATCTAAGGTTTGAAAGTCTATAAAAAGGAGCCTAGATCTAGGGTTAAATGGTTGTTCATTAATCATCATTAGTTTATTAATCTCTTATCTCCCCCATTTCTAACACAAGTTGAGTGACACAGCTTGTGCCTCAAACCCTAATCAAAAATCCAAGACAAATTCAAGATCCCAAGTACCATTCAAGCGAGAAGCCTTCAACATTTTAGGAGCGGAGCCGATCTTCAATCGAGCAAGTGATCCAAGCCGATCCGCGACTCAAGGAGACGAACGAAGCCAAATCGACGATCGAGTTCTTCCTCTTATAGTTCTTGAGCGATTTGTAACGGAATTGTTGATAAATAAAAGGTGAAATTCTTTAATCTTGCTTTCTATAAATTCTTGCATCATGATTCGATCTCAATTTGTGATCGTGGTTCTTGTTGTGATGTTTTGAGTAAAACTCCGCTCATAAAAGAGTCAAGACGATCAATAGTATGATAATGTAACAAATCTTAAAACGATTCTTAAGTCCTACGAGTTTTGTAAACCCTAGCAAATTGAAGAATCGACGACCTAGTTTCGTTGCGATGCTTTCTTGATTGTGATCGCTCGAAATTAGGGATCCACGATCGATTCTTGAATTTACTAGAGGCTAGAATGTGAATGATATCGACGAAGGAACAAGGGATAGATGTTGAAACCCTAGTTTCACAAGAAATCCCTAATTCTCGTCGATCATCATCGATCTAATATCAATTCATCGAAGGATAAGAATACGTAATCGCTAGATTTCATCTCATCTATAGATCCGATCGATTCCTACGAGCCTCACTTCGATTCTTGATATTTGGATTGGAAATCATCAATTGACACTTCTTGATTTTAATGTTTTGTTATTAGATCTAGATTTTTCTAATTCTAGAAATTCAATTTACAAATTGTTGGGGTAAAAATTTACACCCCGGTTGACCAAGTCAAAATCAAAGTCAACCCCAATCCAAGTGGGCCCAAGCCCAGATCCAGTGGGCCCATGCCCGGGTCGAGCCCGAACATGAAGCGGCCGGCCTCCCTCCATGCCAAGATAAAAATTTTGTAATAAATGATTTTGTTGCATTTCTTTTATTTTATTTATGGATAATTGTACGAAAAATAGGCATAAAACCAAATTTTTGTAAAGCCCATGGCTTATGTGCAAAAAGAAATGGCACATGAGCCATGAAATAGGCAAAATGCCATTTTGTGAAGCCCAAGGGGCTATGTGTAAAGTGTATGGCCTATAAAGACAAAGATAATGAAAAATCTCATAACTTTTTTTTCTCTCCAAAAAATTTCCCAGATCTGAGATCTTTCTCCTTCTTCAAGGTTCCAAAACTTTCTTCTTTCTCTTGAATTAAATCAAGAGTTTTACTCTTCTTTTTATAAAACAAAATAGTTTTTCACCACAAAACCCATAGAGGGGAACTCAGATCTTCCATTAGATCTCAAAAAGAAGAGATTTTTAAAAATCCCACATCTCTTGATCTTCAAGATCCAGCTAACCGAGGAGAAAGGAGAAGAACATCTTTCACTAAACCCCCAAAAAAGAAGAAAAAAACACTCAAGAGTCCAACTCCTCTCTGATTTCTCTTCTGAGAAATTTTTTTAGGCTAAAAGCCTCTTTTTCTCGCCGGCGCTCAAGCGCAGAGCGCCCGCGCGTCGACACGTGGTGCGCTTGCGCTCAAGCGCAAGCGCTCGAGCGCAAGTCGCCCCCGTGCCGACACGTGGCGCTCTTGCGCTCCAGCGCAAGCGCTCGAGCGCAAGTCGCCCCGGTGCTGACACGTGGCGCTCGAGCGCAAGTCGCCCTCGTGTCGACACGTGGCGCTCCTGCGCTCCAGCGCAAGCGCAAGTCGCCCTCGTGCCGACACGTGGCGCTCCTGCGCTCCAGCGCAAGCGCTCGAGCGCAAGTTGCCCACGTGCCGACACGTGGTGCTCCTGCGCTCCAGCGCAAGCGCTCGAGCGCAAGTCGCCCTCGTGCCGACACGTGGCGCTCCTGTGCTCCAGCGCTCGAGCGCAAGTCGCCCACGTGCCGACACGTGGCGCGCTTGCGCCCAAGTGCTCTGCGTCCGAGCGCAAAGCGCCCACGTGCCGACACGTGGCGCGTTGCACTCCAGCACTCTGCGCTCGAGCGCAAAGCGCCCACGTGCCGACACGTGGCGCGCTTGCGCTCAAGCGCCTAGGCGCTGGCCCCACGCATCCTTTGGATGTCTTTTTCCCCTTTATTTATATATGCATGTATATATATACATATGTATACAAATGTACACATACACATACTCCACGACACTGTCTCTGTTAGAAAAAATTTCTAACGGGGCGCTGCCCCGCACCCCGCAAGGGGGCTGCTAGCCCCCTTGTCCCCCAGCCAGCTATCCAGGTAGCGGGCCCCCCGTAAAAACTCTGCGTGGCTCCCGATATATTTAACCCCCCCTCCAAAACAACAACACGCGTACACTGCACATTGAGTTCGCATGACCAGTTTGACCCGTCAATCGGAGGTTCCCTCGCCCCAAAGGCGGGGGGTAATTAACGGCAGCTTAGTTCGCGGCTGCCGGAGATTTAGATCCCCACAATCATTAAACCCCCGCCTACCCTAGGCAGGGGGAATCTGTAGTATGCCTGACAAGCGCGCGCGTATTTCCATCTCAATGGGGTGACGAAAAACACCCTACAGATTCTGGCACGCCCGGTGGGACCAATCTCTCCTCCCATATTTCGGGTTAAACGTTCATGCGAACTCAATCAATATACATACCTGTATTTATACTAAAAATGATGCTTTTTCATGCAGATTTTCAAGAAATCGACCTTCGACGACAATGTCTCCCCAGACGAATTCAGATTCCAACGTGACCCCGATTCCGTACGTGGTCAAGATCAACGCTCGTGTGGTTCTCCCCTCAAGCCTCAGTCGACAGTGGGAGGAACCGCCCCGCCAGTTTGGCTCCGTCATCATCTACCCTGCCGGAAGCGCTTATCTGGCGGAGATCCCGGCGGAACAGGTGGCCAAGCCGGTCTCAAGGGGTAAGAGGCCGAATGTCGTGATCGCCAAGGCACCACAACCGAAACTTAAGATGGTGTCTGAACGACTCCCTGGCGCTCTAGCTGGGGGAAAGACTTCCGATGCGAAGGGCAACATCAAATGTTGCGGACGAGCTCAGGCGATGACTCCAACAAATGCACAATCGAGCGTATCTCCAAGGCCCTCCATCAACCGGTCCGCGGCGTCTTCCCAAAGAGCCGAAGTCTGCCAGGTGCTTAGAACGGAAAAGTTAAGGCAGAAGCGGCTCAGGTATCGAGCCAACAAGAGGGCCAAGGCTTCGGCCAAATGGAATCGTGTGAAGTTCCAAGAGCAGGGTTGCCCCGCGACGACGGCTGAGTCGGACGTAAGAATCAGCAATTCCTTCGAGCCTCTGAAGTGGGTTCAGAAAAACGCCATGACCGCCAGAATCAAGAAGACGGCGGTCCGAACTGTTCTACAAAGAGACGTGTCCCGGCCCCAACAGAAAAAGTATGACACTGTCTCTTCAAGAGTCTATCAACCACTCTGTGCCGCGCGAAAGCAGCGGGGCAAACCCGGAAAAGAAGCGCCAGCACCATTCAAGAACCTGGTTAGGCCAGCCAGCCTTCAATCGACTACCAGCTACCAAAGCAAGGGGGTCAAGACAGCGATCCGTGAAATCAGCCGCCAATGATAGAAAGACGGCCGGATATATCATCCATACGGTCTATATGGCAGGCGGGCGCCCCAGCGACAACCTTCGCAGCAAAAGCAAGGACGGGGCCACTACATCCAAGCCCAATCTAGCCTGAATGTGGTTGCCGCCGCCCAAGAACAGCCGCCCCTGCTGGATGAAGAAAACCCTATCGATGAGGATGATAGGCAGATAGACCCCTCGGTTCATGTAGAGTCAAGCTCGGACAGCGAGGACGAGCCGACTTTCCGCCCCAGGACTGCGGAGCAGGAGCTGCTTCAAGAGCTTCGAAAACAGCTCAGGAGCAAAGATAAAGAGATGGCCAAGCTCTATTCGAAGATTGACGACTTAACGAACGTGGTGATGCAGCTTACGGCTCAAATTGCTCGAGCGCCTCCCAATCAGGTACAAGCCGCTACTAATCAGCCGGGTGATGACAATCCGAGGCAGCCAATGCCTGTTCCTTTGGGACCAAGACTGGTTGAGCCAAATGAAAGCCGGCCACATTCCGCTTCTGGGGATGCCTTGGTCCCAGATAGCACTATCCCGCTAACACAGGATCGGATAATGGATTTGGTCACCAGCAAGGTTAAAACATTGGTGGCCGAAGCTGAAGCTCAGAAAGAAATCGGCAGTAGTGGCCGGCCATATCCCGCGCAGTACGACCTGATTGAGTTCCCAAGCAGCTACGTCATTCCTAAGTTCAGAAGATTTGATGGAACGGGGAATGCAAATCAGCACGTCGCCCACTTCAAAGCATCGTACGGAAATACAGGGGGCAATGACGCGCTCCTTCTTCGTCGGTTTGTCAACAGCCTGACCGGCGTCGCCTTCGACTGGTATGCGAGTATACCGGACGGGTCCGTCATTACCTTTGCCCAAATGGAGTCCCTGTTTCGGCAAAGGTTCATGAGCGTCAGTGATAAAATCTACATTGCCGACCTTGTGAGGACCAAGCCGGAAAGAATGAAAGCAACACCGACTTTATCGCCCGATGGCGTAATCTCACAGTCAAGTGTGAACCGCCGCTGGAGCAGGACCAGTCCGTCAGCCTTCTCATTGGGAACCTCAGCAATTGGATGGTCCCATTCTTGTGTACAGCGGGCCTCAAGACGTTTCAGGAGCTAACCAAGAAAGTCCAAATGCTGGAACGCTCGAAACAAGAGTCCCCGCCAGACTCTCAGAGAGACAAAACCTGGAAAAGCAAGCGGGACGACAACCGTAGAAGCTAGAGTTCCAGCAGTACCAACGTCTTCAATGCCTCCGACAATGAAGAAAAGCGAAGGGCGGGCGAATCCAAAACCAACCGGTCTCGAAAGCCATTGCTGGGAGGAGATGGGCCTTTCCTAGAGGAGAAAAAGAACAAGGTTTACTCTTTCAGAAGGGACAAGGTCCGCAAGATATTTAAAGATGCCTTGAACAACGGCCTACAATTGCCGGAGTCGAAAAGACCCTAAGAAGCAAAGATGACCGACAATCCTCTGTATTGCCCGTACCACCAAGTAGTGAGCTATGCGATCGAGGATTGCTATATCTTCAAAGACTGGGTCGAGAAGCAGTACAAGGCTGGAGAGATCGAGCTGTCCAAAAGTGTGTTGGTGAACAATCAAGTTGCAACCACCAACTTTATACAGACAGAAGTTGAAGCCTTCTGGGAGCAGACAGCCGAATCCGCTGCCCCGAGAAATGAAACGGAATCATCGCGGCCCTCCATGGAGTACGCACATATCTAATAAGACGAAGAAGATGATAAAGCTACTTCGGAAAGAACCCAGGACGGAATGGGAAGGGCAGAAAAGACCTACCAGTCCAGCTGCCAATGCGGCTCCATCAGGCTCAAAATCCAAGAAGCTCAAGAAGAAGAAAGGTGAAGCTCGGCGCGAAAAAGAGTCGGCAGGGAGATCGACCATTCAAAAATATATCGATTCCCTCGAAGAATATGAACAAAAGGAAAGAACATTGATTCAATTGAAGGAGTTCTTCCCTGTACAAGCGGCTGAAATTCTGAAGGAGTTAGAAGAAGACTCCAATGAAGAGATCCCAGTAGTGACCTGCTACGCTATCCATCTTGGCAGCGACTCGGAAGGGGAGCTCTGTTTTCCCGAAGAGGACGAGGAGCTCGCCACAACGGCCAATCAAATCCAGCTCAGAAGCGGCAGGGCTCTACCGCCAAATCAGGGCAATGCCCCAAAAGGGAAGGAAAAACAAGTCGCTAATGAAGAAGATGGCAGAGAATCGGCTGATGAAAACATAAGTCCTTTCTCGGTAGACTATAATGTCTTAGCACATCTCCGGAAGCTTCCGTCCCTCCTGGGCATCTACGACGCCTTGGTCCTATCTAAGGAGCTTAGAGATGTTCTCATTCACGCTCTACAAAACCCCGAGCGGTATCAGGCTCACTTTGCGGAAATTAATATGAAAGAAGCCCAGCACGCTCTGCATGCCGCCGCAGTCACATTTAAGGAGGAAGACTTGCTACTGGGAACGGCTGAGCATAATCGGCCACTTTACGTGACCGGGTACAGCGACGGAGATCGAATTAATCGCATATTGATTGATCCGGGGTCCTCAGTGAACATCATGAACTTGCGAACTCTGAAGAGTTTGTCAGTGGATGTCCGACACCTGTCAAGGGAAAGGATTGTCATTCAAGGCTTCAACCAAAATTGCCAGCAAGTTCTGGGGTCTATAGCTTTGCCAATCAAATTTGGGGATCTGCAAACTGAAGCTAAGATATACGTGATCGACGCTGACACGTCTTATAAGATTCTCTTGGGGCGGCCATGGCTCCACGATTATGGCATCATTCCGTCAACTCTCCATCAATGCATGAAGTATACTAAAAATAGCGAAGAAAGACGCATTGACGGAGACATCCAGCCGTTCGGTGTGCATGATGTCCGATATGAAGATTCTCGGTACTTTATGAACCACCAAAATGCTAAGCCACAACTGACTGAGGATAGACCGGCCCCCAAGACTCAAAAGCAAACCTGCGCCGCCTGTCACTTTCAAAAGCAAAATACCCAAGTGCGCCCGCATTTCGGCAGCGACACTGATGAGTCCAACGCTAGAAGCCTGTCCTTCCTTAAAACTCGCCCTCATTTCGGCAGCGATACGGACGAATCTGTTACTGAAGGCCCATCTAGCAGCAAAGTCCGCCCTCATCTTGGCAGTGACACTGAAGAGTCAGAAGAAGAGGACCTGCCGTGCAACAGCTGTGCAGATTGTTCCCCCATGCAGCAAGCGAAACTACGAGAGACCTTCGAAGTCGCAGAAGGGTCCCTGGCCATCACAAGGGTGCCGGAACAGATGTTCAAAAGAGCTCGACGCATTGTCAGTCTCTACCGTGGACCAGCTGAAAACTTTCTATATGCCTGGGAGGAAAAATGGACAGAAGGGCATCCTGTTTTACAGGTCAAACCCCGTTGTGCACCCAGATGACCTTTCTGTCGCATGCCTTCCCTATGAGAGAGGCATAAGAGCCGTCCTCAATCCCAGATACTATGCGCCCGAGATGCAGGAATACTTTATGAAGTGCGGATGCCGGTTATATCAAACGGAGTCCGAAGCAAAGTTTTACGAAGGGCTATGGTATCCACCCCAGGTCCGAGCACTCATCGATGGACGAATTCCAGATAGACGGGGCATAGGCTACATTCAACCTGATTCCAAAGCGTGCCACATGATCCATGTTGGTGAGGCCAGCGAAAGATCAAATGATGGCGATGAGATAGCCGAGCCAGAAAAAGCTCCTCAAGAGCTCGAAGATGGCGGACAAGCAACATTTGATGAGCTAACCGAGATTGACTTAGGAACGCCCGATAATCCAAGGCCGACCTACATCAGCTCACTCCTGTCGGAGGAAATGAAAGAGCAGATAATTGCCCTGCTGCGTGAGTTCGTCGACTGCTTCGCGTGGACGTACAAAGAAATGCCTGGCCTTTCCCCTGAGGTAGCCGTGCATAAGCTGGCTATATCTCCTGATGCTAAGCCAGTCAAACAAGCTCCTCGAAGAATGAGAAGGGAGTTGGAAGAAAAGGTCATCGAGGAAACCAAGAAACTCATCGATGCCGGCTTCATCAGGGAAGAGAAATATGCAGACTGGATCGCATGCATAGTCCCAGTGAAGAAGAAAAATGGGCAAATCCGAGTTTGTGTCGATTTCAGGGACCTCAACAAGGCATGTCCTAAAGACGACTTCCCGCTACCGGTCATGGAAATGATGGTCGATGACACCTCAAATTACGAACTGTTCACCTTTATGGATGGCTCGTCTGGATATAATCAGATCAAGATGTCGCCTGAGGATGAGAAGCACACAGCATTTCGAACCCCGATCGGAATATATTGCTACAAGGTAATGCCATTCAGACTGAAGAACGCAGGTGCTACATATCAAAGGGCGATGACTAATATCTTTGATGACCTAATCCATAAAGTCGTCAAATGCTATGTTGATGATCTGGTCGTCAAGACTAAAGCCAAGGCCGATCATATCCAAGATCTCAAGACCGTTCTCACCAGACTGAGGGAATACGATCTGAAGATGAATCCTCTGAAGTGCGCTTTTGGCGTGTCATCGGGAAAATTCCTGGGCTTCATAGTCCGACATCGAGGGATCGAAGTTGACCCATCAAAGATAAAGGCCATCATGGAGATGCCCCCTCCGAAGAGTCTGACGCAGCTAAGATCTTTCCAAGGCAAGCTTGCTTATATACGAAGGTTTATCTCAAATTTATCGGGGAGATGTAGGCCCTTCTCAAAGCTCATGAAGAAAGGAGCTCCTTTTATCTGGGATGTCGAATGTCAAGTAGCGTTCGAAAGCATCAAACGATACTTGTTGCACCCTCCAGTGCTGGCCGCTCCCATTCCAAATAAACCGCTGATTCTCTACACTGCCGCGCTGGACGAGTCACTCGGTGCGCTCCTTGCCCAGAATAACGAGGAGGGAAAAGAAAATGCCCTCTACTACCTCAGTCGAACTCTAGTCGGGGCGGAACACAACTACTCCCCAATCGAAAAGCAATGCCTGGCTCTGATATTTGCTGTGAAGAAGCTAAGGCACTATCTGCTCGCTCATCGGGTTATGCTGATCTCCAAGGTCGACCCGCTCAAACACTTGATGACCAGAGCGAGCCTAGCCGGCAGAATAGCAAGATGGGCTGTTATGCTACTTGAGTTTGACATAGTCTACACTCCTCAGAAAGCAGTAAAAGGGCAAGCTCTTGCAGACTTTCTCGCTACTCATCCCATACCAGAAGGGTCGCCGCTGAATTGTGAGTTACCCGATGAACAAGTGCTGCACCTCGAGGAAGATGAGCCATGTTGGGAGCTCTACTTCGATGGAGCCTCATCAATAAGGACCTCCAGTAAATCAAGCGTCCCGGAGATAAAAGCAGGGATAGGATTGGTGTTCATCACACCATCAATGGGAACCCTACGGCGTTCTTTTGCTCTCACCGAGCCTCGGACAAACAATGAAGCTGAGTATGAAGCTCTGATAACTGGTTTGGAGCTCGCCATAGAAATGGAAATCCGTCGGCTACGAGTTTACGGTGACTCCTAGCTCGTCGTCAACCAAGTAAGCGGCGATTATAAGATATACAAACCCGAATTAGCTCGGTACAGAGGCCGAGTGGTGGAGCTCATGAAACGGTTCACGCATATTGAGCTAACGAGAGTCCCTAGGGCGTTGAACGGAAAAGCCGACATACTCGCTCGCCTAGCCAAGGAGCTGGCTGATCCTGACATGGACGAAATTCTGATCACAGTCAGGAGCCGACAAATTCTACCCCCAGTCTCTCTACGAGAAGAGGAAAGCGCGGAACAGAAGAGAAGTCCTGCCGAAGAAGCTTCGATCATCCAAGACGAGCCCGATTGGAGAGAACCCTTCATAGAGTACCTCCGATACGACAAGCTGCCCGAAGAAAAATCTGCGAGGATTCAGCTGAAGAAAAGAGCTCTCCGATACGTGTTTGTAAATGACACGTTATACCGCAGGTCATATGACCAACTCTGGCTCAGGTGTCTGTCATTGGCCGAATCCCAAAAGGTCATGAAAGATGTTCACTCGGGCGTTTGCGGTGCTCACCAATCTGGCCCCAAGATGCGACTTCAAATCAAACGGCTTGGGTATTACTGGCCCACCATGATACGGGATTGCGGAGAGCATGCAAAGAAATGTTATATCTGCCAAATTCACGGTGATTTTATTCACAAGCATCCAAATCCGTTGCATCCTACGGTGGCGTCATGGCCCTTCGAAGTCTGGGGCACCGACATTGTCGGCCCAATTGATCTTCCGTCATCTAAAGGCCACCGGTTCATACTGGCCGCGACAGACTACTTCTCCAGATGGGCTGAAGTTGTCCCGCTAAAAGAAGTCAAGACAAAAGATATTCTGACATTCTTCCAGCATAATATTCTATACCGCTTCGGTACACCAAGAAGAATCATTTCTGACAACGGGCCTTCTTTCAAGAGCTTCAATGTCTCAAGGTTCGCTACTCAGCACAAGATAGACTGGAGGTATTCCTCCATCTATAATCCAAGAGCCAATAGGCTAGCCGAAGCCTTCAATAAGACTCTATGCAAGCTCCTGAGGAAAAATGCTTCAGCCAACAAGAGAGACTGGAATCTCAAGCTTCACGAGGCATTGTGGGCATATCGTACCACGCACCGTACTCCAACTCAGTCCACTCCATACTCATTGCTCTTCGGAGTGGAGTCGGTCCTCCCTCTCGAAGTCGAAGTTCCAAGCTTAAGAATGGCCGTTTAGCATGAGTTGACGGAGTAGAAAAACATGCTCCTTCGACTTGAAGAACTCGATGCCCTCGAAGAAAAGAGGCTCGCGGTGCAGCAAAATCTGGAGCTATACCGAGCCCAAATGTCACGGGCCTATAACAAGATAACCCGTCTCCGCGCTTTCAAGAAAGGTGAATTGGTGTTGGTCCTCAAAAGACCGATCATCCCCAATCGACATGCCAAGGGAAAATTCGAGCCGAACTGGGAAGGACCATACGTCATCGAGAAAGTGTTCGACGGAGGATCCTACCAACTAATAAGTGCCGAGGGAGAAAGGCCCATGCCACCCATCAATGGCCGATATCTCAAGAAATACTACACATGAATGCTCCAAGTCGCAGGCGAATTGAGCACATCAGCCCTACGGTCTGGATCATACATCCTGCAAAACCGTATACAATCCACGGGCGTAAATGATCCCTATCTCTCCCAAATCCTGCCGGTGAGACTACTTTCAAAGTCCCACCAGCGGCAAGAAAAAAAAAAGAGAAATAAAAAATAATAATAATAAACGGTATGTCCACAAGCAAAACGGGCATGGATGAAAACCCGAAAGGGCTCCGTGAGTAAAAACAGCAGGACTACCGGCGAGTCTGTGAAAACCCGAAAGGGCGCAAACTCGTGAAAAGAGATGAAATACACTCGCAAAGTCCTCTCGACTTTGTGAGGAGAAAGACCCTGCGTGAGATCCTTACGACTCACAAAGGAGCAACACACTTAGGAATCCTCACGATTCCTAAAGAGAAAATACACCTGCGGGATCCTTACGACTCGTAGGGAGAAAATGCTTTTATGGGACCCTCACGACCCATAAAATTGAAAAGCCTTAGGTGATAGGGACCCAAACCTGTCTCCTAAGCCATCGTTCCCCAACGGGCAACGGCAAATGATGGGTCGCTCCTGGCATTTCGCTTCAGTGTTAGCGGTGCTGATGCCGACCAAGAACCCAAATCCCAAGTCCTCTCAAGGCTAATGATGAGTTGCCCCTGGCATTATTCCAGTGCAGCAATGCTGATGTCAAACAAGATCCAAATTCTGAGTCCCTAAGTGGCGAATGATGAGTCGCTCCTTGTACCATATTCCAGTGGAGCGATGCATACGCCAACCAAATTCCAACCCCCATACCCCAACGGCGAATGATGAGTCGCTCCTGGTACCATATTCCAGTGCAGCGATGCAGACGCCAACAAAATCTCGAAATTTCTCCGGCCCTACGGTCTGGATCATACATCCTGCAAAACCGTATACAATCCACGGGCGTAAAACAATCTCAATCTCTCCAAAAAAAAAAGAGAAAAAAAGGAGAAGAAAAAAAAAAGAACGGTATGTCCACAAGCAAAATGGGCATGGATGAAAACCCGAAAGGGCTCCATGAGTAAAAACAGCGGAACTGCCGGCGAGTTTGTGAAAACCCAAAAGGGCGCAAAATCGTAAAAAAGAAAAGAAATGAAATGCACTCGCAAAGTCCTCTCGACTTTGTGAGGAAAAAATTCCCGCGTGAGATCCCTACGACTCACAAAAGAGCAACACACTTAGGAGTCCCCACGACTCTTAAGGAGAAAATACACCTACGAGATCCTTTCGACTCGTAGGGAGAAAATGCTTTTATGGGACCCTCACGGCCCATAAAATTGAAAATTTTTAGGTGATAGGGATCTAAACCTGCCTCCTAAGCCATCAATTCCCAAATCCTCTCGGGGCAAATGATGAGTTGCTCCTGGCATTATTCCAGTGCAGCAATGCAAATGCCAAACAAAAACCAATTCCCAAAGCCTGTCATGATAAATGATGATTCTCTCCTGGTACCATGTTCCAGCATAGCGATACTGATGTCAACCCAAATCAAAATCAACAAGTCAACTTCCACTCCGACGCCGCAGAAAGCGGAGCAAGTCGGAATCCAATCTCGACACCGCAAGAAGCGGAGCAAGTCAAGTCTACCCCTGACACTGCAAGAAGCAGAGCAAGTCAAATCAAGAACCGACCGTCCAAGTCGCAAAAATGGCAGAACCGACCGTCCACGTCGCTAAAAGGGCAGCAACGACCGTCCAAGTCGCTAAAATGGCAGCACCGACCGTCCACGTCGCTAAAAGGGCAGCAACGACCGTCCAAGTCGCTAAAATGGCAGCATCGACCGTCCAAGTCGCAAAAAGGGCAGCACCGACCGTCCACGTCGCTAAAAGGGCAGCACCGACCGTCCACGTCGCTAAAAGGGCAGCAACAACCGTCCAAGTCGCTAAAATGGCAGCATCGACCGTCCAAGTCGCAAAAAGGGCAGCACCGACCGTCCACGTCGCTAAAAGGGCAGTAACAACCGTCCAAGTCGCTAAAATGGCAGCATCGACCGTCCAAGTCGCAAAAAGGGCAGCACCGACCGTCCAAGTCGCAAAAAGGGCAGTATCAACCGTCCAAGTCGCTAAAATGGCAGCATCGACAGTCCAAGTCACAAAAAAGGCAGCGCAGGATTCCTACAAAGCGGGAACCAGATCACTCCGGGCCAGGGAAAACGTCTATCATGGACACTCCGTCTCAGAGACATGTTAAGCAACGACCGTCCATGTCGTAAAAAGGGCAGTGCCAGCTTCTCAAAAAGCGGGAACCAAATCAAGTCACCTCCACGTGAAAGAAGATCCATCAATTTCATGCACACGACCCATATGTGTGGTGTGCATTTATTGATGGGGGGCAATTTGTTGGGGTAAAAATTTACACCCCGGTTGACCAAGTCAAAATCAAAGTCAACCCCAATCCAAGTGGGCCCAAGCCCAGATCCAGTGGGCCCATGCCCGGGTCGAGCCCGAACATGAAGCGGCCGGCCTCCCCCCATGCCAAGATAAAAATTTTGTAATAAATGATTTTGTTGCATTTCTTTTATTTTATTTATGGATAATTGTACGAAAAATAGGCATAAAACCAAATTTTTGTAAAGCCCATGGCTTATGTGCAAAAAGAAATGGCACATGAGCCATGAAATAGGCAAAATGCCATTTTGTGAAGCCCAAGGGGCTATGTGTAAAGTGTATGGCCTATAAAGACAAAGATAATGAAAAATCTCATAACTTTTTTTTCTCTCCAAAAAATTTACCAGATCTGAGATCTTTCTCCTTCTTCAAGGTTCCAAAACTTTCTTCTTTCTCTTGAATTAAATCAAGAGTTTTACTCTTCTTTTTATAAAACAAAATAGTTTTTCACCACAAAACCCATAGAGGAGAACTCAGATCTTCCATTAGATCTCAAAAAGAAGAGATTTTTAAAAATCCCACATCTCTTGATCTTCAAGATCCAGCTAACCGAGGAGAAAGGAGAAGAACATCTTTCACTAAACCCCCAAAAAAGAAGAAAAACACACTCAAGAGTCCAACTCCTCTCTGATTTCTCTTCTGAGAAATTTTTTTAGGCTAAAAGCCTCTTTTTCTCGCCGGCGCTCAAGCGCAGAGCGCCCGCGCGTCGACACGTGGCGCGCTTGCGCTCAAGCGCAAGCGCTCGAGCGCAAGTCGCCCCCATGCCGACACGTGGCGCTCTTGCGCTCCAGCGCAAGCGCTCGAGCGCAAGTCGCCCCGGTGCCAACACGTGGCGCTCCTGCGCTCCAGCGCAAGCGCTCGAGCGCAAGTCGCCCTCGTGCCGACACGTGGCGCTCGAGCGCAAGTCGCCCTCGTGCCGACACGTGGCGCTCGAGCGCAAGTCGCCCTCGTGCCGACACGTGGCGCTCCTGCGCTCCAGCGCAAGCGCTTGAGCGCAAGTCGCCCACGTGCCGACACGTGGCGCGCTTGCGCCCAAGCGCTCTGCGTCCGAGCGCAAAGTGCCCACGTGCCGACACGTGGCGCGTTGCGCTCCAGCACTCTGCGCTCGAGCGCAAAGCGCCCACGTGCCGACACGTGGCGCGCTTGCGCTCAAGCGCCTAGGCGCTGGCCCCACGCATCCTTTGGATGTCTTTTTCCCCTTTATTTATATATGCATGTATATATATACATATGTATACAAATGTACACATACACATACTCCACGACACTGTCTCTGTTAGAAAAAATTTCTAACGGGGCGCTGCCCCGCACCCCGCAAGGGGGCTGCTAGCCCCCTTGTCCCCCAGCCCGCTATCCAGGTAGCGGGCCCCCCCGTAAAAACTCTGCGTGGCTCCCGATATATTTAACCCCCCTCCAAAACAACAACACGCGTACACTGCACATTGAGTTCGCATGACCAGTTTGACCCGTCAATCGGAGGTTCTCTCGCCCCAAAGGCGGGGGGTAATTAACGGCAGCTTAGTTCACGGCTGCTGGAGATTTGGATCCCCACAATCATTAAACCCCGGTCTACCCTAGGCAGGGGGAATCTGTAGTATGCCTGACAAGTGCGCGCGTATTCCCATCTCAATGGGGTGACGAAAAACACCCTACACAAATCATGAATTGTTTCTTTTCTTTCCTTTAAATTTTCGACTCATCTAAATCGAAACACGAACGATTACACTTTCCCTGTGAACGATCCACACTTACTAACGCGCTACATTCGACACCGTTATTGATTGCGGTCAAAATATTTTTGGTTGTGATTTCTATATACATTTTCTAAAAACTACACAATCCGAAATCGTTTCAATCAAATGGCGCCGTTGCCGGGGATCATTTGATTTACTTACACAATCGGAAATCAATTCAATCACATCGTTTCGACGGGACACCAAATAATCCGGTCTGATCGAATACAAGTGTATGGCTTCCCTACGCTTCAAGGATGGTGGTCCCTCTTTCGATAAATCAAACAGCTGCTGAATAGGTCCCGAAGGAGTAGAGAGGACTCGATCATTGAACACCATCCCACCTTCGTTGGCATAAGGATTAAGCAGCACACGAAGAGCCCCTAACTGAGTCGGATCAGGAGCAGAAGCGTCCACTAACCTCATGAGCCGCGGGAAGGTATAAGCATCATAAAAACCCGGTCTCTGGTGCGCAGTGAATGCCCCTAGCACGTGCATCTCAATCCACAACGAAAAATAATGAAGAGAGAAACTCACCACATCCACACCCAGGGTAGAGATATTGGTCGCGGTACTCATCCTATGATACAAGTGCGATAACCCTGCAATGCCCACGACTAGTCGTATCCCTTCGGCAATGCGATGAGCAGGATAAATGACCGAGGCTCTCATAAAGCGATGATGCGTTGGAACGACAAACCAACTGAGCCAAAAGCTAATAAAATCGACGAAGAAAGTTTCTTCATCCATACCGGGAGCCGCAATCGACTCAAAAGGTACGGCCGACAAGATTGGGATGTAAAACTATGGCAAATCTTCTTCTCTGGCCGGTAGCTTATTTAGCCCAAACCTGAAGGGGTCGTTAATATTCGCGAATTTCGGAGACTCCTTTGATAGGACGTCTCCACGAAGGAAGCAGGCAATAAAACTCTTAAAAGTGACGCCATGTTCCTACGACTCTGCGAACAGCTTCTCGAAAATACCCAGAGTCTTGATTAGACTTGGATACTTGTGACGGACAGCATTTTTCGTCGACAAGCCATCAAGCGTAGCAGGCACATTTACGAATGCATACTCGTTAGGAGGCAGCAATTCTTCATAAGGCGCTCCCCTGATCGGCAGACCGGAGATCTCGCGAAACTCTTCCAAAGAGATCGAAACTTCGCGATCCCCTAACAAGAAAGTGTTGGTGGAAAGATTCCACTTATTTAGGAAAGCTTTAACCCACCAAACATGGGGAGACTGATAATGAAAGAGAGACGCGTACACCGCCTGATAAAGCCCGGCCTTCTGCAGTCATGCACGATGAGCGGACAAGATATAACGAGCCCAGAGAAGATAGCCCGTTGGATGGCAAGGGGTAAGCCCTATCTTATAGACTTATCCCCAGGGCTGGGCCTCACCTCGGCAAATACGACGCCCCAAGATGTCTATGGCTGGAAAAGGGTGGTTTGGTATCCCAGTTGTCGACGACTCAAGCCGGCCCGTAGGAGTCCAATCCAGCACCTCCACGGCAAAGGCAGTCTGCGGACGCTCCATCGGCAAGAATGGGTGGAGAGGCTCTGTTGTCACCTCGCAAAGAAAACTGCGGCGGCCCCGAATGATATGCCCGTACCAGGTTCCCCACAATAGCAGGTTGGTGCAATCCGGGTCATGAGCCCTAATCATTGCCATCACTTCTTCGTCAGACGGTGACTGAAGAAAAGCAGCCTCCGAGCGGGTAAAAGGAAAGTATGGAAGAAAAGCCATTGTTCCTGAAATAAAGGAAGGGAAAACTGTTAATGAAACCCACACGTGCATATAAATATATATATATATATATATATATATATATAGACAATGGAAGAAAACGACAAGCAGCTTATTCCATGGGACCATTGACTGCAAAACACATGGGCCCCACAAAATCAATATGGCAGCTCACTAATGATGAGGCAGGGTAACCATTATGAGAACAAAAGGAAGATTCTCAATAAATGAATAGTGGAGTTCAAACATCTCTGCACATTCCCCCAAGAAAAAGCCCATCATGAACTCTGTGTAAATCAAACAGAATCTCTCCTAAAAATTTTTGTCAAGAACAACTGAGGATAAAAATCCCAAGAAGTCTTATTGTTAGAATTAAGTTCTCTGAGGGAATTAAATTCCTTTTGAACAGAGGAATTAAATTCCAAGAAAATTTTCAGAGCTGAGCTCTTTGGAATAGAATTAAATTCCATAAGAAAACAAGTACCATCATCAATCCCTTAAGAGCAGAAAAACACCTAACATTGGGGGCTTACTACCTAAAGATCTTGGAAAGATGAGATTTTATTAAAGGGAAAAACCCTTGGTGTGGATTTAAAATCCAAAGAGAATTTTATAAAAAGTTCCTCGGACATTCAAAACCATTACCTGAAGAAAAGGATTCTTTTTTGTTGACAGAGTTAAACTCTGAAATTTTTTGAACAGAGAACTGGGCTCTGAGGAAGAGAATTAAATTCTTAAAGAAATTGAAAATGGAAGAAGATGAAAGAATGGAGGCGTTTCTGATGAGACCGCTGCATTTATAGGACGTGATAGGAAACGGTTCATCTTCCCTATTCCCTAGGCAAATCCAACGGCCACAAAAGTGACAGCGTTGCACTCACGTGCAAACATGTGAGAACAACGCTGTGGGAGCATTTGTTCCCTCATGGGAACTGAATAAAATACAAATAAAGCAGCAAGGAAGACCCCTAAATAAGGCATCACGTGCTCACACGTGACCGGGCCTCATGTGCAAACACGTGACTTTTTATGGGCAGATTCTATCTACGCCTGAAAGTCTAATTGATAAAGTTACGTGCCCACACGTGATGGGCTCTTGAACCCACTGAACTAATAGAATTAAATTCTAATTAAATGTTGTATCAGTGGGGTCACGTACCAACACGTGATGGGTTTCTGAGCCCTCTGAACTAATAGAGTTAAATTCTAATTAAATGATTAATCAGTGGGGTCATGTGCCAACACGTGATGGGTTCCTGAGCCCTCTGAACCAATAGAATTAAATTCTAATTAATTTCTTAATCGGTGAGGTCATGTGCCAACACGTGATAGACTTCTAAACCCTCTGAACTAATAGAATTAAATTCTAATTAAAAGGAAATCAAAAACCCTAATTGGAAAAATATTTCCCTAAATCTTTCCAAACAAAAAAGATTGCACTCTGTAAAAGGGAGCACCGTTGGATAAAAATCCAATGGTGATTAAAAATCACCAATTTATAGAAAGATTCTATACAAGGAAATATTTTCCCAAAATTTGTCAAGAACAACAAATAAAATATCTTTTGGATTAAAAATCCAATGGTGAATAAAATTCACCGATTAATCTAAAAGATCATGTTGGTTATAAAATCAATCAAAATCTCTCAATAAGAGATCGGCTGAACAAACTGATTCTTTTCTTCCTCATATAAATAGGAACCAAGAAGAGAAGAGAAAGAGATATACAACAACAGAGAGAGAATACAGAAGAAAAAAAAGAAGAGAATTTAATTCTCCAGAGAGAAAAGAAGATCTCTTCAGAGAAAAAAAGAAAGAAAACTTTAGGTAAGAGAAGGAAGGAGATCATTCTATAAGCTCCTACAAAACAAAATAGAATTTAATTCTCAAATCAAGAGTTTAACTCTTCTAAAAAGAACTCAGTTCTTCCTCTGGTAGAAGATCTGCAGAAGCAGATCTCCCCACAAGTTGAAAATTTAATTCTCATCGGGGAGATTCTGCCATGCAGATCCAAAACTTAAAGGGAGAATTAGGTTTAAAGAATTTAATTCTTTCAAACACATAGGAATTTAATTCCTCTAAATAAACTTAGGGTTTAACCCTATAAAAGAATTTAATTCTTAAATAAGGAATTTAAGTCTCCATGCACGTAAAAGAGATCAGTACCCGACATGATCACGTGATAATACGTGACCCCCTTTCTTTGAACCAGAAAAGGAGATTTCCCAAAGTGTTTTAACACTTATTTAAAAGGGAAAAGGGGAAAACAATAAGGACAGTTTCTCTTTTAGGGTGTATCACGTGCTCCCACGTGACCATTAAAAAGCTCCTTAAAACAAAAGGGAGTAAAGCCAAGGCAGTTTCACTTTTTGGGCGTCTCACGTGTTCCCACGTGACCCCTAGCAATTATCAAACAAAAGAGAATTCTACCCAAAGGCAATGTCCGCCTAAAGGATGCCTCACATGTCCCTATGTGACCCCTGACAAACACCATTTTAAAGGGAAAAAATGGGGTAAAACTGAAGGATTAATATCCAACGCATGGATACCCATCACGTGTCCACACGTGATGGTCATAAAGGTCAAGTGTTTAACACTTATATGCATATTCTGAGGGTAAAATAAAAGAAGCAAGGCCCAATCTTCAGGTGTCTCACGTGACCCTACGTGAGCGCTTCAATTTTAGTGTTTAACCGTACTTTAAGCGCCTCACGTGGGAGCACGTGAGCGCCGAATGTACGCTAGTGTTTAACACTATATTCGAGCCAATCTTAGCCCAAATTAGCTAAGTCTTCTAGAAGAAAGATCCTTTGAAACTGAACCCCGATTATACTCTTATCTTTCGAAACTGATCATCTCATATGGCATTCAAAGTGATTCCCAGAGCCTCCCAACCAATATTGGTTCAAGGGTACATCTCTTCACTCCTCTGATATTTGTCGTTGTAATCCTTCAACGTCTTCAGAGAGGTGACGGGTCCCGACAACCAGACATTCCACGGACTGTAGGGTCCTTAAACTCATGGACTATGATGTCCTTACACTTTACAGACTATTAAACTACCATGGACTGTGGGGTCCTTAAACTCATAGACTATGATGTCTTTAAACTTTACAGACTGTGATGTCTCTAAACTCCATGGACTATGATGTCCTTAAACCCACTGGACCGCAAAGTCCCTAAACTAAAACAATAGAGCACAAATGCTCTTTTGTTGGATCTAAATGATCCTGTTAAGTAGATCTTAGTCTAAAATTAGACTAACGTATCCTTAACAAACGTTTAAGTTGATCTTAGTCTCAAAGGAGATTAACGATCCTTAAACCCAAACCAAAACCCAAATCTAAGAAAATACGGATTTGGACTAATCCACGCCCTACGGGCGACAACATAAATTAGTCTCCGTATACAATCCACGGGCAACCAAAAATAAAACAAATACACACGACACGGAGTGACCATCTGGAAAAGGAGAAAGTTGTTACCACGATGCGGTAGCGTAATTAACTGCAGGGGCTTGCGCCTGCAGGGAAGAGCGTCCCCACAATAAGAAAAACCCTCCAAATGAGGGGGAATCTGACGAAGTCTACTACAATGGCCGCATCCGTCTAAACCTTCGATACATGGTGCCATAAATCAACTTGGCATCTTCGGAGAGGTGGACGGATAAAACCAAATAGTATCTGCCCCCAAATTCAGGCAAGACGTCAGTCTTCCCGGCTTTCGGCGGAGAACAGCAGCATCCAAATTTTTGTTCAGAATTTCCTCCGACTTGGGACATAACACTCCATTCCACCATTCGGCTTTTTATCGTTGACTATTGAAGAGATCCATCAAATATACCCTTATGTGGTCCACCATTTGAAGAATAGGAAATATGGGGCCTCACGTATCCAGCTATTATATAATTCAGCAACATTGGATGTAACATGACCATACTTGCATTCAACAAACACATAAATAGATGTTACAAGCAACTTAGTAGAAGTTACAGTCAACTGGCTAGAAGTTCCATGCAAATTATTAGACATTACAGGAAACTGCTTAGAAGTTATAGGCAACTACTATGATATTATACATATCTATGTCAATCATGGTCATAACCAAATCAGGCGTATTGAAGAGCAAGAATTGAGATTGCATCTTATTCAAGGGAAGTAACAGTTAGTCCAATGTTGAGAATTGTAATGTTCAACAATTGCGCCGTAGGCAACCATCGATTCCTTTTCAATAGGTCCACCTTCCCCAAGAACTCAACTGTCGTTTATCGCTAACACGTTGTCTCCATCAGTTGCGCGTAAGTTTCGGCTTCCAAATTCTTCATACCAATCCCCTTGAGCCTATTTTTAAAATTCTGCTTCAAATAAAGAATGCAAAATGAATGCAATGCGGTGGGAAAGTGCATCCTAACCGCTTCTTTGACTCCTTTGTCGGAATCTGATACAAACATAAGGGTATGCGGCGGGTGGTAGGCCCTAGGCCATCAAAAAACGTGGCTTTCAACTGACCTAAAAACCATGTCCAATTGGTGATGTTCTCTTAATCGCAAATAGTGAAAGTTAATGGAAATAAACCATTGTTTCCGTCATAAACAATCGCCGCCAATAGAAGGCCTTTTGACATGTTCTTGATGAATGTTCCATCAAGAAATATAAGAGGCCGGCAACCATCTGAATACCCATCAATACAAGCACCATAGCTAACAAATAGCCTCATGAATCTATCATCCACTGATTTGTCGATGCTAATTACGCTCCCGGAATTGGTTTCCATGCACTTTCTTTGATACCACCTCAAAGAGTCATAAGAATGACGATAATTACCGAAGAGAAACTCTTGTGCTAATTCCTTTGCATTCCATGCAAAATCGTATGAAATCTTCATCCCGAACTTTTAATGGAAGTCCTTCTTAGTCTCGATTAGCCGATAGTCCGGTCATGATATCAAAACATCTACAAGCATGTCGACTACCAATTTCTTCGTAGCCCGGGGATGTTCGTCATTTGAAATTTCTCCGGAATATGTGTGCGTCGGGTAATATCTCTTTATAGCCCATAGAGAACTGCTTAAATATGACAAACATGCAAACCTTTGTGAAACTTAACAATTAAAACAATCAACAATTTGAAAAAATCGATAATTAACTTTTATATTAACAACGTATATGTTAACTTTATACCTCCGAGTACAAGGCGTTGCATGCAATCTCCATTGGCATCCTTTATCCCTTTGAGAACAAGCCACTATTACCCTCAAGCCATCGTTCTTAATGTAGTAGAAGTTGAATTGTTTCGCAACAACAAATTGGCAAAGAGATGTCATAACTTCGTAAAAACCCTTAAATATTTGAGATGTGTCCTGAATTGCGTCATGCCACGCAACCGGGATATTATTCCTCGTTATTTGATTATCTTGCCTCACCGATGACAAGCTTGACTCCAACTCAGGTACTCGGTCATGCGCACTTTCTGGAGCGGAGGAACATGATGCGTGTTGACTGTTACACAAAAAACACTTTTGTTAATATATAATTACTTGCATTCATATAGATATTACAAGCAACTTATTAGATATTAAATGCAAATCTTCTCAAGTATTAGGGAAATACAACTGCTTAGAAATTACATGCAACTATTTAGAAATCGCATGCGGCTGATTAGAAGTTACAGGCAACCGCTTAGAAGTTACAGACAAGTTCTTACAAGTTACAGGCGACTGTTTAGAAGTTATATGCAAGTGCTTAGAAATTACAAACAAGTGCTTACAGGTTATAAGTAACTGCTTATAAATTACAGACAAGCCCTAACAAGTTACATGCAACTGCTTAGAAGTTACATGCAAGTTTTTACAAGTTGCAGGCAACTACTTACAAGTTGCAAGCAATTGTCCTGTATATTCCTCTAAACATAAATCAACTCAGATAAAGACAAACCTACTCATAATGGTTAAGATATCAACAGATGCTTGCATATGGATGACCTTCTCGTTCATCTCTTGATGGATACAGAACATATTTATATAGTCATCTTCAGTTATCATTTTAACCATATGATCTCCATATTTCTCCATTTCGTATGAAATGTTTAACTTATCAACCGGTATATCAAGTTGAAAAGAGATTGTTCCTTTCAATTCGAACTATGTTGTCGTCTCGGAGATAGTCAAGACCGGACCTTTCTCATTGGAATCACTCACAAAACGCATTAATGTCCAAATTTGGACCATCCTCAATGAGCAACAGACTAAATGAAGGTTTAGTTTGTTGGGTGGTAAATGAAAGTGGAGTAAATGAGAGAAGATAATGGATAATAGAGAAAATGAATGGGATAATTCTTATTCTGTTGGCAACATAGGTTTTTTAGAGGGAAATGTGGTGAATTTGGAGGGAAAATGACTAAGTTAGAGCATTTAATGCTCAGTCGTTTAAGAAAAAATCAACAAAATACAATTAGGCATAGAAATTACAGACAACCGCTTATAACTTACAGGCAACTCAACTGTATATTGTTTGCAAACAAATTGCAAGCTATCTTATTATACTTGCACACGAGTCACAAGGGACGGTTTTGGGATATACCAAAATACCCAAAGTTTTGAGTATTTCAAAGAAAATTGATGGGCATAGAGTGTTTCAACAAGGTGAAAAGCCCAGATACTTTTTGACATGTTTTTAAAGGCCCGAGAGTTTTTCAATAATTTACCTTTAGTTGGTCCTAAATAAATTCTTATATATTATTATAATAATAATAGACTTGCTTATAAGCCAAGAAGCATGAACACAGACATGACACATGACACGATATCAACATGACAACACTAAAGGATTTTGATAAATAAAATATAGGACATGGGGATTTTGATAAATAAAATATAGGACAGGACTCCATGGTAATCATCGATAGTATTAAAGGATACACAAACACATGCCATATCATGTATGTATACGTGGATGGTACGTATATATTATATTAAAAGATACAGTGTCTTTTGATAGATACATATACAAGAAAATAGCTCTCAAAATGTGTCATGGTAATTTTCCCTGAGAATATGTCCCCAAACACACGGATGGTCCCTCAAAACATTCTCAAGGCCAAATCACACTACATATACAAAGGAAAAATAGAGAAAAATGCCCCCTGCAACTTTTGACAGTATAAATCATTTCCCAATGATGAAAGTTCATAAGATAAGGAATCTATTATAGAAATAACATTAATATGAAAAATAATCAAATTTCCAGCCACAATTTCTTAAAAAGTGGCAGAAAATAATAAGTTTCAAATATCCAAATTTCCATTGCAGTACAAAAGCTTCCGACATATTATTCGGTAATCAAAATAATTCTTAAGCAAATAGAGAAGTTGGAGTGCCAATAATAGCACTACTACACTTTTTTTCAGTTCAATGTAAAATCAAGAAAATCGTTTAAAACTAAATGAGACAGCCCTGTATGCATAATCTCCTTCTGGTGCATTGCTTAGAGAATTGAGCAGGACTTCTTCTTTTTCTGCTGCTGCTGCTGGATGATGATGGGAGTTGGGGGGTAAAGAACAACTTTGATTGCAGACTCAAAGACATCCTTCACATTCTGCAGCAGGATAACTTCCATCAGCATTAAAGAAAAATTGCAGGAGTATATTTCTTCAAGATATCGCTTAAAAGAAAAGTATGAGACATTGGCAAATAACAAACTGCTACTGAATTCTGATGTGGTAATCACAGATGTTCAGGGAAGGGTACTGGATTGGAAAATATGGTTCATACTAAACATTGGCAAATCTATGTGCCGTGATTTACGTGGCAAAATGTATGCATGAGATCCAGTGCCTTTGGCCCTTTTTGAGAAAAGTATATATAACTCATGAATTGTAATGATCACTATCTCAACATTTAATACGCACTTCTACTGGGGAAAAAACATATATGGTTGTGTTCTTGTTTTAAATTTTTGACGAAAAGAAAATTGATTTCTCTGTGGCAAGTATTTCTGGCGTCACATCAGTTTGACTAACTGCGAACAAATGATGTAGATTATGTCAGCTAATATCAATAAAGGGGGGAGATACCATTACTAGCATGAAATAATTTATATTGATACAAAAAAGGCTAAATTGCATAAGTGTACCCATAAACTATCACATTTTGTGCGATTGATACCATGAACTATTTTAATTACAAACAAATACCATGAACTATCATCCCCGGCCGCAACAAGGTACCTCCAAGCTATGAAGCATGGACACATATACGGACACAGACTCGGGGCACAAGTTTGTAAAAATGTGGACACAGGGACAAGGCTATATTATTTATCTATATATTAAATGATATATATATATATATATATATATATATATATATATATATTAAACAAAATATAGTAAACTATAAGAAGATATATATATTAATACAACCTTAAACGCATAATAAAATAAAATAAATATAATAAATTTATCAAAAACCATGTCATTTAAGAGATTCTTTTTCTAGCAGTACATCATGCAAGAGATTTTAACCCTACACTATTTAGAAGTGGTATTTACTCAAGAAAAAGATTTAACCCCCATCCTATCCAAAAATGCTAGGCATATCTAATATGGACGGACACGGTCCAAGAGTGTCCGTAAGTGTGTCTAGCGGAGTGTCCAAGTGTCCAATACGTGTCAGAGTGTCGGACACGGACATGGTAAGCAAATAGAAGTGTCTGTGCTTCCTAGCCCCCAAGTATAGAAACGTCTGCTCAATTTTAAAATAAACGGTGACATCATTCAAAAATGACGCGTTTTGACCATTTTCCCCTTGTCTTCTTCCTCTTCTCTAATTATCTTTCCTTCTTTCTTCATCCTCTACACCATCTTCCTTGACCCATCAATTTAAATCCTTTGAATTTTTAAATTCTTATACTCTTTAATCCCTAAACCTCTAAATCTCTAAATCCATAATTCCAAAATTCTTAAATCTAAAAATTTCAAACTCTCAAAATTCCTAAACTTCAAACTACTCTTCATCTTCCTCACCTATCATCTCAAAATTTTAGAATCCATTCATTCAGATCCTTTGAATCTTTAAATTCTCATAATCTATAATCCCTAACCCCCAAATCTCAAATCCCTAATTCTAAAATTCTCAAATTTTAAATTTTAAAACTTCCAAATTCCTAAATTCCAAACTCATCATGTTCATCACCCATCATTTCAAAACCTTTGAATCACTAAACTTCCTGGTCCCTAAATTCCCAAATCCTAAACTACTAAACCCATTACCTCTAAATCTCTAGATCCCAAATCTCTAAAACCTAAAATCTTTTACTCACTAAATTTATAACTACCTAACCTTCAAATCTTTAAACCACCAAAACTCAAATATTGAAACCAACCACCTCAAAATCTTACATGTCCAGCTACAACATTTCTCTAAATCCTTTGAGCTTGCTCTTTTCCTTCTTTTTTCACTTTTATCGCCTTTCTCCGCTCATCTTCATCCTTCAACCCGACGAACCCGACAACGCCCACTCCATCATTGCTCTTTCACCTTCAATCACATTCTAAAACTAAATTTTATGTCATTTTAGTTTTTATTGATTATTTTTTGTTGTGATTTACTTTATGTTTACATGGAAAATCTTTAAAACAGTGAAGGGTACAACGGTCCAGTTATAAAAATATTTTACCGTCGTGTGGTAGTTATGTCCAAAAAAATAGTTCATGGTATTAATCGCGTAAAAGTGGAAAGTTTGCGCATACATTTATGCAATTTAGCCTACAAAAAATGACTTCATCATGAACCTTTTCTTATAGTACTCACTAAAAGGTTCTTACAAACCTGCTGAGTTTTGGAGCTACATTCCACATAAGCCGAGGCTCCTATCTGCCTCTTTAGCCCCTCCCCCTGAAACCAAAACATAAGGGATCAGTTTAATCAGCTCAGTAATTGATGGTATTGGTTGCTAACATTTTGTAGGAAGTTTTTTTTTCCTGCTCAGGGCATTACAAAAGGATCATCAGACAGTGAGTCGTACGGAGTCAATTGCATTAATTGAGATGATTAAGCAAACAGTTATTTTGTGTGTGTGTGTGTGTGTGTGTGAGCGAGAGAGAGAGAGAGTGTCCAGATATTTTTAGAGTTTTTTTTAATATATATACCTCCTGAAATCTTTCATATGTAACCCCTTATAATCTTCATAGGTGCATATCCACCCCTCCCCTCTTTTACCTTTCCTTATTTTTCATATCTTTCATGTTGTTTGGAAAACCCTATTCATCCATGAGAAAGGGTGTATGCGTAGAGTATATTAGCTTATTTAAAGTTAAAGCATCGTATTTACCTCACAATGTTAATTTAATCCTTCATTTTTTATTGCTAGAACATGCTTATATTTATATTTGTAACCATACTTCATTTTCAAATTTTCTGCTCAAAACCTTCAGAATAAGACTCGTATTTGAATGAGCTAAGGGGCACTGTGCAACAAAAGTTGCGCAGCACCCTACGCAACAAGGTGAGTAAGGTGGGCAGGGCCTGCACAACTAATTGTTGTGCAGACTCCCTTTCCTCTAATTGAATATAGTGGATAGATGATGAAGACGATAAATAAGTAAAAAAATATGACAATTTGGTGAAAGTTTGAAGGAATATATATCTTATACATAGCAAACAAAAAATAATACATAAAACAGAAACAAATTGAAAAGAATGAGCAATTCGTTTTTTGTATTGAAGAAACGTAGAAGAGTTAATTAATGCAAATTGATAAAGTTTGAACAAATATCGATTTAAATCTGTTGTTGTGAACAATTTAAAGCATTTAAAGGATACAACAAATGCAGGGGGTACATAGCTACAAAAGATCATCAGAAACACTTTTTGCTACCTGTAGGTCAAATAAAAACGGCGAACCAAAAAGAGTCGGCATTACAAATATGGACATTATTTTAATGGTCCAAACAGCGAGCATATACATTCTTCAGAAAACAAACAGGAGTGTGTACTCTAATTTACCTCTGCTGTTGAGATGGTCACTCCACAAGGATGATTCATCGCATACCTGTTGTCTCGCAAATCTGGAAGCATATACATGCACATATTTGTCATTCAAAAATAAAAATAAAAAACTCCTTCCCGAAAAAGAAACTGTTTGCTCAAATTACATACTATTTGATATATATTCATGATACAATCTCATCGCTTTTGTATAATATGTATTACTAACATGATCTCATTCTCAATCAGCCAGAAGCAAAACAAAACTTAAATGGTGCAGTTTGTGTACTTCATTATGACTGATTTTTACTTCAGCCAAAAATATAGTTTGAATCTAGTCCATATAAAAAAAACACAAAAATTCCTTATTGGGCCGTATGATTTGATTGGTGTGAAGTGAATCAACAATGAGTTCCCCAGTGGGTGTATCATTACATGTAAATATTTCTAAAAGCAGTCAGTTTACATCATTCCATGTTTGGATAATAATTTAAATATCCTCATAATCTAAGTTCATTATAAATCAACTCGCATTATAGTTTGAACAACTGTATAGAAATGCAAATTAATAAAGGGAGTCAATGTACCTAGTTTGGTGCCCACAAGCACAACAGGCACTCCATCAGCATAATGCTTCAGCTCTGCAAGCCACTTTTGATACAGAATATAAAGAACCGAAGTCAATAAGCAATCAAGATATCAGTAATAAGAAGAGTATCTAACTCCAATGCAACTAGTTTTTTCAACAACTAAAAATCTACAGTCAATAAAATTTATCGAGCTTACTTTCTTGCTAATGTTCTCAAAACTTGCCCTGCTGGTAAGAGAGAAGACAACTAGAAAAACATCAGCTCCTCGATAACTCAGAGGCCTGAGCCTATTATAGTCTTCTTGACCTGCAGAGTTTAAAAATTAAATGATCCACATCTAATGTTCAACTCAATTATGACAATTTTGGTTTCCGATAAGGAAAAAATACTACAAATAGTCAAATAGGCAGTTGTTCAGTAGATTTTAAATGGTTCTAAACAGTCTTTTGCCTAGATAATATAAAAGGTCCTAAATTCAGTATCTTTATCTCGGAAATTTCTGTTACTAGCAACTAAAAGAGATTGACATTTAACAACACATACCAGCAGTGTCCCAAAGGCCAAGATTCACAGTCAGCCCATCAACAACCACGTTCGCACTAAAGTTATCGAACACAGTCGGAACATAATCCTGACAAAATTGAGAAAATAACAACAATCCACAAATACCCACAAACGAAAAAGTTGAAATAAAAAAACAGTAATATAATTTACATACATTAGGAAAAGTGTTATTAGTGAAGGAAATAAGGAGGCTTGTTTTTCCAACGGCTCCATCACCAATTGTAACACACTTAACAAACCTTGTGTTGTTGATCATCTCTCTCTTATCTTAACCAACAGCTACAAAGATAATGTAATCAACACTGCAAAGCACAATCACAAAGAAGTGAATAAATAAATAAAAGAATAGTTTTTCTTCACAATGAAGTCTCTCTGATGACATTCTTTTATCTGTCAGCAGAGAGAGGAGGGGAGAGAGTTAGAGAGAGAGAAAGACCTTAATCCCTATAGCGATTGGAATGACTCTGCCTCCTCACTCCCCTCAATATATATAATTACCACCACTTGAACCTCTGCATACCTTTTGTCCAGATAGAGTTAACCTGGCGCTTAAAGAAATAGCCGTAGGATCAAAATCGCATGCTCGCCCGTGCGCTGCGGTCCCAAATGGACAGTTCATGGATGATTGGATGCCAGTTGGGATCCCATAAGAAAAGATTTAGCCTATATTCATTTTATTCGCTAGATTCAAAACCGATCCAGATGGATTTAGTTCATAAATGTCGGTTTGAGATTCAAATTAGGAAGCTTGATCCGGATAGAAGGTTGCAAATATACATTGCATTAGAATACCTGGAATCATTTCTCCTCGGTCCTTTTTTATCCTTTATTGTTTGTATTAGTATTTGAAGAGATTTGAAGCTAACAGGCTTCGGTTCTAGATCAGTTTACTTGTTCTATGGGAAATGAATGGCTTCATATATAAAAACTCCAGGCTTTACAAAGTGATGAAAATTTTAAACTTTCATGGTTGAAAAGGAAAGATCATTAAGGTAAGAATATGCGATTAGCAAAACCCAAATGTCCAACAAGAAAAGAATATAAGTACTACGAGTAAGAAATTTATGACAAGCCATAGTTCGCAGATAGGCACTGTACACATAATTACAATCTATCTGAGTAACATAACATTACACAGCCAATAAATGAACAATGATAAAACATACAATGCATGAAATCGGCAGAATAAACACTCTGTTCTTGTGCTGTCTATATGATCAGAAGTAGAAAAACTTGACAATCTTTATTCATCTCATATGAACTTCTTTCAATTTAACTCAAATCGGCTAAAACTAAATAATCAGTGAAATTCATACGGTGAGGGTATGGTATATGATGTAATGAAGACCAAAATTAATTTAAGAATTAAGTCAATTGGAAAGGAAGTTGATTTGTTAATCGCTAATTGATTGATTCCTGAAAATGGTGCAAATCATTTGTTTAGCATGTCGAAACCTATTTTATCACAAGAAGATTACTTAACCTCTTATTTAATACTACAGAGTGTAGTTATTGCAGATAACCAGCTTCAAGGCACTATTTTAAAATAGTATTTTTAAATTGATAATATGACAGCTTTTTTAATTGTAGCTTTTTTGCTATAAGTATTGCAACAAATGTTGCAGATATTGTGGCTGCAACAAATGTTGCAGATATTGTGGCTGCAACATTTGTACAGAATTGCAACAATCCAAACCCTGAAAAGGGAGCAGATTTACAGCGTTAGTTGCTCTTTTTTGCAGCAAGAACTGCCTTAATGTTGAACATAAGTACTGTTAGCAAATCTAGCTTATATTTCCTTGTTTTGTACTTCTTTCTAGACTCTAGGGTGTTAGAATTTAGAGGATGCAAACCAGTCGTTTATGATTTCAATCTTGTCCGTTGTTTCCGTGGTTACTTAGACAATACCTTTCGATGAGAAAAGCTTAGAAAACGATGATGAAAACGACACCTCATACTTTCGATGGGCAACAAGAGGAAAACAACACTACCCAATAAGACAATTGGTAATAATTCCAAGAATTATAATACATACCCAGCACATTAGCAGCTTGAACCACTCTTTACGGTCTACTCATGAGCTTGAGCCTTTTTTCTGTATACAAAAAGTCCCCACAAGATGATACTAGGATGAACATAATGATAACTAGACCAGGGCTTTCAAGTTTCAACGGGACAATGGAAAAGCCTTGTGGGTTCACTCATGACCTCCAACTGAACGTAAACATAAAAGGTCCCACATTTGACCTCACCGAAAATTGTGATGATTTTCTCTACCAAAAAATCAAATTACCTATAAGAATTAGAATAAATGCAAGAGAGCAGAAAAGTTAAGTTTAAAATAAGTTATTTTCGTAAAATAGCGGCCATTATGCAAGTTTTGCTGCATAATGAATCTTGTAGGTATTCACTGGTTTTAGAGTTCCTATACATGTTGGCAGATAAAATTTGAACACAACTTGACTCTTGAGAAGCTCAAGAATCAAGATGTGGATCAGCTGAATGGACTTTAGGTTGTAATCTTCACCTGCAAAGTGCAAACATAATTCAAAAGAATGATGATATGGAGATTCAATAGAAGAAAATAGAGCACAAAAGAAGTGGTGCAAATGATGAGAGACTTACTCGGTTCCATAGAGAAAACACAGGACCTCTGCCAAAAGCCAGCAGTACCCTCTTTGTAAGCAGCAACATGGCCAAGCATTGTATCTCATATTCAATGTAGAATCTCTAAAATAATCATAATAGCTTTCGAACAAATTTGAAGAATATATGTAGATTTAAGTAGATTAAATGTTTCTGAATAAAAATACAGATGTCGGCATTTCTTTAACAACAAAAATTAAACAGATATCGAGGTAGTACAAACATACATACTTCTAAGGGAAGAAGAGGGATATGATACTAGAAGTATCAAAAGAATTTAATTCATGGAAAAATAGATAACGGAAAAACAATTTCAAGTAAAACCATATAATTGAAGTAACCATCCCAAGCATTAACTGAGCACAATTCCATTGGAAGCAAAAAGTTCTCAGTGTAATCAGTTATAAGCAGCTATTAATGGGCAACGAATTTAAGGGCATAAGTAACATTCCTTTTCACCATCAAAGTTCACACGCGCGCGCGTGCACACACCACACCTCAAAAGAAGTCGCATTGCTGTGAAGAGTAAGTACTGTTGAACAGATTACAGGAACCAGAATATTCATCTAAGTTTAAGAAACAAATCCTCAGATTTCTTATTCAATTTTTAAAAGAACTTCCTTCGGTTATGTGGCCTTCATCCAAAGAGAGACCTATTTCGGTTGCGTTCCAATTGAGCCAACCTATGTAAAGAAACAGAGAAAGAATTCACGTAACAAGCAAACAAATGAGAATACAAAGGGCATAGTTGATGAGAAAGGGGAAGAAGAGCAAGAAAGACTGGACAGTTTTGATGTACAGGATTCTCTGTTACAGTTTCAAATTGAATTGAAAGATCACAATGTGAAACTTATTAAACAGTCAATTAAAATACTTAACCAAGATAATCGTTATATAAGACAGGAATCTAGAGAGAGAAAATACTTCTTAATAGCGTTGTAAAAGCAGACGCTCCATGACAATTAAAACTTGAAGAATACAGCCTATTTATTTATAAATCACGAGATAAAATAAGGAAAGTAAACTAAATTGTACATCAGTCATACGAGCAATTCTCATCTCGTCCTCCTCATCTGTATGTAGATTCTAGTTAATTTATGTCATCTTTTGTGAATTATATGTCTACGTATGGATTCCTTTGTTTGATGCAGCCAGTTTGCTGTTAAAAATATGCATAATATATGGAACGAATCTCCTGATAAATCTTACAACAGTAGATTAACCCAGCTTAATCAAACAAATAGTCCTCTCTTTTTTATAAAACTTGAAAGCTACAATACCTCTTTCCTTTTGCACTTTTTGTAATCATCAAATTGCTGTTGACATTTGCTTTTATCCTGATTCAATTCCAGGCCTGCAACGTTTGATATGATAATTTAAGACGGCATACTCTGGAAAGGGATAAAAGGAAACATCTACAAGTCCTGTCGAATTCATTCTAGATTTTTTCTAATTCGCTAATAAGGTGTTAATAGTTATGAAAAGTATCATTACATAACAATCTAGTATGCAGAAAATGGCTAGGGCATTCTTGATCTCCGATATAAGATGTATTCAGTTTGCGTCTAAAATATAATGGAACCGGCTAAGCTTTCAAAGAGACTTAAATAAAATGCTGGTAGCTGCATTCCTAGGTCTACATATGTTAAGCTATAATAGTAGATAACGCATATGAGGAGAATGCTAAAGATGTGTAAACAAGGAAAAAAGAAGGTAAGTGTATTGACATCCGGTTAATGATAACATGCAGGAGAGGTTTTATTATGAAAAGCATTCAGGTGATTCCGAACAATTACGAATTGGTTCAGTTAAAGAACAAGAAGTGTGATCTCCCAAGGTGTTTGCTCTATTCATTCGCCTTTCCACCCTTTAGCGGAGTCGTCAACATTATAGTTAAACGAGGAGATGGGATTTAGGGTTAGGGTATTAACTAGTTTACTCCTAAAAGATTTAGGCTCGGACTGATTTGGGTTTTTAGGAAGGAGAAGAATATGGTCAGGGAAAATATGACATTTCTTAAATTCTATGACATCTTCTAAATGCTGTTTTTGTATTGAGTTAGTACAAAAGAAATTTATTTATAAATTAGAGGTAGAGGCTATGCAAACTCTAATTTGCAAGATCCTGCCTCCACATGAAACTTTTACTTTGATGGGTGACATTGGTTGTTTGGCTTTATAGTTATCTATTCAACAAAATGTATTTTGGAGTTATCTAAACTCCAACGTGTACCTTGAAGTCAATTAAACTTCAAATTTGGTGTTTTCTTCTCAATTTTTTTTTCTTTGAGGGTTTAAAATCATTGCTTGGGTTGAAGTTTAGAAAACTTGGTTATCTCAGATTGGAGTTTAGATGGCCAGAGTTTTTTAAACTCCAAAATGTAAGTCAGACAGGACACGTTACCATTTTGAGTTAAGTTTAGATAACTTTATGAAATTCCGGTTATCTAAACTTAACTCAGTTCCCAAAACTGACCTAATACCGTGAAACTTCATGATAGATGTATATAGTTTTGAAGTTACAGGAATTGGGCAGGCAAAGTTTTGTAAAGTTCATAATAATTTAGTGAAACTAAACTTTATTCAATCTCGTAATCAGGGCCAGCATCATAATGACATCTAGATAACCAGCGGCATCCTCGAACACTCCTATGCTGGGATAAAATCCTAGAGGCTATTAGGAAATTATGCTCAACTCTAAGCCACAAGTCATCCCATGCTTCTAAAACTAAAAGGGTGTTTAAGCAACCCCACAACTCAAATTCTGCTCACATTCACCCCCATTTCATCTAATTCTAGACATCAGAGTCAATTTTAAAGCTCCACCTCCAAATTTCTTCTCAAAATTTCAAATTCAACCAATTCTAATGTAAAAATCATCTCAATTTCACAGTTTCACTGCAAAAACATGAAGACAAACAAAAAAAAAAACAAGGCTTGCTTACATTTGAGAGACGCAGTGTACTGAGTGAAGCAAAGAGAGTCCGAGATCCTCACGGCGCTAGGGTACGGCGGCGAGTATGAAGACGAAGAGGCCGAAGCCATGGCTGCTGCTGCTGCTTCGTTTTGGGGAAATTTGGGATGGATTCGACGCTATGCTAGAATCCTCTAATGGGTTCGGGTGGTTATTTTGTACCCGACCCGCGAAAATAAGGAGATTTTAGCACCGAACACAAAACCAAAATTAGACAATTGAACAGAGCAGAGGGAAAGGTTAGTGAGAGAGGGGGATGGTAAATTGTTGGGGACCCCCTCCCCCGTCCCCCACCCCACGTCAAAAAAAGGTTTTAGCACCGACAGAAAACCTGATTCCGAAACGATTTTCAAAAAACCCTTGGAGATTTTCCATTAGTATCTGTATAGTTGTTTGCTATATCTGATTAGCTCATACATATCAAAAGCATGAGATTTTTTGACAACTATGAATATCGCGTAAATATTAGAGGAAACTATACAAATACCACTAGCATGAGATTTTTAGACAACTGAAAACCTTTCCAAGATGCTTTTGACAACCGCTTCCAGACTGGTTTTTTTATTTATTTGACAATTAACCTCCCCCCTCCCACAATAAAAGGATGAAATGGTTAATGTTGACATGAAAAATTGTTTTCCTTTTTACTCTTTGTATCTGTTAATGAGGAAAATCCCACGTCTTAGGTCGATTTAGAATTGAAGACTTTTTGGCTTAAGGGGGAGAGATATGTTTTGAAAGACATGGATATGCAACAGTTTTCTAAGGGTACGTCTTAAAAGGTTTGATCTCAAAATTCTTAATTTTCAGCTTTAGGAATAGGAAAATTAAGTTCTTCATGTTCATAATTTGTTTATTTAAAAATATTAGATTATAATGCAAATTGCATTGCACAAAACAATTCCTGTGGTGACGGCACTTTCACATGACATAACGATTATCATGCTTAACTCCAATTTGACTGGCTTGGATTTTTATCTTTTTATGATTAAGGAGAAAAAAGAGTAAACAATATGCGGGTTTTTTCATGTGCATTGCATGCGTTGAACTCTAGTCTTATTAAAACGGATTAGTATAACAAACTTTTAATTTGAATCAACACGTAAAACCCATCTTTTATAAATGATGCAATACAATATATCTATACTTCTATTTATATACTGTTCCTATAAACAATTTCATTAAATTTTTCATATTAAATTTTTCATCGGTGTTTTCTAGTTAAGCTTTCTTATCTATACAAAATCTTTTCATTTTCCAGAGAAATACTATAAGATATCGATTGTTGTAAACATTTTAATGGTGAAGTGTGGTTTAATTATGATCCCCTTCATATATCTTGTATGTGTTGGAAATAATCACAAGGTATCGCTCTACACTATTCATCTTATCTGTTTCAAAAGATGCATAGCATCATTTGAATTATTTTGATATGCAGGGTTTGATTTCAGAGAGCAAGAGATAGCATATTGTCCGGTCTTGATGAGATTGAGATAAGAACTGTGAAAGGGGAATTTGCATGGAGAACAGAGAGAGGATGTGCATATGAACATAGAAGCAGCACCAACAGATTTGATTGGCGAACCTGCCAAGAAGCTCCACATTGCTAGAACGTTCAGGTTGTAACAGACCTTCATCCGTGAAAATTGTCACATGCATCGAACAACTTCAGGTTTGTTTTTTTAATATGCTCATAAATGAGAATTCCTCAGATCATGTGGTGAATGACGCATCACCCGCAACAGCTCACTAGACTCCTGGAGGCTACCGAGGCAAAATCAGTGTGGAGCGCTGATGACCTTTCCTGATTCGTCTCCAAGCTTACACTCCGTCTCTCACCCAAGAGCGACCTAGCCGCCGAACTGACGCTCATCCTCCTGTGCTCGTCTTCGAGTTATTGCAGAGCTGAGCATCCTCAGCCTCCCGGCTCGTCTTCGAGCCCCACGCCGAGCTAAGCCTTCCCAGCTCTCCCGGACAAACGAGAATGCAAGGCCCTAGCGCTTCCGCAATGGCTCCGCGTATCTCGCCAAAGCGAGATATCCGCCGCCCACGTCCCGTGTCCCACGCTGACGCATCCCCCTATTAATGGATGTATCCCACCATTAATGGGGGGATCCCATCATTCACGCTGGCGTAACATCAGGGGTGTAACCGAAGGCGAAGATCTCGCTTTCTCGCTCCATGCGACCACTATAAAAGCCCCTCTCTCAGATGACTCAGGTAAGGCAATTTTAATCCAATAAGCCGCTACTCTGCTCATTTTCCTCGGTTAACTTGATCGTCGGAGGGTGTTACGGTGGTCATCCATCCCGGGACTTCTTTGCAGATAGCTCGGCTTCACCTCAAAATCAACCCATTGAAATTCACACATCCAAGAAGACAACCTTCAAGCCAAATCTCAGCCGTTCAACAACGCTCGCTACAAATCGACGGAGGACAGCATTTGAAGGAGATCCTACCTCCATCAGTTGACGCCGTCTGTGGGAAAGCTTGTAAGTTTCTTCCCCCATCAAAGTTGATCTTCCGTCTTCAACCTAATGGCGAGCGAGAATCGTGGCGATCCCAGTACGAGTCGTCGCCTCCCCACAACGGAGGCGGGAGCGGCTCGTCTCCTCCTCCCAATGCCATTGTCGTCTTATCCGCCCGGATCGACAGACTCATGTCAATGGTGGATGCGCTCATTCGCGTTCAAGTGGCGGACCCTGCCCCCCCAGATCGCAGCTCTCCCTTCTAGAGATCACGACGTCGGCAAAAGAGCGGATAACATTACTCCCCTCGATGCTCCGAACACAGGCGTGCCGACTCCGACAACCGCGGCTCCCACGCAGCGACCGATTCAATGACCCGCTGGGTTCCGCACGGCTCTATGCCGAGGTCCCGTGAAAGAGACCATCGCCGTGACGCCCATCGCGCTCCCGCGCCACCCGAGGAGGTGTTGGTCAGCTCTCCGCTTCCAGGCGCGACCGACACCGACACCCACGTCGGGACCACGCAAACAACTCGCGTTAAGGCTCCTCCAAAAGGACGTCGCCCGAAAATCTGACAAATTTGATAGAGCGGAATCGAAGCCGCACTACCGCGCAGGCCAGGAGCGGAAATGGCCACCACTCTAACTGTGCCGAATCCTTGTGGTATCACAACCGCCTCGAGACCCTCGAGAAGAAAATCGAGGGCATACACCGGGATGGCCAGGCGTCCAGCAGAGGGGCCCGATACTACGCCGATTCGCTGACAAAACCCTTTACGGAGGAACTGTTGTCCAAGCACGTCTCGTCCAGGAAAAAACCGCCCAAGATGGCCCTTTTCGACGGGAAATCCGACCCAAAGGATCATCTAGACGCATTTACGGTGGGCATGAGCTTCCAGGATAACTCCGACGCTGCCCAATGCCGAGCATTTTCCGCCACCCTCATCCGGGCTGGAAGAGACTGGTTCCGAGGACTCACGCCACGCTCTATCTCTAACTTTGATGAGCTAGCTACCTAGTTCCTCGGTCACTTCGTCGGAAACAAACGATAGAAGCGGGCTGTCGATTACCTGTTCACCATAAAGAGCGGGGACAAAGAATCCTGTAAGGGATACGTCACTCGCTTCTACAACGCTCTCCTCGAGGTCCCCGAGCACCGGGATGAAACTATCATCACCGCACTAAAGTCGGGTCTTAGGCACAAAGAGTGGCTCCGCTTTTTTACATTAGCGCAGCCTAAGACCATGGCCGGGGTAAAAGCTTGAACCGAACGAAAGATCCAACTCGAGTCGGAGGTGAACGCCAACCCACCCCGGGGTGACCAAGCCGACCAAAAAAAGAGGGGCAGAGAAGAGAAGAAGAGGGTCGCCTGACCAAAGCCATACTCCTCGAAGTTCCAGGAGTACACTCCTCTTAACATCTCTCAGACCGAGCTGTTAGAGGAGGCGAAAGGCGAGAGATTCTTCAAGCTCCCGCCAGTCACCCATAGAGCGGCTAAGCGTATTCGGGGACCGTACTGTGCCTTCCATAGGTCGCAAGGTCACCCGACCGAAAACTGCAAACAACTCCATGACTATATCGAGGAGTTGATCCGCTCTGGCCACCTGACGAAGTACCTGCGGGACAAGCGACAAACGGATCGGGAACAGGAGAACCAGTCCCCTCCTGGGGAATTAACGATCGGGCAAATTATGGTCATTACCTCGGAATCTTCCAGGGGTGCCGGCGAAAATCACCGCCTACTACCCGTCAAGGGTACTAGCGGCCCACCCCAGAAGAAGTGCAGGACGGCCGAGTCCATCATCTTCACCGATGAAGACCTCCACGGTATATCCTTGCCTCACAATGACCCTCTCATCATAACTGCCCGGGTCCACCATTTCTAGATACAAAGGATATTGGTCGATTCCGGGAGCTTGGCTGACATCCTCTTCTACAACTGCTTCTAACGTATGGGGCTTGAACCGTTTGACCTAAGACCCACCTCCCACGTCCTTTCGAGGTTTACCAACCATTCTATCCCGGCTGAGGGAGTGGTCACCCTCCGCCTCAACATTGGAGAAGTGGATCGTACGAGGACCGTACCCGTGGAGTTCATCGTCGCTAGGATCCCCTCATCCTACAACATCCTCCTGGGCCGTCCGACATTGAATGCCCTCCGCGCCCAAATCTCGACCTATCACCTCGTGATCAAATTTCTATTAGACCAAGGGGGATAGGCTGGACCTACGGGAACCAGTAGATCGCCAAGATTTGCTTCACCTAGACGTCCCCCGCCGGAGAGCAGAGCGACGACTCTGAGGACACAGACGATTTCCAAGGTTCCTTGGACACGCGCGACGACCATAACGAAATCCGATGAGCCCCGGTAGAAGCGCCGACTAAAGTTCCTCTCGTAGAAGGGGTCGATGGACGCGCAGTTCAGATCGGATCTCTTTTGACTGGAGATCGTCGCGAGGACTTGATCCGCTTTCTCTGAGGGAACTCGGATGTGTTGCTTGGGCACCGGCGGACATGCCCGGGATCAACCCTAAAGTAATCCCACATAAGCTCGGGGTCGACCCAAAGGCCCGACCCGTCCGACAAAAGAAGCGACGTTTCGCTCCAATCAAGCAAAAGGCGATCGAGGACGAGGTCGATAGATTGCTAGTAGCCAACTTCATTAGAAATATTGATTATTCAGATTGGCTAGCGAATGTGATCATGGTCAAAAAGGCCAACGGGAAATGGCGAATGTGAGTTGACTTCACAGATCTGAACAAGGCCTACCCGAAAGATAACTATCCCCTTCCTCGGATAGACCAGCTAGTGGACAGCTCAGACGACCACGAATTGCTAAGCTTCATGGATGCTTTCTCCGGCTACAATCAGATCCGGATGAACCAGGCAGATGAAGAACTTACCGCGTTCACCACAGACCGAGGGGTGTACTGCTACAAAGTGATGCCCTTCGGTCTCAAGAATGCTGGGGCTGCATATCAGCGCCTAGTTAACAAACTGTTCAAACCGCAGATTGGAAGACACATGAAGGTCTACGTCGATGACATGCTCGTAAAGTCAACCTCATCGGACGAGCACACCAAAGATCTTCGACGTCCTCCACAAGTACAAAATGAAGCTAAACCCAGCTAAGTGCACGTTCGGAGTCACTAGCGGAAAATTCCTCGGGTTCATGGTTACCCACTGATTTATCTCAAAAACTATCTATTAACCGCAATCAAGAACGGCGTCGCTTTGCAGCTAGCCGGTGAGTACGGGTCGGTCCACAGGGATTTTGTCAATTTCCTAATCGCGATAACGAGTTAATTCCGAAGGGTGTTCGGATTGATTATTAAATCTAAAAAACTGAATTAATCTATATCTAAATCTTGCTAGGGTTAGGTCTAGGTTAAGTTTGGAAAGTCAATAAATCTCACCGCTTTCTATACCCATATGAAGATCTAATTAGATGTTATGGTAATTATTAATAAAAGGGATTAGAATCATCAGGAAGATGTTTTATTCCTCTAGTTTCTTGTCCTTCCTTTATCAATCCTTACCCTAACCTCCATGGAAAACATCACAACCGGGCCTTTATACTACGGTATCACCGCTACCTCGAGGGATAGGGTGCCGTAGGGAGCGGTATGTGCATGTATGCATGAAGTCCTATGAAAATATATGACGGGCAAGAAAGGGGATGAGAGATCTTCGTCTCTCAAACCTTCCACAGATCTAACCCTAACAAGCGAGGAGACTACTCGCTCATTAGGGAATTGAAGAACATTTATCTAGAGCAGAGAATAAAAGATTAACTAGGGCAAGAATAGAAAATTAAACTAGAGCAAGGAATTAAATCTACTTACAGATGTATCTCTCCAATCATCAACGCAGGGTTGTCAGATCTGAATTCATGAATTGAAAAGAAACACCGATACTCTCCATAAAGAATTCTGAATTTATTATTAAAAGGAGGCATGAGGTTTTACAATGATTTGGGTTCTATTTATAGGAGATAGAAACCATAGGTTTACAATTGATTCGCATGTCTGAAATTACAAAAATAGCCCTTAGGTTGACTAGTCAGCGCCGCCCATGAGAATTGGTAAAATTTTCTGCCACTAATTGCTCAAGCCTGCCGCGGAACCGCGGCCCGAGGCCCTGTTTGGCCGCGGTTCCGCTGCCAAATAGTGGTGTTGGCTTCTGAAATTTCCTGTGAAGGTTCCTGGCTTTTTGGTCTTTCTACTTCTTTGGTTCTTTTCTCCATTTTGCTTCTGGGTTGGTTCTAGATCTTCAGTGAACAATTTGCAATGGATTTTTAACCGTTCGCTTTGTATTCTTGGACCTTGCGTTGCCTTGTTAATTGTGAACTGTCCTTCGATGTAGGCTTGATCAAGAGTCTTCTGTTTGTTGGTCAAAGTCCAATTTTTCATCGTCTTTTCATTATTTTCACTGTTTTCTGTCCAAGAACCTGTAACCTGTAATATGTAGCATACATGCATCAAAAGCACCTGTTTTCATTGTAAAATGCATAAGAATGGGGAATATAAAATACAATATTATGGTGTGAACAAATACCCCCAAACTTATCTTTTGCTCGTCCTCGAGCAAACTTATTTTTTTATTCTCGATAAAAATCTAACCTAGCCGCACTTTCGCAGGGAGACGCGATTGCACTGAGCTCGTGCAACAAGCCGTTAAACCTCTAGGTGTCCCTAGTAGGAGGAGTGTTGTCTCCTGAGGGTTTTCAGCGGATACTGCCCATAAAATCCTATCAATTCGTCTTATCGACTTTTATTCTCCAATTAGGTTTTCTAACAAGGAATTCTATTATCTTCAACTCGTAAATTATCCACCCATATTTTTCACACTTCCTTACCATTTAACTTAAGATCATATATGTTCTATAGACTTACTTAGCTTTCATCATTTCTTAAGTTTTCTTCTAGGGTTCCATCTCCACTTAGGAATTTTTATCAACTCTACTAACGATACAAGTTCTATTTTTCATTCCTTTCTTTCATCTAAACTCCAATCACATATCCCCACGTGTGTGTATAATTCACCCCTACACTTGGAAATTCAAATCAAGCAATCATACCCTTGTCCGTTGTCCAAAGTACTTATTAATTGGTGAATTTTTAATTGAAATTTGCTTACACATCCTTCATGCGATCGTTAATACTTCTTGAGGTAGCAACGACCGATTACAAGATGTGCTTGCACATTAAAGCGTAATTCCTAGTCTTGCAACACCCAAGGCTTTTTAGCAGTGACTCCCAAACCAGTTGGTCTAAGGCACTATGTGATGAAGCACCCTCGCTAAATATTTTTTCTATTTTTGCAGCCTTAAGTAATCACAAAAACCAGTGTCCATTTTTTTTCCTTTATTCACACTTTTTTTTCCTTTTATTTTCATTGTACTAAGGACTTTAGACAAGAGCATTTCAAGGTCTCTTTTACTATTCCAAGTTTCAAAGTGCGTGATTGTGCAAATTGTAGGGTATACATTTTCAGAATCTAGACTTAAGCTAGGAATTATTTTTCAAACTTATACTCTAATAAGAACATCAATACTTTTCCTTTGTTTCGACTTAGCCCAAGAAGTGAACTCAAAATTTGCCTATTTCTAAATAAACTACAAAGACATATACTTTCTACCGTTAAACTTTAAGGAAGGTTATTTTTAGGATTTTTAATTTACTAAGTCTAAGATCTAGTTGTTCCTAACCAGTTAACCTATTTTTCAAAATCAAGTCAATTAGCCAAAATTGAATACATTAATTTTTATATTTTTGAAATTTTTCAATTTTTATGGGTTTTAAAATAAGTATGTAAATGCAAAAATATGTACAAATGAATGCGAAGGAAGAAGACGTACCGAGCATACCCCCAAACTTAAATTTGACAGTGTCTTCACTGTCATGCTAAACCAAGAGGGTCAAAATGCCGGCACTCCCCTGTTTATTTATTTATAATTTTTTTTATTTTATTGTTTTGAATTTTTTTTTAAATTTTTTATAGAAAAAGAAAACAAAAATATATATATATATATACATATATATAAAGGTTCCCCCCAAACTTAAGCTTAGCCTTACACAAGCCAAAGGTTAGCACCAACCATTCAAAAATCTTATCGTGGTAATGGTCGAGTTGGTGAAAGAATGGAGTGTAGAGGAAAGAAATGAGAAACACACGAGGCCGAATGGGAAGAAGAGTGGAATATGGTCTCGGTGGAGGAGAAGAATGGCGGGAAGGAGAAAGAAGTTGAGTACGATCTTGAGGGTGTAAATCGAGTGAATAAATTAGCGCAATTTGTGATGACCGATGTGTTAAAAGCGATTGCGCTAACCTATCAACCCGTCGAGAAATGGGGTCAAACTCCTCAAGATTCGCAAGAAAACATGGGTCCGTCGAACTTGGTATTTGAGATGAAAGCGTAACGGTCACTTGCACGGTCGGAACAATATGAAGGAGGGAAGGAAGTGAGTGAGGAAGGGTATCAGTTAAGGATTTAGGAGGGTGTATTGGAAAATTCGACACATTAAACGAAAATAGTTCAACCTCAATAGTATCCTCAGTACTATCCTCATAATTCTCCTCAATATTTTCCTCAAAAATTTGCTTATCCATGCCAATATCATCAAAATCAAGACGCATATGAAGTTCGGGAAAAACATTTAATAATTCGGAATGATGAATTGGACATAAAATTTCAATCAAATCGACAGGTTCATCATCCGAAATATTCCCGGCGTCTATATTCTCAATCAAGTGAAAATCAATTTCTTTAGACACCTCATCAAAAGCATGGATATTTATCAATTTAGGTTCTAGATGGGAGGTGTAAAGATCGAAAGGATTAGGTGTGGTTTCACTCGAAAGGGGTTCTTCACAATTGGGCAAATCAAACACTACAGATTCACACAACTCGTCTTTATTTTCAACTGGTGACTCATTGGGAACAATCGATGGAAAACCAGAGTTGTGGGCTTCAATTGGGTAAGGGTTGGTTTGATTTGGACATCCTCTCAAATTCTCACTCTGTCCAACCGCCTCCTCATACATTGGAAAATTTGGAGCTAGCGGGAAACTAGCTACCGGTTCAGCAGGTTGCATAAAGGCGGTTACGGACGCTTCCACATTCCTAACCATTTTGTTTTTTGCTGCGATATACGCCTCCAACACCTCTTCCAAACTAGACTTTGGTGGTAATGGGGTTTCGGCAAAAGATTCGAAATTGGTTGGATATGTGAAACTCCCAAAAGGCTATGTAGAAGCAGTGTCTAGTGAAGGTGGGAAGGTCAGGTAGGACTGGTAGGAAGTGGGTGGTTGGGCAGGTGTAGGGTCAACATGTGGATAATGTAAGTCTACGCTAGCGCCCCGGCCGTCTACAGACGCTAAATGCGGAACAAAAACTTTTTTAACTGGCGCTATCGTATACTTTAACCCGGATCTGCCATTATTGCTAAACTAACAAACTGTAAAGAGTGTAGAAAGGTTATACCGAACGATCCGAGTCCTTCGTTCTTCAACCATCATCCCACGCTCCATTGCGGCTGCTTTGATTTCGTCGATCTCCGATCTTCTCGTCGAGGTGGCACCACGTCGACGATTCTTTAAACGGGCTCCCGCCTCTGACTTGAGGCAACTCGATCGTCAAGTTTGCTAAAAGAGACGACCAAGAATGATGTAGAGAATGAGTAGATGACTTTGTCTCACTTCGTCCAAGTCCGTGGACGATCGGTTAATGAAGTTGCCGAGGGAATCGGGTGATGGAATGAAATGAGCTGTGAATTCCATACACCCCAAAAATCTATCATAATCTTTTCAAGTGAAAACCACAAGTGAGTGAGAGTGGGGAGGGGCCGGCCATATATATGGAGAGGGGGGTGAGTGTAGGAGGAGGGGAGAGTGACCATAGGATAAAAGATCATGAACAAATATCCTTAGCTAAACAAGAATCATTAATGTCAAAGGATGAGTCATAATAACACATCATCTAACCATTAATGCAACCAATGAAAACTCAACACCAATTAATCCTAGTCACCTCATCTAGATGCTTCTAGAACACTGACTCACCTCATCTGAAGAAAAGATAAATCCGTCTTTAACCGAATGTTAAAAGACGGCTGATAGAAAACTGGAAACTGGCAACTTCCAAAAGTGATCCTGAAACGACTTTCAGGATAACCCCGAAACTGTATAAATATACCCGCATTTGTATTACGACCGAATACAAATGCAACTGAGACAAAGATATTATACCTACTCAATATAATACTCGTATCCGGCTTAAACCAAAGCCGGCCAGTATCATCTGCCCGAAAATAACACGTGCGTAAACGCACGTGCATTTTCCGAACCCTGCCATAAAACCATACGGCCTCTACAACGTTTCGCCCGAACTTGGGAAACTGTCTGTGGGGGACTCTAATGACTCGTCAGTACCCTGGCAGTGGGTTTAACCACAAACCGTCAGCGGCACTAGCAATGCGTAACGGCTGCCCATGGACTGACCTCAAGGGATGCCGATGAGCGAACTCATCCGGAAAACCCTACTGAGCCTAACAGTGACAATGTATATACAGTCCGGTCCGTTCGTCTATGAGTATCGCATATCTGCCTAGGGGGCTAGTAACGTCAGACCCCCAATAGCAGTATAAGTCGTGTCGGAGTGTAGCCCAATAACACCCTGAGATACTACTGGAGTACCTACCAGTAAATCTCCTGCCACGGCCGTGGGCTATGTGTAATGGCTCTCCTAGACACAGCACGATCTCGCCCCCAATACCGGGAGAGACGAATCCCCTGCCGATCCGCTCACGTGCCTCCATATGGCTCGGGACTGTACCCAAAAGCTACCTGTTTGCACGACTCCTTTGAGCCGTGGTAGGGTAAAAATCAAAGCACAGTGGGAACTCACACGAGACAAATGACGACCTCAGGTCGATGAACTAACCTGTACACATGTCACCAGGGAACTGCTATCTGACGATATGTATAATACCAACTAGCAGGTTCCCGGCGAGTCATGTCCGGTGTACTCATAACCCAAAAAGCACCTGTATACATCTTAGGTGATCCAACTGACACCAGTGGCTTGTGAGACCGGCCACCGCCCCTCGTCGGGGTCTCGACTGTACACACTAGTCTACTCCGGAGTATCGATGCCCTGTCTCGAAACTCCCACGACTAGGGACCACAATTAAGGATATGCATATAAACTACCCAACTCTCACGTATATGATCGCCATCATACTGTTGGTAGTAAAGCAAGATCCTAAGGGCTCTATCAAAGTGTAACATGTAATAAGTCACCTGAACATGTACACGACTGATAAAGGCAAACCAGATAGCATACTATCATCTTGAGTAAGACTGTCCTACCGGTATAGGTCCTCCGCAATCATTGCAATCACGTACCTGTGATCCAATAATTGACTATGAGGGCACTATCTCCAACAATCTCCCACTTGCACTCAAGGCTAATTATTGCGATGTCGACTACTCACAGCCCGTGTGAAACCGAACATCCAACTCCTCTACTAATCAGTATCACAAAGCCCGTTTGTAAAACTATTGTGTTCGAGAAATAGCCTTAGTGAGTGGATCTGCCTAGAAGTTTCTTTCTATATCTCTCTTAATCTCAAGTTCGCGGAGAAAGCCATCTCCCGAATCGAGTAATACCTATCTTAGAATATATCTGGATATCTGATGGGACCTAGTTCATAAATGAACTCCAAATCCAAACTTCTTAGACTGTATCGATCACTGAACCTAATCAGTATCGGGCACCATGTGTAACATTTCGAAATAATAAAATATTAATTTTGGGGAATTTCTATAATTTAATATTATTTTATTGAATATTTTAATATTTAGGTATTTTTAAATACAAATAAATAGGAAAAATATGAGAAAAACTGTGGAAAATTATGGAAAATTCTAAAATGGGTTAATTATTGAAATTATGACATTTTTAAGTTGTTGTGATCATTTTGACACTAATTTAGTGCTAATCGCGATTAAAATCGCTAATCGGGTTTTTCGGCAATTTTGTGCAAAACTTGCACATATCATTTTTCTCACCCTTGTGCATTTTCTTCCATGATATTTAGGGTTTCTAGTTATGTGAGAAGGGTTTTGATTAGAAAAGAAAAGAAAAAGAGAAAAGGAAAATGAAATTAGAAATGAGAGTAGGTGAGAGAGAGGTATGGGGCATTCTTGACTTCAACCCTTAGCCAATTTCACTCATTCTCCCCCCACTCCTTCTTCAGTTGCTGCTGCTGCTGCCCTAGCCCATTCCTCCCCTCTTCAATTCCTCTTTTTCATCTCAAAAACAACACCAAAACCCCAATCTCCTTTCATTAAAAGTGTGCACAAGCTTGAGATCTACAAGATGGACTAAGAAAGCATGGATTTTGGTCACTAGGGGCAACTCAAGAAAATTCTTGAGTTGCCAAATGAGGTAATTTCTGAACCATTGTCTTAGTTTTAGCATTTCCTATACCCCCATGCAAGTTGTTAATCGATATTATGTGATATTATGGACTTGGTGAAAACCTAGTTAGGGTTTGAGGGAAACTTGAGTTGTAATGTGAAATTGAGTTCAATTGAGGTTATATAAACACCCTAGTGCATGAATTGGAACCCAAAACCTGAAGCTAGAACTAGAAATACGGATTTTAGAAACCGATATCGGGGAAAATGTGAAATTTGTGCATGTTAACTTGAATCTGCTATTACCCCGAGAACCCTAAAATGATATTGAGTGGGAATTGAGATGTGCAGGCACAATAGAGGCAACACCCCAAACCCTAGCCCCCAACTCCCATTCCCGGCCGCCAATTCTTCCCTTTTGGCCGCCAATTGCGGCCTGGGTCCCACCTCCTTGGCTCGTTTTGGGTCTGTAGCTTCTACATTGTTAGTTTAGGCCCCTGGTATATATAGTTTTGCATAAAGTGACCTAGGGTGAAATCTGGGACATATTTCAAGAGTTGCTGTTTTGGATTTTAGTTTCCGTATTCCGTATTTTCATTTCTGCATTGGTTTGTTTCGTTTTACCTCGACTATTTGGCGTTTATACGACGATATAGAGGATTTATTGATGGTTTTGAAGGCGTGCCATAGGTTTTCACCTATAGGCCCCTTATCGTGTCGTTTTGGACTTCGTGTGCCGTTTAGCTTTGATTTGGTTTTGATGCGATGCGATACGTGTGTTATGTGTAGGTACACCGCGACGACCCGAGACGATGCGGAGGGTGACAGTGACGTCGACACCGACACGCAGGACACAGGTGAGTAGATTATATCTACAGGGGGAAGTCGGGTGGATGGCGTATAGTACCCCCGCAGTCCGTAGTTAGTATACTATATATATAGTGGATATATGATAGTTATAGTGTGTTGTAGCGTTGTGATAGGTGTTTATGGATAGTGTGGGGTAGAAGTGACTAGTGTAGTTCATAGTCGCGAACCCTAGGATAGAATTACACCTACACACACCCTTGCATATTACTTGTACTTACACGGTGTTTGATGAGATGGATTGACTTTGGAGATGAGTCGATGGTGTGGGCTTGATGACGTGAGATCGGTGATTGGATACGATTCATATGTGGGATATGATTTGTGTTTCTTGCGGGCTTGGGATATGTGTTACCCCGCATGCTTACTTCATTGATGGTATCGATTGTACTAGGCATAGAGTAGTACCCCAGACTGTTTGATCTGATGATAGTGATACCTATTATGTGACGAGATAGTGAGATGTTGACCCTACCCAGCTATTGGGGATGCCGTACGATGATTTACCGTACGAGCCGATATTGATGATAGATCCGCACTCATAACTCGAGGATACCTTACGATATGACATTGAGGCGGGATCACCGACTATATATATATATATATCGACTCAGAGGTTAGGCGGTTCCCTTACCTGTAGTTCAGCCGTATAGTTAGTATAGTTGTTAGAGTAGATGAGACTTCTTACCTATTTCAAAAACTAACGAATCGTGGGTATTTTTAAAGACAGCTCAAGGGAATCTACGGATATTTCAAAAACGACTTATCTTTTCATAAAAACACCGTAGCCCCTATTTTCAAAACCCCATGATTCGTGTTATTTCAAAAGGCACCAATTGTAGGACTTATTTTAGAGTAATGCAGATTAGTTTTAGTTACGTCTAGTTTCAGCTCCCACCCCCTTTTTTTTGTGGTTCGTTTTGCATCGCATCTTTATACTATATTTCATACTCCAGTATTAATATCATGCTGATAGGACACCAGCACCATTATCGATGATGCATCTGTTCCACGTACACTTGTTGCCGGCTCACACACTCATCATCGATAATTGCCATGTCACTACACTGTAGTACCATTACATTCATTATATGATTCTTACATGACATGATGATGTACATACCTTCTTTACATGTAGCATACATTATGGATTGATTGCATAACACATCGCATTGGATTTATTTCTTGATGTTGGATGTTCACGTGATTTCTGGATTTGGGAACCGAGGATGTCTTTAAAAGAGAATACATTATTGTTTTAAAAACCCGGTTACCCTTGATATGATATTTGGTGCGTCCACCATGTGTTTTCTCGGTGCTGAGAGCGACATGTGAAACCCGAATCGAGGAGGCGGATGAGGCCGATTGCGGGTACATGGTGGACCCGGTAAGGTACCCCGGGGCAAGAAGACGTGGTGTTGATGATGAGCCTGACAGGGGGAGACTACCTACCGGTGACTTTACCCGACGCGTCGGATATCCGGAGGATACCGTCGTGGTCTGAGATTTATGGTAGGGGCCGGTCTGGACTGACGGCGCCCTAGATATGATGGTTGAGACTTTGAGATATCAGGATATTGGGATTTCGTTTGTGCCGATGCTAGGCACAGTTTTATGCTGATTTCATTATGGTACCTCATCTTTTAAAATACAGGGAAATCTCACTAAAATATGAAAACTGTTGTTTCATGTGAATGTATTCTGTTTTCACGCATTCATATCTCATTCATATGCTATATTGTTATCTGAGGCACTGACACAGACACATTGAGATTGCACTCGGGTTAGATATTTACCCTAGCCTTGCTATAGGCTGCATGCTTTATATTGAGGATTTTTATACCGATCGTTGACTTAGGATTATGTCTTGCATTCGGTTTCTGCTTGTAGATGTTTCTATTCACGAGTTGGCAACTCACCCCCGTTGTGCCACAGTTCTTGCAGGTTCTGCCGTACAGGTTCCTTTGCGGCTTTTCTGGCACACTATTTCTTGCGGGTGACTTGCTTTTGGTAGGTGGGTTCTTTCGCATCAGGAGCCACCATTGTATTTATTTTACTTCATTGTATCTAGAAATTGTCCATCAACCAAAACTGTATATTCTTTCAGACTTTGAGACAGTGTTGTACTATTCGACCTTAGAGTCGCGCTTAGTAGTATTGCGGTTTTCTGTTGCTTTTGAGCTTTCTTTGATTTTGATCCTCGCCACTTGGCGTTGTATATTGTTATATCATGTGTGATTGTGACCGTCGATTGACGAAGAGCTAGCTCCCGCTTGGGGATGCCTTTTCATTGCTTATATATTGTTATTCATGTTGTACCCCATTCGGGGCCAGTTTTACAAAAGAAACTCTGCCGAAATTTTTAGAAAAGACTGTACTGTTTTTAAAATGCACATTCGGCTTAGTTATTTATAAACCTTGATTTCAACGTGTTTTCTTCACTTCTTTAAACCAGTTTTCTTTATTTATTCTTCAAAATGGTTTTAGATTTCTGGGCTTTTGGCTTACTTGGATCAGATGGAGTCCTATAGGCTTCATATGGTTCGAGTGCCAGTCACGTGCTCTTTCGGGTCGTGACAAAGTTGGTATCAGAGCGCTAGGTTGACCTTGGTTCGAGTCTAAGTTTGACTATGTGGAGCCTAGGGCGTTGTTTATATACGGAACTTAGGCTTGACCTTACGGAACTTAGACTTGGTCGAGGGGGTGTAAACCCGAACTTTCGTCGTATTAGGATGACCCTTGGTTGATGGATTAGGTGACTAAAGTAGAGTGACGTACCGTTGGTATGTTCCGCGGCATATTTACGACACGCCACTCCGCTTAAGGAACCTTAGGATGTGCATATTTTTCGAGATCAGTGATTCTTTTCATATCCTGGATTATACATCCATTTGAGATCCCCGATTCTATTAGTTTCATGATCATACCTTCATTGATGCTGTTCCTCCCTATGATCATGTATCCATTCTGGATCTGTTGTTTCCTTTCTTGCCATTGATGCGCTCTTCTTGATACTCGATTGAGATTCCTGTCACCATGGTTGAGCGCAGTTGGGCTGCTGCTAGGGTTACGGCCGGTGTGAGCTCGTTTGGTACGAGGGCCGACCTCTGTGTTTTCAGGTGACATGGGAATGTCTCGAGTTAGTGTTGGTGATTGTGACCTCTAGTGGAGGCGAGTGCTTGGTTTTGCACCGAATGATCGGGCCATTGTTAGAGCTGCCAGTTGAGAGAGGACTGTTGATGTACAGCGTACCTCAGAGGTTGTGATGTCGCCTACCGTGCAGACAGATGGACCAGCTGTTGCTGAGATTGACAGGATGTTGCTTTCGGAGCTTACGAGCTGAGATTGCCGGAGCTTTCAGGCAGATATGCGACAGATGATAGCTAGTTACCCGGTTTGAGAGACAAAGATGATTCGTCCGATTTTGCGTCAGAGCGGGCCCAGTTGAGTTGAAGATTTCCAGTATGGAGAATCTTACTCAGATCGAGAGCAGACCGACGCAGAGATGACCGCTTTTGTGTTGCCTTTCCTGGAGGATTGAGGCGTTGTTCGGCGTACAGGCATTTGAGCCAGTTGTTGCTGCGAATGATGAAATATCGCCCAGGTGATTGGAGCTACTGCAGCATGAGCATGTACTTAGGGAGATGATAGCGAGTCGCTAGTCACCGAGGATAAATGACTAGGACGTATGGTGAGTTCGCTTACCTTGATGCGAGGATATCAGGTGGATTGTTTCCAGCTAGAGACGACTTCACGCAGGTTCGTTGAGAGTCGATTGAGACGATCGAAGGTCAGGAGCCTATTTTCCAAGTTTAAAGTATACGGAAAGACATGCAGGTGATTCTATGGACCCTCTAGAAGAATGAAACCCTAACTCGACTTAATGACCGTGTGACAGCCTTTGAACCTGAGGGTTTACGGCGGTTCCACGGCGCCATTAGTGAGGCTTGGGTTTGCCCTTCTACGGCTGGACCACCGACGCTGTGGCATGTACTCGATACTATTAAACTGTACCCGAGATGTGAGCTCTTGGGGGATTATGAGGTTCTGACGAGTCGATCGGATGATTCGACATCTTTCGGATATCGTGATGGGATACTGCTTGGGAGACTCCAGAGACGAGGATAGCCGTCGGAGCGCAGTTCGTGTAGCCGCGATGGGACGAGTCCGGATTAGTCGACATTTGAGCAGAGTGAAGAAAGGAGTTCGCACGAGATTTCGACGAGATGACGTCCCACTCCGCTGACATCAGAGATGTGATACGTATCCCGAGGCGTGGTATATGGATAGATCTTCCAGAAAGAAGCACGATAAGTATGTAGCCATTCCGGAATAAGCTTTAGCTTCAGCATTGGATGATGACTTCCAGGCACTTCGGCAGGATTGAGATTTGAGAAAGGAATCTCGGCAGGACCTTTCTGGAGTACGATACGAGAAGACCTAGACCCAGGAGTGGTCGTGATTGCGCACACCTAGCAGGCCAGAGTTCGGCATTGTCGACAAGGTAGTTGACCAGGATCGGATAAAGGAACTTACCCAGATGCGTTGCGAATTGAGCAAGGACATTCGAGAGATGAGTATTCCTCCGATGGTTGAGACGTGTTCCCAAGGATCTGTTCGACCAGACAGCTTCTACAGGATGATGAAGCTACAGAGTACGCGATTTCGAGTCCGTGCGAGAGACTTCAGATTGACCGGTTTCCGAGAAATGTTGTGCTGAGGACACAGATGCCCTTTGAGCGAGAAGAGGTAGTACAAGAGAGCCAGCATCTGTACAGATCGGCATAGGCATGATTGGAAGAGACCTTGAGCTGGATTCCTTCCAGGACATTGCTGCAATGATGTTTGCACCCAGGATCAGATGTGTGACGTGCATTCGGAGAGCCAGAGGCCGATGCCAGCGATATGCTGCCTTACGAGTGGTCGTGAGGTTTGACCGAGAGGTGACCAGAGAAGTGCCAGAACGGAATCGTCCCCGTTAGCACACCTGACAGGGCCGATGAGCCGATTGACCGCGTGATTGGTAATCCGCAGAGAAGATAAGGGTCCAGAGAGTCAGAGGACGCCAGACCGTGAGCAAGAGGCAAGTAGATATCCTGCGCTGCTAGCAGTGGATGCACCGACTCCTTCTCGACCTTGAAGGATGAATTTACCGACGACGGTACTTATGATTTGTGATTTTGTGATTCGATTATCACGTATCCGTCGTTATTGGATTTCGGTATTTTGGGCGTTCTGTTTGCATGATTTAGTTTTGACGATTGAGTTTCCTGATATTTGTTTCATGCACCCACTGGATATTTATATATTTCGCGCATAGTTATTACATTTGAGATATTGATTTAGATTTCATGCCTATCGTATTCAGTGATGTGATTTGCACTTCCAGCGTAGCTTTCATGCACCTTTAGTGTTTTGACATACGATTCTAGTGCACACCAGATGCACTGAATCGGGATTCTTCGTGCATGTTATATGCACCTGATTTGGTTGCTGTCAGGCACGCACGTTGCCTACGGCAGGTGTTTCGTGCACACCCGTTGCACATAGTTGTTGTTCTATACACCTGTTTGACACATGTTTGGATTTTGATTCCTTGCGCACCAGACGCATAGGATATTCCTATATATGCATTTTGAGGATGGATTTCTAGTATGGCAGTACATTTTATGATATTCTCTCTGTATTGATATTTTCGGAGCCCCGACAAAATGGGATTTTTCTGAAATGTTTTGGAAATTGGGGGGATTAAATTTAAATTCGGGGACCGAATTTCTTTAAGGGGGGTAGATTGTAACATTTCGAAATAATAAAATATTAATTTTGGGGAATTTCTATAATTTAATATTATTTTATTGAATATTTTAATATTTAGGTATTTTTAAATACAAATAAATAGGAAAAATATGAGAAAAACTGTGGAAAATTATGGAAAATTCTAAAATGGGTTAATTATTGAAATTATGACATTTTTAAGTTGTTGTGATCATTTTGACACTAATTTAGTGCTAATCGCGATTAAAATCGCTAATCGGGTTTTTCGGCAATTTTGTGCAAAACTTGCACATATCATTTTTCTCACCCTTGTGCATTTTCTTCCATGATATTTAGGGTTTCTAGTTATGTGAGAAGGGTTTTGATTAGAAAAGAAAAGAAAAAGAGAAAAGGAAAATGAAATTAGAAATGAGAGTAGGTGAGAGAGAGGTATGGGGCATTCTTGACTTCAACCCTTAGCCAATTTCACTCATTCTCCCCCCACTCCTTCTTCAGTTGCTGCTGCTGCTGCCCTAGCCCATTCCTCCCCTCTTCAATTCCTCTTTTTCATCTCAAAAACAACACCAAAACCCCAATCTCCTTTCATTAAAAGTGTGCACAAGCTTGAGATCTACAAGATGGACTAAGAAAGCATGGATTTTGGTCACTAGGGGCAACTCAAGAAAATTCTTGAGTTGCCAAATGAGGAAATTTCTGAACCATTGTCTTAGTTTTAGCATTTCCTATACCCCCATGCAAGTTGTTAATCGATATTATGTGATATTATGGACTTGGTGAAAACCTAGTTAGGGTTTGAGGGAAACTTGAGTTGTAATGTGAAATTGAGTTCAATTGAGGTTATATAAACACCCTAGTGCATGAATTGGAACCCAAAACCTGAAGCTAGAACTAGAAATACGGATTTTAGAAACCGATATCGGGGAAAATGTGAAATCTGTGCATGTTAACTTGAATCTGCTATTACCCCGAGAACCCTAAAATGATATTGAGTGGGAATTGAGATGTGCAGGCACAATAGAGGCAACACCCCAAACCCTAGCCCCCAACTCCCATTCCCGGCCGCCAATTCTTCCCTTTTGGCCGCCAATTGCGGCCTGGGTCCCACCTCCTTGGCTCGTTTTGGGTCTGTAGCTTCTACATTGTTAGTTTAGGCCCCTGGTATATATAGTTTTGCATAAAGTGACCTAGGGTGAAATCTGGGACATATTTCAAGAGTTGCTGTTTTGGATTTTAGTTTCCGTATTCCGTATTTTCATTTCTGCATTGGTTTGTTTCGTTTTACCTCGACTATTTGGCGTTTATACGACGATATAGAGGATTTATTGATGGTTTTGAAGGCGTGCCATAGGTTTTCACCTATAGGCCCCTTATCGTGTCGTTTTGGACTTCGTGTGCCGTTTAGCTTTGATTTGGTTTTGATGCGATGCGATACGTGTGTTATGTGTAGGTACACCGCGACGACCCGAGACGATGCGGAGGGTGACAGTGACGTCGACACCGACACGCAGGACACAGGTGAGTAGATTATATCTACAGGGGGAAGTCGGGTGGATGGCGTATAGTACCCCCGCAGTCCGTAGTTAGTATACTATATATATAGTGGATATATGATAGTTATAGTGTGTTGTAGCGTTGTGATAGGTGTTTATGGATAGTGTGGGGCAGAAGTGACTAGTGTAGTTCATAGTCGCGAACCCTAGGATAGAATTACACCTACACACACCCTTGCATATTACTTGTACTTACACGGTGTTTGATGAGATGGATTGACTTTGGAGATGAGTCGATGGTGTGGGCTTGATGACGTGAGATCGGTGATTGGATACGATTCATATGTGGGATATGATTTGTGTTTCTTGCGGGCTTGGGATATGTGTTACCCCGCATGCTTACTTCATTGATGGTATCGATTGTACTAGGCATAGAGTAGTACCCCAGACTGTTTGATCTGATGATAGTGATACCTATTATGTGACGAGATAGTGAGATGTTGACCCTACCCAGCTATTGGGGATGCCGTACGATGATTTACCGTACGAGCCGATATTGATGATAGATCCGCACTCATAACTCGAGGATACCTTACGATATGACATTGAGGCGGGATCACCGACTATATATATATATATATATCGACTCAGAGGTTAGGCGGTTCCCTTACCTGTAGTTCAGCCGTATAGTTAGTATAGTTGTTAGAGTAGATGAGACTTCTTACCTATTTCAAAAACTAACGAATCGTGGGTATTTTTAAAGACAGCTCAAGGGAATCTACGGATATTTCAAAAACGACTTATCTTTTCATAAAAACACCGTAGCCCCTATTTTCAAAACCCCATGATTCGTGTTATTTCAAAAGGCACCAATTGTAGGACTTATTTTAGAGTAATGCAGATTAGTTTTAGTTACGTCTAGTTTCAGCTCCCACCCCCTTTTTTTTGTGGTTCGTTTTGCATCGCATCTTTATACTATATTTCATACTCCAGTATTAATATCATGCTGATAGGACACCAGCACCATTATCGATGATGCATCTGTTCCACGTACACTTGTTGCCGGCTCACACACTCATCATCGATAATTGCCATGTCACTACACTGTAGTACCATTACATTCATTATATGATTCTTACATGACATGATGATGTACATACCTTCTTTACATGTAGCATACATTATGGATTGATTGCATAACACATCGCATTGGATTTATTTCTTGATGTTGGATGTTCACGTGATTTCTGGATTTGGGAACCGAGGATGTCTTTAAAAGAGAATACATTATTGTTTTAAAAACCCGGTTACCCTTGATATGATATTTGGTGCGTCCACCATGTGTTTTCTCGGTGCTGAGAGCGACATGTGAAACCCGAATCGAGGAGGAAGATGAGGCCGATTGCGGGTACATGGTGGACCCGGTAAGGTACCCCGGGGCAAGAAGACGTGGTGTTGACGATGAGCCTGACAGGGGGAGACTACCTACCGGTGACTTTACCCGACGCGTCGGATATCCGGAGGATACCGTCGTGGTCTGAGATTTATGGTAGGGGCCGGTCTGGACTGACGGCGCCCTAGATATGATGGTTGAGACTTTGAGATATCAGGATATTGGGATTTCGTTTGTGCCGATGCTAGGCACAGTTTTATGCTGATTTCATTATGGTACCTCATCTTTTAAAATACAGGGAAATCTCACTAAAATATGAAAACTGTTGTTTCATGTGAATGTATTCTGTTTTCACGCATTCATATCTCATTCATATGCTATATTGTTATCTGAGGCACTGACACAGACACATTGAGATTTGCACTCGGGTTAGATATTTACCCTAGCCTTGCTATAGGCTGCATGCTTTATATTGAGGATTTTTATACCGATCGTTGACTTAGGATTATGTCTTGCATTCGGTTTCTGCTTATAGATGTTTCTATTCACGAGTTGGCAACTCACCCCCGTTGTGCCACAGTTCTTGCAGGTTCTGCCGTACAGGTTCCTTTGCGGCTTTTCTGGCACACTATTTCTTGCGGGTGACTTGCTTTTGGTAGGTGGGTTCTTTCGCATCAGGAGCCACCATTGTATTTATTTTACTTCATTGTATCTAGAAATTGTCCATCAACCAAAACTGTATATTCTTTCAGACTCTGAGACAGTGTTGTACTATTCGACCTTAGAGTCGCGCTTAGTAGTATTGCGGTTTTCTGTTGCTTTTGAGCTTTCTTTGATTTTGATCCTCGCCACTTGGCGTTGTATATTGTTATATCATGTGTGATTGTGACCGTCGATTGACGAAGAGCTAGCTCCCGCTTGGGGATGCCTTTTCATTGCTTATATATTGTTATTCATGTTGTACCCCATTCGGGGCCAGTTTTACAAAAGAAACTCTGCCGAAATTTTTAGAAAAGACTGTACTGTTTTTAAAATGCACATTCGGCTTAGTTATTTATAAACCTTGATTTCAACGTGTTTTCTTCACTTCTTTAAACCAGTTTTCTTTATTTATTCTTCAAAATGGTTTTAGATTTCTGGGCTTTTGGCTTACTTGGATCAGATGGAGTCCTATAGGCTTCATATGGTTCGAGTGCCAGTCACGTGCTCTTTCGGGTCGTGACACCATGCCACCCACAGTATCCTCTTGAACCACCTGTCCATAATACTGTCCCTCTTTGTCAGAGGGATAAACTATAACTCTGACAATCACTCTGTCAACCATGTCACCTTTGAAGCTTGGAATGATAACCGTCTCCCGAAGGAGGCTGCCGTCATCTAATCCGTAGAACATGTACTTATGTTCTAAAACTGCTTCCTTATGTTTCTCCAGGATTGGATTAATACAAACTTATTGCATCTAGTGCAAAAACAACATCTGGTGTGGTACTTGACATCTCATGATTGACTCAATTGCCTAAGCAAGTGATATGTCAATCATGCCCATCCCTCTCCCCTTTAGTCTATACGACACCTTTAGAGAGGGTGACTCCTTCACCTGCAGGTACACCACCATGCTAGGAGTCATCTATTCTAAAAACCATTAGAATACTGTCAAAGTACCCACATTGGGAAACTACCCAAATCCAGATCTAAAACCATAGATCTAGAAACCAGAATGTCAAATATTATATCCATATCCTGTCTGGAGAAACAACTGTGTGACGACCACAGTACAACCGATCGTAGTATAGGAATTTTACTTCCTACTCTGTGTATGTCATCCAGATACCATGACATCACACCCTACTACCTTCTTAACAGATCCATCCCCTATCCTGATTGAAGTCAAACCCATGACTGTCACATCAAAATTAGATGATCTATCTCCGCTATAACTGCTCAAGTCTATAAATAGATATAAGCTACTTGCCCACGCTTCCGTTGCTCCCACTGACTACGACAACCCTCCTACCGGGTCTCATAACCTGGAACAACAGTAGTGTCAAGTCTGGGTAGATAAGAACCTCCCTGTCACCGTTCTTGAGGCTACCGAAGTACCTCTCGGGTGTCTGAGGTTACCCACCAAATCTGCGGAGTGGCTAATGGAATGTCAAACCTGATTTAATCTATTGGTCCTATTAAATTTTCCGTAACCGTTTGCGGTTCTGGAATCACTTCCAGTTCTACCATACTCCCACTACTGTTTTCTGAAAAAGATCCATTTTACTAAAACTGTGGCGAGTCAAGAACAATATCACTATTGATCTTCCAAATAGTAGAATATCAACCCTCGTCATAGCCAGGGTCAACCCACAAACAGCCATTACAGAAACGTGCCCTGAGTTATCCAGAGTCTGGTTTTAAGCATAAGCTGGACAACTCCCCGTACCTCAATATCTTTTAAGGTACGATCTATTCTATATCCAATACAGAAACTTTGGCACTTATTTAATTGGAACCAAGATTTAATCCATGCAGCTGTCTCCAGTGCATATCAACTTAATGGAAAGAGGCTAATCAGCATTACTCAACTTAGGAATCCATCCAATTATGAGTAACCTGAAAGAGAAACACGTTTCTCAAAACCATCACTATCATCTGAATACCAATCACAAGAATCTACATCTTCGATCTCTTTGAAGAATCCCGATACTTGTGATACCTGGTTCTCTACTTTATTCTTATACCCACAACTTCTCAAAACTTAGACCTTGTATTTCTACGAAACACTTGTCTAAATACTAGAGAAGTTATAAGTAAACAGAACATAGTACGAGGACCTACCCCTTTGTCCTGATGGACACTTAGACAACATACAATACTCTGTATAAGTCCGCTGAGTTGAACAACTCAAAACCTGTGCGTTGTCGGTGGAAAACTGTACCCTGGTGATTTCCTCAAATATCACCAATTACAACGAATTCCGATATAATGAGGATAATCACCTAATTCCCAATAACTTACTCCCACTCATCATCTGTAAAACCATACAGATATGAGAATGAAACCTGGTAAATACATACCCTTGGAGTAAGTATCTAATCGGGAAAACAGTTTTGCTTTAACAATGCACTGAAACATGAAAATGTTTCGTAGGGGTATCCTGGTATTCATAGCAATGCCTCTTCCATAATCCAATTCATGACTTCAACCGTATATTTTATTGCCATCTCTCCAAATCCCTTTATTTGTCTGTAGTCGTTACCTTCTGTACACCATCCTTAGGCTAAATGGTTTTCTTCCTTCCCTACCGTTCGGCACCAGCCTATGGTTTGGAAGAAGACTATCCAGTAAGCATAATAGGTGTACTCTCCTAAACCAAGGAGTACTCGCAACTGAGAGAAGGTGATGATAAAAGACAACTGAATAATACCTTATTCTTTTAAAGGTGAAATAGGAGTGGCGATGAAGTACGCGGTTTTGGTCGTGAATGATATCAGTCGCAATTTACTTTGCCCTCTTTCTAATCCCTTTATTTTGTCTTTACATATTACCTTCTGCACACCCTACTTAGGCTAATTGGTTTTCTTCATTCCCTACCTTTCGGCACCAGCCTATGGTTTGGAATAAGACTATCCAATAAGCGTAATAGGTGTACTCTCCTAAACCAAGGAGCTCTCGCAACCTGAGAGAAGGTGATAATAAAAGACAACTGAATAAACCAATTCTATTTCTCCTGAACCTGGATCCATCCTCGAAGAAGTCCCTTCGAGTTCGTATATAACCATACGATGGATCTATCCAATGGAAGTGGATATCCGTAGTAATACGAGTGTTCTGAGAAATTCAAAGGGTAAAAGAAGGAGTGGCAATGACTTATGCAACTCAGATAATCCAAAAGCCAGTATTTTAAGAAGGTTCGGTCAACCTGGTCACTGAGTCATAGTCTAGGGTCGGTCAAAGGTCGCTGCCAAAGAGAGAGAGAAAAGAAACACTCTGCGTGCACTCTAACCTAGATCAGAATGGTCATCACTTTATCTAATCCGGAAACCTCCCACTGTCCTGTCAAATTCTCCTCCAAACCTAAAGAAGAATCAATCGGGATCACCCGAAGAGTAAACCAACTCATCAGTGGGAATCGGGATCCAACTCTCATCGCATGATAACGTGATGGAATGCATCCACGTTACTCATACTCCAGAAGGTATGCGCATACTTGGCAAGTTTCAGTTTCTTTAGAAACTCCCGATCTGATTTTTGCCCCATGCTCTTATAACCTTGGCTTTGGTCAAAGTGTCATAAGTCATATGCCAAGTTCTACCCGTCACTATCTTGTCAATTTGAACCCACCCGCACATGCCCCTGACTTTGGCCAATCGGCAGAACGACTGTCCCAAACTAACTCATCTATCTATGCAACAATTGAATACCCAGCAGCTACCAAACACTATGCCTTAACTTTGGCTAAAATGCATAGCTTGAATACTACTAAATACCCAAAAGAAGTGACGGAGGGCTACGGCTGGTTTTTGGCGAAAAAACCTTTAACGTAGTGAACTTGATATCGCTGAAGGAACCTGATAGCTTTTTTTTTTTTTAAAATATAGTGGCGAAAACCTTTTGCTAAAGAGGTCACTCCCGGTAAAGGGATCTCGGTTCTTTCCTCGTGGAATGAGGTGCAGGATATTCCACTGAATACCGCTATGCAAAGCAACTTGTAATCGACTATAGTGAAGTTATTACACTGACGTAAACTTCTGCCCAAGGGGTCAGTCCCGGTGAAGGGATATCGGCCCTTGCCCCGTCGAATGAGGTGCAGGATATTCCACTGAATACCGCTATGCATAACAAAAGAAAACGTCTTTGTAATAACACTTTTTAAATTTGTTCCAACAACATCCAAACAGGTTTGTTTTACTTTGCATTGATCAGAATCAACGCAGTCCCATCAATAAATCACACCAGAAAAGAACGAAAATAAAATATACGTATATGCCATCCGTATTCGTCACTGGGTCCCGTCATCACCCGTTAGGTTACTTAACTAACGACAGAGCGGGGACTGGACTAGCGCGGGTGTAAAACATATACAACATCTAATAGTATATAAACCAATATACAATAATCGCTCCAGGCGTGATAATATGCAACATTACAGAAAAGTAATAAGCATCACAGAACAATACAGATAATCTGGGATCCCCGAGTTTCATAGAGCCGCTGCTGAAACTCGACGTTCCCCTGTCGTGTGGATAGCCTGTGCAATGAAACCTAGACCCCTACGGGTGCGGAAAGTTACCCGCCAAAACCTGAAGCGAGGCAGCCCCCTACAGCATAGTGAATGGACCACCCAGCACTTCACGGAATCCGGTAATCTTGGGCACCCCTCCTTGGGTAAACCTGTACCCCCTACGAGTGCGGCGAATAGTCTGCCAATTCTAGAGTGGGACCCCTCTGCCTCTCAAAGCCATGAGATGCGGACCCGTTGCCCCTTAGAACCCGGCTATCCGTGCACTCCGTCTCGGGGAAAAACCTAGTACAGTAATGAAAAATAGTACAATAGGTACATCGACCGCAACCTGGTCGTGCCCCAAAAGAATATTATACAACAGGCAGTGACGGCAGTCCACAAGTTGAACGCTCGCCCCGCAATATCAAATGTACAAATAAACACAAACTGTACTATCATTGCACACTGCTATCCACCACGACAAATCCGCAACATCACAGCACAACACAGAACATCAACGCGAATGTCACGTTCGCAAACCCGTCTAAAAGAACTATAGCAATCAGATGCGGTTTACCGATCAAATGACATTCCCTGTCGGAGATATAATGTAAGCACTGTAAACTAACATGTTTAAATTTCGATCGACCAAATATCAAGAAGTGGGCCCCACGACTTACTGGTGAACAGTAACAAAACCTGGGCCCAAACGATATATACAAAAAATCCCAATTTCCAACAGAGAACCCACTGTACAAATTTGGGAGCATGAGCTCACCAAGTGGCCACGGATGCGCGGCCAAACCATGGGTTTGGCCGCGTTTCCGCAGCAGTTTGGTGGAGTCATGTGCCCACATTTTGTCGTGGTTCTTAGAAAAGCCTGCACAGATTTTTAAGACATGCAGAAAAATTTTAGGAGGCCATTTAAAATCAACAGAAACTGTCAAGCTAGAAATTGCAGTTTTTAGTATTCCGGTTCGATCGATATTTTAAACGCGTTAGCACAAGTTAGTATAGCAAAATGGTGAGGCTCTGATACCACTGTAAGTCTACGCTAGCGTCCCGGCTGTCTACAGACGCCAAATGCGGAACAAAAACTTTTTTAACTGGCGCTATCGTATACTTTAACCCGGATCTGCCATTATTGCTAAACTAACAAACTGTAAAGAGTGTAGAAAGGTTATACCGAACGATCCGAGTCCTTCGTTCTTCAACCATCATCCCACGCTCCGTTGCGGCTGCTTTGATTTCGTCGATCTCCGATCTTCTCGTCGAGGTGGCACCACGTCGACGATTCTTTAAACGGGCTCCCGCCTCTGACTTGAGGCAACTCGATCGTCAAGTTTGCTAAAAGAGACGACCAAGAATGATGTAGAGAATGAGTAGATGACTTTGTCTCACTTCGTCCAAGTCCGTGGACGATCGGTTAATGAAGTTGCCGAGGGAATCAGGTGATGGAATGAAATGAGCTATGAATTCCATACACCCCAAAAATCTATCATAATCTTTTCAAGTGAAAACCACAAGTGAGTGAGAGTGGGGAGGGGACGGCCATATATATAGAGAGGGGGGTGAGTGTAGGAGGAGGGGAGAGTGACCATAGGATAAAATATCATGAACAAATATCCTTAGCTAAACAAGAATCATTAATGTCAAAGGATGAGTCATAATAACACATCATCTAACCATTAATGCAACCAATGAAAACTCAACACCAATTAATCCTAGTCACCTCATCTAGATGCTTCTAGAACACTGACTCACCTCATCTGAAGAAAAGATAAATCCGTCTTTAACCGAATGTTAAAAGACGGCTGATAGAAAACTGGAAACTGGCAACTTCCAAAAGTGATCCTGAAACGACTTTCAGGATAACCCCGAAACTGTATAAATATACCCGCATTTGTATTACGACCGAATACAAATGCAACTGAGACAAAGATATTATACCTACTCAATATAATACTCGTATCCGGCTTAAACCAAAGCCGGCCAGTATCATCTGCCCGAAAATAACACGTGCGTAAACGCACGTTCATTTTCCGAACCCTGCCATAAAACCATACGGCCTCTACAACGTTTCGCCCGAACTTGGGAAACTGTCTGTGGGGGACTCTAATGACTCGTCAGTACCCTGGCAGTGGGTTTAACCACAAACCGTCAGCGGTACTAGCAATGCGTAACGGCTGCCCATGGACTGACCTCAAGGGATGCCGATGAGCGAACTCATCCGGAAAACCCTACTGAGCCTAACAGTGACAATGTATATACAGTCCGGTCCGTTCGTCTATGAGTATCGCATATCTTCCTAGAGGGCTAGTAACGTCAGACCCCCAATAGCAGTATAAGTCGTGTCGGAGTGTAGCCCAATAACACCCTGAGATACTACTGGAGTACCTACTAGTAAATCTCCTGCCACGGCCGTGGGCTATGTGTAACGGCTCTCCTAGACACAGCACGATCTCGCCCCCAATACCGGGAGAGACGAATCCCCTGCCGATCCGCTTACGTGCCTCCATATGGCTCAGGACTGTACCCAAAAGCTACCTGTTTGCACGACTCCTTTGAGCCGTGGTAGGGTAGAAATCAAAGCACAGTGGGAACTCACACGAGACAAATGACGACCTCAGGTCGATGAACTAACCTGTACACATGTCACCAGGGAACTGCTATCTGACGATATGTATAATACTAACTAGCAGGTTCCCGGCGAGTCCTGTCCGGTGTACTCATAACCCAATGAGCACCTATATACATCTTAGGTGATCCAAATGACACCAGTGGCTTGTGAGACCGGCCACCGCCCCTCATCGGGGTCTCGACTGTACACACTAGTCTACTCCGGAGTATCGATGCCCTGTCTCGAAACTCCTACGACTAGGGACCACAATTAAGGATATGCATATAAACTACCCAACTCTCACGTATATGATCGCCATCATACTGTTGGTAGTAAAGCAAGATCCTAAGGGCTCTATCAAAGTGTAACATGTAATAAGTCACCTGAACATGTACACGACTGATAAAGGCAAACCAGATAGCATACTATCATCTTGAGTAAGACTGTCCTACCGGTATAGGTCCTCCGCAATCATTGCAATCACGTACCTGTGATCCAATAATTGACTATGAGGGCACTATCTCCAACAGATAAAACGGTGAATAATCGTGCGGATCCCTAGAACTAGATGAGTAGAGAGGGGTGAAAGATTGGCTGCGAGATTGAGCAATATGCTCAGCAATGGACATCGGCCTATGAGTGACAGAAGGACTTGAAAAAGTGGTATCAACATATGGAGGTGGTAAAGGTTGACTTGGTTGACACAAAGTGGGTTGAAAAATCGAGTTGTTTCTCCTAGACGCCTCTATTTGATCTTTCAAAAATATTTTAGGCATGGAAGGATCGTCTTTAAATTGATTGAACAAATTGACGAACGACGCAAAATTAGGTTCGGGATACCAAAGTTCGGCAAGTGATTTATTATGTGGGGTACCCATGTTAGAAGAAAGGGTGAAAGAAAGAAAGTTGGTTGGTGCAAGGATTTATTTGCGGCAAAAGATTGCAAGTTTTTTATAAAAGATTTGTCCCTTTTCTTTTTTCTTTATTTGGAAATTGTTGCAAAAAAAAGATTTTTGATAAAAGATATGCAACAGAAAAATATTACTTGCAATCAGTTATAATCTTAAGCATATCACAAAGAATCTTTATTTGGAAAAAAATTGTTGCAAAAAGATATTCGAGAAAAGATATGCAACAAAAAGATTACTTGCAATCAATTTTCATTTCAAGCGGGGCCCAAAAATCCTGCAGAAGATCGTTATTTGGAAGAGAATATATTTTATAGCTCACGGAATCCTGCAGGAATTTCTAGAAAAGATATTTCAAAAATTACAGAGGAGGAACCAGAGAAGCTTACAGAGGAAATTTCCTGCGCTGAAGACACTGGCTAACCGCGGAATCGCGGTCGTAGGCGGCTTGGCGCGGCGGAAGCGGAAGCGGCGCAGATCCCGAGATTTCACCAGAGTGCCGCGGAAGGGCGGCAGAAGGCGGTTTTTGCCGCGGAATTGCGGTCTAGTGGACGACTCACGTCTCGAGATTTTTTCTATTGTTTCGTTTTGAAAATCCCCCTCTGTTCTGATCTTCTGATTTCTGTTTCGCTTTCTGGAAATTTCCAGATCCGATTTTGTATATCCTGCAAAATTCAAACAACAAAGTATCCCTTCCAAAAATAACTGATGAAATATTTTTATAATTTTTGGTTCTTTTAGATTTTTATGAATTTTGTAAATTTAAGATTAACCCGAAATTGCAAAAAGGAATTTAACACGCCATCCCCGGCAACGGCGCCATTTGATTTATCTCAAAAACTATCTATTAACCGCAATCAAGAATGGCGTCGCTTTGCAGCTAGCCGGTGAGTACGGGTCGGTCCACAGGGATTTTGTGAATTTCCTAATCACGATAACGAGTTAACTCCGAAGGGTGTTCGGATTGATTATTAAATCTAAAAAACTGAATTAATCTATATCTAAATCTTGCTAGGGTTAGGTCTAGGTTAAGTTTGGAAAGTCAATAAATCTCACCGCTTTCTATACCCATATGAAGATCTAATTAGATGTTATGGTAATTATTAATAAAAGAGATTAGAATCATCGAGAAGATATTTTCTTCCTCTAGTTTCTTGTCCTTCCTTTATCAATCCTTACCCTAACCTCCATGGAAAACATCACAACCGGGCCTTTATACTACGGTATCACCGCTACCTCGAGGGATAGGGTGCCGTAGGGAGCGGTATGTGCATGTATGCATGAAGTCCTATGAAAATATATGACGGGCAAGAAAGGGGATGAGAGATCTTCGTCTCTCAAACCTTCTCCAGATCTAACCCTAACAAGCGAGGAGACTACTCGCTCATTAGGGAATTGAAGAACATTTATCTAGGGCAGAGAATAAAAGATTAACTAGGGCAAGAATAGAAAATTAAACTAGTGCAAGGAATTAAATCTACTTACAGATGCATCTCTCCAATCATCAACGCAGGGTTGTCAGATCTGAATTCATGAATTGAAAAGAAACACCGATGCTCTCCATAAAGAATTCTGAATTTATTATTAAAAAGAGGCATGAGGTTTTACAATGATTTGGGTTCTATTTATAGGAGATAGAAACCATAGGTTTACAATTGATTCACATGTCTTAAATTACAAAAATAGCCCTTAGGTTGACTAGTCAGCGCCGCCCATGAGAATTGGTAAAATTTTCTGCCACTAATTGCTCAAGCCTGCCGCGGAACCGCGGCCTTGTTTGGCCGCGGTTCCGCGGCCAAATAGTGGTGTTGGCTTCTGAAATTTCCTGTGAAGGTTCCTGGCTTTTTGGTCTTTCTACTTCTTTGGTTCTTTTCTCCATTTTGTTTCTGGGTTGGTTCCAGATCTTCAGTGAACAATTTGCAATGGATTTTTAACCGTTCGCTTTGTATTCTTGGACCTTGCGTTGCCTTGTTAATTGTGAACTGTCCTTCGATGTAGGCTTGATCAAGAGTCTTCTGTTTGTTGGTCAAAGTCCACTTTTTCATCGTCTTTTCATTGTTTTCACTGTTTTCTGTCCAAGAACCTCTAACCTATAATATGTAGCAGACATGCGTCAAAAGCACCTGTTTTCATTGTAAAATGCATAAGAATGGGGAATATAAAATACAATATTATGGCGTGAACACCCACCGAGGAATCGAAACGAACCCAGAAAAAATCAGCGCCATTCTCAACATAGCCACACCAAAGAGCAACGTTGAGATCATGCGGCTCACAGGGAGAGTGGCCACTATGAGTCACTTCATGTCAAGATCCGGAGAAAAGTGCCACCCGTTCTTCAAAGCCTTGAGAAAGATCCCTAAGTTTGAATGGTCGGAGGAATGTCAAAACGCTTTCGAGCAACTCAATGCGCACTTAACAACTCTCCCACTGCTCACCCGACCAGTCGAAAGAGACGAGCTATTATTGTACCTTGCGGTCTCCGACCAAGCTCGGTGCTCGTCAGAGAAGTCGAAGGTGTGCAGAAGCCGGTCTACTACGTAAGCCATGTCTTCAAAGACGCGGAAACGAGATACCCGGCCATAGAAAAGATAGTCTTGACGGTTGTCGTTGCCTCAAGAAAGTTGCGGCACTACTTCCAGGCGCACACCATTCTCATCCTCACCGAGCGACCTATAGGGACTATTCTCGCCTCCCTCGAATCATCGGGTCGTCTGAAGAAATGGAGGTGGGAATTATCCCAATTCGATATCAAATACCGTCCCAGACAATCCATCAAAGCACAAGTCCTAGCAGACTTCGTGGTTGAATGCACTGTTCCCCAAAAAGAAGGAGAAGCAGCACGGGACCCCGAACCCCGACCCTCGGTCGAGGAAGTACCCTACTCCATCCCCGATTGAGTTCTCTACGTGGATGGATCCTCTACCGAGGAGGGAAGCGAAGCTGGTATGATCATCCGAGGCCCGGACGAGGAAGAGATGGAATACTCCTTGAAGCTCGGGTTCAAAGTGTCAAACAACGCCGCGGAATACGAGGCTTTGTTGGCAGGACTGCGAATCGCCTCGGGGGTGGGACTGAAGACGATCCGAATTCGCAATGATTCCACTCTGGTCGTCGGCCAAGTGACCGGGCATTTTGAGGCACGAGAACTGCTCATGGTGAAGTACCTTGCCGAGATAAAAAGACTCTGCAAAAACTTTGATGAAGTCCAAGTGGAATAGATTCCCCGGAACCTGAACACCCAAGCCGACGCTTTAAGCAAACTTGACTCTTCCTATACATCCATCGTAAGAGAAATATCCTCTTCGAAGTCTTGTCACGACATAGCGTGGAAGACAGAGAGGTAACGCTCCAAGTATACTTGACTTAGGAGGAAAACCAAGATTGGAGGAAGCCCCTCATTGAGTTCCTAAAAGATGGTACACTCCCGGAAGACCGAGGGGAAGCACGCCGCCTTCGAGCAAAAGCCTGACATTTTATCTGGAGTAATGGAAAACTTTACAAGAAGTCGTACACGCAGTCTCTGCTCCGATGCGCCGATCCTCGCGAAGCCGACTACGTTCTGCGAGAAATACACGAAGGAGTCGGTTGAGCACATCAAGGGGCCCGCACTTTGGTCCAGAAGACACTGCTCCAAGGATATTATTGGCCGAAGATACTCCAAGACGCCGAGAGGCTAGTCAGAAGATGCAAAAGCTGCCAACTCCACGGCAGCATACCCCATCTTCCTGCTACCGAGCTAACGACCCTCAGTCCCCTTTGGCCGTTTGAGCAATGGGGAATGGACATGGTTGGCCAACTCCCCACCAGCACGGGCGAACACAAGTACATTCTCGTCGTGGTAGACTACTTCACGAAGTGGGTCGAGACCGTCCCCATCAGGAAACCGGATGCCACCACTACGATAAAGTTCCTGCAGAACAACATAATTACTCGATTCGGGATCCCGAGGTGTATAGTTACCGATCATGAGACCAACTTCAAAAATGATAAAGTCAAAGAGTTCTGCAGCGACTACCACATTCTAATGAAGTTCGCCGCGGTCGCACATCCTCAGTGTAACGGACAGGCCGAGATAGCTAACCGAGGCGTCATCCGAAGTCTCCGGGCTCGTTTAGAAGGAAGACAGGACATCTGGGTCGAGGAACTACCGCGAGTACTATGGGCATTGCACACATCGAAGAAGATACCCACGGGAGAAACCCCTTCAGTCTCTGCTACGGTACCGAGGCAATGGTCCCGGCAGAGATCGGATTACCAAGTTACCGAGTCGAATATTTCAACGATGAAGCTAACTGTAAAATTTCCGAAAATAAAATATTATTTTTAGGAATTTAAATAATTAAACTAATAATTTCTATGAATATTATTAAGTATGAGAATTAGTTTTAATAATATAGTATAATTATATACCGATAGCCTGGAAAATTTATATAAATTATTGATTGGGAGGTATTTATGCGATTTGAGCATTTTACAAATTATTATACAATAAATTGCATGCAAGTTAATGCTAAAATTGATTAACATTTCGCTAATTATGTATTAATCCGGTTTATGTGCATGACATGCACCATAACATGTTACAAACGCTTGTTGCATTTTATTGAACCATGTTTCATTGCATTTTTGCATATGGTTTTTTAATTGGTTTTTTTTAAAAGAAAAGAAAAGGGAATTTTATAAAAGAAAATAAAAGAGAGAGAGGGGGTGACATGAGGCATGGGTACCATGAGAGAGAGAGAGAAATGGAGAAACTTCTACACAATACAGGACCTTTGACCATGGCCCATTCCTCTCATCCTTCAATTCCTTCTTCATTTTTCTTCTCTTTATCCTTCTCCATCATCTCCACTACCACCATGGCCACTCCCAAAATCCTCACAAAAATTCCATACTCCCTTCACAAAAAATGTGCACAGCCTCACTACCAACCCTATGGAGGCATCAAGATTAGACTTTGAGCAACTCAAGAATTTTCTTAAGTTGCCCAAAAGAGGTATTTCCTACACACTTAGTTTAGAATTTAAGTTTTCTTAACTTTTATAGTAATTTAGAGTTGTTTGAATATGGTTTTGTGATGAAGAAAAATTCCTAAATGAGGATTAGGGCTTATATGGAGTTATGATGGTGTAGTTGAGCATAATTAGTGACCACAAGACTTGATCATAGATTTCCCGATATCGGTTTCTTTGATCTTTGAGGACTACAGGGAATCTGGAGTAATCTGGGATCTTTAAAAGATAATCAAACATATACATTAACCTAATTAGAACCCTAGGAGACCACCACAGAGAGAAGAGACCCTAATTTCCCCACTTGACCGACGGCGCCGGATATTATGAGCATCTCGCCCGGCCATCTTTGGTCTCTGGTGTAGGGGTTTTGTCTGTAGCTCCCAATCCTTATAACCTGTTCTCTGTATTGTTTGTTTAGTCCTAAATTACCCGAGGCAAAATCTGGAGCTGTTTTCAAAAGTTTTTGTTTTGGTTTTGTGGTTTTTAATAACTTGAGTTTGGATATTTGTATTTTATCTCGATCGCTTGGCGTTAGTACGTCGATGTCGAGAGTTGTTGGTTATTCTTACATGCGTAGGCCGTAGGTTCTAACCTATGTGTGTTTCGTGTGCCGTATCAGCTTTTCTTGTATTTGATTCTTGTTTTACGATATAACGCATTTGAAACTATAGGTACCTTTGCGTGGGCTTCGGACGACAAGGGAGCATGGCGTTATCAACTTCGGCAAGCGAGGATCGAGGTGAGTAGATGTATATCTACGGGGGAAGTCGGGTGGATGGCGTATAGCACCCCCACACCCGTAGCTTAGGGTTGTTATATAATTTATTTATATGTTGACGTGAGTTTTGGTTACTTAGTGAGTAGAATCCTAGGAGACTATATGATAGATTAAGCGTAGTTGTAGGTAGATATATCCTTAGCCTTATTACCTTAGTTGTGAACCTTAGGTTATATGTTATTGCACACACGCGCGCGCGCGCACACACACACACTTGGTATATATAGATGTGTGTATATGCGTATGTGTGTGTGTGTGTGTGTGTGTGTGTGTTTGATTATATATACATATACATATACACGTGAGATGAAGATATGAGATGTTATATGGATTTGAGTCGATATGATCGGACTTGATGTCGTAGGGTGATGATATTTGATCGAGCGAGACCTCGTATATGAGATGATATATTAAAAGATCGTTAGGCGATATATATAAACATGCGAGAACATGTGACAGATGGAATAATAGATTGTACGAGACCTTAGATCCGTACCCTTGTTTATGATATAGTACGATGAATGATACCGTACGAATGATGACTTATATATGATGCTTGACCCATACCTTCGATTTTGAGGATGCCGTACGACGGACTATACCGTACGAGATGCATATATGATGATTGGTCCGCACTCTTGACTCGAGGATGCCGTACGATAAATTATACCTTATGTGACGCTATGAGGCTGGATCGCTGGCAATTAGATATATCGACTCGGATATGCTATAGACTTTCTTATCACATTTGACTCGGTTCTTAGTTTAGTCTTTCAGTTGCTTTTAATGTTTACTTTCTACTATGCTCATGCTATTCTCATTGCATTATAGATATATACATGTGCCTTCATCAGCTGTTACGATCTTATCTGCTAGGATACATGCACCATTACCGATGATGCGTATGTTGCACGCACACTTACTGTCCGGCTCACACGCATCATCCTCGGTAATTGTCATATCACATAGACATTAGAAAAACGTTACTTCACTTGTATAACCTGATAACTTGTAGCTAATTGCATTGTTTGGTATTCATGATCTCACATGCTAGTTTAGGCATTGCATTTCTTACTAAGATGCCGCATGCATTCATATATTTTGTTCCGTTATGCACCATTGAGAGGATTTATGCCGATATTCATTGTTCATTGTTAGCTCATGATTATGAGATTTCAGTTATTATGAAATTTTTGGATTTGGGAAACCACAAGATACCTTTTGAAACTTAAATATTTAAAAAGACGGTTTTTCCCTTGATATGATATTTCTTGTCCACCATGAGTTTTCTCGGATCTGAGCGTGTTTTCAAGACCCGATTCGAGGAGTTGGACGAACCTTCTGCGGGTACATGGTGGACCTAGTAAGGTACCCTGGGGCAAGAGCGGTTTTATGGGGATGACGATAAGCCTGGCAGGGGAGCACTACCTACCGGTGATTGTATGGAAACTCGACGGATATTCAGAGGATACCGTTCGAAGTTATGAGATGAGATGGATATAAGGGCCGATCTGAGGATGCGGCGTCTGAGATATGAGAATTTACGTGTCGATGCTGGACACGGGTTTCATGATATTTCGAGTGTCGGTGATGGACACTCAGGTTTTATCGTGATTTTGTGTGTCGTTGCTGGACACACGTTGCATGATTTATTCATACATGATACACATGATATGTTATTACTCATGACACGGACACGAGTACTTTGATCTCACATTTATGTTATACTGTTACCCTTGTTATTACTCGATGTCAATATTATTATTATTCTATTGTATGACCTAGGAGATCGTCATACATGCAATTTCTACTCAGTGATGTCTTCTACTCACGAGTTGGCAACTCACCCTCATTGTGCCACCGTTTCTTGCAGGTTTAGTCGTACAGGTTCCGTTGCGGCTTGCTGGCACACTACTTCCTTCAGGGTGATTGCATTGATAGGTGGAACACATTGCATCGTGACCACTATTATATACTTGTATATTTTATTTCAGCTGTATCTAGTTAAAAGCTCCATCAACCAGACTATGTATATTTAGTATATTTAGAAGCCGTTATTGTATATTCTTTCGGCCTTAGAGTTGCGGTTATGTATTATTCTGATTTTTGGTTCTCGATGATGCTTAGTTTCTTGCTTTCTTTCTGGTTTCTGATCCTCGTCTTTGGCGTTGTATATTTATATTGCTTGTGTGGTTGTTTCCGCCAATTGGCGAAGACCTAGCTCCCGCTTGAGGATGGATTTATTTGTCATTACTTGTATTTGTTTTCGAGCTAAAATATACAAAGGAGTTGCTGCCGAAATTTTGATTGACAAAAAGGTTTTCAAGTTAGTTACAAATAAAGTGTTTTCACACATTACTACTTGTTTCCCCCAATCAGAGTAAAGCTTTGTTGGAAATTCAAAATTCAAATTTTGAAGCAACGCTTCAAATTCCGGGCGCAAAGCGCCATGTGTCAGGCGCAGACACATCAGCGCAGCGCCCAAGACAGCGCACCCAATCAGAGCAAAGCTCTATTTTAAGTAAAATTAAAGGAAGCAACGCTTTAGTTGCGCAAGCGCTGCGCTGCGCGACACGTATCAGCTCAGATGCGCTAGTGCAGTTGCGCTGCCCGACGCGTGTCAACGCAGTTGCGCTAGCGCAGTTGCGCTGCGCGATACGTGTCACGCGCTGGGACGTTTGCGCCAAACAGAATTAATATTTCAAAGAAATATTTCTGTTCTTGTTAAAACAAGAAGATTTTCTTCTGTAAAACAGAAGCCCTTGGATCAAAGATCCAACGGTGGGGAAAATTCCCCAAATCACCCAGAGAAAGATCTCTTTAACTAATTTATGGGCACTATAAAAAGGACCCTAGACCTCAATTCAAAGGCATCAACATTTCTTGAAAAATCAAGAGCTTCAAACAGAGAGAACTCTGAGAAAAATTTCAAGAAAAAGACAAAAACCTTCAAAAGAGAGAAGAAATTCTTCTAATAGATCATTGATCTAAGAACAAGATCAATGATCTTCACATAATAAACAGTGCTTTGCACTTCTTATGAACCACTGGTTCTTTAAAACAAGAAAAAAAACAAAAATAAAAAAAACAGTGCTTTGCACTTTTTTATGAACCATTGGTTCTGGAATCTAAAAGATTCTCAAGTTAATAGTGCCTTGCACTTGCAAACTGCGCTGTTGCGCTCCTGGATTGGCGCAAGCCACCAGAGCGCGCCACGTGTCAGCAGCGCAGGTGCAGCGCATTAGCGCAGCGCACTGTGCTTGCGCAACACGTGTCAACACTACAAGCGCTTGCGCTCTCTGATTGGCGCAAAGCGTCTGATAAATGCAATGCATTTCATAAAGGGCCAGGCCCAAGTCAAAAGACCAAGCATGCCTAATTAAATTGATGCTCTGCATCATTTATAAATGGGCAGAGCCTAAACGAAATAATAATAATGCTGTGCATTATTTAAAGGGGCAGAGCCCAATTGAGAGGTCCAATGGACCAAAACAAATGCTCTGCATTATAATAAAAAGGGCAGAGCCCAGTCGAAATGGGCATAAATGCTATGCATCACTCTAAAAAGGGGAAAGCCCAAACAAAGGTCTAACATGCCAAATGCAAACAAAATGTGGACATTTTCAACTGGACTTAGCCCAATTCTGGCCGTAAGTCCTTAAATTAAATTGACTGAGCACGGCTGCTCCCTAAATCAATTTACGGCCGGTTCGAGGGTACATCTCCGAACTCCTCTGACACCCATCGTTGTAATCCTTCAACGACGTCAGAGAGGTGACGGGTCCCGACGACCACACATCAATACGGACTGCGGGGTCCTTAAACTCGTGGACCGAAACGTCCTTAAACTAATGTTGGACCGAAACATCCTTAAACTAATGTTGGACCGAAACGTCCTTAAACTAATAATGGACCACCACGTCTCTAAACTAGAACATAGACCACCACGTCCCTAAACTGGAATGAATACGGACCACCATGTCTCTAAACTGGAACATAGACCACCACGTCCCTAAACTGGCAATGGACCGCAACGTCCTCAAATTACCTATGGACCACTACGTCCCTAAACTGGAACAATAGAGCTCCTAAATGCTCTTTTGCTGGATCTAAACGATCCCGTTTAAGTTGATCTTAGCCCCAAACACGGCTAACGTATCCTTAAACATTCAAATGGACTATAAAACTCCAAATCAACTTTGGTTCAAGAGTACATCTCTGAACTCCTCTGACACCTGTCGTTGTAATCCTTCAACGACGTCAGAGAGGTGACGAGTCCCGATGGCTATATATTAAATGGATCACCACGTTAAGTCGATCTTAGTCTCAAACATGACTAACGTATCCTTAACGAACGTTTAAGTTGATCTTAGCCTCAACACGGCTAATGTATCCTTAAACTAAAAACACCAAACCCAAATCTAAATAAATACGGATTTGGACTAATCCACGTCCTACGGGCGACGGCATTACTCAGTCTCCGTATACAATCCACGGGCAACCACAAACAAAACAAACACACACGACACGAAGTGAAATTCTGGAGAAGGAGAAAGTTGTTACCGCGATGCGGTAGCGTAATTAACTGCAGGGGCTTGCACCTGCAGGGAAGAGCGTCCCCACAATCAAAAACCCCTCATCCTGAGGGGGAATCTGACGAAGTTTGCTACATCGGCCGCATCCGTCTAAACCTACGATACACGGTGCCATAAATCAACTTGGCATATTCGGAGAGGTGGAAGGATAAAACCATATAGCATCTGCCCTGAATCTCAGGCAAGACGTCCTCGCGTCGCCGGCCGCCATTCGGAGGGGAACAGATTCTGGCACGCCCGGTGAGACCTTTTCCTCTTTCCACTCCACACTTCGTGTGTCGTCTTCGCGAACCAATCGCGGTTTGTTGATGGTTGCCTTCGAATTTTAAGTTACTAAGATTTGGTCTTTTGCCTAGCGCAGAACTCAAGCATCAATGGCCTCTAACTGCACCAACTGCTCGAAGTGCCACTGCAACGGACGCTCCACCTCACCTGGAGGTGTAGCATATGGGCCCCAAGCGGCCTCCTTCCTCGCTCTGCCGGTAGAACAGGTGACCCAGGCCACCACCGGCCTGTTTTTCGGGACCATGATCCCACCTACAAGCTTCTCTATGCCAATACCTGCACCGAAAGTGAACAAGAAGTCGGTCTTCGACCGGCTCACTGCTACGACGACCCCTGTCAACGGGTCGCCCACCACCAAACCAACAGCCTCTGTTTTCGCCAGGATGGATCAGAACTCTAAATTGGCTGTCCCAAGGAAGGCAATAACTGCTGCTCCAGCAGTCGTCAAGACGGCTTCCCCTGTCAAAGAGTCAGTCTTTTCAAGACTGACGATCCCTGCTCCTGCCCTTGCTTGAGGATCCGTATTCGACAGGTTGAATGTCACCCCTCAAAAGACAACCTCAGTCTTTAAGAGGTTAACACCGGCGGCGCTTCATTCAGACAGGGGGCAAAAAGAAACTATCTCTATCTCCGAGCCAGTCCCAACGGCTCGCCGTGCCCGACGTCGCCATTGGCGACGAGTAAAGAAGGCAGGGGGCAAATCCCCCTCGGGGCTAACTCCACCGGCTCCAGTGGCGGAAGTCAACGCTGCTGTTCCAACTGGAAACAACTTTGAACTGCTGAGGAGGGTACGTAAGAACTCCCCAACCGTTACACTGAAAAGATCTCCTCCACCTGCGGAGATAGTTCCGGAAATAAAGCAAGAACAGCCCCCTCAATGGCTGTCCTCAAAAATATACAAGGTTTGGCGAAGGGTTCAAGACTCCGTGATCGACCCAGATCACTCTCGTCAACAAAAGAAGACGAAGGTGAAAAAAGAAAAAGACTGTCCTATTAAGCAAGAAAGGACAACAGTCGCTAGGGTGCCCACTGCAACGGCCCCTCCAACTTCAACGGCCCACAAAAGAAGAAGGTCGGAGAAAAACCCCACGCTGGCGACAAATATCCGAGGTGGTGAACCCAAACGCCCTAAGTCAGGGGGCATTGTATTTCATACCGTCTATGTGGCGTCTGGTAAAGAGGACAGTCGCATATCTACGGGTCATCGACCACTTACGCGATCAGTGACCAAGGCGCAAGAGCAGCAACAGAAGCTCCAAGAGATGATGAACGCTATGGCCGCACTTACAGGGCCAAAAGTAAACCCTGAAACGTCCTCGGATGAACGCCAGGAGGAAGAAACCGACGCCGAATTCCTTCGTCGAATACTAGAGAAGAAGGACAAAGAGGCTGCTGAACAAGCAGCCAACATACAACGTATGGGCCTCCTCTTCCAAGACATGATAGGGATGATGATACAACAAGATCCCCCGGCTGAAGAGCCTCCAATCGTCCTTGGAGACGATAGGGGAGAGATATCAAATCCTCCGCCAACTCTGTCAACGGCTAAAGAGGATACAATCTCTAAAGCTGATTTGGACGAGTACATAGCCCAACAAATACGGGTTCATCATGCGACCGAAGCAGCCGGCCAGGTCGTGAAAAGGGGGCGACCATATCCGAGTTGGTACGATCAAATCAAGTACCCGCCGGGTTACACAATTCCCAAGTTCCATGTCTACAAGGGGACATGCAATCCTCACCAGCACGTTGCCCAGTTCAGGGCACTCTGCGGCAACACCGGCGGTGATGACAAGCTGTTGCTTCGCCAGTTTGTTGGAAGCTTATCAGATACGGCGTTCGAGTGGTACTCTGAGCTCCCAAACGACTCTATTAAAACCTTCGCGGAGATGGAGCTGCTGTTTACTCAACGTTTTGCAAGCGCCAGTGAACGCACCCCGATGACGGCACTGATTAACGCTAGGGTAAAGCCAGGTGAGACGTGGGTTCAGTACGCTATACGATGGCGGAACTTATGGTCGAAGTGCGAACAGCGCATTGAAGAAGCTCCAGCGGTGGGTATATTTGTGGGAACCCTTGATCCGCAAGCAACCATCTCGCAGTTTATGATGTTTTTCAAGCCGACTACCTTCCAGGCCTTGATTGACAAGCTAGCGCAAATGGATCAGATGGGCCATAAACCCCCTCTTCCAAAGCCGGACTCCCGAAATGACAAAGGGAAGGGAAAAGCGATCGTTGTCGCTAATGCTCAACAACAACCGAGCGACTCGAAGCTGGTTGTTCGTCAAAATAATATGCGTCCGTATGTAGCCCTTGAGGAGAGGATGAGACGTTCTTACTCTTTTCCCCGCGATAAAACGAGAAGGTTATTCGAGCTGGCGTTGCGCAACCGACTCATAAATCTGCCGGATCCAAAACGTCCGTTGCAACCAAGTGATGTCAATGAGCCCAACTACTGTCCTTATCATCGAGTACTGGGTCATCCGATCGAAGATTGCTACGTTTTCAAAAATTGGCTTGAAAACCAGTATCGATAGGGCAAATTCGCGTTATCTGATAAATGGAAGGTGAATCCCCCGCAGCCCCACACCTCTAAGGGGACGAATACGCCGGGGGCAACATGCTCCGTCGTTGAAGAAGCTCCTTGGGAGGTTGTATTATCAGCCAAGACAAAGAGGATGCTAAACGATCTTCAGACATGTCCAGCGATTAGGTGGAAGAACCCGTTGGAACCGCAGATCATTGAGAGGATGTTGAAGTCACGTCCAACTCCAAAGACCGATGGTGGTGACTCAAGCACTCGCAACCAGCCGTCAAGATCTTTGAAGAAGAAGAAAAAGAAATCAAAGAAGCCCTTGAAGTCTGGTGACAAGCTCTCGGACTTGCAAAAACAAATTGACGCGCTGGAAGAAAACAACCAGAAGGCACGGACTCCCATTACATTCCAAGAGTTCCTCAATCATGTCTTTCAAGAGGAAGATGAGGGAGAAAGTTCATCTGATGAGTCTGAAGAACGCGTGGCGAGCTGTCATATGATTTCCCATTCGTTCATGAACGATGAGGAGACTTCTTGTACTGAAACGCTGGGGGCAGATACCGAATCAAAAACTCCGGTGCCATCAGATGAGGTAATTGACGCATTCCTTAATGAAGCTCGGTTGAAAAGTAAAGCTGATCGAGAACGCGAGGCGGTCATATTCGAAAGGGCCAAGTGCCAGCGACTTGATGAAAGAGCTGAGACGATCCCGCTGGAGCAAAATGCCTCCACCATCGACAAAAGCCAATTCACGATGCGGAAAAGGTTTGCTAAGGCCATATCAATGGGCATGAAGCTACCATCCTCCGAAGGAAACATCACCGGTGAATTGGAAATGCACCCCTCCTATTGCTTATATCATTAGAAGGTTTCGCACCCCACGCAAGAGTGCAAAGCTTTCAATAGATGGTGGCAAGGATACGTTGCTCATCGACAACGCTTTAAACAGGAGAAGCGCAAAACTCGTCGGGAGCGGAAAAATACGACCGAAGAGCTTAAAAGAACTACCGGCAATTGTTGCATGGTTAACACCGGCGGGTCACAAGTGCCTACATTCGGGAGCGATTCTGATGAGGAGCTGGAACTTGCCCCTCTCTTTAGAAAGTCCACTTCGGGAAAAGAAGAAGAGCCGAAGGTTTGCGAAAATATTCGGCTGCGAAATCGGACGCTGCCTGAAAAGAATCTCAGACCCTCAAACAGAAAAGATAAAGGGAAAGAAAAGGTCTCTGAAGATATCATCTTAGATGACCAAGTGGTGGAGGAGCTAAGTGCCAAGGACCCGCCGAAGAAAAATAACGTGGATTACAACGTCTTAGCGCATCTGAGGAAGCTACCATCACAGCTCAGCATTCTTGACGCCCTTTTGCTATTAAAGGAGGCGAGGGATTCATTAATCAAGGCACTACAAGATCCGGAACAATTCCAAGCTTTCTTGGCCGAGGAAAAGATGAAGGATGAATTGGAGGAAGTGCACACGGTCGATGTCGCTTTTGGTGATGAAGACCTTCTCCTTGGGACGTGCGAACACAATCGCCCCCTTTATGTCTCAGGATACTGCCACGATATAAAGATAGGCAAAATCCTGATCGACAATGGATCCTCCGTTAGCCTCCTCAATGTGCGGGTGTTAAAAGAAATCTGCATGAGCGTCCAGCACCTAGCTCGGGACAAGATCACCATCTCCGGGTTCGACTCCCAGTCATCAAGAACTCTTGGGTCTGTGATACTGACGCTACGCTTCGGGCTACTCGTCACGGACATTAAGTTCCACGTCATAGACGTCAAGACATGCTACAACGCTTTGCTCGGCCGACCGTGGTTACACAAGTACAACGTCATCCCTTCTACACAACATCAGTGTATGAAATACGCTAAGGATGGTCTCGAGTATACCGTGGCGGGAGAACTGAACCCGTTCTCCGTGAACGAAGTCCGCAGATATGAAGATGCCAAATACTTCTTACCGGAGTTCGAAGACACGGAAAGGTGTCACAAGCTGGAGCACAAAACTAACGCCACCATCCCTGTCTTCGGCAGTGATACTGAGGAGGAAGAGGAGATAGTGTATTCGGGTCCATCCCAACACGACAAGCCAGGACCGTCCTCTCCTACGTTGATCTTTGGTAGTGACTGGGAAGATGAGGTCCATGCTGTATTCTCTGCTCGACCTTCAATACGAACGTTCGCTGACGAAGAACAAAGTCTACAAGTCGCCATGGTGCCGCTTAAACACCGTAAGGAACTGGATGCGCTTGATATCTACAGTGTAGAAGAGATGCAAACGTTCTATATCCCTCCCAGGCGAGAAAGCGAAAAAGAAATTCTATTCTACCGCTCTGAAGAAACCAAAGTGGAGAAAGAGATCAGGCATGGCGCGGATCCTACGCTCGACAGGCTTCAGCCTATCCGTCTTTCCAGATATTATACGGAAGGTTTGAAAAAGCTGCTGAGACGCCAGGGGATATCCTTCAAGCAGACCGTTCAAAAAACCAAGTTCTATGAGAAAGTCTGGAACGTTCCCGGGACTCAACGCAAACTGTCTAATGGGAGAATGGAGACAAAAGGGTTTGGATACATCCGGTCAAAGAAACGAGAGCTACTAAACAGCTGCTATGTCATGTATGACTTTGATGAAGAAGCGGATGCTCAAGGGGAGGACGCTAATCCTGAGACAGTAAAAGTTCTAGATGCAAAGGTGCCCGGTCCGTCGTTCGAAGAACAAATGGACAAGCCTATAAAGGAAGCGGGTCAAAAAGTCCGGGATGATCATAACCGCGAAATGGTCATCTACGAGAAAGCCAAGACGCAACGCCTTCTCCAACAGGCCGTGAAATATGAAAATGCCGCTCCTTGTCAACCTGTTATAGAGAAGGCCCGACGCAGAGGAAGAAATAAGTCGAAAGGCCAAAAAAGCGCTCAACAACAACAAAGCAAGGCTAAGAAGCCACGCAAACGGGAGTCGAGCGTTATTGATCTATCCCTCATGAAGAAAATGGGTCGAGCGTACTCGTTTCCTCGGGACAAGACGAAAAAGATACTTGATCTTGCTCTAAAACATCAAATTCTTACACTGCCGGAGTCCAAAAACCCCGAACAAGCAGGCGAAGTCTCTGACCCAAACTATTGCTCTTACCATCGAGTAATAGGGCATTCTCTTGAAGATTGCTTCACCTTCAAGAATTGGGTTGAAGATCAGTATCAGCTTGGCAAATTCACTCTGTCTGACAATTGGAGGGTAGCGCCGCCACAGAAGCACAAACCCAAGGCCATGAAAGAAGAACCAGTTCCACATTGGGATTGGAAGCGAATCCGTACTTGTCACGTGATAACGATATCAAAAGAAGAGCCCGAGAACATGGATGACCTTCCTTGGTGCTTCGAAAACAGCAATGATGAGGTGATCTCAGAATTCCCACCAGCGCCAAAAGAGCTGGAAGATGGAATCCATACCACTGCAGATAGCCTTAAGAAAATTGAGTTGGGAACGGCAAATGACCCGCGACCGACATTTGTTAGTGAGCTACTGTCTGAAGAGAAGGTGGCTTCACTAAAAGACCTGCTTATGCAGCACAAAGATTACTTCGCGTGGAACTATTCCGAAATGCCAGGACTAGATCCAAAAATTGCTGTGCACAGATTGGCGATATCTCCGGACGTCAAGCCAGTCAAACAGGCGCCGAGAAGAATGCGGCTCGAGCTTGAGATGAATATCAATGCCGAGGTCAAGAAGTTGATCGGCTCTGGCTTCATCCAGGAAGTTCAATACCCTGAATGGATCGCCAACATCGTCCCGGTGATGAAGAAAAATGGGACAGTGCGCATATGCGTAGACTTCCGGGATCTTAATAAAGCTTGCCCGAAGGACGATTTCCCAGTGCCAGTCACCGAACTGATGATATACAATACGTCCACTCACGAGGTTTTCTCCTTCATGGACGGCTCGTCAGGGTATAATCAGATCAAGATGCATCCCGAAGACCAGAAGCACACCGCTTTTCGGACTCCTTTGGGAATATTCTGTTATAAAGTGATGCCCTTCGGTTTGAAGAACGCCGGTGCTACTTATCAGAGGGCCATGACGAAGATCTTCGATGACCTTATATACGAAATCGTCGAATGTTATATTGACGACCTCGTGGTGAAAAGCAAATCATACGAGGAACATCTCGAGCATCTGAAGACCGTATTTCAACGCCTTCGGCAATACAACTTGAAGATGAACCCCCTCAAATGTGCATTCGGAGTTTCCTCGGGCAAATTCCTGGGATTCATCGTCCGACATCGAGGTATTGAGATAGATCCGTCAAAGATCAAGGCGATCATGGAAATGCCTCCACCAAGGACTCTCAAACAGCTGCAGTCTCTCCAAGGGAAGCCCGCGTATATACGACGATTTATAGCCAACCTTTCAGGCAAGTGCCGTCCTTACAGCCACCTGATGAAGAAGGGAACCCCGTTCTTCTGGGACCAAAAATGCCAAAGCGCGCTAGATGAGATCAAGCAATACCTGCAGAACCCGTCAGTGTTGGCTGCTCCGGTCAAGGGAAAACCCCTCATTTTTTATACAACCGCCCTCGAAGGTTCCTTAGGCGCATTATGGGCGCAAGAGAACGACTAAGGGAAGGAAAGAGCACTCTACTACTTAAGTCGAGTTCTACTGGGGGAAGAAAGCAACTACTCCCCCATTGAAAAACACTGCCTGGCGTTGATCTTTGCGATAACAAAGCTCAGGCACTATGCGTTGGCACATGAAGTCCGTCTCATTTCGAAGGTGGACCCTCTTAAATATTTGATGTCGAAGGCCATATTGACGGGGCGACTCGCTAAATGGGCCCTGCTCTTGATGGAGTTCTCGATAACCTATCAGCGTCTCAAGGCGGTGAAAGGCCAGGCCATCGCCGACTTCCTCGCTAAGCATCCGATACCGGCCGACTCTCCTTTAAACTGTGATCTTCCAGACGAACATGTGTTTGATGCGATCGACGGTGATAATACCCGATGGGAGCTTTATTTCGACGGAGCATCTTCCGTGAAGAAGCGCAAACAAAGTACCCCTATAATCAAATCGGGGGTAGGACTCATCTTTGTAACTCCACAAGGAGGGATAATGCGCTATGCGTTCTCCCTGACGGAGCCGAGGACAAACAATGAAGCCGAATACGAAGCTCTGATAGCAGGCCTCGAGATCGCCATCGACATGGGGATTGAAAACCTCCTCATATATGGAGACTCCCAGCTGGTCATTAGTCAAGTAAATGGCGACTACCAAACGTGCAAACCGGAGTTGGTGAAGTACGGCGAAAAGGTGCAGCAACTGTTGACCCAAATTCCCTCCTATACTTTGGAAAACATACCGTGCACGGAAAACAGCAAAGCAGACGCGTTGGCCAAACTTGCTAAAGAACTGGCTGACGAGAGCCTCGATGGCGTTAGAATCGTGGTACAAAGCCGTCGGGTGCTTGCCCTAGCAGAAATATCTCCGGAATCATCCGAAGAAAAAGGAGCGAGCGAGCAGACGACCCTGCAAGTAAAAGATTGGGAAAATACCGAGGATTGGAGAGAAGTCTTCATAGACTACTTTAAATCCCACCGAATGCCTGAAGAAGCGTCCACAAGACATCAACTCATGAAACGAGCTCTGTCTTTCGCCTTCATCAACGATACTCTGTACAAGAAGTCGTTTGATTCTCTATAGCTGAGATGTCTCGGACCTGACGAAGCGAAAAGAGTCGTTCAGGAAGTTCACGACGGACTCTGCGGTTCTCATCAAGCGGGCCCGAAGATGAAGTTGAAGATCAAACGGATGGGCTACTACTGGCCTACGATGATTCAGGACTGCCTCGAATATGCAAAGCAATGCCACTCATGCCAAATTCATGGAGACTTTATCCATCAGCATCCAAATCCGCTACACTCGACAGTGGCTAGCTGGCCGTTCGAAATGTGGGGAACTGACATAGTCGGCCCCATCGAACCAGCATCGTCTAGAGGACATCGTTTTATCCTGGCGACGACTGATTACTTCTCCAAATGGGCAGAGGCAGTACCGCTGAGAGAAGTTAAGACGGAGAATATCCTCCATTTCTTCAAGACGCGCGTCATATATCGGTTTGGAACGCCAAGACGGATCATCTCCGATAACGGTCCAGCCTACAGAAGCCACAAGATCAGTCGCTTCGCGCAACAGCACAATATAGACTGGAGATATTCCTCGGTTTATAATCCGCGAGCTAACGGTCTAGCTGAGGCCTTCAACAAAACCTTGACAAAGATCATGAAGAAAACGGTGTCCCGAAATAAGAAAGACTGGCACGAGAGACTGCAAGAAGCTCTCTGGGCATATCGAACTACGTTCAAGATGGCCACAAGCACAATGCCGTACGCGTTGGTATTTGGGACGGAAGCAATACTCCCTCTCGAGATAGAGTTACCCTCTCTACGAGTGGCAGTCCACTACGAGCTGACGGACGAAGAAAATGCTCACCTTCGGCTTGAGGAGCTTGACGCCCTTGATGAAAACCGGCTCATAGTGCAACAAAATCTGGAAGCTTATAAAGCAAAGATGACGCGCTCATATGAAAGATTAACCCGACCGAGGACATTCCGCCAAGGCGAACTTGTGCTAGTGGTGAAAAGGCCTATGATCCCCAATCGCGCCAAGCGGGGAAAATTCGAGCCAAACTATGAAGGCCCATACATCATAGACAAAGTCTACCAAGGTGGAGCCTATCTACTCATGGACATGCACGGTGAAAGGCCTTTCAGGCCAATAAATGGCCGCTTTCTAAAGAAGTACTATGCTTAGTAAATTACTACCTAGGTCAATGATAGATGGCGACGACTATGTCCGCTCGCTATCTTCCTAAGCTCAAACTTTATAAGCAGTAGCCAGCCTTCTCCTGGATGGACCGAAACGTCCTTAAACTAATGTTGGACCGAAACGTCCTTAAACAAATAATGGACCACCATGTCCCTAAACTGGAATATGGACCCCCATGTCCCTAAACTGGCAATGGACCGCAATGTCCTTAAACTACCTATGGACCACTACGTCCCTAAACTGGAACAATAGAGCCTCCAAATGCTCTTTTGTCGGATCTAAACGATCCCGTTTAAGTTGATCTTAGTCTCAAATATGGCTAACGTATCCTTAAACCTTCAAACAGACTTTAGTCCCAAATTGGACTATAGATCCCGCAATCAACTTTGGTTCAAGGGTACATCTCTGAACTCCTCTGACACCTGTCGTTGTAATCCTTCAACGACGTCAGAGAGGTGATGGGTCCCGACGCCCATACATGCAATGGACCACCATGTCCCTAAACTGGAAATGGATCTAGACGATCCCGTTAAGTTGATCTTAGTCTGTAAATTAGACTAACGTATCCTTAACAAATGTTTAAGTTTATCTTAGCCTCAAATATGGCTAACGTATCCTTAAACCAAAACCAAAAACTTAAATCTAAGTAAATACGGATTTGGACTAATCCACGTCCTACGGGCGACGGCATAACTTAGTCTCCGTATACAATCCACGGGCATCCACAAACAAAACAAACACACATGACACGAAGTGAAATTCTGGAGAAGGAGAAAGTGGCTACCGCGATGCGGTAGCGTAATTAACTGCAGGGGCTTGCGCCTGCAGGGAAGAGCGTCCCCACAATAAAAAACCCCTCAAACGAGGGGGAATCTGAAGAAGTTTGCTACATCGGCCGCATCCGTCTAAACCTCCGATACACGGTGCCATAAATCAACTTGGCATCTTCGGAGAGGTAGATGGATAAAACCATATAGCATCTGCCCCGAATCTCAGGCAAGGCGTCCTAATGTCTCGACCGCCATTCGGAGGGGAACACTACTTATGTACATATATCTAAGAATAAACTTGATTTCAGTAAACCTTATTTCAAAACTTCACCTCCACTATTTTCCTTAAAAGGTTTAGATTCTGGGCTTTTGGCTTACTTGAATTAGGTGAGGTCCTATAGACTTCACATGATTCAAATGTCAGTCACGTGTCTTTTCCGGGTCGTGACAAAGTTGGTATCAGAGCGTTAGGTTTAACCTTAATTCGAGTCTAGGTTTGACTATGAGGAGTCTAAGGCGAATATATATATTCGGAACCTAGGCTTGACCTCACGGAACTTAGACTTGACCGAGGGGGTATTAGACCCAAACTTTCATCGTGTAGGTTGACCTTGGTTGATGGAGTAGGTGACTTAAATAGACTTACGTACCGTGTGTATGTTCCGCTGCATACTTACGATACGCTACTTCGCTTAAGAAGCCTTAGGATGTACATTTCTTTTGCACCATATTTCTATTCATTTTTATGATCTCATTGATATCAGATTGTGGTTTCCGTTACCATGGCTACAAGTGAATAGAGAGCTGTGGCTAGAGATGCGGTCAGAGAGAGCTCGTCATGGACGAGGACCGACCAGGATGTTTTCCATTGACACGAGCGTTTTGATGTATTGTTCTTACTAAGATTTCTCGTTGACGCGAGCGTTCGAGATCTACACCAGATGATTGGGCCATTAGTAGAGGCCATCCAGACTGCGGAGATTATTATGGTACCGTATCCTCCAGATGATTGAGGCGTTTTCTATCGTGCGGACAGATGAGCCAGCTGTAGCTGAGTTTGATGAGATATCGCCCCCAGACCATTGAAGCTAATGCAACAGGAGTTTACACACGAAGATATTTTAGAAGGTCGCTAGTCACCATTGGATAAAGGACTAGGACAGTTTGTTCGTTTGGATGCTCCGATGCGAGGTCATCAATTGGCTATCTTCAGCTAGAAGGGAACCTCAGACAGATGTGGTGAGTCGATCGAGAAAAGACGAGCGAAAGCGCATTACCCCGATGACGTGGACGAGTTCCCGAGGACGTAATTGGCAAGATGCCTTCTACAAGATATTGATAAATGCCGAGTTCGTAGCTTTGAAAGAGACTACAGATATGATTACAGCCAATTGGAGTGCGATCCACACAGCTACGAGGAGATAATTCCAAATTGGTTCATATTGAAGGGAAGCAGAGTAAGAAGTTGTGCGAGCTTTTCAAGAGTTGTCGTTCTACACCGCTTATGCCAGAGATTGGATACGCACGCAGATGCGTTGAATACGGACGTAATTCCAAAGAAAGGTCATGATAAGAATGCAGATGTCCCGGAACAAGAAACGTGTTAAGTAAAGAGTGCTAACTTCCGGGCAGTCCGGCAGAGATGTATTGGAAAGAGACCTTGAAGGGATCCTTCTGGAACACTACGCAGTAAGACTTGGACCCAGGATCGGTTGTATCACACCTGCTCATTGGGCGAGAAGCTGCCATCGCTGACGTGACACGTTACGAGTGACCATGTTAATTAGCCAGGAGATCTTCAGAGAAGCACCAGAGCAGAAATGTTCCCGTCATTACTCCGAGACAGGATGTCGAGCCGAGGAGTCATATAACTAGTAATCTACAAGGACAAACGAGGATCTAAGAACAGAGGACGCCGAACCTGTAGGGTTACCTACCACGGCAACAAGGTTTCGGGAGGCATCGTCCATGCCATTTTTAAAAATTTGTCGTATTAGCTACCCCTAACCCTAGAATCGTTACTAGAAAATCCGACAAAACGATAATGTAAACACTTTACAACTAAGTGAATGCGGAATACAACCTTTGTAGACCGGTCCTTCACTTCAAATGCTCCGTGTAGAAGTCCCTTCGCTCCGAGTAATGATCTCCCGAACTCTTGAGAGGCTCCACAAGGAGAAAGATGCAAACTTACTCAAAGTCTTCGAAGCCGAAGATGATCTACGTCGAGGAGACTCAAGCTCATGCTACCTCTTCACTAATATGTGAATTAGTGAAGCAAACACCCTAAACTAAATGGCTAATAGTAGAGGATGATGAAGTGTCACGCCTCGCTTCCGGGTGTACGGCGAAGGGGACGCGACGAGGCCGCTACGTATTTACTCTGAAGTAAATACGCTAAGCGTATCTAAGCAATATAAAAGAAATGTACACAAGAGACAAATGAAGTGAAACATCAACTTTATTTATGAACATTCTTTTGTACAATGCATGGAAAAGTAAATACATCTGAATGAAAGCAATGCCTAAATAGTGGAATAACAGAAATGAAAAGTATTGAAATAAAAATGTGTACAATGAAGCTAGAGCTCTGGATCGAAGGCAAGCTGGTCCAAGTCTTCAGTGCTAGGCTCGATCTCTGGACGGTCCGAATCACCTGACGACATTCAAAGAAGAAAGAGAAGGAATGTCGTCAGCGAACAATCGCTCGGTAAGTCCCAAAGATAAGGGAGAAATAGAATAGACAGAGAGTAAGAGAGAGAGAGAGAGTAGCTTTTACAATTATATTATATTGTTATATTGTTGCATTTAGTGTTAACGCTGTTGTTTGTGGCTTGGTACAGAAGGATGCCAGTTTATACGAGAGGAGTCTCAGTTGCCCCGGAGACTAAGGTATATGAAACTCAAGGAACCGTTATGCTACGGTACAACAACAACGGAATATAGGTTAGGTATCTTATGGTTGCAGTCTCGTGCCACTTCTAACACCTTCCATACCAATCTACCCATTAAACCCCGCGATATCTTGATTGTATTGTTTGTGTTGTATTGAAACTTGTATTGTCTTGTAATATAGATTGTATAATTGGATGACTTGCCGAAACCATGATATCAGTAAATGGATGTAACTGGAGAATCATGGATTACTGGAGAATCATGTAAATGGAAGTATATCCATGGTTCGGTTCAGTCAATATAGATTGAATAGTTTGATCCGATTGATTATATGGATTAATGGATTCATATTGAATTGTAATATTGTAGATTATACTTGAATCATATTCAAGTCAGATTATTAAGAAGAGACTCAGTCTGATTCAGAACAATTAGAAAAGAAATTGAAGTCCTGATTGTTTTGATATTATCGGTAACCGCTGCACATGGGCTGCAGGATTTGTGTATTTTTCAAAGACGATTACCGTGTTGATAACACCGTTTTTAAGTTGTCTACCTTAAATAGGCAAGCACCCACTTCTCTGGCTCCCTGAGGCTCAAGAAATTGGTCCCGCTTAAACCTATAATTACTAGGGTCCTTAGGGTAATTTATAGAACTTGAGGGGGTTTTTATGTAAAAATACTTTTGTATAATTTTCAAAATACACCTAAAGTATTTTATTATCGTCTTTAGAGTTTTCATAGATATAGATTTTATATATGTGACATTTCTAGTGAGTTAAACCTATTTTTCATAATACATGGTATTTAATTGTAACATTGAACTTGTATGGAATTCATGGTATTTTAATGTAAAGTGATTCTTGTGATTTTTTAGAAAAAATTGGAATATTTATATTATCAAAAAATAGATATTTTAATGATACAAATATATATATATATATATATATATATTTATATAAAAATAATTTTAATATATATTATATTTCTAGAAATCTCATTTTCATAAGATATTTGTATTTTAAATTTCTCGAGACCGAATGCTCCTTGCGGAGGTCTGCATGTCGCACTACTAAGCCCAGGGATGTGCGATAATCCACACCATCCCAGTCGGGTTCCCCAAAATGGGTTGTAGCGGCGCTTTGTAAAGATTTATAAAAATACGTAATCTTGTAGAAAACGGTTTTAATAGTAAATGGTATTTATATATATCGTTTTTCCGTATTCTATGTTCCCGAAAGATATTGTGCTATGTTGCATATGAGTGTGTGAGGAGGTAGGTCATTACCTCGTGATCTACTTAAAGGTATGGCAAGATTGTAATGTTTTAATGTCGAATTTAAACTACATGGTATTTTAGTGAAAAAGTACGATAACAATTGAAATAGAAATCTTTTTTATATGGAACTTATTCAATATGACTTGTTAATGTTTAATAGTCAACATGTAAAGGTTTAGTATGATTTGTATTTAAGAGAAGTTGACTTTTTAGAAAGAACCGAATCGGAAATCGGATTAACTCCAATTCCGTCGGGTTTTAGTAAATTGGGTTTTTTAGAAAAGAATATAGAAGTGAGAGGTGGGAATTACGGGTTTAGAACTTAGAAAAGAGGAAGAGGGAATGGTAGGAGGTGCCGGTGTGTCGTTTCGTCGTCGGGAGCTCCTAGGGTTGTCGTCGGAATTTCGCCGGAGCTTCGCCCTTCGCTAACTCCAAATGTACACTAAACTTTTAGGGATTTCTTGAGAGTTTTGATTAGAATTTTGGAGTGAGGGGTGTGTGAATTGAAGTGGTATTTATAGGAAAAGATTAGGGTTATGGTAGGTGAAAGGGTGAATTGAAAAATGTATTAAAAAGTATTAAAACTGTATTAAAAATGGAGTAAATAGGGTTTTAAAGAGTCTCTGGTACCGATCCAAAGAAATTAAGTGTGCAGGAGTACTGTGGAGATGAAAAGACAGAACTTTGGTGATGACGTCCGGCCGGCGGAGGCGGCCCGAGTCGGCCGAGTCGCCGGCCGAGTCGTCCGATTCCGACCCAGTCGGAGGTGCTTTGGGTTCCTCGTCGGTTGGGTATACTCCTGGGACAGTTTGTTTTTTTAGTGTAGTGGGGTTTTTACGAGTTATGAACGTGTAGGCTCTTAGACTTCTAAAAATTTAAAAGAAAACAATATTAAAAATAATGTGGGTGATGGGATTTGAACTCTGGTGCTTTGGTTCAGCAGTGTAAGGTCTTACCAATGAGCTACAAGCTCCTTCTTGCTATTAAAAAACAAAACAAACTTATAACTTGTGCTCAGGCAAAAATACCCCTTTCTGTAATTTTGAAAAAAATTGTACAGAAAGTTGTACAGAAAGTTTAGGGATGTTACATGAAGTAGGAAGTGGGCTCAGTTTAGATTTATTTTTCTCACAAGATTTCATCACTTAGAAAAAACTAGCAAGCTTTTTCTCAAGCGAGGAAGAAGATGATGAATGAAACCCATGAGATTAGAAATGCAACCATGGTGAGTATATAACATATACTAACCCTTGTAGAGACTAAACCATGGCTAAGAGTTAATGGGTTAGGTTAAAAAATATCTTAAGCAAAACAAACAAGTGGACTAAGTCAATATTCTACTAGCTTCCATCCAAGCTCAATCATGACTAATTCCATTTGTTTTGAATTACTTAAAAACAAATAAAACCTCACCTTAACCCTAAGCATGGTGTGGGTCTCATACATCCATGTTGCATGTGTAACCTAGCATGACATACTAATATATATCACATATATATTTTGTGTACAAAAAGAAAACAATACATTTAACATATATCACATATATATCAATGTATCATAAGTGAGAAAAAATGAATACTTAAGTGAGCTAATATTAGTTAATATAATTTAATATATCAAATATATAATTCTACATTAAATTATTAAATCAACACTTGATTTAATAATCCGGCTATATCACATATAACCGACTAATATCAAATGTAACAATTTATCGAATCAACCCTTGATCCGATAACTTGGCTATATCACATATAACCGACAATGTCACAAATCGCGAGAATAGAATGTGGTATCACATATACGCATTAATCTCGGTCCCGAACATAGCACATATGTGCTCCTACTCCAGTTCGCATGAACCAGGAAACCTCTGTGTAGGACTCTGAAGACTCGTCAATACGCCGGCAGTGGGTGATGATCTTATCAAACACCCACAAATCGCAAGCGGTCTGCTAACTGTAACGGCCACCCGGGTATTGAGCGATCAGAAGATCAACAAGCAAGCCTGCTCATACTCCTACGAATCCACTCTGTAACACTACCGTACAGTCCGGTCTCTTCGTCAGATATGTCGCATATCATAGCCTGGGGATGGTATAACGTCAGACCCCAATAGCCTGATAAGTCATGCCGATGCAAGGTCCATAACGGTTTGAGAAACTACTGATAACACTTACCAGTAGATCTCAGCAACCCTGGCCAGGGATTTCCTGTTATGGCCAATCGAGCATAGCGCAACATCAACTCCCAATAACGGGAGAGATGAATCCCCTCCTATCGCTCATTACCTCTATGTGACTCGGGACTGTACCCAAAAACCACCTTTTTGCACGATCTCTTGACCATGGTATGGTGGAAATCAAAGCACAGTGGGAATCACACAAGACCCTATGACGATCTCGGGTCGACAGACTAACCTGGACTAGTGTCACCAGAGAACTACTATCCGACGATAGGTATAATACCATCTAGGAGTTCTCGACGAGTTCGTCCAGTGTACCCAGTCTCCACTGAGCAGCCGTATACCTTCTCTGATGTCAAACACCAATGGATATGGGATCATCCATCGCCTATCACATGGGTCGAGAAGCGTATACGCTAGTCTACTCTGGAGTATCGATACCCTGTCTCGATACTCTCACGACTAGGAACATTTGAAGGATGTACTTACCGACCACCCTATCCCCACTAGTACGATCTACATCATAATCCTGGTAGTCAAGTACTCATCCTAAGGGCTTTATCAACATGTAATAGATAGACAATAGGTGTACATGTTAAGATAAAGTGCAACCAGATAGCATACTATCATGTCGAGCAAGAAAGTCCTCCCTATATATATCCAAGCATCTACTATAATATACATCACATGTACAGTAATGGCCTCTAGGGCATACATATAACTAAAAATCTCCCACTTGCACTAAGGCCATCTGTTGTAGTATCCAATACCCAACAATATAGCCGTGGTTGTAGTATCCCATACTCAACCATCCCAAAAATCTCTCAAATAGTATTTGGGGAAGCAGGCCTTGGACAGTGGATCCGCCGTGTTAACCTCAATATCTACTCTCCTTACCTCGATCCCTTGGAGATAAACCATCTCCCTGATCAGGTGATACTTGCCTCAGAATATGTCTGGATCGCTGATGGGATGGGCGTTCCTACGCCAAAGCTACAACTCCATTGTTGTCTCAATAACACTTATTGGACGCTCAATGGTAGGAACCATGTTCATCTCATGAACAAGAAATGTCCAGACAGCCACTTTGGTAGTATCGTTGGTAGCAATGTATTCAGCCTTTATCATCTAGTATGCCACGTTATCTAGCTTGGAACCCTTCCAACATACCGTCCCTCCACTGAGGGTAAAGACAATGCCTTTGACTGACTCCCAGTCGTCCTTATCACTCTGGGAGCTCGAACCAAGAACTTTCTTCTAGTGCTTCTCAAGTACTTCTTAAGAATGTTCTCCACAGCTGTCCAGTGATTCTCCCAAGATCCGATTGATTCCTGATCACTATACCTAGTGAGTCATCTACATATAGTTTGGTACATAACATCGCACATGATAGAGCATACCGCTGAAGCATAGGGTATCCCTTGCACGCGAGCTCTCTCCAAATCAGTCTTGAAAGACAGATTGTTTAGAGAGAGTGATTCCTTAGCAAGTGGGCAAACCACCACGCTTAGAATCTTCCATACTAAACCCCTTTAGTACGGTGTTAATGTACCTGAATTTGGGACACTCCCAACATCCACATAGATCTATCACCATAGATCATAATCTACGAGATGTAGTAGGTGTCATCCAGATCTTCCATAGAGAATTCTCATGATAAGAGGAGCTTGACCGAGTGTACCATAGTAAACCATTTCCTATAAAGAGTATGTTATCTACGTACAATACGTGGAAGACAACCTTACTCTCTACAGCCTTCTTGTATATACAAGGTTCATCTACCATTTTGATGAAGTCAAACTCTTTGACTGTCACATCAAAACAGATGTTCCAACTCCGCGATGCTTGCATTGATCTTGATGGACTTAAGCACAGCTTTGAAAGTCTCAACTTTTCCATCTACACCAAGAATCTTCTCAAGATCCATTTATTCCCAATGGGTTTTACCCCTTCAGGTGCAATAATCAAAGTCATACTTTGTTAGTGTACATGGATTCCATCTTTGATCGCATAGCATCCAGCCTTTTCACAGAGTCCCCACTTGTGATGGCCTGCCTGAACCTAGTTGGGCCATCCTCAACCATGATGCAATCCTCACTCCCATTGTCATCGAGAAGATCGTAGTATTTCTCAAGTGGATAAGGAACCCTACCAGATTCGCGGAGAGGCTGAGATTCGTTGGAGACTATTGAATCCTTTGGTTTCACCAAATCATCAGCTGTTAGTTTTTCTAGCTGGAACTCCTTCTAGTTCTACATCATGATCACAAATTTCTTCATAAGAAATTCCTTTTCTAAAAAGGTGGCATGCTGAGAAACAAAACACCTTTTGCTCCTCAGTGTGGTAGAAAATATACCCTCGCAAATGTTTGGGATATCCTAAAAAACTTATACATAACTGACCTTGCATCGAGCTTGTCCGGATTTTGCTTTTCAACATAGGCCGGACAACCCCATATCTTAACTCGTTTAAAACATGGTCTCTTCCCATTCCATATCTCATATGTAGTGGTATGCCTTGATTTGGATGGAACCCCATTCAATAGGTATGCAGCTTCTTAAGTGCATAACACCTAAAAGAAAACAGGTAACTCAGCGGTGCTCATCATAGAGTGCACCATATCTCATATGGTGTGATACCTCCGCCCCGATACACCGTTGTGCTGTGGTGTATACGAAGGAGTAAGCTGAAAGAGAATCACATTCTCCTTTTAGAAACTCCAGGAACTCCCTGCGCAAGTATTTTCTTCTCCGATCATATCGAAGGACTTAATACTTCTACCCATCTGGTTCTTCAACATCATGCTTATATTCCTTAAATTTCTCAAAAGCCGTGTTTCAACAGGAACACATGTCCGAATCTTGAGAGATCGTCAGTGAATATAATGAAGTACAAAGAACCAATCTCGGCATTTGTAGACATAGGACCGTATAAATCATCATGCATTCGTCCCAAGAGTTCAGTAACTCTTTCTCTGTTTCCAGTAAACGGAGTATTGGTCATATTACCTTTGAGACAAGACTGACAAGTAGCATAAGATGAAAATTTGAACACATTCTCATATTCATCCTTATGTAACTTAGCCAGTTGTGTCGCACTGATATAACCTAGTCTACAATGCCACAAGAAGGATTCGTTCATTTCTAAACTACTCCTCTTGTGTGTGTTCTAAATACTTTGAACTGTGGTTTGATTTAGAACGTATATGCTATTATATAACGTGCATGATCGAATCAACTCTTGATTCAGGAAAATGTTCACAGCATTATCCTCTAATACAGAATTATATCCTTCTTTAACTCAATAAAGAAACCGATGTAATGTTGTATATTAGGTTCGGTATGTAATAACATTCGTTCAGAATTAATGTATTAATACAAGGTGATATTTGCCAACTGACTTGGCTGCAACACTTGCACCATTCTCTACACTTAGAGATATATCACCCATTCTCAGTTCTCTACTTTTCGGTAGCCCATGTAACATATTACATATGCGGGATCCTGATCCGGTATCGCATACCCAGGACGTAGAGGATACTGAGAAACAATTCTCAGTAATGAACACACCCGAAGAAGATGCATCAACATGCACTTTCTTCGATTGGGTGGCATGGGAATCCGGATATTTCCCTATTTCCTGCTAAGACTTATAACAATTATAAGATAGGGCGGAACCAACATTCCCCAGCTCAGTATAATAAGCAGGTTCGGTCAATGCATCCATATTATTATCTTAATTAAGGCGTGCCATGGTCATTACCAGGAGAGAGAGAGAAGAAAACACTTTGCGTGCGCTCTTACAAGATTAGATTGGTTATTATTTAATCTAATCAGGATGGCTCCCACTGTTTTTATCAAATATTCCTTCAAACCCTAAAAGGTAAGACAAGCCGGGATTAATCACACCTTACAAGTTCGCCAATTTTTCGGCCAGGCCAGTGTCTGTACTTTGAGGGGGTTCCCGTGCTTTCGCACGGACCTAATTAAAATAAAGCTCGTTTTCCCAGAAGCGTAACCCCGTTAATACATTTCTAGACATCTACTTGATCGGCTAATCGTAATGTGTAAAACTCCCCCAGGAATAACTTTTACTCGCAGTGGGTATCGGGACCCAACTATCTCATAGAAGGTATGCAATCTCATTGCTAATCTCAATACTTGAAATTCCTGATAATATTTTACCCCTAGCGTCTTATGACCTTGACGGAGGTCAACAAACCATAGGCTGCTAGTCAAGTTCAACCCGTCATTTCCTGATTGAATTAAACCCACCCGCACGACTCTTGACGGAGGTCAACAAAGCCGTACGACTACCCTAATCCAATCGTATCGTATGCTGCAGATAAGCACTAATCAGCTACCGCACACTACGTGTAACACTTTAGTATGCAAATAGTGTTAATTAAGCGATAATACGAGTTTTTAATGAAATTTAACTAATAATTATATTCTTCACATTTTATTTAATTAATTAATATTTTTATTTAATTATATTTTTACGTGCACACACATGTGCATGTTGAATTGGGGTTTAAGAAGTGTTAACCATGCTCATATAGTCATGGCACACTTAACCCTATCTTTTTATCATGTTATGCAAATTTGAACACTATATCTATTTAATTATTCAAAAAAAGGTTTTTTTAAAAAGAAAGAAAAAGAAAAGGGAATTTAAAGAGAAGAGAAGAGAAAGAGGGTTTGATGACTTGAGGGTAAGGGGGGATGGCTACCATAATAGCCATTTATGAGAGGGAGAGTGAGTGTAACACTCATCTACACTCATCCATACACTCACCCTTACACTCACAACATATATACACACAAACCCTTCACAATATATCTCATTATCACCTCACTTTCTCAATTTCTAATCCTAACTCAGTTGCCCTCTCTTTCCTCACAACACATCAAGCTCTCTACTTTAATTATATGTTTGCATCACAATCCCAAGCCCAAACCTAAATCCAACCTCACAAAACCATCACAATTCATGCTATGCATATAGTGATGACTTGGAGATTTAGAAGTTAGAGTTTTTCCCAAGTTTTTGGAGAGGTAATGATCTCAAGCTGTTAGTTAGACTCTAGTTAAGTTGTATGCTCATTAGTTTCAGTTTTAAAACACTAAAGTTATAGTTTAGTGCAAATATCGTATTTTGATTAAGTTTCTTGTCTCGTTGGAATCTTCTATCAATCCAGGTTTTAATTTTAGAAGTTGCCATCACAGAGACGTAGTTTGGAGACCTAAAAGCCACCCTGAAAACCTGAGACCACTCCCTAAAATTTTGGCCGCAAATAAATTACTTCTGGCCGCAATTTGGGGCCAGACTGGGGGCCGGGGTGTTGTGCCTGAGTCGTGGGGTCTCTGGGGTTATTTGTAGGCTCGTGGGACTTGCAACTTTCACTAGTTCCTTGTGTAGAAAAATCTAGAACCGTTTAGCTAGAATTCAAGTGTTTCGGATTCGTGCGATACGGATTTATCCGATGTTCGTTTAAATGTTTCGTACGTTTGGTAGCCGTAGGGTTGGTATACGTTATCGCTGCACGCGTTTAGCCGCTAAGTGAAAACTTAGTAGCTAGTGGGAGTCGGGTTGTTGTTGTAACATTTCATAAAATATAAAATATTATTTTTGGAATTTAATATTAAAATAATATATTTCCCAAAAACTGGCCGATTTGCGAAATTGGGGGTTTTGAAAAAGGGTATAAATGCATACCAATAATTATGAAATAATTGGAAATTAAAATGATTTATTCATTTAAAAATATATTTATCGGATTTGTCATTTTAAAAATTTATTATATGCAGTTTGGATAAAAACCGATTAGTGCACTGCTAATCGCGATTAGGCCAAATCCGTGTTTCTACAGTTTTCCAAGGCTAATGCACCATGTCATATTACACTTGTTTCATTTTCCTACCATGGCTTTTCTTTTCTATCCATGGTTTTGTGTTTTCTTTGAGAAAAGAAAAAGATTAGAAAAGAAAAGAAAAGGATTAGAATAATGAGGGATGGGCATGAGAGAGAGAGGGTGAGGGGTCTTCCATTGACCAAGACCCATTTGTTTCATTCATCATCTTCGTCTTTCTCTCTCCCTTCTCTCCATGGCTGCCTCACTCCCTCCCCCTCCTTTATCACCTCACAACACACCCCAAAACAACTCAAAACATCATCTCCACTTCATTAAAAACATGCACAAGCTCCCTACAAGCACTTTGGACAAAGAAAAATCAGATTTTGAGCACTTGGGGCAACTCAAGAAAATTCTTGAGTTGCCAAATAAGGTACTTTCTTCACCCTTAGTATTGCATTTGATTCATTTTAGCATCTATGTTAGTTTAGAGTGGGTTAAATGAGGTCTTGTGGACTTTGAAAATTCTAAGTTGAGAATTAGGGTTTGAGTTGAATCCAAAGATGAAATTTAGGCTTAATAGTGGCCTTAAACCCCTGTGGTGTTTGTTTAAAGACCAAAACTAGATGCTAAACCCCCTTTTCACAAACTTAGAAACCCTGATATCGGAAAATTTTGAGAATTGTGAGTTCATTTTGATATCTTCTATCACCCGGGGACCCTAGGAATTATTTAGCAAATACAGTGATACATTGTCATGCCACGCTTCCTGGTATACGGCGAAGGGGACGCGACTGGGCCGCTACGTATTTACTGAGAAGTAAATACGCTAAGCGTATCTAAGCAATATAAAAGTAGATACACAAGAGACAAGATATATAAACTGAACAACAACTTTATTTATTAACATTCTTTTGTACAATGCATGAAAAGTAAATTCAACTGAAATAAAAGCAATGCCTAAAGAATGGCATAACAGGAATGTAAAGTACTGAAAGGAAATGTGTACAATGAAACTAAAGCTCCGAGTCTTCACTGAACTGGTCCAAGTCTTCAGCGTTGGGATCGATCTCTGATGTGTCCAAATCACCTGACGACATTCAAAGAAGAAAAAAAGAGAATGTCGTCAGCGAACAGGTCGCTCGGTAAGTCCCAAAAATAAGGGAGAGGTAGAATAGACAGAATAAGAAGGTAGCTTTTAAAGTTGTTTTATATTGTTGTAATGTTGTGTTAACGCTGTTGTTTGTAGTTTGGTACAGAAGGATACTAGTGTATACGAGAGGAGTCTCGTTAGACCAGAGACTACAGTGAACTAAATATAGAGTACAAGGCTCCGTTAGAAGGCCCGGAACAACGGCAATTGGATTCATGTTAGGTGTCTTAAATCTTGCAGTCTCGTGCCACTTTTAACACCTTCCGTACCAGTCTACCCCTTAAACCTTGTAGTGTTTTGATTGTATTGTATTGTAAACTGTATAGATTGTATAATTGGATGACTGACCGAAACCATGATATCTGTAACGGATGTAACCGTAGAATCATGTAAATGGATGTAAACTGGAGATCATGTAAATGGAATGTATATCCATGGTTCGGTTCAGTCAAGTTGTATAGATTAATAATTGGATTCATGGATTCATAGATTCATGTTGGATTGTAATATTGTAGATTGTAGATTGTAGATTGTAAATCGTACTTGAATCATATTCAAGTCAGATTATAAAGAGACTCAAACCTGAGTCAGACAATTAGAAAAGTAAATTGAATTCCTGCTTGTTTTGATGTTATCGGTAACCGCTGCACATGGGCGGCAGGATTTGTGTCTTTTTCAAAGACGATTACCGTATTGATAACACCGTGGTTAAGTTTTCTACCTTAGATAGGCAAGCACCCACTTCTCCGGCTCCCTGAGGCTCAAGAGATTAGTTCCGCTTAAACCTATGTTTACTAGGGTCCTTAGGGTAATTTATAGAACTTGAGGGGGTTTTTATGTAAAAATACTCTTGTACAGTTTTCAAAATACACCCAAAGTATTTATTAATCGTTTTTAGGGTTGTAATGAATATAAATTTTATATTGTGATATTTCTAGTGAAAATATCCTATTTTTATAATAAACGTATTTATTTGTAATATTGATTTGTATGGAATTCATGGTATTTTAGTGTAAAATGATTCTTGTGACATTTTTAGAAAAAGTGGAATATTTGTAATAATTCAAAATAGATATTCTTACATTACATATACATATATTTATATAAAAATAATTTTAGTATATATATAATATTCTAGAAATCTCGTTTCTTAAGATGTCGTATTTTAAATATTTCGAGACCGAATTCTCCTTACGGAGGTCTGCATCTCGCACTCCTAAGCCCGAGGATGTGCGATAATCCGCACCATCCTGAACGAGTTCCACAAATGGGTTATAGCGGCACTTTGCAAAGATTGTATAAATACTAAATCCTTTGGAAAACGGTTTTATTAAGTAAATGGTATTTATTTGTAAAGTTGTCAAATTTCCCGTATTCTATGTTCTAGAGTCTCCGAAGTCAATTAGACTGCTCCTAACTGGTCCAAAGCGACAAGTTGTGAGATGTCCCTTAAATCGCCTCTTCATCGCCAATTGTGGACAGGTAAGTACAAGTGAAGAAAGGAGGGATCCGCTCACGAATCACCGTGAGACGGGCCTTTTAAAGTTACCTTTCTCACTTGTCTAGCCTAGGCACCGCAAAGTCAGGTTTAGATAAACGAATGAATGCCCACAACCTTCCTCTGTCCTAATGAGTGCAACGGTCCTTAATTGGCTGGGTCTAGATATTTTATTTTTTATTAGCTCAAAGGTTATTTATTTGTAAAGATGTCGATTTATCGTATTTTATGTTTCCGAGGGTATCGTGCTATGTTGCATATGAGTATATGAGGAGGTAGGTCATTACCTCGCGGTCTACTTAAAAGTATAGTAAGTTTAATGAAGTTAAATGTATAATTGAAACAATGTGGTATTTAAATGAAAAATACGATAAAGTGAAATAGCCATCATTTTATGAAATGAAACTTGATCAATTTGGTTGATTAGTGTTTAATAGTCAACATGAGAGAGTTTAAGCATAATTGTATTAACGAGAAGTGAAGTTTTATAAGAAAACCGAATCGGAAATCGGATTTGTTCCGATTTCGTCGGGTTTGTAAATCCGTATTTTTAGAATAGGAAAGGAAGATAGAAATGGGACTTACGGGTTTTGGACAATAAGGAGATGGAGGTGGAACGAGAGGAGTCGCCGGTGCGTCGCTTCGTCGCCGGGAGCTTCTAGAATGATCGTCGGAAGTTTGCCGGAAAATTCGCCGTAGTTTCGCTTCGTGCTCGTTTTCAAAGTATACAAGGTTTCTTGGAAATTTTAGAGAGTTGGCCCAGAGTTTGGGGTAAGAGGGTAGAGGGTAGGGGTGGTATTTATAGGGTTAGGCTAGGGTTAGGGTAGATAAAAGTTTAAAATAAAAAATGTAAAAAATATATTAAAATTCATTAAAATATGGAGTAAATGGGGATTTCAAAGGTCTCTGGAACTGATCTTGGAAAATGAAGTGTTCAGGGGAGTAGGGGAGAGGAAGAGCCCCAACTTTGCAGTTGGGGACTCGGCCGGCCGGCGGCGTCCGGCCGGCGGCGCTGGCCCGAGTCGGGGGTCATGGAGGTGGGGGGTCTCCTGGTGTACACACTGGTATATTTACTTTTCATGTGTAATGGAAAATTTGGGAGTTATCACGTGTTGACTGTTGGACTTCTAAAAAATTTAAAACAAAATAAATATTAAAAATAATATGGGGCATGGGATTTGAACTCTGGTGGCTTGGTTCAGCAATACAAGGTATTACCAATGAGCTACAAGCTCTTTCTTGTAATTAAATTGCTAATTAATTGCTTAAGTCTTGTGCTCAGGCAATAAATTCTCCTTTATGGATTTTTGAATTTTTTTTGTAAAAACTTGTATAGGAAATTTAGGGTTGTTACATTTTACACTCCTTAAAAAAAATCGTCCTCGAAATTTGTAAAAGGAAAGTGTAACAAATTCAAAGAAAGTTTTGTGACAGAACTGTTGGTAGTTTATGAAAATAGTTAGAAGAAAGAAATATTGCAAAAAGTTTTGGTCTAAGTGAGGGAATTACCTGGGTTATCTTGGTTCACAGTCTCAGGTTCTATGGCTGCTAAGGTGGAGGCTTGACGTCTCGACACATTTTTCTGTGTAGGCCGGTACATCGATGCCTGACTAGGTAATGGTGGTCCATGTGGAGGAGGTGCTGGGAGTGTAGGACGAGTTGCAGGAGCCTGGATAGCTGACCGCTGCGGGTAGTTGGTGGGTGTGTGAGCTGAGTTGCGTCTATAGGGACAATCTCCAATTCTATGATCGGATGCGTCACAGGCTTTGTGCGCCTACAGTCCTTCCACAAGTGTCCATCCCTATGGCAGTAGTAACAAAAACCTAGACTTGAGTGGTTAATTGTTTCTTTCTGTCTCTTGGGTTCAGAAGGTTGTGTAGTATAGGTTCCTTTTGCCATCTGGGTGGCAGAGCGTTTCCTGATGGTTGCTTCTGCTTCTGGTCGGTTCAATAATATAGCAGTCTGCTGCTGCAGTCCAATCAGGAGGCTGCGGATTGCCTCAAGCAGAACCGTTTGCTCGGTGGGTGGAGCAGGAACAGTAGGAACTATTGGTAGTGGAGGTAGAGTGTTGTTGAAGTTGGCGCTTGTGTTGGTTGGGGAATCCATAATCTTGAATGAAAAATTTAGGTTAGGACAGATTCAAGTACATGATGTAGGGTGTTTTTCGTCACCCCATTGAGATGGGAATACGCGCGCGCTTGTCAGGCGCATTAAAGATCCCCCTGCCTAGGGTAGGCCGGGGTTTATTGATAATGGGGATCCGAATCTCCGGCAGCCGCGGACTAAGCTGCCGTTAATTATCCCTCGCCTTTGGAGCGAGAGAACCTCCGATTGACGGGTTAAATTGGTCATGCGAACTCAATGTGCAGTGTACGCGTGTTGTGTTTTGAAATGGGGTTTTGAATATATCGGGAGCCACGCAGAGTTTTTACGGGGGTCCCTCTACCCGGATAGAGGGTTGGGGGTCAAGAGGGCTAGCATCCCCCTTGCGGGGTGCGGGGCAGCCCCCCGTTAGAAATTTTTTTTTAACAGGGACAGTGTCGTGGAGTATGTGTATGTGTCTGTACATATATATACATGTATATATATAAAAAAAGGGAAAAAGCGCCCAAAGGACACGTGGGGTCAGCGCCTTGAGCGCTGTGCGCTTAGGTGCTGTGCGCTTAGGCACTAGCGCGCCACATGTCGGCATATAGGCACTTTGCACTTGAGCGCTGGGCGCTTGAGCGCAAGCGCGCCACGTGTCGGCACGTTGGCGCTTGAGCGCAGGGCGCTGGAGCGCAAGCGCGCTACGTGTCGGCATGTGGGCGCTTTGCGCTTGAGCGCTGGGGCTTGAGCGTAAGCGCGCCACGTGTCGGCACGTGGGCGTTTTGCGCTGGAGCGCAGGGCGCTGGAGCGCAAGCGCGCCACGTGTCGGCATGTGGGTGCTTTGCGCTTGCGCTGGGCGCTTGAGCGAAAGCGCGCCACGTGTCGGCACGTGGGCGCTTTGCGCTTGAGCGCTGGAGCGCAAGCGCGCCACGTGTCGGCACGTGGGCGCTTTGCGCTTGAGCGCAGGGCGCTCGAGTGCCAGCGCGCCACGTGTCGGCACGTGGGCGCTTGAGCGCTTGGGCGCCGGCGAGAAAAATGGGGCTTTTAGTCCCAGAACCAGAAGCTATGCTTCAGAAAGGAAATATTTATTATATATATATATATATATATATATATATATATATATATATATATATATATATATATATATATATGGAGTTAGACTCCTAGGATGTTTTGGGGTTGATGAAAAGGGTTCTTCTTCTCCTCTAGTTGCTGGATCGTGAAGATCAAGAGATGTGGGATTTTAAAAATCTCTTCTTTTTGAGATCTGATGGTAGATCCAAGTTCCCCTCTGTGGGTTTTATGGTGAAAAACTATTTGGTTTTGAAAAAAGAAGAGTAAAACTCTTGCTTTAATTCAAAAGAAAGAAGAAGGCTTGGAACCTTCAGGGAAGGGAAAGAGGCAAAAGCCCTAGATTTTTGAGGGGAATGAAAAGTGTTGTTGCTTTATTCATCAAAATGTTGCCTTATATAGGCTTACATGTTTACATATAGCCCCTTGGGCTTTACAAGATGGCGTTTTGCCCATCCCATGGCTCATGTGCCATTTCTTTTTGCACATAAGCCATGGGCTTACAAAAATTTGGCTTTATGTCCATTTTGCATACATTCATGCACAAAAAATTACATCAAAATTATTCGTTACATGACTTTTATTTTGGTATGGCGGAAGGCCGGACGCTTCGTGTTCGGGCTCGACCCGGGCATTGGCCCACTTGCTTGGGCTTGGGCCCACCTGGCTTGGGGGTTGACCTTGACTTTGACTTGGTCAATCGGGGTGCAAATTTTGACCCCAACAAATGAAATGATAAGAATCAAGGGATATGAAATTGTAAGATTCAAGGAACATGAATTGTAAAGAATTTTTTAGTTGCTGGTTCTTGTGTTATATTGCTTAGGTTGTTCACGCAGAACAGAATTGCATAGTATGATTCTATACAGCTCCGACCTGCATGGGGCACCAACAAAACCTGCCACGCCCTGCTTCCCGGTATACGGCGAAGGCGACGTGACTGAGCCGCTACGTATTTACTGAGAAGTAAATACACTAAGCGTATCTAAGCAATATAAAAGTAAATACACAAGAGACAAGATATATAAACTGAACAACAACTTTATTCATTAACATTCTTTTGTACAATGCATGAAAAGTAAATACAACTGAAATAAAAGCGATGTCTAAACAATGGAAGATGGGTCGATTGAGAGGTATAAAGCACGACTGGTAGCACAGGAATGTAAAGTACTGAAAGGAAATGAGTACAATGAAACTAAAGCTCTGGGTCTTTACTGAACTGGTCCAAGTCTTCAGCGCCAGGATCGATCTCTGATGTGTCCAGATCACCTGACGACATTCAAAGAAGAAAGAAAAAGAATGTCGTCAGCGAACAGGTCGCTCGGTAAGTCCCAAAGATAAGGGAGAGGTAGAATAGACATGATAAGAAGGTAGCTTTTAAAGTTGTATTATATTGTTGTAATGTTGTGTTAACGCTGTTGTTTGTAGCTTGGTACAGAAAGATGCCAGTGTATACGAGAGGAGTCTCGTTAGACCAGAGACTACGATGAACTGAATATAGAGTACAAGGCTCCGTTAGAAGGCCCGGAACAACGACAATTGGATTCATGTTAGGTGTCTTAAATCTTGCAGTCTCGTGCCACTTTTAACACCTTCCGTACCAGTCTACCCCTTAAACCCCGTAGTGTTTTGATTGTATTATATTGTAAACTGTATAGATTGTGTAATTGGATGACTGACTGAAACCATGATAACTGTAACGGATGTAACCGTAGAATCATGTAAATGGATGTAAACTAGAGATCATGTAAATGGAATGTATATCCATGGTTCGGTTCAGTCAAGTTGTATAGATTAATAATTGGATTCATGGATTCATGTTGGATTATAATATTGTAGATTGTAGATTGTAAATTGTAAATCATACTTGAATCATATTCAAGTTAGATTATAAAGAGACTCAAACCTGAGTCAGACAATTAGAAAAGTAAATTGAAGTCCTGCTTGTTTTGATGTTATCGGTAACCGCTGCACATGGACGGCAGGATTTGTGTCTTTTTCAAAAACGATTACCGTATTGATAACACCGTGGTTAAGTTGTCTACCTTAGATAAGCAAACACCCACTTCTCCGGCTCCCTGAGGCTCAAGAGATTGGTTCCGCTTAAACCTATGTTTACTAGGGTCCTTAGAGTAATTTATAAAACTTGAGGGGGTTTTATGTAAAAATACTCTTGTATAGTTTTCAAAATACACCCCAAGCATTTATTAATCGTTTTTAGAATTGTAATGAATGTATATTTTATATTATGATATTTCTAGTGAAAATATCCTATTTTCATAATAAAGGTATTTATTTGTAATATTGATTTGTATGGAATTCATGGTATTTTAGTGTAAAATTATTCTTGTGACATTTTTAGAAAACGAGGAATATTTGTAATAATTAAAAATAGATATTTTTATATTACATATACATATATTTATATGAAAATAATTTTAGTATATATATAATATTCTAGAAATCTCGTTTTCTTAAGATGTCGTATTTTAAATTTTTCGAGACCGAATGCTCCTTACGGAGGTCTGCATCTCGCACTACTAAGCCTGAGGATGTGCGATAATCCGCACCATCCCGAACGGGTTTCCCAAATGGGTTGTAGCGGCGCTTTGCAAAGATTGTATAAATACTAAATCCTTTAAAAAACAGTTTTATTAACTAAATGGTATTTATTTGTAAAGTTGTCAAATTTCCCGTATTCTATGTTCTCGGGTCTTCTAAGTCAACTAGACTGCTCCTAACTGGTCCAAAGCGACAAGTTGTGAGATGTCCCTCAAATCGCCTCTTCACCGCCAATTGTGGCCAGATAAGTACAAGTGAAGAAAGGAGAGATCCGCTCACGAATCACCGTGAGACGGGCCTTTTAAAGTTACCTTTCTCACTTGTCTAGCCTAGGCACCAAAAAGTCAGGTTTAGATAAACGACTGAATACCCACAACCTTCCTCTGTCCTAATGAGTGCGACAGTCCTTAATTGGCTGGGTCTAAATATTTTATTTTTTATTAGCTTAAAGGTTATTTATTTGTAAAGATGTCGATTTCCCGTATTTTATGTTCCCAGGGGTATCGTGCTATGTTGCATATGAGTGTGTGAGGAGGTAGGTCATTACCTTGTGGTATACTTAAAGGTATAGCAAGTTTAATGAAATTAAATGTATAATTGAAACAATGTGGTATTTAAATGAAAAATACGATAAAGTGAAATAGCTATCATTTTATGAAATGAAACTTGATCAATTTGGTTGATTAGTGTTTAATAGTCAACATGAGGAAGTTTAAGCATAATTGTATTAACGAGAAGTGAAGTTTTATAGGAAAACCGAATCGGAAATCAGATTTGTTCCGATTCCGTCGGGTTTGTAAATCCGTATTTTTAGAATAGAAAAGGAAGATAGAAATGGGACTTACGGGTTTTGGACAATAAGGAGCGGGAGGTGGAACGGGAGGAGTCGCCGGTGCGTCGCTTCGTCGCTGGGAGCTCCTAGAATGATCGTCGGAAATTTGCCGGAAAATTCGCCGTAGCTTCGCTTCATGCTCGTTTTCAAAGTACACAAGGTTTCTTGGAAATTTTAGAGAGTTGGCTCAGAGTTTGGGGTGAGAGGGTAAAGGGTAAGGGTGGTATTTATAGGGTTAGGCTAGGGTTAGGGTAAATGAAAAGTTTAAAATAAAAATGTAAAAAATATATTAAAATTCATTAAAATATAGAGTAAATAGGGATTTCAAAGATCTATGGAACCGATATGGGAAAATGAAGTACTCAGGGGAGTAGGGGAGAGGAAGAGCCCTAACTTCGCAGTTGGGGACTCGGCCGTCCGGCCGTGTCCGGCCGGCGGTGCCTGCCCGAGTCGGGGGTCAGGTAGGCGGTCTCCTAGTGTACACACTGGTATATTTATTTTTTCATGTGTAGTGTAAAATTTGGGTGTTATCACGTGTTGACTGTTGGACTTCTAAAAAATTTAAAACAAAATAAATATTAAAAATAATGTGGGGCATGGAATTTGAACTCTGGTGGCTTGGTTCAGCAATGCAAGGTATTACCAATGAGCTACAAGATCCTCCTTGTAATTAAATTGCTAATTAATTACTTAATTCTTATGCTCAGGCAATAAATGCCCCATTATGGATTTTTGAATTTTTTTGTAAATACTTGTATTAGAAATTTAGGGTTGTTACATACATGCAGGTGACCTAGACGCTAACCCTAAGACCCGGGACCCCAACTCATCAACTTGGCTGTAGATTTATCCTATCTAGCCGTAAATTGCGGCCAGGGTAGAGGGGATTAGGTCCGTGCTTAGTCCAGGGCTTTATCTCCAGTAAACTAGACCCTCCACATGTGGAAAATTGGCTAATTTGACCTTGGGTAAAATCTGGAGCATGTTTTCTGAGATTCTGTTTTGGTTTCGTGCTTGTTTATAACCTGAACTTTGTATTTTTGTTTTATCTCGGTCGATTCACGTTTATACGTCGATCGTCGAGAGTTGTTTGGTTATTCGTGCATGCATAGATCATAAGTTTTAACCTATGTGTGATACGTGTACCGATTTGGTTTTCGTGTGCAATTTCGGTTTACGATATCTTGTGTGTACATATGTAGGTACCCTCGGACAGACTTCGAACAACAAGGACGAGCGTGGCGACATCGACTTCGGCAAGCGAAGATCAATGTGAGTAAATCTATATCTATGGGGGATGTTCCCCTCCGAATGGCGGCGACGACGTGATGGACGTCTAAGCCTAAGATTCGGGGCAGATGCTATTTGGTTTTATCCGTCCACCTCTCCGAAGATGCCAAGTTGATTTATGGCACCGTGTATCGGAGGTTTAGACGGATGCGGCCGATATAGCAGACTTCGTCAGATTCCCCCTCGCTTGAGGGGTTTTTGATTGTGGGGACGCTCTTTCCTGCAGGCGCAAGCCCCTACAGTTAATTACGCTACCGCATCGCGGTAACAACTTTCTCCTTCTCCAGAATTTCACTTCGTGTCGTGTGTGTTTGTTTTGTTTGTGGTTGCCCGTGGATTGTATACGGAGACTGAGTAATGCCGTTGCCCGTAGGACGTGGATTAGTCCAAATCCGTATTTACTTAGATTTGGGTTTGGTGTTTTTAGTTTAAGGATGCATTAGCCGTGTTGAGGCTAAGATCAACTTAAACATTCGTTAAGGATACGTTAGTCCTGTTTGAGACTAAGATCAACTTAACGTAGTGATCCATTTAATATATGGCCGTTGGGACCCGTTACCTCTCTCACGTCGTTGAAGGATTACAACGATAGGTGTCAGAGGAGTTCAGAGATGTACCCTTGAACCATAGTTGATTTAGAGTTTTATAGTCCATTTGAATGTTTAAGGATACGTTACCCGTGTTTGAGGGCTAAGATCAACTTAAACGGGATCGTTTAGATCCGGCAAAAGAGCATTTGGAGGCTCTATTGTTCCAGTTTAGGGACGTAGTGGTCCATAGGTAGTTTAAGGACGTTGCAGTCCATATTCCAGTTTAGGGACGTGGTGGTCCATATTCCAGTTTAGGGACGTGGTGGTCCATTATTAGTTTAGGGACGTGGTGGTCCGATATTAGTTTAAGGACGTTTCGGTCCGATATTAGTTTAAGGACGATTCGGTCCAATATTAGTTTAAGGATGTTTCAGTCCACGAGTTTAAGGACCCCACAGTCCGTCTTGATATGTGGTCGTCGGGACCCGTCACCTCTCTGACGTCGTTGAAGGATTACAACGATTGGTGTCAGAGGAGTTCAGAGATGTACCCTTGAACCAAAGTTGATTTAGGAGAGCAATTTCGCTCAGTCAATTTAGTTTGAGGACTTACGGCCATGATTGGGCTAAGTCCAGTTGAAAAATATTCAACGCTTTTATTTGTTTTTGGTCTGTTAGACCTGTGCTAGGGCTTGGCCCATTTTTAAATAATGCATTGCATTATTTTCTATTTTTTTGTTTGGGCTCTGCCCATAAAAGATGCAGAGCATCAATTTATTTTGGGCTCTGCTCATTTATGAATAATGCAAGTAATCTACTTTGTTTGGGCTCTGCCCCTTTTAAAATGCATAGCATTTTTATTATTTTGTTTGGGCTCTGCCCATTTATAAATGATGTGGAGCATCAATTTAATTAGGTCTGCTTGGTCTTTTTGATTTGGACCTGGCCCTTTAAGAAATGTCTTGCATTTATCAGGCGCTTTGCGCCAATCAGAGAGCGCAAGCGCTTGTAGTGTTAACCCGTGTCGCGCAAGCGCAGTGCGCTGCGCTAATGCGCTGCGCCTGCGCTGCTGACACGTGGCACGCTCTGGTGGCTTGCGCCAATCCAGGAGCGCAACAGCGCAGTTTGCAAGTGCAAGGCACTATGATTTAAGAATCTTTTAGATTCAAGAACCAATGGTTCATAAAAGAAGTGCAAAGCACTATTCGTTTCCTTGATCTAATTTAGATCAAAGAAAAACAAGTTTTTCTTTTTATTTCAGGAACCAAATGTTCATAAAAGTGCAAAGCACTATTCTTTATTTTGTTTTTCTTGTTTTAAAGAACCAGCGGTTCATAAGAAGTGCGAAGCACTGTTTATTATGTGAAGATCATTGATTTTGTTTTTAGATCAATGATCAATAAATAGAAATTTCTTCTATTTTGTGAAGGTTTTTACCTTTTTCTTGAAAACTTTTTCAGAGTTCTCTCTGTTTGAAGCTCTTGATTTTTCAAGAATGTTCATGGCTTTGAATTGAGGTCTGAGGTCCTTTTTATAATGCCTATAAATTGGTTAAAGAGATCTTTCTCTGAGTGATTTGGGGAATTTTCCCCACCGTTGGATCTTTGATCCAAAGGCCTCTGTTTTACAGAAGAAAATCTTCTTGTTTTGACAAGAACAGAAAGATTTCTTTAAAATCTCAATTCTGTTTTGCGCAAACGGCTCAGCGCATGACACGTGTCGCGCAGCGCAGTGCTTGCGCAGCTGTGCCTGCGCATCTGCGTAGACACGTGCCGCGCAGCGCAGTGCTTGCGCGGCTGTGCCTGCGCAGCTGTGCATGCGCAACTGCACTTGCGCAGCTGTGCCTGCGCAACTGCGCAGACACGTGTCGCGCAGCGCAGCGCTTGCGCAGCTGTGCCTGCGCAACTGCGCAGACACGTGTCGCGCAGCGCAGCGCTTGCGCAGTTGAAGTGTTTCTTCCTTTACTTTTATTATCATTTTTTAAAGAGCCTTGCTCTGATTGGGCGCGCTGCCTCGGGCGCTGCGTTGATGTATCAGCACCTGACACGTGGCGCGTTGCGCGCAGCGCGAAGAATCTGAAGCGTTGCTTCATTTATTAAAATTTAGATTTTCAAAGTAGTGCTTTGCTCTGATTGGGGGAAGATGAAGTGTTGCTTCATCTCCCGTCTTGGAATTTGAACAGAGCTTTGCTCTGATTGGGGTAAACAAATGCCCCCCCACCGTTGCGCTTACGTGGCCCCAAACGCAAGCGCAACGGTGGCAGAATTCCAACCGTTGCGGCAGCTTTTGGAAGTTGAAAGGGCTCTTGATGCCTATAAATAGGACCTTTGGTCCTCAGCAGATGATTATCATCTTTTAAGATTTTTACTTTCAAAACTCCAGAGCTCTGCTCTTGCCTTTAGGAACTCTCAGAGTTAAATTTTTCTCAAAGGAAGCTTTTTAGGTAAAATTAACCTTAAATTAAATTAATTTCAATTAATAGAGCTTTGCTCTCATAGATCTTTGATCTAAAGAAAATTCTTTTGGGGTTTCACCAAATAGAGCCTTGCTCCCAGGAATCTGTTTCAGGGTTTCTCAACCCATGAATAGAACCTTGCATCTTTGGCAAAACATAGATCCCTTTGATCCAAAAAAAATTAACTCTTAAGAGTTTGAGTATGGATAATGAAAATTTAAAAAAAATAGAGTTTTGCATTTAACGGATTATATCATATTTTAATAATAATGATCTCAGAGTCCTTGGGGGACTTCTCTAAATTTCCCTTATTATGGAATTTGATAGGCGTCACCCCTATTCGTAGAGCATTTCTCTCGAGGAGTTTAACTCTCTGTGCTCGTTTTTTTAACAAGAATTCGCCTAATCAGTCGGTCTGCTAATTCTGTTGATCTTCTTTCACAGGAACAATGGACGCCCATATGTATGCTCTTAACGAGATCATCTCTTACGGGGACATCCGCCGACTTGGCCGCTCTCAAAATCGAGAGTTCACAAACGCGGAGTGTGCTGAAATCATGAGCCGTTTCGATGCATACAACGGTCCACTGCTTCCCCGACGCTCCTCCCTCCTTAAGCTTATCGTGGGAGCCATCTGGGAAGCGCTTCCCCTATTCTGTTCCGGTGTGCCGCTTAGGGCGTTGGATGCCGCTGAGGATAAGGTGCACTCGGTGTACCTGTTGAACTTTATCTCAAAGAGACGGCGAGACAGTCTTATCGATCTCTTGCACGAGGTCTTTCAACAGTCTGCCATACTCGCTGCTTATCGGAGGGTGGAAGACATCAGGGGGGACCCTGACGCTTGTGCTCGCGAAAGAAAGCACACTAGGATGGTCCGCGAGGCTTGGAAAGTCATAGATAGGGTCGCTTTCGAGTTCCTCAATCCATGTCCTGGGTTCGAGGTTATTCCCTTGTAATAATGTTTTTCGTTTATTGCTTTTATGACTGTAAGAACTTCTGGCAATATTAATGGAAATTTTTGTTTTTCCTAGCCTGTCTTATCTTTTGTTCTGAGTCTTTTGCTTATGCATGACTGAATGTGTCTCGAACGCTTGATCAAATGTAAATCGGATACTCTTTCTGTTGCTTTCTTCTTTCTCAGCATGCTGTCTCGATAAACATAACTGGCAGATAACTTAATCTCTCCGAGAGATAGCGATGGCTTAGGCCGCAGGTTCAGATCTGCCGCCTAAGACTTCTCAACTCTACGAGCCGTGAGGGTCTCATAGAGACTTTTCTCCCTACGGATCGAGAGGATCTCGTAGGTGGGTTTTTCTCCTTAGGTGTCGTGAGGATTCCTAAGTGTGTTTTCTCTTATAGGTCGTAAGGACCCTGTAAGAGAAATTTTCCCTCTTACGAGTCGAGAGGACTCATAAGCGGTTGTTTCCCTCCTTGTCGAAACTCGACTTCGGAGAGTGAGACCCGTGAATAGTATGCAAGAGACCGTTTTAGATCGACTTGCAGGGTCCCATTGTTCAGGAAGCAAGTTTTTTAGTCCCTGCTGCCTGAGGCTTCATCTTGAAAGTTGAGACGAATCGGGAATTTTCCCGCGGAGACACTGGTTTCTCTGCGAGCCGGCGTGGATCAGGAGTTTCTCATCAAGGATTGTTTGTTTCCCTGAGTTGAGATATTTGCTAAGGATTATTTGTTTCCCTAGCGCCAAGGATTATTTTTTTCCTTGGTGTTGAAACGGGTCGAGAATTTCTCACGGAGGCACTGGTTGCTCTGCGAGTCGACGCGGATCAGGAGGCTCTCATCAAGGATTGTTTGTTTCCCTGAGTTGAGGTATTTGCTAAGGATTATTTGTTTCCCTAGCGCCAAGGATTATTTGTTTCCCTGGTGTTGAAACGAGTCGAGAATTTCCCATGGAGGCACTGGTTGCTCTGCGAGTCGACGCGGATCAGGAGGCTCTCATCGAGGATTGTTTGTTTCCTTGAGTTGAGGTATTTGCTAAGGATTATTTGTTTCCCTAGCGCCAAGGATTATTTGTTTCCTTGGTGTTGAAACGAGTCGAGAATTTCCCACGGAGGCACTGGTTGCTCTGCGAGTTGACGCGGCTCAGAAGGCTCTCGTCAAGGATTGTTTGTTTCCCTGAGTTGAGGAATTTGCCAAGGATTATTTATTTCCCTGGTGTTGAAACGGGTCGAGAATTTCCCACGGAGGCACTGGTTGCTCTGCGAGTCGACGCGGATCAGGAGGCTCTCGTCAAGGATTGTTTGTTTCCTTGAGTTGAGGAATTTGCCAAAGATTATTTGTTTCCCTGGTGTTGAAACGGGTCGCGGATTTCCCACGGAGGCACTGGTTGCTCTGCGAGTCGACGCGGATCAGGAGGCTCTCTTCAAGGATTGTTTGTTTCCTTGAGTTAAGGTATTTGCCGAAGACACTAGTTTCTTTGGAGTTGGGATGAACCGTCGAGATTTGGCTTCGTTTTCTGGCGGAGCCTATTGGGAAAGTATGGTTCCCTCTTTGTTTACGCCCTTGGATTGTATACAGGGATCGATGTGATCTCAACTGTAGGGCCAAAGTTTTATCATCATTTTTTGTTTTATTTCCGCGATGCTCTATCATTTCAGCTTTTATATCGCGAAGGTCACGATTGTCCAATCATTTCGGCTGTTTATTTTATTTTTACTCGCTGCTTTTTATTGCGAGTTGCCCAATCATTTCGGCTATTTTCCATGCATACATTTTCTTTACTTGCTGCTTTTTATTGCAAGCTGCCCCATCATTTAGGCTATTTCGTATGCATGTGCGGCCTACCGGCTTTTCACCGTAAACTTGAAATTAGACACCGATTTCGGCATCAGCACCGCTACAACTGGGATATGGCCAGGAGCGAATCATCATTTGCCTCTTTCGATGTCGAACAAAGGTGGCTTAGCGAACAGGGTTAGGGTCCTGTCGACTAAGGCTTTTAACTTCATGAGCTGTAAGGGTCTCACAAAGGTATTTCTCCCTACAAGTCGTGAGGATCTTGTAGGTGTATTTTCTCCTTAGGAATCGTAAGGATTCCTAAGTGCTTTATTCCTCTGTAAGTCGTAAGGATCCTACGAGAGGGTTTTCTCCTTGTAAATCGAGAGGATATACAGGGGTCGTTCACCATACGAACATATCCCCAATCACGGATGAGACTTGATTCGGGAAATGTTTATTCGCGCCCGTGGATTGTATACAAGAGTCAGTATTGAACCACTTGTAGGGCAATATCGAAGGTTGTGGGGGTTGCTTAAGCACAGGTTTAGGTCTCTGTAACTTAAGACTTTCAAATCTTATGAGCCGTGAGGGTCCCATAAGAGAGTTCTCCTTACGAGTCGTGAGGATCTCGCAAGTGTATTTTCTCCTTAGGAATCGTGCGGATCCCTAAGTGTGCTGCTCCCTTGTGAGTCGTAAGGATCTCACGCGGGTGGTTTCTCCTTACAAGTCGCGAGGATCTTGTAAGTGTCCTTTAACGAGGTTGCGCCCTTTCAGGTTTTCATAAACACTCGCCAGTAGCCCTGCTGTTTTTACTCACGGAGCCCTTTCGGGTTTTCATCCGTGCCCTTTTTGCTTATGGACATACCGTTTTTCTTTATTCTTTTTTTTAATTTATTTTCTTTTCCTCACTTTTTTTTACGAGGTCGTGCCCTTTCGGGTTTTCACGAACACTCGCCGGTAGCCCTGCTGTTTTTACTCATGGAGCCCTTTCGGGTTTTCATCCGTGCCCTTTTTGCTTATGGACATACCGTTTTTATATATATATATATATATATATTTTATTTTTATTTTTATTCATCTCGTCAGCCTAAGGATGCTGCGACAGTAGTTTAAAGACGTTTCGGTCCGCTATTAGTTTAAGTACGTTTCGGTCCGTCATGGAGAAGGCCGGCTACTGCTTATAAAGCTTGAGCTTAGGCAGATAGCGAGCGGACATAGTTGTCGTCATCTACTATTGACCTAGGCTGTGGCTCATTAAGCGTAGTATCTCTTTAGGAAGCGACCATTTATTGGCCTGAAAGGCCTTTCACCGTGCATATCTATGAGTAGATAGGCTCCACCTTGGTAGACCTTATCTATGATGTACGGGCCTTCATAGTATGGCTCGAATTTTCCCCGCTTGGCGCGATTGGAAATCATAGGCCTTTTGACAACTAGCACAAGTTCGCCTTGGCGGAATGTCCTCGGTCGGGTCAATCTTTTATATGAGCACGTCATCTTTGCTTTATAAGCTTCCAGATTTTGTTGCGCTATGAGCCGGGTTTCATCAAGGGCGTCAAGCTCCTCAAGCCGAAGGTGAGCATTTTCTTCGTCCGTCAGCTCGTAGTGGACTGCCACTCGTAGAGAGGGTAACTCTATCTCGAGGGGGAGTACTGCTTCCGTCCCAAATACCAACGCGTACGGCGTTGTGTTCGTGGCCGTCTTGAACGTAGTTCGATACGCCCAAAGAGACTCTTGCAGTCTCTCGTGCCAGTCTCTTTTATTTCGGGACACCGTCTTTTTCATGATTTTCGTCAGGGTCTTGTTGAAGGCTTCAGCTAGACCATTAGCTCGCGGATTGTAAACTAAAGAATATCTTCAGTCTATATTTTGCTGCTGTGCAAAGCGACCGATCTTGTGGCTTCTGTAAGCTAGCCCGTTATCGGAGATGATCCGGCGCGCAGTTCCAAACCGATATATAACGTGCGTATTGAAGAAATGGAGGATATTCTTCGTCTTCACTTCCCTCAACGGTACTGCTTCGGCCCATTTAGAGAAGTAATCAGTCGTCGCCAGGATGAAACGATGTCCTCTAGACGATGCTGGTTCGATGGGGCCGACTATGTCAGTTCCCCCCATTTCAAATGGCCAGCTAGCCATCGTTGGATGTAGTGGATTTGGATGTTGGTGGATGAAGTCCCCATGAATTTGTCATGAGTGGCATTGCTTCGCATATTTGAGGCAGTCCTGGATCATCGTGGGCCAGTAGTAGCCCATCCGTTTGATCTTCAACTTCATCTTTGGGCCTGCTTGGTGAGAACCGCAGAGTCCGTCATGAACTTCCTGGACGACTCTTTTCGCTTCGTCAGGTCCCAGGCATATCAACCACAGAGAATCAAACGACCTCTTGTACAGAGTATCGTTGACGAAGGCAAAAGACATAGCTCGTTTCATGAGCTGATGTCTTGTGGACGCTTCTTCAGGCATTCGGTGGGATTTAAAGTAGTCTATGAAGGCTTCTCTCCAATCCTCGGTATTTTCCCAATTTTTTACTTGCAGGGTCGTCTGCTCACTCGCTCCTTTTTCTTCGGATGATTCCGGAGATATTTCTGTTGGGGCAAGCACCCGACGGCTTTGTACGACGATTCTAACGTCATCGAGGTTCTCGTCAGCCAGTTCTTTAGCAAGTTTGGCCAACGCGTCTGCTTTGCTGTTTTCCGCGCGCGGTATGTTTTCCAACGTATAGGAAGGAATTTGGGTCAATAGTTGTTGCACCTTTTCGCCGTACTTCACCAATTCTGGTTTGCACGTTTGGTAGTCGCCGTTTACTTGACTAACGACCAACTGAGAATCTCCGTATATGACAAGGTTTTCAATTCCCATGTCGATGGCAATCTCGAGACCTGCAATTAAGGCTTCATATTCGGCTTCATTATTCGTCCTCGGCTCTGTTAAGGAGAAAGAGAAGCGCATTATCCCTCCTTGTGGAGTTACGAAGATGAGGCCTACCCCTGATTTGATTATAGGAGCGTTTTGTCTGCGCTTCTTCAGGGAAGATGCCCCGTCGAAATAAAGCTCCCATCGGGTATCACCACCGTCGATCGCGTCAAATGCATGTTCGTCTGGAAGATCGCAATTCAGAGGAGAATCGGCAGGTATCGGGTGCTCAGCAAGGAAGTCGGCGATGGCCTGGCCTTTCACTGCCTTGAGAGGTTGATACGTTATCAAGAATTCCATCAAGAGCAGGGCCCATTTAGCGAGTCTCCCCGTCAATATGGCCTTTGACATTAAATATTTAAGAGGGTCCACTTCGAAATAAGACGGACTTCATGTGCCAACGCATAGTGTCTAATCTTTGTTATCGCAAAGATCATCGCCAGGCAGTGTTTTTCAATGGGAGAGTAGTTGCTTTCTGCCCCCAGCAGAACTCGACTTAAGTAGTAGAGTGCTCTTTCCTTCCCTTGATCGTTCTTTTATGCCCATAATGCGCCCAAGGAGCCTTCGAGAGCGGTTGTATAAAGAATGAGGGGCTTTCCCTTGACCGGAGCAGCCAACACTGGCGGGTTCTGCAGGTATTGTTTGATCTTTTCTAGCGCGCTTTGGCATTTTTGGTCCTAGACGAACGGGGTTCCCTTCTTCATCAGGTGGCTGTAAGGACGGCACTTGCCTGAAAGGTTAGCTATAAATCGCCGTATATACGCGAGCTTCCCTTGGAGAGACCGCAGCTGTTTGAGGGTCCTTGGCGGAGGCATTTCCATGATCGCCTTGATCTTTGACGGATCTATTTCGATACCCCGATGTCGGACGATGAATCCCAGGAATTTGCCCAAAGAAACTCCGAATGCACACTTGAGAGGGTTCATCTTCAAGTTGTATTGCCGAAGGCGTTGACATACGGTCTTCAGATGCTCGAGATGTTCCTCGTATGATTTGCTTTTAACCACGAGGTCATCGATATAGCATTCGACGATTTCGTGTATAAGGTCATCGAATATGTTCGTCATGGCCCTTTGGTAGGTGGCACCGGCATTCTTTAAACCGAAGGGCATCACTTTGTAGCAGAATATACCCAGAGGAGTCCTGAAGGCGGTGTGCTTCTGGTCTTCTGGATGCATTTTTATCTGATTATATCCTGACGAGCCGTCCATGAAGGAGAAAACCTCGTGAGTGGACGTATTGTCTATCATCAGTTCGGTGACTGGAACTGGGAAATCGTCCTTCGGGCAAGCTTTATTAAGATCCTGGAAGTCCACGCATATACGCACTGTCCCATTTTTCTTCATCACCGGGACGATGTTGGAGATCCATTCAGGGTATTGAACTTCCTGGATGAAGCCAGAATCGATCAGCTTCTTGACCTCGGCATTGATACTCATCTCAAGCTCGAGCCGCATTCTTCTCGGCGCCTGTTTGACTGGTTCGACGTCCGGAGATATCGCCAATCTGTGCACAGCAATTTCTGGATCTAGTCCCGGCATTTCGGAATAATTCCATGCGAAGCAATCCCTATGCTGTAGAAGCACGTCCTTTAACGCAGCCACCCTTTCTTCAGATAGCAACTCGCTGATGAATGTCGGTCGCGGGTCATTTGCCGTCCCCAACTTAATTTTCTTAAGGTTATCTGCAGTGGTATGGATTCCATCTTTCAGCTCTTTTTGCGCTGATGGAAATTCTGAGATTACCTCGTCGTTACTGTTTTCGAAGCACTAGGGAAGGTCATCCATGTTCTCGGGATCTTCTCCTGATATCGTTATCACGTGACAAGTACGAATTCGCTTCCAATCCCAATGCGGAACTGGTTCTTCTTTCATGGCCTTGGGCTCGTGCTTCTGTGGCGGCGCTACCCTCCAGTTGTCGGACATAGCGAACTTGCCAAGCTGATACTGATCTTCGACCCAATTCTTGAAGGTGAAGCAATCTTCAAGGGGATGCCCTATTACTCGATGGTAAGAGCAATAGTTTGGGTCAGAGACTTCGCCTGCTTGTTCGGGGTTTTGGACTCCGGCAGTGTAAGCATTTGATGTTTTAGAGCAAGATCAAGTATCTTCTTCGTCTTGTCTCGAGGAAACGAGTACGCTCGACCCATTTTCTTCATGAGGGATAGATCAATAACGCTCGACTCCCGTTTGCGTGGCTTCTTAGCCCTGCTTTGTTGCTGTTGAGCGCCTTATTGGCCTTTCGACTTATTTCTGCTTTTGCGTCGAGCCTTCTTTATAACAGGTTGACAAGGAGCGGCATTTTCATCTTTCACGGCCTGTTGGAGAAGGCGTTGCGTCTTGGCTTTCTCGTAGATGACCATTTCGCGGTTATGATCGTCCCAGACTTTTTGACCCGCTTCCCTTATAAGCTTGTCCATTTGTTCTTCGAACGACAGACTGGGCACTTTTGCATCTGGAATTTTTACTGTCTTAGGATTAGCGTCCTCCCATTGAGCATCCGTTTCTTCATCGAAGTCATACATGACATAGCAGCTGCTTAGTAGCTCTCGTTTCTTTGACCGGACGTATCCAAGCCCTTTTGTCTCCATTCTCCCATTAGGCAGTTTGCGTTGAGTCCCGGGAACGTTCCAGACTTTGTCATAGAACTTGGTTTTTCGAACGGTCTGCTTGAAGGATATCCCCTGGCGTCTCAGCAGCTTTTTCAAGCCTTCCGTATAATATCTGGGGAGACGGATGGGCTGAAGCCTATCAAGCGTAGGATCCGCGCCATACCAGATTTCTTTCTCCACTCTGGTTTCTTCAGAGCGGTAGAATAGAATTGCTTTTTCTCTTTCTCGCCTGGGAGGGATATAGAACATTTGTAGCTCTTCTACACTGTAAATATCAAGCGCATCCAGTTCTTTATGGTGTTTAAGCGGCATCATGGCGACTTGTAGACTTTGTTCTTCGTCAGCGGACGTTCGTATTGAAGGTCGAGCAGAGAATACAGCGTGGATCTCATCTTCCGAGTCGCTACCAAAAATCAACGTAGGAGTGGACGGTCCTGGCTTGTTGTGTTGGGGCGGACCCGAATACACTATCTCCTCTTCCTCCTCGGTATCACTCTCGAAGACAGGGATGGTGGCGTTAGCTTTGTTCTCCGGCTTGTGACACCTCTCCGTGTCTTCGAAATCCGGTAAGAAGTATTTGGCATCTTCATATTTGCAAACTTCATTCACGGAAAACGGATTCAGTTCTCCCGCCACGGTATACTCGAGACCATCCTTAGCATACTTCATACACTGATGTTGTGTAGAAGGGATGACGTTGTACTCGTATAACCATGGTCGGCCGAGCAAAGCGTTGTAGCATGTCTTGGCGTCTATGAAGTGGAACTTAATGTCCGTGACGAGTAGCCCGAAGCGTAGCGTCAGTATTACAGACCCAAGAGTTCTTGATGACTGGGAGTCGAACCCGGAGATGGTGATCTTGTCACGAGCAAGGTGCTGGACGCTCATGCAGATTTCTTTTAACACCCGAACATTAAAGAGGTTAACTGAGGATCCATTGTCGATCAGGATTTTGCCTATCTTTATATCGTGGCAGTATCCTGAGACAAAGAGGGGACGATTGTGTTCGCACGTCCCAAGGAGAAGATCTTCATCACCAAAAGCGACATCGGCCGTGTGCACTTCCTCCAATTCATCCTTCATCTTTTCCTTGGCCAAGAAAGCTTGGAATTGTTCCGGATCTTGTAGTGCCTTGATTAATGAATCTCTTGCCTCCTTTGATAGCAAAAGGGCGTTAAGAATGCTGAGCTGCGACGGTAGCTTCCTCAGATGCGCTAAGACGTTGTAATCCACCTTATTTTTCTTTGGCGGGTCCTTGGCGCTTAACTCCTCCACCACTTGGTCATCTAAGATGATATCTTCAGAGACCTTTTCTTTCCCTTTATCTTTTCTTTTTGAGGGTCCGAGATTCTTTTCGGGCAGCGTTCGATTCCACAGCCGAATATTTTCGCAAACCTTTGGCTCTTCTTCTTTTCCTGAAGTGGACTCTTTAAAGAGAGGGGCAAGTTCCAGCTCCTCATCAGAATCGCTCCCGAATGTAGGCACTTGTGACCCGCCGGTGTTAACCATGCAACAATCGCCAGTAGTTCTTTTAAGCTCTTCGGTCGTATTTTTCCGCTCCCGATGAGTTTTGTGCTTCTCCCGCTTAAAGCGTTGTCGATGAGCAACGTATCCTTGCCACCATCTATCGAAAGCTTTGCACTCTTGAGTGGGGTGCGAAACCTTCTGATGATATAAGCAATAGGACGAGTGCATTTCTATTTCACCAGTGATGCTCCCTTCAGAGGATGGTAGCTTCATGCCCATTGATGTGGCCTTAGCAAACCTTTTCCTCATCTTGAATTGGCTTTTGTTGGTAGTGGAAGTATTTTGCTCCAGCAGGATCGTCTCAGCTCTTTCATCAAGTCGCTGGCGCTTGGCCCTTTCAAATATGGCCGCCTCGCGTTCTCGATCAGCTTTACTTTTCAACCGAGCTTCATTGAGGAATGCGTCAATTACTTCATCCGATGGCCCCAGAATTTTTGATTCGGTATCTGCCCCCAGCGTTTCAGTATAAGAAGTCTCCTCATCGTTCATGAACGAATGGGAAATCACATGACAGCTCGCTACGCATTCTTCAGATTCATCAGATGAACTTTCTCCCTCATTTTCCTCTTGAAAGACGTGATTAAGGAACTCTTGGAATGTAATGGGAGTCCGTGCCTTCTGGTTGTATTCCTCCAGCGCGTCAATTTATTTTTGCAAGTCCGTGCGCTTGTTGCCAGGCTTCACGGGCTTCTTAGATTTCTTCTTCTTCTTTTTCGAAGATTTTGACGGCTGGTTGCGAGCGCTTGAGCCACCACCATCGGTTTTTGGAGTTGGACGTGGCTTCAACATCCCTTCAATGACCTGCGGTTCCAACGGGTTCTTCCACTTGATCGCTGGGCATACTTGAAGCTCATTTAGCATCCTCTTTGTCTTGGATGATAATACAACCTCCCACGGAGCTTCTTCAACGACGGAGCATGTTGTCCCCGGCGTATTCGTCCCCTTAGAGGTGTGGGGCTGCGGGGGATTCACCTTCCATTTGTCAGATAACGCGAATTTTCCCTGTCGGTACTGGTTTTCAAGCCAATTTTTGAAAACGTAGCAATCTTCAATTGGATGGCCCAGTACTCGATGATAAGGACAGTAGTTGGGCTCATTGACGTCACTTGGTTGCGACGGACGTTTTGGATCCGGCAGATTTATGAGTCGGTTGCGCAACGCCATCTCGAATAACCTTTTCGTTTTATCCCAGGGAAACGAGTAAGAACGTCCCATCCTCTCCTCAAGGGCCACGTACGGGCGCATGTTATTTTGACGAACAACCGGCTTCGATTCGCTCGGTTGTTGTTGAGCATTAGAGACAACGATTACTTTTTCTTTCCCTTTGTCATTTCGGGAGTCCGGCTTGGAAGAGGGGGTCTATGGCCCATCTGATCCATTTGCGCTAGCTTGTCAATCAAGGCTTGGAAGGTAGTCGGCTTGAAAAACATCATAAATTGCGAGATGGTTGCTTGCGGATCAAGGGTTCCCACAAACATACCCACCGCGGGATCTTCTTCAATGCGCTGCTCGCACTTCGACCATAAGTTCCGCCACTGTATAGCATATTGAACCCATGTCTCGCCTGGCTTTACCCTGGCGTTAATTAGTGCCGTCATCGGGGTGCGTTCATCGGCGCTTGCAAAACGCTGAGTAAACAACAACTCCATCTCCGCGAAGGTCTTGATAGAGTCATTCGGGAGCTCAGAATACCACTTGAACGCCGTATCTGATAAACTTCCAACAAACTGGCGAAGCAAAAAGCTTGTCATCACCGCTGGTGTTGCCGCAGAGTGCTCTGAACTGGGCAACATGCTGGTGAGGATTGCCCGTCCCCTTGTAGACATGGAACTTGGGAATTGTGTAACCCGGCGGGTACTTGATTTGGTCGTACCAACTTGGATATGGCCGCCCTGTTTTTACGACCTGGCCGGCTACTTCGGTCGCATGATAAACCCGTATTTGTTGGGCTATGTACTCGTCCAAATCAGCTTTGGAGATTGTATCCTCCTTAGCCGTCGACAGATCTGGCGGAGGATTTGATGTTTCTCCCCTATCATCTCCAAGGACGATCGGGGGTTCTTCGGCCGTAGGATCTTGTTGTATCATCATCCCTACCATGTCTTGGAAGAGGAGGCCCATAGGCTGTATGTTGGCTGCTTGTTCAGCAGCCACTTTGTCCTTCTTCTCCAATATTCGACGAAGGAATTCAGCGTCGGTTTCTTCCACCTGGCGTTCATCCGAGGACGTTTCAGGGTTTTCTTTTGGACCAGTAAATGCGGCCATAGCGTTCATCATCTCTTGGAGCTTCTGCTGCTGCTCCTGCGCTTTGGTCACTGATCGCGTAAGCGGTCGATGACCCGTAGATATGCGACTGTCCTCTTTACCAGACGCCACATAGACGGTATGAACTACAATGCCCCCTGACTTAGGGCGTTTGGGTGCACCACCTCTGATATTTGTCGCCGGCGTGGGGGTTTTCTCCGGCCTCCTTGTTTTGTGGGCCGTTGAAGTTGAAGGGGCCGTTGCAGTGGGCACCCTAGCGATCGTTGTCCCCTGCTGTTTAATAGGACGGTCTTTTTCTTTTTGCACCTTCGTCTTCTCTTGTTGACGAGAGTGATCTGGGTCGATCACGGAGTCTTGAACCCTTCGCCAAACCTTGTATATTTTTTAGGACAGCCGTTGAGGGGGCTGTTCTTGCTTTGTTTCCGGAACTCTCTCCGCGGGCGGAGGAGATCTTTTCAGTGTAGCGGTTGGAGAGTTCTTACGTACCCTCCTCAGCAGTTCAAACCTGTTCCCAGTTGGAACAACAGCGTTGACTTCCACCACTGGAGCCGGTGGAGTTAGCCCTGAGGGGGAGTTGCCCCCTGCCTTCCTCACTCGTCGCCAATGGCGACGTCGAGCACGACGAGCCGTTGGGACTGGCTCGGAGATAGAGATAGCTTCTTTTTGCCCCCTGTCTGAATGAGGCACCGCCGGTGTTAACCTCTTAAAGACTGAGGTTGTTTTTTAAGGGGTGATATTCAACCTGTCGAAGACGGATCCTCGAGCAAGGGCAGGAGCAGGAATCGTCGGTCTTGAAAAGACTGATTCTTTGACAGGGGAAGCCGCCTTGACGACTTCTGGAGCATCAGTTATTGCCTTCCTTGGGACAGCCAATTTAGAGTTCTGATCTAGCCTGGCGAAAACAGAGGCTGTTGGTTTGGTAGTGGGCGACCCGTTGACAGGGGCCGTCGTGGCAGTGAGCCGGTCGAAGACCGACTTCTTGTTCACTTCCGGTGCAGGTATTGGCATAGAGAAGCTTGTAGGCGGGATCATGGTCCCGAAAAACAGGCCGGTGGTGGCCTGGGTCACCTGGTCTACTGGCAGAGCGAGGAAGGAAGCCGCTTGGGGCCCATATGCTACACCTCCGGGGGAGGTGGAGCGTCCGTTGCAGTGGCACTTCGAGCAGTTGGTGCAGTTAGAGGCCATTGATGCTTGAGTTCTGCGCCAGGAAAAGACCAAATCTTAGTAACTTGAAATCCAAAGGCAACCATTTAACAAACCGTGATTGGTTCGCGAGGACGACATACGAAGTGTGGAGTGGAAAGAGGAAAAGGTCCCACCGGACGTGCCGGAATCTGTTCCCCTCCGAATGGCGGCGACGACGTGATGGACGTCTAAGCCTGAGATTCGGGGAAGATGCTATTTGGTTTTATCCATCCACCTCTCCGAAGATGCCAAGTTGATTTATGGCACCGTGTATCGGAGGTTTAGACGGATGCGGCCGATGTAGCAGATTTCGTCAGATTCCCCCTCGCTTGAGGGTTTTTTGATTGTGGGGACGCTCTTCCCAGCAGGCGCAAGCCCCTGCAGTTAATTACGCTACCGCATCGCGGTAACAACTTTCTCCTTCTCCAGAATTTCACTTCGTGTCGTGTGTGTTTGTTTTGTTTGTGGTTGCCCGTGGATTGTATACGGAGACTGAGTAATGCCGTCGCCCGTAGGACGTGGATTAGTCCAAATCCGTATTTACTTAGATTTGGGTTTGGTGTTTTTAGTTTAAGGATGCATTAGCCGTGTTAAGGCTAAGATCAACTTAAACATTCGTTAAGGATACGTTAGTCCTGTTTGAGACTAAGATCAACTTAACGTAGTGATCTATTTAATATATGGCCATTGGGACCCGTTACCTCTCTGACGTCGTTGAAGGATTACAACGATAGGTGTCAGAGGAGTTCAGAGATGTACCCTTGAACCAAAGTTGATTTAGAGTTTTATAGTCCATTTGAATGTTTAAGGATACGTTAGCCGTGTTTGGGGGCTAAGATCAACTTAAACGGGATCGTTTAGATCTGGAAAAAGAGCATTTGGAGGCTCTATTGTTCCAGTTTAGGGATGTAGTGGTCCATAGGTAGTTTAAGGATGTTGCGGTCCATGCTTCAGTTTAGGGACGTGGTGGTCCATATTCCAGTTTAGGGACGTGGTGGTCCATTATTAGTTTAAGGACGTTTCGGTCCGATATTAGTTTAAGGACGTTTCAGTCCACGAGTTTAAGGACCCCGCAGTCCGTCTTGATGTGTGATCGTCGGGACCCGTCACCTCTCCGACGTCGTTGAAGGATTACAACGATAGGTTTCAGAGGAGTTCAGAGATGTACCCTTGAACCAAAGTTGATTTAGGAGAGCAATTTCGCTCAGTCAATTTAGTTTGAGGACTTACGGCCATGATTGGGCTAAGTCCAGTTGAAAAATATTCAACGCTTGTATTTTTTTTTTGGTCTGTTAGACCTATGCTAGAGTTTGGCCCATTTTTAAATAATGCATTGCATTATTTTCTATTTTTTTGTTTGGGCTCTGCCCATAAAAGATGCAGAGCATCAATTTATTCTAGGCTCTGCTCATTTATGAATGATGCAAGGCATCTACTTTGTTTGGGCTCTGCCCCTTTTAAAATGCATAGCATTTTTATTATTTTGTTTGGGCTCTGCCCATTTATAAATGATGCAGAGCATCAATTTAATTAGGCCTGCTTGGTCTTTTTGATTTGGGCCTGGCTCTTTAAGAAATGTCTTGCATTTATCAGGCGCTTTGTGCCAATCAGAGAGCGCAAGCGCTTGTAGTGTTGACCCGTGTCGCGCAAGCGCAGTGCGCTGCGCTAGTGCGCTGCGCTAATGCGCTGCGCCTGCGCTGCTGACACGTGGCACGCTCTGGTGGCTTGCGCCAATCCAGGAGCACAACAACGCAGTTTGCAAGTGCAAGGCACTATGATTTAAGAATCTTTTAGATTCAAGAACCAATGGTTCATAAAAGAAGTGCAAAGCACTATTCGTTTTCTTGATCTAATTTAGATCAAAGAAAAACAAGTTTTTCTTTTTATTTCAAGAACCAAATGTTCATAAAAGTGCAAAGCACTATTCTGTATTTTGTTTTTCTTGTTTTAAAGAACCAGCGGTTCATAAGAAGTGCAAAGCACTGTTTATTATGTGAAGATCATTGATCTTGTTTTTAGATCAATGATCTATTAGAAGAAATTTCTTCTATTTTGTGAAGGTTTTTACCTTTTTCTTGAAAACTTTTTCAGAGTTCTCTCTGTTTGAAGCTCTTGATTTTTCAAGAATGTTCATGGCTTTGAATTGAGGTCTGGGGTCCTTTTTATAGTGCCCATAAATTGGTTAAAGAGATCTTTCTCTGAGTGATTTGAGGAATTTTCCCCACCGTTGGATCTTTGATCCAAAGGCCTCTGTTTTACAGAAGAAAATCTTCTTGTTTTGACAAGAACAGAAAGATTTCTTTAAAATCTCAATTCTGTTTTGCGCAAACGCCTCAGCGCGTGACACGTGTCGCGCAGCGCAATGCTTGCGCGGCTGTGCTTGCGCAGCTGTGCTTGCGCAACTGCGCAGCGCTTGCGCAGCAGTACCTGCGCAATTGCGCAGACACGTGTCGCACAGCGCAGCGCTTGCACAACTGAAGCGTTGCTTCCTTTACTTTTATTATCATTTTTTAAAGAGCCTTGCTCTGATTGGGCGCGCTGCCTCGGGTGCTGCGTTGATGTATAAGCACCTGACACGTGGCGCGTTGCGCGCAGCGCGAAGAATCTGAAGCGTTGCTTCATTTATTAAAATTTAGATTTTCAAAGTAGAGCTTTGCTCTGATTGGGGGAAGATGAAGCGTTGCTTCATCTCCCGCCTTGGAATTTGAACAGAGCTTTGCTCTGATTGGGGTAAACAGGGGAAAGTCGGGTGGATGGCGTATAGCACCCCCGCAAATTTGATGGAAACCGATCTATAGGATACAGTCGTAGAAACCTAGGTTAGAAAACTAGGGATATGGTTAAAGAGATAGTTAGAGATGATATGAATGATTGAATATATGTATTGAGGTATGAGATGAAAGCTATAAGGATATGAAAGGTGAATGTGAATCACGACTCATAGATATGTAGTTGCCCTAGAATAGTATGAATATTTAGAGTAGCATGACATTTGATGTATATGATAGAATGTATATGTAAGATGACTTGATATGATATATTAATGTGATGAAACGGATATACGAGATGATATGATGACTTGGTTGATATGTCGGTATACGGATGCGAGTCGATTGAGATGATTGATACCTTTGCCGGTCCCCTGATATGAGTTTGTTATGGATGTGACCTGGGACATATGTTTATAAATATATATAAATGTTGTAAATCATGAGTGTTATTTCGTACGAGACGTTAGGTCCGTACCCCTCATTGTCATATAGGATGATAGGATCCCCGATAGTTTAATGCCGCCGTACGATGATTTTCCGTACGTGATGAGTTTTATGACGATTGATCCATACCCTTGACTAGAGGATGTCGTACGATGGATTATACAGTACATGATATTGTGAGGCTGGATGCCGATTGATAAATTCACCGACTCGATCATGTTAGTATGTATACCTGTCAGCATTCGCATACGATTTACTTTATGCTATGCTCATGTCACTCTCATTGCATTACATATATCTGTGCTAGTACACCTGCACCATTATCGATGATGCGTATGTTACACGTACACAGATTGGCCGGCTCACACACTTCATCATCGATAATTGCCATGTCACTACACAGTAGAATTGCTGCATCATGATATGACTCCTTGCATGATTTACCTGCTATAGTTACATATACACCTTTATACGATATTGCATTTGACTTGGGAGAAATTTGGGAACCGCATGATATATTGAAAAGACTGGATTTATTTAAAAGAGCGGTTTTCCCCTGATATGTGCATATTACTGTTTCATGTTGTATGATATACGGATATGCTTACATTTCTGTTATATGTCGCATACATCATGCTTTACGATTATACGCATTGAGATATGCTATTTTCATGAGATTTCTGGATTTGAGAATCGTGGTAATTTCAAAAGAAAATACGTATTGTTTTAAAATCCCGGTTTCTCTTGATACGATATTTCGGTGCGTCCACTATGCATTTTCTCGGTTCTGAGACGTGTGATACGTGAAACCCGATTCGAGGAGGCAGATGATCCGTTTGCGGGTTCATGGTGGACCCGGTATGGCACCCCGGGGCGAGAAAGAGAGAGAGAGATTTCGTGGGGATGACGATGAGCTTGGCTGAGGGACCACTACCTACTGGTGATTGGTTGGACCTGGCGGTTATCCGGTGAATACCGACCAAAGTCGAGAGATGGATAGGGTCCGACCCGTTCTGCAGGAGCTCGCGGGCCGATCCCGCAGACAGAGCCCGAGGGCCGATCCGGACTGACGGAGCCCGAGATATGAGGATTTACGTGTCGATGCTGGACACGGGTTTCATGATATTTCGAATGTCGATACTGGACACTCAGGTTCCATGATTTCGATGTGTCGCGAGGGACACACGTTGATTTATATCCTCATACTTTCATGCATATGCTTTTATGATATTTACATGCATGATGATATTGTGTCAGTGGTTAACATGTGGACGGGATTCACATGCATACATACATTGATTTTATGTTTGGATGATATCCACATGCTGATAGGCGTTCATTTATGTAGTTGGCACATATGCAGAAACGACCACCCTCGATATCATAGTATTACCTTTATGATACAGTTGACCTAGGAGTTGTTGTTTATTCGATTTCTACTTGTTGATGTTTTCTACTCACGAGTTGGCAACTCACCCCCGTTGTGCCACAGTTCTTACAGGTTGATCGCTTGGCTCAGTAGTGGCATCGCTGGCACACAGTTGCATTCGGGTGATTTGCTTTGGTAGGTGGTACATATTGGATCGTACCCCTCTTGTATTTATTATTCATATTGTATCTAGTCAACTCCATCAATCAAACTAGCATTTATATAAGTAATGAGACTTAGTGAGACTTGTGGTTGCGAGACTTAGAGCAAGGGGTATTCCGCTACTTGTGGTTTTGATGTATTGCTTATTTCTTTATCCTTTGTGTTGAACTTCGCCGTTGGGCGTCGTATGCTTATATTTATGCTTTGCGTGGTTGTAAATCCGCCGATTGGCGAAGAGCTAGCTCCCGCTTGGGGATGCCTTTATATTATCATGCATTGTGGTTTTGGATCAAAATACAAAGGAGGTGCTGCCCAAATTTTTTAAAAGACGAAACATGTTTTCAACTAATTAATTCCACTTGCATTTTTCATTTTCCCTTTCTATGCTTTCAAGAAAACTTGATTTCATTATACCTTTATTTCAAAACGTCAGCTCTTTTATTTTCTTAAAAAGGTTTAGATTTCTGGGTTCAGCTTACTTGAATTACGTTACTCCTTTAGACGTTGCGTGATTTAAGTGCCGGTCACGAGCTAATATTTCAGGTCGTGACAGTTGTTGCTGCTGTATTTGTGCGTTATCGCTCGTGCTAATTTCATTTGATGTTATGTGTGATAATAGGATCGATTGCGGTGACTTCGAGCGCTACAAGGAAAGGGAAGGAGGTGGTTGGATTCACCTAGCTCGAGATCATCGGTGAGTAGATTTAATATCTACGGTGGAATCTCCCATATGGCGCTAAGCGTCGAGGGATGGATTCAGTGATATAAACTTATGTTGTTAGCATATACATTGATTGTGCATGCGTATCATCTTGCATACCCTATAAATTGTGGTACCTTGACACTGTATTGATTTGACACCACACTATTACTAACGGTTCATTCTACACGATACACTGAATTGTATGTCGCACACATACCCCGTTAGTAATTGCTATGACACACACACTATAGAAATTACTAGGGATAACTTATATTGCATCGCTTTCATTATCATTCAAAATTAGATATTTGTTGTCGTCCTATTGTGAATACGAATTTCATCATGCTTACATACATGCATTGCTAGCTACATATTTACTCTTATATGATGTTGCATTTCAATTTCGTTGATTTGGGAAACCGTAAGATACCTTTGAAAACTTGATATACTTAAAAGAACGATTTTCCCTTGATATGCTCACATTACTTTCCATATTTGAATATCTCATTTTCATGGACCTACGCATTGATGTGTTGATTTTATGCGATTTCCGAATTTGAGAACCGCGATTATATTTAAAAGGGAAAATATCATATATTGTTTATAAAGAAAATACGGTTTCTTTTGATATGATATTTCGAGACGTCCATCATGAGTTTTCTCTGTTCTGAGCTATGAGTATACCCGATTCGAGGAGCGGTAGGCACCGTATACGGGTACATGGTGGACCCGGTGAGGTATCCCGGGGCAAGAAGACTCGTATTGTTAGGCGGTGAGCCTGGCAGGGGAGCATTACCTACCGATGATTTTATAAAACTTGACGGATGTCCAGAGGATACCGTCTTGGAGTTATGAGATGATATGTGTGTGTGTGTGTGTGTGTGTGTGTGTGAGGGCCGATCGGAGGATGCGGTGCCTGAGATATGAGTATTTACGTGTCGATGTTAGACACGGGTTTCATGATATTTTCGAGTGTCGATATTGGACACTCAGGTTTCATGATGTGACGGATATGAGGGCTGGTCAGAGTGACGGCGCCTGAGATATTGGGATTTGGGGTGTCGTTGATAGACATCGGTTTTCCATGATTATGATTCATCCATGAGGTTTTATGTGTTATCCCATATTCAGGATTGTACTAGACATACATTGTTTCATGTAGTTGTTGTACCCCGGTGGTGTACCTTGAGCATGATTTTTACTGCATATCCGTATTGTTATATTATGCTATCAGATGCATACTTACGATTATCTGTACGATGTTATTTACTATTCACGAGTTGGCAACTCACCCCTGTTGTGCTACAACGTTTTGCAGGTTCGACCCTCAGTATAGTTGCGGCAGGGCTTCTCATTCTTCTCCTTTTGTAGATACCGATGCTGTTGGTCGTCCTTTTGGATAGGTGGATGGTTTGTGGTTATCCGTATGATCTCATTGTGTATCTTATTTTTATCTAGTACTCTCCATCCACCACTTTCATGTATATTGACTTAGAGACGAGTTTGTGAGGATCAGTATTGTATTATTTGTGACTTTGGGTGTCGAGCTCGTTGAGTCGACTGTTTTATCATCTTGTGATGTTGTTTCACTTTCTTTTTGTTTATTTCTTCGCTACGACGTCATATATATATATAAAACTTGTTGTGGTTGTGTTCCGCCTTTTGGCGTGAGTTGCTCCCATTTGGGATGCTTTATATTTATGTTATGCTTGTACCCTTTTGGGGCTAGTTTTTACAAAAGAGATACTGCCGAAATTTTCAAGAAAATAAATTAACTTAAAGATTTTTAAAATGTTTTAAATGTTAAATCTTTCTACCTTTTTATGGTTTAGATTTCTGGGTTGTCGGCTTACTTGAATTACGCTACGCCTTTAGACGCTGCGAGATTTAAGTGCCAGTCTCGTTCCTAATTTGGGTCGTGACAAAGTTGGTATCAGAGCGTTAGGTTTTACCTTTCGGAGTGTAGAATGACCCTTGGTATGATGGAGTAGGTAGCTTAAGCAGAGTGACGTGGCGAGTGTATGTTCTGCGGCATATTTACGACACGGTACTCCGCCTAAGTGACCTTAGGATATGTTGCTTGAATTCCTTCCTTGATTATATATATCCTTATGATTCGATTTCTATGTTCTTATCGAATCATGTTTCCTTATTCCAGCCACTATGCTGTTGAAGACTACGAGGGCGCAGAGAGTGGCCGCGAGAGTCGAGGTCAGGGGAGGCTCGTCCGAGACGAGGACTGACCGGGGCGGTACGCCTATTTTACAGGAGCAGTTTGATCCACCTTCTCCGGATCGTGTTCCACCTTCTCCGGATCGTATTACTAGGCTAGAGGCCGGTATGCAGGATTTGCACCAGATGATGGGGTCATTGGTTGAGGCCAGTAGAGCGCAGAGGTCGGAGGTTGTCCCACCTGTTACGGGGACTGTGATGGTGCCTATTGTTCCGACAGTCGTACCTGCAGCCACGGAGGTTATCGTCGTATCCTTATCTGAGCTTATGAGGCTGAAGCCTCCGGTTTTCATAGGCACCGACGCCGCTGAGGATCCGCAGTCGTTCATCAATCGGATGGCTAGGATCTGTCGTTCGTTGAGGTGCTCCGACACAAGATGGGTGGAGTTTGCTAGTTTCCGTCTGGAGGGTCTTGCCCAGACTTGGTGCGAGTCTTTAGAGAGAGGTCGAGCCGCAGGTCTTCCTCCTATGACCTGGATTGAGTTTACGATGGTGTTTCTTGCCCGATTCCTCTCTCAGAGCGTTAGAGATGCTAGCGCTCGTAGATTTGAGTCGTTGCGCTAGACTCCGGTTATGACAGTGGCGGAGTATGATGTCCAGTTTACCCAGCTATCGGTGTATGCTCCGTATTTAGTAGATACTGAGAAGAGGCGTGTCAAGAGATTTGTACTAGTCCTGACTACCCAGTTGTTCCTCTCCATCGGCGCCTAGCACTTTGACGCATATGCAGCCGCGGTAGACACATCCCTACTGGTTGAGGAGCGTCTTTCCGAGACTTCGGTCATTCCGGAACCGAAGAGGATTCGTGCTGATTTTTCAGAGCAGAGGCAGTTTGTCAGAGGCCGCGGTGGATTTGCTATTGGCGGTGTAGGTAGCCGGAGCGTGAGACGGGACCAGACATATAGTTTTTACCCACAGGGTCAGCAGTCGTCGCCTGGATGTTTTGGGTGTGGGAGTCCACATCATCGCGTCATAGATTGTACTGAGGTACGCCAGGGCGAGACAGTGGTTCCACATGTCACCTTACCACTTTCTCCACCTCAGAGAGCGTTGCCCCTTTCGCTTGTTATTGCTCCGCGTCAAACGTATTCTCAGAGAGGTCGTGGTCGCGGAGGTTTTGTTCAGAGGGGACCGGATGGCAGAGGCGGAGGTAATGAGACTTAGTGAGACTTGTGGTTGCGAGACTTAGAGCGAGGGGTATTCCGCTACTTGTGGTTTTGATGTATTGCTTATTTCTTTATCCTTTGTGGTGAATTTCGCCGTTGGGTGTCGTATGCTTATATTTATGCTTTGCGTGGTTGTGGATCCACCGATTGGCAAAGAGCTAGCTCCCGCTTGGGATGCCTTTATATTATCATGCATTGTGGTTTTGGATCCAAATACAAAGGAGGTGCTGCCCAAATTTTTCAAAAGACGAAACATGTTTTCAAATAATAAATTCCACTTGCATTTTTCATGTTACCTTTCTATGCTTTCAAGAAAACTTGATTTCATTATACCTTTATTTCAAAACGTTCCCTCTTTTATTTTCTTAAAAAGGTTTAGATTTCTGGGTTTCGGCTTACTTGAATTACGTTACGCCTTCAGACGTTGCGTGATTTAAGTGCCGATCACGAGCTAATATTTCGGGTCATGACAAAGTTGGTATCAGAGTGCGAGGTTTAACCTTGGTTCGAGTCTATGTTTGACTGTGCGGAGTCTAGGGCGGGTATGTATTTCGGAACCTAGGCTTGACCTTACGGAACTTAGACTTGAACAGGGGGTATTAGACCGAACTTTCGTTTCATAGACCGACCCTGATTGATGGAGCAGGTAGCTTGAGTAGAGTGACGTACCGTACGTATGTTCCGCGACATATTTACGATACGATACTCCACTTAAGAAACCTTAGGATGTATATATTTTGAGATCTGTGATTCTCTTCATACCCATGATTATACATCCATTTGAGATCCTTGATTCTATTCGTTCCATGATCATACTTTCATTGATGTTGTTTCTTCTTATGATCATGTATCCATTCTGGATCTATCGCTTCCTTTTCATGCCCTTGATCTGTTTTCGTCAACACATGCTTGAGGTTCCTGTCACCATGGTTTGAGCGCAGATTGAGCTGCTGCTAGTGATGCGGTCAGGGCGAGCTCGTCTGGGACGAAGACTGGCCGTCATGTTTTTCTGGTGACACGGGAACGTCTCGATGTAGTATTTGTGTTGTGACCACTTGTTGAGGCGAGTGTTTGGTTTTACACCGGATGATCGAGCTATTGTTAGAGCTTCCTGTTGTGAGAGGACTGTTGATGTACAGCCTACCTCAAAGATTGTGATGTCGCCTACCGTGTGGACATATGACCCAGCTGTTGCTGAGATTGATGTGATGTCGCTTCCAGAGTTTACTAGCTGAGATCGCTGGAGCTTCTTGGCCGAAATGCGACAGATGATAGCTAGTCTATCTCGAGTTGAGAGACGAAGGTGATTCGTCAGATTGATGCGTCGACGTAGGCCCAGTTGAGTTGAAGATTTCCAGTGTGGAGAGTCTTACTCAGATCCAGAGTAGACCGATCCAGAGATGACCATTGATGTATCGTCTTTCTTGGAGGATTGAAGCATTATTTAGCATGCGGACGAAGGGTATTCACGTATGGTCTAGGCGAAGTTAAAAAGTTCGAACGAATGTCAGACACCCATTTTTCCAAGTTTAAAGTATTCGAAGGAATATGCAAGTAATTCTGCGGACCCTCTAGAAGAATGAAACCCTAACTCAACATAATGACCATGGAACTGCTTCTGAACCTTAGGGTTTGCAGCAGTTCAGCGGTGCCATCAGTGAGGCTTGGGTTTGCCCTACTACGTTTGGTCCATAGGTATTGTGGCATATACTGGATATTATTAGACTGTGCTCAGGTGTTGAGCTTTCGGGGAATTATGGGACTTTGATGAATCGATCAAAACGTTTAATGTCGTCCGGATATCAGGTGATAAGAGATCAGCAAGCTGACCAGCTTCGGATAGAGGACCTCTTCCAGATGTGTTATGAGTTGATCGAGAGCGGACGAGTGTTGAGTTTTCCTCCGATGGTTGGGACGAGTTCCCGAGGAAATGTGGTGCGGAGAACACAGATGTCCAGAAGACGAGAAAAGATTAGTTAAGAGTACCAGCCTCCGTACAGTTCGACATAGGCGAGATCGGAAGGGACCTTGAGCAGGTTCCTCCCAGGACACTGCTGCTATGAGATTTGCACCGAGGATCAGTTGTGTCACGAGTATTCAGAGGGCCAGAGGCCGACGCCAGTGACGTGCTGCTTTACGAGTGGTCATGATAATTGGCCGAGAGATGACCAGAGAATGCCATAGCAGAATCGTTTCTTTTATCACACCTGACTGAGCCGACGAGCCGATGGATTTCGAGATCGGTAATCCATGGGGAAATGAAGACCCAGAAACAGAGGATGCCAGACCGTGAGCAGGAAGCAAGCAGATGTTCTTGCTCTACCAGTTTGGGGCGCACCGACTTTTTCGACATTGTAGGAGGTGTACCTCGATATCATTCATTGCGATTTGCGTTTGTGATCCGAGTATCACGCTTATATCGCTTGGATTTGAGTTGTGATGATGAGTTTCCTGATATTGATTTTGTGCACCATGACTGCACCTACTGGGTATTTGCATTTTGTGCATAGTTATTGCACTTGATATAAGTTTATACACCGCTACATCGGTTTGCGATTTGTGCATATTCATTGCACTTGATGTCGATTTTGTGTCTTAGTTACACATGTTTATGATTTCGTGGATTTCATACGGTTGATTGGGATTTTATTCGCGCATGTGGTATGCACTCGATTTGGTTTTTGCACTCGGTATAGCTTATATATGCTTGCAGTGCATTTATACATGTTTTGTGCACATAGTTGCACACGTTTTTGATTTCATACACCTTGGTACACTCGGTACTATTTTGATATACGCATTTGCGTTATTGATGAGTTTTCGTGCATGGGTTGCACCATATTTATATTTCGTGCGCTTGATGCACCAGATTAGTATTTTTGTGCATGTTGGATGCACTTGACTTAGATTTTATTCGTGCATGTGGGATGCACTTGATTTCGATTTCATTCGTGCATGACGGATGCACTTGATTTGGATTTTCGCGCTTTTTGGGCATATGATATGAGATGTGATTTTGTGCACAACGGATGCACTCGATTGGGATTTTCATTCATGCATGTTAGTTGCACCGGATTGAGATTTTTGTGCACTCTAGACGCACTTGATGTGGTTGTCGTGCACACCCATTGCACTGGACAGATGCTTTCGTGCACACCCATTGCACTTGCTTTTGCTTTTGTGTATATTGTGGCACTTGTATTTGGATTTGATTTCCGTGCGCACCAGACGCAAGTGATTGTTTGATACGCCTTTTGAGGCTGATTTTGCTTTTGAGCACTTTGTCTTCATGATGGGTACTATATTGTGTAGTAGCCAAACAGGACTGATCTGAGAACAGTACCTGAGTACTTTTCATGCATTAAAAAGTTTAACCAGAGATTTTCGAAAAGGAGCTATAGTCTCGCTATTTTCCTACGTGTGCGTGAGCGACACGAACGTTTACAAGGAAAACCTTTTCGGATATTTTGAAAATGGACGGGGACGTATATCTGAGCAAAACATATACGAAACTATATTTATTATTTTACAAATGAGCGTCCGTCACTTGTGCCGTGAGTTACGCATCAAACGGCGATTCAGAAAGGATTTTGCATGAGTTTTATTCAGTTCTTGAAGGTTTTCCAAAGATGTGTACTATACACGTATTATAGTATTTGACTAGTGTATATTGGATTTCTGTAGTGGATTTCGAGATCTGTATCTTCATTGTAACTCCGAGGATATGCGTGCAAATCCGATGATTTGCGTGACGCTTGACGGAGTTCGATTTGAGTTTTGTATTCGTTTTCAGGCGCACGCGATGCGCTGTGTTATTTCTGTATCTTCCGTGATTTCGGAGCCCCGTTGATTTGAGCTGATTATTAAAATGTTTTAGATTTTGGGGGTTTAAATTTAAATTCGGGGACCGAATTTACTTAAGGGGGGAAGATTGTAACATTTCAGAAAATATAAAATATTATTTTGGAATTTAATATTAAAATAATATATTTCTCGAAAACTGCCTGATTTGTGAAATTGGGGTTTTCGAAAAAGGGTATAAATACATACCAATAATTGTGAAATAATTGGAAATTAAAATAATTTATTCATTTAAAAATATATTTATCGGATTTGGCATTTTTAAAATTTATTATATGCAGTTTGGATAAAAACCGATTAGTGCACTACTAATCGCGATTAGGCTAAATCCGTGTTTCTACAGTTTTCCATGTCCAGTGCACCATGTCATATTACACTTGTTTCATTATCCTACCATGGCTTTTCTTTTCTATGCATGGTTTTGTGTTTTCTTTGAGAAAAGAAAAAGATTAGAAAAGAAAAGAAAAGGATTAGAATAATGAGGGATGGGCATAAGAGAGAGAGGGTGAGGGTTCTTCCATTGACCAAGACCCATTTGTTTCATTCATCATCTTCATCTTTCTCTCTCCCTTCTCTCCATGGCTGCCTCACTCCCCCCTCCTCTATCACCTCACAACACACCCCAAAACAACTCAAAACATCATCTCCACTTCATTAAAAACATGCACAAGCTCCCTACAAACACTTTGGACAAAGAAAAATCGGATTTTGAACACTTGGGGCAATTCAAGAAAATTCTTGAGTTGCCAAATGAGGTACTTTCTTCACCCTTAGTATTGTATTTGATTCATTTTAGCATCTATGTTAGTTAGAGTGGATTAAATGAGGTCTTGTGAACTTTGAAATTTCTAAATTGAGGATTAGGGTTTGAGTTGAATCCAAAGGTGAAATTTAGGCTTAATAGTGACCTTAAACCCCCGTGGTGTTTGTTGAAAGATCAAAACCAGAGGGTAAACCCCCTTTTCACAAACTTAGAAACCGCGATATCGGAAAATTTTGAGGATTGTAAGTTCATTTTGATATGTCCTATCACCCGGGAACCCTAGGAATTATTTAGCAAATACAGTGATACATGCAGGTGACCTAGACGCTAACCCCAAGACCCGGGACCCCAACTCATCAACTTGGCTGCAGATTTATCCTATCTGGACGCAAATTGCGGCCAGGGTAGAGGGGATTAGGTCCGTGCTTGGTCCAGGGCTTTATCTCCAGTAAACTAGACCCTCCACATGTGCAAAATTGGTTAATTTGACCTAGGGTAAAATCTGGAGCATGTTTTCTGAGATTATGTTTTGGTTTCGTGCTTGTTTATAACCTGAACTTTGTATTTGTGTTTTATCTCAGTCGATTCACGTTTATATGTCGATCGTCGAGAGTTGTTTGGTTATTCTTGCATGCATAGATCATAGGTTTTAACCTATGTGTGATACGCGTGCCGATTTGGTTTTCGTGTGCGATTTCGGTTTACGATATCTTGTATGTACATATGTAGGTACCCTCGGGCGGACTTCGAATGACGAGGACGAGCGTGGCGACATCGACTTCGGCAAGCGAAGATCAAAGATCTATATCTATGGGGGGAAAGTCGGGTGGATGGCGTATAGCACCCCTGCAAATTTGATGGAAATCGATCTATAGGATACAGTCGTAGAAACCTAGATTAGAAAACTAGGGATATGGTTAAAGAGATAGTTAAAGATGATATGAATGATTGAATATATGTATTGAGGTATGAGATGAAAGCTATAAGGATATGAAAGGTGAATGTGAATCACGACTCATAGATATGTAGTTGCCCTAGAATAGTATGATTTTTTAGAGTAGCATGACATTTGATGTATATGATAGAATGTATATGTAAGATGACTTGATATGATATATTAATGTGATGAAACGGATATACGAGATGATATGATGACTTGGTTGATATGTCGGTATACATATGCGAGTCGATTGAGATGATTGATACCTTTGCCGGTCCCCTGATATGAGTTTGTTATGGATATGACCTGGGACATAGGTATATAGATATATATATAAATGTTGTGAATCATGAGTGTTATGTCGTACGAGACGTTAGGTCCGTACCCCTCATTGTCATATAGGATGATAGGATCCCCGATGGTTTAATGCCGACGTACGATGATTTTCCGGACATAATGTGTTTAATGACGATTGATCCGAACTCTTGACTAGAGGATGTCGTACGATGGATTACACCGTACGTGAAGTTGTGAGGCTGGATGCCGATTGATAGATTCACTGACTCGGTCATGTTAGATACGTATACCTGCCAGCATTCGCATACGATTTACTTTATGCTACGCTCATGTCACTCTCATTGCATTACATATATCTGTGCTAGTACACCTGCACCATTATCGATGATGCGTATGTTACACGTACACAGATCAGCCGGCTCACACACTTCATCATCGATAATTGCCATGTCACTACACAGTAGAATTGCTGCATCAAGATATGACTCCTTGCATGATTTACCTGCTATAGTTACATATACACATTTATACGATGTTGCATTTCACTTGGGAGAGATTTGGGAACCGCATGATATATTGAAAAGACTGGATTTATTTAAAAGAGCAGTTTTCCCCTGATATGTGCATATTACTATTCCATATTGCATGATATATGGATATGCTAACATTTCTGTTATATGTCGCATATATCATGCTTTACGATTATACGCATTGAGATATGCTGTTTTCATGAGATTTCTGAATTTGAGAACCGTAGTAATTTCAAAAGAAAATACGTATTGTTTTAAAAACCCAGTTTCTTTTGATATGATATTTCAGTGTGTTCACCATGCGTTTTCTCGGTTCTGAGACATGTGATATGTGAAACCCGATTCGAGGAGGCGGATGATCTGTTTGCAGGTTCATGGTGGACCCGGTATGGTACCCTAGGACGAGAGTGAGATTTCGTGGGGATGACGATGAGCTTGGCTGAGGGACCACTACCTACCGGTGATTGGTTGGACTTGGCGGTTATCCGGTGGATACCGACCAGAGTCGAGAAATGGATAGGGGCCGACCCGTTCCGCCGGAGCTCGAGGGCCGATCCCGCAAACGGAGCCCAAGGGCCGATCCGGACTGACGGAGCCCGAGATATGAGGATTTACGTGTCGATGCTGGACACGGGTTTCATGATATTTCGAATGTCGATACTGGACACTCAGGTTCCTTGATTTTGATGTGTCGCGAGGGACACACGTTGATTTATAGCCTCATACTTTCATGCATATGCTTTTATGATATTTACATGCATGATGTTGTTGTGTCAGTGGTTAACACGTGGACGGGATTCACATGCATACATACATTGATTTTATGGTTGGATGATATCCACATGCTGATAGGCGTTCATTAATGTAGTTGGCACATATGCAGAAATAGCCACTCTCGATATCATAGTATTATCTTTATGATACAGTTGAACTAGGAGTTATTGTTTATTCGATTTCTACTTGTTGATGTTTTCTACTCACGAGTTGGCAACTCACCCCCGTTGTGCCACAGTTCTTGCAGGTTGATCGCTTGGCTCAGTAGCGGCATCGCTGGCACACAGTTGCATTCGGGTGATTTGCTTTGGTAGGTGGTACATATTAGATCGTACCCCTCTTGTATTTATTATTCATATTGTATCTAGTCAACTCCATCAATCAAACTAGTATTTGTATAAGTAATGAGACTTAGTGAGACTTGTGGTTGCGAGACTTAGAGCGAGGGGTATTCCGCTACTTGTGGTTTTGATGTATTGCTTATTTCTTTATCCTTTGTGGTGAACTTCGCTGTTGGGCGTCGTATGCTTATATTTATGCTTTGCGTGGTTGTAAATCCGCCGATTGGCGAAGAGCTAGCTCCCGCTTGGGGATGCCTTTATATTATCATGCATTGTGGTTTTGGATCAAAATACAAAGGAGGTGCTGCCCAAATTTTTTAAAAGACGAAACATGTTTTCAACTAATTAATTCCACTTACATTTTTCATTTTCCCTTTCTATGCTTTCAAGAAAACTTGATTTTATTATACCTTTATTTCAAAACGTCACCTCTTTTATTTTCATAAAAAGGTTTAGATTTCTGGGTTCGGCTTACTTGAATTACGTTACGCCTTTAGACGTTGCGTGATTTAAGTGCCGGTCAGGAGCTAATATTTCAGGTCGTGACAGTTGTTGCTGCTGTATTTGTGCGTTATCGCTCGTGCTAATTTCATTTGATGTTATGTGTGATAATAGGATCGATTGCGGCGACTTCGAGCGCTACAAGGAAAGGGAAGTAGGTGGTTGGATTCACCTAGCTCGAGATCATCGGTGAGTAGATTTAACATCTACGGGGGAATCTCCCATATGGCGCCAAGCGTCGAGGGCTGGATTCAGTGATATAAACTTATGTTGTTAGCATATACATTGATTGTGCATGCGTATCATCTTGCATACCCTATAAATTGTGATACCTTGACACTGTATTGATTTGACACCACACTATTACTAACGGTTCATTCTACACGATACACTGAATTGTATGTCGCACACATACCCCGTTAGTAATTGCTATGACACACACACTATAGAAATTACTAGGGATAACTTATATTGCATCGCTTTCCTTATCATTCAAAATTAGATATTTATTGTCGTCCTATTGTGAATACGAATTTCATCATGCTTACATGCATGCATTGCTAGCCACATATTTACTCTTATATGATGTTGCATTTCAATTTCGGTGATTTGGGAAACCGTAAGATACCTTTGAAAACTTGATATACTTAAAAGAGCTGTTTTCCCTTGATATGCTCACATTACTGTTCCTTATTTGCATATCTCGTTTTCATGGACCTACGCATTGATGTGTTGATTTTATGCGATTTCCGAATTTGAGAACCGCGATTATATTTAAAAGGGAAAATATCATATATTGTTTATAAAGAAATACGGTTTCTTTTGATATGATATTTCGAGACGTCTACCATGAGTTTTCTCTGTTATGAGCTATGATTATACCCGATTCGAGGAGCGGTAGGCACCGTATACGGGTACATGGTGGACCCGGTGAGGTACCCGGGGCAAGAAGACTCGTATTGTTAGGCGGTGAGCCTGACAGGGGAGCATTACCTACCGGTGATTTTATAAAACTCGACGGATGTCCGGAGGATACCGTCTTGGAGTTATGAGATGATGTGTGTGTGTGTGTGTGTGTGTGTGAGTGTGTGTGTATGTGTGTGTGTGTATGTGTGTGTGAGGGCTGATCGGAGGATGCGGTACCTGAGATATGAGTATTTACGTATCGATGTTAGACACGGGTTTCATGATATTTTCGATTGTCGATATTGGACACTCAGGTTTCATGATGTGACGGATATGAGGGCTGGTCAGAGTGACGGCGCCTGAGATATTGGGATTTGGGGTGTCATTAATAGACATCGGTTTTCCATGATTATGATTCATCCATGAGGTTTTATGTGTTATCCTATATTCAGGATTGTACTTGACATACATTGTTTCATGTAGTTGTTGTACCCCGGTGGTGTACCTTGAGCATGATTTTTACTGCATATCCGTATTGTTATATTATGCATGCTATCGGATGCATACTTACGATTATCTATACAATGTTATTTACTATTCACGAGTTGGCAACTCACCCCCGTTGTGCTACAACGTTTTGCAGGTTCAACCCTCAGTATAGTTGCGGCAGGGCTTCTCGTTCTTCTCCTTTTGTAGATACCGATGCTGTTGGTCGTCCTTTTGGATAGGTGGATGGTTTGCGGTTATCCGTATGATCTCTTTGGGTATCTTGTTGTATCTAGTACTCTCCATCCACCACTTTCATGTATATTGACTTAGAGACGAGTTTGTGAGGATTAGTATTGTATTATTTGTGACTTTGGGTGTCGAGCTCGTTGAGTCGACTGTTTTATCATGTTGTGGTGTTGTTTCACTTTCTTTTTGTCTATTTCTTCGCTATGGCGTCATATATATATATATAATATATATATATATATATATATATATATATATATATATATATATATATAACTTGTTGTGGTTGTGTTCCGCCTTTTGGCGTGAGTTGCTCCCATTTGGGATGCTTTATATTTATGTTATGCTTGTACCCTTTTGGGGCTAGTTTTTACAAAAGAGATGCTGCCGAAATTTTCAAGAAAATAAATTAACTTAAAGATTTTTAAAATGTTTTAAATGTTAAATCTTTCTACCTTTTTATGGTTTAGATTTCTGGGTTGTCGGCTTACTTGAATTACGCTACGCCTTTAGACGTTGCGAGATTTAAGTGCCGGTCACGTTCCTAATTTGGGTCGTGACAAAGTTGGCATCAGAGCGTTAGGTTTTACTTTTCGGAGTGTAGAATGACCCTTGGTATGATGGAGTAGGTAGCTTAAGCAGAGTGACGTGGCGTGTGTATGTTCTGCGGCATATTTACGACACGGTACTCCGCCTAAGTGACCTTAGGACATGTTGCTTGAATTCCTTCCTTGATTATATATATCCTTATGATTCAATTTCTATGTTCTTATCGAATCATGTTTCCTTATTCCAGCCACTATGCCTTCGAAGACTACGAGGGCGCAGAGAGCTGCCACGAGAGCCGAGGTCCGGGGAGGCTCGTCCGAGACGAGGACTGACCGGGGCGGTACGCCTATTTTACAGGAGCAGTTTGATCCACCTTCTCCGGATCGTGTTCCACCTTCTCCGGATCGTATTACTAGGCTAGAGGCCAGTATGAAGGATTTGCGCCAGATGATTGGGTCATTGGTTGAGGCCAGTAGAGCGCAGAGGTCGGAGGTTGTCCCACCTGTTACGGGGACTGTGATGGTGCCTATTGTTTCGGCAGTCGTACCTGCAGCCACGGAGGTTATCGTAGTATCCTTATCTGAGCTTATGAGGCTGAAGCATCCGGTTTTCATAGGCACCGACGCTGCTGAGGATCCGCAGTCGTTCATCAATCGGATGGCTAGGATCTGTCGTTCGTTGAGGTACTCCGACACAAGATTGGTGGAGTTTGCTAGTTTCCGTCTGGAGGGTCTTACCCAGACTTGGTGCGAGTCTTTAGAGAGAGGTCGAGCCGCAGGTCTTCTTCCTATGACCTGGATTGAGTTTACGATGGTGTTTCTTGCCCGATTCCTCTCTCAGAGCGTTAGAGATGCTAAAGCTCGCAGATTTGAGTCGTTGTGCTAGACTCCGGTTATGACATTGGCGGAGTATGATGTCCAGTTTACCCAGCTATCGGTGTATGCTCCGTATTTAGTAGATACTGAGAAGAGGCGTGTCAAGAGATTTGTACGAGGCCTGACTACCCAGTTGTTCCTCTCTATCGGCGCCCAGCACTTTGACGCATATGCAGCCGCGGTAGACACATCCCTACTGGTTGAGGAGCGTCTTTCCGAGACTTCGGTCGTTCCGGAACCGAAGAGGATTCGTACTGATTTTTCAGTGCATAGGCAGTTTGGCAGAGGCCACGGTGGATTTGCTATAGGCGGTGTAGGTAACCGGAGCGTGAGACGGGACCAGACATATAGTTTTTACCCACAGGGTCGGCAGTCGTCGCCTGGATGTTTTGGGTGTGGGAGTCCACATCATCGCGTCATAGATTGTACTGAGGTACGCCAGGGCGAGGCAGCGGTTCCACATGTCACCTTACCACTTTCTCCACCTCAGAGAGCGTTGCCCCTTGCGCTTTTTATTGCTCCGCATCAAACATATTCTCAGAGAGGTCGTGGTCACGGAGGTTTTGTTCAGAGGGGACCGGATGGCAGAGGCAAAGGCCAGCCAGTCGCTGGTAGAGGGCAGGCATGGGTATTTGCGTTGACTCATCAGGACGCACCGGCGTCGAATGCAGTCGTGTCAGTTACTCTTTCTGTATGTTCTTTTGATGCGCATGTTTTATTTGATCCAGGGTCTACTCACTCGTATGTTTCCACACACTTCGTGCCGAGGTTGGGCCCAGAGTCGTCTTTGTTAAAGAAGCCGCTTGTCGTGACTACTCCTGTTGGAGAGTCTTTTGTTGCGCGATATGTGTTTCGGTCGTGTGTCGTTCGTATTGGGGATAGGGTGTTGTCCGCTGACTTGATCCTTCTTGATATGTTGGACTTCGACGTTCTCCTTGGCATGGACTGGCTAGCTACTTGCTATGCATCTGTGGACTGCAGTGAGAAGGCAGTTAGGTTTTGTTTTCTGGGCGAGTCAGTTCTTATTGTGCATGGGGACCGTAGTGCCGCCCCTCACAGTTTGATTTTTGCTCTTTGCGCTAGTCGGCTTTTGAGGAGAGGATGTCGGGGGTTCTTAGCTTTTATTCGTGATACCAGTGCCATAGTGGATTTGTTGGACTAGGTTTCTATTGTGAGAGATTTTCCCGACGTATTTCCCGATGAGTTACCTGGTTTTCCACCAGAGCGCGATATTGAGTTTTGCATTGATTTGATCCCCGGCACGGGGCCTATTTCTATACCGCCTTATCGGATGGCCCCGGCGGAGCTGAAAGAGTTTAAAGATTAGTTGCAAGGGTTGCTTGATAGGGGACTTGTGCGTCCGAGTGTTTCGCCTTGGGGAGCTCATGTTCTATTTGTCAAGAAGAAAGATGGTAGTTTGAGACTGTGCATTAATTATTATCAATTGAACCGAGTTACAGTGCGGAATAGGTATCCAATACCTCACATTGATTATTTGTTTGATCAACTCTAGGGTGTAGGACATTTTTCTAAGATTGATTTGAGGTCGGGTTATCATCAGTTGCGGGTTCGGAACGATGACATTTCGAAGACTGCTTTTCGTACGCGCTACAGGCATTATGAGTTTTTGGTGATGTCGTTCGGACTCACCAATGCCCCAGCAGCGTTCATGAATTTGATGAACCGGATTTTCAGGCCGTTCCTCGACCAATTCATTATTGTTTTTATTGATGACATTCCGGTCTATTCCAGAAGTCGAGAGGAGCATGAGCAGCACCTGAGGATTGCTTTGCAGACATTAAGAGAGCACCAGCTGTTTGCTAAATTCTCGAAGTGTGCTTTCTAGCTTGATAGTGTCGACTTCTTGGGTCATGTAGTTACGGGAGATGGTATTCGTGTGGACCCGAAGAAGATCGAGGCTGTGCAGCTTTGGCCCATACCTGTATCGGTGACTGAGGTCCGCAGCTTTTTGGGCTTAGCTGGTTATTACCGCCATTTCGTGCAGGATTTCTCGAGTATCGCTGCACTGCTGACCGGACTGACTTGAAAGGGGTCCCTTTTGTTTAGATTGAGGCATGTGAGCAGAGTTTTCAGCAGTTGAAGACTCGGTTGACGACTGCACCAGTTTTATCTTTACCTTCTGGATCGGGCGGCTATGTCGTTTACTGTGATACTTCGCGAGTGGGGCTCGGTTGTGTATTGATGCAGCATGATAGAGTTATCACGTACGCTTCTCGGCAGCTGAAGAAGCATGAGAAGAATTATCCCACTCATGATCTTGAGATGGCCGCTATGGTCTTTGCGCTTAAGATTTGGAGACACTACTTGTACGGAGAGTCGTGTCAGATCTTCACGGACCACAAGAGCTTGAAATATATCTTCCAGTAGCGGAATCTAAATCTGAGGTAGCGTCGTTGGATGGAGCTCGCGAAGGATTATGATTGAGAAATTCTTTATCACCCGGGCAAGGCAAATGTAGTAGCTGATGCTTTGAATCATAGGCCCGGAGGTAGCTTGTCCCAGTTGAGCATAGTTCAGAGACAGTCTTCTGCAGATTGGTAGATCTTGTGCGACAGTAGAGTGCAGTTTGAGTTTACCTTGACTGGGGGACGGCTTGCTCATGTCCACGTTCGTCCACTTCTACTTGATCGTATCCATAAGGCGCAGCCCGACGATGCCCGTTTGTCTGAGATTTTTGAGCAGGTTTGACAGGGTAGAGAGTCAGAGTTTTTGATAGATGATCAGGGTGTACTACGTTTTGGGACTTGTCTGTGTGTACCAGATACCAAGGGGCTGAGACGCGAGATCCTAGAGCAGGACATCAGTCAGCTTACAGTGTTCATCCCGGTTCCACCAAGATATATTGTGACTTGAGAAATGTCTACTAGTGGGCATGGATGAAGAGCGATGTTTCGGATTTATTTTTGAGGTGCCTGACTTATCAGCAAGTCAAGGCTGAGTATCAGAGATCGGCAGGAGAGTTGCAACCTTTATCCGTTCCGGAGTGGAAATGAGAGCAGATCTCCATGGATTTCGTTGCGGGTCTATCCAGGTCCAGTCGAGGGTATGACTACATTTGGGTGATTGTTGACCGGTTGATAAAAGCGGCTCACTTCCTTTTAGTGAAGACCACTTTCGGTTATGCTCACTATGTGATTGACGTTGAATTTCGATGTGTGTAGAAAGTGTTATCACAATCAAAGAATTTATAGCCGCAATCAAAAACGGTGTCGATGTAGTTCATTAATGAGTACGGATCGTCCACAGAGATTCGTGTATTTATTCATTCTTGCTTAGTTGAGTCAAAATAAAATAGTAAAGAAAATTCAAGAAGATGAATCAAGATTTAGTTGATGAAATATTTTCAAGAAACATCATGAAAGAATTTAAGATTTAGTAATCAAGAAAGTATCCAAATTCAATTTTAGTTATCAAGAAAATGTAGAATAGCTTGTAGGATTCGATAGGAATTAGTAGCAATGATGAATACTAATAATGACTTATCTATTGATGAATTATAGCTAGAACAATGGTGATGAATGAATATTAGGGATCTATTGAAGAAACTAGGGTTTCTCCTTCACTATCCCTTATCTTTTCATTGATCATAATTCAAATCTAGCCTTTAGCAAAGAGATCATCACTCATTTAATCCCAAATTGCAACGAAATTATCAAGAACGGTGATCTCGCTCCAAATTTGGTCGTTGATGATTCTTTTTCCTAAACTTCATAATTCTTATAAGACTTAAGACGAGTTTAGGATTTCATCACCATTTGATCTACCGATCTTCTTCGAATCCCTAACAAGTGGAGATTTCACTCACGCATAATGAAAATAAAAGAATCAAGAATTAGAAATTTCATAATGCGAAAATGTAAAGAAAGCGAGAATTAACAATTTATCATCTTTATTAATCAACTTCTAATTACACATTCCTTCAATCCGAGATTACAAGAATTGCTCCCGATCGCTCCCTTGCAGGGGTAACTATTCCGTCGAATTTTACTTTGCTCGATCTTCGTGAGAGCTGGACCTGTCGAGAATCTCACGCTCTTGATGACGATCAGTTTTCGCGTAAAAGATCTTGAATGTCGTCGCTTGATATTGTTCTCAATGATTCTTGATTTGGAACTTGATTTGGATTGAATTGGATTTGGTTTTGGTTTGTGTGCTAGAAATCGACTACAATCAACAACCTTCACAATGTAGGCTTAGGTCCCTTTTTATAGCTCTTCACCAATCTTCCACTAGAAATTAGGTCAATCTTTCCCAAGAAGTTAGGTAGTTGTAAGGAAACTTCTAGAATAAGGTAGTTATCAAGCTTCCTCAAGAAGCTAGGTTGTTATAGGGAAGTTTCTAGAACAAGTTTGTTATAATGAAGCGTCTTCAACAAGCCAGGAAGTTAGAATGAAGCTTCGGGAGACTTTTTGACCCTCGATGCCCTAACTTAGCCGTGGATTCACGGCGACTCGGCCTGACTCGGCCGCGGTTCCGCGACCGTTTGGTGTTCTTGTGGCTTCAAACTTTCTGTGTATTCTGTTGTTGGCTAATTGGTGTTCAGGTGATATCTGGAATAATTTTATCTTTTCTGAATCTCTGCCGGATTTTATCTCTTTGATTTCCTGTATTTTGTCGGCGAATTTGCGATTCCAATATCTGTCCTGAGATAATTTTTTGCACAAAATCTCAATGAAGGATGTTGAGATATACAATATCATGCGTGAAATGATAAACATACAATTTCCTTCCAGAATGTTGATTATAATGTATAACATGTGGTATTTGATATTTTCCAGACGAACTTATAATATATGTTATATTTACAACAAACATCCTTAGATGAATGGAAAAGTGAGGAAATTGTTATGTTAAAGATTTCAATATTTTCGACTGAACAAATTCCCCCAAACTTGATTTTGATCGTCTCGAGCAAACATCTTTTATTCAAGAGAAGGAGAAAATAGAAAGAAAAAGAAAAACTAACTTGCACACTTTTGTAGGCAAACACGATTGCACTGAGCACGTGCAACAAGCCTTTAAATCTCTAGGTGTCCCTAGTAGGAGGAGTGTTGTCTCCTGAGAGTTTTCAGCGGATTGCACCCATAAAATCACATAATAAAAGGAAGACTGTGAAAGTTACATATAAAGATAAGAATTATAAAAGAAAGACTTTGAAAATCAGAATTTCCAACTACACTAGCTTTTCGGTTTTCATGAGCCCTATTTTAATAGTTATGAAAAGATGTTAGAAATCACATCATCCTTCAATAAAACATTGCCATTATTCTTCATCCCTACCTTTCTTCCAAACACCGATCATATACCCCTACGTGTGTGTAAAAGACATCCCTACACTTGAAGAATTCAATTCAAGCTATCATACTCTTGTCTATCTACCTCAGTACTTTTTAGTTGGTGAATATTTAGATGGAATTGCTCACACATTCTTCATGCGACCGTTAATACTTCTTGAGGTACTAACCGACCGATAACTAAATGTGCTCACATATTAGGTGTAATTAGCAATTTCCTAATCTTGCAACACCTAAGACTTAGCAGTGACTCCCAAACCAGTTGGTCTAAAGCACTAGGTGATGAAGCACCCTCGCTATATTTTTTTTATGCTGCCTTGGTGATTACAAAACCAGTGTTCATTTTTCTTCACCATTTTATACTTTTATGCTTCATTTATAATTTCTTCGTACTTTGGCTTTTAGAAAAGAGCATTTCAAGGTATTCTCTACTATCCCAAGTTTCAAGACGTGTGTAAGTGCATATAGTAGGGTATCAATGTTCAAATGTTTTGTTAGTCTACGCTAGCGCCCCGGCCGTCTACAGACGCCAAATGCGGAACAAAAAACTTTTAAAATGGCGCTATCGTATACTTTAACCCGGATCTTCCATTATTGCTAAACTAACAAACTGTAAAGAGTGTAGAAAGGTTATACCGAACGATCTGAGTCCTTCGTTCTTTAACCATCATCCCACGCTCCGTTGCGGCTGCTCCGACCTCGTCGATCTCCGATTCTCCTCGCCCAGGTGGCACCACATCACTGATTCTTTAAACGGGCTCCCGCCTCTGACTTGAGGCAACTCGGTCGTCAAGTTTGCTAAAAGAGACGACCAAGAATAATGTAGAGAATGAGTAGATGACTTTGTCTCACTTCGTCCAAGTCCGTGGACGATCGGTTAATGAAGTTGCCACTCGGATCGGGTGATGGAATGAAAAAGGCAATGAAATTTCCATGCACCCCAAATACTATCATAATCTTTTCTACAAATGAAACATCAAGTGTGTGAGAGAGAGGAGGGGGGCCGGCCACTTATAGGAGTGGGGGGGTGAGTGTAGGAGAGGGGAGAGTAACCTTAAGAACAAAATATCATATGTGAACACAAAAGAATATCTTAAGGAAAACAAGAATGGTTGAAATCAAAGCATGAGTCATTAACCTTGTCACCAAATTCTAGAACCTTCTAGAACCTTCTAGAAGCATGACTCACTCTCATCTAAGAAAAGATAAATCCATCTTTAACCGAATGTTAAAAGACGGCTGATAGAAAACTGGAAACTGGCAACTTCCAAAAGTGATCCTGAAACAACTTTCAGGATAACCCCGCAACTGTATAAAAATACCCGCATTTGTATTACGACCGAATACAAATGCAACTGAGACAAAGATATTATACCTACTCAATATAATACTCGGATCCGGCTTAAACCAAAGCCGACCAGTATCATCTGCCCGAAAAATAACACGTGCGTAAACGCACGTGCATTTTCCGAACCCTGCCATAAAACCATACGGCCTCTACAACGTTTCGCCCGAACTTGGGAAACTGTCTGTGGGGGACTCTAATGACTCGTCAGTACCCTGGCAGTGGGTTTAACCACAAACCGTCAACGGCACTAGCTATGCGTAACGGCTGCCCATGGACTGAACTCAAGGGAGGCCGATGAGCGAACTCATCCGGAAACCCTACTGAGCCTAACAGTGACAATGTATATACAGTCCGGTCCGTTCGTCTATGAGTATCGCATATCTGCCTAGGGGGCTAGTAACGTCAGACCCCCAATAGCAGTATAAGTCGTGTCGGAGTGAAGCCCAATAACACCCTGAGATACTACTGGAGTACCTACCAGTAAATCTCCTGCCATGGCCATGGACTTTGTGTAATGGCTCTCCTAGACACAGTACGACCTCGCCCCCAATACCGAGAGAGACGAATTCCCTGCCGATCCGCTCACGTGCCTCCATATGGCTCGGGACTGTACCCAAAAGCTACCTGTTTGCACGACTCCTTTGAGCCGTAGTAGGGTAGAAATCAAAGCACAGTGGGAACTCACACGAGACAAATGACGACCTCAGGTCGATGAACTAACCTGTACACATGTCACCAGGGAACTGCTATCTGACAATATGTATAATACCAACTAGCAGGTTCCCGGCGAGTCCTGTCCGGTGTACTCATAACCCAATGAGCACCTGTATACATCTTAGGTGATCCAACTGACACCAGTGGCTTGTGAGACCGGCCACCGCCCCTCGTCGGGGTCTCGACTGTACACACTAGTCTACTCCGGAGTATCGATGCCCTGTCTCGAAACTCCCACGACTAGGGACCACAATTAAGGATATGCATATAAACTACCCAACTCTCACGTATATGATCGCCATCATACTGTTGGTAGTAAAGCAAGATCCTAAGGGCTCTATCAAAGTGTAACATGTAATCAGTCACCTGAACATGTACACGACTGATAAAGGCAAACCAGATAGCATACTATCATTTTGAGTAAGACTGTCCTACCGGTATAGGTCCTCCGCAATCATTGCAATCACGTACCTGTGATCCAATAATTGACTATGAGGGCACTATCTCCAACAATCTCCCACTTGCACTCAAGGCTAATTATTGCGATGTCGACTACTCACAGCCCGTGTGAAACCGAACATCCAACTCCTCTACTAATCAGTATCACAAAGCCCGTTTGTAAAACTATTGTGTTCGAGAAATAGCCTTAGTGAGTGGATCCGCCTAGAAGTTTCTTTCTACATCTCTCTTAATCTCAAGTTCGCGGAGAAAGCCATCTCCCGAATTGAGTAATACCTGTCTTAGAATATGTCTGGATATCTGATGGGACCTAGTTCATAAATGAACTCCAAATCCAAACTTCTTAGACTGTATCGATCACTGAACCTAATCAGTATCCGGCACCATGCCACCCACAGTATCCTCTTGGACCACCTGTCCATAATACTGTCCCACTTCATCAGAGGGAAAAACTATAACTCTGACAATCACTCTGTCATCTATGTTACCTTTGAAGCCTGGAATGATAACCGTCTCCCGAAGGAGGCTGCCGTCATCTAATCCGTAGAACATGTACTTATGTTCTAAAACTGCTTCCTTATGTTTCTCCAGGATTGGATTAATACAAACTTATTGCATCTAGTGCAAAAACAACATCTGGTGTGGTACTTGACATCTCATGATTGACTCAATTGCCTAAGCAAGTGATCTGCCAATCATGCACATCCCTCTCCCCTTTAGTCTATACGACACCTTTAGAGAGGGTGACTCCATCACCTGCAGGTACACCACCATGCTAGGAGTCATCTATTCTAAAAACTATTAGAATACTGTCAAAGTACCCACATTGGGAAACTACCCAAATCCAGATCTAAAACCATAAATCTAGAAACCAGAATGTCAAATATTATATCCATATCCTGTCTGGAGAAACAACTGTGTGACGACCACAGTACAACCGATCGTAGTATAGGAATTTTACTTCCTACTCTGTGTATGTCATCCAAAAACCATGACATCACACCCTACTACCTTCTTAACAGATCCATCCCTTATTCTGATTGAAGTCAAACCCATGACTGTCACATCAAAATTAGATGATCTATCTCCGCTATAACTGCTCAAGTCTATAAATAGACATAAGCTACTTGCCCACTATGCTTCTGCTGCTCCCACTGACTACGACAACCCTACCGGGTCTCATATCCTGGAACATCAGTATTGTCAAGTCTGGGTATATAAGAACCTCCCTGTCACCGTTCTTGAGGCTACCGAAGTACCTCTCGGGTGTCTGAGGTTACCCACCATATCTGCGGAGTGGCTATTGGAATGTCAAACCTGATTGAATATATAGGTCCTATTAAATTTTCCGTAATCGTTCGCGGTTCTGGAATCACTTCCAGTTCTACCATACTCCCACTACTGTTTTCTGAAAAAGATCCATTTTACTAAAACTGTGGCAAGTCAAGAACAATATCACTATTGATCTTCCAAATGGTAGAATATCAACCCTCGTCATAGCCAGGGTCAACCCACAAACAGCCATTACAGAAACGTGCCCTGAGTTATCCAAAGTCTGGTTTTAAGCATAAGCTGGACAACTCCCCGTACCTTAACATCTTTTAAGGTACGATCCATTCTATATCCAATACAGAAACTTTGGCACTTATTTAATTGGAACCAGATTCAAATCATGCAGCTGTCTTCAGTGCATATCAACTTAATGGAAAAAGGCTAATCAGCATTACTCAACTTAGGAACCCATCCAATTATGAGTAACCTGAAAGAGAAATAAGTTTCTCAAAACCATTACTATCATCTGAATGCCAATCACAAGAATCTACATCTTCGATCTCTTTGAAGAATCCCGATACTTGTGACACCTGGTTCTCTACTTTATTCTTATACCCACAACTTCTCAAAACTTAGACCTTGTATTTCTACGAAACACTCGTCTAAATACTAGAGAAGTTATAAGTAAATAGAATATAGTACGAGTACCTACCCCTTTGTCCTGAAGGACACTTGGACAACATACAATACTCTGTATAAGTCCGCTGAGTTAAACAACTCAAAACCTGTGCGTCGTAGGTTGAAAACTGTACCCTGGCGATTTCCTCAAATATCACCAATTACAACGAATTCCGATATAATGAGGATGATCACCTAATTCCCAATATCTTACTCCCACTCATCATCTGTAAAACCATACAGATATGAGAATGAAACCTGGTAAATACATACCCTTGGAGTAAGTATCTAATCGGGAAAACAGTTTTGTTTTAACAATGCACTGATACATGAAAATGTTTCGTAGGGGTACCCTGGTATTCATAGCAATGCCCTTTCCATAATCCAATTCATGACTTCAACCGTATTTTTCTTTGCCATCTCTCCAAATCCCTTTATTTGTCTTTAGTCGTTACCTTCTGCACACCATCGTTAGGCTAAATGGTTTTCTTTCTTCCCTACCGTTCGGCACCAGCCTATGGTTTGGAAGAAGACTATCCAGTAAGCATAATAGGTGTACCCTCCTAAACCAAGGAGTACTCGCAACTGAGAGAAGGTGATGATAAAAGACAACTGAATAATACCTTATTCTTTTAAAGGTGAAATAGGAGTGGCGATGAAGTACGCGGTTTTGGTCGTGAATGATAACAGTCGCAATTTACTTTGCCCTCTTTCTAATCCCTTTATTTTGTCTTTACATATTACCTTCTGCACACCCTACTTAGGATAATTGGTTTTCTTCATTTCCTACCTTTCGGCACCAGCCTATGGTTTGGAATAAGACTATCCAATAAGCGTAATAGGTGTACTCTCCTAAACCAAGGAGCCCTCGCAACCTGAGAGAAGGTGATAATAAAAGACAACTGAATAAACCAATTCTATTTCTCCTGAACCTGGATCCATCCTCGAAGAAGTCCCTTCGAGTTCGTATATAACCATACGATGGATCTATCCAATGGAAGTGGATATCCATAGTAATACGGGTGTTCTAAGAAATTCAAAGGGTAAAAGAAGGAGTGGCAATGACTTATGCAACTCAGACAATCCAAAAGCCAGTATTTTAAGAAGGTTCGGTCAACCTGGTCACTGAGTCATAGTCTAGGGTCGGTCAAAGGTCGCTGCCAAAGAGAGAGAGAAAAGAAACACTCTGCGTGCACTCTAACCTAGATCAGAATGGTTATCACTTAATCTAATCCGGAAACCTCCCACTGTCCTGTCAAATTCTCCTCCAAACCTAAAGAAGAATCAATCGGGATCACCCGAAGAGTAAACCAACTCATCAGTGGGAATCGGGATCCAACTCTCATCGCATGATAACGTGATGGAATGCATCCACATTACTCATACTCCAGATGGTATGCGCATACTTGGCAAGTTTCAGTTTCTTTAGAAACTCCCGATATGATTTTTGCCCCATGCTCTTATAACCTTGGCGTTGGTCAAAATGTCATAAGTCATATGCCAAGTTCTACCCATCACTATCTTGTCAATTTGAACCCACCCGCACATGCCCTTGACGTTGGCCAAAATGGCAGAACGACTGTCCCAAACTAACTCATCTATCTATGCAATAATTGAATACCCAGCAGCTACCAAACACTATGCCTTGGCGTTGGTCAAAATACATAGCTTGAATACTACTGAATACCCAAAAGAAGTGACGGAGGGCTACGGCTGGTTTTTGGCAAAAAACCTTTAAAGTAGTGAACTTGATATCGCTGAAGGAACCTGATAGCTTTTTAAAATATAGTGGCGAAAACCTTTTGCTAAAGAGGTCACTCCCTGTAAAGGGATCTCGGCTCTTTCCTCGTGGAATGAGGTGCAGGATATTCCACTGAATACCGCTATGCAAAGCAACTTGTAATCGACTATAGTGAAGTTATTACCCTGACGCAAACTTCTGTCCAAGGGGTCGGTCCCGGTGAAGGGATATCGGCCCTTGCCCCGTCAAATGAGGTGCAGGATATTCTACTGAATACCGCTATGCATAACAAAAGGAAACGTCTTTGCAATAACACTTTTTAAATTTGTTCCAACAACTGCAAACAGGTTTGCTTTACTTTGCATTGATCAGAATCAACGCAGTCCCATCATTAATCACACCAGAAAAGAACGAAAATAAAATGTACGTATATGCCATCCGCATTCGTCACTGGGTCTCGTCATCACTCGTTAGGTTACTTAACTAACGACAGAGCGGGGACTGGACTAGCGCGGGTGTAAAACATATACAACATCTAATAGTATATAAACCAATATACAATAATCGCTCCAGGCGTGATAGTATGCAACATTACAGAAAAATAATAAGTATCACAGAACAATACAGATAATCTGGGATCCCCGAGTTTCACAGAGCCGCTGCTGAAACTCGACATTCCCCTGTCGTGTGGGTAGCCTGTGCAATGAAACCTAGACCCCTACGGGTGCGGCAAGTTACCCGCCAAAACCTGAAGCGAGGCAGCCCCCTACAGCATAGTGAATGGACCACCCAGCACTTCACGGAATCCAGTAGCTTGAGCACCCCTCCTTGGGTCAACCTGTACCCCCTACGAGTGCGGCGAATAGTCTGCCAATTCTAGAGTAGGACCCCTCTGCCTCTCAAAGCCATGAGATGCGGACCCGTTGCCCCTCCAGAACCCGGCTATCCGTGCACTCCGTCGCGGGGCAAAACCTAGTACAGTAATGAAAAATAGTACAATAGGTACATCGACCGCAACCTGGTCGTGCCCCAAAAGAATATTATACAATATGCAGTGACGGCAGTCCACATGTTGGACGCTCGCCCCGCAATATCAAATGTACAAATAAACACAAACTGTACTACCATTGCACACTGCTATTCACCACGACAAATCCGCAACAACACAGCACAACACAGAACATCAACGCGAATGTCACGTTCGCAAACCCGTCTAAAAGAACTATAGCAATCAGACGTGGTTTACCGATCAAATGACATTCCCGGTCGGAGATATAATGTAAGCACTGTAAACTAACATGTTTAAATTTCGATCAACCAAATGTCAAGAAGTGGGCCCCACGACTTACTGGCGAACAGTAACAAAACCTAGGCCCAAATGATATATACCATAAACCACAAAATCCAGAGAAGAACATACTGTTCAATTTTGGGAGCATGATCTCACCAAGTGGCGGCGGATCCGCGGCGGCTTGGTGGGATCACGTGCCCAAATTTGGTCCGTGTTCTTAGAAAAGCCTGCACAGATTTTTGAGACATGTAGAATAATTTTAGAAGACCATTTAAAATCGACAGAAACTGTGAGCTTGGAATTTTGCAATTTTCGATTTCCTGTTCGATCGATGTTTTAAACGCGTTAGCACAAGTTAGCATAGCAAAATGGTTAGGCTCTGATACCACTGTTAGTCTACGCTAGCGCCCCAGCCGTCTACAGACGCCAAATGCGGAACAAAAAACTTTTAAACTGGCGCTATCGTATACTTTAACCCGGATCTTCCATTATTTCTAAACTAACAAACTGTAAAGAGTGTAGAAAGGTTATACCGAACGATCCGAGTCCTTCGTTCTTTAACCATCCCACGTTCCGTTGCGGCTGCTCCGACCTCGTCGATCTCCGATTCTCCTCGTCCAGGTGGCACCACGTCACTGATTCTTTAAACGGGCTCCCGCCTCTGACTTGAGGCAACTCGGTCGTCAAGTTTGCTAAAAGAGACGACCAAGAATGAGGTAGAGAATGAGTAGATGACTTTGTCTCACTTCGTCCAAGTCCGTGGACGATCGGTTAATGAAGTTGCCACTCGGATCAGGTGATGGAATGAAAAAGGCAATGAAATTTCCATGCACCCCAAATACTATCATAATCTTTTCTACAAATGAAACATCAAGTGTGTGAGAGAGAGGAGGGGGGCCGGCCACTTATAGGAGTGGGGGTGAGTGTAGGAGAGGGGAGAGTAACCTTAAGAAAAAAATATCATATGTGAACACAAAAGAATATCTTAAGGAAAACAAGAATGGTTGAAATCAAAGCATGAGTCATTAACCTTGTCACCAAATTCTAGAACCTTCTAGAACCTTCTAGAAGCATGACTCACTCTCATCCAAGAAAAGATAAATCCGTCTTTAACCGAATATTAAAAGACGGCTGATAGAAAACTGGAAACTGGCAACTTCCAAAAGTGATCCTGAAACAACTTTCAGGATAACCCCGCAACTGTATAAAAATACCCGCATTTGTATTACGACCGAATACAAATGCAACTGAGACAAAGATATTATACCTACTCAATATAATACTCGGATCCGGCTTAAACCAAAGCCGACCAGTATCATCTGCCCGAAAAATAACACGTGCGTAAACGCACGTGCATTTTCCGAACCCTGCCATAAAACCATACGGCCTCTACAACGTTTCGCCCGAACTTGGGAAACTGTCTGTGGGGGACTCTAATGACTCGTCAGTACCCTGGCAGTGGGTTTAACCACAAACCGTCAGCGGCACTAGCTATGCGTAACGGCTGCCCATGGACTGACCTCAAGGGAGGCCGATGAGCGAACTCATCCGGAAACCCTACTGAGCCTAACAGTGACAATGTATATACAGTCCGGTCCGTTCGTCTATGAGTATCGCATATCTGCCTAGGGGGCTAGTAACGTCAGACCCCCAATAGTAGTATAAGTCGTGTCGGAGTGAAGCCCAATAACACCCTGAGATACTACTGGAGTACCTACCAGTAAATCTCTTGCCATGGCCATGGACTTTGTGTAATGGCTCTCCTAGACACAGTACGACCTCGCCCCCAATACCGGGAGAGACGAATCCCCTGCCGATCCGCTCACGTGCCTCCATATGGCTCGGGACTGTACCCAAAAGCTACCTGTTTGCACGACTCCTTTGAGCCGTGGTAGGGTAGAAATCAAAGCACAGTGGGAACTCACACGAGACAAATGACGACCTCAGGTCGATGAACTAACCTGTACACATGTCACCAGGGAACTGCTATCTGACAATATGTATAATACCAACTAGCAGGTTCCCGGCGAGTCCTGTCCGGTGTACTCATAACCCAATGAGCACCTGTATACATCTTAGGTGATCCAACTGACACCAGTGGCTTGTGAGACCGGCCACCGCCCCTCGTCGGGGTCTCGACTGTACACACTAGTCTACTCCGGAGTATCGATGCCCTGTCTCGAAACTCCCACGACTAGGGACCACAATTAAGGATATGCATATAAACTACCCAACTCTCACGTATATGATCGCCATCATACTGTTGGTAGTAAAGCAAGATCCTAAGGGCTCTATCAAAGTGTAACATGTAATCAGTCACCTGAACATGTACACGACTGATAAAGGCAAACCAGATAGCATACTATCATTTTGAGTAAGACTGTCCTACCGGTATAGGTCCTCCGCAATCATTGCAATCACGTACCTGTGATCCAATAATTGACTATGAGGGCACTATCTCCAACATGTTTGGCTTCCAGAATAGGAACTATTTTTCAGACTTATTTTTATACTCACATTAGTGACTTCCTTCATCTTACTAACCCTTGAGACAACGGCTCATAACTACTTATTACTAGTTCATTTAAGAAAACATCTAACTTTCATAGTTTTCTTAAATTTTTCCAATCTTTTAAATGTAATTTTTCACTTTCTAATCTTTTATTATAAAAGAATTTTTTTTTGAAAATTTTGTGCTTATGCAAAGTGTAATGCAAAGTGATGCGCAAATAAGCATAAACCTCCCCCAAACCTGTTTACAGCAGTGTCCTCACTGTTGTCTCTTTTAAATCTCAAAAACCTGTAGGCTTGGGAGGAAAATTTATTAATGAGGTCAAGAATAAATGAAAGTGAAAATCATCCCCCAAACTTTTTTTTTTGTTTATTTATGTACAATTTTGCATTTATTTATTTATTTTTATTTTTTTAACATAGCTGACTCATCTCCATTCTAAAAATGGGACAATATTACCGAGACATGGAGGTGAGGTGGAGGAAAATTAGTCGTTATAAATCGGCTCCTGTAAAAACAGGAGCTCCTCCGTGGGGTCAGTGGGAAAATACGGTTTTAATCTATGCCCATTCACTTTGAAAATTGTACCGTTTTTTCTATTTTCAACTTCAACTGCCCCATGCGGGTAGACATACCGCACAACAAATGGTCTTTTCCAACGAGATCTTAGCTTACCCGCATGAAGATGGTGACGGGAATCATAAAGAAGGACTTGTTGACCTGGGGTAAAAGTTTTTCTCAAAATATTTTTATCGTGAAATACCTTAGTCCGGTTCTTTACAATCACCGCATTATCGTAAGCTTCATCGCGGAGTTCACTTAGCTCATTTAATTGCAACTTCCAAAAGTTGCAGGCTTAATTTAAATCGAAGTTAAGTTGTTTAATGGCCCACATTGCTTTATGTTCAATCTCGACAGGAAGATGGAAAGCCTTTCCAAACACTATGCGGTAAGGAGACATACCAAGATCGGTTTTATAAGCGGTACGAAATGCCCGAAGAGCATCTGTCAATTTGGTTGACCAATCTTTCCGTTTTTTAGAAACTGTTTTCTCCAGAATTAGTTTGATTTGCCTGTTGGAAATCTCAGCTTTCCCGCTCGTTTGGGGATGATAGGGCATGAAAAGTTTGTGGTTGATTGCATATTTCCGCATCAAAGCCTCGAAAGACCAATTACAAAAATGCGTCCCGTTGTCGCTAATGATAGCGCGCGGGTGTCCAAATCGCGAAAAAATATTTTCTTTAAGGAACTTAATGACAACCTTGTTGTCATTAGTGCGACATGGAATTGCTTTCACCCATTTCAAGACGTAATCAACCGCTAACAAGATGTACAAATTCCCAAAAAAGTTGGGAAAAGGACCCATAAAATCAATACCCCAAACGTCAAAAATTTCAACAACCAAGATCGGTTGAAGAGGCATCTCATTTCTTTTAGAAATCCGACCCGTGTGTTGATATTGTGGACAGGTTCTGCAATGATCATATGCATCTTTGAATAATGTAGGCCAGTAAAAACCACATTGTAAACCTTCCCCGCCGTCTTACGTGGACCAAAATGACCTCTACATGCCTGATCATGATAGAAAGACAAAACACTCTTGAATTCATCATTAGGGAGACATCTGCGAATGATTTGGTCAGGACAATACTTAAACAAATAAGGTTCATCTCAGTAAAAATGCTTTACTCGAGATAGAAATCGATAATTGTACTGTTTAGACCATTCACTAGGAATAAGTCCCGTTGTAAGATAATTCACAATATCCACGAACCAAGGTTCGCCGGATACGGTCAAGAGCTGTTCGTCAGGGAAAGAGTCGTTAATTGGCAAGGTCATAGACGAAGAAGATATGCGTGAAAGTTGGTCGGCTACTACGTTTTCACATCCTTTCTTATCTCGAATGACAAGATCAAATTCTTGTAATAATAGGATCCAATGTATTAACCTGCCTTTAGCATCCTTCTTAGATAAAAAATGTTTTAGGGTGGAGTGGTCAGTGTAAACCACAATCGGTGAGCCAATCAAGTAAGGCTTGAATTTTTCTAATGCAAATACAACTGCCAAGAGTTCTTTCTCGGTGGTTGTATAATTAATTTGGGAATCATTCAAGGTCTTTCTTGCATAATAAATCACATGTGGCATCTTATCAATGTGTTGTTCTTGTTAGTTATATGTATGCCCTAGAGGCCATTACTGTACATTGGATGTATATTGTAGTGGATGCTGGGACATATATAGGTAGGACTTTCTTGCTCGACATGATAGTACGCTATCTGGTTGCTCTTTATCTTAACGTGTATACTTTCCGTCTCTCTGTTACATGTTGATAAAGCCCTTAGGATGTGTACTCGACTTCCACGACTATGATGCAGATCATACTAGTGGGGCCTGGGTAGTCAATGAGTACATCCTTCATTGTTCCTAGTCGTGGGAATATCGAGACGGGGCATCGATATTCCAAAAAAGACTAGCGCATATCTTCTCGACCCATGCGATGGGCGATGGATGATTCCATATCCATTGGTGTTTGACATCGGAGATGGTATGCGGGTGCTCAGTGGAGACTGGGTACACTGAACGGACTCGCCGAGAACTCCCAGATGGTATTATACCTCACGTCAGATGGCAGTTCTCTGGTGACACTGGTACAGCTTAGTCTGTTGACCCGAGATCGTCATGGAGTCTTGTGTGTCTCCCACTGTGCTTTGATTTCCACCCTACCACGGCTCTACTGAGTCGTGCAAACAGGTGGCTTTTGGGTACAGTCCCGATTCACATGGAGGCAATGAGCGATAGGAGGGGATTCGTCTCTCCCGGTATTGGGGGTTGATGTTGCCCAATGCACGACTGGCCATAACAGGAAATCCTTGGCCAGGGTTGCAGTGATATACTGGTAAGAGTTATCAGTAGTTTCACAAATGTTATGGACCTTACGTCGGCATGACTTATCGAGCTATTGGGGTCTGACGTTTACCACCCCTAGGCGAGATATGCGACATATCAGACGAACAGACCGGACTATACGGTAAGTGTTACTGGTTGGATTCACAGGAGTGTGAGCGGGCTTGCTCGTCGATCTTCTGATCGCTCAATACCCGGGTGGCCGTTACGTTTAGCAGACCGCTTGCGGCTTGTGGGTGCTTGATATGATCATCATCTGCTGCCGGCGTATTGACGAGTCTTTAGAGTCCTACACAGAGGTTTCCTGGCTCAAGCGAAACGAAATAGGAGTGCATATGAGATATGTGCGGGACCGAGAATAATTCGTGTATGTGATACCGTATTCTATTCTCGCGATGAATGTATCGAATGGTTATATGCGATATAACCTAGTTATCGAATCAAGGATTGATTCGATAAGCCGATACATATAATACTAGTCGGTTATATCCGATATGACCGGATCGTTAAATCAAGTGTTGATTTAATGATTTAGTGCATATTTATATATTTGATATATTACTTTGCGTTAACTAGTATTGGTTCACTTTAAATGGATTTTCTCACTTGAATTGTGCAAGTTGTATATGTAATATACTTTTGTGCACATGTTTGTATCATGTTTGATGATACATGCTTACTTGGTTAAGTGTAAAGAATCAAACCATGGTTTAAACTAATGATTAGGGTTTTGTTTAGTCATTTACTTATTTATCTATTTCTTTATTTATCTTTTTATTTTGGAAAAGATAAATGATGAAATGGTGGCATTATTTGTTTGCTAGTTGAACATTCATGAAGTTTTGACTTAGTCTCCTTTTTTGTTCTTATCCTTAACCCTAACCATTCCATTAACCATGGTCTTTTCTCTACACTTAACTAAGGTTTAAAGTATGATAAGATTTAATTATTATTCATTTTTTATTATTGAACTTATCATATCTTTCTTCTTCTTCTTCAAGAACTAGAAAAGAAAAAGCTTGCTACTCCAATGGCAACTTGAGAAAACAAGTGAGAAATCCAATTCTAAAGTGAACCCACTTCCTATTTCTTCATCCTCTACCTCTTGCCAAGTAGTATAGGGTGTTCTCTTCACAAGTTTCATGACTTGTTGAAGTGAGAGTTTGATCTTGTGGAGCTTCGACGTAGATCATCTTCGACATCGAAGCCGACGACCAATTCCGCTCATTTTTCCGATGAAGCCGATGCTAGAGTCCGGGATTCAGTTTGGACAGCAAGGGGACTTCATCACGGAGCCTGGGAGGTGGTGGATCGGATCTACAAAGGTTGTAGCCCATTCCCTATTTCTATATTTCCGTTTACTTGCTTGCTTTGCCTAAATATCTAGTTAACGATCCATTCTAGGTTTTCTCGGCACCGTAATTTTTAGAAATTAGCGTATTTGATCACTTGTGAGACTTCACTAGAGTGCCTATGAACTCTACAGTTCTAAGACTGCACCAACAGAAAAATCTGATGCATCACGCATAAGCTCAAACGGGTGGTTCCAATCGGGAGATGATAGAAAGGGGGCTGTAGTGAGAGAATTTTTAAGTGATTCAAAAGCAGCCACACAATCCGAATCAAAGTGAAAGATGGTATCCTTGGCCAAGATAAGAGTTAAGGGTCTAGCAATTTTGCTAAAATCCTTAATAAATCTCCTGTAAAATCCTGCATGACCAAGGAAAGATCGTATATCTTTGACGCATTTGGGATGAGGAAGGTTATGGATGACATCTATTTTAGCTCTGTCGACCTCAATGCCTTTCCGTGAAATGACATGTCCAAGCACAATACCCTCTTGGACCATGAAATGACATTTTTCCTAATTCAAAATTAAGTTCTTATCTTTACAACGAGTAAGAACAGCGTCAAGATGAGATAGGCAATCATCAAAAGAGTCCCCGAATATCGAGAAATCGTCCATGAAAATCTCTAGAAAATTCTCGACCATGTCCGAGAATATCCCTATCATACACCGCTGAAATGTAGCGGGAGTATTGCATTACCCAAAGGGCATGCGTTTATAAGCAAAGGTACCAAAAGGACAAGTAAATATGGTTTTATCTTGATCCTTTTCAGCAATAGGGACCTGGTTATAGCTAGAGTATCCGTCCATGAAACAATAATATTCATGTCCAGCTAATCGTTCCAACATCTGGTCAATAAAAGGTAGAGGGAAGTGGTCTTTCCTCGTTGCGCCATTGAGTTTTCTGTAATCAATACATACACGCCATCCAGTTTGAGTGCATGTCTGGATCAACTCATTAGCCTCATTATTTATGACCATGATGCCAGACTTCTTAAGGACCACGTGAATAAGACTTACCCATTGGCTATCAGAGATTGGGTAAATGCTACCACTGTCAAGGCATTTGACGATTTCTTTCTTTACCGCCTCCTTCATGACGGGATTTAACTGTCTTTATGGTTTTCAGGTTGGCTTGGCTTCATCCATCAAATGTATATGATGTTCAACAATCAAGGGACTAATCCCTTTGATGTCAGCCATTGTCCAACCGAATGCTTGCCTATTAGATCTCAAGACCATCAAGAGAGCGTTCTCTTGCTTTAAGGCTAAAGAAGCGGATATGATCACAGGCAAAGACTCATTCTCACATAAATATGCATATTTAAGGTGAGAAGGTAACAATTTGAGATCTAATGTTGGCGGAGAGACAATAGAAGGTGGGGTAAGTAAATGACATTCGGATTCTCGAAAAAGTTCATAGCCTGTAAAGGATACAGACTCGGAAAGTGTGTCTGACTTTTGTGATGAGTCAGAAGGTTCAAACTCGGGAGTGGGCTCGTCAAAGGTGTCCTCACTATGATGTGCAAGATCAAACCATGATGTGCTAATGTCGTCGAGATCATCAAAGCAAAGTTCATCAACCTTGCAGCTTTTGGGAGCTATCTCGTGGACAGAACATACATCAAGAATATGAGCAGAGGGTTCAGATGGCTGACTTCCAATCTTGTAAATGTTAAGCTCAATTGTCATTTTCCCAAAGGATAGGTTCATGGAACCGTTTCGATAATTAATGACAGTATTGGAAGTGACTAAGAAGGCTCGACCAAGAATCACCGGAATTTGGTTCCATGGGTTTGCTACAGGCTGTGTATCTAAAACAATAAAGTCCACAGGGAGTATAAATTCCCCGACTTTTATCAACACATCCTCAAGCTCACCCCTAGGTTTGGTGATGGATCGGTCTGCCATCTGGAGAGTACAATGAGCAGGTTTCAACTCTCCAATACCTAACTGCTCGTAGACAGGGTATAGAAGCAGGTTAACACTAGCGCCAAGGTCGAGTAAAGCACGGTTGATATTTTTATCCCCAATAGAAATAGAGATTGTAGGACATCCAGGGTCCTTACGTTTCTTTGGTAATTGTGGGGTAAAAGTTGTGCTAACATTATTCGTCATGAATACCTTTTTAGGTACTTGAGTCTTCCTTTTCCTAGTGCACAAGTCCTTAAGGATTTTCGCATAAGCTGGAACTTGTTGTATAGCATCTAGGAGAGGGATATTTATGTTAACCTGTTTAAACATTTCCATAATCTTCTCCATATGTGGACTTGGTTTGTTTTCCCTTAACCGATTTGGATAAGGAGCTTAAGCAATAAGAGCTGGGTCCGACATTGGAGAAGGCGTGTGGGTGGAACGGATCCCAGAATTGGAGTGGAGATCGTCTTTGGTTGACTAGAAGAAGTGGGCTGAGGGTTCGAGCCTAGAGGAAAATGGAGAATAGGCTCGCAAGAAGGTGGACTAGGAAAAGAAGTAGAAGTGGAAGTGGAAGTGGAAGTGGATGCGGAAGCGGAAGCCGGGGTGTCATTGATATTTTCATCATTATCAATATCAATCTGTTCGCCGACTTGATTATTCATCACTCTTCCGGATCTCAACGTTGTAATGGCACTCACATTGTAGTGTTGTGAATGCCCAGGATTCGGTAGGGGTTGAGATGGAAGTTTCCCTTTCTCTCTAGCACTCATTTTGGTATTTAATCGTGCAATTTGTGCTTCTATCGATTTAATACTCTCACCGTGGGAGGAAGAATTCTTCTTTATATCATCGATAGAAGACCTTATATCAGCCGACACTTGGATGGAATGTTTCATGAACAAATCCAAGGTTCGTTCGAGTGAAGAGGGATTATCGGTACCGGCCAATTGCAAATAATTATTATACGGTGCAGAAGTGTTGGTCGGATTTTGAAAATTTTGTGGTTGAAAGGGATGCTGACTCAGTTGTAGTGGTTGCTGTTGTTGTGGAGGGACCCTTTGAAAGTTATTTTGGTTTGGAACTGTATTTTGAGTTTGGTGTTGGTTCCAAGCAAAATTAGGGTGATTCCTCCAACCCTGATTATAAGTGGAAGAATAAGGATCGTTTCTAGGTCGTTGCTGAAAAGCAGCATTAGTGTGTTCTTGACCTTGAAATGGAGAATTCAAAGGACATTCTTCCGTCAAATGTGATGGATCGGAACAGCATCCACACACGGTTTTAGGGAGTGTGACCTAGTTTAGGGAGGCTAATATAAATTTGTGTTCCATAGTTTCAAGTTTCTTTTGCATTGTTGTCATTTCAGTTTTGACTGCTATAGAAACATCAAGTTGATGGATGCCACCCCTAGATGATGGTTGACTAACACTCTCCCATTGCAAAGTTTTTCCAGAAAAATCTTCTAAAAATTTCCAAGCTTCACCATCGTCTTTAGACATGAAATTGCCTTGACACATGGATTCAAGCATCTGGTTCGTTGTTGGATTAATGCCCTCATAGATGATTCGGCACAGATCCCATCTATAGATTCCGTGATGAGGATATTGGACTAGCAGATCCTTGAACCCCTTCTCTCATTCTGGAGCTACTGATGTCTTATCCTTTTTTACGTTCTAAACACTTACAAAATTGTTCATTGAGAAGCTGGGTAAATTGATTGATTTTGCTCCTAACACGGGCGGTCTTATGATTGGGATAAAATTTCTTAAGGAATGCTATGACGAATTCATCCCAGTTTGAAATAGAGTGTGCAGCTATGTTATAAAACCATTTTTCGGCTAAATCGCACAAAGTGACGGGAGAAGACGTAAATGCATAGCATCCACAGAAAGTTGTGAAGTGCCCATCATAGCACATATGTTTTCAAATTTGGTAATAAAAACGTGTGCGTTTTCAGACTCGAGACTGTGAAATTTAGGTTAAAGATTGATGTAATGTGGTTTGATTTTGAAGTTATCCCCATTGGCTGGTGGAATAGAAAGACAAGTAGAAAGAGGACCACGTATAGGATAGCATCTCTCTTGGAGAGACATACGCGGTAAATTCTGCGCATCTGCGGGTGGTGGAAAAGTGGTGTTATGAAAATTTGACGGAGATCCGTCCATCTCGGTGGATGTGGTGAGTGGTGAGGAAAAAGAAGATGTAGAATTACCGACTTCGGAGTCGATAAGAGAAATGCAGACAAAACAGGCACTAGAATTCTGTGTCCAGCCGAGCATGCACTAAACGGTTTAGCACAAGTGGCAGCGTTTGTGATAATTAGAGAAAGTGGTTTGTTTTTTGTTTTGGTTTTGTTTTTGAAAAAGAAGGATTTTGAAAAATCACAACAAAAACATACACAATCAACCCTAGATCTAAGGTCATCTAGGTCAAGTCACTAGACCGCTCCTAGACTTCCAGAAGACAAATCGCAGGATAAATCCTCTACTACCTCTTTATCCCTCCTGTGGCCAGGTAAGTGCCAGGTAAGTAGGAGGTATCCACTACGTAAGTAGCGGGCCTAATTAAGTAACCACTTGCCTTAGACACACTTACCTTAGACACCACAAAAGAAATGCGGATAAGCAATAAATTAACCATGACCTTCTTCTGTCCTAATTGAGCGCGACGGTCCTTAAAGTCTTGTCTAGATATTTTTTAGTTAATGAAGGGTGATGCGGATACTAATTTTGTGATTTTTTTGGGGTTTAGGAAGGGTAATGAAATTCCCACCTAATCTGAATTTGGTCTATGCCCCTTAATTTCCGTATTAAAATATGTAAAACAACCAATATCAAAACACGCAACAAATTTTTATTTTTGAGCTGCGAATTTTTGCAAAGAATCCTGCAGAAAAGTTGTTATTGGACAGATCGGAGAGGAGATAAAAAAGTAGAGAATATACCAAAGAGAGCACAAACCCTAATTCGTCTACAACGCCGCGGTTCCGCCGCCAATTGCTGCTATCCGCCGCGGTTCCGCGATGGTATGAACAGTTCTTTGCACGCTTTTTGGTTCTGTTGCTCCCTTTTCTCCTCTGTCCTAGATAAAATAATCTGAATAATTTTCTCTCTGCTGCAGTGATTACAGATTTCCTTGCAAAATTCATACACTAATTGTTAAGCACACGATGCAATTTTGATTCAAATTTTGATGGAATAATAATATTTCAACTCAAATAGCAAGCACGAACAAATTACGCACGGATCTCCGGCAACGACGCCATTTGATTGATGTTGAATTTCGATGTGTGTAAAAAGTGTTATCACAATCAAAGAATTTATAGCCGCAATCAATAACGGTGTCGATGTAATTCGTTAATGAGTACGGATCGTCCACTGAGATTCGTGTATTTATTCGTTCTTGCTTTAATTGAGTCAAAATAAAATAGTAAAGAAAATTCAAGAAGATGAATCAAGATTTAGTTGGTGAAATATTTTCAAGAAACATCATGAAAGAATTTAAGATTTAGTAATCAAGAAAGTGTCCAAATTCAATTTTAGTTATCAAGAAAATTTAGAATAGCTTGTAGGATTCGATAGGAATTAGTAGCAATGATGAATACTAATAATGACTTATCTTATCTATTGATGAATTATAGCTAGAACAATGGTGATGAATGAAGATTATGGATCTATTGAAGAAACTAGGGTTTCTCCTTCACCATCCCTTGTCTTTTCATTGATCATAATTCAAATCTAGCCTTTAGCAAAGAGATTCATCACCCATTTAATCCCAAATTGCAATGAATGTTGGATATATGTATGCCCTAGAGGTCATTATATGATAGTGGATGTATATATATATATATATATATATATATATATATATATATATATATATATATATATATATATATATATATATATATATATATATATATATATATACAGTGCACATTCTTCCTCGACATGATAGTATGTTATCTGGTTCTTCTTTATCTGACATGTTGATTTGATCATGCTTTTATTCATTCACACATGTTGATAAAGCCCTGAGGATATAGACTTGACTACTGTGATTATGATAGAGATCATACTAGTGGGACATCTGTAGTTTATAAGCATATCCTGGAATATCCCTAGTCGTAGGTGTATCGAGACGGGGCATCGATATACCAGAGTAGACTAGCGTATATGATACTAGACCCATATGATGGGCGATGGATGTTCCCACATTCATCGATATTTGACATCGAGATCGTATACGGGTACTCAGTGGTGACTGGGTACACTGGACGGACTCACCGAGAACTCCTATATGGAATTATATCTATCGTCGGATAGCAGTTCTCAGGTGACACTGGTGCAGGTTAGTCTGTAGACCCGAGATCGTCATAGAGACTTGTGTGTTCTCCCACTGTACTTTGATTACCACCCTACCACGGCTCTACTGAGTCGTGCAAATAGGTGGCCGTTGGGTACAGTCCCGAGACACACGAAGGCGATGAGCGATAGAAGGGGTTTCGTCTCTCCCGGTATTGGGAGTTGATGCTGTGCTGTGCTCGACTGGCTATATCAGTAAGTCCCTGGCCAGGGCTGTTGAGATTTACTAATAAGTGTTATCAGTAGTTTCTCGATCTGTTATAGACCATTCATCGGCACGACTTATTGAGTTATTGGGTTCGATGTTACCATCCCTAGACTCGATATGCAGCATATCTGACGAAGAGACCGGACTGTACGGTAGTGTTGCCGGTTGGCTCGACGGGAGTTGTAACAGGTTCGCTTGTTTTCTTCTGATCGCTCAATACCCGGGTGGCCGTTACGTTTAGCTGACCGCTTGCGGCTTGGGGGTGCTTGATATGATCATCACCCACTGCCGGCGTATTGACGAGTCTTAGAGTCCCACAGTGGAGTTACCTAGTCCAGGCGAAACGATGTGGTGCGCATATGCGATATGCGCGTAGACCCGGTTAAAATGCGCGTATGAGATACCGTATATTAATCGGGCGGCTTGCTTTTGGTCGGGTCGTATGTGATACGATCGGGTTGCTAAATCAAGTGTTGATTTATCATTAACCATTAGTTTCTCACTTGAAATCCTTTCTTGTCTTTATGTTGTATGCATGCATGTATGCATTCATTCTCATTCATGCACATAGGATGTGCATGCACACATACATGCATAAATAATGGTTATCATGGTTGTTGATATAGTAGATGGTGGCAATATAAGACTCATACCATATGTAAAATATATGGATATTATTTATTTGGAAAAAGGAAAATGAAATGGAAATTGTTTCATGGTTTATTTTATTATTCTTACACTAACCCCTTGTATTAACCATGATTCATTTTCTATGGTCATTTTTGTTCCAAACAAAATATCTAAGATATTTTACAACCATGGTTTAGAATGAGAGAGTGAATATATATATATTTTCATTTTCTCATTTTCTTTACAAGCTTATCATTATCTTGAGTTTAAAAAGCCATCATCTTCTTCCTCCTTTCTCTCTTGCTCTCTAGTTCTCTCAAGTGAGCAAAAGAGTTATCAAGTTAAGATTTTGAAGTGAGAAAACCAACCACAACACCATTCTACACTAGTCTTGCCCATCAGTGAAGAGTGTTTAGCTTCCATTTCTTCTCTTGATCTTGTGAAGTTTCAAGCTTGGACAAAGAGGACTCTGGGTGGATCATCGTGGACCTAGAGGATTTCAAGCGGACTTCTTCCAACCCTCAAGTAGCCAAGGAGTCTAGCGTAGGGAGCTACAAAGGTTGTACTCTCAAAACCCTAGCTTTTTTTACTTGTGATGATGTCTATGTTATGAAACCCTAAATTTCTAGTGATGATTCTTTGTATGTTCACTTAGCACCTTAAAATTTTGATTTTGACACATGTGATGCTTCCAAACCCTTCATGAGGTGCTACGTAAACCTAACATTGGTATCAGAGCCAAGCTAGAGCTTTAGGCGATGCTTTAGAGAAGTTAAAACTCCGATCGAACCAAAAATACGGATTTTTAACCCTTCTCTGGACAATTTTTTAAAACTGTGTTTTTCCAATATTAAAAATACTTAAAAAATTCAGCAGGCGAATATAAGAATTACTGTAAAAAACGAAGCAATAATCCTTACATTTCGCAGCGGAACCGCGGCCATAACTTTCTTGGGCCGCGGATCCACGGCCGTACAGATGAATCATTGCCTCATTTTCACACAGTATTGTTCCTACCTACTTGTATATATTTTTGGGTATTTTTAATCTGATTCAAGTGTTGAATGTTCTGGGGATTGTTTTGGATTCGGTGATTCGATCGGAATTTTAATTTCGTGCCTTTTTCGGATAAGTTAGAAAGTATTAAAAAGTTCGAACGGATATCATTAACTCACTTTTTCCCGGCACGAAAAATTTTCAAGTGTTGATTTTTTCTCGGGTTTAAATCTTTCGGAAATACGTGCAAGTTAAGTGGTGGACCCTCTAGAAGAACACAAACCTTAACTCGATTATATGACCATCTCAACTGCCTCTAAAACTTAGGGTTTGGGGCAGTACGGCATGCCACATGTGAGGCGTTGGCTTGACCCTTTTATGGCTGGACCGCTGCTACTGTGACACATTCCGGGTTTTTTGAACTCCGCTCAAGTGTTGAGCTTTAGGAAATTTTGGGTATTTGATTATTCGATCGAAAAGTTTAATACTGTCTATTTATCTGGAATGTAATACAATATGTGGAATTCATATAGTTAGGCATGAAATGCGAAGTATGTGATATTTCGGATTTACGATGTCTATAGAGAATGTGGATTCCAAATGTTGTAGTTTTATACTTTCTTTTCTGTGACCGTAAGTGTAGTATGTCGCTTATCTCCGGTTTCGTTGATATACATCAACGACAATCGGGATACGCATACTTACTTACGTTGATGATATATGATATTATGTGTTGCTGAGATATGATGTGCAGGATTGTCGCGATTGAATAGCCGGGTTTTTTTTATGTGAGATGAGAGTTTTATTTTCATTCATGTAAAATTCAAATGTAATGTAATATTCTTTTATTTGGGACACTTCCGGGTTGAGGTTGATATCACCAGTGTTGTATATTATTTACTTTTCCGCATTAGGATAGACCCAAGGAGGGGAGCACAAGTGACCGGGTTCTGGGGTTCAGTGGGAGACCATCTCGAGGAGTTGAGACCGGGTCTCCTAAACTCCAGAATTGGTAGGGTCGCTTGCCGCTCTCGTAGGGGTCTAGGGGTGTGGGCTTGGCTATTCATCGCGACTATGGAATCCGTATTTTCTATTGTTGGCTAAATACTAAATACGGACGTCCTAGTATATCCCACATTATATCTGTGTTTCTTCTGCCTGTGTTCTGTGATATCTGAGACGAATGATATATTATATATGAGATATATAGTAGACGTTGCTTATGTTTTACACCCGCGCTAGTCCCGTCCCGGTATGCCGTTAGTTAAGTAACCCAACGGTGCATAACGGAACATTGCGGCGAATACGGATGGCATAAGCGTACGTTGTATTTTCGTTTCTTTTCTGTGATTGGCTTAAGGACTTAAATGATTGGACTACATTAATATGATTAATGTAAAGAAAATAAACCTAAAAAGATGTTGTAGAATCGGATTTGAAAACCACTTGGCTCTTTATGAAAAAGCTACATTTCAAAACTGCGGAGCTCAAGCCACTCCTTATGAAAACCATTTGATTCTACGACGATATCAAGTTCAAAGCGTTAAAGATTTTCTTAAAAATCATCCGCAACCCTCTGTCATTTTAGGAAGTAGAGTACTTAGTATTCGTGCTACGTTTATTGACTATAGTTAAGGCGTAGTGTACGGTAGCTAAGTGATGTCTTCCTACACTGCATATGATGCAGATTAATTAGGATATTCATGCGACTTTGTTGACCATAATTAAGGGTCATATAAGTGGGTCTAATTAATCAAGAAATGACGGGTACAACTTGACTGGTACTTATGATTTGTTGACCATAGTTAAGGTCATAGGTACTAGGGGTAAAAACCGCATCGGGAATTTCAAGTGTTGAGATTTACAATGAGATTGCATACCTTCCATATGATGGTTGGATCCCGATCCCACTGTGGGCAATAGTTGCTCCCATGAGAGTTTTGTAGTTTACAATTAGCTAACTCATTAGGTGTCTAGAAAGGTGTTAACGGAGCTACGCCTCTGGGAAAACGAGGTTTACTTTAATTAGGTCCGTGCGAAAGCACGGGAAACCTCCCTCAAGTACCGACATGGCCTTGCTGAACGGTTAGCGAAGTTGTAGACTGTAATTAATCCTGGCTAGTTTTCTTTTTAAGGTTTGAAAGAAAAACTTGATTAAAGCAGTGGGAGACATCGATTAGACAAGATAATAACTAATCTGATCTTTGCAAGAGCTTTCGCTGAGTGTATTCTTTTCTCTCTCTTAATGGCAGATACCAATGACTGGACTCAAGCTTCTACTAGATAAAAATAAACTGAATGGGACCAATTATAAAGACTGGCTGAGGAATCTGAAAATTGCCTTGACTTATGATAAAGTATCATATGTCCTCACGGCTTCAGCCCCGCCCGTCCCAGGTCCAAAATCCTCAGTTGCGGATAAAGAAGTCCGCAAGACATAGGACGCTGACTGTGCCACGGCCAAATGCCTCGCGCTTGCATCGATGGACAACACACATCAAAAGCAACACGAGAATATGGACATTCAGGCCATATTCCTCCATACAAAGGAGTTGTATGGAGAGCAATCCCGCGTATTACGATACGAAGCATCAAAGAAATTGTTTCAGATGCGAATGGCCCCTGGCACACCAGTAGGAGACCATGTTCTGAAGATCATATCTCTCATAGAAGAGCTTGAGGACCTTGGATGGACGATGGACAATGAAAAATATACGGATATTATTCTGCAGTCCCTCCCCTCCACCTTTGCTCAATTCATAGTTAACTTCAACATGCACAACATGGAGAAGGAACTACCTGAACTCCTTAATATGTTAAGGAGTGCAGAGAGCACACTGAAATCAGTGAAAACTCCCGTTTTGTGTGTTGGGCAATCTTCTTCTTCTCGCCCAAAGGCTAAGGCTAAGGGAAAGCTCAAGAAGAAGCCCACCAAGCCTAGGGGTGGAGTTAAAAAGGTTAAGGGGAAGGACAAGTCCTAAGCTGGAGAATCGGGGAAAGGGGAATGTTTTCATTGCCACAAAACAGGACATTGGAAGCGCAACTGTACGGAGTACTTAAATCTCAAGAAGAAGCATGGGGATGCTTCCGCTTCAGGTGTGTTTGTGACAGAAAATTGTTTTTCAATAAACTCTGCTTCCTGGGTATTAGATACCGATTCAGGTTCTCATATTTGCAATTCTATGCAGGGGCTGAGAAATAGCAAGGTTTTGAAGACAGGTGACCATACTCTCCGCGTTGGAAATGGTTCCAATGTACATACAGTCGCAGTGGGAGAGTATCACTTGGGGTTGCCATCTGGGTGTATATTGGTTTTGAACCCATGTTATTTTGTACCAAGTAAGCTTTGTAATATAATATCTGTTTCTTTGTTAAACAATGAAGGATATAATTTTGTATTGCAGAACAATGTTATGAACATTCACCTGAATCAAATGTTGGTTGGGTATGGTACGCTTAATAACGGGATATACGTCCTAAATCAACACACAGTTTTCAGCATACAACACACTAATAAAAGAAAACTTTCAGAAATAAATGAATCTTTTCTTTGGCACTGTAGACTTGGTCATATTAACGAAATAAGACTAAACAAGTTACACAAAGATGGATATTTAAACCCTTTTGAATATAAATCTTATGCGACTTGCCAGTCTTGTATCAAGGGTAAAATGACCAAAACTCTGTTTACCGGACACGGAGAAAGAGCTACCGAGCTCCTAGGACTCATACATAGTGATGTATGTGGGCCAATGTCTACACAGGCTAGAGGTGGTTTTTCTTACTTCATTACTTTCACTGATGATTTCTCAAGATTCGGTCATGTATTTTTATTAAAGCACAAATCCGAAGCTTTCGAGAAATTCACTGAATATAAACTCGAAGTAGAAAAACAAACCGGCTTGAGTATCAAAATGCTTCGATCAGATCGAGGTGGGGAGTACCTCAGTACAGAATTTGCAAACTTCCTAAAAGAGAATGGGATTCTCTCTCAGCTCACTCCTCCTTATACACCACAGCACAACGGTGTGTCAGAACGACAGAATAGGACCCTATTAGATATGGTCCGTTCCATGATGAGTGATGTTGAGTTACCCGTCTCATTTTGGGGGCATGCATTGGAAACTGCAGCATTTCTACTGAACAGGTTCCCAACCAAAACTGTGTCTACCACACCATATGAGATATGGCATGAGAAGAGACCATCTCTTAAGAGAATTAAGATTTGGGGTTGCCCAGCCTATGTTAAAAAGTAGAATCCGGACAAACTCGAGACACGGTCGGTCATGTGTAACTTTGTGGGATATCCAAGGAACTCTTATGGATATCTATTCTACCACAAGGAGGAACAAAAGGTGTTTGTTTCTCAGTATGCCACATTCTTAGAAAAAGAGTTTTTCATAGATAAAGATGATGGCAATGTGGTGGATCTAGAAAAGGTTCTAGAGACACAAACTACAAATGACGACTTGGTTGAACCGGCTGTTGCAATAGAAACTGAGAAACCTCGGCCACTCCGTAGGTCTGGTAGGACTTCTCGCCCACCGGAGAGGTACTACGGTTTCCTCATTGATGGTGACAGAGAAGACTGCATCATGGAGGATGATGATCCTACCAGTTTTCAGCAAGCTATCACGAGTGGAGACTCTGTGAAGTGGCTGGATGCCATGAGATCCGAAATTGAGTCTATGTACACTAACAAAGTATGGACTTTGGACGTTGTACCCCCTGGGGTAAAACCTGTGGGGTGCAAATGGATCTTTAAAAGAAAGATTGGTGTAGATGGGCAGGTAGAGACCTATAAGGCAAGACTTGTGGCGAAGGGTTTTCGTCAAAGACCAGGTTTGGACTATGACGATACTTTTTCGCCCGTAGCCATGCTTAAATCCATTCGGATCCTACTTGCTATAGCTGCTCACTACGACTATGAAATCTAGAAGATGGACGTTAAAACGGCATTTCTAAATGGGGATTTAGAAGAATGCGTTTATATGGATCAGCCAGAGGGCTTCATTGACAGTGGGAGCAGCGGGAAAGCATGTAGATTGCTTAAATCCATATATGGGTTAAAGCAGGCATCACAGAGTTGGAACATCTGTTTCGATGATGTTATCAAAGAGTTTGATTTCATCAAAAATCCAGATGAACCTTGTGTTATAAGAAGGCTGTAGGGAGAGCTGTCATATTCCTCGTATTGTACGTGGATGACATTCTTCTGATAGGAAATGATATTCCTATACTACAGTCGGTCAAATCTTTCTTATCACTAAGGTTCTCCATGAAGGACCTGGGTGATGCCACATAAATTCTGGGCATAAGGATCTATAGGGATAGATCCAAGAGGTTATTGGGATTGTCCCAAACCAGGTACATCAACACCATCCTAAAAAGGTTTAGTATGGAAGACTCCAAGAGGGATGCCTTACCCGCTTGCCATGGGGCCACTCTCTCCAAGGACTCTTGCCCAAAGACCGATGAAGAGAGAGCTCGCATGAGCATTATACCCTATGCTTCGGCAGTAGGATCTATAATGTATGCGATGTTATGTACACGCCCAGGTGTAGCTTATGCACTTAGTGTTGTAAGCAGCTATCAATCCAACCCAGGGGAGAATCACTGGATAGTTGTGAAGAACATTCTTAAGTACTTACGAAGGACTAAAGAATTGTTCTTGGTGTATGGTAATGGAGATCTCCAAATGAGTCCTTTACCGATTCGAGCTTCCAGAGCGATAAGGACGACATCAAATCTATTTCAGGGTTTGTATTTACTCTCAATGGAGGGGCGGTAAGTTGGAAGAGTTCCAAACAGGATACCGTTGCAGACTCTACGATGGAGGCTGAGTAGATTGCTGCAAATGATGCCGCCAAGGAAGCCGTCTGGATAAGGAAGTTCGTCTCGGAGCTAGGAGTGGTTCCAACCATTATTGATCCAATACCATTATATTGTGATAATAATGGGGCTATGGCGCTAGCCAAGGAGCCCAGGTCCCATCAGCGATCCAGACACATCCTGAGGCGCTTTCATTTGATCCGGGAGATTGTAGATCGCCGCGAGATCGAGATTAGGAGAGTAGACACAAAGAATAATGCCGCGGATCCACTCACCAAGGCCCTCCCTCAGCCGCAGCATGAGCGACTTTTTGAGATGTTGGGTATGAGATACGCCAATAACTGGCCTTAGTGCAAGTGGGAGATTGTTGGATATATGTATGCCCTATAGGCCATTATATGATAGTGGATGTATTTATACATGTATATATATATATATTCAGTGCACATTATTGCTCGACATGATAGTATGCTATCTGGTTCTTCTTTATCTGACATGTTGATTTGATCATGCTTTTATTCATTCACACATGTTGATAAAGCCATGAGGATATAGACTTGACTACTGTGATTATGATAGAGATCATACTAGTGGGACATCTGTAGTTTATAAGCATATCCTAGAATGTCCCTAGTCGTAGGTGTATCGAGACAGGGCATCGATATACTAGAGTAGACTAGCGTATATGATACTAGACCCATATGATGGGCGATGGATGTTCCCACATTCATCGATGTTTGACATCGAGATTGTATACGGGTGCTCAGTGGTGACTGGGTATACTGGACGGACTCACCGAGAACTCCTATATGGAATTATATCTGTCGTCGGATAGCAGTTCTCAGGTGACACTGGTGCAGGTTAGTCTGTAGACCCGAGATCGTCATAGAGTCTTGTGTGTTCTCCCACTGTACTTTGATTACCACCCTACCACGGCTCTACTGAGTCGTGCAAACAGGTGGCCGTTGGGTACAGTCCCGAGACACACGAAGGCGATGAGCGATAGGAGGGGTTTCCTCTCTCCCGGTATTTGGAGTTGATGATGTGCTGTGCTCGACTGGCAATATCAGTAAGTCCCTGGCCAGGGCTGTTGAGATTTACTGATAAGTGTTATCAGTAGTTTCTCGATCTGTTATAGACCATTCATCGGCATGACTTATTAAGTTATTGGGGTCGACGTTACCATCCCTAGACTCGATATGCAGCATATCTGACGAAGAGACCGGACTGTACGGTAGTGTTGCCGGTTGGCTCGACGGGAGTTGTAACAGGTTCGCTTGTTTTCTTCTGATCGCTCAATACCCGGGTGGCCGTTACGTTTAGCTGACCGCTTGCGGCTTGGGGGTGCTTGATATGATCATCACCCACTGCCGGCGTATTGACGAGTCTTAGAGTCCCATAATGGAGTTACCTAGTCCAGGAGAAACGATGTGGTGCGCATATGCGATATGCGCGTGGACCCGGTTAAAATGCGCATATGAGATACCGTATATTAATCGGGCGGCTTGCTTTTGGTCGGGTCGTATGTGATACGACCGGGTTGCTAAATCAAGTGTTGATTTATAATTAACCATTAGTTTCTCACTTGAAATCCTTTCTTGTCTTTATGTTGTATGCATGCATGTATGCATTCATTCTCATTCATGCACATAGGATGTGCATGCACACATACATGCATACATAATGGTTATCATGGTTATTGATATAGTAGATGGTGGCAATATAAGACTCACGCCATATGTAAAATATATGGATATTATTTATTTGGAAAAAGGAAAATAAAATGGAAATTTTTTCATGGTTTATTTTATTATTCTTACGCTAACCCCTTGTATTAACCATGATTCATTTTCTAAGGTCATTTTTGTTCCAAACAAAATATCTAAGATATTTTACAACCATGGTTTAGAATGAGAGAGTGAATATATATATTTTTTCATTTTCTCATTTTGTTTACAAGCTTATCATTATCTTGAGTTTAAAAAGCCATCATCTTCTTCTTCCTTTCTCTCTTTCTCTCTAGTTCTCTCTAGTGAGCAAAAGAGTTACCAAGTTAGGATTTTGAAGTGAGAAAACCAACCACAACACCATTCTACACTAGTCTTGCCCATTAGTGAAGAGTGTTTAGCTTCCATTTCTTCTCTTGATCTTGTGAAGTTTCAAGCTTGGACAAAGAGGACTCCGGGTGGATCATCGTGGACCTATAGAATCTCAAGCGGACTTCTTCCAACCCTCAAGTAGCCAAGGAGTCTAGCATAGGGAGCTACAAAGGTTGTACTCTCAAAACCCTAGCTTTTATTACTTGTGATGATGTCTATGTTATGAAACCCTAAATTTCTAGTGATGATTCTTTGTATGTTCACTTAGCACCTTAAAAATTTGATTTTGACACATGTGATGCTTCCAAACCCTTCATGAGGTGCTAGGTAAACATAACAATGAAATTATCAAGAACGGTGATCTCGCTCAAAATTTGGTCGTTGATGAATCTTTTTCCTAAAGTTCATAATTCTCATAAGACTTAAGACGAGTTTAGGATTTCATCACCATTTGAACTACTGATCTGCTTCGAATCCCTAATAAGCGGAGATTTCACTCACACATCATGAAAATAAAAGAATCAAGAATTAGAAATTTCATAATGCGAAAATGTAAAGAAAGCGAGAATTAACAATTTATCACATTTATTAATCAACTTCTAATTACACATTCCTTCAATCCGAGATTATAAGAATTGCTCTCGATCGCTCCCTTGAAGAGGTAACTATTCCGTCGAATTTCGCTTTGCTCGATCTCCGTGAGACTTGGACCTGTCGAGGATCTCGCGCTCTTGATGTCGATCGGCTTCGCGTAAAAGATCTTGAATGTCGTCGCTTGATGTTGTTCTCAACGATTCTTGATTTAGAACTTGATTTGGATTGAATTGGATTTGGTTTTAGTTTGTGTGCTAGAAATCGACTACAATCAACAACCTTTACAATGTAGGCTTAGGTCCCTTTTTATAGTTCTTCACCAATTTCTACTAGAAGCTAGGTCAATCTTCCCCAAGAAGCGAGGTAGTTGTAGGGAAACTTCTAGAATAACGTAGTTATCAAGCTTCCTCAAGAAGCTAGGTTGATGGAGGGAAGTTTTCAGAACAAGTTTGTTATAATGAAGCATCTTCAACAAGCTAGGAAGTTAGAATGAAGCTTCGGGAGACTTTTTGACCCTCGATGCCCTAACTCGGCCGCAGATCCGCGGCGACTAGGCCTGACTCGGCCCGCGGCCGTTTGGTGTTCTTGTGGCTTCAAACTTTCTGTGTATTCTGTTGTTGGCTAATTGGTGTTCAGGTGATATCTGGAATATTTTTATGTCTTCTGAATCTCTGTCAGATTTTATCTCTTTGATTTCCTGTATTTTGTCGGTGAATTTGCGATTCCGATATCTGTCCTGAGATAATTTTCTGCACAAAATCTCAATGAAGGATGTTAAGATATAAAATATCATGCGTGAAATGATAAACATACAATTTCCTTCCAGAATGTTGATTATAATGTATAACATATGGTATTTGATATTTTCCAGACGAACTTATAATACATGTTATATTTACAACAAACATCCTTAGATGAATGGAAAAGTGATGAAATTGTTATGTTAATGATTGCAATATTTTCGACTGAACGGTATGCTCAGTTGTACATTGATGAAATTGTACGTTTGCACGGCGTTCTTACATGCATCGTATTCGACAGGGGCACCTAGTTTACTAGCTGTCTTTGGCAGAAGCTTCAGGAAGCTTTGGGTACCCGGTTGAGTTTTAGCACCGCTTTCTATCCGCGGACCGATGGTCAGTCAGAGCGGACTTTACATACTTTGAGGATATGCTTCATGCGTGTGTGCTCGATTTTGGGGGCAGTTGGGACCGACAATTGCCTTTGATAGAGTTCTCCTACAACAACAGCTTTCAGGAGACGATTCAGATGGCACCTTTTGAGGCCTTGTATGGTAGGAAGTGTCGATCGCCAGTCTGTTGGACCGAACTCAGCGAGAGCAGGATTTTAGGACCACAGTTAGTCCAGGAGACTACGAAGAAGATCCAGTTGATCGAGAACAGGATGAGAGCAGACTAGTGCAGGCAGAAGTCTTATGCTGACCGTCGTCGTCGCAGACTTGAGTTCACACTGGGTGATCAAGTATTCCTACGGATTTCTCCGATGAATGGCGTGATGAGATTTGGGAAGAAGGGGAAGCTTAGTCCCAGATTTGTGGTCCTTTTGAGATCCTAGAGCGAGTTGGTACCATTGCCTATCGTTTGGCACTTCTGCCCAGTTTTCCGGATGTTCACCCTGTATTTCATGTTTCGATACTTCGCAAGTACCTTCATGACCCTTCCTATAAGATTCAGCACTAGACCGTTCAGCTTGAGCGCGACCTTTCTTTCACCGAGCAGCCGGGGGTCATTCTGGATCGGCAGGTGAAGAAACTGAGGTCAAAGGTCTTACCATCTGTCAAGATCCTTTGGCGTGGCTCGAATAGCGAAGAGGTCACGCGGGAAGCCGAGAGCGAGATGCGGAAGAAATTCGCTCATCTCTTCGAAGGTATGCCTAGTAAGATTTTTAAATTCGGGTACCGAATTTCTTTAAGGGGGGAAGATTGTAACACTTTAGTATGCGGATAATGTTAATTAAGCGATAATACGGGTTTTTAATGAAATTTAACAAATAATTATTTTCTTCACATTTTATTTAATTATATTTTTACGTGCACACACGTGTGCATGTTGAATTGGGGTTTAAGAAGTGTTAACCATGCTCATATAGTCATGGCACACTTAACCCTCTCTTTTTATCATGTTATGAAAATTTGAACACTATATCTATTTAATTATTCAAACAAAGGTTTTTTTTTTAAAAAGAAAGAATAAGAAAAGGGAATTTAAAGAGAAGAGAAGAGAAAGAGGGTTTGATGACTTGATGGTAAGGGGGGATGGCTGCCATAATAGCCATTTATGAGAGGGAGAGTGAGTGTAACACTCATCTACACTCATCCATACACTAACCCTTACACTCACAACATATATACACACAAACCCTTCACAATATATCTCATTATCACCTCACTCTCTCAATTTCTAATCCTAACTCAGTTGCCCTCTCTTTCCTCACAACACATCAAGCTCTCTATTTGAATTATATGTTTGCATCATAATCCCAAGCCTAAACCTAAATCCAACCTCACAAAACCTTCACAATTCATGCTATGCATATAGTGATGACTTGGAGATTTGGAAGTTAGAGTTTTTCCCAAGTTTTTGGAGTGGTAATGATCTCAAGCTGTTAGTTAGACTCTAGTGAAGTTGTATGCTCATTAGTTTCAGTTTTAAAACACTAAAGTTATAGTTTCGTGCATATATCGTATTTTGATTAAGTTTTGTGTCTCGTTGGAATCTGCTATCAAACCAGGTTTTAATTTTAGAAGTTGCCATCACAGAGACCTAGTTTGGAAACCTAGAAGCCACCCTGAAAACCTGAGACCACTCCCTAAAATTTTAGTCACAAATAAATTACTTCTGGCCGCAATTTGCGGCCAGACTTGGGGCTGGGGTGTTGTGCCTGAGTTGTGGGGTCTCTGGGGTTATTTGTAGGCTCGTGGGACTTGCAACTTTCACTAATTCCTTATGTAGAAAAATCTGGGACCGTTTAGCTAGAATTCAAGTGTTTCGGATTCGTGCGATACGGATTTATCCGATGTTCGTTTAAATGTTTCGTATGTTTGGTAGCCGTAGGGTTGGTATAGGTTATCGCTGCACGCGTTTAGCCGCTAAGCGAAAACTTAGTAGCTAGTGGGAGTCGGGTTGTTGTTGCCGTTGTATTTGTGCGTTATCGCTCGTGCTAATTTCATTTGATGTTATGTGTGATAATAGGATCGATTGCGGGGACTTCGAGCGCTACAAGGAAAGGGAAGGAGGTGGTTGGATTCACCTAGCTCGAGATCATCGGTGAGTAGATTTAACATCTACGGGGGAATCGCCCATATGGCGCTAAGCGTCGAGGGCTGGATTCAGTGATATAAACCTATGTTGTTAGCATATACATTGATTGTGCATGCGTATCATCTTGCATACCCTCTAAATTGTGGTACCTTGACACTGTATTGATTTGACACCACACTATTACTAACGATTCATGCTACACGATGCACTGAATTGTATGTCGCGCACACACACCGTTAGTAATTGCTATGGCACGCACACTATAGAAATTACTAGGGATAACTTATATTGCATCGCTTTCCTTATCATTCACAATTAGATATTTATTGTCGTCCTATTGTGAATACGAATTTCATCATGCTTACATACATGCATTGCTAGCCACATATTTACTCTTATATGATGTTGCATTTCGACTTCAGTGATTTGAGAAACCGTAAGATGCCTTTGAAAACTTGATATACTTAAAAGATCGGTTTTCCCTTGAAATGCTCACATTACTGTTCCATATTTGCATATCTCATTTTCATGGACCTATGCATTGATGTGTTAATTTTATGTGATTTCCGGATTTGAGAACCGCGATTATATTTAAAAGGGAAAATATCATATATTGTTTATAAAGAAAATGTGGTTACTTTTGATATGATATTTCGAGACATCCACCATGAGTTTTCTCGGTTCTGAGCTATGAGTATACCCGATTTGAGGAGCGGTAGGCACCGTCTACAGGTACATGGTGGACCCGGTGAGGTATCCCGTGGCAAGAAGACTCATATTGTTAGGCGGTGAGCTTGGCTGGGGAGCATTACCTACCGGTGATTTTATAGAACTCGACGGATGTCCGGAGGATGCCGTCATGGAGTTATGAGATGATATATATATATATGAGGGCCGATCGGAGGATGCTGTGCCTGAGATATGAGTATTTACTGTTAGTTATATGTATGCCCTAGAGGCCATTACTGTACATAGGATGTATATTGTAGTGGATGCTGGGACATATATAGGGAGGACTTTCTTGCTCGACATGATAGTATGCTATCTGGTTACTCTTTACCTTAACGTGTGCACTGATTGTCTCTCTGTTACATGTTGGTAAAGCCCTTAGGATGTGTACTTGACTACCTGGACTATGATGCGGATCATACTAGTGGGGACATGGTAGTCTATAAGTATATCCTTGAAAGTCCCTAGTCGTGGGTGTATCGAGATGGGGCATCGATATACCAGAGTAGACTAGCGTATACCTTCTCGACCCATACAGATGGGCGATGGATGATTCCATATCCATCGGTGTTTGACATCAGAGATGATATATGGGTGCTCAGTAGAGACTGGGTACACTGGACGGACTCGCCGAGAACTCCCAGATGGTATTATACCTCACGTCAGATGGCAGTTCTCTGGTGACACTGGTACAGAGTAGTCTGTAGACCCGAGATCGTCATAGAGTCTTGTGTGATTCCCACTGTGCTTTGATTTCCATCTTACCACGTCCAAGAGGGCGTGCAAAACGGTGGTTTTTGGGTACAGTCCCGAGTCACATGGAGGCAATAAGCGATAGAAGGGGATTCGTCTCTCCCGGTATAGGGAGTTGATGTTGCACTGTGTTCGATTGGCTATAACAGAAAGTCCCTGGCCAGGGCTGATCAGAGAATTGCTGGTAAGTGTTACTAGTAGTTTCTTGACCCGTTATGAGCCTCATATCGACACGACTTATCGAGCTATTGGGGTCTGACGTTTACCACCCCTAGGCAAGATATGCGACATATCAGACGATCAGACCGGACTGTACGGTAGTGTTACTGGTTGGATTCACTGGAGTGTGAGCGGGCTTGCTAGTCGATCTTCTGATCGCTCAATACCGGGGTGGCCGTTACGTTTAGCAGACCGCTTACGGCTTGTGGGTGTTTGATATGATCATCATCTGCTGCCGGCGTATTGACGAGTCTTTAGAGTCCTACACAGAGGTTTCCTGGCTCAAGCGAAACGAAATAGGAGCGCATATGAGATATGTGCGGGACCGAGAATAATGCGTGTATGTGATACCGTATTCCATTCTCGCAAAGAATGTGTCGAATGGTTGTATTCGATATAACCTAGTTATCGAATCAAGGATTGATTCGATAAACCGATACATTGGATATTAGTCGGTTGTATGCGATATGACCGGATCGTTAAATCAAGTGTTGATTTAATGATTTAATGCATAATTATATATTTGATATATTACTTTGCATTAACTAGTATTGGTTCACTTTAAATGGATTTTCTCACTTGGTTTGTGCACATTGTATATGTGATATACTTTTGTACACAAGATTGTATCATGTTTGATGATACGTGCTTTTTAGGTTAAGTGTAAAGAATTAACCTTGGTTAAGTTGTTGATTAGGGTTTTTACTTATTCATTTATCTTATTTATTTATTCATTTTGAATAAATTGAAAGATAAATGAATGGTGGCTTCTTTTGTTTTTAGTTGAAGTTTCATGAAGCTTTGACTAATTGACCTTTTTGTTCTCATCCTTAACCCTAACCATTCAACCCAACCTTAGTCAATTCTCTACACTTAACTAAGGTTAAGATTATGATAAGTTTTCATTTTTATTATCTATTTTAGTTAACTTATCATATTCTTCATCTTCTTCTTCTTCTTCACTTCAAGAAAAAGCTTGAAAGCTTTAATGGCAAAGTGAGAAAAAGAGTGAGAAATCCAAATCTAAAGTCTACCCACTTCCTATTTCTTCATCCTCTACCTCTTGCCAAGTAGTAGAGTGTGTTTCCTTCACAAGTTTTCAAGGCTTGATGAATGTGGAGCTTGATCTAGTGATGCCTCGACGTAGATCATCTTCGGCACGTTGTCGACGACCTAGCCCGGTCTTTTCTCCGATGAAACCACCGTGAGAGTCATGGTTCGATTTGGACAGCGGAGAGGACTTCATTGCGGAGCCGTGGAGGTGGAGCACCGGATCTACAAAGGTTGTATTTCCGTATTCTTGTAGTTAAGTGTTAACTAGTTTATATTTTCGCCTAGATTTCTAGCCGACGATCCGTAGTCGGGTTTCTCGGCACCTAGAATTTTTGAAATTGGCATGGTTGATGCCTTGTGAGACCTCACTAGAGTGCCTAGGAACCCTACATTTACGTGTCGATGTTAGACACGGGTTTCATGATGTTTTCGAGTGTCGATGTTGGACACTCAGGTTTCATGATGTGATGGATATGAGGGCTGGCCAGAGTGATGGCGCCTAAGATATTGGGATTTGGGGTGTAATTGATAGACATCGGTTTCTTATGATGATGATTCATCCATGAGGTTTTATGTGTTATCCCATATTCAGGATTGTATTAGACATACATTGTTTCATGTAGTTGTTGTACCCCGGTGGTGTAACTTGAGCATGATTTTTACTGCATATCCGTATTGTTATATTATGCTATCAGATGCATACTTACGATTATCTGTACGATGCTATTTACTATTCACGAGTTGGAAACTCACCCCATGTGCTACAGCATTTTGCAGGTTCGACCCTTAGTATAGTCGCGACAGGGCTTCTCATTCTTCTCCTTTTGCGGATACCGTTGCTGTTGGTCGTCATTTTGGATAGGTGGGTGGTTTGCGGTTATCTGTATGATCTCATTGTGTATCTTATTGTATATAGTACTCTCCATCTACCACTTTCATGTATATTGACTTAGAGACGAGTTTGTGAGGATCAGTATTGTATTATTTATGACTTTGGGTGTCGAGCTCGTTGAGTCGACTCTTTTATCATGTTGTGATGTTGTTTCACTTCCTTTTTGCTTATTCCTTCGCTACGGCTTCGTATATATATATATATATATATATATATATATATATATATATATATATATAACTTGTTGTGGTTGTGTTCCGCCTTTTGTCCTGAGTTGCTCCCATTTAGGATGCTTTATATTTATGTTATGCTTGTACCCTTTTGGGGCTAGTTTCTACAAAGGAGATGCTGCCGAAATTTTCAAGAAAATAAATAACTTAAAGATTTTTAAAATGTTTAAAATGTTAAATATTTCTACCTTTTTATGGTTTAGATTTCTGGATTGTCGGCTTACTTGAATTACGCTACGCCTTTAGACGTTGCGAGATTTAAATGCCGGTCACGTTCCTAATTTAGGTCATGACACTACGCCTTGACGGAGGTCAACAAACGTAGCATGAATAATAAATACTACTTATTGAAAATGACGGAGGGCTATGACAGGTTTTTATGAAAACCTTTTTCGTAATGAACTTGAAATTGTTGTAGAATCGAGTGATTTTGAAAAGGAGTGCTTTTGAGGCTTTTACTAGTTTTTCTAAAGAGGTCACTCCCGGTGAAGGGAACTCGGCTCTTTCCTTATCGAATAAGATGCAGGATATTTCACAAATACCACTATGCAAAGCAAAAACTATATAAGCAATCAAAAGACAAATCCGAGTGGGTTGTAGCATCAGCTAGTTTCGCTAAAGAGGTCACTCCCGGTGAAGGGATCGTCGGCTCTTTCCTTATCGAATAAGGTGCTGGATATTCTAAAATGAATACCGCTATGCATAGCAAGAACTAGAGCTACCAGTTTAAAACAAGTTTCTACAACATCTTTAGGTTTCTTTTTCTTTTATTTCATTAATCTCATTAATGAAGTCCCATCAAATTATGCTTCCTAAGTATCATAGAAGAAACGAAAGAAGCAATATTAATTATATCTCATATATATAATATAGGCATTCTTCTCAGAACATATCAAGGGATCACATCACAGAATATCAGCAGCAGAAGAATCACATATGAAATATTGGATATACTAGGAATTCCGTGTTTTAAATTAAGCCAGTATAAAACACTGATTCCACGGTCGCGATGAACAGCCAAACCCACATCCCTAGACCCCTACGAGAGCGGCAAGCAACCCTACCAATTCTAGAGTTAGGAGACCCGGTCTTAACTCCTCGAGATGGTCTCCCACTGGACCCTAGAACCCGGTTACTTATGCTCCCCGCCTTGGGTCTATCCTAATGCGGAAAAGTAAATAATATACATCAATGGTGACATCATTCTCAACCCGGAAGTGCCACAATAAAAGAATATTACATACAATCTTTTACATGAATGAAATGAAAAACTCTCATCACACATAAAACCCCCCGGCTATTCAAAACACGACGATCCAATATAACATATCACAGCAACACATAACATCACATGTCATCAACGTAAGTAAATATGCGTATCCCAATTGTCGTTGATACATAGCAACGAAACCGGCGATACACCACATATTACACTTATGGTCGCAGAAAAGAAAGTGAAAAACTACAACAATTGGAATCCGCAATTACCTTAGACATCATAAACCCAACGTATCACATACTTTGGATTTCATGCCTAACCAAATGAATTCCTTAGACATCACATGCCTAACAAATATAAACCTCGCATTTTAGGCTCGATATTGAAAACACTTTCCAACAACCTGTCGGGTAATTCAACAAGTTTTCCGATAACCTGATCGAATGCTCGCCGGAAACTTTTGCAGACGGCCGCACCCCTGATGCAGTCGACGAAGTACAATAAGGCGGAACACCGCGGCCGCGAGTACCCGAATAGATGCTTTTGGCGACGGGGTTCTCCTACAGTCACTTGGTCGGGGCTATGGGCGTGGCTATCTAGTAAGGTTACCCGGCGAGTATACACGTACTCTACTGATTGCGACAGACTTTTGATCACATCAAAATCTCGTGGCAACCGATCAAATGAGACTAAATTGCTAGATTTATAAAATTCAAACTAGTTATCTCATAACTACTTTTATGGATTCCAAATATTGTATCACAATCAAGAATGGCTAGACGATGTTAAACTTTTCGATCGAATAAGCAAGCACCAAAAATTTCCCAACAAGCTCAACACTTGAGCGGAGTTCAAAAAGTACCCAGAACATGTCACAGCTCCTATGAACCAGCCGTAGAAGGGTCAACCAATGCCTCACCTGCGGCATCGCTATGTAAGCGCACGGCGGCGCTCCGGCCGTCAATCCGAGGCCAAAATGCGGAAAAGATACTTTTACGAAACTTGTAAACCGACACCACCGCGAATAAAAATCCGGATCGGGCCATTAACCTACTCCTAGTAAACTAGAGAAGGGGTAGAGAGATATACCGAGAGATCCGTGTCCTTCGGTCTTCTCGTCGTCGTCCCGATCTCCCCGCGGAATCTCCGGTCTTCATCTCTTCGTCGGAAGGGCACCACATCACCGGGTTCTAGACCGAGGCAACTCGGGCACGAAGTTGGCGAGTCGACGTGCCCAAGAATTGCTGTAGAATAGTGTGGAACTCTATGTCTCATGGGGTTGTAAGAAGTTGTCTTTTGGTGGAGGAAATGAACTATCAACCTTTTTGGATGAACTAAGGGATTTTTAGCATGGAAATGAGACTCATTTTTTCACCTCCTAAAAATTGGACAACCCCCACCTCTCTTAGTGGCCGGCCATGTAAAGAAATTGGAGAGGGAAAAAGTCCAAGGGGTGGATCAATAATGCAAGAGAGAATGATGAGAAGAAATGATCACCAATAAAATTCAACACTCCATCATCTATCATAACTCCAAAGGTCAAGCCATCATGACTCCAAAGAAAGTCAAGGGATGGTGGAACCATCATGAAACCATCATGATGCAACAAAAAACAAGAAACACCCTCCAAATTGCTAATTTGCACATTTGCAAATAAGCCCATTCCACCAATTTTCAGCCAATGAAAGAAACAAAGGAAAATGGCCGAAACGGAAAGCAAACTGGCAACTTCAGAAAACTGATCCCGTAATAAATTACAGGAAAACCCCGCGACTGTATATACATACCTGCATTTGTATTGCAACCGAATACAAATGCAATGAGACAAAATCTACACTGTACAATACTAGGATCCGGCTTAAACCAAAGCCCGCTAGTATTATCCGTCCGATCATGATCCATGCAATACCGCACGTATATGATCGAACCCTGCCATATCTCCATACGGCCTCTACAGCGTTTCGCCCGAAACTTGAGAAATGGTCTATGGGGGATTCTAAAGACTCGTCAATACTTTGGTTGTGGATTTAACCACTAGCACGTCAGAGGTATTAGCCATACGTAACGGGCTACCAGGTATTGACCAAAAGGGACGTCGATGAGCGAACTCATCCTGATACCCTACTGAGCCCGTCAGTGACAATATCCATACAGTCCGGTCCGTTCGTTTATGAGCATCGCATGGCGGGCCTAGGGGGTTGGTAAAAGTCAGACCCCCAAAAGCGGTACAAGTCGTGTCGGAGTGTAGCCCAGAACACCCTGAGATACTACTGGAATACCTACCAGTAAATCTCCTACCTTGGCCAAGGACTTCGTGTAATGGCTCTCCTAGACACAGTGCGACCTCACCCCCAATACCGGGAGAGACGAACCCCTGCAGATCCGCTCACTGCCTCCATGTGGCTTGGGACTGTACCCAACGAAAACCTGTTTGCACGTCTCCTTTGAGCGTGGTAGGGTAGTAATCAAAGTACAGTGGGAACTCACATGAGACAAATGACAATCTCAGGTCGATTAACTAACCTGTACACATGTCACCAGGGAACTGCTATCTGACGTCAGGTATAAGACCAACTAGCATGTTCCCGGCGAGTCCTGTCCGGTGTACTCATAACCCAATGAGCACCTGTATACATCTTAGGTGAACCAACTGACACCAGTGTCTTGTGAGACCGGCCACCGCCCCTCGTCGGGGTCTCGACTGTATACACTAGTCTACTCTGGAGTATCGATGCCCTATCTCGAAACTCCCTCGACTAGGGACCTTTTAAGGATGTGCTTATAGACCCCAGCTCCCACGTATATGATCGCCCTCATACTGCTGGATGTCAAGCAAGATCCTAGGGGCTCTATCAACGCGCAATAGTGACCTGTAAGGTCACCTAAAGCTGTACACGATGATAAAGATAAACCAGATAGCATACTATCATCTTGAGTAAGACTGTCCTACTTGGACAGGTCCTCTCTCAATCATTGCAATCATGTGCCTGTGATCCAATAATTGACTCTGAGGGCACTATCTCCAACAATCTCCCACTTGCACTCAAGGCTAATTATTGCGATGTCGCATACTCACAGCCCGTGTGATACCGAACACCCAACTCCTCTACTAATCAGTCTCACAAAACCAGTTTGCGAAACTAATGTGTTCGAGGAATAGCCTCAGTGAGTGGATCTGTCTTGATGTTTCTTTCTATGTCTCTCTTTATCTCAAGTTCGCGGAGAAAGCCATCTCCCGAAATGAGCAATACCTGTCTTAGAATATGTCTGGATATCTGATGGGACCTAGCTCATAAATGAACTCCAAATCCAAACTTCTTAGACTGTATCGTCAACTGAACATAATCAGTATCCTGCGTCATGCCTCCCTCGGTATCCCTTTGGACCACCTGTCCAAAATACTGCCCCTCGTCAGAAGGAAAACTATAACTCTGACAACCTCTCTGTCATCCATGTACCTTAGAAGCCTGGAGCGATAACTGTCTCCTAAAAGAGACTGTTGTTATCATATCCCTAGAACATCCACTTATGTTCTAAAACTGCTTCTGTTCGTTTCTCCAGGATTGGATCAATATCAATTTATTGCATCCACTGCAAAAACAACATCTGGTGTGGTACTTGATATCTCATGATTGACTCAATTGCCTAAGCAAGTGATCTGCCAATCATGCACATCCCTCTCCCCTTTAGTCTGTAAGACTCCTTTAGAGAGGGTGACTCCATCACCTGCAGGTATACTACCGTGCCAGGAGTCGTCCATTCTAAAAACTCTTAGAATGCTGTCTAAGTACCCTGATTGGGAAACCACCCAAATCTAGATCTATAGATCTAGTAACCAGAATGTCTTGATATTATATCCAAGTCCCATGTGGAGAAACCACTGTGTGACAACCAAAGTTTAACCGATCGTAGTATAAGAACATCACTTCCTACTCTGTGTATGTCATCCAAATACCAGGACATCACAACCTACTACCTTCTTAACAGATCCATCCCCTATTCTGATGATGTTAAACCTATGACTGTCATATCAGAAATAGATGATCTATCTCCGCTACAACTGCTTTAGTCTATAAATAGACATAAGCCACCTGTCCACCAATGCTTCCGCTGCTCCCACTGATCACGACAACCCTCTGGCAGAGTCATATAGACGTACACTTCTAAAGCTAGTTTAGAACGACGCTATACTCATCCTCCTGCTGGGTCTCACAGTCTGGAACAACAGCAATGGCAAGTCTGGGTAAACAAGAACCTCCCTGTCACCGTCCTTGAGGCTACCGGAGTACCCGTCGGGTGCCTGAGGTTACCCACCGTATCTGCAGAGTGGCCAATGGAATGTCAAGCCAGATTGAATCTTTAGATTCCTATCAAACTTTCAGTAATCGTTTGCGGTTCTGGAATCACTTCTAGTTCTACCATACTCCCACTCCTGTTTTCTGAAAAAATCCATTTTTGTTAAAACTGTGGCGAGTCAAGAACAATATCACTATTGATCTTCCAGATGGTAGAAAGTCAACCCTCGTCATAGCCTGGGTCAACTCACAAACAGCCATTACAGAAATGTGCCTTGAGTTATCCAGAGTCTGGTTTTAAGCATAAGCCAGACAACTCCCCGTACCTTAACTTCGTTAAGATATGAACTGTTCTATATCCAATATAGAACCAGAGGCACTGATTTAATTGAACTAGATTCAAATCATGCAGCTGTCTCCAGTGCATGTCAACTAAATGGAAGGAGGCCGATCAGCGTTACTCAACTTAGGAGTGCTTCCAATTATGATTAACCTGAAAAAGAAACAAGTTTCTCTTAATCATTACTATCAACTGAATACCCTACACAAGTATCTGCATCTTTGATTACCTTGAAGAATCCCGATACTTGCAACACCTGGTTCTCTACTTTATTCATATACCTATAACTTCTCAAAACTCAGACCTTGTGTTTCTACGAAACACTTATCTAAGAACTAGAGAAGTCATAAGTAAATCGAATATAGTACGAGGACCAACCCCTCTGTCCTAATGGACACTGGACAACATACAATACTCTGTATAAGTCCCTTGAGTCTGATAACTCAATCCCTGTGTGTCATAGGTTGAAAACTGTACCTATGGTTAAGAAGAATTACACCGCTGTTTAATGCTCCTTACCTAACCATCCACTGATATAGGTAAATGTCATGGACATAATTTCAAAAAGCTATATCTCACTCTATAAAAATAGACGTACAGATGTATCAATTTGAAATTGGTGCATAACAGCGGATATTCAAAACCAAATATTTGCCGTCCGGTAAACAACCCAGGCGATTTCCTCAAATATCACCAATTACAACGAATTCTTATATAATGAGGACAATCACCTAATTCCCAATAACTTACTCCCACTCATCATCTGTAAAACCATACAGATGTGAGAATCAAACCTGGTAAATACATACCCAGAGTAAGGACTAATTAGGAAATCAGTTTTCTTTTAACAATACATAGTAAAACTGAAACATTGAAATGTTTCGTAAGGGTATCCTGGTATTCCTAGTAATGTCTCTCCCATTATCCAGATTCACAACTGTAACCGTTTATTTCTTTGCCATCTCTCCAAATCCCTTCATATGTCTTTAGTCATTACCTTCTGTACACTCTTTTAGGCCAAATGGTTTTCTTCCTTCCCTACCGCTCTGCACCAGCCTATGGTTTGGAAGAAGACTATCCAATAAGCATAATGGGTATACTGTCCTAATCCTAGGAGCACTCGCAATGCGAGAGAAGGTGAAGATAAAAGACAACCGAATAAACCTTATTCCTATTTCTCCTGAACCAGAATCCATCCCCGAACTGGAACAAGTTCCTTTCGAGTTCGTATATAACCATACGATGGAGTATCCAATAAACTGTGGATCTTCGTAGTGATACAGAGTGTTCTGGAGAAATTCAAAGGTGATGCGGGAGTGGCGATGAAATACTTGGTTTGGTCGTGAATAGCAGTCGCAATTTACTTTTCCCTCTTACTAATCCCTTGATATGTCTTTACTTAATACCTTCTGTACACCATCGTTATGCTAATTAGTTTTCTTCATTCCCCATCGTTCGGCACCAGCCTAAGGTTTGGAAGAAGACTATCCAATTTGCGTAATAGGTGTACTATCTCCTAAACCAAGGAGTACTCGAAACCTGAGAGAAGGTAAAAGGAAAAGACAACTGAATAGTCCTATTCGTTTTCTCCAGAACCGGAAACCATTCTCGAATAAATTCCTTCGAGTTCGTATATAACCATACGATGGTTTTATCCAATGGAAGTGGACGTTCGTAGTAATACGGGGTGTCCTGGAGAAAAGGGTAAAAGTAGGAGTGGCAATGAGGTTTGCAACTCTGACAATCCAAAAGACAGTGTATAAGAAGGTTCGGTTAATTTTGGTCACTGAGTTATAGTCAAAGGTCGGGTCATGGTCGCTGCCAAAGAGAAAGAGAAAAGAAACACTCAGCGTGCACTCTAACCTAAATCAGTCTGGTTATTAATTTATCTGATCAGGAAACCTCCCACTATACCATCAAATTCTCCTCCAAACCTGAAAGAAGAATTAGTCGGGATCACCCGAGGAGTAAACCAACTCATCAGTGGGAATCGGGATCCATCTATCATCGCATGATAACGTGACGGAATCCGCTCACGTTATCACACTCCAGAAGGTATGCGCATATCTGGCAAGTTTCAGTTTCTTTAGAAACTCCCGATGTGATTTTTGCCCCATGCTCTTATGACCTTGGCATGAGGTCAAAATGTCATAAGTCACATGTCAAGTTCTACCCATCATTATCCAGGTTAATTTGAACCCACCTGTACCTACCCTTGACGTAGGACAAAATGGCAGTACGGATGTCTCAAACCAACGCATTCTATCTATGCAACAGATAAATATCCGATAGCTACCAATCATTATGCCTTGGCATGAAGTCAAAATACATAGCTTGAATACTACCGAATATTTAACTGAAATGATGGAGGGCTACGAATGGTTTCTGACGAAAACCTTTAATGTAATGAACTTGATATCGTTGAAGGAACTGAATAGCTTTATAAAAATATAGTGGCGAAATCCTTTGCTAAAGAGGTCACTCCCGGTGAAGGGATCTTGGCTCTTTCCCCGTAGAATGAGGTGCAGGATATTCCAACTGAATACCACGATGCAAAGCAAAAGTAATTGACTATAGTGAAGTTATTGCCCTGACGCAAACTTCTGTCCAAGGGGTCACTCCCGGTGAAGGGATCTCGGCCCTTGCCTCGTCGACTGAGGTGCTGGATATTCATAACCGAATACCACTGTGCAAAACAAAAGTGAACGTCCTTGCAATAACAGCTTTTTGAAAAATGTTCCAACAACATCAGAATATGTTTGTTTAGCTTGCATTGATCCGAATCAACGCAGTCCCATCAATTGATCACACCAATAAAGAACGAAAATATGATGTACGTATATGCCACCCGCATTCGCCACTGGGTCCCGTCATTACCCGTTAGGTTACTTAACTAACGACAGAGCGGGGACTGGACTAGCGCGGGTGCAAAACATATACAACATCTACTAGTATATATATCAATATATAATAATCGCTCAAGACGTGATAAAATGCAACATCACAGAAATGTAATAAGCATCACAGAACAATACAAATATCTGGGATCCCCGGGTTTCATAGAGCCGCTAATGAAACCCGACGTTCCCCTGGTCGTGTGGATAGCCTGTGCAATGAAATCCTAGACCCCTACGGGCGCGGCAAGTTACCCGCCAAAACCTGAAGCGAGGCAGCCCCCTTCAGCAACGTGAATGGACCACCCAGCACTTCATGGAATCCGGTAACTTGGGCACCCCTCCTGGGTCAACCTATACCCCCTACGAGTGCGGCGAATAGCCCGCCAATTCTAGAGTGAAGCCCCCTCCGTCTCAAAGCCATGAGATGCGGGCTCGTTGCCCTCTAGAACCCGGCTATCCGTGCACCCCACCTTGGGGTAATCCTAGTACAGAAAGTAAAATATACATACAACGGGTACATCGACCTCATCCCGGTCGTGCCCCAAAAGAATAATATACAAACAGGCAGTGACGGCAGTCCACATGTCGCACGCTCGCCCCGCAATATCAAATGTACATAATAAACCAAACTGTACCACCATTGCATCCAGGCTATCCCCCACGACCAATCCGCAACATCACAGCACAACACAGAACATCAACATGAATGTCACGTTCGCAAATCCGTCTAAAAGGGCTATAGCAGTTAGACAGGATTTACCGATCAAATGACATTCACGGTCGCAGATATAATGTAAATACTGTGAACTAACATGTTTAAAATTTTCGATCGATCAAATTTACCAAAGTGGGCCCCAAGCACAACTGTAGTACTCAAAGAAAATCTGGGCCCTAAAAGAATATTCCAAAAACCCCATTTTCAACTCAGAAGTCCACCGTAAAAATCTGATGCATTGATTACACTTTCCCGCCGCGGAACCGCGGCCACAACAGGGGTTTGGCCGCGGTTCCGCGGTCCTACTAATGAATCAGTGTATCGAATTTTTCCAGAATGCTTAGAATTCCCTGCACGTATTTCTGCAACACACTGAAAAAAATTTCGAGCCAAAAAAAATTCGACAGAAACTGATGCAAATGGAAACGCGATTTTTGAAAATTCGTCCGATCGAAGTTCTAAACACGTTAGAGCAAGCTAGACTAGGTTAATAGCGTGGCTCTGATACCATGTAAGTGCACGGCGGCGCCCCGGCCGTCAATCCGAGGCCAAAATGCGGAAACGATACTTTTACGAAACTTGTAAAGCGGCACCACCGCGCACTAAAATCCGGATCGGGCCATTAACCTACTCCTAGCAAACTAGAGAAGGGGTAGAGAGATATACCAAGAGATCCGTGTCCTTCGGTCTTCTCGTCGTCGTCCCGATCTCCCCGCGGAATCTCCGGTCTTCATCTCCTCGTCGGAAGGGCACCACATCGCCAGGTTCTTTTACGGGCTCCCACCTCTGGACCGAGGCAACTCGGGCACGAAGTTGGCGAGTCGACGTGCCCAAGAATTGCTGTAGAATAGTATGAAACTCTATGTCTCATGGGGTTGTAAGAAGTTGCCTTTTGGTGGAGGAAATGAACTATCAACCTTTTTGGATGAACTAAGGGATTTTTAGCATGGAAATGAGACTCATTTTTTCACCTCCAAAAAATTGGACAGCCCCCACCTCTCTTAGTGGCCGGCCATGTAAAGAAATTGGAGAGGGAAAAATTCCAAGGGGGTGGATCAATAATGCAAGAGAGAATGATGAGAAGAAATGATCACCAACAAAATCCAACACTCCATCATCTATCATAACTCCAAAGGTCAAGCCATCATAACTCCAAAGAAAGTCAAGGGATGGTGGAACCATCATGAAACCATCATGATGCAACAAAAAAAAAGAAACACCCTCCAAATTGCTAATTTGCACATTTGCAAATAAGCCCCCTTCCACCAATTTTAGCCAATGAAAGAAACAAAGAAAAATGGCCGAAACGGAAAGCAAACTGGCGACTTCAGAAAACTGATCCCATAATAAATTACAGGAAAACCCCGCGACTGTATATACATACCTGCATTTGTATTGCAACTGAATACAAATGCAATGAGACAAAATCTACACTGTACAATACTAAGATCCGGCTTAAACCAAAGCCCGCTAGTATTATCCGTCCGATCATGATCCGTGCAATACCGCACGTATATGATCGAACCCTGCCATATCTCCATACGGCCTCTACAGCGTTTCGCCTGAAACTTGAGAAACGGTCTGTGGGGGACTCTAAAGACTCGTCAATACTTTGCTTGTGGATTTAACTACTAGCACGTCAGAGATATTAGCCATACGTAACGGGCTACCAGGTATTGACCAAAAGGGACGTCGATGAGCGAACTCATCCTGACACCCTACTGAGCCTGTCAGTGACAATATCTGTACAGTCTGGTCCGTTCGTCTATGAGCATCGCATGGCGGGCCTAGGGGATTGGTAAAAGTCAGACCCCCAAAAGCGGTACAAGTCGTGTCGGAGTGTAGCCCAGAACACCCTGAGATACTACTGGAATACCTACCAGTAAATCTCCTGCCTTGGCCAAGGACTTCGTGTAATGGCTCTCCTAGACACAGCGCGATCTCACCCACAATACTGGGAGAGACGAACCCCTGCAGATCCGCTCACTGCCTCCATGTGGCTCGGGACTGTACCCAACGAAAACCTGTTTGCACGTCTCCTTTGAGCGTGGTGGGGTAGTAATCAAAGTACAGTGGGAACTCACACGAGATAAATGACGATCTCAGGTCGATTAACTAACCTGTACACATGTCACACAAATGACGATCTCAGGTCGATTAACTAACCTGTACACATGTCACCAGGGAACTGCTATCTGACGTCAGGTATAAAACCAACTAGCATGTTCCCGGCGAGTCCTGTCCGGTGTACTCATAACCCAATGAGCACCTGTATACATCTTAGGTGAACCAACTGACACCAGTGGCTTGTGAGACCGGCCACCGCCCCTCGTCGGGGTCTCGACTGTATGCACTAGTCTACTCTGGAGTATCGATGCCCTGTCTCGAAACTCCCTCGACTAGGGACCTTTTAAGGATGTGCTTATAGACCCCAGCTCTCACGTATATGATCGCCCTCATACTGCTGGCAGTCAAGCAAGAATCCTAGGGGCTCTATCAACGCGCAATAGCGACCTGTAAGGTTACCTAAAGCAGTACACGATGATAAAGATAAACCAGATAGCATACTATCATCTTGAGTAAGACTGTCCTACTGGGACATGTCCTCCCTCAATTATTGCTATCACGTGCCTGTGATCCAATAATTGACTCTGAAGGCACTACCTCCAACACGCTGAACTACCACAAACCATAGGGTTTGATAGCGGTTCTGATGATCACAGAATCGAGTTAGGGTTTCGTTCTTTCAGAGGGTCCATAGAATCGCTTGCAAGATTTTCTGAAAATTGTAAACTCGAAAAAATCCAATTCTTGGAAAATTTCAGCGAGGGAAAAATTGGGTTATTGATATAGCTCTCAGCTAGAATAGTCCATCTAGCGGGAAGGCGATCAAAGGCCGTTCGGAGCGCAAAACCTTACCAGCCCTTGATATATGAACAACAGATGCGATTTTCCAGGGGTGAATGAATTTCCACCAAATTCAACCAAGTCTGATACTTGTCTGGTTGTCCGTACAAACTTTTTAACGTCATCTAAATAATCTGAATACATGTTAGAATTGCAATTACGAAACACTCCCAATTGCCTTTGCAGAAAGTTAACATCACATGCAAATTTAGCAAAAACAAACAACACCTGAAACACCTAAACCCAGAGACTGGAACACCATGAAAATTTGAAGCCCAAATGCTCAAATGGACCCGGTGAGCTCGGTTTTAGGGGGGTTGTGGCCGTCCAAAATTGCACCAAATTGCTCCAAATTTTCATAGTGTTCATGTTATATCACATACAACATTTTGCAGTTGTTTAAAAAAAAATTGACACCTCTAAAAATTCGATAGAAACTAGATTTCATATCGGGTGTTTTGGAGTGGTTTCGGTTTCGTAATTCTAACAAACATCGTCTAATTTTCTAGCATGTCTCTGATACCACTGTAGGGTTACCTAGCGCGGCAATAAGGTTTCGGGATGCATCGTCCATGCCATTTAAAAAAAAATTCCGTATTAGCTAACCCTAACCCTAGAATCGTTACTAGAAAATCCGATGAAATGATAATGTAAACACTTTACAACTAAGTGAATGCGGAATACAACCTTTGTAGACCGGTCCTTCACTTCAAATGCTCCGTATAGAAGTCCCTTCGCTGCCAGTAATGATCTCCCGGACTCTTGAGAGGCTCCACAAGGTGCAAGATGCAAACTTGCTCGAAGTTTTCGAAGCCGAAGATGATCTACGTCGAGGAGACTCAAGCTCATGCTATCTCTTCACTAATATGTGAATTAGTGAAGCAAACAACCTGAACTAAATGGCTAATAGTAGAGGATGATGAAGTAGAAAGTGGGCTCACTTTATATTTATTTTTCTCACAAGGTTTCATTACTTAGAAAAAACTAGCAAGCTTTTTCGCAATTGAGGAAGAAGATGATGAATGAAACTCATGAGGTTAGAAATGCAACCATGGTGAGTATATGACATACACTAACCCTTATAGAGACTAAACCATGGCTAAGAGTTAATGGGTTAGGTTAAAAAATATCTTAAGAAAAACAAACAAGGGGACTAAGTCAATGTATACTAGCTTCCATCCAAGCTCAAGCATGACTAATTCCATTTGTTTTGAATTACTTAAAAACAAATAAAACCTCACCTTAACCCTAAGCATGGTGTGGGTCTCATACATCCATGTTGCATGTGTAACCTAGCATGACACACTAATATATATCACATATATATTTTGTATGCAGAAAGAAAACAATACATTTAACATATATCACATATATATCAATATATCATAAGTGAGAAAAATGAATACTTAAGTGAGCTAAAATTAGTTAATGTAATTTAATATATCAAATATATAATTCTATATTAAATTATTAAATCACCACTTTATTTAATAATCCGGCTATATCATATATAACCGACTAATATCAAATGTAACAATTTATCGAATCAACACTTGATCCGATTACTTGGCTATATCACATATAACCGACAATGTCACAAATCGCGAGAATAGAATGCGGTATCACATACACACATTAATCTCAGTCCCGCACATATCACATATGTGCTCCTACTCCGTTTCGCATGAACCAGGAAACCTCTGTGTAGGGCTCTAAAGACTCGTCAATACGCTGGCAGTAGGTGATGATCATATCAAATACCCACAAGCCGCAAGCGGTCTGCTAAACGTAACGGCCACCCGGGTATTGAGCGATCAGAAGGTCAACAAGCAAGCCTGCTCATACTCCTGCGAATCCACTCAGTAACACTACCGTACAGTCCGGTCTCTTCGTCAGATATGTCGCATATCATAGCCTTGGGGTGGTATAACGTTAGACCCCAATAACCTGATAAGTCATGCCGATGCAAGGCCCATAACGGTTCGAGAAACTACTGATAACACTTACCAGTAGATCTCAGCAACCCTGGCCAGGGATTTCCTGTTATGGCCAATCGAGCATAGCGCAACATCAACTCCCAATAACGGAAGAGACGAATCCCTTCCTATCGCTCATTGCCTCCATGTGACTCGGGACTGTACCCAAAAACCACCTTTTTGCACGATCTCTTGACCGTGGTATGGTGGAAATTAAAGCACAGTGGGAATCACACAAGACTCTATGACGATCTCGGGTCGACAGACTAACCTGTACCAGTGTCACCAGAGAACTGCTATCCGACGATAGGTATAATACCATCTAGGAGTTCTCGGCGAGTCCGTCCAGTGTACCCAGTCTCCACTGAGCAGCCGTATACCTTCTCTGATATCAAACATCAATGGATATGTGATCATCCATTGCCCATCACATAGGTCAAGAAGCATATACGCTAGTCTACTCTGGAGTATCGATGCCCTGTCTCGATACTCCCACGACTAGGAACATTTGAAGGATATACTTATCGACTACCCTGTCCCTACTAGTATGATCTGCATCATAATCCTGGTAGTCAAGTACTCATCCTAAGGGCTTTATCAACATGTAATAGAGAGACAATAAGTATACATGTTAAGATAAAGTGCAACAAGATAGCATACTATCATGTCGAGCAAGAAAGTCCTCCCTATATATGTCCAAGCATCCACTACAATATACATCACATGTACAGTAATGGCCTCTAGGGCATACATATAACTAACAAGACCGTGGGCAGGAGGCAAGTATATATTCTTGCTCTGCCAGCCTTGGATGCACGGGCACCTTTCGACATTGAAAAAGGGGCACATAGACGACAGTTATTTATGAATTGCGAGTTGGTGATTCGGATATCACTTTTCCATCATTTTTGATTCTGGCATTTTGAGGATTTCGTTTCATGATTGATATTTCTTATGTGCACCACAGTTGCACTTGATTCGCACTTCCGTGTATCAGTTGTACTGATTTTCATTTTTGCGCATACCCATTTGCGCTTGATTTTAATTTTTACGCACTCCGAGGTCCTTGATTTTATTTCATGCATATAGTATGCACATGATTTGGACTTATGCATTCGATGTAGTTTACGAGCACTTTCAGTATTTGATATGGTTTTGTGCATGCTGCTGCACATGTTTACGAGTTCATATACCGCGGTATACTTAATTTGATTTGGTGTATGTCGTATACCACTGATTTCGAATTCGATATTTGATATTTGTTTTCAAGCACCCTCGTGCGCATGATTTATGTTTTTGTGCACCTTGTGCACTTGATTTTCGTTATCGTGCACCCTGCTGCACTTGATGCTTTTGTGCGGACTTGACCCACTTGATTAGATTCTTGAGTACACTTGGCGCACTTGATGCGATTTTGTGCACACCAGATGCACTAAATCAAGATTCTTCGTGCATATCAGATGCACCTGATGTTGATGTCATGCACCTCCATTGCATATGACAGATATTTTCGTGCATACCCGTTGCACTTGGTTTTGTTTCTGTTCGCCTTCGTGGAACCTGTATTTGGTTTCGATTTCCAGGCGTACCAGACGCACGTGGAATTTGTATACCCTATTTTGAGATTGATTTCCTTTCGAGCACTATGTTTTCATGATACATACTATGGTTTAGTAACCGAACAGGACCGTTCTAAGGATAGCACCTGAGTATTTTTGCATGTATCGATATTTACGGAAGGGATTTTCAAAAGGAGCTATAGTCTCAATATTTTTCTACGTGTCTCTAATGACATGAAAATTTACGAAGAAACCCCTTCTAAATTATTTTCAAAAGACGGGACGTATATGTTGAACAAGAGAAATGTATATATATGTATATATGTATATATATATAACTATTTTCACGTCCACTACTTATGCCGTGATACGCGCATCGCACGGCGATTTGAAAAGGGTTTGCATGCATTTCTATTTGGATATTTTGACGATTTTACAACGATGCGTACTATATACATGTTATAGTTTTGAGTACATCATGTTGATTTTCGTATTGGATTTTGACATTTGTATTTTCGCCATAACTCCGATGATTGCGTGATACTTGACGGAGTTTTGATTTTGAGTTTTGCACTCGTTTTCATTGCGTATGCATTGCGCTATGATATGTTTTATGTATTCATGATTTCGGAGCCCCGACGACTTGATCGTTTGCTGAAATATTTTCGTATTTGGGGGGTTTAAATTTAAATTCAGGAACTGAATTTATTTAAGGGGGGAAGATTGTAACATTTCAGAAAATAAAATATTATTTTTGGAAATTTAAATAATTAAAATAATAATTTCTATGAATATTATTAAGTATGAAAATTTGTTTTAATAATATGGTATAATTATATACCGATAGTCTTGAAAATTTATATAAATTATTGATTGGGAGGTATTTATGCGATTTGGGCATTTTGCAAATTATTATACAATAAATTGCATGCAAATTAATGCTAAACTTGATTAACATTTCGCTAATTATGTGTTAATCCGGTTTATGTACATGACATGCACCATAACATGTTACAAACACGTGTTGCATTTTGTTGAACCATGTTTCATTGCATTTTTGCATATGGTTTTTGAATTGGTTTTATTTTAAAAGAAAAGAAAAAGGAATTTTATAAAAGAAAATATAAGAGAGAGCGAGGGTGACATGAGGCATGGGGACCATGAGAGAGAGAGAGAGAGAGAGTGTGAGAAATGGAGAAACTTCTACACAATACAAGACTTTTGACCATGGCCCATTCCTCTCTTCCTTCAATTCCTTCTTCATTCTTCTTCTCTTCATCCTTCTCCATCACCTCCACTACCACCATGGCCACTCCCAAAATCCTCACAAAAACTCCATACTCCCTTCACAAAAAATGTGCACAGCCTCACTACCAACCCTATGGAGGCATCAAGATTAGACTTTGAGCAACTCAAGAATTTTCTTGAGTTGCCCAAAAGAGGTATTTCCTACACACTTAGTTTAGAATTTAAGTTTCCTTAATTCCTATAGTAATTTAGAGTTGTTTGAATATGGTTTTGTGATGAAGAAAAATTCCTAGATGAGGGTTAGGGCTTATATGGAGTTGTGATGGTGTAGTTGAGCATAATTAGTGACCACAAGACTTGATCATAGATTTTTCCGATATCGGTTCTTTTGATCTTTGAGGACTCTAGGGAATCTGGAGTAATCTGAGATCTTTAAAAGATAATCAAACGTATACATTAACCTAATTAAAACCCTAGGAGATCACCACAGAGAGACGAGACCCCAATTTCCCTACTTGACCGACGACTCTGGATATTATGAGCATCTCGCCGGGCCATCTTTGGTCTTTGGTGTAAGGGTTTTGTCTGTAGCTCTTAATCCTTATAACCTACTCAATATATTGTTTGTTTAGTCCCAGATTACCTGAGGAAAAATCTGGAGCTGTTTTCATAAGTTGTTGTTTTGGTTTTGTGGTTTTTAATAACTTGAGTTTCGATATTTGTGTTTTATCTCGATCGATTGGCGTTCGTACGTCGATGCCGAGAGTTGTTGGTTATTCTTGCATGCGTAGGCCGTAGGTTCTAACCTATGTGTGTTTCGTGTGCCTTATCGGCTTTTCTTGTATTTGATTCTTGTTTTACGATATAACGCATTTGAAACTGTAGGTACCTTTGCGTTGGTTTCGGACGACAAGGGAGAGCATGGCGTCATCGACTTCGGCAAGCGAGAATCGAGATGAGTAGATGTATATCTACGGGGGAAGTCGGGTGGATGGCGTATAGCACCCCCGCAACCGTAGCTTAGGGTTGTTATATAATTTATTTATATGTTGACATGAGTTTTGGTTACTTAGAGAGTATAATCCTAGGAGACTGTAGGATATATTAAGCATAGTTGTAGGTAGATATATCCTTAGCCTTATTAGGTTAGTTGTGAACCTTAGGTTATATGTTGTTTCACACGCGCGCGCGCACACACACATACACTTGGTATATATAGATGTGTGTATATGCGTGTGTATGTGTGTGTGTGTGTGTGTGTGTGATTATATATACATATACATATACACGTGAGATGAGGATATGAGATGTTATATGGATTTGAGTCGATATGATCGAACTTGATGTCGTAGGTGATGATATTTGATAGAGCGAGACCGCGTATATGAGATAATATATTAAAAGATCGTTGGGCGATATATATAAACATGTGGGAACATGTGACATGATGGAATAATAGATTGTACGAGACCTTAGATCCGTACCCTTGTTTATGATATAGTACGATGAATGATATCGTACAAATGATGGCTTATATATGATGCTTGACCCGTACCTTCGATTTTGAGGATGCCGTACGACGGAATATACCGTACGAGATGCATATATGATGATTGATCCTCACACTTAACTCGAGGATGCCGTACGATAGATTATACCGTACGTGACACTATGAGGCTGGATCGCCGACTATTAGATATATCGACTCGGATATACTATAGACTTTCTTATCACCGTCTACTCGGTTCTTAGTTTAGTCTTACAGTTGCTTTTAATGTTTACTTTCTGCTATGCTCATGCTATTCTCATTGCATTATAGATATATACATGTTCCTTCATCAGCTGTTACAATCTCATCTACTAGGACACATGCACCATTACTGATGATGCGTATGTTGCACGCACACTTACGGCCGGCTTACACACATCATCCTCGGTAATTGCTATGTCACGTACACATTAGAAAAACGTTACTTCACTTGTATAATCTGATAACTTGTAGCTAATTGCATTGTTTGGTATACATGATCTCACATGCTAGTTTAGGCATTGCATTCCTTACTAAGATGCCGCATGCATTCATATATTTTGTTCCATTATGCACCGTCGATGGGCTTTATGCCGATATTCATTGTTCATTGTTAGCTCATGATTATGAGATTTCAGTTATTATGAGATTTCTGGATTTGGGAAACCGCAAGATACCTTTTGAAACTTAAATATTTAAAATGGCGGTTTTTCCCTTGATATGATATTTCTTGTCTACCATGAGTTTTTTCGGTTTTGAGCATGTTTTTAAGACCCGATTCGAGGATTTGGACGAACCGTCTGCGGGTATATGGTGGATCCGGTAAGGTAACCCGGGGCAAGAGCGGTTTTGTAGGGATGACGATGAGCTTGGCAGGAGAGCACTACCTACCAGTGATTGTATGGAAACTCGACGGATATCCAGAGGATACCGTTCGGAGTTATGAGATGAGATGGATATAAGGGCCGATCTGAGGATGCGGCGCCTGAGATATGAGGATTTACGTGTCGATGCTGGACACGGGTTTCATGATGTTTCGAGTGTCGGTGATGGACACTCAGGTTTTATCATGATTTTGTGTGTTGTTGCTGGACACGCGTTAGATGATGTATTCATACATGATACACATGATATGTTATTACTCATGACACGGATACGAGTACTTTGATCTCACATTTATGTTATACTGTTACCTTTGTAATAACTCAATGTCAATATTATTATTATTCTATTGTATGACCTAGGAGATCGTCATACATGCGATTTCTACTCGGTGATGTCTTCTACTCACGAGTTGGTAACTCACCCCCGTTGTGTCACAGTTTCTTGCAGGTTTAGCCGTACAGATTCCGTTTCGGTTTGCTGGCACACCACTTCCTTCAGAGTGATTGCATTGATAGGTGGAACATATTGCATCATGACCACTATTATATACTTGTATATTTTATTTCAGTTGTATCTAGTTAAAAACTCTATCAACCAGACTATGTATATTTAGTAGACTTAGAAGCCATTATTGTATATTCTTTCGGCCTTAGAGTTGCGGTTATGTATTATTCTGATTTCTGGTTCTCGATGATGCTTAGTTTCTTGCTTTCTTTCTGGTTTTTGATCCTCGCCTTTGGCGTTGTATATTTATATTGCTTGCGTGATTGTTTCCACCAATTGGCGAAGAGCTAGCTCCCATTTGTGAATGCCTTTATTTATCATTACTTGTATTTGTTTTCGGGCTAAAATATACAAAGGAGGTGCTGCCGAAATTTCGATTGACAAAAAGGTTTTCAGGTTAGTTACAAATAAAGTGTTTTCACACATTACTACTTATGTACATATATATAAGAATAAACTTGATTTCAGTAAACCTTATTTCAAAACTTCACCTCCACTATTTTCCCTAAAAGGTTTAAATTCTGGGCTTTTGGCTTACTTGAATTAGGTGGGGTCCTATAGACTTCACATGATTCAAGTGCCAGCCACGTGCCTTTTCTGGGTCATGACACTAACACCTCGGCGCTAAGGACCAACTTGGATGTCTTATTGGAAAAACATGATCGGGCGCAAATCTGAGCGGCCGCCTATCAGCAGCAAACTGCTCGTTACTATAACGCACGAGTAAAGCATCGCGCCTTCAAGACGGGAGATTTGTTCTTACTAAGTAACGGGTTCATAGATCAAGGCCGGCTATACATATTCTTCCCGAAGTAGGACGACCCTTTCCTCGTCGCAGAGGTGTTTCCCGGTGGGGCATATCGCTTGCAAGACGCTGGGGTCGTAGGTTTCATCGGCCCTACAACGCCGAGAAGCTCAAATTGTACAAATGAATACGTTTCTTCTTGTCGAAGCGATGTAATTTTTTCCTATTATTATTAAGTCTCCTAAATTAGAAGAGACTTCTTCGATATATTTTCTTCTTCCTCGGTTCCGAGATCCATCGATTCATTTTGAGAAAATATGTAAAAAGTGCTAAGCGATAAAAGAAGACAAAACACATCGGAAAAGAAGAATTTTATTCATTAAGAGGTATTGTGGGCTCCTCAGCCTTACAAAAAAAATTTACAGCAAAGAGGGCCGGGGATTAAGGAAGCACCGTCGATGATACTTCGACAAAATCTCCGCCAGCCGAGCCCTAGCTTCCTCGGCGACCTCGGAAGCGCCACCCGCTGGACAAAAATCAACGAGCAGCCTCTTCTGGAAACACTCCAGAGGAAGGCCCACTGATCGGTCTCGTCTGCTCTTCGAGCTCAGGCCGAGATGGTAAAGCGAGTACAACTTCTCGATAGCCTCGTCCCTCAACTGCAGAGACAAGGCATTGTGCAGACCCGGGGACTCCTCCAGATCGCATAAATAAGCACTTATATGAGTGGAGATCGCCGGGGAAGAAGGCGTCCGAAGTGGCCCTCCATGCGGTCTATCACCGCCTCGTACGTCTGTTCGGATCGGTCAAGGTTGTAAAGGTACACATCGTCCCGAGAAATTATCTCGCTGATGAGCACGCACGGACGCTCGGCTATCTTCAGAAACGCAAGGCTAGAAAGGAACCGATACGCCTTTGCTATTTATAGCCTCAACAAAAACCTTCCAACGGCCAAAATTTATGCGCGCAGCTACCCGAATTGCGGGATATTTTCAAATTCCCAATACAGAGCTGCCACGTGGCGACCATGCCGATCCTCACAAACCCCTAAGAGGTCAATGGAAGATTGAACGACGCGAAACTTAGAGTATCATACCCTACTGGCACGCCTCTGCCACGCGTCATCCATGACGGTCACTCTCCTGATTTTACGGGTCATGGAAAATTGAACGACGCCCCACTAAGGCGAAGGGAAGTCTAAAAAGTCCTCATCTCGAGACCACCAGGCAGCTTCCCTGCCCGGTCCTCCGTGGCGGGTAGATTCCTACCCCTCTACGCCAAGGATCTAAAGCCCTCCTAAAGAGGCCACCGAGCAGCTTCCCCGCCCGGTCTATATCTGGCGGGTAGATTCCTACCCCTCTACACCAAGGATCTAAAGCCCCTCCTAAAGAGGCCACCGAGCAGCTTCCCTGTCATCCCTGGCTGGTAGATTCCTACCCATCTACGCCAAGGATCAAAGCCCTCATCACGAGGCCACCGAGCAGCTTCCCTGCCCGGTCTATCCCTAGCGGGTAGATTCCTACCTATCTACGCTAAGGATCAAAGCCCTCATTACGGGCCACTGAGCAGCTTCCCTTCCCGGTCTATCCCTGACGGGTAGATTCCTACCCATCTACGCCAAGGATCAAAGCCCTCATCATGAGACCACCGAGCGGATTCTTTGCCTAGTCCATCCCTGGCGGGTAGATCTCTACCCATCTACGCCAAGGATCAAAACCCTCATCACGAGGCCGCCGAGCAGCTTCCCTATCCGGTCCATCCTTGGAGGGTATATCCCTACCCATCTACGCCAAGGATCAAAGCCCTCATCACGAGGCCACCGAGAAGCTTCCCTGTTCGGTCCATCCTTGGCGGGTAAATTCCTATCCATCTACGCCAAAGATCAAAGCCCTCATCACGAGGCCACCGAGCAGCTTCCCTGCCCGGTCCATCCCTGGCGGGTAGATTCCTATCCATCTACGCCAAGAATCAAAGCCCTCATCACGAGGCCACCGAGCAGCTTCCATGCCCGGTCCATCCCTAGCGGGTAGATTCCAACCCATCTACGCTAAGGATCTAAAGCCCTCCTGAAGAGGCCACCGTGCAGGTTACTCTCCGGCGGGTTGATTCCTACCATACGAAGAGACGTGGTCATCAACCCGGATCTGAGAATGGACTAGTACTGACCTTCCAACACTTGGATATCTGTTGATTCATCCTAAATGAACGGTCGCCACCTCGAATCTGGGGAATGGAAGGGCACCAGTGGAAGGGCACCGACCTTCCTACACCTGGCGGTCAATCGAATTACACTCGACGTGCGATCGTCATCTAAAAGGCCGGCCATCGACCTACGGCCTAACACTTGAAAAAAGACCGGCATGATGAAGTACTCACGCAGAAAACATATAGTAATGCAGAGGAAAATAAGCTCAGCTTTATTTATGTTCCAGAAATTTTTACAAGGTATTCTGGGCTCCTTAGCCTTACAAAAAGGTTCCCGGAGGCTTACAAAAAAAAGAAGGAAAAACAAAAAACGCATAAGTCAAAAAGCTCATGTTGCGGGCTCCGCCCGGGTCTCGAATTGCTCGGCACCGTCCTCAGAGGCCGAGGATTCTGTAGGGTTCCTAGGCACACCCATGAGGTTCTACAAGTGATCAAACATGGCCAATTCAAAATTTTCCTATGTGCCAAGTGACCCTAAGCAAAATCGTTACTAGAGGTATAGGCGATAACTATGCAAGTTAACAACTTTAACTAAAAGGGAAGTGACTGCAACCTTTATAGATCCGGTCCTCCACTTCCTTGGCTCCATGATGACGTCCCTCCGCTGTACCTATCGGAATCCTAGACTCTCGCGGTGGTTTCATCGGAGAAATGATCGGGCTAGGTCGTCGACTTCGATGCCGAAGATGATCTACGTCGAGGCAACTCAAGATCAAGCTCCAACTTCACCAAGTCATGAAACTTGTGAAGAAAACACCATATACTACATGGCAAGTGGTAGAGGATGAAGAAATATGAAGTGGGTTCACTTTGGATTTGGATTTCTCACTCTTTTTCTCAAATCACCATTGAAGGTAGCAAAGGTTTTCTTCATCTTGAAGAAGAAGAAGAAGAAAGAATATGATATGTATATTAAAATCAATTGATTATTTATAATAAATCAAGTGATCTTATCATATAGCAACCATGGTTAAGTGTAGAGAATAAACTAGGGTTAGGTGAATGGTTAGGTTAGGGAAAAAACAAAATGGTAGATAAAGCTAAGAAGCTTCATGAAGCTTAAGAAAAGAACAAATTTTGCCACCATTACATTTTTGCCAAAAGATAACAAAAATGAATAAGTAATTAAGAAAAGATTACTAAACCCTAACCATTAAACTAAACAAGGTTTAAAGCATACACATACCCAAGTTTGCATGTATCATCAAATATGATACAAACTAGTGCACAAAACTATATCATATATACAATGTGCACTTTAAGTGAGAAAATCCATCTTAAGTGAACCAATACTAGTTAATGCAAAGAAATATATCAAATATATAATTATGCATTAAATCATTAAATCAACACTTGATTTAATGATCCGGTCATACTGCATATAACCGACTAATATCAAGTGTATCAATGTATCGAATCAACATTTGATTCGGCAACCCGGCTATATCACATATAACCGTCCCATGATACATATCGCGATAATAGAATACAGTATCACATATTGGTATTATTCTCGGTCCCGCACATATCTCATATGCGCTCCTATTTCGTTTCGCTTGAGCCAGGAAACCTCTGTGTAGGACTCTAAAGACTCGTCAATACGCCGGCAGCAGGTGATGATCATATCAAACACCCACAAGCCGCAAGCGGTCTGCTAAACGTAACGGCCACCCGGGTATTGAGCGATCAGAAGATCGACGAGCAAGCCCGCTCACACTCCTGTGAATCCAACCAGTAACACTTACCGTACAGTCCGGTCTGTTCGTCTGATATGTCGCATATCTCGCCTAGGGGTGGTAAACGTCAGACCCCAGTAGCTCGATAAGTCATGCCGATATAAGGTCCATAACATAGCATGAAACTACTGATAACACTTACCAGTAAATCGGTGCAACCCTGGCCAGGGATTTCCAGTTATGGCCAGTCGAGCATAGCACAACATCAACCCCCAATACCGGGAGAGACGAATCCCCTCCTATCGCTCATTGCCTCCATGTGAATCGGGACTGTACCCAAAAACCACCTATTTGCACAACTCAGTAGAGCCGTGGTAGGGTGGAAATCAAAGAACAGTGGGAGACACATAAGACTCTATGACGATCTCGGGTCAACAGACTAAGCTGTACCAGTGTCACCAGAGAACTGCCATCTGACGTGAGGTATAATACCATCTGGGAGTTCTCGGCGAGTCCGTTCAGTGTACCCAGTCTCCACTGAGCACCCGCATACCATCTCTGATGTCAAACACCAATGGATATGGGATCATCCATCGCCCATCACATGGGTCGAGAAGATATACGCTAGTCTACTCTGGAATATCGATGCCCCGTCTCGATATTCCCACGACTAGGAACATTGAAGGATGTACTCATGGACTACCCAGGCCCCACTAGTATGATCTACATCATAGTCCTGGAAGTCGAGTACACATCCTAAGGGCTTTATCAACATGTAATCAGAGAGACAGAAAGTATACATGTTAAGATAAAGAGCAACCAGATAGCGTACTATCTTGTCGAGCAAGAAAGTCCTACCTATATATATCCCAGCATCCACTACAATATACATCCAATGTACAGTAATGGCCTCTAGGGCATACATATAACTAACAATCTCCCACTTGCACTAGGGCCATCTATAGCAGTGGTTGTAGTATCTAATACTCAACCATCCCATATCAGTCTCTCTCTGGGAAAAAGCCTTTGTGAGTGGATCCGCCGTGTTGTCCTCTGAGTCTACTCTCCTAACCTCGATCACCCTGGAGATCAACTATCTCGATGATCAGGTGATGCTGTCTCAGATTATGTCTGGGTCACTGATGGGACTGGGGTTCCTGGGCCAAAGCCACACTTCCATTGTCATACAATAGTAGGAACCTAGTTCATCTTATGAACCAATATACACCCAAACTGCCTCTTTGGTAGTATCTATAATAGCGATGTTACCAGCCTTTATCGTCTAGTTTGCCACGATATCTAGCTTGGAACTCTTCCAACATACCGTCCCTTTACTGAGGGTAAAGACAATGCCTGCGACTGACACTCAGTCGTCCTTATCACCCTGGAACCTTTCCAGTGATTCTCCCCAGGATCAACTGATACTATCTCACTATAGTTAGTGAGAATCCTAACATCCATTTAGATCTATCTCATAGATCCAAAACCCAGGATTTAGGAGGTATCACATTGATCCTATTGGAGAATCCATGTGAAAAGAGGAGATTGACCGTGTGTAGTATAGGAAACTCTTTTCTTATCAAGAGCATGTTGTCCACGTACAATACGAGGATGACCACCTTACTCTCTACTACCGTTTTGTATATACAAGGTTCATCTACCATTTTGATGAAGTCAAACTCTTTGACTACCACATCAAAACAGATGTTCCAACTCCGCGATGCCTGCTTTATCTTATAAAGCAACTTGCACATGTTTCCGCTGCTCCCACTGTTTACGAAGCCCTCTGGCTGTGTACTTATAGACTTTCTATTCTAAATCAGTATTTAGAAAAACAGTCATGGCACCCAACCACCAGATATCGTAGTCATGGTATGTAGCAATGGTAAGTAGAATCTGGATGGACTTAAGCACAGCTACTGGAAAAGGTTTCATCATTATCCACGCCTGGTCGATGACGAAAACCTTTAACGAGTCTAGCTTTGAAAGTCTCAACTTTTCTATCTACACCAAGTAATCTTCTCAAGATATACTTGCTCTTGATGGGGATTTAACCCTTCAGATATCGCAACCAAAGTCCATACTTTGTTGGTGTATATGGATTCCATCTCAGATCGCTAAGCATCCAGCCATTCTTACAGAGTCCCTACTCTCGATGACCTGCTCGAATCTAGTTGGGTCATCATCTCATGATGCAATCCTCGCTCCCACTGTCATCGAGAAACCGAAGTATCTCTCAGGCAGGTGAGGAACCCTACCAGATCGGCGGAGAGGCTGAGGTTCGTCGGGGACTATTGAATCCTTTGGTTCTGTCAAATCATGAGCTGCAGTTTTGTATAGCTGGAACCTTTCCAGTTCTACAGAACTGAACTTGCCTCGATCTTGTCCGGATTTTGCTTTTGGCACAGGCCGGACAATCCCAAATCTTAACTTACTTAAGAGATAGGCTCTTCCCATACCATATCTTATATGGAGTGGTAGGCACTGATTTGATTCGAACCTAATTCAATAGGTATGCAGCTTCTCAAGTGCACAACCCCAAAAGGAAATAGGTAACTCAGTAGTACTCATCATAGAGCACACCATATCTAATACGGTGCGATTGCTCCGCCCTGATACACCTTTGTGTTGTGGTGTATTCAGAGGAGTAATACGGAGAGAGAATCTCATTCTCCTTTAGAATAATCCAGGAATTCTATGCACAAGTATTCTCCTCCCTGATCTTATCATAGGACATAATACTTATACCCGGTTTTTGGTTCTCTACTTCTGACTTATATTCTGTGAATATCTCAAAAGGTTCGGACTTGTGTTTCAACAGGAACATATGTCTGAATCTTGAGAGATCATCAGAGAACGTAATGAAGTACAAAGAACCGGTCCTGGCATGTATAGACAGGGGACCTTGCATACATCACTATGTATCAGTCCCAAAAGTTCACTAACTCTTTCTCTGTTTCCAATAAACAGAGCTATGGTCATCTAATCTTTGTGACATGACTGGCAAGTTTCATAAGATGTAAATTCAAACTGATTTAAATATGCATCTAAATGTAACTTCAGCTAGTCGGGTCGCATTGATATGACCTAGTCTACAATGCCTCAAGAAGGATTCGTTCATTTCTGAACTCTTCCTCTTGTGTGTGTTCTGTATACTAGGAACTTTAGTTTGATTTAGAACATCAATACTTTTAGATAACGTGCCTGAACCGATCAACTTTTGATATAGGAAATGTTCAAAACAATATCCAACAATACAAAATTATATCCTTCTTTACTAATAAAGAGACTGATATGATTTTGTATATCAGGTTCGGTATCTAATAGCATTTGTTCAGAATCAATGTACTGATAATACAGGGTGACAGTGACCAACAGACTTGGCTGCAACACTTGCCCCGTTTTCTGTCTCATGAAACTTATCACCCATTCTCAGTTTTTCTACCTTTCGGTAGCCTTATGTAACAGATTACATATCTGGGATCCTGATCCGGTATCAAATATCCAGGATTTAGAGGATACTGAGAAACAGTTCTTTATAATGAACACACCCGAAGGAGATGCATCTCATGCACTTTCTTCGTTTGGGCGGCATGGGTATCCTGGTATTCCCCTATTTCCTGCTCTGTCTTATAACAATTATAAGTTGGAGCGGGACCAACGTTCCCCAGCTCAGTATAACAAGCGGGTTCGGTCAATACATCCATATTATTATCTTGATTAAGGCGTGATATGGTCGCTACCTGGAGAGAGAGAGAAGAAAACACTCTGCGTGCGCTCTTGCAAGATTAGATTGGTTATTTATTTTATCTAATCAGGATGGCTCCCACTGTTTTTATCAAATCTTCCTTCAAACCCTAAAAGGAAAGACTAGCCGGGATTAATTACACTCAACAAGTTCGCCAATCTTTCAGCCAGGCCAATGTCGGTACTTTGAGGGAGGTTCCCCGTGCTTTCGCGCGGACCTAATTACAGTAAACCTCGTTTTCCCAGAGGCGTAACCCCGTTGACACCTTTCTAGACACCTACTTGATCGGCTAATTGCAAAGTGCAAAACTCTCCCAGGAGTAACAATTACTCGCAGTGGGTATCGGGATCCAACTATCACATAGAAGGTATGCAATCTCATTGCAAATTTCAACACTTGAAACTCCCGATAAAGATTTTTACCCCTAGCGCTTATGACCTTAACTATGGTCAACAAATTATAAGCACTAGTCAAGTTCTACCCGTCATTTCGTGATTAATTAGACCCACCCACATGACCCTTAACTAAGGTCAACAAAGTCATGCAACTGTCCTAACTAATCGCATCATATGCGGTGTAGGAAGACATCACTTAGCTACCGTACACTGTGCCTTGACTATGGTCAACAAACACAGTACGAATACTAAGTACTCTACTTCCTAAAATGACGGAGGGTTGCGAATGGTTTTTATGAAACCTTTAACGCTCTGAACTTGATCTCGTTGCGGAATCAAATGGTTTTTAAATGGATTGTTTTTTAGGCTTTTCTAGTTTTGCTAAAAGGGTCACTCCCGGTGAAAGGATCGTCGGCCCTTTCCTCATCGAATGAGGTGCGGGATATATCATATATATCACTGTGCAAAGCAGAAACTATAGAAGCAATCAAAATACAAACCGAGTGCGTAGCATCTGCCAGTTATTGCTAAAGGGTTCACTCCCGGTGAAGGGATCTCGGCCCTTTCCTCATCGAATAAGGTGCACGATGTTCTACAAGGAACACCGCGATGCAAAGCAAGAACTGTAGCTACCTGTTTTTATTTTAAAATTCGATTCCACAACATCTTTTAGGTTTATTTTCTTTCATTAATCTCATTAATGAATATCCCATCATTTAAGTCCACCTAAACATCACAGATAAATATAACGTACGCTTATGCCATCCGCATTCGCCTCGATGTCCCGTCTGCACCGTTAGGTTAGGTAACTAACGGCAGAGCGGGGCAGGGCTAGCGCGGGTGTAAAACATAAGCAACGTTTATATAATATATCATATATACTATATACTATATCTATCTGAACAAATCACATGATCACATCACAGATATCGCAGCAGAAAATATCATATGAAATATTGGATATACTACGACGTCCGTGTTTTTAATACGAGCCAGTATAAAACACGGATTCCACGGTCGTGATGAATAGCCAATCCCACACCCCTAGACCCCTACGAGAGCGGCAAGCAACCCTACCAATTCTAGGGTTAGGAGACCCGGACTCGACTCCTCGAGATGGTCTCCCACTGAACCCTAGAACCCGGTTACTTGTGCTCCCCTCCTTGGGTCTATCCTAATGCGGAAAAGTAAATAATATATATCAACGGTGACATCTTCCGCAACCTGGAAGTGCCCCAATAAAAGAATATTACATACAAGTCTTTACATGAATGAAAACGAAAAACACTCATCTCACATAAAAAATCCCCGGCTATTCAAACACGACGATCCAATATAACATATCCAGCAACACATAACATCACATGTCATCAACGTAAGTAAATATGCGCATCCCAATTGTCGTTAACATATAGCAACGAAACCGGCGATACCACATATTACACTTACGGTCACAGAAAAGAAAGTGTAAAACTACAACAGTTGGAATCTGCAACCTCTTTAGACATCGCATGCCTAATCAAATGAAATACTTAGACATCGCATGCCTAACAATTATAAACCCCGCATTTTAGTCTCATTATCGAAAACTCTTTTCAATATCAAGTCGGGAAATTCAACAAAATTCCCGACATCCTGATCGAATGCTCGTCGTAAACTTTAGTAGGCGGCCGCACCCCCGACGTCGTCGACGAAGTGCACCAAGGCGGAACACCGCTGCCGCGAGAACTCGAACGGATGCTTTCGGCGACGGGGTTCTCCTACAGTCACTTGGTCGGGGCTATGGGGCGAGGCTGTCTATTAAGTTTACTCGACGAGTATCCGCGTACGCTACGTGATTGCGACGGACTTTTGATCACATCAAAATCCCGTGGCAACCAATCAAGTGAGACTAAACTGCTATGTTTATAACATTCAAATCAGTTATCTCATAACTCCTTGTGGATTCCAAATATTATATCACATTCCAGATAAATAGAAAATGTTAAACTTTCCGATCGAATAATCAAACACCCAAGTTTTCCCGAAACAGCTCAACACATGAAATAAGTTTAAAAACATTCACTTCATGCCTCAGTACCAACGGTCCAGCCGTAGAAGGGTCAAGCCAACGCCTCACATGTGGCACGCCGTACTGCCCCAAACCCTAAGGTTCAAAGGGCAGTTCAAGACGGTCACATAATCGAGTTAAGGTTTATTGTCTTCTAGAGGGACCATCGCGTTACTTGCACTACTTAGAACGTCGTTAAACTACGGAAAAATCCAACAATTGAAAATTTCCCGGCAGGGGAAAAAGTGGGTATTTTCATCCGGTCGAACTTTTTAACATATTCTAAAATTATCCGGAAAAACTTATAGACAAAGCTAAACAATCCGATCGAATCATCGATTCCCCAAAACAACCCAGAAAACTTAACTCTTGAGTGCAAATTAAAAATTCCCAGAAAATACAGCATTAAAATATAGGAATTACTGTGCAAAGAAAATTACAAGAAGCTCCTATACGGCCGCGGAACCGCCGCAAATACGATGCTATTGCCGCAGTTCCGCGACACTTGGTCGAGTTATGCGCACGTACTTCACAGTAATTCATAGAAAAGCCTACTGATTTTTCTGCATATTTTTAATTCTCAAAAATCCCCGATTTCAAAAAATGTACAGAGAAGGGTTAAAGCTAGGGTTTCGGGTTTCGATCGGGTTTCTAACTTCGTCTACTCATCGCCTAAGGCTCTAGCTAGTCTATGATACCACTGTAGGGTTCCTAGGCACATCCATGAGGTTCTACAAGTGATCAAACATGGCCAATTCAAAATTTTCCTATGTGCCAAGTGACCCTAAGGAAGATCGTTACTAGAGGTATAGGCGATAACTATGCAAGTTAATAACTTTAACTAAAAGGGAAGTGACTACAACCTTTGTAGATCCGGTCCTCCACTTTCTTGGCTCCGTGATGACGTCCCTCCACTGTACCCATCGGAATCCTAGACTCTCGCGGTGGTTTCATCGGAGAAATGATCGGGCTAGGTTCGACTTCGATGCCGAAGATGATCTACGTCGAGGCAACTCAAGATCAAGCTCCAACTTCACCAAGTCATGAAACTTGTGAAGAAAACACCCTATACTACATGGAAAGTGGTAGAGGATGAAGAAATAGGAAGTGAGTTCACTTTGGATTTGGATTTCTCACTCTTTTTCTCAGATCACCATTGAAGGTAGCAAAGGTTTTCTTCATCTTGAAGAAGAAGAAGAAGAAAGAATATGATATGTATATTAAAATCAATTGATTAATTATAATAAATCAAGTGATCTTATCATATAGCAACCATGGTTAAGTGTAGAGAATAAACTAGGGTTAGGTGAATGGTTAGGTTAGGGAAAAAACAAAATGGTAGATAAAGCTAAGAAGCTTCATGAAGCTTAAGAAAAGAACAAATTTTGCCACCATTTCATTTTTGCCAAAAGATAACAAAAATGAATAAGTAATTAAGAAAAGATTACTAAACCCTAACCATTAACCTAAATAAGGTTTAAAGAATACACATACCCAAGTTTGCATGTATCATCAAACATGATACAAACTAGTGCACAAAACTATATCATATATACAATATGCACTTCAAGTGAGAAAATCCATCTTAAGTGAACCAATACTAGTTAATGCAAAGTAATATATCAAATATATAATTATGCATTAAATCATTAAATCAACACTTGATTTAATGATCCGGTCATACTGCATATAACCGACTAATATCAAGTGTATCAATGTATCGAATCAGCATTTGATTCGGCAACCCGGCTATATCACATATAACCGTCCCATGATACATATCGCGAGAATAGAATACAGTATCACATACTGGTATTATTCTCGGTCCTGCACATATCTCATATGCGCTCCTATTTCGTTTCGCTTGAGCCAGGAAACCTCTGTGTAGGACTCTAAAGACTCGTCAATACGCCGGCAGCAGATGATGATCATATCAAACACCCACAAGCCGCAAGCGGTCTGCTAAACGTAACGGCCATCCGGGTATTGAGCGATCAGAAGATCGACGAGCAAGCCCGCTCACACTCCTGTGAATCCAACCAGTAACACTTACCATACAGTCCGGTCTGTTCGTCTGATATGTCGCATATCTCGCCTAGGGGTGGTAAACGTCAGACCCCAGTAGCTCGATAAGTCATGCCGATATAAGGTCCATAACATAGCATGAAACTACTGATAACACTTACCAGTAAATCAGTGCAACCCTGGCCAGGGATTTCCAGTTATGGCCAGTCGAGCATAGCACAACATCAATCCCCAATACCGGGAGAGACGAATCCCCTCCTATCGCTCATTGCCTCCATGTGAATCGGGACTGTACCCAAAAACCACCTGTTTGCACAACTCAGTAGAGCCGTGGTAGGGTGGAAATCAAAGCACAGTGGGAGACACACAAGACTCTATGACGATCTCGGGTCAACAGACTAAGCTATACCAGTGTCACCAGAGAACTGCCATCTGACGTGAGGTATAATACCATCTGGAAGTTCTCGGCGAGTCCGTTCAGTGTACCCAGTCTCCACTGAGCACCCGCATACCATCTCTGATGTCAAACACCAATGGATATGGGATCATTCATCGCCCATCACATGGGTCGAGAAGATATACGCTGGTCTACTCTGGAATATCGATGCCCCGTCTCGATATTCCCACGACTAGGAACATTGAAGGATGTACTCATGGACTACCCAGGCCCCACTAGTATGATCTACATCATAGTCCTGGAAGTCGAGTATACATCCTAAGGGCTTTATCAACATGTAATCTGAGAGACATAAAGTATACATGTTAAGATAAAGAGCAACCAGATAGCGTACTATCTTGTCGAGCAAGAAAGTCCTACCTATATATGTCCCAGCATCCACTACAATATACATCCAATGTACAGTAATGGCCTCTAGGGCATACATATAACTAACAGATTCTACCTCCGCAACCTCCTCTCCCCCGATGGCCTTCCCGGTGCCAGCCACTTGCGGCATATCCACCGAGAGCGGGACTCTGGCGCGGAGCTCACCGTCGGCAAACTCCGGCATCAACGCCTTGATGGCATCAAGAGCCTCGTGCCAAATGATGGCCGAGGCTTCGGCGATGTCGGCGTAGAATTGGTCTGACGCCTTATACTTCTCCACCGACTTCGAGGCTCGGAGCTCGACAATTTTCGCCGCCTCAAGCGCCGCCTCGGCCTCCTTCTTGCTGGCATCTCTCAACTTCTTCATTGTGGCATAGCACTTGCCATCTCCTCTAACTTAGCCTGAACGGCTTGGTTGGACGCACTCATAAGTCGTTGGGACTCCTGGCACTTGGAGACTGTTAACGCCTCGGCGGCCAACCGGGTTTCATGGGAGGTTGTCTTCTCCTTCTCCTGCTGCAGCTCAAGACGCATATCCTCCTCCCGCGAAGACGATTCCCCCGCCTTCCGTATGGTCAGGGCAATCTTCTCTAATTCCATATTTACGATGAAGGCGCAGTGTTGGAGAACCTGAGGAAAGCAGCAGAAGCTGTTAGAAACATTCAAATTAAGAAAGAGTACTTAACGGAATCCTTAAAGGAAACAAGTACCGACTTGAACCGTCTCTTGAGCGATGGCGGCCACTTGGGCCTTCAGGGTCCCCCGGGGAATTTTGCCCCCGGCAGATTGCTCCATGTCGGAGAGCAAGCTTTCGGCAACCAAAAGCCCCAAGGGGACCATAAAGCAGATGTCCCCCTCTTGCATGGGTATCCCCTCAGGAATCTCAGTGGACGGTGGGCAGGAGATCGTCTTTTTCCTCTTGAGGGGAACCTCGACACCCTCTTCCCCACCTCTCCAGGGGCGCCGGGTCTCGCGCATGCTTCTGGCTTCCCCCACGGCGGTCATCGGGGGCTTGGAGCGCTGCAGAAGGCCTCGCCGGTGGAGATGGTCTCAGGACTGAGCTCGGGCCGGTTCGGGACAAGCTCACGCCCCCGGCCTTCTTCTGGGACATAGCGGCTATGGCAGCTAAGATCTTGGATCGGTCCATTTGTCCTGCGAAAGGAGAATACATAAAAGAGTTAGTGGTGCTAGAGGGCAAAAGGAATCATTCAAGTCTAAACAGATTTTCCAAAGATCTAACTTACCAATGAAGCGTGCGGGGCTTAGCCCGGCCCAGCTAAGAACCTGCTCGGAGAGCAGGACGTCGGCCCACTGGATCGGCTCCCATATGGATACCACCCCCACCTCAGTAGAGGATGACCGCTTTGCCCTCAGGCAGTCAGCCCTGTGCCACTGTGCAGGCATGGGCCAATCCTCGCTCTCGGGTGGCCTGAAGAATACAAACTTCTTCTTCCAGTCATGGATCGAAGAAGGAACAACTACCACACCCAACCCGGCCGCCCCGCCCTTGCTTTTTTTAAAAGAAAAATACACCCAGCTCGGCTCGTTCTTGCTAGTGTCGGGGTGATTCTTATAGCAGAGAAAAGAAGTAAGAAGGGTCAAGCTGAAGGGGATGTCCTCAAGTTTCAACCGGACCAGAAACCCGAGAAGGATTCTCCACGAGTTCGGCGCTAGCTGGCCCAGGGAGAGATGGAAGCAACGAAGTACCTCACATACCTCGGTTGGAAAGGGCAGGCGCATTCCCGCTCAAAATGATTCCAAATACAGGGCAATCTCCTTCCCCTGCACCCGTTCCGCCTGTTCGCCCCCTTTAGCCAAACATAGCGAATAGTTAGAGGGGATATGGAAACGAGCCCAAATCTCGGCAAGCTCGTCTAGATCTCTCAAGACGAAGGGCGCATCGCGGGCGTTCCCGATGCGCACCTTAGGGGCCTTTGTCACCGCCGTCCGGCTAGCGACGCGGGTGGCCCTGGCTCTTTGGGGCGAGCCCGACACGGAGGAAGAAACAAGAGAACCCTCTTGGCTGTCAGCAGCTAAAGAGGCGGAAGACTCTCTAGACTCGGCTCCAACAACTGGAACCTCATCGCCCGACTCAACCCTAATTACTTTTACAGACTCCTCAGAAGAAGACATCTAACATGATTCAAAGGGATTGGTTCTCCAAGGAAAAAGCACAAGGGATCTGATCTAACGGAGGGAGCGCCGAGCAATCTTTGACAACGAAGGGAAATTATGACAGAAAGTGTTGGCCCTAGGGAGTCCCCTCCTATTTATACACTGCAGAGAAGGCATCCAACGGCCCAGATCAATTCCCGCCAAAACAAAGCGGCGTGTCTGCCAGCCGTTAAGTCTCCACGTGTCGAACGACCATTGGGGACGTCCCTTCGATAGCTGGCGACAGCGACATCCTGTTGCGTCCGCCAACCCGCTTCTGACGCGTGGCCTGTGACCCAACATACGAACGAGCAAATCGACGCCCCCTCTTTAATGCGTGATCATTTCGCTGATCCGCTGATATTATCGGAGATACGCGCGAAGATCCAAGCGTTGGAGGATACGCCACGTCGGTCCGGAAATCTGAACGACACAACTGCCCAACACCATGTCGCCCCGGAAAATCCGCACCGAGGATTCCCGGCAACAGACTGAGCGAGATAAACCAAGCAGTCCACTCTTGACCAGACCTATAAATAGGTCAGAACGAGAGTGGGGGGGCTAATGATGATGCTCATAAGTGAGAATTCCTCATATCACGACACGTGGCGAATGACGTATCACCCGTGACAACTCATTAGACTCGTTGGGGGGGCTACCGAGGCAAAATCAGTGTAGAGCACTGATGACCTTCTCCGGTTCGTCTCCGAGCTTACACTCCGTCTCTCACCCAAGAGCGACCTAGCCGCCGAACTGGCACCCATCCTCCTGTGCTCGTCTCCGAGCTATTGCAGAGCTGGGCTTCCTGGGCCTCCCAGCTCATCTCCGAGCCTCACGTCGAGCTAAGCCTCGCCAGCTCTCCCGAACAAATGAGAACGCAAGGCTCTAGCGCTTCCGCAACGGCTCCGCAAATCTCGCTAAAACGAGATATCTGCCGCCCACGTCCCGCATCCCACGCTGGCGCATCCTCCCATTAATGGGCGTATCCCGCCATTAATGGGGGGATCCCGTCATTCACGCTGGCGAAACGTCAGGGGCGTAACCGAAGGCGAAGATCCCGCGCCTTCTCGCTCCATACGACCACTATAAAAACCCCTTTCTCAGACGACTCAGGTAAGGCAATTTTAATCCAATAAGCCGCTACTCTGCTCATTTTCCTCGGCTAACTTGATCGTCGGAGGGTCCTACGGTGCTCACCCATGTAAGTGCACGGCGGCGCCCCGGCCGTCAATCCGACGCCGGAATGCGGAAACGAAACTTTTTACAAAACTTGTAAACCGGAACCACCGCGCACTATAATCCCGGATCGGGCCATTAATCTAATCGTAGCTAACTAAAGAACGGGTAGAGAGATATACCGAGCGATCCGTGTCCTTCGGTCTTCTCATCGTCGTCCCGATCTCCCCGCGAAATCTCCGGTCTTCGCCTCCTCGCCGGAAGGGCACCAGGTCGCCGGCTTCTTTTACGGGATCCCACCTCTGGACCGAAGCAACTCGGGCACGAAGTTGGCGAGCCGACGTGCCCAAGGATGCTGTCGGTTAACTGTAGAACTCTATGTCTCTTTGGGGTTATGGAAGTTGCCCTTTTTGGTGGAGGTAATGAAGTATCAACTTTTGGAGGAGAACCAAGAGAATTTTGCAAGCAAATGAGATGAAATGGCACTACCAAAAATTGGGACAGCCCCTCCCCTTTAGTGGCCGGCCATGAGTAAGGAATCATAGAATGGTGAGATTCCAAAAATGAGTGAGTCAAAAGAATAATACTTGAGAGAGATAAAATGGTGATGATCAAAAAAATAATCCTTACACAAACATCATCACCTTCCATCATCAACCATCACTCATCACACCACCAAAAGTAAATCATGATGAATAAGAAAGTCAAGAAATGATTAAATCAAGAAGTCAATGGTGGTAGAATCATCATGAAAGAATTTCTTACAAAAACAACCCTCCAAATTGCTAATTTGCACAAATGCAAATAAGCCCTCCTCCACCAAAAATCCGGCCGTGAAGGAACTGGCCGAAACGGAAAGCAAACTGGCAACTTCAGAAAACTGATCCCGTAATAAATTACAGGAAAACCCCGCTACTGTATATACATACCCGCATTTGTATTCCGACCGAATACAGATGCAATGAGACAAAATCTACACTGTACTATACTAGGATCTGGCTTAAACCAAAGCCCGCTAGTATATTCCGTCCGATCATGATCCGTGCAATACCGCACGTATCTGATCGAACCCTGCCATATATCCATACGACCTCTACAGCGTTTCGCCCGAAACTTGAGAAACTGGTCTGTGGGGGACTCTAAAGACTCGTCAATATTTTGGTTGTGGATTTAACCACTAGCACGTCAGAGGTATTAGCCTATACGTAACGGGCTACCAGGTATTGACCAAAAGGGACGTCGATGAGCGAACTCATCGTGACACCCTACTGAGCCTGTCAGTGACAATATCCGTACAGTCTGGTCCGTTCGTCTATGAGCATCGCATGGAGGGCCTAGGGGGTTGGTAAAAGTCAGACCCCCAAAAGCGGTACAAGTCGTGTCGGAGTGTAGCCCAGAACACCCTGAGATACTACTGGAATACCTACCAGTAAATCTCCTGCCTTGGCCAAGGACTTCGTGTAAGGGCTCTCCTAGACACAGTGCGACCTCACCCCCAATACCGGAAGAGACGAACCCCTACAGATCCGCTCACTGCCTCCATGTGGCTCGGGACTGTACCCAACTAAAACCTGTTTGCACGTCTCCTTTGAGCGTGGTAGGGTAGTAATCAAAGCACAGTGGGAACTCACACGAGACAAATGACGATCTCAGGTCGATGAACTAACATGTACACATGTCACCAGGGAACTGCTATCTGACGTCAGGTATAAGACCAACTAGCATGCTCCCGGCGAGTCCTGTCCGGTGTACTCATAACCCAATGAGCACCTGTGTACATCTTAGGTGATCCAACTGACACCAGTGGCTTGTGAGACCGGCCACCGCCCCTCGTCGGGGTCTCGACTGTATACACTAGTCTACTCAGGAGTATCGATGCCCTTTCTCGAAACTCCCACGACTAGGGACCTTTTAAGGATGTGCTTATAGACTACCAGCTCCCACGTATATGATCACCCTCATACTGCTGGCAGTCAAGCAAGAATCCTAAGGGCTCTATCAACGCGCAATAGTGACCTGTAAGGTCACCTAAAGCAGTACACGATGATAAAGATAAACCAGATAGCATACTATCATCTTGAGTAAGACTGTCCTATCGGGATAGGTCCTCCATCAATCATTGCAATCACGTGCCTGTGATCCAATAATTGACTCTGAGGGCACTATCTCCAACAATCTCCCACTTGCACTCAAGGCTAATTGTTGCGTGCCGCATGCTCACAGCCCGTGTGATACCGAACACTCAACTCCTCTACTAATCAGTCTCACAAAACCCGTTTGTGAAACTATTGCGTTCGAGGAATAGCCTCAGTGAGTGGATCCGCCTTGATGTTTTTTTCTATGTCTCTCTAGATCTCAAGTTCGCGGAGAATTCCATCTCCCGAAATGAGCAATACCTGTCTTAGAATATGTCTGGATGTCTGATGGGACCTAGCTTATAAATGAACTCCAAATCCAAACTTCTTAGACTGTATCGTCAACTGAACTTAATCAGTATCCCGCGCCATCCTTCCCTCAGTATCCACCTGGACCGCCTATCCAAAATACTGCCCCTCGTCAGAAGGAAAACTTTAACTTTGACAACCTCTCTGTCATCCATGTCACCTTAGAAGCCTGGAATGATAACTATCTTCTAAAAGAGGCTGTTGTTATCATATACCTAGAACATCCACTTATGTTCTAAAACTGCTTCCGACCGTCTCTCCAGGATTGGATCAATAACAACTTATTGCATCTACTACAAAAACAACATCTGGTGTGGTACTCATGATCGACTCAATTGCCTAAGCAAGTGATCTGCCAATCATGCACATCCCTCTCCCCTTTAGTCTGTAAAACACCTTTAGAGATGGTGACTCCATCACCTGCAGGTACACCACCATGCCAGGAGTCGTCCATTCTAAATACCTTTAGAATGTTGTCTAAGTACCCAGATTGGAAAACTACCCAAATCTAGATCTAAAACCATAGATCCAGTAACCAGAATGTCTGATATAATATCCAATTCATTTAGGAGAAACCACTGTGTGACAACCAAAGTATAACCGATCGTAGTATAAGAACATCACTTCCTACTCTGTGTATGTCATCCAAATACCACGATATCACACCCTACTTCCTTCTTAACAGATCCATCCCCTATTCTGATGAAGTCAAACCTATGACTGTCAGATCAGAAATTGATGATCTATCTCTGCTATATCTGCTTTAGTCTATAAATTGACATAAGCCACTTCTCCACCAATGCTTCTGCTGCTCCCACTGACTACGACAAACCTCTGGCAGAGTCATATACACGTACACTTCTAAAGATAGTTTAGAACGACGCTATACTCATCCCCTTGCCGGGTCTCGCAGCCTGGAACAGCAGCAATGGCAAGTCTGGGTAAACAAGAACCTCCCTGTCACCGTCCTTGAGGCTACCGGAGTACCCCTCGGGTGCCTGAGGTTACCCACCGTATCTGCGGAGTGGCCATTGGAAAGTCAAGCCAGATTGAATCTTTAGGTTCCTATCAAACTTTCAGTAATCGTTTGCGGTTCTGGAATCACTTCCAGTTCTACCATACTCCCACTACTGTTTTCTGAAAAAAATCCATTTTTATTAAAACTGTGGCGAGTCAAGAACAATATCACTATTGATCTTCCAGATGGTAGAAAGTTAACCCTCGTCATAGCCTGGGTCAACCCACAAACAACCATTACAGAAACGTGCCTTGAGTTATCCAGAGTCTGGTTTTAAGCATAAGCCGGACAACTCCCCGTACCCTAACATTGTTAAGATATGAACTGTTCTATATCCAATATAGAACCAGAGGCACTGATTTAATTGAACCAGATTCAAATCATGCAGCTGTCTCCAGTGCATGTCAACTAAATGGAGAGAGTCCGATCAGCATTACTCAACTTAGGAGTGCTTCCAATTATGAGTAATCTGAAAGAGAAGCAAGTTCTTTAATCATTACTATCAACTGAATACCATACACAAGTATCTAAATCTTCGATCACCTTGAAGAATCCCGATACTTGCAACACTTGGTTCTCTACTTTATCCACATACCTATGACTTCTCAAAACTTGGACCCTGTATTTCTGCGAAACACTTGTCTAAAAACTAGAGAAGTCATAAGTAAACCGAATATAGTATGAGAACCAACCCCTCTGTCCTCATGGACGCTGGACAACATACAATACTCTGTATAAGTCCCTTGAGTCTAATAACTCATTCCCTGTGTGTCGTAGGTTGAAAACTGTACTTATGGTTAAGAAGAATTACACCGCCGTTCAATGCTCCTTACCTAACCATCCACTGATATAGGTAAATGTCATAGACATAATTTCAAAAAGTTATATCTCACTCTATAAAAATAGACGTACAGATGTATCAATTTGAAATTGGTGCATAACAGCGGATATTCAAAACCAAATATTTGCCGTTCGGCAAACAACCCAGGTGACTTCCTCAAATATCACCGATTACAACGAATCCCAATATAATGAGGATGATCACTTAATTCCCAATAACTTACTCCCACTCATCATCTGTAAAACAATACAGATGTGAGAATCATACCTGGTAAATACATACTCTGGAGCAAGTGTCTAATTGGGAAATCAGTTTTCTTTTAACAGTACACAGTGAAACTGAAACATTGAAATGTTTCGATGGGGTATCCGGGTATTCCTAGTAATGCCTCTTCCATTATCCAGATTCACAACTGTAACCGTATAATTCTTTGCCAACTCTCCAAATCCCTTTATATGTCTTTTAGTCATTACCTTCTGTACAATCTCTTAGGCTAAATGGTTTTCTTCCTTCCCTACCGTTTGGCACCAGCCTATGGTTTGGAAGAAGACTATCCAATAAGCGTAATGGGTGTACTGCCCTAATCCTAGGAGCACTCGCAACGTAAGAGAGGGTGAAGATAAAAGACACCTGAATAAACCTTATTCCTATTTCTCCGGAACCAGAATCCATCCCCGAACTGGAACAAGTTCCTTTCGAGTTCGTATATAACCATACGATGGAGTATCCAATTAACTGTGGATCTTCGTAGTGATACGGAGTGTCCTGGAGAAATACAAAGGTGAAGTGGGAGTGGTAATGAAATACTTGGTTTGGTCGTGAATAGCAGTCGCAATTTACTTTGCCCTCTTACTAATCCCTTTATATGTCTTTACTTAATACCTTCTGTACACCATCGTTATGCTAATTGGTTTTCTTCATTCCCTACCGTTCGGCACCAGCCTAAGGTTTGGAAGAAGACTATCCAATTTGCATAATAGGTGTACTATCTCCTAAACCAAGGAGTACTCGCAACCTGAGAGAAGGTAAAAGGAAAAGACAACTGAATAGTCCTATTCGTTTTCTCCAGAACCGGAAACCATCCTCGAATAAATTCCTTCGAGTTCGTATATAACCATACGATGGTTTTATCCAATGGAAGTGGACGTTCGTAGTAATACGGGGTGTCCTGGAGAAAAAGGGTAAAAGTAGGGGTGGCAATGAGGTTTGCAACTCTGGCAATCCAAAAGCCAGTGTTTAAGAAGGTTCGGTTAATTTTGGTCACTGAGTCATAGTCGTGGGGTCGGGTCATGGTCGCGACCAAAGAGAGAGAGAAAAGAAACACTTAGCGTGCACTCTAACCTAGATCTGAATGGTTACCAATTTATCTAATCTGGAAATCTCCCACTGTACCGTCAAATTCTCCTCCAAACCTGAAAGAAGAATTAGTCGGGATCACCCGAGGAGTAAACCAACTCATCAGTGGGAATCAGGATCCAACTATCATCGCATGATAACGTGACGGAATCCGCTCATGTTATCACACTCCAGAAGGTATGCGCATATCTGGCAAGTTTCAGTTTCTTTAGAAACTCCCGATGTGATTTTTCCCCATGCTCTTATGACCTTGACTAAGGCCAACAAATCATAAGTCACATGTCAAGTTCTACCCGTCATGTCCAGGTTAATTTGAACCCACCCGTACAAGCCCTTGACTAGGGCCAACAAGGCTATACGACTGTCCCAAACCAACGCATCTATCTATGCAGCAGAAAGGTAACAAGCAGCTACCTTACACTATGCCTTGACTAAGGCTAACAAACATAGCATGAATACTACGTGCTACCCGTCTGAAACGACGGAGGGCTACGAATGGTTTCTGGCGAAAAACCTTTAACGTAATGAACTTGATATCGTTGAAGGAACCGGATAGCTTTCATAAAATATAGTGACGAAAACCATTGCTAAAGAGGTCACTCCCGGTGAAGGGATCTCGGCTCTTTCCCCGTAGAATGAGGTGCAGGATATTCCAACCGAATACCACGATGCAAAGCAAAAGTAAACGACTATAGTGAAGTTATTACCCTGACGCAAACTTCTGTCCAAGGGGTCACTCCCGGTGAAGGGATCTCGGCCCTTGCCTCGTCGACTGAGGTGCAGGATATTCCAACTGAATACCATTGTGCAAAACAAAAGTGAACGTCCTTGCAATAACAGCTTTTTGAAAATTGTTCCAACAACATCCGAATAGGTTTGTTTAGCTTGCATTGATCCGAATCAACGCAGTCCCATCAATTGATCACACCAATAAAGAACGAAAATATTGATGTACGTATATGTCATCCGCATTCGCCACTGGGTCCCGTCATTACCCGTTAGGTTATTTAACTAACGACAGAGCGGGGACTGGACTAGCGCGGATGCAAAACATATACAACATCTACTAGTATATATATATCAATATATAATATTCGCTCAAGGCGTGATAAAATGCAACATCACAGAAATGTAATAAGCATCACAGAACAATATAGATATCTGGGATCCCCGGGTTTCATAGAACCGCTACTGAAACCCGACGTTCTCCTGGTCGTGTGGATAGCCTGTGCAATGAAATCCTAGACCCCTACGGGCGCGGCAAGTTACCCGCCAAAACCTGAAGCGAGGCAGCCCCCTTCAGCAACGTGAATGGACCACCCAGCACTTCACGGAATCCGGTAACTTGGGCACCCCTCCTGGGTCAACCTGTACCCCCTACGAGTGCGGTGAATAGCCCGCCAATTCTAGAGTAAAGCCCCCTCCGTCTCAATGCCATGAGATGCGGGCTCTCTTCCCTCTAGAACCCGGCTATCCGTGCACCCCTCCTTGGGGTAATCCTAGTACAGAAAGTAAAATATACATACAACGGGTACATCGACCTCATCCCGGTCGTGCCCCAAAAGAATAATATACAATCAGGCAGTGACGGCAGTCCACATGTCGGACGCTCGCCCCGCAATATCAAATGTACATAAAACACCAAACTGTACTAACATTGCATCCAGGCTATCCCCCACGACCAATCCGTAACATCACAGCACATCACAGAACATCAACGTGAATGTCACGTTCGCAAATTCGTCTAAAAGGGCTATAGCAGTTAGACAGGATTTACCGATCAAGTGACATTCACGGTCGCAGATATAATGTAAATACTGTGAACTAATACGTTTAAAATTTTCGATCGATTAAATTTTCCCAAATGGGCCCCAAGCACTACTGCAGCACTCAAAGAAAATATAGGCCCAAAAATAATATACCAAAAGCCCCATTTTCAAGTCAGAAGGCCTCTGTAAAAAATTGGTGCATTGATCATCCAAAGTGGCGGCGGAACCGCGGCCCAAGCATGGGTTTGGCCGCGGTTCCGCGGTGGGATAGTGAGAACATGCAACCAAATTTTCACATAATTCTTATAATTGCCTGCACGTGTTTCTGCAGCAACCTGAAAAAATTTTTGAGCCAAAAATATTTCGACAGAAACTAATGCTTATGAAAATGCGGTTTTTGAAAATCCGATCGATCGAACTTGTAAACACGTTAGACCAAGCTAGACTAGGTTAATGACGTGGCTCTGATACCATGTAAGTGCACGGCGGCTCCCCGGCCGTCAATCCGACGCCGGAATGCGGAAACGAAACTTTTTACAAAACTTGTAAACCGGCACCACCGCATACTATAATCCCGGATCGGGCAATTAATCTAATCGTAGCTAACTAAAGAACGGGTAGAGAGATATACCGAGCGATCCGTGTCCTTCGGTCTTCTCGTCGTCGTCCCAATCTCCCCGCGGAATCTCCGGTCTTCGCCTCCTCGCTGGAAGGGCACCACGTCGCCGGCTTCTTTTACGGGCTCCCACCTCTGGACCGAGGCAACTCGGGCACGAAGTTGGCGAGCCGACGTGCCCAAGGATGCTGTAGGTTAACTGTCGAACTCTATGTCTCTTTGGGGTTGTGGAAGTTGCCCTTTTTGGTGGAGGTAATGAAGTATCAACTTTTGGAGGAGAACCAAGAGAATTTTGCAAGCAAATGAGATGAAATGGCACTACCAAAAATTGGGACAGCCCCTCCCCTTTAGTGGCCGGCCATGAGTGAGGAATCAGAGAATGGTGAGATTCCAAAAATGAGTGAGTCAAAAGAATAATACTTGAGAGAGATAAAATGGTGATGATCAAAAAAATAATCCTTACACAAACATCATCACCCTCCATCATCAACCATCACTCATCACACCACCAAAAGTAAATCATGATGAATAAGAAAGTCAAGCAATGATTAAATCAAGAAGTCAATGGTGGTAGAATCATCATGAAAGAATTTCTTACAAAAACAAACACTCCAAATTGCTAATTTGCACAAATGCAAATAAGCCTTTCTCCACCAAAAATCCGGCCGTGAAGGAACTGGCCAAAACGGAAAGCAAACTGGCAACTTCAGAAAACTGATCCCGTAATAAATTACAGGAAAACCCCGCTACTGTATATACATACCCGCATTTGTATTCCGGACGAATAAAATGCAATGAGACAAAATCTACACTGTACTATACTAGGATCTGGCTTAAACCAAAGTCCGCCAGTATATTCCGTCCGATCATGATCCGTGCAATACCGCACGTATCTGGTCGAACCCTGCTATATATCCATACGGCCTCTACAGCGTTTCGCCCGAAACTTGAAAAACTGGTCTGTGGGGGACTCTAAAGACTCGTCAATACTTTGGTTGTGAATTTAACCACTAGCACGTCAAAGGTATTAGCCTATACGTAACGGGCTACCAGGTATTGACCAAAAGGGACGTCGATGAGCGAACTCATCCTGACACCCTACTGAGCCTGTCAGTGACAATATCCGTACAGTCCGGTCCGTTCGTATATGAGCATCGCATGGTGGGCCTAGGAGGTTGGTAAAAGTCAGACCCCAAAAACGGTACAAGTCGTGTCGGAGTGTAGTCCAGAACACCCTGAGATACTACTGGAATACCTACCAGTAAATCTCCTGCCTTGGCCAAGGACTTCGTGTAAGGGCTCTCCTAGACACAACGCGACCTCACCCCCAATACCGGGAGAGACGAACCCCTGCAGATCCGCTCACTGCCTCCGTGGCTCGGAACTGTACCCAACTAAAACCTGTTTGCACGTCTCCTTTGAGCGTGGTAGGGTAGTAATCAAAGCACAGTGGGAACTCACACGAGACAAATGACGATCTTAGGTCGATGAACTAACATGTACACATGTCACCAGGAAACTGCTATCTGACGTCAGGTATAAGACCAACTAGCATGCTCCCGGCGAGTCCTGTCCGGTGTTCTCATAACCCAATGAGCACTTGTATACATCTTAGGTGATCCAACTGACACCAGTGGCTTGTGAGACCGGCCACCGCCCCTCGTCGGGATCTCGACTGTATACACTAGTCTACTCTGGAGTATCGATGCCCTGTCTTGAAACTCCCACGACTAGGGACCTTTTAAGGATGTGCTTATAGACTATTAGCTCCCACGTATATGATCGCCCTCATACTGCTGGCAGTCAAGCAAGAATTCTAGGGGCTCTATTAACGTGCAATAGTGACCTGTAATGTCACCTAAAGCAGTACACGATGATAAAGATAAACCAGATAGCATACTATCATCTTGAGTAAAACTGTCCTATCGGGATAGGTACTCCATCAATCATTGCAATCACGTGCATGTGATCCAATAATTGACTCTGAGGGCACTATCTCCAACAGCTCACCCATCCCGGGACTTCTTTGCAAATAGCTCGGCTTCATCTTAAAATCAACCCATTGAGATCCACACGTCCAAGGAGAAAACCTTCAAGGCAAATCCCAGCCGTTCAACAACGCTCGCTACAGATCGACGGAGGACAGCATCTGAAGGAGATCTGAACTCCATCAGTTTTATATGTTACGCACCTCTATACATTCTGTTTGGCAAGTGTTTCTATTGCCTTTTATAATATTTTTGCATCGGTAAAAAATTGAATGAACTTTTGGGATCATAATCTCAGCTTTCACCTTGCAACAAACTTTTTACTACAGTGTGCTGCAATGGACACGTTCGATGCCTTAAATACCTGGCTTCTTTATTTAACATAAAGTTTGTAGGGAACTGCATTCAATTCTAAGGTACTGATAAACTTAACAGCACGTTCACTTATTTTAAGCACCTATGTAAATTTTACTTGCCTTCTCTCTCAACTTAAGTTCTCGGTAATGTTTGGTCTACTATCATATGAATTATTATTTTCTTATGGATATAAGTTCCTTGCCATTTGTCTCTTTCCCTTTTTGTGTGAAAGTTTTAGTTCTGCAACAGATTTAAGTTCCTTGCGATTTTTCTTGGTTTGCCCTCTTTTTTCTGTAGATTCGATATTTGGAACCAGTTTTTTTTAAAGTTGCTTAAGAACTATCAGTGTGTTATCTAGGTTTCAACCTCAGAATGGCTATGGATGAGGTGAGATGAAACCCTTGAACTTTGAATTTTTCCTTTATCGGTTTATATCTATTTCTGTTGTAGATCTGAATGCTGATTGGTATTTTTGTGTTAGCATGATTCTAACTCAAACCTTTTTAAAATTTTAAATGGATCTTGATTTTTTGACTTCAGAATATCATCCGGACTCAATTTCTTTCTCAAAATACTTTGTTCAATATCATGAACGGATCCTGATGGAGAAAAAACACAAGGAAAACAATGCTTTTCTTTCCAGTGCTTTAGGTTTGGCGAGGTAAAATAGAAATTCTATTTTACCTTTTGAGGATTTTCAAAGTTTACCCCTCTTTTTCTGTGGGTATTCATCTGTTGAAGAATCGTTCTGTTCGCGAAAAATATGTTCATGAATTTTAGCTATTGTTTTCAAATACGGTGACTTTGGCATGGAATTCGTTAAAAAAATTTGTTCCCAGAGTATGAAACTAAATTATTCAAAAGTCACAAAGTTTAATAATTGTTTAGACTCTGCATTTCTGTTCTAATGGTTTGGCATTTATCGACAATCGCGCTGTCCATCTCTGCAGCCATTTGAAAATTTTCTTGTCAATTATTAGTCAATTAGAATGTTAACCACATCTTTTCTATCCTTATTAAGTCTTAAATAGATTGTTACTGATCTAAGTGAATTGCCATACATGTTTTATTTTTTATTTTTTATTTCTGTAACAAAACCTACATTCCCCTCTTCAATGTGAATAGGTGATAACCATTTTTCTCGGAAATAGTTATTAGATGTTATAATATGCGAAAGATGTTTGTCCGAACAGTGAACATGGTGCTAAAGATTGTTGTTTTTGTATTTGTTCAATATTGGGTAATCTGTAAATTGCAGACAAGCATTGCAGCCATTTGGTTATACCGGCGAAGAACCGAGCCTGAAAGTCAGGAGGATGCATGTTTATCTTAGACGATTGCTTTCATGAATCAGTAAGCAAGAGGTTTGATAATTCATGTGCTTCCAGCCAGGGGATTGCAAATTGCTCTTTAATCCAAAGAAGAATCCATCCTTTGCCAAGATGCGAGACTTAATCTTCAGGATCCACAGGTGATTCCGCCAACTGGATTCTCTCGCTTTCTTTTCCACGGTTAAATTTTTATTGGATTTTAAGCTGCTCCAATCAGGGATTTTTGGGTGTGGTTTAACAGGGAAACAAATCTAGGTGGAGTACAGTGTTTCCCTTTCCGCATATATTCAGTCCTCGAATTTTTTTTCTTCTAATTGACTATGCTTTTAAATTCTGTGAATTTTGTTAGGATAATTATTCATGTCAAACAAATTCCAAGTTGTTACTTTTAAGGTCTTTACTTCACACAGGTGGCTGAGACTGCATAAGAGAGTCATATAACAGAGCGCATTATTTGATAGCCAAAGCTATTAGTGGTTGTTTACAGGTTGTAGAAACATTGGAGTTTTGATGTTAGGATTTTGTCATCTATCTTTAATATGATATTTTAAGCATCAATCCATTTATTTATCTTCAATGGTGGTTTTTTCTTTTGTTTTTCTTCGTAATTATGATGTCTAATTTGTTCGATAAAATTTGTATGTTTCATATTTCATGATTTGCGCTATATTTATCGCACACCAGTTATCTGTGCTCTTATTTCCCTTTTTTCCCCTTCTTTCGGTATGGCTATATCGCGTGCTTTCTCAATCCGATAGTTTGCCAAAGAGGTGAGAAATAAATTTTTGAATGAGTTGGGAAACTTTAGTTTTCTTATGTTTTTTGGGATCTGCTCTCTTATGAACTTTAAAAACCACATTTGGTTCAAGTCTCTCTAGACTAAGATTGCCCTGTGAGAAGACTATGGCTAGGTATTACCCTTGGATGCTTAGAGATAAATTTTGAAGTTAGGCCACAATAAGAAACTTATCTATGTTTATTACATCTAGCAAGGGACAAATTTTACATTACATAAACTCTCTGCACTTTAAAATCATCCTGCGCTCGGATCTACAACATATTACTGATTGTCCCTGCACATCATGCGATGGTACCGGTATCCTTTGATGTGATTATTGCCAAGAATATTGGCTGTCCACACTCCACATTGCCAAAGCGCAACTATCTCGCCGACACAACATATGAACATTGAATTTGAACATTCAACATTGAAATTAGCTTAGCCAGCAAAATATTTTGATTTAATTCTTCTGCCAGCCGAATCGATAAATGGTCCTACAAGAAGCACTGAAAAAGTGTTTATATGTGGTTTATAGTATAACTGCTGCAAAAAAAAAAACCACATATGTTCGACGATGTGGATATTGAGTCCGCACTGTCGAACAGATTCTAAAAAATTCACTCATTAAAAAAATGAATGATGCATGCTCAAAGTGGAAAGACCGCGGCAATGGAAAGTTCATATGCCGTAACAACGAAAGCAGGAATGATTCAGTCATTCAGTCAACCAAGTGCTACGTAATCTTCACCCCCTTTGGTCTTTGTGGTTAGCATATGCTCAAAATAATAGAAGTTTAAAGTGTTTTTTTGTGGGCTAATGTTCACCGCTTGTAGCCTTTTTGGTTAGCATGTGTCCCTCTGTTGTATATCAAAATTTGTGTCAAAACTTCAAAGTTTTTGTTGTATATAGTTGGGATCTCCTTAATGGTTTGGTTGTATGTAACTACTCTTGCCAACTTGAAAGTTCTTATCCTGCATGTTTGTTTTGTGCTTAATATTGTGTGCATTGATTTTTTCCATTCGACTAAATTTTCTGAGTAATTCTATGTTGATACTGCTTTCATGCATGAAGGATCTTTGATTTCTGAATTGAAGAAGGCATAATAATGTTAGAATGATCGCCAAAATCCCTCCCAGTCCCAACGCGCGTGTGTTGAGGCTCCCGTATGAATATTTGAACTCCTTATATATGCATAAAGGCCAGCATGCTCTAGAGAGCAAACCTGCATTTTCCAGGGATAGATATGGCTCGGTACCTTGTTTCTACATAATGTTCAGTGAGCATGATAAAAAATCATATGGTTAGATTTTATTTATTAATTATACATGATTAGATATATTAGGATTAGATTAAAATTTTATTGAATTTGATATAAGTGTTTGATTTTATTTAGAAAATCAATTTAGGTTATATATAACTTTTCTCATCGAATTGTTGGCTATAGAATATTTAATTGGGTAGCTTTCTGAAAAGCCCCCGATTCAAGAATAAGGGGTCAAAAAGTCCCCAGTATTTTCGAAATAGGGAGAAAGGGCATGCTGTTCAAAATCTGGGACGAAAAACCCCTGGCCCAAAGCCTGTGTATTTTAATTTGATGCAGGGATGAAAATACCCCTAACTTCAAAATGATCTCTCTTCTCTCTCTCTCTCTCACTCGTATTCTTACATTGTCGCTTGAGCGCCCACATGCCTCTTGTCGCCCTTGTCTCCCTCGTCGTCGTCGTCTTCCTTATTGCAATCTCGCTTTTTTCGTCGCAACCTCGCTTCCCCAAGTCATCGAAAAGCATAATCCCTACAGGATGGCGTCTAAATCAAAGGAGAAGGCCTTGAAATTGGCGAAAGAGGCGTCGGCTAAATCAGTGACTCCAGAATTGGAGTTAATGACTTCGACGGCGGCCGAGGAATCGACAGCTGCCGAGATACAAATTAGGTAAAATTCATATCCTTTATGTTAATCTTACATTGCAATTCAAAGTTGTTTCTTTTCAAAAAAATTGTGAATATCTATAACGTTTCCTATAACATCTATAATGTTATATGTAATATCTATCAAAATTGCATACATGTTACAAGCAACTGCTTACAAGTTATAGACAACTTCATATATATTACAGACAAGTGCTCATTTTCATTTATTGTTGGCAAAATATTACAGACAAATTATTTGCCTGTAACGTCTAAGTAGTTGCATATAACTTCTATAAGAGTTGTCAGTAAGATCTATAATGTTGCCTATAAGTTGTAAGCAGTTGCCTGTAATATATACCAAACTTAGAAAACTACATTAGACGTCTGGAATAATTTTTTTATACTGCAGACGTCTGTGGCAGACGTCTCCAGTTTAGAATGTCTCTGGAAATTGACTTCAATGACGTCTGATAATTGTAACCAGACGTCTCTGGTTCAAAATATGTCTCTCGAAATTGACTTCAGAGACGTCTGGTATTTGGAACCAGACGTCTCCAGTTCAAATATTGCCTAGAAGTTATAAGCAATTGTTTACAGGTTATACTATAATATTGCATGTAAGATGTAAGCAGTTGTCTGTAATTTCTAAGCAGTTGCCTGTAACTCGTAAGCGGCAGCAGCCTGCAACTTCTAAGCCGTTGCCTATAATTTTCAATTTAAAGAATTGATAGCTATGATTTAATATTTAAATTCAGTTTTCCGCGGAAGAAAGAATGGAGCCAATCTCGTCATCCGGACGTATGTCGACGTCGCCTGCCACAACAGCTTCATTAAGAGGTTGGAGCCACACATTGACCATCAGCACAGACGGAGGCTAAATAAAACTCCATTCCGCCATTACATGAAGCTGCCAACTTTGGCTCAAGATAGGCATGTCTTATTTAGGCTTATCTCTTGCTATGATTGAGGCACCTGAGGGTTCGCTTTTGGAGGCGCCTCGCCTAAATTTACTATAGATTGTGTTAGCGAGCACACCGGCTTGCCGAAGGCCAGCAAAGATATGAAGACTAACCGTAATATCACTTACCTTCGAAAGAAGTATTTTAACGTAGAGAAGGGTGAAAGAATGTATATCACAATATTGAAGGCTGTTTTGGAGCGGACCGACCGGGATAGAACTCCACAAGTGATGGACGATTTCGTGTCATTGCCGATTCTTTATCATCTTTCATTATTTTAGACACCCGTCATGTCCTCGACCGTCCATAAAGATGCATTCCCATACATTGAGCTATCGGTAGTGCCAAGTGTGAACTGGGCCAAAGCTGTGTATGAGAAGCTAATAGACGGTGTCGTGACTAAGCTTAGCTCGAAGACTGCATCTGCACAGTTACTTGGGTGTCAGATCCTTCTCACCGTAAGTATATGCAAACTATTATAGAGACTATATTATATTTGTACGTAAAGTATAAACTATATAAATAAATATTGTTGGTAGATGTGTTTTGAACATTTAATATTAATAATGCGAATATGATGTATGTTTGTTTGCAGCTATGGTTTTATATCATCACGGGTTTGAGGCAACTGACACACATAGACGCCAACAAACCGACCCTATGTGGGTGGGAATTCAGTGCATCCTTGAAGATGTCGAGATTAAAGAAGAAAATGAAGAGAAAGAGGGTCTCTTGTTTGCCGAAAGGGGATGTGATTGTGTTGAAACATTCCACTTATGTGGAGGAGGAGAGAGGCGAAAAGAATGGGGTAGAGGAAAAAGAGGAGGAGAGTGAGGATGAGGACGAATGTGGCCCCTCTGATGGCGGTTTCGATAACAGTTTTGCTATTGCTACTATTGTAACGACTCTGAAATCACTGTATGGAAATTTTTTGTTATTGTACAAAAAAGGATATTACAGCCTGTGTAAGAGTTAAAGTTATTTTTGTTAAATAAAAGAAAGAAACAACTTATAGCTCACTGGTAAAGCCTCTGCACTGCTGTGACATAAACTGTGCGTTCGATTCCCATTTAACCCAATTATTTTTTAGATTTTTTCTTTTTAATTTCTGGAAGCCCAAGAGTTTGCACGTGCAATACACAGAGAAGTGAAAAGTTTCAGAAAAATCAAACAAGCACAATGAGGTGTACACACCCATCTTGAAACGTGGCACGAATCTCGAGGCAATGCCCCAAGATCCGACCGTCCAAACCCATGATAGGGCCGGCGTCGACGGTCAGATATGCCCCAAATTGCTCCGTACTTTGCACACTTGTCCCTTTGACTCCCCTACACCGTTTGATTTTCCTGCAATCAAACAGAGACTCTTCAATTCACCATTTAACACATTTTTAATGCATTTTAATCCAAAATTTTAATTCCCAAACCCTAATTTTTCACTATAAATACCACCCCATGCCCTACCTCCTCTCTATTCTGAAAATTTCTAGCAAAATCACATCAAAAGTTTCTAAGTGCAAGTGGAGTCAAGTGGAGTTAGCAACCAAGCTCATTCCATCGAAAATCGAAACCGTTTCCGGAGTTCCCGCGATGCCACGAAGCCCCCTCCCTTCTTCCTTACTCTCTTCTTGATATTATAAAGCCGTAAGTCCTTCTCATCTCTTCTTCTTTTCATTTCAATTCATCTCCTAAAAATATATCGGTAAAGTGGAGTTGCCTCCGATACTTTTCTTTCTAAACTTGAAACTCTCTTTTCCTTAATACATAGTTCAAACTAACTTTACCATCATACTTGTAACGTTGATTATAATCTTTTAGTTTCGAGTTTAATCAAAATTTTCATGTGAAACAAATATAAACGAACTTTTTCATTAAAATACCTTTAACTTTAGTATCACCCTCTTTTCGATAATTGTTAAAACAATAATTTTAGGAAAACTTCACGGGGTAACGACCCACCCCACACGCACACTATGGTTTCAAAGCACGATGTGTGTGTGTGTGTGTATGGTTGGTTCAAAAAATAGTTTTTACATTAAAATACCGCATCTTTTCAGAAAACGGGTTTCTTTTAAAACGGTATTTTGTAATCCTTGGCAAATACGTCTTTACAACTCTCGTTAGGGGACCCGCTAATGGATGGTACGGATTATCGCACATCCTTAGGATAGTAGAGCGAGATGCAGAACTCCTCACGGAGTATTCGATCTCGAAAAGAAATAAAATACGGTTTTTAAGAAATGCGACTTTTCTAAACAAAAATAATTTTTTGAAAAATTATATAAAAATTATAAATCCGTATTTTCAATAAAAACATAGCATGAAACTATATTTTTAAAATGAAAAATTAAAATGTTAATAAAATACCATCAAGTTACCAAAAAGGGATAGTTTTCAATAAAATACCATAAACTTTTAAAAGCTAGGTTTTTATCATTAAAATACCTCAATAATTAAAATACATGCCCATGAAAACCCTAAATCTTGTAAATCACCCTCGGGGTTATTTTTAAAACAATATTAACATATTTTTCATAAAATCCTCTCGAGATATGCAAACAATACTTTAAGGACTATAGAATTAATATAGGCTTAAGCGGTATCATTTCTCTTGAGCCCCAGAGAGCCGGAGAAAGTGAGTGCTTGCCTATTTAGGCTAGACAACTTAACAGAGTTATCAATAGCAATTGTCTTGAAAAAAGACACAAATCTTGCCATCCATGTGCGGCAGTTGCAAATTACTTCCGAACCAAAGAAATTCAAGAGTTAAATCCGTTCACCAGTTTCTCATTTCATGATCCCCGAGGCCGACTACATTCCGAGGTGCGTGGGGGCTTTCACGGGTTGGTATCGCCATCGGGTTAGTCCAATCATTGCTGAGGAGAGAAGGATACTTTTTGGGCTTAGGGCTCTCCGCCCCGCTCCAGGCTACGGGAATCCCGCCGCGACCATGGGTAATGGTTCGCCCTCCCTTGAGGGGGACTGGCGCCTTACTTATTCATGAGGCGGTGGACGCGGGCCTGACTCCTCCTACCGTTGGGCTGCCGACGCGCACTAGAGCTCAAGCGAGGGCTTCTGATAAGGCGCCTGTAACAGTTTCATTGGCTGCGGCGTCAGCGATGTCAGTGTCATCATCGGTAGCACCGCCGAGAGAGGATACTGAAGGCGAAGTGGGTCAACGTCGCACCAAAGCATCGAGGGGAAAGAAGCGATCGTCTTCTGGTGTTAGCTCTGGGTCAAAGAGGCGAAAGAAGACGGTCACCAATCTGCTCGACTTTTTAGTGGAATCTGAGCCTATCATTCAAGACGAACCAATATCTATGCAAGAACCGGATGATGGTCTTCTTTTCCCAGGTTCATCCGCCGAGGAAGCCGCACAATTGGCTGAGGCTATAAGACGCTCCCAGGATGAGACTGAAAACGTGAGGGTCCCGAAGAGGCCTTATCCTGCCGTCATCTTTTACAAAGATCCTACATCGATACGGCTGATATTTATAGGTCCTTTCGAAGAGGGGGGCGAGATAGCCCTTAAGCGGCCTATCTCGGCCGATGCCGAAGATGAGCTGTCGTTGTGGACTGGTGGCCACGAGTCTACCCTCGAACCCCGGCGAGCATAAATTCTTGAGAAGGAACGCCGACTTGAAAAAGCCATACTAGAAGATCCTTGGCGCATTGGTATACTTATACATCCTTTTGTAGTATTTTGCACTGCTTATATATATATATATATATATATATATATATATATATATCCTTATCTTCGTGAAAACTTTGCAGGGACTTCGGCAATGGCAGAGGATCTGAGTTTGATTCGCGCCTTGACTATGGACTCTGTAAATATCCCCGATGAGACACCAGTAAGTGTGGAGGGGGTTTATACAGCTGTTCTTCCTACTACGGAGCTCCCATCGGTGGTTTCCGTTCTCCCGGTGCTTGCTCTCCCGGAAGAGGTATCTTCATTGGTCGCAGATTCAATGGATCTTTCTGAGGACGGCCCGGAGACCGTGGGACAGGTAGCCGATGCCACCGTCCTTTCATTGGAGCCTGCAGCGGTGGCCGCTACTTCTCAACTGGAAGCTGTTATACTGGCCCATGTCCCCGATGATGTGCCTAAAGGCATGGAGGAGGCTGCCGAAGCTGCTATCCCTCCAGTTCAGAGCGGGAGGAGCATCGAAGGTATTCTTTTATATTTTGTTTTAATGATCTGTTCATTATCTGAACCTTTCTGTCTTTTCAGAGCTATGAGGATTGGCGGCGTCCATCACGGACCTGTCCTCCAGGAAGTCTTTTCAGCGTCTGCTAGAGATGGCCGCTCCGCAGGCAATATCCCCTCAACGCATCGTCCTATCTTCCGGGCAAGGTTAGTATTATTTGCTCCTCTCATGGCATTACTATTATTTCGTATAACGATGCTAATGTCTTCTGTAGTTCTAGAAGCTGACGATGAAGTTGAGATCCTTGATGGGCCTGGGGATCTTCTAGACCCTTCTTGCATGACTGTGGGTAAGTAAAGTTTCGATGTTATTTCCTCTATTCTTTGCTTGCAACTCTCGCTGATTTCTTTTTTTATGAATCTTAACAGTTTTGCCCGTTCTTACCACGCTGGAATCTCGCATCGTCATGCTACCCGGCCCCTATGCTCTACGTGTCTCTGAACGGATGACAAAGCTAAGCCTTCACTCTTTGTCAGCTCTGATCGAAGACCTTCGTGTTGGTAGCTTGATCACGGCCGAAGAATTTGCCGCCGAAGCCAACAATTCTCTCCCCTTTCTTGCTGCTTACCATAGCGAAACATTGGTGCAAATCTGGGTTGAGTTTTGTCGTCGGGTGGAAGCTTGCTTGCATAGTCTTGAATGTACGCGCCTTCTTTCAGAGGTTGTGGCTGCAAAGGTGAGCTTGCGGGGGCTGATTGAACGGTGCGCCGAAAATATGCTGTCATGCGAGAAGAGGCTCAGCCGAAAATTTTCAGACAGGAAGCTGGCTTCAAATGCGCTGGGGAAACTTCAGGCTAAACTTACGGCCAAGACCACTCGTGCGTATGAACTCTGGCGGGTGCTTCAAGAAGCTATCAGGAAGGTGGTAGCTATAGATAAAACCGTCATTTTTATCCGCGAGATGGTTGAAGTCCACAAAGTCACCGAACAGGAGCTTGAAAGTCGTCTTGCTTCATACCAGGCCCAACAGTCTCAAGCGGAGGCTCGTCTCGTAGCGATAACAAATTATGAAGCCGAGGCCCAGCGGAAAAAAGGATGAACTGACAAATCTGTTAAATCGTCCGCCGGCTTGAAAAATTGTATATTTTTTCTTTTATTCTTCTTTTGTACATACTCCTGAATGACAGCATTTTTTTTAATTCTTTCATAGATTGTAATTTGTATTCATTTTGATTCACGAATAAAAGACATATTTTTCTTGTCTCCCTCTATCATTTTTCCTCTTTGCTGTATTGTCCCTATGTTACTCTGGCAAGCGTAGAGAATATTTCATCCGAGCCTTCTTGTAGGGTATCGATGGCTTAGGAAGCAGGTTCAGGTCTGCTGCCTAAAACTTTCCAACTTTATGAGTCGTGAGGATCTCATAAAAACTTTGCTCCCTACGAGTCGAGAGGATCCCGTAGGTGTATTTTCTCCTTAGGAGTCGTGAGGACTCCTAAGTGTGTGTTTTCTCTTGAGAGTCGTAAGGATCTCACAAGAGAATTTTCTTTCTTACAAGTCGAGAGGACTTGTAAGTGGTTGTTTCCTTTCTTGTCGATATTTGACTTAGGAGAGTATGGCCTGTAGAAAATCTACCTTGACCTCTCTGTGAGGAAATGATGGCTTGGGAGACAGGGTTAGGATCTTCCACCTAAGACTTTTCAAATTTATGAGCCGTGAGGGTCTCATAAAGACTTTTCTCCCTACGAGTCGAGAGGATCTCGCAGGTGTGGTTTCTCCTTAGGAATCGTGACGATTCCTAAGTGCGTTTTCTCTTGAGAGTCTTAAGGATCTCACAAGAGAATTTTCTCCTTACAAGTCGAGAGGACTTGTAAGTGATTGTTGAGTTGACCTGCTCCTGAGTCAAAGCATTGCTTTGACGGGGAGTTTCGAAGGTTTACTCTGGTTGTTTCCCACGGAGTCAGGATTGACTTTGGCCGTGTTTTACGGGGCCAGGAGGGGTTGACTTTATCCGCATTTCACGGTGTCAGGGGTTGACTTTATCCGCATTTCACGGTGTCAGGGGTTGCTCTGGACGTTTCCCACGGGGTTAGGATTGACTTTGGTCGTGTTCTGCGGGGCCAGAATTTGCTCTGGGCGTTTCCCACGGGGTCAGGATTGACTTTAGCCGTGTTCTACGGGACCAGGAGGTGCTGTGGGCATTTCTCATTGGGTCAGGATTGACTTTAGCCGTGTTATACGGGACCAGGAGGTGCTCTGGGCATTTCCAACGGGGTCAGGATTGACTTTAGCCGTGTTCTACGGGACCAGGATTTGCTCTGGGCGTTTCCCACGGGGTCAGGATTGACTTTAGCCGTGTTCTACGGTACCGGGATGTGCTCTGGGCGTTTCCCACGGGGTCAGGATTGACTTTAGCCGTGTTCTACGGGACCAGGAGGTGCTTTGGGCGTTTCCCATGGGGTCAGGATCGACTTTAGCCGTGTTCTACGGGACCAGGAGGTGCTCTGGGCGTTTCCCACGGGGTCAGGATTGACCTTAGCTGTGTTTTACGTGACTATGATTCGCTCTGGCCGTTTCCCACGGGGTCATGATTAACTTTGGCCATGTTCTACGAGACCAGGATTTGCTCTGGTCTTTTCCCACATGGTCAAGATTGACTTTAGCCGTGTTCTACGGTACCGGGATTTGCTCTCTCGGTTGTCTGTGAACTGTCGAGGTTTGGAACAGGGACTTTGCCATGACTCCAAAGTTGATTGCCGCGTCTGGATCCTGCTGGAATGAGGAGGAATGCTATTAGTGATCTCTAGGCTGTCTGTGAACCGTCGAGATTTGGAACAGGGACTTTGCCATGGCTCCAAGGTTGTGTCACGTCTAGATCCTGCTGGAATGAGGAGGAACGCTGTTGTTGATATCTAGGCTGTCTGTGAACCGTCGAGATTTGGAACAGGGACTTTTCCATGGCTCCAAGGTTGATTGTCGCGTCTGGATCCTACTGGAATGAGGAGGAACGCTGTTGGTGATCTCTGGGCTGTCTGTAAACCGTCGTGATTTGGAACAGAGACTTTGCCATGGCTCCAAGGTTGATTGTCGCGTCTGGATCCTGCTGGAATGAGGAGGAACGCTGTTGTTGATCTCTAGGCTGTCTGTGAACCGTCGAGATTTGGAACAGGGACTTTGCCATGGCTCCAAGGTTGATTGTCGTGTCTGGATCCTGCTGGAATGAGGAGGAACGCTGTTGGTGATCTCTAGGCTGTCTGTGAACCGTCAAGATTTGGAACATGGACTTTTCCATGGCTCCAAGGTTGTGTCGCGTCTGGATCCTGCTAGAATGAGGGGGAACGCTGTTGTTGATCTCTAGGCTGTCTGTGAACCGTCGAGATTTAGAACATGGACTTTGCCATGGCTCCAAGGTTGATTTTCGCGTCTGGATCCTGCTGGAATGAGGAAGAACGTTGTCGGTGATCTCTAGGCTGTCTATGAACAGTCGAGATTTGGAACAAGGACTTTGCCATGGCTCCAAGGTTGATTGTCGCATCTGGATCCTGCTGGAATGAGGAGGAACGCTGTTGTTGATCTCTAGGCTGTCTGTGAATCGTCGAGATTTGGAACAGGGACTTTGCCATGGCTCCAAGGTTGATTGTCGCGTCTGGATCCTTCTGGAATGAGGAGGAACGCTGTTGTTGATCTCTAGGCTGTCGATGCGGCCGTCGAGACTTGGCTCTCTTTCTGACGGAGCCTGGCGGGATGATATGATCCTCTCTTTGTTTGTGCGCCTGGATAGTATACAGGGATCGATGTGATCTCACCTGTAGGGAAAAAAGTTTCATTTCATTTCATTTTTTATTTCTTTCCGCGATGCTCTATCATTTCAGCTTTTATATCGCGAAAGTCGCGATTGCCCAATCATTTCGGCTGTTTTTCGCGGTGTCCAATCATTTCGGCTATATTTTTTTGTTTTTACTCGCTGCTTTTTATTGCGAGTTGCCCAATCATTTCGGCTATTTTTGTATGCATATATTTTTACTTGCTGATTTTATTACAAGTTGCCCCATTATTTCAGCTATTTCATATGCATTTGTAGCTCGCTGACTTTTCGCTGCGAGTTTGGGATTTGATACCGGTTTAGGCATCAGCATCGCTACAACTGGGATATTGCCAGGAGCGAATCATCATTTGCCTCTGTCTATGTCGAACAAAGGTGGCTTAGCAAGCAGGGTTAGGATCCTGTTGACTAAGGCTTTTTGACTTTACGAGCCGTAAGGGTCTCATAAAGGTACTTCTCCCTATGAGTCGTAAGGATCTTGCAGGTGCGTTTTCTCTTTAGGAATCATGAGGATTCCTAAGTGTATGTTCTCTTATAAGTCGTAAGGATCTTACAAGAGTGTTTTCTCCTTATAAGTCGAGAGGACTTAAAAGGGCTGTTCACCGTATGAAGATATCCCTCATCAGTAGTGGAACTCTGTTGGGGAAACGTTTATTCGTGCCCGTCGATTGTATACAAGGGTCAACATTAAACCGCTTGTAGGGCAATCTGGGGATTGTGATGGCTTAAGAACAGATTCAGATCCCTGTAGCTTAAGGCTTTTGAATCTTATGAGTCGTGAGGGTCTCATAAGAGGGTTCTCCCTACGAGTCGTGAAGATCTCGCAAGTGTGATTTCTTCTTAGGAATCGTGGGGATCCCTAAGTGTGTTTCTTCTTTGTGAGTCGTAAGGATTTCACGCAGGTGGTTTCTCCTTATAAGGTCGAGAGGACCTTGCAAGTGTATTTTAACAAGATTGCGCCTTTTCGGGTTTTCACAAAACTTGCCAGTAGTCTTGCTGTTTTTACTCACGGAGCCCTTTCGGGTTTTCATCCGTGCCCATTTCGCTTATAGACGTACCCTTTTTTTCGTCAGCCTTGGGATGCTGCGGCCCGTAGTAGTTTATACACGTCTCGGTCAATAGCCAGTTTTAGGACATAGTGGTCCATCGTTTGTTTTAGGACGTTTCGGTCCGTAGCCAGTTTTAGGACATAGTGGTCCATCGTTAGTTTAAGGACATTTCGGTCCGTAGCCAGTTTTAGGACATAGTGGTCCATCGTTAGTTTAAGGATGTTTCGGTCCGTAGTTGCCATATTTGAGCTGAATTTCTAGTTTACAGACTTTTCGGTCCATGGGGCTTTCTCTATGAATGAGCACGATGCCCCTGGCATGTCCATCTTTTCCGGAGCATGTGGTTGTGGCGGGTTCATCTTCCAGTTTTCGGACAGCGCGAACTTGCCCTGTTGATACTGGTCTTCAACCCAATTTTTGAAGACGTAGCAATCTTCGATCGGATGGCCCAATACTCGGTGGTAGGGGCAATAATTGGGATCGTTGACATCGTTCAGTTGTAATGGGTGTTTCGGCTCCGGTAGAGTTATGAGCCTGTTGTGCACTGCTAGTTCGAACAACCTCCTTATTTTATCCCGGGGAAACGAGTATGGACGTCTCAACTTTTCATCGAGGGATTGCCGCTTGTTGCTTTGGCGAGCAACCGGTCTCAGGCTACTCGGTTGTTGTTGAGCGTTGGCGACGAAGGTCGCTTTTCCCTTCCCCTTATCCTTTTTGTTCGATTCCTTGTTTGCGAGTCCGAGATTCTTTTCGGGTAGCGTGCGATTGCGCAGCTGAATGTTCTCGCAGCTTTTCATTTCTTCCTCTTTTCTTGAGGTGGATTCTTTGAAGAGAGAGCCGAGAGCCATTTCTTCTTCAGAATCGCTCCCGAAGGTGAGAACTTACGATCCCCTGCTATCAACCATGTGACAGTTGTCGGCAGCTCTTCCTCGTTCGTCTGTCGCATTTTTCCGCTGTCGACGAGCTTCACGCTTCATCTTCATGAAGTGCTGCCGGTGAGCAACGTATCCTTGCCACCAATTTTTAAAGGCGTTGCATTCTTCAGTAGGGTGTGCAATCTTCTGATGATATAAGAAGTTAAGATGTACGTCCGCTTCATCAAGATGTATACCTGCGGGAGAATTTCCTCTGAAAGAGGGGAGCTTCATTCCCATCGATATGGCTTTGGCGGACCTTTTCTTTGTCTTGAACCTGCTTTTATTTGTGGCAGATGTGTTTTGATCTGGTGGGAGTGTTTTAACCCTTTCGTCCAGTCGCCGGCGTTTGGCCTTTTTAAATATGGCCATTTCGCGCTCTCGATCAGCTTTGCTTTTCAAAAGAGCTTTGTTCACGAATGCGTCAATCATTTCATCAGACGGTCCTAAGAGTTCTGGTTCGGGATCTGCCCCCAGTTTCTCTACATCAGGAGCTTCTTCACCATCTATTGACGAGTGAGAGATTGTGTGACAGCTCGCCACATAATCCTCAGGTTCATCCGACGAGTCTTCTCCGTTGTCGTCATCTCCGTCCTTAAGGGCGTGGCTGAGAAATTCCTGAAGCGTGACCGGGGTTCGCGCTTTCTAGTTATATTCTTCCAACGCATCAATTTGATTTTGCAGGTCCGTGCGCTTGTCCCCAGGCTTCACGGGCTTTTTGGTCTTTTTCTTCTTCTTCGAAGACTTTGACGGCTGGGTATGGGCGCCTTGACTATCACCACCGATTCTTGGAGTTAGGCGTGGCTTCAGCATTCCCTTGATGACTTCGGGTTCTAGCGGTCTTTTCCATTTGATCGCCGGGCATGTCTGGAGATCCTTCAACATTCTTTTCATTTTGGCTGAAAGAACGACCTCCCATGGAGCTTCTTCTATAAAAGAGCATGATGCCCCCGGTGTGTCTGCCTTTTTGAGAGCGTGCGGATGGGGCAGGTTTACTTTCCAATTCTCGGACAGTGCGAATTTGCCCTGTTGGTATTGGTTCTCAATCCACCCTTTGAAGACAAAGCAATCTTCGATTGGATGACCTATCGCTTGGTGATAGGGGCAATAATTGGGATTATTAGCCTCACCGGGTTGCAATGGGCGTTTTGGATCCGGCAAGTTGATGAACCTGTTGCGCACCGCTAGCTCGAATAGTCTCCTCGTTTTATCCCGGGGAAACGAATAAGGGTGCTTCAGTTTCTCATTGAAGAATCGCCATCTTTCATCTTGGCGATCAGTTGGCTTTGGACCACTGGACTGCTGCTGAGCATTAGCGACGAAGGTCGCTTTTTCTTTTCCCTTCTCGTTTCGAGGCTCTAACTTCAAAGAAGATGGTCTATGACCCATCTGATCCATTTGGGCTAGTTTGTCAATCAAGGCCCGGAAAGTAGTTGGCTTGAAGAACATCATGAATTGCGAGATGGTCGCCTGCGGATCAAGATTACCCACGAACATGCCTACTGCAGGCACTTCTTCGATGCGCTGCTTGCACTTCGACCATAGATTCCGCCACCGTATCGCGTATTGCACCCAGGTTTCGCCTGGCTTTACTCTGGCATTAATTAACGCGGTGATCGGGGTGCGCTCGCTAGCGCTGGCGAATCTCTGTGTAAATAGTAATTCCATCTCCGTAAAAGTTTTGACGGAGTCGTTAGGAAGCTCTGAGTACCATTCGAACGCCGTCTCTGCCAAGCTGCCGACGAATTGGCGAAGCAGTAACTTATTATCCCCTCCAGTGTTGCCGCAGAGAGCCCTGAACTGAGCAACATGTTGATGGGGATTGCATGTCCCCTTGTACACATGGAATTTAGGAATTGTGTATCCTGGCGGGTACTTTATCTGATCGTACCATCCTGGATATGGTCGCCCAGTTCTGACGACTTGGCTGGTTGCTTCATTCGCTTGATGGGCTCGTATTTGCTGAGCTATATAATCATCGAGCATGGCTTTGGAGATGGTCTCCTCCTTGGCTGCTGACAGAGCCGGCAGAGGATTTAACGTCTCTCCTCTATCATCTTCAATTATTACTGGAGGATCTTCGGCTGGAGGGTCCGGCTGAATCATCATGCCCACCATATCTTGGAATAGGAGGGCCATTTGTTTTATGTTGGCTGCTTGTTCCGCAGCCTCTTTGTTCTTCTTCTCAAGCATTCTCCGAAGGAATTCGGCATCCGTTTCCTACTCATGATGCTGCTCCGAAGATGTCTCCGGGCCTGCTTTTGGTCCAATGAGTGCAGCCATGGCTGTCAACATTTCTTGGAGCTTTTGTTGTTGTTGCTCCCGAGCCTTAGTCAAACACCGTCTAAGTGGTCGGTGACCCGTAGAGATACGGCTATCCTCTTTTCCGGAAGCCATATAAACAGTATGCACCACCATGCCTCCAGACTTGGGGCATTTAAATACAGTATCCTTACGATTTGCCAAAGACGCAGGGATCTTCTCCGGCCTCCTTCTTTTGTGGGCGGTCGAAGTTGAGGGAGCCGTTGCAGAGGGCACCCAAACAGCTGACACCTTTTATGGCTTGACAGGGTAGTCCTCTTCTCGCCGCACTTTCATCTTTTTCTGTCGGCGGGGGTAGTCTTGATCAATCACGGAGTCATGGATCTGTCGCCAGACTTTGTAAATTTTGGAGGACGGCCGCTGAGGGGGCTGCTCCGGCTTTGACTTTGTGATCTTTTCAAGAGGCGGGGGAGACTTTTTCAGCACGACAGTCGGCGAATTCTTGCGCACCCTGTTAAGTGATTCAAACTTGTTCCTAGTTGGAACAACAACATCAACTTCCACCGTTGGAGCTGGCGGAGTTAGTCCAGAAGGAGAGCTGCCCCCAGCCTTCCTTACTCGGCGCCAGTGACGACGGCGAGCATAACGAGCGGCCGGGATCACCTCCGCTGTTGGATCAGTTTTTCCATGCCCCCTGTTTTGAGGAGAGGCTGTTATTGGCGCTAGCCTGTCGAAGACAGACGTCCGCTGAGAGGGAATGGTAAATCTGTCGAAAGTCGTATCTCTCTTTGAACTATAAATTTTGTTATTTTTTATTATTTAGTTATTTTAAAGAAACTCCATAAAACCCAAACCCTATTACTTTTTCCCAAACCAATCCCAAGCCCATTCTTTTATAAACTTAATCCATCTTATTAAAACCCATTCTGGCCTAAATTCCCTCAGCCCGTTCCCTTTCCTATTTCCCTTATAATTCTTTTTTATATTTAGCCCAGCATACCCAGCCCAAAGTTTTCCTTTTAATTAAATTTAATTCCTAAGATTCCAGGCCCGCTTCACCCCCAGCCCGCTCACCCCCTGACCCAACCCGCTTCGCCCACTCCCTCTTCCCCAACGTCTCTCCTTTTCTCCCGCTCTTTACTGTGCCTCCTTGCACTCCGCCGCACCCCATGCCTGCGTCCACGTCGCCGCTCGTCACGCGCCCCGCTCGCGAGCGTTACCCACGACGCGCGCCCTCCATCTCTCTTCTCTACCCACTACTCTCTCTCTCTCTCTGATCTTTCCCTCTCTCTCCTTCCCTTCCCGTTTCACCCTCGAACCCACGCCCACGCCAGCGCGCCACGCTCGTCGTCGTCCCCTCACCGCCGCTCGCCTCCACCTCGCCCACCTCACTGTCGCTCGCCTCCACCTCGTCGTCTCCACCCTTGTCCTCAGCCTCGTCGCACCCACCAACCCACCTACACCCGAGCCGACTCCCTCCTCACCGCCGTTCAGCCGTCGCCATCGGGACCTTCTCATCTACTCCACCACCGACCACCGATTCCTCTTGCTAACGACGACCCCCTCTCCCCTCACCTCCTCACCGTCGTTCCAACCACCACCAGCGAGCCTCCCCTACACCCATCACCGGCCACCCTGCGCCCTCTCGTCGGCGATCTCCTCATCATCGTCACCATCGTCTCTGCTCTCTCTCAAATCCTCTCTCTCTCTTTCTCAATCTCTCTTGGCTATATCTCTCTCTCTCTTCCCCTAACTCTCTCTCTCTCTCTTTCTCACCCTGCACCCACTCCCTCTCTGTTCTTCCCCTCTTTCTCAGCCCTCTCTCTCTCCCCCTCTGGCCTTCTCTCTCTCTCTCTCTCTTCCTCTACTCTCTCTCCTTCCCAGATCACTCTCTCTCTATCCCTCTGGCCCTCTCTCTCTCTCTTCATCTACTCTCTCTCTCTCTCACTCTAACTCTCTGTCTCTCTCTCTCTCTACACTTCTCACTCTCTCTCTCTCTATATCACTTTCTCTCTCTCAACCCCTTCACCAGCCGACCCCTCACAACTCCATAGTCGATCGCTTCACCACCTTCCTTCGCTACCAGCTGCCAAGCCGTCAAGACCGTGCCAAGTTTGAGCCGAGACTCGAGTTCGAGCCAAGTCAAGTTGCCGTGCCGCGCGTGTATCGCGATCGTGCCGTTGCCGTTGCAGTACCGTCGTCGAAACGTCCCCATGCAAGTATTTTACTTGCTTACATGCTATATACTCAAGTTACAATCTTTAATTACATAGATCATAAAGTTACAATTTTAGATCAATTATGTGCCATACCTGTTCGACGTGTGTTCCCAATGAAAATACTCACCTAATTTGACGGAACTAAATGGTATAGTTTGGCCCGTATGGCTGTGAATCTAGTGTGTGAATTTCGTTGGATAATATGACCGTTAACGACTAAAACGACTACCCCCAAGTTTACTCGTAAAACTGGAATTTTCTTATACCTGAAAACCGTTAAAATCACCATAAATTATATACATACTGGAATGACGCGTTCGAGGGATCAAATCGAAGCCGACTCGATGAACTATAACCCTATGCAAGTTTCAAATTGTTTCTGTACTCAAACTGTGTCACTATTTGGATCGGAGTGCGACTCTGGACTGCAGTCCAGAGCGACTCTGTTTGTTGGGTGCTGTTCCGTAATGGGTACCACACCGTTTCCTTAACTCGTAGGTTGCAGAACTTCGCTTTTTATTATAGGTGAACCTGTTAGCTAGACAACACAAGTGGTTTCATCCTGTTTCGTTATCGTTTATTATTTAATCTGTAATTTAATAGATGTGGACGTATAACAGTCCCAACAGAATTAGAATTGACATACTAGTATTGAACAGTGTATATCTTCTGACGTACAGACACGATTGAATCTATTGCGTTGAAAACCTTACTGAAAACCCTAGATTTCATTCAACTGTAGCGTCGCTAAAATCTGATCCCAACTGGGATTAAAATGCGTTGCGAAACGGACTTCCGATTTTGAAACCGGATTTCCAGCCGTGAACGCTTAAAATGAAATGGCTATAATTAATGATCCTGGAACCCGATTGGCATCAAACCAAATTCGCTGGATAGATAATTGAATATACTATTTATTCTCCGTTCATCGTTTCACTAAACTATAACCGTATGATTTATGATAAATTATGCAAGTGGTAGATTATTGATTCATGACACCCTAATCAAGCTTTACATACTGTTCACGCATCATATCATACACATGTCACTGCATTGATAACCTAGTGATAACGTGCATTACCCAGTGTTAGGTATTAGTGATGATTGTGACAAGTACGTTAGTGTTCGTGTATCAGTGAATAAGTGAAAGTGATACGTACTTGTACACAATCAGTGAACCTTATGATTCTATTGCATTGTCGACGTCTGTGGGATGCGTGTACGTGTGACTATAAGTGGTATGGGACACTTATGGAAGCTCTTGCATGGGTGTCACAGATAAGGCACCAGACACAGCCATTTATCGTAGGTATTAGTCGGGACGTGCTTGATGGGGGTCCTGCCTCCAGTTCTCGCGCAGACTTGTCACAGACCGACTGGTATTTAGGGTTATGGTTAGCGTTTGATGTAGACCACGGGGTGTGGGGTAGTTTGAGTGTGAGTTCAACAGAATCTCGGGAGTCCCTTGCTGGCTTATATATATATGGAGATATATGGAGATTTACAGGGTACATGATTATTACCGTGAGTTACATGTTGGGCCCGTGGTCCCTTGCCCTTGGGTTCTACCCTTGGGTGGAGGACACTCGCGAGTGGTTGACTCTCACACTAGGACTGACGATAGGTTTAGTGACCTGTACAGTGAGACTTAGTGACTGATAGGGATGATAGCATCGATAGACATACTTACTGTGTTGACATACGTGGCATATCATTCTACTGCTTTTACTGTTCCGCTGCATTGATTACTGCATGTTCTTACCTATACCGTCATTGATTTACTGTTATATATATCTATTACCACTGTTAGAATTGTCACATGATTTTATATATTATATTGCTTTTGTGTCGCTCTGACGACCTGAGTATGCATGCTCAGTGTGAGGAGAAGATTTAGCCTGGACCAGGACTAGACGTGTATCACAGACATCTCGATTTGCTATCCAGAGTTATATTCTTTTGTTTCCCCTCAGGTCAGTTCTTTACTTTGTCTCATTCAGTTACTGCATTTCTCATTACCTGCGCATCATTTACTGTTTACCATGAAAAACTAGAAGCCGAAGTGTGACTACGGCAGGATGTTTCCTTGACCGTAGGAGCATGGCTGGCCTTGTCAACCCCTCGTATTCCGTATTTTGGGAAGCGGGACGTGACAATTTTGGGATCATTTAGATCCAACGAAAGAGTATTTGGACTCTATCGTTTTAGTTTAGGGACATTGCGGTCCATAAGTTTAAGGAAATCATAGTCCGTGTAGTTTAAGGACATCATAGTCCATAATTTAAAGACGTCATAGTCTATAGAGTTTAATTTAGGGACGTTGCGATTCATAAGTTTAAGGACATCATAGTCCATAGAGTGTCTGGTTGTCGGGACCCGTCACCTCTCTGAAGACGTTGAAGAATTACAACGACACATATCAAAGGTGTGAAGAGATGTACCCTTGAACCGATGTTGGTTGAGAGATCTGTAGTCAAGGTTTGGGACTAAGACCAATTAAAATATTGGGAGCATATGGGCTCAGTTAATTTGAATCGGGGGATTTATAGCCTACTTGGGCTCAGCCCATTCAGTTAAAGTGTTTGAACACTTATTTGGACTCAGTCCATTCATTTTTGAACAAAATGTTAACATTTGTTTGGGTCCTTTTGTTCAATAATGCAGAGCATTAATTTTGGGTTCTGACACTCCTTCTTCTTTTGTCTTTTATTGAGTGTTGAACACTCTTTATGGCACTGGGCTTTATTTAAAGAACACTTTGTGTTCCCTTAGCGTACACGTGAGGAGCACGTGGTGCGCTTGGCGCTGAGCGTCAGACCTGGAGCGCTAAGGCGTTTCTTGTGAAATAGCGCACACGTGAGGAGCACGTGGCGCGCTTGGTGCTGAGTGCCAGACTTGGAGCGCTAAGGCGCTTTTTATGAAATGGTGCACATGTGTGGAGCACGTGGTGCGCTTGGCGCTGAGCGCCAGACTTGGAGCGCTGAAGCGCTTCTTTTGAAATAGCGCACACGTGAGGAGCATGTGGTGCGCTTGGCGCTGAGCGCTAGACCTGGAGCGCTAAGGCGCTTCTTATGAAATTAGCGCACGCGTGGGGAGCACGTGGCGCGCTTGGCGCTGAGCACCAGCCAATGAGTGCAGAGCGCTCTTTATTAAGTAGCGCCCACGTGAGGAGCACGTAGCGCGCTTGGCACTGAGCGCCAGCCAATGAGTGCAGAGCGCTCTTTATTAAGTAGCGCCCACGTGAGGAACACGTGGCGCGCTTGGTGCTGAGCACTAGCCAATGAATGCAAAGCGCTCTTGATCAATTCTTTGCTCTGAGAATTAAGTTCTCGTTTATAAGAGATTTTGTCTCGTGGATCTAAGAACTAAGTTCTTATTTTAATAGGAGATGCTATGATCTCTTCTGTTTTTGTGGAAGTCTTTGTCTTTGTCTTATAGATCTGTGATCTAATGAGAACTAAGTTCTTCTCCCTCCCCCTTTTTTATGATGAGATGCTCCAATCTCTTCTACTCTTATGAAAGACTTCTATCTTTGTAGATCTATGATCTAGAAAAAGAACTAAGTTCTTCTTTTTTGATGAGATGCTTTGATCTCTCTGTTTTATTTACCTTGAAGAAATTCTTCTTTTCAGAGCTTGCTCTTCTCTTTTCTTTTTTGAGAATTTGAAGTTTATGGGGGGGGGGGTTCCTCTGTATAAGACTTGAAGTCTTGGGACCTTTATATAGTGGAGGCTAATTTGTTGAATCAGTTAAGGAAATCTTTTCTCTAATTGATTTGGGGATGTTTCCCACCTTTGGATCTTTGATCCTAGGGCTTCTGTTTTATAGAAGACATTTTTCTTGTTACTTAACAAGATTGGGAAATTATTTTCCCATACAGAGATTGTTCTGTATCTTGGTGGTTTTTTAATCACCATTGGATCTTTGATCCAACGGTGCTCTGATTTACAGAGCACAATCTTTCCTGTTTGGAAAGATTTGAGGAGTATTTCCTCAACAGAACTTTCTTTTTGGTAATTTGATGATTTTTAATCATTTTCGTTGGATCTTTGATCCAAGAGTGGGTAACAATTAGTTCCAAAGCTAGCGCTTTCGTTCTTTGCACGTGAGCGCTGCATCAGAGTCTTTGACTCTTGGTGCTAGCGCACTTAGCGCTAGCGCTCTCGTGCTTTGCACATGAGTGCTTCATCAGAGTTTTTGACTCCTAGAGCTTGCGCATTTAGCGTTAGCGCTCTCGTGCTTTGCACGTGAGCGCTGCATCAGAATCTTTGACTCCTAGCGCTAGTGCTTTTGGCGCGAGCGCTCTCGTGCTTTACACGTGATGGCTGCCTCAGAGTCCTTGACTCTTAGCGCTGGCGCTGCTAGCGCTCTCGTGCTTTGCACGTGAGCGCTGCCTCAGAGTTTTTGACTCCTAGCGCTGGCGTTTTTAGCGCTGGCGTTTTTATGAGGCGCTGCCTCATTTTAAATTTCAAATAGAGCTTTGCTCTCTGATTGGGGAAAACAAATTCCCCCCACCGTTGCGCTCACGTGGCTCACACGTGAGTGCAGCAGTGGCAGTATCTCTACCATTGGATCAACTTGGAAGTTGAACTGACTTCCAGCGCCTATAAATAGGGCCTTTGGCCCTTGAGATGACTACTTGTTCATCTTTTTTTTCTCTTGAGAATTAATTCTCCTTCAGAGCCAAACTCTCTGCCTTAAGAAACTTCTTAAGAGTCAAAATTCTGCCCAACTTTGGTAAGAATTAAACTTATTAAGAGAGCTTTGCTCTTCTCAGATCACAGATCTTAAAAAAAGTTTTTTTAGGGTTTTACCCATTAACAGAGCCATGCTCTTTTCAGATCATAGATCTAAAAGATATTTTAGGGTTTTACCCGTTAACAGAGCTTTGCTCTTCTCATATCATAGATCTGTTCATCTTCAATGAAGAACTCCTAGATTTTGCTCATAGATCTTGAAGATCTTGGAATTTTTAATTCATTAAACGCTTTGTTTTTTAGGGTTTTTTATGGGTGACTCCATCGTCTCCACAGAGCATAGCTCTCTCTTTTTTATAAAAAAAAATTAAGGAATTTTATTCCTCTTATGATTAGAGTGGACAGATGTCACTCTGTTGTAGAGCGCTGCTCTCAAAGGAGATTAACTCCTTGGCCCGAGGGGCCTCTCACTAAATGAGAATTCTTTTAGGATTTCTTACTAAATGAGAATCTGTCTCATTAATGATGAGACAGTCTCATCAATGATGAGCTGTCATCTAGATTTTGTGGGTCCCTTTTGGTCCCCTTTCACTGTATTGCAGTGAGGTACAAATTTATAGTACCTGTAAGTCCACGTTGCCCACCCCGGTGCTTACGGGGAGGCGGAAAACGGAATAAAAATCAAATTTTTATCAACTTAGGCAACATGGACTTGACAAAGAAGGATCTTTGCTAAACAAAAACAAGCTAAAGCTAACTAGAAACCAGCTAAGTGTTAGAACGGTTATACCTAGGGCTTTATGTCCTTCTCTCCTTGCTCCTTGGAGTAGTAGAAAGAGGTCACCTTTGTCGTCTTCTCACGTCGAAGAAGGATCCACCCGAAAGCCTCGACCTTTGGCTTCAACTCCAAGCTAGAAGTAACTAGAGTGCTAGAAGTGCTAATCCTAGAACCCTAGATGAGAGTAGAGATTATCAAGAAGAGGTTTTTCTCAAGCTCAAGTGTTTCTCAACACATGAGAGGGGAGAGCTTGAGGGAGAGGAAGAACAAGAGAGAGAAAATGAATGATAGAATGAGAGAATAATAACCATTCTCACATATATGTGTGAATTATTGTAATTAGATAATTAGTGAGATAATTGTCATGGCTTAATCAAGACATGACCATTATCATTTCATATTTAATGCTAATTGCAAGGATCAAAGAGCATCTTTTATATGGAATGATGATGGTCAACATGTCAACTAAGGTCAACAAGTCAAGATAGTCAAATGGTAACAACCATAACCATGCACAATTATATTAAACTAATATCAATTAACCATAATACACACATAAGCATTAGGGTTAATAAAATGACAATAGTCATTAACCCTAATCAAAGTCCTCTCCCTCTGTCTCAAGCAACTGTGCATACGCACCCGTATTCGTGATCCGAGGAACACGAATACAATGAGATAAAACCAATCCTAAATTATATACTAGGATCTGGCTTAAACCAAAGCCCGCTAGTATAAGCTGTCCGGACAACAAACGTGCACAAGTGCGCGAATGTGAACGAACCCTGTCGCAAAACCATGCGACCTCTACTCATTTTGCCTAAAGGCGAATAGCTCTCTGTGTGGGACTCTAAAGACTCGACACTACGCTGGCAGTGGGTTTAACCACAGACCGCAAGCGGCACTAGCTGTACATAACGGTCCCCAGGTAGATGCCGATAAGAAGACTGACGAGGTGAACCCCATCTGAACTCCTACTGAGCCTGTATGTGACAGTCTCCGTACAGTCCGGTCTGTTCGTCTGATACATCGCATGGCGGGCCTATGGGGCGGTGAACGTCAGTCCCCTAATAGCGGTACAAGTCGTGTCGGAGTGTAGCCCAGAACACCCTGAGATAACACTGGAAACCTACCAGTATATCTCGCTTGCCCTGGCCAGGGACTACTCGTGTAATGGCTCTCCTGGACACAGCGCGATGTCAACCCCCAATATCGGGAGAGACGAATCATGTCTAACCGTCACTGCCTCCAAGTGCTTTGGGACTGCACCCAAAAACTATCTATTTGCACGACTCCTTTGAGCCGTGGTAGGGTAGTAATCAAAGTGCAGTGGGAACACACTCGAGGCGAAGTGACAGTGTCAAGTCAGCGGACTAAGCTGTACTCATGTCACCTGGGAACTGATAACTGACGATAGGTATAATACCAACCAACAGTTCCCGACGAGTCCTGTCCAGTGTACTCGTAACCTAACGAGCACCCGCATACTATCTCAAGTACGACGTACTGACGGCTGTGGGACAGACCGTCTCCCACGCTGGGATGAGAAGCGCATACGCTAGTCTACTCCGGAGTATCGATGCCCTGTCTCGATAGTCCATCGACTAGGGACCTGTATAAGGATGTGCTTATGGATTACCCAGCCCCCACGAATGTGAGCGCCATCACAACGCTGGTAATCAAGCAAAGATCCTAAGGGCTCTACTAATATGTATATCAGCGATATGCTAAAAGAAACACATGCACATATTAAAGCAGAGACAAACCAAGTAGCATACTACCATTTCGAGCAAGATTGTATATACAACTGTGAATATCCCAAGCTTCCATCAAGTAATATACAAACTAGTATGATACAGTAATGGCCTCTAGGGCATATACACTAACAGTACCCAGTACCAAAACTTGAACTGTAGCATTGACGGCTAATTCTTGTTCTTTCTCGCGCAGGTACTATGTCTTTCGACACTTCCTTCCCGTTTGTCCGCCCAGAAAGCGCATTCCCTGATGCACCTGTGGATAGGGAAGTCTTTGCGCTGATCAAAAATCACGATCCGGAACAAAAGTCTCTTCATTTGTGGAGATTGTAGTACAACCAAATCATCAGGGGCTGACGCTGCTTTTCTTGTGCAGCACCTTCGGAGCCTATTTTGGCGATCCATTATGCTGATGCACCCCCGGTGAACTATGCCATGGAGGAGGTCAACTGGACCTAAAAGGGTTGCCTTCAGCCTTCCATGGCCGCGATACCCGTACAGCCGCCGATGGCTTTGGATACCTTGGGGCGGCGTATATGTCAAGGTGAGTCGCGCCCATGGGGGCAGCCGTACATGATAGGTTTGACTCCCCGCCATTCAGCCGGATATTTACAGTGGGCCCGGTACATCTTGTCGGCCAAGAAATTGCATCTGCTGAAGCTTGGGCTATACCCTGCTATTTATGCTTCTCTCTTCCAGTATTCCACGCCTCCTGTATGGTGGGTTAAGCCTTTTTGGAACAATGGAACGTTCCAACTCACACCTTCCTTCTACTGGATCGAGAAGTTTCAATCTCTTTAGAGGAGTTCGCGGAGATCTCCGGCTTGCCTGTCAGAGGGGAGCATTATGAGGAGATATTACCCCCTGACGAGTATATTTTTGCCACTCGCTCAATAGTGATGGGTCTGACCCCAGAGAATGCTATTCAGCACCGATTCCCAAGCTTGATCAAGGTGCTAAATATTTACGAGAGCCTATTTCTCGAATCCGGAAGCCACGGGGTCAGCTTTACGGATTTCATCGCCCGTTTTCTTCGCCCGGAAGTCTTGTCGAAACAAGGTGCGAAGTTTGCCAAGCTCGACGATCCTTTCATTTTTGGCTTGGATAGCCGGTCAACAGCGGAAGCGGATCAAAAGAATTTTTTCCTCCCGAACGCCGCGGTTGTCCCTTTTGCGGACCTCGCCACCCCAGACATCGACGAAGAGACATTCTTTTTGGGATTCCTCGGCTTATGGTTAAGTTAGTTTCCGCTCCCCAAGCACCCTCGCTACATGAGGCCGTCCCTTTTCTACCCGGCTCACCGAATGGTTGAAGGGACGCAGGTTGCTGGTTGGATTGCCGGGTTGGCTTATTTATATCATGGCCTTAGCTTGGCGGCAGACACCACTCAGCCAAAGGTGTAGCCCGTAAACTTCTCGATGCATTATTTCACTTTGTGGCTCGAGCTGCATGTGCTCGGCGCCTTCAGAATCCATAAGAGGCCCCGTTTCTACGAAAGTTATAAATTTTCTCGGGTTATGCGGCTGGTTGACGCTTCCGTTTTGGAACCGACTCAGCGAGAGGCTCGCGGTCTGATTCTTTGCCCGCGTACGATCGGGGATGGCATGACCTTCGTCGATAAGGTCATGACTATCGGCAAGGAATCTGCTAAGACAGTGCAGCCGCTGCGGGACACCTTCAAAGATGGGGTTTCTACTTTGAAAGCTCGGGAGATTCTTCACTTATATTCGATGAGGCCATGCTTTTTAGTGTTTAGGCGGAACGATTCGGCGTTGTTCATGAGATACAACCCGCACCGCTTCGCTAAACAATCAAGCTACAATCAGGCTGTCCCGCTTGAAGCCTTCCAAGCTGAGCCGGTCGCCACGGAAGAGGGGATCCGCAACGCGCTACACCATTTCATGCGGCTCAACACTGGGTCTAATTTCTTTATCAGTAAGCCAAGCTGCATTCCAAAAGCCTTGAACGTATATGTGGCGTGGTACCATCATGTGATGGGTGCCGTTATCAGGGAAGAAAAGCAGTTATTGCTTGATCTCAAGGGTGTTGTCCCAGCGGGTAATCCAACCGTTCCCTTGAAGCGACGGACCATCGTTCGTCCTCCCCTGAAAGAAGCTGCTGCGGCTGTAGTCCCGCACGCTATGCCCGAGCCGCCGCTACCCCATGTGCCTGCAAAAGCGGTAGCTGTAGCGTCTCCCGAGTCCGGCGTGGGTGCGGAGATCAGGACTCGTCGCCCGAAGTTGCCCGCCAAGCCAAGCTCCTGTTGCCGGCTACCGACGGCCGCTCGCAAAAGAAGAAGAAGTCCCTATTTGCTGCCGATATCTCATTCAGTCAGGAGCCTCATGCTCCTTACAGCGAGGGTTTGAGCGAATATAGGACCAATGAGGGTCTATTTATTGCGCCTGCGGATGATACCGATCTTCAAGCTGCCCTTGCGGCTACTGAACGACTGGCTCACGATGAAGCAGCCCTGATCACAATTGCGAAGTCAGGTATGCCTTAGTTGTATATATATTTTATCCTTTCTTCATTATTATGTCTTTACTGACGCTTTCTTCTTCAACAGGTATCTCTGCCGAAGAGGCTCTTGCGGCTTCCTTCAAAACTTTTGAAGAGGAAGAGAGGCTTCAGGTTTCTTTGGGCCTTGGTAAAATTCTGCTCACTATGTCTCTATTTCTTTCTTTACTCGCGCTTTGATTCATTCTCCCTTTCTGGTTCAGGGACAACTTCAACTCAGGACATCCCAAGTGTAGTGCCTATCGCAAGTGGTGATGCAGCGGCACCGTTAGAGCCGACTACAGCAGCTATGGCTACCCCCAACCCACCGCAAGGGGTCTCGCTAAAGCAGCCGATTATGGACGTCGTAGCAGCCCTGGAGGCAGAGCTCGGTTCAGATGACGACATACCTTTGACGGAGGTCTTGAGGAGATCAATTCTCACTGCTAGGGCCGACAAGAAGCGCAGAAAGCGTGCGGTGAGGGAACGCGATGCCAGCTTGGCTATGGGTGCAGGTTTAAGTGTCACCCCATCTGTCTCTATTCCTCCAGAAGATGCTCCAGCTGCTCTGTCTACCGCTCATAGATAGGTCGTGCGCGTGGCTCGGGAGGCAACCCAGAATCTTTCGCAAGGTAATGTAAAGCCCGGTCATTTCATTTTTATTTGATCCGTAAATTCTGATATACCATGTCTTGCAGGGACAAGTATCGGCGGTGAAGCAGCAGGCGAGAAGACGGCGACCACCGACCCCAAAGCGGCTACTCTCTCTCGGGAGTCTGGGACTGCCCTAACCACCGCTCTTTCTCCTTGTGGTTCTTTGCTATCGGCGGGCATCGCGAGTGTCACAACGGCCCTTGTCGAATCAGGGGACGAGGCCACGGGCGTAGAAACTATTCTGATGGTGGAGAGCGAAGGAGCCACTGTGCCTAGTGATGCTCTCACCGCTGTTTCGGTTGGCAACCTATCAAGTAGAACTAGAGTCACTATTTTCTTTTTATCTTTCGATCCTGTTCATCCCCATCTGATGAAATTTTGTTCGTTTTGAGTGTAGGTGCAGTAAATGTGGAGATTGCAATATCTGAAGCGCCTCTGGTCGCCGCCGTGACGGCTGTTGTTCCGTCGCCTTCTCCCGTGTTGTCTGGAGTGCTGGAAGGTATATGTCTGCGACTTATCGGTTTCATTGGGGGTAATATACTTTTTGTACTGACATTGTGTTGTTACCAACTTGCAGGAGTCCTTTTTGACCACCTATATCAGGTGTTGAACCCGCATTTCTCCTTCCAGTCGGAGATTGCTTCACCTGCTGGTGTCGGTGAGTATATCCTTCAGCTAGTATCCCCTTCTTTCTTTTATGAATAGACATGTTGCTGATTCTTCTTTGAATTGATTACAACATTACAGATTGGAGGGGGGACGAGAGAATAACCGCGCCTCCAGTACTCCCAACTTTGCCACCTACCGCAGCCGGTATATTAGACTCCATCGCTCGTGCATTTTTTTTATCTTTCGAGTCGACATTTAACTATATTTTGTTTTGCAGCAATCGCGTCAACTCTGGATCCCTTTGAGTATCGTCTCCTAATGCCAGCAGGGCCCTTTGCTAGGCGCCCATCTTCTAGGGGCGCTGCGACGAGCCTTCAAATGTTGAACGAGTTCGTCGAGAATCTTGATGCTGAGGCCCTTGCATCTGCTACAGATTTTTCCACGGAGGTTAATCCCATGCTGGAGATGCTCGTAAACTTTCATAGCGAAGGCGTCGTCGAGTCTTGGGTTAATTATTGCAGGAAGATCGAGGCCTGCCTGCATGAAATTGAGCTTAAGCGTCCGGCTCCCTAAGTATTAGCTCTGAACTCTCAACGGGCTGCATGGGTCGAGCAGAGTGTTCCTTTTCTTCGCCATTTTGAACAAGAGGCGACCTTGAGGTAGAAGGTGTTAGTGTTTATGCCCTAGAAGGCCATTACTGTATCCTACTAGCTTGTATATTACTTAATGGAAGCTTGGGATATTCACATGTATATAACAGTCTTGCTAAACATGGTAGTATGCTACTTGGTTTTTCTATCTTAATATGTGAGTGTACGTATTGATAGAGCTCTTAGGATCTTGCTTGGCTACCAGCGTTGTGATGGCAGTCACACTAGTGGGGGCTGGGTAGTCTACAAGCACATCCTTATTCAGGTCCCTGGTCGTTGGATTATCGAGACAGAGCATCGATACTCCGGAGTAGACTAGTGTGTACGCTTCTCATCCCAGTTGGGGAGATGGTCTGTCCCACAGCCATCAGTACGTCGTACTGGAGATAGTATACAGGTGCTCGTTAGGTTACGGGTACACCGGACAGGACTCACAGGGGACTGTTGGTTGGTTTGATACCAGTCGTCAGTGAACAGTTCCCAGGTGACATGAGTACAGCGTAGTCCGCAGACTTGACACTGCTACTTCGCCTCGAGTGTGTCCCACTGTTCTTAGATTGCTACCCTACCACGGCTCAAAGGAGTCGTGCAAACAGGTAGCAGTTGGGTGCAGTCCCGAGCACTTGGAGGCAGTGGCGGTTAGACAGGATTCGTCCCTCCCGGTATTGGGAGTAGATATCGTGCTGTGTCAGAGAGCCATTACGCAAAGTCCCTGGCCAGGGCAAGCGAGATTTGCTGGTAGGTTCCAGCAGTTTCTCAGGGTGTAATGGGCTTCACTCCGACACGACTTATACCGCTATTAGGGGACTGACGCTTGCCGCCCCCCTAGGCCCGATATGCGATAGTCATGGACGAACGGACCGGACTGTATGGAGATTGTCACATCAGACTCAGTAGGAGTTCGGATGGGTTTACTCATCGGCCTTCTTATCGACAACTACCTGGGGACCGTTACGTACAGCTAGTGCCGCTTGCGGTCTGTGGTTAAACCCACTGCCAGCGTAGTAGTCGAGTCTCTAGAGTCCCACACAGAGAGTTTCCTACTCCAGGCGAAACGATATAGAGGTTGCATGGTTTTGCGACAAAGGGTTCGGACGCATACGTGCGTTTACGCGCGTACGACTTTCGGACAGATTTTACCAGTCGGCTTTGGTTTAAGCCAGTTACTGGTATCCGGTTATTGGATTTTTACAGTCTAAAGTTTTTCCGTATTTTTACGGATCGGAGGGGCGTTCTCGTAATTGTGCGAGAAGCTTCTAGAAGTGGTGACTAAGGAGGTTTAGGTGTCATTTGCATTTAATGAGTTTAGTGAGTCATGAGGGTGATTCATGCATATCATTAATGCATGATAAATGCTTAATGAGTCATGGTTATGAATCACCACTTGATATTTATGAAACTTCATTATTCATCATTTTAGTTTTTCTTTAATGGATGAATTTTAAAGGTTCATATATATTATGATAGATTTACTATTCTCATTACTCTCACTCTCACCTTCTCTCTCCTCAAGCTCTCTCTCTTCAAAAGACTAATCCTCACCCTCATGTGTTGAGATCTAGGATTAGTAAGACTAATCAATCCATAACCAACTCTATATCATCCTATCATCTTTGATTAGCAATCAAAGTTGATTAGTTACCTCAAGTTAGAGGTTTAGCTTGGAGTTTCGCTCTCGGGTGGATCGTCTACTACCTAGAGAAGGCCGAGGAGAACCAAGGAGGACATAAAGAAGAAGGACCGGTTCATTAGGTATAATCCCTAATCACTTATGTAAAGAAACTCATAGAATACGGTATTTAGGGTTTAGCTTCGATTCAAGCGGTTAGTCGATGTTCGTTGTTTAAACTTGATAGTTTTTTGTTAATTCCGCCTCCCCATAAGTACTGGGGTGTACTACATCGACTTACAGTGGTATCAGAGCCTCGCTAAACACTAAATAACTTAATCGCAAATTTGTACGAATTTCGAACGAAAAAACGATCCCGGAAAACCCTAGTTCTGTTAAGTTTCTGTCGAAGTGAAAATGAAGTCCTAAAATTTTTCTGGTGTGTTCAGAGAGCTTGACATGACCACAGGAGAACACCCAAGAAAAACGAGCCCATGATTCGACTAAAGCGCCGCGGAAGCGCCGCGGATCCCACCGATCCGCCGCGCTTCCGCGGCCGAGTTGCCGAGTCATGAGCTCATTTTTCATGGGTGGGTCCCCTGTGATATTTGGGGTTTTCTGGAATATTTAATTATTGCTCAGGTTACTGTTTAACAGAGCAGATTTTGGAGCAATTTTGAAGTTGTTTATTCGATCGAAAAATACAGTATTTGCGTATTGGATTATATCTGTGATTGTTTGATGTGTTCGTAAACCTTCCCCAACTGCTAGTATGTCGGTTGGCAGGGGGTTGCACATTTCTGAAATGGTTATATCTGTTTGTGCATATAAACTGTATTGGACTGTTGTGGTGTATAGCCGGGGTTAACAATGGTTTATTGATTTATTCATTTGTTGTAAATGTAATTTGTTGTAATATTATTTTCACGGGGCACTTCCAGGTTGCGGTTGTAGCCACCGTTGTATTATTTCATTTTACTGTTTTTGCTCCTAGGACTGACCCAAGGTGGGGTACACAGACTGCCGGGTGGGTAGTTTGCCGTACCCGTAGGGGTCGAGGGTGGGGTAAACGGCTATTCATCACAACTGTGTAATCTGTCTTTTCTTGCAGGCTCAAAAGAAATACAGATTGCTTGCAAATCCAATATTGTTTATCTGTGTTCTGGAATGAATATCATTGCGTCAGACGAATGTAAAATATCTATATTTATTATAGCTATTTAGACGTCACTTATGTTTTACACCCGCGCTAGCCCAGCCCCCGCTCTGTCGTTAGTTAAGTAACCTAACGGGTGATGACGGGACCCCGTGGCGAATGCGGATGGCATAAGAGGACGTTATATTTTCGTTGTTTTCTGCAATGATAGGTTAATGATGGGACGCATTATCTATAATGCAAAGTAAAACAAACCAAAGTTTAAATCGTTGGAACAATTTAAAAGAAACCACTCGGTTATTTTTAAAACAGATATTTTTAAATGCGGAGATTTAACCACTCCTTTTAAAAGCTATCAGGTTCCTTCGGTTATATCAAGTTCACTACGTTCACGGTTTCGCCAAAACCATCCGTAGCCCTCCGTCATTTCATCTGGGTATTCAGTAGTATTCAAGCTATGTATTTTGACCTAACGCCAAGGCATAGTGTTTGGTAGCTGCTGGATATTCATTTGTTGCATAGATAGATGAGTTAGTTTGGGACAGTCGTATTATCATTTTGGCCGAACGTCAAGGATATATACGGATGGGTTCAAACTGACAGGATAATGATGGGTAGAACTTGACGTGTGACTTATGACATTTTGACCTAACGCCAAGGTCATAAGAGCATGGGGCAAAAACTTATATCGGGAATTTCTAAAGAAACTGAAATTTGCAAAGAGATGCATACCATTTGGAGTTTGATGAATGTTGGTAGGATTCCTTCAACATTATCATACGATGATATTTGGATCCCGATCCTACTGTGAGTATATGCTACTTATCAGGATATTCGTCGCTTAACGATCAATGCTATAAACCTAGTAGGTGTCCAGAAAAGTGTCAGCGGGGTTACGCCCCCAGAGAAAAGAGGTTATTTAATTAAGGAACTTCGCGAAAGCGTTGGAAAACCTCCCTCGAAGTATCGACACCGGCCTGGCTGAACGGTTAAGCAAGTATTGTACGGTGAGAATAGTCTTGGCTAATTCTTCTTTTATGGTTTGAGGAAGGATTCGAGAAACAGTGGGAGCCATCCAGTTTAGATAAACTAAAAACCACTCTAAACTTGCAAGAGCATCATGCTAAAGAGTTTTCTTCTCTCTCTCCTAATTGCAGCGACCCTGAAAATGACTGGACTTAAGTTACTTTTAGAGAAAAATATACTGACGGGGCCAAACTATAAAGATTGGCTGCGGAATGTCAAGATGGCTTTGACCTATGACAAACTGGGGTACGTCCTCACCGCTACGGCACCTGCTGTCCCTGGTCCCAAATCCAGCAATGCGGATAAGGAAATCCGCAAAACCTGGGATTTAGATTGCGCGAGAGCCAAGTGCATCGTGCTTGCCTCGATGAATAATGAACATCAGAGGAGGCACGAGGATATGTCCTTAGATGGCATATTTCTCCATACAAAGGAACTTTATGGAGAGCAATCTCGTATAGCAAGATACGAGACCTCAAAGAAATTGTTTCGAGCGAGGTTGGCTGTCGGGTCATCGGTAGGTGAACATGTCCTACAGATGATTGGCTATATAGAAGAGCTCGCAGACCTTGGGACGACTTTGGATAATGAGCTCTATACAGACCTTGTTCTCCAGTCCCTTCCTCCCACCTACGCCCAGTTTATCCTCAACTTCAATCTTCAAGGAAAAGAAGTTGAACTTGCGGAACTCCTGAACATGTTAAGGAGTGCAGAGGGCACCTTGCAGAAGGCAAGGGAAACACCCGCTATGTTTGTTGGCGGTTCATTTTCTTCCGGGTCCAAGGCTAGGGCCAAAGGAAGGAAGAAGAAGGCCGCACCCAGACCTAGAGGAGGTGTCAGTAAGGTGGGAAAGAAGGAAAAGAAAAAGTTTACAGCACCGGTAGTTGGCCTGGATGAGTGCTTCCATTGTCACAGGAAAGGGCACTGGAAGAAGGATTGCAAGGCGTGGAACGCCAAGAACCAGGAACCGAAGCAAGCTGTGGCTTCGACTTCAGGTGTGTTTGTAATTGAGAATTGTCTGTCGATCAACTCTACTTCCTGGGTATTGGATACCGGGTCAGGATCTCATATTTGCAATTCATTGCAGGCACTGAGAAACCGTAGAGTGCTGAAGGAAGGTGATATGATCCTCAGGGTTGCTAACGGAGCTAGCGTGGGAGCTGCGTCCGTCGGGGATTATCACCTAGGATTGACGAGTGGACACATTTTGGTTTTACATAACTGTTATTTTGTACCCAGCTTAACGTGTAATATCATATCAGTTTCCTTGTTATCAAATAAAGGTTATGATTTCACGTTTGTAAGAGATGTTGTCAACATCCACCTTAATCATGGTTTGATTGGGTCCGGTACTCTAAATAACGGCATATATGTGTTAAACCAACTCCAAATTTTCAATGTCCAGAACACACTAAAAAGAAAGTCTCCAGATTTAAATAAAGCTTTCTTATGGCATTGTAGACTGGGTCACATCAATGAGAGAAGGTTGACTAAGTTGCATAGAGAAGGATATTTGGACACGTTCGAATATCAAACTTATGACACTTGTCAATCTTGTCTCAAAGGAAAGATGACAAAGACTCCATTCACTGGACAAGGAGTAAGAGCGAGCGAGCTCTTAGGACTCATACACAGCGATGTATGCGGTCCAATGTCTACACATGCGAGAGGTGGTTATTCCTATTTCATTACTTTCACGGATGATTACTCAAGATACGGATTCATTTATCTGATGAAACATAAATCCGAGGCTTTTGAGAAATTCCAGGAGTATAAGAATGAAGTAGAAAACCAAACCGGCAAAAGTATTAAGACACTTAGATCTGATCGAGGTGGTGAATACTTGAGTGCCGAGTTCCTAGGTTACCTAAAAGAGAAAGGAATTCTCTCTCAGCTTACTCCTCCGTACACTCCACAGCATAATGGTGTATCGGAGAGACGGAATCGAACCCTATTGGATATGGTACGATCCATGATGAGTAATACTGAGTTACCGCGATCTTTCTGGGGACATGCGCTAGAATCAGCGGCATATCTTTTGAACATGGTACCTACCAAGACTGTGCCTACCACTCCATATCAGATGTGGAGTGGGAAGAAACCCCATCTACAGTATATAAAGATTTGGGGATGTCCAGCTTTTGTTAAAAAGCAGCATGTGGACAAGCTCGAGGCACGATCAGTAAAATGTTTGTTTGTGGGATATCCAAAGCACTCCAGGGGATATCTATTCTATTACGCAGAGGAACAGAAGGTATTTGTTTCTCGTAATGCCCATTTTCTAGAACATCAGTTTTTAGAAAAGGAATCAAGTGGGAGCGAAATAGAACTGGAAGAAATTCCAGAACCACAAACTGCTACTGAAAGTTTGGTAGAACCAGAGGTTCAAGAAGAACAGAACATTCCCGCACCCCTCCGCAGGAGTAGTAGGCCGTCTCGTCCGCCTGAGAGATACTACGGTTTTCTCATAGATGGGGATAGAGAGGATTGCATCATAGATGATGATGAACCTACTGACTTCAGGCAGGCCATCCAGAGCGGCGACTCGGTACGATGGCTAGATGCAATGCGGACCGAAATGGAGTCCATGTACACCAACAAAGTATGGACTTTGGACTTTGCTCCAGATGGGGTAAAACCCATAGGATGCAAATGGATCTTCAAGAAAAAGATTGGTGTAGATGGACAGGTGGAAACCTATAAGGCTAGACTTGTTGCAAAGGGTTTTCGTCAAAGACCTGGTTTGGACTATGACGAAACCTTTTCTCCAGTAGCTATGCTCAAATCCATTCGGGTCCTTCTTGCTATTGCTGCCTTCCATGATTATGAAATCTGGCAGATGGACGTAAAGACGGCTTTTCTGAATGGAAATTTAGAAGAGAGCGTCTATATGGATCAGCCAGAGGGTTTCAATCAGAGTGGGAGCAGCGGGAAAGTATGCAAGCTGCTCAAGTCCATTTATGGACTAAAGCAGGCATCGCGGAGTTGGAACATCTGTTTTGATGAGACAGTCAAAGAATATGACTTTATCAAAAATCCAGATGAACCGTGCATATATAGAAAAGTTGTGGCCAGAAGTGTCGTATTCCTCGTCTTGTACGTGGATGACATTCTATTGATAGGAAATGACATTCCTATGCTACAATCTGTCAAAGGATTCTTGTCACACAGGTTCTCCATGAAAGACCTGGGTGATGCCTCTTACATTCTGGGGATCCGGATCTATCGTAATAGATCCAAGAGGATGTTGGGACTTTCGCAGTCCAGGTATATCGACACTGTACTGAAAAGATTCAGTATGGAAGATTCTAAGCGCGGTAATCTACCGGCTTGTCACGGAATCACCCTCTCCAAAGAGATGTCTCCCAAGACTGATTTGGAAAGGGAACGCATGTCTATTATACCCTACGCTTCTGCGGTAGGCTCTATAATGTATGCGATGTTGTGTACCAGACCAGATGTAGCTTACGCACTGAGCGTGGTAAGCCGGTATCAGTCAGACCCAGGGGAGAAACACTGGATAGCAGTAAAGAACATTCTCAAGTACCTGAGGAGGACTAAGGAGATGTTCTTGGTTTACGGCGGAAAAGACCTCAGGTTGGAGGCCTTTGCTGATTCCGGCTTCCAGAGTGATAAGGACGATTCCAAGTCCATGTCGGGTTATGTCTTTACCCTCAATGGAGGGGCGGTGTGCTGGAAGAGCTCCAAGCAGGACACCGTTGCTGACTCGACGATGGAAGCGGAGTATATAGCTGCTTGCGATGCCGCAAAAGAAGCAGTCTGGATGAAGAAGTTCCTAACAGAACTTCAGGTGGTTCCTACCATAGTTGATCCAATACCTCTGTATTGCGACAACAACGGAGCTATAGCTTTAGCAAAGGAACCAAGGTCCCATCAGAAGTCCAGACACATCTTGAGGCGGTATCACCTGATCAGGGAGATCATTGATCGTCAGGAGATCGAGGTTCGGAGAGTTGCTTCAGAAGAGAACATTGCTGATCCATTCACGAAGGCCCTTCCTCAGATTCAGTTCGAGAGGCTGCTCGAGATCATTGGTCTGCGATATGCCAGTACATGGCCCTAGTGCAAGTGGGAGATTGTTAGTGTTTATGCCCTAGAAGGCCATTACTGTATCCTACTAGCTTGTATATTACTTAATGGAAGCTTGGGATATTCACATGTATATAACAGTCTTGCTAAACATGGTAGTATGCTACTTGGTTTTTCTATCTTAATATGTGAGTGTACGTATTGATAGAGCTCTTAGGATCTTGCTTGGCTACCAGCGTTGTGATGGCAGTCACACTAGTGGGGGCTGGGTAGTCTACAAGCACATCCTTATTCAGGTCCCTGGTCGTTGGATTATCGAGACAGAGCATCGATACTCCGGAGTAGACTAGTGTGTACGCTTCTCATCCCAGTTGGGGAGATGGTCTGTCCCACAGCCATCAGTACGTCGTACTGGAGATAGTATACAGGTGCTCGTTAGGTTACGGGTACACCGGACAGGACTCACAGGGGACTGTTGGTTGGTTTGATACCAGTCGTCAGTGAACAGTTCCCAGGTGACATGAGTACAGCGTAGTCCGCAGACTTGACACTGCTACTTCGCCTCGAGTGTGTCCCACTGTTCTTAGATTGCTACCCTACCACGGCTCAAAGGAGTCGTGCAAACAGGTAGCAGTTGGGTGCAGTCCCGAGCACTTGGAGGCAGTGGCGGTTAGACAGGATTCGTCCCTCCCGGTATTGGGAGTAGATATCGTGCTGTGTCAGAGAGCCATTACGCAAAGTCCCTGGCCAGGGCAAGCGAGATTTGCTGGTAGGTTCCAGCAGTTTCTCAGGGTGTAATGGGCTTCACTCCGACACGACTTATACCGCTATTAGGGGACTGACGCTTGCCGCCCCCCTAGGCCCGATATGCGATAGTCATGGACGAACGGACCGGACTGTATGGAGATTGTCACATCAGACTCAGTAGGAGTTCGGATGGGTTTACTCATCGGCCTTCTTATCGACAACTACCTGGGGACCGTTACGTACAGCTAGTGCCGCTTGCGGTCTGTGGTTAAACCCACTGCCAGCGTAGTAGTCGAGTCTCTAGAGTCCCACACAGAGAGTTTCCTACTCCAGGCGAAACGATATAGAGGTTGCATGGTTTTGCGACAAAGGGTTCGGACGCATACGTGCGTTTACGCGCGTACGACTTTCGGACAGATTTTACCAGTCGGCTTTGGTTTAAGCCAGTTACTGGTATCCGGTTATTGGATTTTTACAGTCTAAAGTTTTTCCGTATTTTTACGGATCGGAGGGGCGTTCTCGTAATTGTGCGAGAAGCTTCTAGAAGTGGTGACTAAGGAGGTTTAGGTGTCATTTGCATTTAATGAGTTTAGTGAGTCATGAGGGTGATTCATGCATATCATTAATGCATGATAAATGCTTAATGAGTCATGGTTATGAATCACCACTTGATATTTATGAAACTTCATTATTCATCATTTTAGTTTTTCTTTAATGGATGAATTTTAAAGGTTCATATATATTATGATAGATTTACTATTCTCATTACTCTCACTCTCACCTTCTCTCTCCTCAAGCTCTCTCTCTTCAAAAGACTAATCCTCACCCTCATGTGTTGAGATCTAGGATTAGTAAGACTAATCAATCCATAACCAACTCTATATCATCCTATCATCTTTGATTAGCAATCAAAGTTGATTAGTTACCTCAAGTTAGAGGTTTAGCTTGGAGTTTCGCTCTCGGGTGGATCGTCTACTACCTAGAGAAGGCCGAGGAGAACCAAGGAGGACATAAAGAAGAAGGACCGGTTCATTAGGTATAATCCCTAATCACTTATGTAAAGAAACTCATAGAATACGGTTTTTAGGGTTTAGCTTCGATTCAAGCGGTTAGTCGATGTTCGTTGTTTAAACTTGATAGTTTTTTGTTAATTCCGCCTCCCCATAAGTACTGGGGTGTACTACATCGACTTACAGAAGGAACGCGAGGAGGCTTTAGGCGAATCTGCCCGGCTGCGCGCCCAGGTTGACGCGAATGCTGCACAGTTGAAAGCTATCTTTGAGGGCCTCCTACGATGTATTTCTAACGGGCTGACGCTGAGGCAGAAGCTCGACCTCACTGAGCAGGATGCGCAGAGTCATGAGGCAGCTCAGCGGGAGATCGACGAGAAACTTTCATCTTGTTTGCGGCAGCGGGCCCAAGTCGAAGCGGAGCTAGCCGCGGCGGCTGATCATGAAAAGGAGCTGAGAGGAGTGCGCAAGCGGTTTGTTGATTTGCTAAAATCGCTTCCTTCTCAGTAGCTGCTTTTGTATTGATTAAACATTTGTAATATTTGAATAACATGTATTCTTTTTATTTTATTTTATATAATGTATTTTGTATTCAATTGAATTCATGAATAAAGGACACAAATTTTTTTATCTCCGACTATCGCTTTCTTTTCTTTGCTTTGTCATTGGCATGTCATTTTAGCAAATGTGGCCTGTAGATAATAGATAGCAGTCCATCTTAAGCTCTTTGTAGAGTAGCGATGGCTTAGGAAACAGGTTTAGGTCTGCTGCCTAAGACTTTTCAACTTTATGAGCCGTGGGGGTCTCATAAAGACTTTTCTCCCTACGAGTCGAGAGGATCCCGTAAGTGTATTTTCTCCTTAAGAATCGTGAGGATTCCTAAGTGTGCTTTCTCTTGAGAGTCGTAAGGATCTCGAAAGAGAATTTTCTCCCTTACAAGTCGAGAGGACTCATAAGTGGTTAATGAGTTGACTGGTTCCCGAGTCGAAGCATTGCTTTACGACAGGAAGATCAGAGGTTGACATGTATCCGAGTCGAAACGTTGCTTGACGACAGGGAGGTCAGGGGTTGACATGTATCCGAGTCGAAGCATTGCTTTATGACAGGGAGTTCAGGGCTTGATATGTATCTGAGTCGAAGCGTTGCTTTACGACATGGAGGTCAAGGGTTGACATGTATCCGAGTCGAAGCGTTGCTTGACGATAGGGAGGTCAGGAGTTGACATGTATCAGCGTTGCTTTACGATAGGGAGGTCAGGGGTTGACATGTATCTGTGTCGAAGCGTTGCTTTACGATAGGGAGGTCAGAGATTGACATGTATCCATGTCGAAGCGTTGCTTGACGACAGGGAGATCAGGAGTTGACATGTATCCGAGTCGAAGCGTTGCTTAATGACAGGGAGGTCAGAGGTTGACATGTATCCATGTCGAAGCGTTGCTTTATGACAGGGAGGTCAGAGGTTGACATGTATCCGTGTCGAAGCGTTGCTTGACGACATGGAGTCAGGAGTTGACATGTATCCGTGTCGAAGCGTTGCTTTACGACAGGGAGGTCAGAGGTTGACATGTATCTGTATCAAAGCGTTGCTTTATGATAGGGAGGTCAGAGGTTGACATTCTCCGTTTTCTACAGTATCGGGATTGACTTTAGGTTGTCTGTGAACCGTAGAGTCTTAGATCTGGGGGATTTGCCATGGCTCCAATTGGTAGTGTCACGTCCATGTCCTGTTGGCATGAGGAGAAACATCGTTGCTGGTTTTTTGGGATGCAGATATTGCCGCTGAGACCTGACTCTCCGTTTGATAGACTTTGTTGGGACATATGGTTCCCTTTTCGTTTATGCCCATGGATTGTATACAGGGGCCAGTATGGACTTACCTGCAGGGCAAAAAGTTTCATTTCATTTTTTTCTTTCCGCGATGCTCCATCATTTCAGCTTTTTATATCGCGAAAGTCGCGATTGCCCAATCATTTCGGCTATTTTTCGCGGTGCATAATCATTTCGGCTGTTTTTTTCTTTTTACTCGCTGTTTTTTATTGCGAGTTGCTCAATCATTTCGGCAATTTTTGTATGCATATATTTTACTCGCTGATTTTTATTGCGAGTTGCCCAAACATTTCGGCTATTTCATATGCATTTTTTTAGTATGGAACTCATGGTCTGATACCAATCTTTCATCAGTATCGCTGTGACTAGAATGTTGCCAGGAGCGAATCATCATTTGCCATGAAAGGACTTGGGATTTGATACCAATTTAGGCATCAGCATCGTTACAACTGGGATATTGCCAAGAGCGAATCATCATCTGCCTTTGTTGGTTCGAACAAAGGTGGCTTAGCAAACAGGGTTAAGATCTATCGACTAAGGCTTTTGACTTCATGAGCCGTAAGGGTCTCATAAAAGTGTTTCTCCGTAGGAGTCGTGAGGATTTCGTTGGTGTCTTTTCTCCTTAGGAATCGTGAAGATTCCTAAGTGTATGTTCTCTTGTAAGTCATAAGGATCTCGCATGAGTGTTTTCTCCTTGTAAATCGAGAGGACCTACAAATGTTTGTTCATCAAATGAGGGCATTCCTCGTCGTTGGTGGGACTCGGCAAGGAAATGATTATTTGTGCCCATGGATTGTATACAAGGGTCAGTATTGAACCGCTTATAGGACAATTTGGGAAAGGTGATGGCTTAAGAACAGGTTCAGAGCCTTGTAGCTTAAGGCTTTTGAATCTTATGAGCCGTAAGGGTCTCATAAGAGGGTTCTTCTTACGAGTCGTGAGGATCTCGTAAGTGTAATTTCTCATTAGGCATCATGGGGATCCCTAAGTGTGTTGCTTCTTTGTGAGTCGTAAGGATCTCACGCAGGTAGTTTTCTCCTTACAAGGTCGAGAGGACTTTGCAAGTATCTTTTAACGAGATTGCGCCCTTTCGGGTTTTCACAAACTTTCCGATAGCCCTGCTGTTTTTACTCACGGAGCCCTTTCGTGTTTTCATCCGTGCCCATTTTGCTTGTGGACGTACCATTTTTTTTACGAGTCTGCGCCCTTTAGGGTTTTCACAAACTCGCCGGTAGACCAGCTGTTTTTACTCACGAAGCCCTTTCGGGTTTTCATCCATGCCTATTTTGCTTATGGACGTACCGTTTTGTTTTTGCGCGTCAGCCCAAGGATGCTGCGGGTTTGTAGTACTTTAAAGACGGTTCGGTCAGTAGTTAGTTTTAGGACATTTCGGTCCTTTGTTAGTTTTAAGACATCTCGGTCTGCTATTAGTTTAAGGATATTTCGGTCCACTATTAGTTTAGGGACGTTTCGGTCCATCGCACGTTTTCAAGGCGAGGTTTCGCCGGATACTACTTATAAAGTTTGGGCTTGGGAAGATAGCGAGCGAACATAGGTGTCGTCATCTATCGTTGACCTATGCTGTGACTCGTCAGGCGCAGTATTTTTTCAAGAACCGGCCGTTTATTGGCCTGAAGGGTCTTTTGCCATGCATATTCATGAGCAAGTAAGCCCCACCTTCGTAGACTTTGTCTATGATGTACGGGCCCTCATAGTTCGGCTCGAATTTCCCCCATTTGGCATGATTGGGGATCATAGGTCTCTTGACCACTAGCACGAGTTTGCCTTGGCGGAATGTTCTTGGCCTAGTCAATCTCTCGTATGAGCGCGTCATCTTTGCTTTGTAAGCCTCCAAGTTTTGCTGCGCCATGAGCCGGGTTTCGTCAAGGGCGTGGAGCTCCTCAAGCCGAAGATGAGAATTCTCTTCGTCTGTCAGCTCATAATGAACCGCCACTCGTAGGGAGGTAGATCTATCTCCAAAGGGAGTACTGCTTCTGTGCCGAATACCAATGCATACGGCGTTGTATTCGTGGCCGTTTTGAACGTGGTCCGATACTCCCAGAGAGCTTCATGCAGTCTCTCGTGCCAGTCCTTCTTATTTCGAGACACCGTCTTCTTTATGATCTTCGTCAAGGTCTTGTTGAAAGCCTCAGCTAGACCATTAGCTCGGGGATTATAGACCGAAGAGTATCTCCAATCTATATTATGCTGCTGTGCGAAGCGGCTGATTTTGTGACTTCTGTAGGTTGACCAGTTATTGGAGATAATCCGTCGCGGAGTGCCAAACCGATAGATGACACATGTCTTGAAGAAATAGAGGATATTCTCTGTCTTCACTTCTCTTAGTGGTACTACTTATGTCCACTTAGAGAAGTAATCGGTTATCGCCAATATGAACCGATGTCCTCTGAACGATGCCGGTTCTATGGGCCTAATTATGTCGGTTCCCTACATTTCGAACGGCCAGCTAGCCACTGTTAGGTGTAGCGGGTTTGGATGCTGGTGGATGAAGTCTCCATGAATCTGGCATGAATGGCATTGCTTCGCGTATTCAAGGCAGTCCTGAATCATCGTGGGCCAATGGTAGCCCATTCTTTTGATCTTCGGCTTCATCTTTGGCCTGGCTTGATGAGAACCAAAAAGTCTGTCGTGGGTTTCTTGGATGACTCTCCTTGCTTCTTCTGGTCCCAGGCATCTCAGTCATAGAGAGTCGAACGATCTCTTATACAGCGTGTCATTGACGAAGGCAAAAGATAGAGCTCGTTTTATGAGCTGATGTCTCGAGGATGCATCTTCAGGTGTTCGACGGGATTTGAAGTAGTCTATAAAGACTTCTCTCCAATCCTTGGCCTTTTCCTGGTCCTCTATTTGTAGGGATGTTTTCTTGGCCACTTCCTTTTCTTCAGACGACTCCGGAAATATTTCCGCTGGTGCAAGAACCCGACGGCTTTGTACAACGATCCTTACGTCATTGAGGTTTTCGTCAACCAGTTCTTTAGCGAGTTTGGCTAACGCATCCTCTTTGCTATTTTCCGTACGTGGTATGCTTTCCAGGACGTAGGAAGGAATTTGAGTCAGCAATTGTTATACTCTCTCGCCATACTTTACCAACTCGGGCTTGCACATTTGATAGTCGTCGTTTACTTGACTAACGACCAGCTGGGAGTCTTCGTATATGAGGAGGTTTTCTATTCCCATGTCGACAGCGATCTCAAGACCTGCTATCAAAGCTTCATATCCGGCTTCATTGTTTGTCCTCGGCTCTGTTAAGGAAAAGGAAAAGCGCATTATACCTCCTTGTGGAGTCACGAAGATAAGGCCTACCCCAGATTTGATTATAGGGGAGCTGTGCTTTCCCTTCTTTATAGAAGATGCCCCGTCGAAGTAAAGTTCCCATCAGGTGTCACTCTCTCCTTTCTCTCTGTCGATCGTGTCAAACGCGTGCTCGTCTGGCAATTCGCAATTTAGGGATGAATCGGCAGGTATCGGATGCTCAGCGAGGAAGTCGGCGATGGCCTGGCCCTTCACTGCCTTGAGAGGTCGGTATGTTGCCGAGAACTCCATCAAGAGGAGGGCTCGTTTAGCAAGCCGCCCTGTTAGTATGGCTCTTGACATCAAATATTTGAGAGGGTCCACTTTTGATATGAGGTGGACCTCATGCTCAAACGCATAGTGTCTGAGCTTTGTTATCGCGAAGATTAACGCCAGGCAGTGTTTTTCGATAGGAGAGTAGTTATTTTCTTCCCCCAGGAGAACTCGACTCAAATAGTACAGGGCTCTCTCTTTCCCTTGGTCATTTTCCTATGCCCACAGTGCGCCTAAGGAACCTTCAAGGGCGGTTGTGTACAGGATGAGAGGCTTTCCCCTGACTGGAACAGTCAGCACCGGAGGATTCTGCAGGTATTGCTTGATTTCTTCTTGTGTGCTCTGGCATTTGCGATCCCAGATGAACGGGGTCCCCTTCTTCATTAAATGGATGTAGGGGCTGTATTTGCCGGAGAGATTGGCTATGAACCGTCGGATGTATGCGAGCTTTCCTTGGAGAGACCGAAGTTGCTTGAGAGTTCATGGCGGAGGCATTTCCATGATCGCTTTGATCTTTGATGGGTCTATTTCGATGCCCCGGTGTCGTACGATGAATCCTAGAAATTTGCCCGAGGAAACTCCGAACGGGCATTTCAGAGAGTTCTTCTTCAGGTTGTATTTCCGAAGGCGCTGAAACACGATCTTCAGATGCTCCCAATGTTTCTCGTACGACTTGCTTTTCACCACGAGGTCGTCGATATAGTATTCGACGATTTCATGTATGAGGTCATCGAAGATCTTCATCATGGCCCTCTGATAGGTAGCGTCGGCGTTCTTCAGACCGAAAGACATCTCTTTGTAGCAGGATATGCCCAGAGGAGTCCGGAAAGAGGTATGCTTCTGGTCTTCAGGATGCATCTTTATTTGATTGTACCCTGATGAGCCGTCCATGAAGGAGAAGACTTCGTGAGTGGACGTGTTGTCTATCATCAGCTCAGTAACCGGTACGAGAAAGTCATCCTTCGGACATGCTTTGTTGAGGTCCCGAAAGTCCACGCAGATGCGCACCGTCCCATTTTTCTTCATCACTGGGACAATGTTGGCGATCCAGTCAGGGTATTGAACTTCTTGGATGAAGTCGGAGTCGATTAGCTTCTTGACTTCGGCATTAATGCTCATTTTGAGTTCAAGCCGCATTCTCCTCGATGCTTGTTTGACTGGCTTGACGTCTGGAGATATCGCCAATTTATGCACCGCTATCTCTGGATTTAGCTCCGGCATCTCGGAATAGTTCCATGCGAAGCAATCTTTATACTGCATGAGGACGTCTTTTAGCGTAGCTACCTGTTCTTCGGACAGCAGCTCACTGACAAACGTAGGCCTCGGGTCGTTTGCCGTCCCCAAGTCGATTTTCCTTAGGTTGTCCGCAGTAGTATGTATTCCATCTTCCAACTCTTTTGGCGCAGGTGGAAATTCTGAGATCAACTCATCTTCATCCTCATTTTCGAAGCACCAGGACAGGTCATCCATGTTCTCGGGCACTCCTTCATCTGATAGCGTTATCCCGTGACAGGTACGAGATCGTTTCCAAGACCGATGTTGATCTAGTTCTACCCTCGCTATGTACGTTGCTTTTGGAACATGCTTCCGTGCTGGGGTCACCCTCCAACTGCTGGATAAAGCGAACCTGCCTTGCCGATACTGGTCTTCTACCCAGTTTTTGAATGTGAAGCAGTCTTCGAGAGGATGTCCTATCGCTCGGTGATAGGAGCAATAATCCGGATGAGAGACCTCGTTTGCTTGTTCGGGTGCTTGGACTTCAGGAGCGTAATCATTTGATATTTCATGACAAGATCGAATATCTTCATTGTCTTGTCTTGGGGAAAAGAATATGCTCGACCCATCTTCTTTATAATAGATGGATCATGGCTGCTCAATTCTCGATCGCGTGGCTTCTTGGACCCGCTTTGCTGCCGTCGAACGTTTTTTTCCATTTTTTAGTTTGTTTTTGCCTCCGCGTCGGGTCTTCTGTAGACGAAGGGCATCGTCATTCTCCGTAGCCTGCTGAAGGAGGCGCTGTGTCCTGGCTTTCTCGTAAATGGCCATTTCACGGTTGTGGTCATCCCGAGCCTTTTGACCTGCTTCCCTTATTAGCTTGTCCATCTATTCTTCAAACGACGGACTTGGCATTTTTACAGCAGGATCTCGTTTTGGTTCAATTGCAGTGTCTTCTAATATAGCATCTCCTTCTTCATCGAAATCATGTATAACGTAGCAGCTATGGAATCGCTCCCATTTCTTGGATTGAACATATCCAAGCCCGATCGTTTCCATTCTCCCGTTGGGCATTTTTTCTGAGTTCCGGGGACGTTCTAGATCCTGTTGTAAAACTGAGCTTGTCGAGCAGTCTGTTTGAAGGGTACGCCTTGGCGCCTCAACAGCCTTTTTAATCTTTCTGTGTGGTATCTGGGCAGACGGGTGGGCTGGAGACTGTCAAGCGCAGAATCGACACCATGCCAGATTTCTTTTTCCATTTTGATCTCCGCAGATCGATAAAAGAGGATCGCCTTTTCATCTCTTCGCCTGGGAGGGACGTAGAACATCTGCAGTTCTTGCACACTATAGGTATCAAGTGCATCGAGCTCTTTGTAATTCTTTTGCGGAACCATGGCGATTTTCAAACTCTGATCATCTCCAGTGAGGGCCTACACCGATGGACAGACCGAGAACACTGCGTTGACTTCGTCTTCAGAGTCACTGCCAAAAACCAGAATAGGGGTAGATGATCCCGGCTTGTTGCATTGGGGCGGCCCCGAATAGAATATCTCTTCTTCCTCCTCGGTATCGCTCCCGAAGATCGGAATAGTGGTGATAGCTTTTTGCTTATTATCCGGTTTATGGCATCTTTCCGTGTCTTCAAAGTTTGGCAGGAAATACTTTGCATCCTCGTATTTGCGGACTTCATTCACGGAGAATGGGTTTAGCTCCCCTGTTGCGGTGTACTCGAGACCATCCTTGAAATACTTCATACACTGATGTTGTGTAGAAGGTATGATATTGTACTCGTGCAACCAAGGCCTGCCGAGCAAAGCGCTGTAGCAAGTCTTGGCGTCAATGACATGAAATTTTATGTCAGTGACAAGCAGCCCAAAGCGTAATGTCAGTATCACAGACCCGAGCGTCCGTGATGATTGGGAGTCGAACCGGAGATAATGATTTTATCCCGAGCGAGATGTTGAACGCTCATGCAGATTTCTTTTAGCACTCTCACATTTAGGAGGTTAACAGAGGACCCGTTGTCAACTAAGATCTTCTCTATCTTGATGTCATGGCAGTATTCGGTGACATATAAGGGACGGTTGTGCTCGCATGTTCCGAGGAGGAGATCTTCATCGCCAAAAGTGATGTCAGCTGTGTGCACTTTTTCCAGCTCGTCCTTCATCTTTTCTTCGGCAAGGAAGGCTTGAAACTGCTCGGGCTCTTGTAGTGCCTTAATCAACGAATCTCTCACCTCTTAAGATAGCAGAAGGGCATCGAGAATGCTTAGCTGTGAGGGTATCTTCCTCAGGTGTACCAGAACGTTGTAATCCACCTTATTTTTCTTTAGTGGGTTCTTGGCTGCCAGCTCTTCGACGACTCGGTCATTGAGGGCAATATCTTCTAGGACTTTTTCTTTCCCCTTATCTTTTTTGTTCCCTCCCTTGCTTGTGGGTCCGAGATTCTTTTCGGGTAACGTGCAATTACGCAGCTGAATGTTCTCACAGGTCTTCATCTTTTCTGTTTCGGAGATGGATTCCTTGAAGAGAGGGCCAAGGGCTATTTCATCATCAGAATCGCTCCCAAAGGTGAGGACTTGCGATTCCCCAGAATTAACCATGTGAAAGTCGCCGGCATTTCTTTTGCGCTCCTCTGTCGTGCTTCTCTGCTCTCGACGAGTTTTGCGCTTCATCCGCTTAAAATGCTGTCGATGAGCAACGTATCCCTGCCACCAATTTTTAAAGGCTATGCATTCCTCGGTAGGGTGTGTGATCCTCCGATGGTATAAGCATAGTTTAGATGTGCATCTAGTTCGTCAGGGAATGTATTTTCTGAAGTGTCTTCTTTGAAAGGTGGAAACTTCATTCCCATCGACAGGGCTTTAGCGAACTGCTTCCTTATCTTAAACCTGCTTTTGCTGGCGGCAGAAGTAGTTCTATCTGGTTGGGGCACTCTATGGCTTCTCAATACCGGAGCTTCTTCAACGTAACACCGACGTTTGGCCCTTTCATATATGGCCGTTTCACGCCTTCGGTCAGATTTGCTTTTCTGAAGAGCTTCGCTCAGCAGTCTGTCAATCAATTCGTCCGATGGCTCCAGTGATTTTGGTTCCGATTCTGGATCTGCCCCCAGTTTCTCTGCATCGAGAGCTTCTTTGCCATTTATTGATGAGTGAGAGATCATGTGGCAGCTTGCCACGTAATCTTCGGGTTCTTCTGAAGAATTGTCTCCTTCATCAGCGTCATCGGCTTCATTCTCAAGAACATGCTTAAAGAATTCATCCAACGTGATTAGGGTCCGAGCCTTCTGGTTATATTCTTCCAGTGCATCGATGTATTTCTGCAGACCTGTACGGTTGTCTTTGGGTTGGACGGGCTTCTTGGCCTTCTTCTTTTTCTTTAAAGACTTTGGAGGCTTGGCCTGAACGTTTTCACCAACTTTCAGCGTTGGGCGCGGCTTCAGCATCCCCCCAATAATCTCGGGTTCCAGCGGGCTCTTCCACCTAATCGCCGGACATTCTTGGAGATTTTTCAGCATTCTTTTCGTTTTGGCTGAAAGAGCGACCTCCCATGGAGCTTCTTCTATAAAAGAGCACGATGCCCCCGGCGTGTCCACCTTTTTAGGAGCGTGTGGCTGGGGCGGGCTTACCTTCTAATTTTCAGACAGCGCGAATTTGCCCTGTTGGTATTGGTCCTTAATCCAGCATTTGAAGACGAAGCAATCTTCGATTAGATGGCCTACTGCTCGGTAGCAGGGACAGTAATTAGGATTGTTGGCATTGCCCGGCTGTAGTGGACGTCTTGGATCTGGAAGATTGATGAGCCTATTGCGCATCGTCAGCTCGAACAGTCTCATCGTTTTATCTTGGGGAAACGAATAAGGGCGTTTTAGCTTCTCATTGAAGAATCGTTGTCTATCGTTTTGGCGATCAGCTGGTTTTGGACCACTGGGCTGCTGTTGAGCATTGGCGACAAAGGTCGCTTTCCCTTTCCCCTTTTCGTTTTGAGGCTCCATTTTCGAGGAAGACGATCTATGGCCCATTTGATCCATTTGGGCCAGCTTGTCAATCAAGGCCTAGAAGGTAGTCGGCTTGAAAAACATCATGAACTGGGATATGGTCTCCTGTGGATCGAGGGTACCCACGAACATGCCTACTGCAGGAGCTTCTTTGATGCGTTGTTCGCATTTCGACCATAGGTTCCGCCACCGGATTGCATACTGAACCCATATTTCTCTCGGCTTCACCCTAGCATTGATCAACGCCGTGATTGGGGTGCGTTTGCTGGCGCTTGCGAACCTTTGTGTAAACAGTTACTCCATTTCTGCAAATGTCTTAACGGAGACATTCGGGAGCTCAGAGTACCATTCAAACACTGTCTCTGACAAGCTGACAACAAACTGGCGAAGCTGCAGTTTGTCATCACCCCAGGTATTACCGCATAGAGCCCTGAACTGGGAGACATGCTGGTGTGGATTACCTGTCCCTTTATACACATGGAACTTAGGGATCGTGTATCCCGACGGGTACTTTATTTAGTCGTACCAACCCGGATAGGGTCGTCCAGTCTTGACGATTTGGCCAGCCGCTTCGCTCACCTGATGAGCTCGTATCTGTTGAGCTATATAGTCGTCAAGGGCGGCTTTGGAGATAGTCTCTTCCTTGGCTGCTGAACAAGCAGGAAGAGGGTTTGATGTCTCCCCTCTGTCGTCTTCAAGGACAATCGGAGGGTCTTCAGTCGGAGCATCCGGCTGTATCATCATTCCGACCATATCTTGGAATAAAAGCGCCATTTGTTTTATGTTGGCCTCTTGTTCCGCGGTCTCTTTGTCTTTCCTCTCGAGCATTCTTCTGAGGAATTCGGCATCAGTTTCCTGTTCCTGACGCTGCTCGAACGATGTTTCCGGGCTTTCTTTTGGCCCAGTGAGTGCGGCCATGGCTGTCAGCATCTCTTGGAGCTTTTGTTGTTGTTGCTCCTGAGCCTTAGTTACTGACCGCATGAGTGGTCGATGGCCCGTGGAGATTCGGCTATCCTCTTTTCCGAAAGCCATGTAAATGGTGTACACCACCATGCCCCCAAACTTGGGGCGTTTGGATTCAGTGCCTTTGAGCTTTGTCGTGGACATGGAACTTTCTCTGGCCTTCTTCTTTTGTGGGCGGTCGAAGTTGAGGGGGCCGTTGCAGCGGGCACCCAAGTAGATGACACCTTCTGTGGTACGACAGGGTGGTCCTTCTCTTTCCGAACCTTCATTTTCTTTGGTTGGCGGGAATAGTCTTGGTTAATCACAAAGTCTTGGACCATTTGCCAGACCCTATGGATTTTGGAAGACAGCCGCTGAGGGGGCTGCTCCGGCTTCGACTTTGTAACATTCTCCAAAGGTAGAGGAGATTTTTTCAATACAGCGGTCGGAGAATTCTTGCGGACCCTCCTGAGTGGTTCAAAGTTGTTCCCAGTTGGAACAGCAGCATCGATTCCCACCATTGGAGCTGGTGGAGTCAGTCCAGAAGGGAAACTGCCCCTAGCTTTTCTAACTCGGCGCCAGTGGCGACGTCGAGCATGTCGAGCTGCCGGGACCACCTCTGCTATTGGGGTAGCTGCATCGTGCCCCATGCTTTGATGAGAAACTACTGTTGGTGTCATCCTATCAAAGACTGACGTCCGTTCAGAGGGGATGGCCTACCTGTCAAAGGAAGACTTTCGAATAGGGGTAGCAGCCTTGGTGATTTCACGTGAAGCGGGAGTTGGAACGACCAATCTTGTGAAGACCGACCCCTTAGTAGGAGAAGTCTCTCTAATGACTTCATTTACTGGAGCAGGGATGGTTATCCGTTTCGAGATAACCCCTTAAGGTATTGCGGGTTTTTTCACGGACCCATTAGAGCTTTGGCCCAGTCTGTTAAAAACCGAGGCGTTGGATTAGGGCAACCCATTGAGAGGGGCCATGGTAGTTGCAAGCCGATTAAAGACCGACTTCTTCGGAGCTTGCTGCAACGGCCGTGGGGCGTTGAAGCTCATTAGTGGAAGCATGGTCCCGAAGAACAGTCCAGTAGTGGCCTGAGTCACCTGTTCCACTGGCATCGCAAAAATGGAAGCCGCTTGAGGCCCGTAAGTCACTCTTCCTGCGAGGACAGAGCGGGAGTTATTGCAATTGTTGCAGCTGGAGCAGTTAAAAGACATTGATCTTCTTTTTCTGCATGGAGCAAAACACCAAATCTTAGTACCTCGACTCCATGGGCAAACACATTAAACTGCAATTCATTCGCGAACACGACACACGAAGTGTGGAGTGGAAAGAGGAAAAGGTCCCACTGGGCATGCCAGAATATGTTCTCCGCCGAAAGACACGACCGGGACGTTGGGACGTCTGGCCTGAATTTTGGGGGCAGATGCTATTTAGATTTATTCGTCCACCTCTCCAAAGATGCCAAGTTGATTTATGGCACCGTATATCGGAGGTTTAGACGGATGCGGCCGTTGTAGCAGATTTCGTCAGATTCCCCCTCGCGTACGAGGGGTTTTTGATTGTGGGGACGCTCTTCCCTGCAAGCGCAAGCCCTTGCAGTTAATTACGCTACCGCATAGAGGTAACCACTTTCTCCTTCTCCAGATAGTCACTTCGTGTCGTGTGTGTTTGTTTTGTTTTTGGTTACCCGTGGATTGTATACGGAGACTAATTTACATTGTCGCCCGTAGGGCGTGGATTAGTCCAAATCCGTATTTTCTTAGATTTGGGTTTGGGTTGGGTTTAAGGATCGTTAATCTCATTAAGATTAATATCAACTTAAACGTTTATTGAGGATACGTTAGTCTAATTTTAGACTAAGATTTACTCAACAGGATTTTGGGATCATTTAGATCCAACGAAAGAGTATTTGGACTCTATCGTTTTAGTTTAGGGACATTGCGGTCCATAAGTTTAAGGACATCATAGTCCGTGGAGTTTAAGGACATCATAGTCCATAGTTTAAAGACGTCATAGTCTATAGAGTTTAGTTTAGGAACGTTGCGGTTCATAAGTTTAAGGACATCATAGTCCATGGAGTGTCTGGTTATCGGGACCCGTCACCTCTCTGAAGACGTTGAAGAATTACAACGACACATATCAAAGGTGTGAATAGATGTACCCTTGAACCGATATTGGTTGAGAGATCTGTAGTCAAGGTTTGGGACTAAGACCAATTAAAAATATTGGGAGCACATGGGCTCAGTTAATCTGAATCGGGGGATTTATAGCCTACTTGGGCTCAGCCCATTCAATTAAAGTGTTTGAACACTTATTTGGACTCAGTCCATTCATTTTTGAACAAAATGTTAACATTTGTTTGGGCTCGGGCCCTTTTGTTCAATAATGCAGAGTATTAATTTTGGGTTTTGACACCCCTTCTTTTTTTGTCTTTTATTGAGTATTGAACACTCTTTATGGCGCTGGGCTTTATTTAAAGAACACTTTGTGTTCCCTCAGCGCACACGTGAGGAGCACGTGGTGCGCTTGGAGCTGAGCGCCAAACCTGGAGCGCTAAGGCGCTTCTTATGAAATAGCACACATGTGAGGAGCACGTGGCGCGCTTGGCGCTGAGCACCAGACTTGGAGCGCTAAGGCGCTTCTTATGAAATGGTGCACACGTGAGGAGCAAGTGGTGCGCTTGGCGCTGTGCGCCAGACTTGGAGCACTGAAGCGTTTCTTTTGAAATAGCACACACGTGAGGAGCACGTGGTTCGCTTGGCACTGAGCGCTAGACCTGGAGTGCTAAAACACTTCTTATAAAATTGGCGCACGCGTGGGAAGCACGTGGCGCGCTTGGCGCTGAGCGCCAGCCAATGAGTGCAGAGCGCTCTTTATTAAGTAGAGCCCACGTGAGGAGCACGTGGCGCGCTTGGCGCTGAGCGCTAGCCAATGAATGCAAAGCGCTCTTGATCAATTCTGTGCTCTGAGAATTAAGTTCTCGTTTATAAGAGACTTTGTCTCGTGGATCTAAGAACTAAGTTCTTATTTTAATAGGAGATGCTATGATCTCTTCTGCTTTAGTGAAAGACTTTGTCTTTGTCTTATAGATCTGTGATCTAAAGAGAACTAAGTTCTTGTTAGTTATATGTATGCCCTAGAGGCCATTACTGTACATAGGATGTATATTGTAGTGGATGCTGGGACATATATAGGGAGGACTTTCTTGCTCGACATGATAGTATGCTATCTGGTTACTCTTTAACTTAACGTGTACACTGATTGTCTCTCTGTTACATGTTGGTAAAGCCCTTAGGATGTGTACTTGACTACCTGGACTGTGATGCGGATCATACTAGTGGGGACATGGTAGTCTATAAGTACATCCTTCAAAGTCCCTAGTCGTGGGTGTATCGAGACGGGGCATCGATATACCAGAGTAGACTAGCGTGTACCTTCTCGACCCATACAGATGGGCGATGGATGATCCCATATCCATCAGTGTTTGACATCAGAGATGATATACGGGTGCTCAGTAGAGACTGGGTACACTGGACGGACTCGCCGAGAACTCCCAGATGGTATTATACCTCACGTCAGATGGCAGTTCTCTGGTGACACTGGTACAGAGTAGTCTGTTGATCCGAGATCGTCATAGAGTCTTGTGTGGTTCCCACTGTGCTTTGATTTCCATCTTACCACGTCCAAGAGGGCGTGCAAAACGGTGGTTTTTAGGTACAGTCCCGAGTCACATGGAGGCAATGAGCGATAGGAGGGGATTCGTCTCTCCCGGTATAGGGGGTTGATGTTGCGCTGTGTTCGATTGGCTATAATAGGAAATCCCTGGCCAGGGTTGCTGAGATTTACTGGTAAGTGTTACCAGTAGTTTCTCGAATTGTTATAGACCTCATATCGACACGACTTATCGAGCTATTGGGGTCTGACGTTTACCACCCCTAGGCAAGATATGCGACATATCAGACGATCAGACAGGACTGTACGGTAGTGTTACTGGTTGGATTCACTGGAGTGTGAGCGGGCTTGCTCGTCGATCTTCAGATCGCTCAATACCCGGGTGGCCGTTACGTTTAGCAGACCGCTTGCGGCTTGTGGGTGTTTGATATGATCATCACCTGCTGCCGGCGTATTGACGAGTCTTTAGAGTCCTACACAGAGGTTTCCTGGCTCAAGCGAAACGAAATAGGAATGCATATGAGATATGTGCGGGACCGAGAATAATGCGTGTATGTGATACCGCATTCTATTCTCGCGATGAATGTATCGAATGGTTGTATGCGATATAACCTAGTTATCGAATCAAGGGTTGATTCGATAAGCCGATACATTGTATACTAGTCGGTTGTGTGCGACATGACCGGATCATTGAATCAAGTGTTGATTTAATGATTTAGTGCATAATTATATATTTGATATATTACTTTGCATTAACTAGTATTGGTTCACTTTAAATGGATTTTCTCACTCGGTTTGTGCACATTGTATATGTGATATACTTTTGTACACATGATTGTATCATGTTTGATGATACATGTTTGCTAGGGTTTTTGTGTAAAGATCAAACCATGGTTAAATGATTATGACTAGGGTTTTGTTTTATTCACTTATTTATTTATCCATTTCATTTTGGAAATAAATGGAAAAGAGAAAAGAATGGTGGCTTCATTTGTTGTTTAGTTGAAGCTTCATGAAGCTTTGACCTTGACCACCATTCTTATCTCATCCTTAACCCTAACCATTCCTTTAACCTTGGTCAATTCTCTACACATAACCATAGTAAGAATTATGATAAGTATTGTTTTTCTATTCTATTCTAATTAACTTATCATAACTTCTTCTTTTTCATCTTCTTCTTTTATGAAGAAGCTTGACTTCATCAATGGTGGATTGATGAAACAAGTGAGAAATTCAATTCTAAAGTCTACCCACTTCCTATTTCTTCATCCTCTACCTCTTGCCAAGTAGTAGAGTGTGTTTCCTTCACAAGTTTTCATGGCTTGGTGAAGGTGGAGCTTGATCTAGTGATGCTTCGACGTAGATCATCTTCGGCACGTCGTCGATGACCTAGCCCGCTTCTTCTCCGATGAAGCCGACGCAAGAGCCCGGATTTCGATTTGGACAGCAAGGATACTTCGTTGCGGAGCTATGGAGGTGGAGAACCGGATCTACAAAGGTTGTATTTCCGTATTCTTATAGTTAAGTGTTAACTAGTTTAATGTTTCGCCTAGATTTCTAGCCAACGATCCGTAGTCGGGTTTCTCGGCACCTAGATTTTTTGAAATTGGCATGGTTGATGCCTTGTGAGACCTCTTGAGAGTGCCTAGGAACCCTACAGTGGTATCAGAGCCTAGCTAGAGCCTTAGGCGATGCGTAGACGGAGTTAGAAGTCCGATCGACCCGAAACCCCGACTTTAAAATGCTCTCTGGACATTTTTGTAAAATGTGGATTTTTGCAAATTAAAAATATGCAGAAAAATCAGCAGGTAAATCTAAGAATTACGATGCAAAAATTACCTAATGATCTTTCTAAAGTGCGGCGGAACCGCGGCATTAGCGTGCTAATGCGGCCCTTCCGCGGCCCTTTTGTCTTATCCGCCATTGAATTTTGCACAGTAACTCCTATTTTTCAGTGCTGGTTTTCCTGGGAATTTTTAATCTGAAATCAAGAGTTGAGTATTTTGGGTTGTATTGGGAGTTCATACATTCGATCGGATTGTCAAACTTTGTCTATGTGTCGTTCCGGATAATTTTTTTGAATATGTTAAAAAGTTCGACCGGATATAAATACCCAATTTTTCCCCTGTCGGGAAATTTCCAAGTGTTGGATATTTCTGTAGTTTAATCACGTTCTAAGTAGTGCAAGTAACTCGATGGACCCTCTAGAAGACAACAAACCTTAACTCGATTATGTGACTGTCTTGATATGCCCTCTGAACCTTCGGGTTTGGGGCAGTACGGCGTGCCACATGTGAGGCGTTGGCTTGACCCTTCTACGGCTGGACCGTTGGTACTGAGGCACGAACTGAATGTTGTTAGACTTATTTCGTGTGTTGAGCTGTATCGGGAAAACTTGGGTATTCGATTGTTCGATCGGAAACTTTAACATTTTCTGTTTATCTGGAATGTGATACAATAATTGGAATTCAAAATAAGTTATGAGATAACTGAATGAATGTTATAAACATAGCATTTTAGTCTCACCTGATCGGTTGCCACGGAATTTTGATGTGATCAAAAGTCCGTCGCAATCAAGTAGGTGTACGCGGATACTCGCCGGGTAAACTTAATAGACAGCCTCGCCCCATAGCCCCGACCAAGTGACTGTAGGAGAACCCCGTCGTCGAAAGCATCCGTTCGGGTGCTCCCGGTAGAGGTGTTCCGCCTTGGTGCACTTCGTCGACGGTATCGGGGGTGCGGCCGCCTACTAAAGTTTGCGACGAGCATTCGATCAGGATGTCGGGAATCTTGTTGAATTGCCCGACTTGATATTGAAAAGTGTTTTCGATAATGAGACTAAAATGCGGGGTTTATAATTGTTAGGCATGCGATGTCTAAGTAATTCATTTGGTCAGGCATGCGATGTCTGAGGTGGTTGCGGATTCCAACTGTTGTAGTTTTACACTTTCTTTTCTGTGACCTTAAGTGTAATATGTGATATCGCCGGTTTCGTTGCTATATGTCAACGACAATTGGGATGCGCATATTTACTTACGTTGATGATATGTGATGTTATGTGTTGCTGGATATGTTATATTGGATCGTCGTGTTTGAATAGCCGGGGGTTTTTTATGTGAGATGAGTGTTTTTCATTTTCATTCATGTAAAAACTTGTATGTAATATTCTTTTATTGGGGCGCTTCCAGGTTGCGGAAGTAGTCACCCTTTGTATATTATTTACTTTTCTGCACTAGGATAGACCCAAGGAGGAGGGCACAAGTAACCGGGTTCTGGAGTCCAGTGGGAGACCAACTCGAGTAGTCGAGGCCGGGTCTCCTAACTCTAGAATTGGTAGGGTTGCTTGCCGCTCTCGTAGGGGTCTAGGGGTGTGGGTTTGGCTATTCATCGCGACCGTGGAATCCGTGTTTTATACTGGCTCGTATTGAAAACACGGACGTCCTAGTATATCCAATATTTCATATGTTTCTTCTGCTGCGATATCTGTGATGTGATCATGTGATGTTCTGTGATAGATACAGTATATAGTATATATGATATATTATATAGCCGTTACTTATGTTTTACACCCGTGCTAGCCCTGCCCCGCTCTGCCGTTAGTTACCTAACCTAACGGTGCACGAGGGGACATCGAGGCGAATGCGGATGGCATAAGTGTACGTCGTTTTTATCTGTGATGTTTAGGTACTTAAATGATGGGACTTCATTAATTTGATTAATGAAATAAAAGAAACCTAAGATGTTGTAGAATCGAATTTCAAAATAAAACAGGTAGCTACAGTTCTTGCTTTGCACAGCGGTATATATGATATATCCTGCACCTTATTCTATAAGGAAAGGACCGAGATCCCTTCACCGGGAGTGACTCCTTTAGCAATAACTGGCAGACGCTACACACTCAGTTTGTCTTTTGATTGCTTTTAAGAGTTTATGCTTTGCACAGTGATATATATGATATATCCCGCACCTCATTCGACGAGGAAAGGACCGACGATCCCTTCACCGGGAGTGACTCCTTTAGCAAAACTAGAAAAGCCTCAAAAACACTCCATTTGAAAATCATTTGATTCTACAACGATATCTAGTTCATTACGCAATAGGTTTTCAGAAAAACCTGTCGTAGCCCTCCGTCATTTTAGATACGTACTAGTTAGTATTCGTGCTGCGGTTGTTTGGCCTCCGTCAAGGCGTAGTGTACGGTAGCTAACTAGTGCTTATCTGCTAGCATATGATGCGATTGGATTAGGGTATTCGTACGGCGTTGTTTGGCCTCCGTCAAGGGTCGTGCGGGTGGGTTTAATTCAATCAGGAAATGACGGGTTGAACTTGACTAGCGGACTATGGGTTGTTTGGCCTCCGTCAAGGTCATAGGACGCTAGGGGCAAAATATTATCGGGAATTTCAAGTGTTGAAATTTGCAATGAGATTGCATACCTTCTATGAGATAGTTGGATCCCGATACCCGCTGCGAGTAAGAGTTACTCCTGGGAGAGTTTTATACATTACAATTAGCCGATCAAGTAGGTGTCTAGAAAGGTGTTAACGAGGTTACGCCTCTGGAAAAACGAGGTTTACATTAATTAGGTCCGTGCGAAAGCACTGGGCACCTCCCTCAAAGTACCGACACTGGCCTGGCTGAAAGATTGGCGAACTTGTAGTGTGTAATTAATCCCGGCTAGTCTTTCCTTTTAGGGTTTGAAGGAAGATTTGATAAAAAGCAGTGGGAGCCATCCTGATTAGATAAAATAATAACCAATCTATTCTTGCAAGAGCGCACGCTGAGTGTTTTCTTCTCTCTCTCTCTCCTGGTAGCGACCATATCACGCCTTAATCAAGATAATAATACGGATTATTGACCGAACCCGCTTGTTATACTGAGCTGGGGAACGTTAGTCCCGCTCCAACTTATAATTGTTATAAGACAGAGCAGGAAATTGGGGATTACCAGAATTCCCGTGCCGCCCAAACGAAGAGAGTGCATGCTGATGCATCATCTTCGGGTGTGTTCATTATACAGAACGGTTTCTCAGTATCCTCCGCATCCTTGGTATATGATACCGGATCAGGATCCCAGATATGTAATCTGTTACATAGGGCTACAAAAAAGTAGAAAAACTGAGAACGGGTGATAAGTTTCATGAGGCAGAAAACGGGGCAAGTGTTGCAGCCAAGTCTGTCGGTCACTGTCACCCTGTATTACCAATACATTGATTCTGAACGAATGTTATTAGATACCGAACCTGATATACAAAATCATATCAGTTTCTTTATTAGTAAAGAAAGGATATAATTTTGTATTGTTGGATAATGTTTTGAACATTTCCTATATCAAAAGTTGATCGGTTCAGGCACGTTATCTAAAAGCATTGATGTTCTAAATCAAACTACAGTTCTTAGTATACAGAACACACACAAGAGGAAGAGTTCAGAAATGAACGAATCCTTCTTGAGGTATTGTAGACTAGGTCATATCAATGCGACCCGACTAGCTGAGTTACATAAAGATGCATATTTAAATTAGTTTGAATTTACATCTTGTGAAACTTGCCAGTCATGTCACAAAGATATAATGACACCAGCTCTGTTTATTGGAAACAGAGAAAGAGTTAGTAAACTCTTGGGATGATACATGTTGATGTATGTAGGTCCCCAGTCTACACATGCCAAGACCGGTTCTTTGTACTTCATTACATTCTCTGATGATCTCTTTAGATTCAGACATATGTTCCTGTTGAAACACATGTCCGAACCTTTTGAGATATTCACAGAATATAAGTTAGAAGTAGAGAACCAAAATACGGGTAAAAGTATTATGTCCTTTGATGAGATCAAGGAGGAGAATACTTGAGCACGGAAATCCTGGACTATTCTAAAGGAGAATGAGATTCTCTCTCAGCATTACTCCTCCGTATACACCATTGCACGATGGTATGTCGGGGCGGAGCAGATACACCCTATATGATAAGGTGTGCTCTATGATGAGTACTACTGAGTTACCTATTTCCTTTTGGGAGTTATGCACTTGAGAAGATGCATACCTACTAAATAAGGTTCAAATCAAATCAGTTGCCTACCACTCCATATAAGATATGGAATGGGAAGAGCTCATATCTTAAATTGGTTAAGATTTGGAGTTGTCCGGCCTATGTCTAAAAGCAAAATCCGGACAAGCTCGAGGCAAGGTCTGTTAGGTACAACTGGAAAGGTTCCAGCTATACAAATGACAGCAGATGATTTGGTACAACCAAAGGATTCAGTAGATTCCAATGAACCTCAGCCTCTCCGCCGATCTAGTAGGGTTCCTCACCCACCTGAGAGATACTTCGGTTTCTCTATGACAGTGGGAGCGAGGATTGCATCATGAGATGATGACCCAACTGGTTTCGAGCTGGCCATCAGGAGTAAGACTCTGTAAGAATGGCTGGATGCTTATCGATCTGAGATGGAATCCTTGTACACCAACAAAGTATGGACTTTGGTTGCTATATCTGAAGGGTTAAATCCCCATCAGGAGCAAGTATATCTTGAGAAGATTACTTGGTGTACATGGAAAGGTTGAGACTTTCAAAGCTAGACTTGTTAAAGGTTTTCATCATCAACCAGGCGTGGATAGTGGTGAAACCTTTTCAAAGTAGCTATGCTTAAGTCCATCCAGATCCTACTTGCCACGGCTACATACCATGACTACGATATCTGGTGGTTGGGTGTCATGACTGCTTTTCTAAATGATGTTTTAGAAGAGTGCGTCTATAAGTACACAGCCAGAGGGCCTCGTAGACAGTGGGAGCAGCGTTAACGTGTGCAAGATGCTTTATAGGATTAAAGCAGGCATCGCGGAGTTGGAACATCTGTTTTGATAGATTAGTCAAAGAGTTTGACATCATCAAAATGGTAGATGAACCTTGTATAAACAAAAAGGTAGTAGGGAGTATAGTGGTGATCCTCGTAGAGTACGTGGATGACATACTCTTGATAAGAAAGGAGTTTCCTATGCTACGCTCGGTCAATCTCCGCTTATCACAATGATTCTCCATATAGGATCACTGGAAGTGTTCCAGAGTGATAAAGACGACTGAATGTCAGTCGCAGGCATTGTCTTTACCCTCACTAAAGGGACGGTATGTTGGAAGAGTTCCAAGCTAGATACCGTGACATACTAGACGATAAAGGCTGGATACATCGCTACTTAAGATGCTACCAAAGAGGATGTTTGGGTGTATATTAGTTCATGAGATGAACTACGTTCCTACCATTGTGAGACAATGGAGTTGTGGCTTATGCCAAGGAACGCCGGTCCCATCAGTGATCCAGACTTATTCTAAGGCAGTATCACCTGATCATGGAGATGGTTGATCTCCAGGCTGATCGAGGTTAGGAGAGCAGACTCAGAGGACAACACGGCGGATCCACTCACGAAGGCCTATACCCAGAGAGAGACTTTTATGGAATGGTTGAGTATGAGATACTACAACCACTGCTACAGATGGCCCTAGTGCAAGTGGGAGATTGTTAGTTATATGTATGCCCTAGAGGCCATTACTGTACATAGGATGTATATTGTAGTGGATGCTGGGACATATATAGGGAGGACTTTCTTGCTCGACATGATAGTATGCTATCTGGTTACTCTTTACCTTAACGTGTACACTGATTGTCTCTCTGTTACATGTTGGTAAAGCCCTTAGGATGTGTACTTGACTACCTGGACTGTGATGCGGATCATACTAGTGGGGACATGGTAGTCTATAAGTACATCCTTCAAAGTCCCTAGTCGTGGGTGTATCGAGACGAGGCATCGATATACCAGAGTAGACTAGCGTGTACCTTCTCGACCCATACAGATGGGCGATGGATGATCCCATATCCATCGGTGTTTAACATCAGAGATGATATACGGGTGCTCAGTAGAGACTGGGTACGCTGGACGGACTCGCCGAGAACTCCCAGATGGTATTATACCTCACGTCAGATGGCAGTTCTCTGGTGACACTGGTACAGAGTAGTCTGTTGACCCGAGATCGTCATAGAGTCTTGTGTGGTTCCCACTGTGCTTTGATTTCCATCTTACCACGTCCAAGAGGGCGTGCAAAACGGTGGTTTTTAGGTACAGTCCCGAGTCACATGGAGGCAATGAGCGATAGGAGGGGATTCGTCTCTCCCGGTATAGGGGGTTGATGTTGCGCTGTGTTCGATTGGCTATAACAGGAAATCCCTGGCCAGGGTTGCTGAGATTTACTGGTAAGTGTTACCAGTAGTTTCTCGAATTGTTATAGACCTCATATCGACACGACCTATCGAGCTATTGGGGTCTGACGTTTACCACCCCTAGGCAAGATATGCGACATATCAGACGATCAGACCGGACTGTACGGTAGTGTTACTGGTTGGATTCACTGGAGTGTGAGCGGGCTTGCTCGTCGATCTTCAGATCGCTCAATACCCGGGTGGCCGTTACGTTTAGCAGACCGCTTGCGGCTTGTGGGTGTTTGATATGATCATCACCTGCTGCCGGCGTATTGACGAGTCTTTAGAGTCCTACACAGAGCTTTCCTGGCTCAATTGAAACGAAATAGGAGTGCATATGAGATATGTGCGGGACCGAGAATAATGCGTGTATGTGATACCGTATTCTATTCTCGCGATGAATGTATCGAATGGTTGTATGCGATATAACCTAGTTATCGAATCAAGGGTTGATTCGATAAGCCGATACATTGTATACTAGTCGGTTGTGTGCGACATGACCGGATCATTGAATCAAGTATTGATTTAATGATTTAGTGCATAATTATATATTTGATATATTACTTTGCATTAACTAGTATTGGTTCACTTTAAATGGATTTTCTCACTCGGTTTGTGCACATTGTATATGTGATATACTTTTGTACACATGATTGTATCATGTTTGATGATACATGTTTGCTAGGGTTTTTGTGTAAAGATCAAACCATGGTTAAATGATTATGACTAGGGTTTTGTTTTATTCACTTATTTATTTATCCATTTCATTTTGGAAATAAATGGAAAAGAGAAAAGAATGGTGGCTTCATTTGTTGTTTAGTTGAAGCTTCATGAAGCTTTGACCTTGACCACCATTCTTATCTCATCCTTAACCCTAACCATTCCTTTAACCTTGGTCAATTCTCTACACATAACCATAGTAAGAATTATGATAAGTATTGTTTTTCTATTCTATTCTAATTAACTTATCATAACTTCTTCTTTTTCATCTTCTTCTTTTATGAAGAAGCTTGACTTCATCAATGGTGGATTGATGAAACAAGTGAGAAATTCAATTCTAAAGTCTACCCACTTCCTATTTCTTCATCCTCTACCTCTTGCCAAGTAGTAGAGTGTGTTTCCTTCACAAGTTTTCATGGCTTGGTGAAGGTGGAGCTTGATCTAGTGATGCTTCGACGTAGATCATCTTCGGCACGTCGTCGATGACCTAGCCCGCTTCTTCTCCGATGAAGCCGACGCAAGAGCCCGGATTTCGATTTGGACAGCGAGGATACTTCGTTGCGGAGCTATGGAGGTGGAGAACCGGATCTACAAAGGTTGTATTTCCGTATTCTTATAGTTAAGTGTTAACTAGTTTAATGTTTCGCCTAGATTTCTAGCCAACGATCCGTAGTCGGGTTTCTCGGCACCTAGATTTTTTGAAATTGGCATGGTTGATGCCTTGTGAGACCTCTTGAGAGTGCCTAAGAACCCTACAGTTCTTCTCCCTCCCCCTTTTTTATAATGAGATGCTCCAATCTCTTCTACTCTTATGAAAGACTTCTGTCTTTGTAGATCTATGATCTAGAAAAAGAACTAAGTTCTTCATTTTTTATGAGATACTTTGATCTTTCTGTTTTATTTACCTTGAAGAAATTCTTCTTTTCAGAGCTTGCTCTTCTATTTTCTTTTTTGAGAATTTGAAGTTTATGGGGGGTTCCTCTGTGTAAGACTTGAAGTCTTGGGGCATTTATATAGTGGAGGATGATTTTTTGAATCAGTTAAGGAGATCTTTTCCCTAATTGATTTGGGGATGTTTCCCACCATTGGATTTTTGATCCTAGGGCTTCTATTTTACAGAAAACATCTTTCTTGTTACTTAACAAGATTGGGAAATTATTTTCCTATACAGACATTGTTCTGTATCTTGGTGGTTTTTTAATCACCATTGGATCTTTGATCCAACGGTGCTCTGATTTACGGAGCACAATCTTTCCTGTTTGGAAAGATTTGAGGAGTATTTCCTCAACAGAACTTTCTTTCTGGTAATTTGATGATTTTTAATCATTTTCGTTGGATCTTTGATCCAAGGGTAGGGAACATTTAGTTCCAACGCTAGCGCTCTCGTGCTTTGCATGTGAGCGCTGCATCAGAATCTTTAACTCTTGGTGCTAGTGCACTTAGCGCTGCATCAGAGTCTTTGACTTCTAGCGCTAGCGCACTTAGCGCTAGCGCTCTCGTGCTTTGCACGTGAGCGCTGCATCAGAGTCTTTGACTCCTAGCACTGGCGCTTTTGGCGCGAGCGCTCTCGTACTTTGCACGTGAGTGCTGTCTCAGAGTCTTTGACTCTTAGCACTGGCGCTGCTAGCGCTCTCGTGCTTTGCACGTGAGCGCTGCCTCAGAGTTTTTGACTCCTAGCACTGGCGCTTTTGGCGCGAGCGCTCTTATGAGGCGCTGCCTCATTTTAAATTTCAAATTTTAAAATTTCAAATAGAGCTTTGCTCTCTGATTGGGGGAAACACTCGGCACTACTCATCATGGAGCAAACCATATCCAATAGGGTACGATTCCTCCATTCTGATACACCGTTGTGCTGTGGTTGTACGGAAGTGTAAGCTGAGAGAGAATACCATTCTCTTTTAGAAAATCAAGGAATTCCGTGCTCAAGTATTCACTTCCTCAATCAGATCATAGGACCTTAATACTTTTTCCCGTCTGGTTCTCTACTTCACTTTTATATTTTTTGAATTTCTCAAAACCTTCAGATTTGTGTTTCATTATAATTACATATCTGAACCTAAAGAGATCATCGGTGAATGTAATGAAGTACGAGAACCCACCCCTTGCATGTATAGATATCGGACCACATACATTGCTGTGTATGAGTCCCAAGAGCTCTGTATATCTTTCTCCGTGTCCCGTGAACGGAGTTTTAGTTATCTTTCCTTTGAGACAAGACTGACAGGTTTCATAAGATGAAAATTCGAACGAATTCAAATATCTATTTTTATGTAACTTAGATAGCCTTTTCTTATTGATATGACTAAGTCTACAATGTCATAAGTAAGCTTCGTTCGTATCTGAACTCTTCCTCTTGTGTGTGTTTTGTACATTGAAAACCATGTTTTGATTAAAAACGTAGATACCATTACACAATGTACCTTTTGCAACCTATACCCGATTAAGGTAAATGTTCATGATATTTCTATGTAGAAAAAAGTTATATCCATATTTATTAAGTAAAGAAACTGATATGATGTTGCAAAGCATGGAAGGTACATAGTAGCAATTGTTTAAAATTATAGTGTTGCCACTTGGCAACACAAGGTGATATTCGTCAACGGCAGCAGCATCAACTTGTGCTCCGTTATCTACTCTAAGAGACATATCACCTGGTCCAACCATTCTACTTTTTCTCAGTCCTTGTAATAAATTACAGATATGATATCCTGATCCGGTATCTAGTACCCAGGAGGTAGGGTTAACCGAAAAACAGTTTTCAATAACAAATACACCCGAAGAAGATGCATTAAAATGCTTCTCCTTCATCAGGGTCAAATGGAATTTCTTATAGTCCTCTTTCCCTTACCTATACTCATGACAATTGTGATAAATTAGAGTCAAACCGACGTTCCCCAGCCCAGAATAATAAGCTAGTTCGGTCAAGTTATACATTTTATTATCTTGATTAAGGAGTGACATAGTTGTTACCTGGAGAGAGAGAGAAAAGAATCACTCAGCGTATGCTCTTACAAGATTAGATTGGTTATAATTTTTCTAATCAGGATGAATCTTATTGTTTCCTTGAATTCTCCTTCAAATCTTAAAAGGAGAACTAGTCGGGATCATTCATACCTTACAAGTTTGCTAACCGTTCAGCCAGGTGGGTGTTGGTACTCCGAGGGAGGTTCACCGTGCTTTCGTATGAACCTAATTAAATAACCTCGTTTCTGCAGAGGCATAGCCCCGTTAACACCTTTCTAAACACTTAATAGATTATCTAATTGTAAAGTGAAAAATATCTCCTAAGAGTAATCCCACTCATCAATGGGATCGGGACCCAACTATCATCGTATGATAACCTAGATGGAAGCCACTCTAGTTACCATACTCCAGAAGGTATGCAAACACTTTGCAAGTTTCTCTTATATTTGAAACCCCTGATGTATTTTTTACCCCATGCGGCTTATGAACTTAAGTTAGTCAACAAATCATAAGTCGTAAGTCAAGTTCAACCCGTCATTATCTTGATTGCATTAGGTCTACCCGCACAACCCTTAACTTAGTCAACAAGGTTGTACAACCGTCCTAACCAATCACATCTCTATGCGGCAGAAAACCAACACTTAGCTACCATACACTACGCCTTAACTTAGTCAACAAACGTAGCATGAATACTAAGCATTAATAATATGAAATGATGGAGGACTACGGCTGGTTTTTGGCGAAAAACCTTTAATGAATTTGATATCGTTGACGGAAACTAGTGATTTCGAAACGAGCGGTTCAAGCTCAATTTTGAAAACATTTGGTTTTGTAGAAAACCGAGTAGTTTTGAAAAGAACCGAGTGGTTTTGAAATTTGATTTCAATAACATCATATTAGGTTTATTTTTCCTTGCATTAATCATATCACACCAAAAAAGAACGAAAATAGAATGTACGTATATACCATCTGCATTCGCCACGGATCCCCGTCATGCACCGTTAGGTTACTTAACTGACGGCAGAGCAGGGGCAGGGCTAGCGCGGATGAAAAACATATACACCATTTACGTACGCGCGCGCGCGCACACACACATCTCAGGCATGATAAAGATCATCATAGACAAACGATAAGCAATATGGAATAGCGATAATATAGGAGCCCCGCGTTTCATTTGAGCCACAAATGAAACTCGACGTTCCTTGGTCGTGTGGATCACCTGTGCGATGTAGAACCAAGACTCCTACAAGTGCGGCAAGTTACTCGCCAATTCTAGAAGTGAGGCAACCCTCACTCAATGACATGAGTGGGTCACCCGACACTTCATGGAATCCGGTAACTTGAGCACTCCACCGTGGGTCATCCTAAAACCCCTACAAGTGCGGCAAATAGTCTGCCAATTCTAGAGCGAGGCGGCTTGAACTCACCACTGCGAGACGACCACTGATCAGTCGAAAATACTGCATCTTTAAACCGGCAATTTCCCTATCATTTGCACTCATCTAGAAGTGTTCGGCATTCATATAGCACATATTAGCAAAACAGTCATCAAATATCAGATTGCATGTGTTAAACTTTAAAACCGGCACTATAAGGGAAATTGACTGTATTTCATAGCATCGCATCATTCTTGCATATCGCAACTTGTGTTTCGAAGTCTGTGCAGAAAATTTCAAGAGATCGGTCAAATTTACAAAACGAAGACTGTTAAAAAGATGCCACCTCAAGGATTTGGAATCTGGCAATGATCTAAGAGGCATTCAGAGATTCAACATATCAAAAAGTACACCTGAAGACAACACAAAGCAGCATATGAAGTTTCAAGCCTCAAGCCATCAACTTGGCCTCGGAACCGCGGCCGGAGCCGCCTTGTGCCGAGGTTCCGCGGCGGCCCTGCCATGTCAGCCCTCACTCTCTGCACCAGTACCCTTACCTCAGTGTGCACACTTCAGAAAGGCACTAGATTTTCCAGATGTCTCTCGAACATTCTGCCAGATCAGCAAGCCCTAGGGTTCCTAACTAAACACCCCAAGCTTCCACAACAAGCTTCACTTAAACTACATTAGAGCCTAGAGCCTTCTCCCTAACCTCCTAGCTTAGGGTAGAAGCTAAGCCCTAACTAACTACTTCTAGAAGCCTCTCCCTATAACTTACTTTTGGAGGAAAAGTTCAAATTTGAATTCCTAGAGCTAGGGTTTGGGAAACCTATAAAAAGACCCCAAGGCTCACTTGAAATGGCTAATCCTTGGTTGCTAATTGTTGTTCAAAGTTGTTCATTGTTCCTCAATTCAATTGTTGTGGTTGTTCTTTATCTTCAACCCAACAACTACCACCTCAAAACCCTAACCCTAATCCAATCTAAGATCAAGAATTCAAGATCCTTTGAGTGCAAGCAAAGCAAGTCAACAACGATCCTTTAGAAGCGGAACCGGACTTCAACGAAGCACGAGATCCAAGCTGATCCATGACTCAAGGAGCCGAGCGACGCAAGAATCGACGATCAAAGTTCCATCCTCTTGTAGTTCTTGAGAGTTATAACTAATTGTTGATATAATAAAAGTGAAGATTCTTTAAACTTGCTTATTTTCAATTTGAGCATTATGATCCGTATTCAATTCTTGAATGTATTCTTCGTGGTGATGCTTGAATAAAACTCCGCTCGTGGAGGAATCGAAACGATTGTAGAATGATGATGTTGACGAATCTTTAAATGATTTCTTAAGTCCTATAAAAATTGTAAATTCTTGAAAATCGAATGATCGATGATCTAGATTGATGCGAATGCGTTCTTGATTCCTTTCGCACGATCTAGAGATCAACGATCGATCGTTCGATTTCATAAAAGCTATCTAGTGAATGTGATTCATCGAAAGGACAAAGGATAGGATGAGGAACCCTAATTCTTCGCAACATCCTTAAACCTCTATGAATCTACATCGATTTAGCATCAACTTGTTAATGGATAAGAAATCGTATTCTTGAATCTTCTTCACATCTACAATTTACTCGATTCCTACGAGCTTTACTTCAAATCTTGAAACCTAAATTGATTGGAATTCTATCGATACTTGATTCTTGATGTTTATCATTTTCTTGATTCTTGATTAGAATAATTGATTCTTGAAACTCATCAATATAAATCTTGAATCGTTTTCTTTTTTTTTTCTATTAAATTTTCAATTCAAACAAAACAAAATACGAACGAATCGCGCAATCCCTGTGGACGATCCGCACTCATTAATGCGCTACAAACCGACACCGTTATTGATTGCGGTCAAATATTTTTGGTTGTGATTTCATACAAGTTTCTAAATACCGACAACGGAAAATAAGATCAATCAAATGGCGCCGTTGCCGGGGACCATTTGAGTTACTTACACGAACCGAGAATTCATTCAATCAACCACCTAGCACACTCTAGAACCCGGCTATTTGAGCACTTCTTCATGGGTTTATCCTAGTACAGAAAAGAAATAATATATAATGGCGACATAGACCTCAACCCGGTCATGCCCCAAAAAAGAATATACAATCAGACAGAAACGGCAGTCCACAAGTCGGACGCTCGCCCCGCAATAATGAATATACAAATGATATAATCTGTACTAATCACATCGCACGAGGGCTATCTAACACAACAATCCTGCTAAACCATCACAGAGATATATAAAGTAACATCATATGCAAATATGTGTAACCCCGTCTAATCGACCTATAGCAATTAGACAACGTTTCCGAATACATATACAAAAAAACAAGAAAACCATGACCATAAAATTCATTGCCCGCGAAGCTAACACTCAAATTTTCCAAACGACAAAAATCAAGTGCACTCCGCCATCCAAAAACTAATCATATAGCCAAACTTGAATCCTGAAAGATCCTAAACTTACCTGAAAACCCGATGGGGTGTTCAAGCACATCCCGGAGTCCCGAGGTACCCTCGATCCCTTGCGCGGGCTCTCAGTTCGAACTAAGAGCCTGCGAGGATCGAAAACATTGCAATATTTTCATTTTTAGACAGCCACTTTTAAAACGGTTTTGTGTCTTCAAAAAACAGCCCCTATTGGTTAAAAACAGTTTAGAAAATGGATTCCCGAGACCCTATGGGTCACCCTCGGTACCCTACGGAGTCCCCATTCCAAAATGAGAGAACCAAGTATTGAGTACAAGCTTTAAAAAACAATTTTAAAACTTGAAACGCCGGCTGATTTTCTGGACAGAAATTAGATGGTTTTCGTAATGGTTTTTGTGATGAAATCCAACAGTCATGAAGCTAGTTTAAGGGTATGGAATGGCTCTGATACCATGTTAATAGGTGCTAATGCTCGCAGTCAAGACGGAATAAATAACGAAAATTTTACATGCAAGCATTAGCCACTACGATCCTAGGAATCAAACCATACACTAAACTAGCAAACTACAAAGAGTATAACTACTCGGTAAAGAAGTTATACCAAAGAGATTCGTGTCCTTTGGTCTTCAAAACCTCTTCTTAAGCTCCTTGAAGCTCCTGGATCAAGCTCGTCCGTCGATCTTCCTTTTGTCGAAGATGATTCATCCGAGGGATATGGTTCAAGCTCTAACTTCTCCAAGTGAAGCAACTAAAGACCCTAACTTGCTAAACTAAGGTACTTAGGGATGTAGTGAAGTGTTATAATATTTTTCTATCACTCTCACACTTTGATTCTCAACTCATGAGAGTGTAAGTGAGAGGAAGAAGAAGAACGAGCTAAGTGAAGAGAGAGAATACAGATGGTGAAATGAAACTCATGTCTAGGAAAAAGAAAATGGCTTGATAGTTTTGTTAACTATTTTTCTAAATAGAAAAATAGCAACCATACTTCAACGATAGAAGCAAATGAAATAAACTAATACCAAGGCATACCTCCCACCATTCTCTCTTTACACCTTACCCCTCCACTTCATTTCTATTTTCCAATAAATGAAAAATCCTAAAATGAAGTGTCCTCCTTTTAAAATATATTTTGTATAAATACAAAATACATTCAACCGTATATACATACCCGTATCCGTATAAATACGAATGCGCGATACATACCCGTATCCTTATAAATACGAATACCCGATAGATAGAAAAATACAATGAACATGATACTAGAATATAGATATCGAAATATATATATATATAAATTATTAAATCAATACTTGATTTAATAATCCAGCTTAATCCTAAACTAGCTAGTATTATCAACCGTCCGATCGAGAGTCCGTGTAACTAGCACACTCATTTGATCGGAACCTTGTACATATCAAAATACAGCCACTGCATCATTTCGCCTAAACCAGGGAAACCCTCTTTGTGAGACTCTAAAGACTCGACAGTACGCTGGCAGTAGGTTTAACCACAAGCACGTCAACGGCACTAGCCGTATGTAATGGCTACTAAGTACCTGCCGAAAAGGAAGGTCGACGAGCAAGCTCATCCAAACTCCTACTGAGCCTATCCATGACAATCATTGTACAATCCGGTCTTTTCGTTTAAGAGTATCACATACCAGGTCTAGGGGTAAACGTCAGTAAATCTTCGTCTCTTCGTTTAAGAGTAAACGTCAGACCCCTAATAGCCCGATAAGTCATGTCGATGTGGCTCATGACTGATCTGATAAACTATCGATCTAACTATCAGTAAATCTCATCTGCCTTGGCCATGGTCTTATAGTTATGGCCAACTGGACACAGTGCGATATTGACTCCCAATACGGGGAGAGACGAATCTCTGACAATTGGTCACTGCCTCCATATGGTTCGGGACTGTACCCAACCAAAACCTATTTGCACGACTCAGTAGAGCCATAGTAGGGTAGTGATCTAAGTACAATTAGAACTCACACGGGACAAATGACGATCTCAGGTCTAAAGACTAGCATATACTGATGTCATCTGAGAACCGCTATCTGACGATAGGTATAATATCATCTAGAAGTTCTCGGCGAGTCCGTCCAGTGTACTCACCCCCAGTGAGCACCTGTATACAATTTTAGGTGATAACACCAATGGCTGTGGGACCAACTATCACCCCTTTTCAGGGTCTAGAAACGTATACACAAGGCTACTCTGGAATATCGATGCCCGATCTTGATACTCCTGCGACTTGGGGCATTTAAGGATGTGCTTATGAACTACCCAGCCCCTACAAGTATGATCGCCATCATAATGCTGGTAGTCAAGCAAAATCTTACGGGTTTTATCAACATGTATTGGCCATATGTGATATCAAGTAAAATATATACACATGTTAAGATAAAGACAAACCAAAATAGTATACTACTGTATCGATTCTTTATCAATATGTATAAGCAATATAAAGCAGCAAGAAAAATAAATGCACATGTTAATATAAAGAGAACCCAAATAGTATACTATATAACTGAGCATGATTATCCTGTATATACATATCCCTGGCATCCTATACAATACAGGACTCTAGGGCATACATATCCAACAGATTATGGATTTTGTTCTTATAGACTTGATGTTTTCCATGGATTTCGAGAAACCGCAATATGATTTTAAAACTTGCTTGTGTTTGCAAAAGCATGGCTATTTATTGATATGATGATTTGGACATCCACCATGACTTCTGTATTTATAATTGTGATATCCAATATCGAGGCGGGGGATAGCCGATTAAGGATACATAGTGGATCCGGTTCGGTATTCAGAGGCAAGAAACCATATGGAAAGTCGGTGAGCTAGCGAGGTGACGCGATTCTGGTGATAGTATTGGACATGGCGAATATCTGGAAGATACCGACCGGTGTATTATGATGAGATTGAGATAAGGACTGATCCAAGGGATAATGCCTAAGGAAACACCCAAGATTTACGTGTCAATCATTGGCACGGTTTTCTGATGATTTTATTCGGTGATGTATTTCCATTTTTGCGATCTGATTTCGATGCGCTTCATTTTATGTGATATGATATATGTGAGATATCGATATAGATGCTCTGCACAGATTGAGATAGTTTAAGCTATATTGTAGCCGATATAGTATCTGAAATACTATTTTCATTTATCGATGTATATTAAAGAGATTTTCAAAGAAGCTATAGCCTCCCTATTTTCCATGTGTCTATGATGACACAAGAAACCTTCGAAAGAAAACCTTTTAAAAATCTTTTTCAAAAGGCGCAACATATACTTTAAACAAATTTCATATATTGCTTATTAAATCAACGTCCACTACTTGTGCCTTACATATTATACGGCTATTTTGAAACGATTTACATACATACATCTTCAGCTACTTTATAGGCTTACTTGGATACATGCTATATATGTGATGATTACGCGATCCATTGAGATCGCTTATAAAACTTGTGCACTATATTATATGTTAGATATAGGATATGATAGTACTATATCTTATGTTTAGGTAAATCGTTATGTATTCGATTTCTATCTTGTGATAGCTTTTTACTCGTGAGTTGGAAACTCACTCTCGTTGTGCCTTAGTTTCTTGCAGGATCGACCGTTTGGATCGTAGCGACTTGCCGGCACACTTCTTCCTTCGGGTGATTGCTCTAGGTAGGTGGATTACTAGTTGAATCGTAACCATCTCTTGTACCTGTATTATTATCCATGATTTAGAGACGAGACTTAGTTAAAAACTTCATCAACCACTTGTATATTTATATTATACATGATTTAGAGACAAGACTTAGATATATATTGTTTTAGGTGTTGGACTCGTTTGGAACTGAATTGAGTTGTTTATTTACATATCTTTTGTTTTCTGCTATGATTCTTTACCTTGGGCATCGTATACATATTTGCGTAGATTGTGTCTCTACCATTGGGCATGAGCTAGCTCCCATTGGGGATGTTTTATGTGTGTGTGTGTGTGTGTGTGTGTGTATTTGTGTGTTTGAAAGATAAATAAGTTTGATTTAAAATATGTTCGTCGTTTAAAAATTGGGCAGCACCTCCTTTGTAAATTTTGAGTAAAACAAGGATTATATATATATAATCCTTGTTTTACTCAAAATTTATAAAGGAGGTGCTGCCCAATTTTTAAACGACGAACATATTTTAAATCAAACTTATTTATCTTTCAAAACAAACTTGATTTCATGTTAGAAACCCTTTTATCAAAACTACACCTCTACTATTTTCATATAAAAGATTTTAGATCTTGGAATGGTTGGTGCTCACTTTTGGCCTGTGTAAGGCCTTGTATAGATTGATACTGTTCTTTCCCCCCTAATCCTGAATTTCAACGCTTAACAGTGGAAACACTGTTTTACTTAAGTTTGGGGGGGACACTTTTTTGTATATATTTTTGTTTTCCTTTTTGTTTTGTATATAATTTGTTTCTAGGAAGCGCCGGCAATTTTAACCCTCTTGGTTTAGACTGACAGTGAGGGCACTGTCAAGTTTAAGTTTGGGGGTGTGCTCGGTAAGCTTTCTTCCTTCGCATTCATATGTATATTTTGCATCTGCATATTAAATCCATAAAATCCATAAAAATCTGAAAATTTTCTAAAAATATAAAAACTTTTTGTCAAGTTAGATTGTGGAAGAACTCTGATTCAACATTCGACGGTTTTTGTTTGAAAAATTAGGAATAACTAAATCTTATGTTTAGATTTTGAAAACCTGAAAGATAACTCTCCTTTGAAGTTAACTATAGCTGATATACGTCTTTACATCACACTACACGTGTCGTAAGATTTTGGGAATTAGATGACAAGTCTTTTATGTTTAAAAAAACTTTTAAATCAGATAAATGATTTTCTGAGGATCAAATAGTTTTGTTCTGAAATAAGTAATGTCAAGAATAGTTTATGAAGTAAAGCGAATATGAAGGAATGTTATTGATGCCTTAATTGGAACTAAGTCTGAAAAATAACCCATCTGAAACTTGATTGGAATGATTACACACCGAACCCACTAAACACGTCTTTTATCCAAAAAATAATTGAACCACCGGTTATATCTCCGTTCGTATTAAATCATCTGATTTTCACGCAAAACTGTCTTTTGTTTTTGGACCTGGGTAACTTGAGTAATTAAGTCCGCCGGGGTGTTTCTACACCTAATGCCCTAAAACCAACTGGTTTGGGTGCATTGGCCCAAAGCTCGCTAAGAAGCCTAGAAAGTCCAGATAAAAACAAAGTCAAGCAAGTGTTCTCTCCGAGTTAAAATTCCTAACGGTTCTTTGTGTGAGAATAATCTTGATAAAAGACAGGCTTTTATAAAAAAAATTTAACGGAGATATGAAGGTTTTATTCTATGATAAAGACTATTGCACGTTCACAGAGGTGTGTATGAAATGTAAACAAGAAAAAGGTGGAGTGAAGAATAAGACCTAGTTTCCTGTTATGGAAGATAGAAATTCTGAAGTTGAAACCTTACTGGAAAACGAAACTTGAAAAATGCTTAACTCTTTATAAAACTTATGTGATCCTTTTAAAATTGTTATCTGGGCTTTATTGTGCGACATGATGACTTTAATCGATCCTTCTGGAACTTAACGACACTAATTGCACTGCACGTAAAGACATATAAAAACTGTAGTTAAATAAGAAGCGAGGTGTGAAAAATAAAGGTTCGATAGTCTAGACTTAGGATTATAGAATTGTTATTTCTGAAACAAAAACTTTAGGGTTTGAATCGTAGTTATTTTACAAAACCAACTTGAACGGATTTTGTGGGTGTAATCCGCTGAAAACCCTCAGGAGACAACACTCCTCCTACTAGGGACACCTAGAGGTTTAACGGCTTGTTGCACGTGCTCAGTGCAATCGCGTTCCCTGCGAAAGTGCGGTTAGGATTTTCTTTTTTGTGAATAATTGGTTTTGCTCGGGACGAGCAAAAGTTAAGTTTGGGGGTATTTGTTCATCACAGAATACTGCATTTTATACCGCCCATTCTTACGCTCGGTTGTTTATAGGTAGGTGCTTTTAATCCGTGTTTGTTACATATTTACAGAATACAGGTTTCCAGTACAAATATTGCAATTCAAGACAAAATCTCCACAGTTACACCACATACAGAACATCTGTTGACAACAGATAAAAGCCGGGTTCCGGTCATCCATATCCGTCCGGTGCTGCGTACCGGTTCCAGGGATAAGACATATGACAGTGGTCATTCGTGTCTCGGACAAGCACAAAGCACGAGGGGGGCAGCACAAGAATCAATGGGTGCGCGGAGCTCGAGGGAGATAAAGTCAAAAGTAAACAAAGATAATGCAATCTTGGACTTGGAAATCTGCTGATATTCTAGAAGACTTTTGTGCATTTTGAAGTTGACAAACACAAGGAAACATCCAACCAGGGACTCAGACCAAAACCCACGACCCAACTCGACAAGGGAGCCGCGTTTCCGCGGCCAATAGGGGGTATTGGCCGCGGAAACGCGGCCGTACTGTGGATTCAGAATGTCGTATTTTGGGGGCTTTTTTGTAACTTCCCATAGGTTCTGTTGGTTGCCCTAGAACTCCATTCTCCTGCCTATAAATACAGCAGACCTGAGCTTAACCAAGGGAGCTTTTCTTTAGCCTCTTTTTTGTGTAGTTTTGTTCTTTTCTTCTTCTTCTTCATTCTTTCTCCATTAAAATTGTAGTGAGAGCTTTTTGAGTGGAAGATTAATGAAGATGAGGGTTTTTTATCTTTCTTGTTAGTTTGCTCCTCCTTGAGATTCTTGCTTTCTCTTGATCATTCAACCTCTTCATTGAGCTTGAATGGTTAAGGGTTAGTTATTGATCTCAAGGGTCGTATTTTCTCACGGGACTAGCACTTCATTTCACATGCGTTCTCTACCCTTCCCTTGATCTTGCAACCTCTTCATTGAGCTTGCAAATTTAAGGGTTGGCTATTGATCACATGCTTGTCTTGAGTCCTAGTTTCGTATTCTTTTTATCGCTTTTTCTTACTTGCAATTTATTACCTTGTCTTTAATTACTTGCAATTTAATTCATGCACTTTCTTTCTTGTAATCTTTTCTTTTCTTTGTTCTTTTCTTTTTGTTCTCTTTTGTTCATTTTTGTGAATGATGTAATTATTATTGTTAAGAAGAAATACGGTATTATAAGTTAACATTTCTTTGCCAATTCCTTTTCCCGTTATTTTCCATTTGAACTTCGCCCAAACCATACGCAAGCGCTCCGTTAGGCACCCTACCCTGACAAGGTAACGGTGATTCCTAACCACGACCGGTTGCGTTCGGTTTGGCCGGAGGCGAAAGCAAGAGACAAGAACGGAAGGACAAGGGTAAATAAGCCGGATTCCACGAATACCGCGCTTAAATCCCCTAATCCACGTTGTTGCCGATTGCTCTAGCTTCAATTGGTCAAGACTCGGCTCAAAGGTTTTGAGTACGGATTTCTTAGCTTACAATCTCGTATCTTTTCTTAACAACTTTATACTTGCAAATAAACACATAGGTTAGAATCAAACAAACATACAGATTCTTTATTGACTCGTCTAAGACAAGAAGGTAAGATACCACCATCTCCCTGTGGACCGACCCGTGCTCAACCGGCTAGCTGCATAGCGACACCGTCCTGATCGCGGTTACACTTAAATTCTTTGAACATCCGACACGCCATCGGCGTGCGATCACCCCTACACTTGGAAATTCAAATCAAGATATCATACTCTTGTCTATTGTCCAAAGTACTTTTCAATTGGTGAATTTTTAGATGAATTTTGCTTACACATCCTTTATGCGACCGTTAATACTTCTTGAGGTACCAACAACCGATTACAAAATGTGTTTGCACATTAAAGCGTACTTCCTAGTCTTGTAACACCTAAGGCTTTTAGCAGTGAATCCCAAACCAGTTGGTCTAAGGCATTAGGTGATGAAGCACCCTCGCTAAATATTTTTTTTTCTATTTTTTAGCCTTAAGTAATTACAAAAACCAGTGTTCATTTTTTTTCTTTATTCACACTTGTATTTTATTTTATTTTTTTCTTCGTACTAAGGACTTTAGACAAGAGCATTTCAAGGTCTCTCCTACTATTCCAAGTTTCAAGGTTCGTGTTTTTGCAATTTGTAGGGTGTATATTTTCAAAATTTAGACTTAAGCTTAGGAATTATTTTTCAAACTTATACTCTAATAAAGATATCAATACTTTCCTCTTGTTTTAACTTAGCCCAAGAAGTCAACTTGAAATTTGCCTATTTCCAAATAAACTACAAAGACATATACTTTCTACCGTTAAATTTTAAGAAAGGTTATTTTTAGGGTTTTTAATTTACTAAGTCTAAGATCTAGTTGTTCCGACCTAGTTAACCTATTTGTCAAACTCAAGTCAATTAAGGCCAAAATTGAATGTTTCAATTTTTATAATTTTAAAATTTTTCAGTTTTTATGGTTTTAAAATAAGTATGCAAATGTAAAAATATACATATGAATGCGAAGGAAGAAAACTTACCGAGCACGCCCCCAAACTTAAACTTGACAGTGTCCTCCTGTCAGGCTACACCAAGAGGGTCGAAAATGTCGGCTTTTCCCTGTTTATTATTTTTTTATGTGTTTTTTTAATGTTATTTTGTATTTATATATTTACAAATGGTACATACCCCCAAACTTGTTTGAAATAAAGTGTTGGCAAGAAAATCAAAATTTTGGGGGTCAAATGGAGGAAGATCAATCAGTGTAAACCGGCTCCTGCAAAAACAGGAGCTCCTCCGACTGGTCTGCAGTGAGGAACGGTTTTAATCGATGTCCGGTTACTTTAAATAAAGTACCGTCCTCCGGATTTTCAAGATCTACCGTGCCGTGCGGATATACGGTGCGCACTAAAAACGACCCTTTCCACCTAGATCTGAGCTTGCCAGGGTGAAAGTGTAACCGAGTGTCATAGAGTAAAACCTGTTGACCAGGTTTAAACGTTTTGCGCATAAGGTGTTTGTCATGAAACACCTTAGTTCGGTTTTTAACAATGACAGCATTATCATATGCCTCATTCCGCAGCTCTTCTAGTTCATTTAGTTGCAGCTTTCGATTGTTGCCCGCATCTTCTATTGATAAATTCAACTCCTTGATCGCCCAAAATGTCTTGCGCTCAATCTCAACTGGGGGGTGGCAAGCCTTCCCATAAACAAGCCAGTATGGAGACATACCAAGATCGGTCTTGTATGCAGTACGGAATGCCCATAGTGCATCAAGCAGTTTGTGTGACAAATCTTTACGGTTTTTAGAAACTGTTTTCTCCAAGATTTGCTTAATTTGCCGATTCGAAACCTCGGCTTGCCCACATGTTTGGGGATGGTATGGCGTTGACAGTTTGTGAGTAATGGAATATTTGCGCATTAAGGACTCAAAAGTCCTATTGCAGAAGTGAGATCCATTATCACTTATAATTGCTTGAGGGTGCCCAAACCGAGAAAAGATATGTTCTTTAAGAAATCGAACAACAACCTTGTTGTCATTCGTTCGGCTAGGCACAGCCTCGACCCACTTTGACACATAGTCCACAGCCAAAAGAATATACGCATTCCCAAAAGAATTGGGAAATGGTCCCATGAAATCGATTCCCCAAACATCAAAAATATCCACAACCAAAATTGGTTGGAGCGGCATTTCATTTCTCCGCGATATCCGGCCCAAGTGTTGGCACCGAGAGCATGTCTTGCAGTATTCATATGCATCCTTAAAGAGTCGTGGCCAATAGAAACCACACTGCAAGATTTTCTCGGCTGTCTTCTTTGGGCCAAAATGTCCGCCACACGCTTGATCGTGGCAAAAAAACAGCACACTCTTAAACTCATTTTCAGGTACACACCGACGAATGATTTGGTCGGAGCAGTATTTAAAAAGATACGGTTCATCCCAGTAAAAATGCTTTACTTGGGACAAGAATCGGAGTTTATCCTGTTTCGACCAATCTTTAGGTATTAAGCCGGTGGCCAAGTAGTTGACTATATCAGCGAACCAAGGTTCGCATGACACGGTTAAGAGTTGCTCATCGGGAAAAACATCTTTAATTGGAATTTCAAGAGTAGGCGAAGAAGGAAGTCGTGAAAGGTGATCGGCAACTACGTTTTCACATCCTCTTTTGTCCCTTATGACAAGGTCAAACTCTTATACCAAGAGGATCCAACGTATTAACCTCGATTTAGCATCCTTCTTTGAAAAAAGGTGGCGAAGAGCTGAATGATCCGTGTACACAATCACTGGAGAGCCGATTAAATAAGGCCGGAATTTTTCAAGTGCAAACACAACGGCTAAAAATTCCTTTTCTGTTGTTGTGTAGTTTAGTTGGGCCTCATTTAATGTTCGGCTAGCGTAATAAATTACGTGCGGCATCTTATTAATGTGCTGTCCAAGAACAGCACCAATGGCGAAATCTGATGCATCGCACATAATTTCGAATGGATGCGTCCAGTCTGGAGATGAAAGAATGGGCGCAGAAATGAGAGAGTGTTTCAATGACTAAAACGCTTCCATGCAAGTTGAGTCAAAATCCAATGTTGTGTCCTTGGCCAATAAGAGAGTCAAGGGTCTAGCAATCTTGCTAAAATCCTTGATGAACCGTCTATAAAAACCGGCATGGCCAAGGAAGGTTCGGATGTCTTTGACGCATTTGGGAGGAGGGAGATTAGAAATGACCTCAATCTTGGCTTTGTCAACCTCTATGTCGTTTTGCGAGATGACATGTCCTAAGACAATGCCTTCTTGTACCATAAAGTGGCACTTCTCCCAATTTAAAGTGAGGTTCTTATCCCTACAGCGGGTAAGAACCGCGTCAAGGTGTAGCAAACACTCGTCGAAGGAGTCACCAAAAATGGAGAAATCATCCATAAAGATCTCCAAAAACTTTTCAACCATGTCTGAAAAGATCCCCATCATACACCGCTGAAATGTAGCAGGTGCATTGCATATCCCAAAGGGCATGCGACGATAAGCAAAAGTACCGAAAGGACAGGTAAATGTGGTCTTGTCTTGATCCTTTTCGGCGATGGGGACTTGGTTATAGCCGGAATAGCCATCCAAAAAGCAGTAAAACTCGTGCCCAGCCAATCGTTCTAGCATTTGGTCAATGAAAGGTAAAGGAAAGTGGTCTTTCCTTGTCGCGGCATTGAGTTTTCTATAGTCGATGCAAACTCGCCACCCAGTTTGGGTGCGATTAGGTATTAACTCATTTGCCTCATTGGTTATGACCGTAATGCCCGATTTCTTTGGGACAACATGAATGGGGCTAACCCATTGGCTATCCGAGATAGGGTAAATGATACCACTATCAAGACATTTTACAATTTCCTTCTTGACGGCCTCTTTCATTATGGGGTTGTGGCGTCTTTGAGGATCCCTTACTGGCATCATCCATCAAGTGTATATGATGTTCAACTATGAGGGGACTAATCCCCTTGATGTCCGCCATAGACCAGCCAAAAGCTTGCCGGTTATTTTGTAAGACCATTAAAAGGGCCTTCTCTTGCTCGAGGGCTAGAGAGGCCGATATGATAACAGGAAGGGTCTCATTCTCACCTAGGTAAGCATATTTAAGGTGCGACGGAAAAAGCTTTAATTCGAGTTTAGGAGGTGAAACAATTGAAGGTAGCATTGGTGAAACTGTTTCAAACTCGAAGGTACGCAACCGAGTCGGATGGTTCAAATAACTCATCCGAAAAATCAAAAGACTCAAACTCGGATGGTGAGTCTTCAAAATCGTCCAAAAAGATGAAACACTCATAATCGTTGTCCAGCGTGAAAGCTGTGTCGGATTCTAGGAGGAACGCACTAGAGGCGTCAACACTGCTGTGATCGAACAGAAAGTTTTCGAGCTCACAGTCATCCTCCGTGATCTCATGGATTGAGCAAACATCAAGCATACTAGCATTAGGCTCGGAGGGTTGATTCCCCAACTTAAAGATGTTGAGTTCAATCGTCATATTTCCAAAAGATAGGTTCATGGAACCATTACGATAATTGATCACTGCATTGGAGGTCACAAGGAATGGTCGACCAAGTATCACCGGAATTTGACTCCGGGGGTTAGCTACAGGTTGTGTATCCATCACAATGAAGTCAACGGGGAAAATGAAGTCCCCTACTCTAATTAACACATCCTCTAACTCACCCCTAGGATGGGTGATGGATCGGTCGGCCATTTGGAGAATACAATGAGTGGGTTTAAGCTCTCCAGCGCCTAATTGCTCATACACAGAATAGGGTAGCAAATTGACACTAGAACCAAGATCTAATAGTGCTCTATTAATGTTCTTGTCCCCAATTGTTTTCGAAATAGTAGGACAGCCGGGGTCCTTGTGCTTCTGGGGTATAGATTGGACAAGAGCGTCACTAACAGCACTATCCACGAAAACTTTCTTTGGTACTTGTGACTTCCTCTTCTTGGTGCATAAGTCCTTTAAGATTTTCGCGTAAGAAGGAACTTGTTGGATTGCATCCAAGAGAGGTATATTTATGCTAACCTGTTTGAACAACTCTACAATCTTCTCCATTTGTGGAGTTGGTTTATTGGATCTCAACATGTTTGGAAAAGGAACATTTTGAAAATTTGTCGAGTCTAATTTTTGTGGATTAGATTGTTGAGTTGGAATGGATCCCCGTGTAGATGTGTTCGTGATGTGAGAAGTGGGTCCGTTCGAAATAGAAGAAGTAGAGCCTTGTGAAGAATGAAGAATAGGCTCTAACGAAGAAGATGAAGATGAAGAAGAACTACCGGCAGGGGTGTCATTATTAATACCCACATTATTGTGCAACACTTTTCCGTGTCACAGCATTTACGTTATGATTTTGCTGTTCATATGCAACATGTGCGTGACCGGGATTTGGCAATGGTTGAAATGGAAGCTTTCCCTTTTCTCGCTCGCTCAACGCAGTATTGAGTTGTGCAATTTGTGCCTCAATAGATTTGATGCTTTGATCGTGTGAAGCACTGTTTTGCACCAAAGATTGAATAGAATTCTCCAACCTTGCTGAGGATTGTGTAGATTGCTTTAGGAACGCATCTAGACTTCTTTCTAGCGAGGTAACCTTATCATTATTTGGTTGAACAAAATTGTTTTGAGGGTAAGAGTTGTTGGGTACAAAATTGTTCATTTGGTTTTGGTAAGGTTGTGGGTGGAAAGGTTGCCGGTATTGAGTTTGTGGAGGTGCTTGTTGTTGTAGAGGAGGAGGTCTTTGAAAGTTGTTATTTCCTTGGAATTGCTGATTTTGATTCCAAGCAAAATTTGGGTGACTCCTCCAACCCGGATTATAAGTCGAAGAGTATGGATCATTTCTTTGTCGTTGCTGAAAGGCAGCATTGACTTGATCTTGTCCTTGAGCAGATGGATTGTAAGGACACTCTTCGGTAAGATGTGATGGATCCGAACAACAAGCATAAACAGTTCGTGGGGGCAAAGCAGGGGCAGGAGAAGGCGATGAGATTTTGGTCTCAATTGCTTCTAGCTTTTTCGTAAGTGCGGCCATCTCGGCCTTCATAGTAATTGACATATCTAATTGATGTATGCCTTCCCTAGACTGACCAATTGAAGAAGATGAGGTGGTCTTGGTGCTTTCCCACTGAAGTGTTTGTTCAGCGATATCCTCAAGAAACTGCCACGCTTCCTCACTAGATTTGGTTAGAAAGTGACCTTGACAAATGGTTTTTAGCAACTGCTTCGTTGCTGGGTTCAATCCCTCGTATAAAGTCTGGCAAAGTTGCCAATTTTCGATCCCATGGTGAGGGCATTGAACAAGTAGGTCTTTGAATCTTTCAAAACACTTCCAAAAGGGTTCAGAAGGAAGCTGGGAAAATTGTATAATCTCATTGCGAATTCTCGCAGCCTTGTGATGAGGATAAAACTTTTTAAGAAAAGCTTTAACAAACTCTTCCCAATTCTTAATTGATTGTGATGTTGTGTTGTATAACCACTTCTCGGCTAAGTCGCATAAGGTGAAAGGAATGACCCTTAGCCTTATAGCATCATCTGATAATTGGGTTGTTTTCATCATTGCGCAAACGTTTTGGAATTTGTTTATGAAGATATCGGCATCTTCAGATTCCAGTCCATGAAATTTTGGCAACATATTGATGAAGTGGGGTTTGATCTCAAAATTGTCCCCATTTGCCGGTGGGAGTGAAAGACAAGTAGGTAAGGCGGTGCGGATCGGGTAGAAAAGATCCTGGAGCGCGATTCGTTGGGGCGCTTCAACAGGTGGGTGTTGCGGGTTATTCGCACCTAACGGAAGTGGAATCAGTCCCGTGGGTAAGGTGTTGTTAGGATTATATCCCGACATCCCTTCGGAGGAAGAATGTGAAGGTGAAGGTAAGGAAGTGGAAGGAATTTCGACTTCGGAGTCGAAAGCTTCGTCGGTCGGTGCCAACGAGACACGGACTAATCGGGCGCTAGTGTCCCTAGTCCAACCGGACATACACTAAAGAGGTAGTGTAGTAAAAAAACAGAAAAACAGAATGTGGGGGTAAGAAAATGTCAATGAGAAGAAAGTGGGTGTAAGTATGGAGCACGGACGACAGGTTGCAAGTTTTTGTAAAAAAATTTCTTTTCTTTTTGTGTTTTTTTTATGGAGCTTTTTGCAAAAAGATTTTCGATAAAAGGCTTAGACACACGTTCAATCAACCACAAATGCACAATCAGGCCTAGGTCTAGGGTCACCTAGGTCAGCTAGACAGCTCCTAACTATTCCAAAGGGCAAGAAATAGGACCTCAAACCGCCTCTTCACCGCCAATTATGGCCAGGTAAGTGGGAGGCTTTCCACCACGTAAGTAGTGGACCTAATTAAGTAACCACTTGCCTTAGACACACTTGCCTAGACACCACAAAATCAGGTTAGGATCAACGGTCGATGCCTACAACTAGTCCTTTGTCCTATTGAGCGTGAAGTCCTTAGGGCTGAGTCTAATCTTTTTTAATTAAATGATAGTCAATGTAATATGCCTTATGTGATTTCTGGAGTCCTGGGAAGGGTGATGAAATCCCCACCCAATCTGGATTGGTTTCAAGCCCCTTAAAGTCCGATTAAATATGCAAAGCAGTAAACAATCACTTGCAACAATTTTTTTATTTTTAGCACGGCGCAAAGAATCCTGCACAAGATCAATTATTGGAAGGGGGAGAGATTTTTAGCGCAAAGAATCCTGTAGGAAATTTTACAGAGGAGATATTGGGGTTGCAGAGAAGGAGAAAGGAAGCAAACAGAGGGGTTCTAGTCTGTTGATGACGTCAGCAGGCGGTGGTTGCGCGGCCAAATGGCACCTCCGGCGGCGGTTCCGCGGCGAAAAGAAGGTTTCGGCGGCGGATCCGCGGTGCAAAGGTAGGTTCGGGTCCCGAGGATTTTTCTGCTGCTCTGTTTTTATTTTCCTCTGTTGTTCAGATCTGTTGTTTTCTGTTTTGACCTCTGGATTTTTCCAGATCCGAACTTGTTCGTCGATCCTGCAAAAATTCACACGAAACACCCTTCAAACAATAAAAAGATGATAAAGTTTTTATATTTTTTTTATTTTTCAGTTTTTATGATTTTTTTAATTTTATATTAACCCGAAATTGCAAAAAGAAAATACTACGCCATCCCCGGCAACGGCGCCATTTGATTTAAAGAGATTTTACGATTAAAAATATTTTACCGCAATCAAGAACGGCGTCGCTTGGTAGCTAACCGGTGAATACGGGTCGGACCACGGGGATGTTGTGTATTTCCTAATTGTTCTAACGAGTTAATTCCAAATGGTGTTTGGATCTTTATCACTAAAAACTATGTTGACTTAGACTAGGATTAGAAATCTTGCTAGGGTTAGGTTTAGGTTAAGTTTGGAAAATTAAGATTTCCCACCGCTTTCAATGCCCTAATTTAGATCTCTTTAGGATTTATGGTAATTATTAATAAAGGGGATTGGGACGATTGGGAAGAAACGATGTTTCTTCCTCTAGGTCCTTGTCCGTCCTTTCTTAATCCTTACCCTAACCTCCATAGAAAACATACACATCCGGTCTTTTATACTACGGTATCACCGTTACCTCATGGGTAGGGTGCCGTAGGGAGCGGTATGTGTATGTATGCATGGAGTCCTAATTATTAATATGTGATGGGCAAGAAAGGGGTGAGAGATTTTCATCTCTCAAACCTTCCCTATTCCTAACCCTAACAAGCAAGAACTACTCGCTCATTAGGGGATCTATGAAAAACATGATTTTTATGAGTTTTTGATTTAAGAGATTAATTATCTAACTACTGCAGATCAATAAAAAGTTCTAATCTAAATTAAACAAGGGCAGAGAATAAATTTAAACTAGGGCAGAAAGAAGAATTAAGAAATAGGGCAAAAATAAAAGAACCTACTTACTTTATTGATGCTCTCAAACCATACAAAGGAATTCTGAATTTTAGATCTATGAAAAGAGGTATAACCTAAAACAAGTTTTAGTGCTTCTATTTATAGAGTATAGAAAACCCTACGGTTACAATTGTCGCACATCTGCTTTTACAAATATACCCTAGGAAGACTAGTCAACGCGCCGCCAGCCTCTGCAGAAAATTTCCACCAATACGGGCTTAGCACAGCCGCGGAACCGCGGCCAAGAGCAAGGTTTGGCCGCGGTTCCGCGGACAAATAGTGGGCTTGTGGGCCGATTTTTGTTGTGCTGCTTCTGGTTGTATTTGTCTTCATGTTTCTTCAGTTGGTTCTTCAGAATGTCTTCTAGTTCTCTTCCAGATCTCCACAGTAAATAATTGTAGTGGATTTTTACCGTTGCTTCGTGTCGAAGTCTTGAACCTTGCGCTGCCTTTGTACTTTTGTGAACTTGTTCATTGATCTTCATTGTCTCTCAAAATGTAGGCACGATCAAGATTCCACCATTTATCGATAGTAGTCTCACTTTGTATCATTTTTTCGTCAATTTCACTGTTTTTGTTCCGAGAACCTGTTACCTGCAACTATATAGCAGACATGGATCAAAAGCACCTGTTTATTTGTAAAATGAATAAGAATGGGGTCTAAAAGAATGCAAAATTATGGTATGAACATAGGCTCGATCTCTGGAAGATCCGAATCACCTGACGACATTCAAAGAAGAAAGAAAGAGAATATCGTCAGCGAACAAATCGCTCGGTAAGTCCCAAAGATAAGGGAGAGATAGAATAGACAGAGGGAGAAAATAAGTTTTAAAGTTGTATTATATTTTTTTAGTGTTAACGCTGTTGTTTGTAGCTTGGTACAGAAGGATGCCGGTGTATACGAGAGGAGTCTCTATATGCCAGAGACTAGAGGCAAGTGCAGTACAAGGAACCACTTATGCCACAGTACAACAGCAAATTGATTCAGGTTAGGTGTATTAATGGTTGTTGTCTCGTGCCACTTCTAACACCTTCCGTACCAATCTACCCGTTAAACCCCGTGAAGTATTGATTGTATTGTTTGTATTGTAACTTGTATTGTCTTGTAATATAGTTTGTATAATTGGATGACTTGCCGAAACCATGATATCAGTAAATGGATGTAATTGGAGAATCATGGATGTAAATGGAGAATCATGTAATGGAAATATATCCATGGTTTGGTTCGGTCAATATAAATTGAATAGATTGAATATATGGATTCATGGATTCATATTGAATTGTAATGTTGTAAATTGTACTTGAATCATATTCAAGTTGTAGGGTTACTAGGCACTGTCACAAGGGTCTATAAGGCATCAACCATGCCCGATTCAAATTTTAGACGTGCCGAACATCCCTGACCAAGATCTTAGACTAGAGATTAGGCGAAACAAAGAAAGTAAACCTCAAGGAAAGATGGAGAGATTATTTTGACAAATTGTTCAATAAGAGCTTTACTAAGAATTTGGATGGACTTGTCATTCAATCTCAAGATATAAATCGTGATTTCATGCGTAAAATAAGACTTACTGAGGTTAAAGAAGCTTTGAACAGAATGGGTTTAAGAAAAGCGGTTGGTCCTGACGGGATTCCTATCGAGATTTGGAGATGCTTAGGCGAAATAGGCGTTAAATGGCTGACAGATCTGTTTAATAAGATTTGGCAGACAAAAAAGATGCCAAATGAATGGAGGAAAAGTATCCTTGTACCTATCTACAAGAATAAGGGTGACATTCAAAGTTGCTCAAACTACCGTGGAATAAAACTAATGTGTCACACCATGAAACTTTGGGAGAGGGTGATTGAACACAGGCTAAGGAAGGATATTAAGATAACAGAGAACCAATTTGGGTTCATGCCTGGACGATCGACGACAGAGGCGATTCATTTGCTTCGTCAACTTGTCGAGCGCTTTCGAGAGAGGAGAAGAGATTTGCATATGATATTTATTGATTTAGAAAAAGCGTACGACAAGGTACCTAGAGAGGTATTATGGGGGACAATGATGAAAAAGGGGTCCCCGTCAAGTATATTGACATAATCAAGGATATGTACGACGGAGTAGTGACAAATGTCAGAACTTGCGGTGGCTTAACAAGTGATTTTCCGATTACTATTGGTTTACATCAAGGATCTGCATTAAGTCATTTCCTGTTTACCATCGTGATGGATGAGCTTACTAGAACTATCCAAGATGAAGTCCCTTGGTGCATGCTATTCGCTGATGATATTGTTCTAGTAAATGAGACGAAAGCAGGGGTTAATGCCAAATTGGAATTATGGAGACAAACATTGGAATCTCGGGGATTCAGATTGAGCAGGTCCAAGACAGCATATATGCACTGCAAATTTAGTAGCCAGAGAAATCAAAACCATATTGGTATAACATTGGAAGGGCAAGAGATATCACCGAGCGACCAGTTTAGATATCTAGGTTCCATCATCCAAAGGAATGGGGAGATCGATAGTGATGTTAATCAAAGGATCCAAGCTGGTTGGTTGAAATGGAGGAGTGCAACAGGGATTTTGTGTGATCGTAACTTTCCGTTAAAATTGAAAGGGAAGTTTTATCGGAGCGCTATTCGGCCTGCCTTATTATATGGTACAGAATGCTGGGCTCCTAAGAAGCATCATACACAGAAGATGCACGTAGCGGAGATGCGCATGCTTCGTTGGATGTGCGGTAACACTAGAAAAGACAAGGTACGAAATGAGGATATCCGTGCAAAAGTTGGTGTAGCACCCGTGGAGGAGAAGATGCGGGAAAACCGGCTTAGATGGTTTGGTCATGTGCGACGCAGACCTATGGAAGCACCGGTTCGACGAATAGATACTCTCGATATGGGTAATGGCAAAAGGGCAAAAGGGAGACCGAAGAAAACATGGATGGAGGTGATACGAAATGATATGGTTGCCAAAGGACTCAATGAAAGTATATTGTTCGATAGAAGTGAGTAGAGACAGAGGATTCATGTGTTGGACCCGGCGTGATTCTCATGTTGGTTCATGTAGCCTACCCCTTATGCTTGGGATAAAAGGCTCAGTTGTTGTTGTGAAAGAAAGTAAACATCTTTACTTCTAAGAGTTTGGGATTACAACCTTTGTAGTCCGGTCCTTCACTTCTAAAGCTCCGTGTTGAGGTCCCTTCGCTGCGATCATCGAGTATCTGGACTCTAGAGAGGCTCCACAAAAGAAAGATGCAAGCTTGCTTCCGATCTTCGATAACAAAGATGATCTACTTTGAAGAAACTCAAACCCAAGCTCTTGCTTTGCTAATCAAGTATTAGCAAAGCAAACACCCTAATCTAAGTGACTAGAATAGATGAGGATGATGAAGTAGGAATTTAGCTCTCATTTATTTTCTTAATATCACTCATTTTCATCACTAAACTCAAAGCTAGAAAGCTTTGCAAGGAGGAAGAAGAAGATGAATTACTTTGTGATGAATAATGAATTGTGTGTTGTGATTACAAATGCAACCATGGTCAAAGATGAAGAGGCTAACCATTGTAGAGAGTTTACTAGGGTTAAGGGTTTGGGTTGGGTTAAAGAACATCTCACAAAATATCAACACAAATATCTTTGCAAGAAAACAAAACAAAAGCTTCTAGAAGCTTCTAGAAAAATTAACTCAAATCAAACCCTAACCATATTTAATCTCCACTAATCATGTTGCATTAGTAATCATAACTTGTTACAATATTATATATCACATATACAATATTTATTGTAACAAAATAAAATAATACAATTAACATATATCACATATATATTAATGTATTACCCGAGTGAGAAAAAGAATCTTTTAGTGGGCTTATATTAGTTAATGTAATTTAATATATCAAATATATAATTATACATTAAATTATCAAATCAATACTTGATCCGATAATCCGGCTATTTCATAAATAACCGACCAATATAATCTGTATCAGTTCATCGAATCAACACTTGATCTGATGACCCGGCTATATCTCATATACCCGGCCGATATCTCATATCGTGAGAATCTAATACGGTATCACATACACGTATTGTTCTCGGTCCCTCACATATCATATATGTGCTCCTACTCCGTTTTGCCTGAGCCAGGAAACCTCTGTGTAGGACTCTAAAGAATCGTCAATACGCCGGCAGTAGGTGATGATCATATCAAACACCCACAAGCTGCAAGCGGTTAGCTAAACGTAACAGCCACCCAGGTATTGAGCGATCAGAAGATCAACAAGCAAGCCTGTACTTTCTCCCGTGAATCCAATCAGTAACACTCCCGTACAGTCCGGTCTCTTCGTCTGATATGTCGTATATCTCGCCTAGGGGTGGTAAACGTCAGACCCCAGTAGCTTGATAAGTCGTGTCGATATGAGGTCCATAACAGTTCGAGAAACTACTGATAACACTTACCAGTAAATCTCAGCAACCCTGGCCAGGGATTTCCAGTTATAGCCAATCGAACACAGCGCAACATCAACTCCCTATACTGGAAGAGACGAATCCCCTCCTATCGCTTATTGCCTCCATGTGATTCGGGACTGTACCCAAAAGCCACCTTTTTGCACGCCCTCTTGGACATGGTATGATGGAAATCAAATCACAGTGGGAATCACACAAGACTCTATGATGATCTCGGGTCTACAGACTAACCTGTACCAGTGTCACCAGAGAACTGCCATCTGACGTGAGGTATAATACCATCTGGGAGTTCTCGGCGGGTCCGTCCAGTGTACCCAGTCTCCACTGAGCACCCATATACCTTCTCTGATGTCAAACACCAATGGATATGGGATCATCCATCGCCCATCATATGGGTCAAGAAGCGCATACGCTAGTCTATACTGGAGTATCGATGCCCTGTCTCGGTACTCCCACGACTAGGAACATTTGAAGGATGTACTTGGTGACTACACTGTCCCCACTAGTATGATCTGCATCATAGTCCTGGTAGTCAAGTACTCATCCTAAGGGTTTTATCAACATGTAACATAAAGACAATCAGAGTACATGTTAAGATAAAGAGTGAACAGATAGCATATTATCATGTCGAGAAAGAAAGTCCTCCCTATATATGTCCAAGCATCCACTACAATATACAACGCATGTATAGTAATGGCCTCTAGGGCATACATATAACTAACAATCTCTCACTTGCACTAGGGCCATCTGTTGTGGTATCGCATACCCAACATTTAGCTGTGGTTGAAGTATCTCATACTCAACCATCCCATAAAAGTCTCTACTGGGAAATAGGCCTTTGTGAGTGGATCCGCGATATTGTCCTCTATGTCTACTCTCCTAACCTCGATCTCCCTGGAGATCAACTATCTCCATGATCAGGTGATACTGCCTAAGAATTATATCTGGATTTCTGATGGGACGGGGGTTCCTTTGCATAAGCCACAACTCCATTGTCATACAATGGTAGGAACGAAGTTCATCTCATGAACTTATATATATCCAGACTGCCTCTTTGGTAGAATCCTTGGTAATGACATATCTTGCCTTTAATCGTCTAGCAAGTCATGGTATCTAGCTTGGAACTCTTCCAACATATCGTCCCTCCACTGAGGGTAAAGACAATGCCTGCGACTGACATTCAGTCGTCCTTATCACCCTGGAACCTCCAGTGATTCTCCCCAGGATCGATTGATACCATCTCACTACTACTAATGAGTATCCTAACATCCAATTAGATCTATCTCATAGATCCAAAACCCATGATTTAGGAGGTATCACCTTGATCCTATATAGAGAATCCTTGTGATAAGCGGAGATTGACCGAGTGTAGCATAGGAAACTCCTTCCCTATCAAGAGTATGTCATCCACGTACTCTACGAGGATCACCACCATACTCTCTACTAACTTTTTGTATATACAAGGTTCATCTACCATTTTGATGAAGTCAAACTCTTTGACTACCGCATCAAAACAGACGTTCCAACTCCGCGATGCCTGATTTATCATATAAAATAACTTGCACACGTTTCCGCTGCTCCCACTATTTACGAAGCCCTCTGGCTGTGTACTTACAGACGCTCTCTTCGAAATCAACATTTAGAAAAGCAGTCATGACACCCAACCGCCAGATATCGTAGTCATGGTATGTAGCCGTGGCAAGTAGGATCTGGATGGACTTTAAGCATAGCTTTGAAAGTCTCAACTTTTCCATGTACACCAAGTAATCTTCTCAAGATATACTTGCTCCTGATGGGGATTTAACCCTTCAGATAAAGCAACCAAAGTCCATACTTTGTTGGTGTATAAAGATTCCATCTCAGATCGCTAAGCATCCAGCCATTCTTACAGAGTCCCACTCCTGATGGCCTGCTTGAAACTAGTTGGGTCATCATCTCATGATGCAATCCTCGCTCCCACTATCATAGAGAAAACCGAAGTATCTCTCAGGTGGGTGAGGAACCCTACTAGATCGGCGGAGAGGCTGAGGTTCGTTGAAAACTATTGAATCCTCCGGTTCTACCAAATCATCAGCTGCAGTTTGTATAGATGGAACTCCGTCCAGTTCTTCTACATGACCACTAATTTCTTCACAAGAAATTCCCTTTCACAAAGGTGGCATGCTGAGAAACAAAAACATCTTTTGTTCCTCGGTTTGGTAGAAGATATTCCTTTGCGAATGCTTGGGATATCCAACAAACTTCTACAGAACTGACTTTGCCTTGAGCTTGTCCAGATTATGCTTTTAGACATAGGTCAGACAACCCCAAATCTTAACATACTTAAGATATGGGATCTTCCCATTCCATATCACATATGGAGTGGTAGGCATCTGATTTGATTGGAACCCTATTCAATAGGTATGCAGCTTCACAAGTATATAACACCCAAAAGGAAATATGAAACTCAGCAGTACTCATCATAGAGCGCACCATATCAAATAGGGTAAGATTGCTCCGCCCCGATAAACCGACGTGATGTGGTGTATTCGGAGGAGTAATGCTGAGAGAGAATCTCATTCTCCTTTAGAATAGTCCAGGAATTCCGTGCTCAAGTATTCTCCACCTTGATCTCATCAAAGGACATAATACTTATACCCGGTTTTTGGTTCTCTACTTCTAACTTATATTATGTGATTATCTCAAAAGTTTCGGACTTGTGTTTCTACAGGAACATATGTCTGAATCTTGAGAGATCATCAGTGAATGTAATGAAGTACAAAGAACCGGTCTTGGCATGTGTAGACAGGGGACCTTCATACATCAGTATGTATCAATCCCAAGAGTTCACTAACTCTTTCTCTGTTTCCAATAAACGGAGCTGTGGTCATCTTATCTCTGTGACATGACCGGCAAGTTTCATAAGATGTAAATTCAAACTAATTTAAAAATGCATCTAAATGTAACTTCTGCTAGTCGGGTCGCATTGATATGACCTAGTCTACAACGCCTCAAGAAGGATTTGTTCATTTCTGAACTCTTCCTCTTGTGTGTGTTCTGTACGTTAAGAACTGTGGTTTGATTTAGAACGTCTATGCTTTTAGATAACGTGCCTGAACCGATCAACTCTTGATATAGGAAATGTTCAAAACATTATCCAACAATACAAAATTATATCCTTCTTTACTAATAAAGAGACTGATATGATGTTGTATATCAGGTTCGATATCTAATAACATTCGTTCAGAATCAATGTATTCTGGTAATACAGGGTGATAACTGCCAACAGTCTTGGCTACAACACTTGTATCATTTCCAACTCTTGAAACTTATCACCCGTTCTCAGTTCTCTACCTTTCTGTAGCCCATGTAACAAATTACATTTGCGGGATCCTGATCCGGTATCTCATACCCAGGACGTAAAGGATACTGAGAATCAGTTCTCGGTAATGAACACACCCGAAGAAGATGCATCAGCATGCACTTTTTTCGTTTGGATGGCACGGGAATTCTGGTAATCCCCTATTTCCTGCTTTGTCTTATAACAATTATAAGTTGGAGCGGGATCAACGTTCCCTAGCGCAGTATAACAAGCGGGTTCGGTCAATACATCTGTATTATTATCTTGATTAAGGCGTGACATAGTCGCTACCTGGAGAGAGATAGAAGAAAACACTCACCGTATCCTCTTGCAAGATTAGATTGGTTATTAATATATCTAATCAGGATGTCTCCCACTGTTTTAGTCAAATCTTCCTTCAAACCCAAAAAGGAAAGACTAGCCTGGATTAATTACACTCTACAAGTTCGCCAGTCTTTCAGCCAGGCCAGTGCCGGTACTTTGAGGGAGGTTCCCCGTGCTTTCGCACGAACCTAATTAAAGTAAACCTCGTTTTTCCCATAGGCGTAACCCCGTTGACACCTTTCTAGACACCTACTTGATCGGCTAATTGTAATGTGTAAAACTCTCCCAGGAGTAACTCTTACTTGCAACGGGTATCGGGATCCAACTATCTCATAGAAGGTATGCAATCTCATTGCAAATTTCAACACTTGAAATTCCCAATAATATTTTACCCCTCGCATCTTATGACCTTGGCTAAGGTCAACAAATCATAAGTGCTAGCCAAGTTCAACCCGTCATTTCCCGATTGAATTAAACCCACCCGCACGACCCTTGGCTAAGGTCAACAAAGTCGCACGACTACCCTAACTCAATCGCATCATATGCTTATACAGATAAGCACCAATTAGCTACCGCACACTACGCCTTGGCTAAGGTCAACAAACGCAGCACGAATACTAAGTAGTACTTATCTAAAATGACGGAGGGCTACGACAGGTTTTTAAGAAAACCCTTTGCGTAATGAACTTGATATCGTTGTAGAATCGAGTGATTTTAAATGGAATTTTTTTGAGGCCTTTTCTAGTTTTGCTAAAGAGGTCACTCCCAGTGAAGGGATCGTCGGCTCTTTCCTCATCGAATAAGGTGCAGGATATTTCACAAATATCACTATGCAAAGCAAAAACTATAGAAGCAATCAAAAGACAAACCGAGTATGCAGCATCTGCTAGTTTCGCTAAAGAGGTCACTCCCGGTGAAGGGATCTCGGCTCTTTCCTTATCGAATAAGGTGCTGGATGTTCTACAAGGAACACCGCTATGCAAAGCAAGAACTAGAGCTACCAGTTTTTAAACAAGTTTCTACAGCATCTTTAAGTTTCTTTTATTTTCATGAATCTCATTAATGAAGTCCTATTTTATTATGCTTCACAAGCATCACATTTAAAACGAAATCTGTAATATAACATATATCTCATATATATAATATAAACATTCGTCTCAGGCAGTAATATGATCTCATCACAGAACATTGCAGCAGAAGAACATATATGAAATATTGGACATATTAGGAGGTCCGTGTTTTAATACGATCCTGTATAAAACACGGATTCCACGGTCGCGATGAATAGCCAAACCCACATCCCTAGACCCCTACGAGAGCGGCAAGCAACACTGCCAATTCTAGGGTTAGGAGACCCGGTCTCGACTCCTCGAGATGGTCTCCCACTGGACCCTAGAACCTGGTTACTTGTGCTCCCCGCCTTGGGTCTACCTAATGCGGAAAAGTAAATAATATACAATGGTGACATCATCCTCAGCCCGGAAGTGCCCCAATAAAAGAATATTACATACAAATGAATTTTACATGAATGAAAATGAAAAACTCCCATCTCACATAAAAAAACCCGGCTATTCAAAAATAACGATCCAATATAACATATCACAGCAATACATAATATCTCATATCATCAACGTAAGCAAGTATGCGTATCCCGATTATCGTTGATGTATAGCAACGAAGCCGGTGATACACCACATACTACGCTTACGGTCGCAGAAAAGAAAGTGTAAAACTACAACAGTTGGAATCCGCAACCTCCTTAGACATCGCATGCCTAACCAAATGAATTCCTTAGACATCTCATGCCTAACAATTATAAACCCTGCATTTTAGTCTCATTATCGAAAACACTTTTCAATATCTAGTCGGGCAATTCAACAAGATTCCCGACATCCTGATCGAATGCTCGTCGCAAACTTTAGTAGACGGCCACACCCCCGGATGCCGTCGACGAAGTGCACTAAGGCGGAACACCACTGCTGCGAGCACCCAAACGGATGCTTTTAGCAATGGGGTTCTCCTACAGTCACTTGGTCGGGGCTATGGGGCGTGGCTATCTATTAAGTTTACCCGGCGAGTATCCGCGTACGCTATGTGATTGCGACGGACTTTTGATCAAATCAAAATTCCGTGGCAACCGATCAACTGAGACTGAACTGCTAAATTTATAACATTCAAATTAGTTATCTCATAACTACCTGTGGATTCCAAATATTGTATCACATTCCAGATAAATAGACAATGCTAAACTTTCCGATCGAATAAACAAACACCCAAGATTTCCCAAATGGCTCAACACTTGAGCGGAGTTTAAAAGCATCCATCACATGCCACGGTACCAATGGTCCAGCCGTAGAAGGGTCAAACCAACGCCTCACATGTGGCAACGCCGTACTACCCCAAACCCTAAGGTTTAGAGGCAGTTCAGACGGTCACATAATTGAGTTAAGGTTTGTGTTCTTCTAGAGGGTCCACCGCGTTACTTGCATGACTTAGAACGTTCTTAAACTATGGAAAAATCCAACGCTTGGAAATTTTCCGGCAGGGGAAAAAGTGAGTTATTGATATCCGTTCGAACTTGTTAACACGTTCTAAAATTACCCGGAAAAACTTAAACGAAATTAAATTATCCGATCGAATCAACGAATACAAAAGATCTCCAGAGAACTCAACATTTGAGTACAATTAAAAATTCCAAGAAGCATCAGGAAACACATACGGATTTTACGGTGCAAATGCCAAACCCTAATTCTACTGTTCCACCGCGGAACCGCCGCGCAAGGCTTGGTCTTGCCGCGATTCCGCGGCGCTTTAAGCGAATTGATGGCTCATTTTTCATAGTATTCCTTATAATTCCCTGCTTAATTTTCTGAGTACTTTTAATACAGAAAAAAATCACATTTTTAGAAAATTTCCAGAGAGAAGTAAAAACCAGGGTTTCGGGGTTCGATCGAACTTTAAACTTTGTCTAGACTTCGCCTAAAGCTCTATCTTGGCTCTGATACCACTGTAGGGTTACTAGGCACTGTCACAAGAGTCTATAAGGCATCAACCATGCCCGATTCAAATTTTAGACGTGCCGAACAACCCTAACCAAGATCTTAGACTAGAGATTAGGCGAAATAAAGCAAGTAAACATCTTTACTTCTAAGAGTTTGGGATTACAACCTTTGTAGTCCGGTCCTTCACTTCTAAAGCTCCGTGTTGAGGTCCCTTCACTGCAATCATCCAGTATCTGGACTCTAGAGAGGCCCCACAAAAGAAAGATGCAAGCTTTCTTCCGATCTTCGATAACAAAGATGATCTACCTTGAAGAAACTCAAACCCAAGCTCTTGCTTTGCTAATCAAGTATTAGCAAAGCAAACACCCTAATCTAAGTGGTTAGAATAGATGAGGATGATGAAGTAGGAATTTAGCTCTTATTTATTTTCTTAATCTCACTCATTTTCATCACTAAACTCAAAGCTAGAAAGCTTTGCAAGGAGGAAGAAGAAGATGAATTACTTTGTGATGAATAATGAATTGTGTGTTGTGATTACAAATGCAACCATGGTCAAAAATTAAGAGGCTAACCATTGTAGAGAGTTTACTAGGGTTAAGGATTTGGGTTGGGTTAAAGAATATCTCACAAAATATCAACACAAATATCTTTGCAAGAAAACAAAACAAAAGCTTCTAGAAGCTTCTAGAAAAATTAACCCAAATCAAACCCTAACCATGTTTAATCTCCACTAATCATGTTGCATTAGTAATCATAACTTGTTACAATATTATATATCACATATATAATATTTATTGTAACAAAATAAAATAATACAATTAACATATATCACATATATATCAATGTATTACCCGAGTGAGAAAAAGAATCTTTTAGTGAGCTTATATTAGTTAATGTAATTTAATATATCAAATATATAATTATACATTAAATTATCAAATCAACACTTGATCCGATAATCCGGCTATTTCATAAATAACTGACTAATATAATCTGTATCAGTTCATCGAATCAACACTTGATCCGATGACCCGGCTATATCTCATATACCCGGTCGATATCTCATATCGTGAGAATCTAATACGGTATCACATACACGTATTGTTCTCGGTCCCTCGCATATCATATATGTGCTCCTACTCCATTTTGCCTGAGCCAGGAAACCTCTGTGTAGGACTCTAAAGAATCGTCAATACGCCGGCAGTAGGTGATGATCATATCAAACACCCACAAGCTGCAAGCGGTCAGCTAAACGTAACAGCCATCCAGGTATTGAGCGATCAGAAGATCAACAAGCAAGCCTGTACTTTCTCCCGTGAATCCAATCAGTAACACTCCCGTACAGTCCGGTCTCTTCGTCTGATATGTCGCATATCTCGCCTAGGGGTGGTAAACGTCAGACCCCAGTAGCTTGATAAGTCGTGTCGATGTGAGGTCTATAACAGTTCGAGAAACTACTGATAACACTTACCAGTAAATCTCAGCAACCCTGGCCAGGGAATTCCAGTTATAGCCAATCGAACACAGCGCAACATCAACTCCTTATACCGGGAGAGACGAATCCCCTCCTATCGCTCATTGCCTCCATATGATTCGGGACTGTACCCAAAAGCCACCTTTTTGCACGCCCTCTTGGACGTGGTATGAAGGAAATCAAAGCACAGTGGGAATCACACAAGACTTTATGACGATTTCGGGTCTACAGACTAATCTGTACCAGTGTCACCAGAGAACTGCCATCTGACGTGAGGTATAATACCATCTGGGAGTTCTCGGCGAGTCCGTCCAGTGTACCCAGTCTCCACTGAGCACCCGTATACCTTCTCTGATGTCAAACACCAATGGATATGGGATCATCCATCACCCATCATATGAGTCAAGAAGCGCATACACTAGTTTACACTGGAGTATCGATGCCCTGTCTCGGTACTCCCACGACTAGGAACATTTGAAGGATGTACTTTGCGACTACACTGTCCCCACTAGTATGATCTGCATCATAGTCCTGGTAGTCAAGTACTCATCCTAAGGGCTTTATCAACATGTAACATAGAGACAATCAGAGTACATGTTAAGATAAAGAGTGACCAGATAGCATACTATCATGTCGAGCAAGAAAGTCCTCCCTATATATGTCCAAGCATCCACTACAATATACAACGCATGTATAGTAATGGCCTCTAGGGCATACATATAACTAACACAAGTCAGATTATTAAAGAGACTCGGTCTGAGTCAGAACAATTAGAAAAGAACTTTAATCCTGAATTATGTTTTGTGCTATCGGTAACCGCTGCACATGGACGGCAGGATTTATGTCTTTTTCAAAAACAATTACCGTGTTGATAACACTGTTGTTAAGTTTTCTACCTTAAATAGGCAAGCACCCACTTCTCCGGCTCCCCGAGGTTCAAGAGATTGGTCCCGCTTAAACCTATATTTACTAGGGTCCTTAGGGTAATTTATAACACTTGAGCGGGTTTTATGTAAAAATACTTTTGTATAATTTTCAAAATACACCCCAATTATTTAATTATCGTCTTTAAAATTATCATGAATGTAGATTTTATATTTGTGATATTTCTAGTGAGAAATAACCTAATTTCATAATATAGGGTATTTATTTGTAATATTGAACTTGTATGGAATTCATGGTATTTTAATGTAAAGTGCTTCTTGTGATTTTAGAAGGAGTTGGAATATTTATAATATCATAAATAGATATTTTGATGTTACATATATATATATTTATATAAAAATAATTTTTTTAGTATATATATTATATTTCTAGAAATCTCATTTTCTTTAGATGTTCGTATTTTAAATCTCTCGAGACCGGATGCTCCTTGCGGAGGTCTGCATCTCGCACTACTAAGCCCAGGAATGTGCGATAATCCGCACCATCCCAGTCGGGTTTCCCAAAATGGGTTGTAGCGGCACTTTGCAAAGATTTGTATAAAATACTTAATCTTTTAGAAAATGGTTTTATTAATTCATGGTATTTATTTGAAATGTTTCGTTTTCCTGTATTCTAGGTTCCCAAAAGTTTTGTGCTATGTTGCATATGAGTGTTGTGAGGAGCTAGGTCATTACCAGGTGATCTAATTAAAGGTATAACAAGATTGTGATGTTTAAATGTCGAAATGAAACTATATGGTATTTTAATGAAAAAGAGTGGTAACAGTTACAAAATGAAATATATTGTCATAAAACTTGTTCAACATGTTTGTTAATGTTTAATGGTCAACATGTAATGGTTTAACATGATTGTATTAAAAGTGAGAGTTTTAGGAAGAACCGAATCGGAAATCGGATTTGCTCCGATTCCGTCGGGTTTTAGAAATACGTATTTTAGAAAAGAGTAGAGAAAGGGGGAAGTGGGACTTACGGGTTTCAAGGTTAGATGAGAGGAACAGGGAGACGTAGGCTTCGCCGGTGCATCGATTCGTCGCCGGGAGTTCCTAGTATTGTCGCCGGAAAATTCGCTGAAGTTTTGCCTCTTTGCTCACTTCGATTGCACACTAGGATTTCTAGGAATTTCTTGAGAGTTGGCTCAGAATTTTGGGGTGAAGGGGTAGTGTTTAGGGGTGGTATTTATAGGGTTAGGCTAGGGTTAGGGTAGATGATAAGTTTAATTGAAAAATGTATTAAAATGTAATAAAATGTAATAAAATTGCGTAAATAGGGGTATAAAAGAGTTCAGGTACTGGTCTCTGTATTTAAAGTGTGCAGGTGTACAGGGAAGACAAAAAGCCACATTTTCTCCATTGACGACTCGGCGGTCCGGCCGAGTCCGGCTGGCCGCGCCTGCCCGAGTCGGCCGGTCCGCCGGCCGATTCATCCGATCCCGGCCGAGTCGGTCGGTCGGAAGGATCCCCGTCGGTTCATGTGCTCACTGGTATATTTAATTTACAGGGTGTAGTGGGGTTTTTGTGAGATATGCACGTGTAAACTGTTGGTATTCTAAAAATTCAAATTAAAACAATATTAAAAACAATGTGGGTATGGGATTTGAACTCTGGTAGCTTGGTTAAGCAGTGCAAGGTATTACCAATGAGCTACAAGCTTCTTCTTGTAATTAATTAGCAAAACAAATATCTATGGTATTCTCAGAAATGCAATTACTCCAAGTATACATTAACTTTTTAACAAATTTCTGTACACTAAAATTGGAGTTGTTACAGAAGTAACAGGCAACTGTTTACAAGTTACATGCAACTGCCTAGAAATTACAGGAAAATACTTAAAAACCCACATTAGACGTCTATTACAGACGTATGAAACAAATTTTTCGTACTACAAACGTCTATGGCAGACGTCTCCAGTTCAAATTATGTCTCAAGAAATTGACCCCAGAGACATCTGGTACTTATAACCAGACGTCTCCAGTTCAAAATATGTCTCTGAAAATTGACTTCATGGACGTCTGAAATTTGGAACCAGACGTCTACAAATTGTGTGTATGTTTCAAATCTTACCTATGGAAATTGACTTCAGAGACGTCTGGTATTTGAAACTAGATGTCAACAAAGGCTTAGAAGTTACAAGCAACTGGTTACATATTGCAGGCAACTGTCTTGTATATTCCTCTAAACAAAAATTAAGTGAAATAAACACAAAGTTGCTCGTAATTGCTAGGGTGTCAACAGATGCTTGCATATGGATGACCTTCTTATTCGTCTCTTGATGGATGTAGAGTATATTTATATAGTCATCTTCATTTATCATTCTAACCTCATGATCTCCATATTTCTCCATTTTATAAGAAAATTTCAACTTCTCAACCGGCATATTGAGTCGAAAAGAGATTGTTCATTTCATTTCAAACTATATCGTCGCCTCCGAGATGGTCAAGACCTCACCTTTACCATTCGATTCACTCATAAAGCACATTAATTTCCTAGTTTGGGGCATTATCAATGAGTAAGATAAATGAAGATTGAGTTTATTGGGGTAGTAAATAAAAGTGGAGTAAATGAGAGAAGATAATGGATAATAGAGAGAATGAACGGTATAATTCTTATTTTGTAGGCAAATAAATGGTGAATTTGGAGGGGAAATGGCTAATTAAGAGCACTTAATGCTCTGTCTTTTAAAAAAATCAACAAAACACAATTAGGCATAGAAATTACAAGTAATAAGCAACTCGGCTGCAATAAGTGCTCAAAAATTAGGCAGCCGTCTCTTTGTACTTGCACACATGGGTTATATGGGGCGGTTTTAGGATATACCAAAATACCCAAAGCTTATAGTATTTCATAGAAAAATTGATGGGCCTATAAGGATTTCAACAAGTTCAAAAAGTACAGGGAGTTTCTCACATGTTTTTAAAGGGCCGGGGGTTTTCCAACATTCTACCCTATTTAATCTGGATATTGCTATGTTAAAGACTAAAGATAAAGTTTATTACGATCGTTAGTTTATAAAGAATTTTAATTTGCATATGATTTGATTTTCACGAATCAATTTATATTATAACTTTTCTCATCGCAGTAAATACAAATAATTTTTTGTAAGGGATATTTTATGCAACATTTGATGCATGCAACAAATATTACATTCCTTACTGTTGTTAAGCAAAGAGCCCCTAACCCATCCTTTTTTTCTAGAGCGTCTCTAAAATCTCGTTCTAAAATCACAATATGTATAGCTACACGATTAAATCACTTATATTTTGATTTTAACCGTACAATATCTATTATAGTGTTGGATATGTATGCCCTATAGGCCTGTATTGTATAGGATGCTAGGGATATGTATGTACAGGACAATCTTGCTCAGTTGTATAATATACTATTTGAGTTGTATTTATATGAACATGTGTATTGTTTTTCTTGCTGTTTTATATTGCTTATACATATTAATAAAGACTCGTTACAGTTGTATATTATTTTGGTTTGTCTTTATCTTAATATGTGCATATGTTTTACTTGATATCACATATGGCTGATACATGTTGATAAAACCCGTAGAATTTTGCTTGACTACCAGCGTTATGGTGGAGATCATACTTGTGGGGGCCGGGTAGTCCATAAGCACATCCTTAAATATCCCAAGTCACAGGAGTATCAAGATCGGGTATCGATATTCCATAGTAGACTTATGTATATATTTCTAGACCCTGATGAGGGGCGGTGGTTGGTCCTACAGCCATTGGTGTGATCACCTAAAATTGTATACAAGTGCTCATTGGGGGTGAGTACACTGGACGGACTCGCCAAGAACTTCTAAATGGTATTATACCCATCGTCAGATAGTGGTTCTCAGGTGACATGAGTACATGTTAGTTTTTAGACCTGAGATCGTAATTTGTCTCGTATGAGTTCTCATTGTACTTAGATCACTACCCTACCACGGCTCTACTGAGCCACATGGAGGCAGTGAGCAATTGTCAGGGATTTGTCTCTCTCGGTATTAGGAGTCGATATCGCACTGTGTCTGGTTGGCCAGAACCATAAGATCTTGGCCAAAGCAGTTGAGATTTACATATATGGTAAGATCAGTAATTTATCGGATCGGTTCCGAGCCAAATCAACACGACTTATCGGGTTATTAGGGGTTTGACGTTTAGCACCCCCTAGGCCCGGTATGCGATACTCTTAAACGAAGAGACCGGACTGTACGGAGATTGTTATGGATAGGCTCAGTAGGGGTTTGGATGAGCTTACTCGTTGGCCTTCTTTTCGATAGGTACCCGGACAGCCTTACGTACAGCTAGTGCCACTGACGCGCTTATGGTTAAACCCACTGCCGGCGTAGTGTCGAGTCTTTAGAGTTCCACACAGAAGATTTTTCTGGTTCAGACGAAACGATGTAGAGGTCGTATGTTTATACGTGCAGGGTTCCGATTAATTACGTGTATTGGTTGCGCGAAATTTAATCGAACGGGTTATAATACTGGCGGGCTTAGGATTAAGCCAGTTTGTTAAACCAGATATTGATTTAGTGCTAGTATTATATTAGTGGTAGTATTTTATCTCTAGGGTATTCGTATTCTGGTACGAATATGGGTATGTATATACAGGAGAAAGTATTTTGTATTTATACATACAAAATACCTTCTAGAAAATGACACCTCATTATTTATTTTTCTATTTATTAGAAATAGAAAATGAGGTGGAGGGGTGAGGTGGCTTCATGCATGGTGAGAAGAATGACTATTAGTTTTATTTATTCATTTGGGAAAACTATTCAAGCATGGTTTGTATTTTTTATTGAAAAATAATATGCTTGATATTTTTCCTTCGCCGTTTTCTTCATTCGTTCTAACTTTGCCATTCTCTCTCCTCTCTTGAGTTCATCTTCTTTCTCAAACCTTAACCTTTCATGAGTTGAGAAACATAGGGTTTTATAGATAGAAAAACACTATTAAATATCTCTACATCACCTAAGCAAACTAGATTAGCAAACTAGTTTGTTTAGTTGCTTCTTTTTAAGGTGCAAGCTTGGACTACAAACTTTTGGGTGGAGCATCTAGGATCAAGAAGGCCCCCGAGTAAGATTGATCAAGAATCTCTTGGAGCACAAGAGGAAGGATTTTTGAATACCCAAAGGACACATATCTTTTAGGTATAACCCCTCTTCATAGTAGATAAACTTCAAGTAGTTACTAGTTTAGGGTTATGATATAATCACTTGGGATTTAGTTAGTTGTGCTTACTTAAAATTTAATTTTTGTGCATTCCTTCTCTGTACTTTCATTGTAGAGTGAGCAAAACTAACCAACATAGTATCAGAGCCACTGCATAAGCTTTAACTAGTTTGTTACGACGCTTTAATTCCGCCGTTTTCGTCGCGCAAAAACTACCGACGAAAACAATGCCAAAATCTTAAGTTTTTAAATGTTTGCACTCCCCGCGGGCTCACGGTTTGGACCGAGAATCCACAGGGTGTTGCGTGGGTACCTCAGGGGTCGCCCAGGGGGACGAAGGTCGAACCCCCTGAGACCACCATAAGGTGGCCTTGGGGGGTGGGGACCCGTGACTACCCCAAAAAGGTAGTCTCGGGTCTGCCCTCCCTTATGGTGTCCCTAAGGGGTAGGTGCCCCCTTAGCCCTCCAGGCGATAGTTAATTTAAGGTACTTCGCTGTCACGAACGTTCGGACGAGTTTCGAGTTCGTTTCAACTCTCGGATTGGCTTTAAACGATGGAATTTTAGGATTTAGTGAACTGTTTTTTCGGGGTTTGGGAAAACTTGCTTTGTTTGCTATTTGTGCTCAGAATTCGTTTGTCATAGCCTTCGTTACTTGGTTATGTGATGCGTATATGTGTTGTGAATGTCTTCTAATTTCTATACGTCAATTAGAAGTGGTTACACGCCTCTGATTGTTGCGATATTTATCTTTGTGATGTTTTGGATGGATTGTCGTGATGGATAGCCTTTTGTGCAATGATTGTTTTACAGTTTTGAATTCATTTGTATATTCATTATTGCGGGGCGAGCATCCGACATGTGGACTGCCGTTTCAGCCAGTTTTTATATTCTTTTATTGGGGCATGGCCGGGTTGAGATTGATGTCACCATTGTATATATTTTTATTTTCTGTACTAGGATTACCCCGCGGCGGAGTGCTCGAATAGCCGGGTTCTAGAGGGCAACAAGCCTCCATCTCATGGCGTTGAGATCAGGGTGCCTTACTCTAGAATTAGCGGGTTATTCATCGCACTCATAGGGGGTATAGGATGACCCAATGTGGAGTGCTCAAGTTACCGGATTCCGTGAAGTGTTAGGTGGTTCATTCACTTCGTTGATTGGGGGTTTCTCGCTTCCGGGATTGGCGGGTAACTTGCCGCACTCGTAGGGGTCTTGGTTTTACATTGCACATGCTATCCATACGATCGGAGAATGTTGAGTTTCATTTGCGGCTCAAATGGAATCCGGGGCACATAAATTATCCTCTATTCCATTTTGCTTATCGCTTTTCTGTGATGTTGCTTATATCATGCCTGGGACGAATGGTTATATATATATATATATATATATATATATATATATATATATATATATATATATATATATATATTAGTTGATGTTGTATATGTTTGCATCCGCGCTAGCCTTGCCCTCGCTCTGCCGTTTTTTAAGTAACCTAACGGTGCATGACAGGGCCCTGTGGCGAATGCGGATGGCATATACATACATTGTATTTTCGTTCTATTCTGGTGTGATAGGAATTAATTGATGGGACTGCATTATTTTTTATTAGTGCAAGAAAATAAACCTAAAAGATGTTGTCAGAATAAATTTTCGAAAAGCTATAGTCGTATTCTTTTACTTTGCATAGAGGTATTCGGTCATGAATATCCTGCATCTCATTCGAGGGGATAAGAGCCTAGATCCCTTTACGGGGAGGGAAGCCCTTGAGCAAGGGAACCCCATTCGATTGCCACGGATTGACAGAGATCACTTGAGCAAAAGTTTATGTTACTATATATTACTCGGTTTTCTTCAAAACCACTAGTTTTCAAAAGCGGAGCCTAAACCACTCATTATGAAAACTGCTCGGTTCCTTCAACGATATCAAGTTTATTACGTTAAAGGTTTTTCGCAAAAAACCAGCCGTAGCCCTCCGTCATTTCGGATCAGTAGTATTTAGTATTCGTGCTATGTTTGTTGACCTAGTCAAGATGTAGTGTATGGTAACTAAGTGGTGCTTTTCTGTGCATTGTAATGCGGTTGGTTATGACAGTCGTGCGGCCTTGTTGGCCTAGTCAAGGGCACGTGCGGGTGGGTTTAATGCAATAAAAAATGATGGGTTGAACTTGACTAGTGGTTTATGGTTTGTTGACCTAGTCAAGGTCATAAACCGTTAGGGGTAAAAATCACATCGGGGGTTTCAAATATATAGGAAACTTGCTAGTGTTACATACCTTCTGGAGTGTGGTGACTAGAGAGCTTTCATCTAGGTTATCACGTGATGGTAGTTGGGTCCCGATCCTATTGATGAGTAAGATTACTCTTGGAAGATATTTTTCACTTCACAATTAGCTAACCTATTAGGTTTCTTCAAAGGTGTTAACGGGGCTACACCTCTGTGGAAACGATATTTATTTTAATTAAGTCTGTGTGAGAGCACGGGGAACCTCTTTCGGAGTGCCAACACCCACCTGGATGAACGGTTAGCGAACTTATAAGGTGTGAATGATCCCGACTAGTTTTCCTTTTAATGTTTGAAGGAAAATTCGAGAAAACAATGGGAGCTATCCTAATTAGATAAAATAATAACCAATCTAATCTTGCAAGAACGCATGCCGAGTGTTTCTTTTCTCTCTCTCTCTCTCCAGGTAGCAACCATGTCACGCCCTAATCAAGATAATAAAATGTATAACTTGACTGAACCAACTTATTACATTGGGCTGGGGAACGTCGGTTCGGCTCTAACTGGTGACAGCTATCACAAGTATGGGCAAGGGAAAGAGTATTGTATGAAATTCCATATGACCCTAGTGAAGGAGAAGCATTCTAATGCATCTTCTTCGGATGTATTTGTTATTGAAAACTGTTTTTCGGTCAACCCTACCTCCTGAGTACTAGATATCGGATCAGGATCTCATATCTGTAATTTATTGTAAGGACTGAGAAAAAGTAGAATGGTTGGACCGGGTGATATGTCCCTCAGAGTAGGGAACGGAGCATTAGTTGATGCTACTGCCGTTGGCGAATATCACCTTGTTCTGCCAAGTGGAAACATTATGATTTTGAACAATTGTTACTATGTACCTTTCATGCTCTACAATATTATATCAGTTTCTTTACTACATAAAGATAGATATAACTTTGTTCTAGATAGAAATATCATGAACATTTACCTTAATCGGGTATTGGTTGCAGAAGGTACACTTTGTAATGGTATCTATGTTCTTAAACAAAATATAGTTTTCAATATACAAAACACACGCAAGTGGAAGAGTTAAGATACGAACGAAACCTACTTGTGGCATTGTATACTTGGTTATATCAATGAGAAAAGACTAGCCAAGTCGCATAAGGATGGATTTCTGAATTCGTTCGAATTTTCATCTTATGAAACTTGCCGGTTTTGTTTCAAAAGAAAGATGACCAAAACTCCGTTTACGGGACACGGAGAAAGAGCTACATAGCTCATGGGACTCATACATAGTGATGTATATGGTCCGATATCTATACATGCAAAGGGTGGGTTCTCGTACTTCATCACATTCACTGACGATCTCTCTAGGTTCGGAGTGTATCTTTTAAAACACAAATCTGAAGTTTTTGAGAAAATCAAAGTATAAAGAAATGAAGTAGAGAACCAGACAGGCAAAAGTATCAAGATCCTCCAATCTGATAGAGGAGGGGAGTACTTAAGCACGGAATTCCTAGAATACTTAAAAGAGAATGGTATTCTCTCTCAGCTTACTCCTCCGTATACACCACAGCACAACGGTGTATTAGAACGGAGGAATCATTCCCTATTGGATATGGTTTGCTCCATGATGAGTAGTGCTGAGTTGCCTCTTTCACTCTGCGGATATGCGATTCAGAAAGCAGCATATCTATTGAATGATGTTCCATCCAAATCCGTACCTAAGACACCATTCGAAATATAGAATAGTAAAAGGACATATCTTAAAATATTTAAGATATGGGGTTGTCCGGCTTACGTTAAAAGTATAATCCGGACAAACTAGAGGCACGGTCAGTTATATGTAAGTTTATGGTATATCCAAAGAATGGTTATGGATATCTGTTCTACCACACCGAGGAACAGAAGGTGTTTGTTGTTCAGCACGCCATTTTCATAGAAATGGAATTTCTTGCAAAAGAAATTAGTGGGAGCATGGTAGAACTGGAAGAAATTCTGGAACCATAAACTAAAACTGAAGATTTGGTAGAACCTCATGATTCAATAATCCCAGACGAATCTCAGCCACTCCGTAGATCTAATAGGATTTCTCATCCACCCGAGAGATACTACGGTTTTCTCATAGATGGGGATCGAGAGGATTGCATCTTAGAAGAAGATGATCCTACTAGTTTTGAGCAGGCCATTACCAGTAGGGACTCTGTAAAATGACTGGATGCTATGCGATCCAAAATGGAGTCCATGTACACCAACAAAGTTTCGACTTTGGATGTTACTCCTCTTGGGGTAAAACCCGTTGGATGCAAATGGATCTTCAAAAAGAAAATTGGTGTAGATGAACAGGTGGAAACCTATAAGGCTAGACTTGTTGCAAAATGTTTTCGTCAAAGACCATTCGGATCCTACTTGCCATTACAGTCTTCCATAACTATGATATCTGGCTGATGGACGTAAAAATGGTTTTTCTAAATGGAAGTTTAGAAGAGTGCATTTATATGGATCAGCCAGAGGGATTCGTAGACAATGGGAGCAGCAGGAAGTTGTCCAAGTTTCTTAAATCCATTTATGGATTAAAGTGGGCATCGCGGAGCTGGAACATCTGTTTTGATAAAACAGTCAAGGAATTTGACTTCATCAAAAACGAAGATGAGCCTTGTATCCATAAGAAGATTGTAGGAAGAACTGCCGTATTCCTTGTAACAACTCCATTTTTAGTGTACATAAATTTGCTTTAAATTTAAAGTATACTTGGAGTATTTACATTTGTTGGTATTACTTTAAGTAATTAATTAGCTCCATAATTACAAGAAGGAGCTTGTAGCTCATTGGTAATACCTTGCACTGCTGAACCAAGCCACCAGAGTTCAAATCTCATACCCCACATTATTTTTAATATTAATTTTTTTAAAACCTTTAGAATACCAAGGGTTTACACGTGCATATCTCACAAAAAAACCCCACTACACCCAAAAATGTAACATTGCCAGAGGTTAGATGAACCGTCGGGGGGGATCCCGGCCGCCTGACTCGGCCGGGAATCGGCCAAATCGGCTTCGACTCGGCCGACTCAGTTCTCCGACCGAGTCAAGGCCGAGTCGGCCGATTCCGGCGATGACCCCAACATGAAAATTGTGTCTTTTCACATTCCCTACACACCTGCAAAATTTTAGCCTCATAACATTTCCAGAACTCTTTTAAAACCCTAATTACTCCACTTTTAATACATTTTTATTACATTTTATCACATTTTTATTTTAAACTTTTCATCTATCCTAACCCTAGCCTAACCCTATAAATACACCCCTACCCTCTACCCTCTCACCCCAAAACTCTGAGCCAACTCTCTAAGAATTTTCAAGAAAACTTGTGTACTTTGAAAACGAGCAAGAAGCGAAGCTACGGCGAATTTTCCGGCGAACTTCCGACGACCATCCTAGGAGCTCCCGGCGACAAAACGACGCACCGGCGACTCCTCCCGATCCATCTCCCTCTCCTTGTTGTCCTAAACCCATAAATCCCCACCCCTCTTCTCTATTCTTTTTCTAAAAATACGGAATTACAAAACCCGACGGAATCGGAGCAAATCCGATTTCCGATTCGGTTTCTTTCTAAAACTCTCACTTTTCATTAATACAATTTTTTTTAACTACTTCATGTTGACTATTAAACACTAACTAATCATATTGAACAAGTTCTATATCAAAAATAATTTCTATCTCCATTTTACCGTATTTTTTCATTAAAATACCACATAGTTTCATTTCTACATTTAAACCATCAAAACTTGCTATACCTTTAAGTAAATCACGAGGTAATGACCTACCTCCTCACACACTCATATGCAACATAGCACCATACCCTTGGGAACATAGAATATGTGAAAGCGACACATTTTCATTTAAATACCATTTACTTAATAAAACCGTTTTCTAAAGGATTTAGTATTTATACAATCTTTGCAAAGCGCCGCTACAACCCATTTTGGGGAACCCGTTTGGGATGGTGTGGATTATCGCACATCCTCGGGCTTAATAGTGCGAGATTCAGACCTCCGCAAGGAGCATTCGGTCTCGAAAGATTTTAAAATACGACATCTTAAGAAAAACGAGATTTCTAGAATATAATATATATATTAAAATTATTTTCATATAAATATATGTATATATAACATTAAAATATCTATTTTGTAATAATATAAATATTCCTCTTTTCAAAAATCACATGAATCAATTTTACACTAAAATACCATGAATTCCATACAAAACCAATATTACAAATAAATACCACTTATTATGAAAATAGGATATTTTCACTAGAAATATCACAATATAAAATCTACATTCATTGCAACTCTAAAAACGATTAATAAATACTTGGGGTGTATTTTGAAAACTATACAAGAGTATTTTTACATAAAAACCCCTCAAGTTCTATAATTTACCCTAAGGACCCTAGTAAATATAGGTTTAAGCGGGACCAATCTCTTGAGCCTCAGGGAGCCGGAGAAGTGGGTGCTTGCCTATCTAAGGTAGACAACTTAATAACGGTGTTATCAATACGGTAATCGTCTTTGAAAAAGACACAAATCCTGCCGCCCATGTGCAGCGGTTACCGATAACATCTAAACAATCAGGACTTCAATTTACTTCTCTAATTTCCTGACTCAGATTGAGTCTCATTATAATCTGACTTGAATATGATTCAAGTACAATCTACAATCTACAATCTACAATTTACAATATTACAATTCAACATGAATCCATTATTCCATATATTCAATCTATCAACTTGACCGAACCGAACCATGGATATACATCCATTTACATGATTCTACAGTTATTCCATTTACATGATTATACAGTTACATCTGTTTACTGATATCTTGGTTTTGGTCAGTCATCCAACTATACAACCTATACCATACAATACAAACAAAACACTCTGGAGTTTAAGGGGTAGATTGGTACGGAAGGTGTTAAAAGTGGCACGAGACAGTAAGATTAAGACACATAACCTATATTTCGTTGCTGTTATACCGTGGCTTAACGGTTCCTTGTATATTCCGTTTGCCCTAGTCTCTAGCATATAGAGACCCCTCTCGTATACACTGGCATCCTTCTGTACCAAGCTACAAACAACAGCGTTAACACAACATTACAACAATATAATACAACTTTAAAAAGATACCTCTTATTCTGTCTATTTCTCCTTTATCTTTAGGACTTACCGAGCGACCTGTTCGCTGACGACATTCTCTTTCTTTCTTCTTTGAATGTCGGCAGGTGATCTGGACACTTCAGAGATCGAGCCCACTGCTGAAGACTTAGACCAGTTCAGTGAAGACCCCGAGCTCTAGTCAATGTACACTTTCCATTCAGTACTTTTCTTTTCTGTTATGCTATTGTTTAGGCATTATTTTATTTCAGTTGTATTTACTTTCCATGTATTGTACAGAAAGAATGTGAATAAATAAAATTGTTATTTTATAATATCTTGTCTCTTGTGCTTTACTTTTATATTGCTTAGATACGCTTAGCGTATTTACTTCACAGTAAATACGTAGCGGACCAGTCGCGTCCCCTTCGCCGTATACCAGGAAGCGGGGCGTGACATTCCTAGTCTTGTACGTGGACGGCATTCTCTTAATAGGAAATGACATTTTTATACTACAATCGGTCAAGTTGTTCTTGTCATAAAGATTCTCCATAAAAGACCTGGGTGATACCTCCTACATTCTGGGGATTAAGATCTACAGAGATAGATTCAAGAGATTGTTGAGACTATCACAGTCCAGGTACATAGAAACCATACTAAAAAGGTTTAGTATGGAGGATTCCAAGCACGGTAATATACCCGCTTTGCACAGAATTATCCTCTACAAAGAGATGTCTCACAAGACTGATAAGGAGAGGGCTCACATGAGCATTATACCCTACGCTTTGATGGTAGGATCTATAATATATGCAATGCTATGTAGGAGACCAGCTGTAGTAAATGCGCTTAGCGTGGTGAGCCGGTATTAGTCAAAACCAGATGAGAATCATTGGACAGCTGTGAAGAACGTTCTCAATTACCTGAGAAAGACTAAGGAGATGTTCATGTTTTATAGTAATAGGGACCTTCAGGTGGAGTTCTTTACCGACTCGAGCTTCTAAAGTGATAAGGATGACAGCAAGTCCGTCTCGAGTTTTGTGTTTACTCTCAACGAAGAGGCGGTCTGTTGGAAGATCTCCAAACAGGACACCGTCGCAGACTCAACGATGGAGGCTGAATACATTGCTGCCAACGATGCCGCAAAAGAAGCGGTCTGGATGAAGAAGTTCATTACTGAACTAGAGGTGGTTCCGTCCATTGTTAATCCAATACCTTTATATTGCGATAACAATAGGGTTATAGCTTTAGCGAAGGAACCACAGTCCCATCAGAAATCCAGACACATCTTGAGATGGTATCGCCAGATCAGGGAGATCGTAGATCGCCGGGAGATCGAGATCCGGAGAGTAGATACAAAAAACAACACGGCGGATCCATTTACTAAGGCCTTCTCTCAAGTGCAGTTCGAGCGACTTTCTGAGATGTTGGGTATGCGATACGCCAACAAATGGCCCTAGAGCAGACGTTGGATATTCAATATACCAATTACAGGCCTTAGTGCATGTCGGCCCCCGGTTCTTGCTCACGGAGCAAAATGCCACACGGAACAAAGTGCCATGCCAAGTGTCATGTTAAGTGGGCGGGGGCCACCTCTTGAATCCGTGGGGGCCACCTTTTGAGTCCGTGGGACCCACTATAGAAAAATGGGGAATCTTCGGAATACATTCCGAAAGAGGACAGATATGTACTATAAATGGAATGATTACCCCTCTTCAATACAGAGGCGCCTTTTAAGTGAACCGGCACTACAGGAGCTTGAGAACTCCATAGTTAAGCGTGCTCGAGCCAGGGAAGTTCTGGGATGGGTGACCTCCTGGGAAGTGGCCCCTGGCCGGGTCCGGTTCACCCCGAAGGAAAAAACCGTGCGGCTTCGGCCAGAGCGGACAATACTCTCTGTATTAGGGGTGGGGCGCGACAGAATGGTATCAGAGCTGGTCCCTCAATAGTAGGTCTGTGGTTCGAGGACGAACCATTGTTCAAAAGTGAGGAGAATGTCGGCACCCGGTTCTTGCTCACGGAGCAAAGTGCCACACGGAACAAAGTGCCACTCCAGTGTCATGTTAAGTGGGTAGGGGACACCTCTTGAATCCATGGGGGCCACCTCTTGAGTCTGTGGGACCCACTGTAGAACAATGGGGAATCTTCGGAATATATTCCGAAAGAGGACAGATCTGTACTATAAATGGAATGATTACCACTCTTCAATACAGAGGCGCCTTTTAAGTGAACCCCTGGGAAGTGGCCCCTGGGCCTGGGAAGTGGCCCCTGGCCGGGTCCGGTTCACCTCGAAGGAAAAAACCGTGCGGCTTCGGCCAGAGCGGACAATACTCTCTGTATTGGGGGTGGGGCGCGACAGAATGGTATCAGAGCTGGTCCCTCAATAGTAGGTCTGTGGTTCGAGGACGAACCATTGTTCAAAAGTGGGGAGAATGTCGGCACCCGATTCTTGCTCACGGAGCAAAGTGCCACACGGAACAAAGTGCCACTCCAGTGTCATGTTAAGTGGGCGGGGGCCACCTCTTGAATCCATGGGGGCCACCTCTTGAGTCCGTGGGACCCACTGTAGAACAATGGGGAATCTTCGGAATACATTCCGAAAGAGGACAGATCTGTACTATAAATGGAATGATTACCACTCTTCAATACAGAGGCGCCTTTTAAGTGAACCGGCACTACAGGAGCTTGAGAACTCCGTAGTTAAGCGTGCTCGAGCCTGGGAAGTTCTGGGATGGGTGACCTCCTGGAAAGTGGCCCCTGGCCGGGTCCGGTTCACCCTGAAGGAAAAAACCGTGCTGCTTCGGCCAGAGCGGACAATACTCTTTGTATTGGGGGTGGGGCGCGACAGTTCAAGTGGGGAGATTGTAGGATATATGTATGCCCTAGAGCCATGTATTATATAAGATGCTAGGGATATGTATGTACAGGACAATCTTGCTCAGTTGTATAGTATACTATTTAAGTTGTCTTTATATGAACATGTGTATTTGTTCTTCTTGCTGCTTTATATTTCTTATACATGTTGATAAAGACTCGTTACAGTAGTATACTATTTTGGTTTGTCTTTATCTTAACACATGCATATGTTTTACTCGATATCACATATGGCCGATACATGTTGATAAAGCCCATAGGATTTTGCTTGACTGCCAGCGTTATGATAGCGATCATACTTATGGGGGTTGAGTAGTCTATAAGCACATCCATAAATGTCCCAAGTCGCAGGAGTATCGTGACCGGGTTCGATATTCCATACTAGATTTGTGTATATGTTTCTAGATCCCGACGAGGGCCGTTGGTTGGTCCCAAGGCCATTGGTGTGATCACCTAAGATTGTATACAGGTGCTCATTGGGGATGAGTACACTGGACGGACTCGTCGAGAACTTCTAGATGGTATTATACCTATCGTCATATAGCGGTTCTTAAGTGACATGAGTACAGGTTAGTCTTTAAACCTGAGATCGCCATTTGTCTCATGTGAGTTCCCATTATATTTAGATCACTAACCTACTACGGCTCGACTGAGTCATGCAAACAGGTTTTGGTTGGGTACAGTCCCGAGCCACATAGAGGCAATGAGCGATTGTCAGGGATTCATCTCTTCCGGTATTGGGAGTCGATATCGCACTGTGTCCGGTTGCCCAGAACCATAAGACCTTAGCCAGGGCAATTGAGATTTACCGATGGTAAGATCAGTAGTTTTTCAGATCGGTCCTGAGCCAAATCAACACAACTTATCGGGTTATTAGGGGTCTGAAGTTTACCACCCTCTAAACCCGGTATGTGATACTTTTAGACAAAGAGACCGTACTGTACGAAGATTGTCACGGATAGGCTCGGTAGGGGTTCAGATGAGCTTACTCGTCGGCCTTCTTTTCGATTGGTATCTGGATAGCCGTTACGTACATCTAGTGTCCCTGACGCGCTTGTGGTTAAACCCACTATCAGTGTACTATTGAGTCTTTAGAGTCCCACACATAGGGTTTTCTTGGTTCAGGCGAAACGATGTAAAGGTCGTATGTTTATACGTGCAGGGTTCCGATTAATTACGTGTATTAGTTGCACGAAATTTAATCGGACGGATTATAATACTAGCGGGTTTAGGATTAAGCCGGTTTGTTAAATCAGATATTGATTTAATGCTGGTATTAAATTAGTAGTATTATTCTATCTCTAGGATATTCGTATTTTGGTACGAATACGGTATGCATATACGGTAGAAAGTATTTTGTATTTATATAAAATACCTTCTAGAAGATGACACATCATTATGTATTTTTTTATTTATTAGAAATAGAAAATGAGGTGAAGAGGTGAGGTGACTTCAAGCTTGGTGAGAAGAATGGCTACTGGTTTTATTTATTCATTTGGGAAAACTATTCAAGCATGCTTTGTATTTTTTATTGAAAAATGATATGCTTGATATTTTTCCTTAGCCATTTTCTTCATACATTCTAACTTTGTCATTCTCTCTCCTCTCCTGAGTTTATCTTTTCCCTCAAACCCTAACCCTCTTATGAGTTGAGAAACATAGGGTTTTAGAGATAGAAAAACACTACTAAACATCTCTACATCACCTAAGCAAACTAAATTAGCAAACTAGTTTGTTTAGTTGCTTCTTTTTGAGGTGCAAGTTTGGACTACAAACTCTTGGGTGGATCATCTAGGATCAAGAAGGCCCTCAAGTAAGGTTGATCAAAGATCTCTAAGAGAACAAGACGAAGGGTTCCGATCATATACGTATATTAGCTACACGGACTTTGTTTGGACAGATAATACTGGTGGGCTTAGGATTAAGACGCATTCTAGTATTATATTATTGGATTATATTTTATCTCTTGGTATTCGTATTTTTTGCAGTATAAATACGGGTATGTATATACGGTGAGGGTATTCTTGTAATTTCACAAGAGTGCTTCTAGAAGAAGACACCTCATTTTTGTTATATCTATTTATTGAAAATAAATAATTAGGTGGAAGGATGGGTTTTTTCAAAGCATTGTATGAAGCATGGCTATTTCTTTTTTTTTATTCATTTGTCATTACTATTCAAACATAGCTATTATATTTTCTTGAAAATGAAATGCTTGATAGTTTTGAGCTTAGCTATTCTTCACTTCATTCTCCACTTTTGCTCTCCACTCCATGCTTGATAGTTTTGAGCTTAGCCATTCTTCACTTGACATTCTCTCTCCTCCTCTACTCTCTTCTTCTTTCTCAAACCCTAACACTCTCATGTGTTGAGAAACCTAGGGTTATTGAGATAAATTAGTCCAATTAACATTCTATATCTTCTAAACTATCTAGATTAGCAAACTAGATACTTAGAGCTTGAACCATAGACTCTCGGGTGGATCGTCTTCGATCCAAGGAGGCCGACGACCAAGCTTGATCCCGACGAAATAGGAGCTCAAGAAAAGGACAAGAAGACCTGAAGGACTTGAATCATAAAGTTATAAATCACTATCATAGTAAATTAGAACCTTTGTGAGTTTTATTAGCTAGGGCTTATGGTATATCTTGGAAGTTTAGTCGATGTTGCTTGCTATAAAATTGTTGTTTGTTAATTACGCCTCTCTACAAACCCTGTGGAGTGTGCGACATCGACTTACATGGTATCAGAGCCACTTCATAAGCCTTTGATAGCTCGTAGCGACGTTTAAAATCCGTCGTTTTTGTCGCGCACGAACCGCCGACAAAAACAGTCCCTAAAAATGATGTTTTAAGATGTTTGCACACCCTGCGGGCTCACGGTTTGAATCGAGAAGCCGCGAAGTGAAGCAAGGGCACCCCAGGGATAACCGGGGGAACCCAAGGCCGGGCCAACCCCCTAAGACCACCACAAGACAGCCTTGGGGGGTGACCCGAGAGCACCCTAAAAGGGTGCTCTCGGGTCTGCCCCCCCTTGAGGGCCCTCGCAGTGGCCTCCGGGAGTAGGTACCCCCCAGGCCCCCGGATCGACAGTTAATTTTTGTCCCTTCACCTCCGTGAAGATTCGTACGGGTTTCGAGTTCATTTCGACTCTCGGATTGGCTTAAAACGAATTTTTTGGGTATTTTAGTGGACAATTTTTCAAGTCTTGAAAAAATTATTTTCGTTCGCTAAGTGTGCGCGGATTTATAACGTCATGGTTTTCTTTACTTGATTTATTGATGTGTATATGTGTTCTTAAATATCTTCTAATCGCTATACGTCGATTAGAAAGGATTGCACATATCTTATGATGTTCGGATGCGAATGGTTTTATGGATCGTCGTGTGAATGGCCCGGTGTGAATCTATATGTGAGATGTGAGTGGATTTTTTGTAATTCATGTAATAATTCATCTATATTCTTTTATTGGGGTGCATCCGGATTGAGGATGTAGTCACCGGCTGTATATTACTTTTCATTTCCTCATCTAAGATTGACCCAAGGAGGAGTGCACAAGCTGCCGAGTTCTAGGATTCAGTGGGTAGCCATCTCGAGGAGTCGAGTCCCGGGTCACCCAATTCTAGAATTGGCGGGTATCTTGCTGCACTCGGAGGGGTCTAGTATAATTCACACTCGTCTATTCACACGACCGTGGAGGACTGTGTTTCATAGGTGGCTCATTGAAATGCAAATGTTCCTAGTTGATCCATTTTTCCATTCTCTGTGATGCTTATATCTGCCTGTATTTCTTATCATACCTGTGATGGATATATAAATATATCTATGTATAAATAAATGTTGTATATGTTCTGCATCCACGCTAGTCCAGACCCCCCTCTGCCGTTAGTTAAGTAATCTAACGGTGCATGATGGGGCCCCGTGACGAATGCGGGTGGCATATACGTACATTCTATTTTTGTTCTTTTTGTGGTGTGATAAGATTAATTGATGGGACCTCATTAATCTCACTTAATGCAAATTAATAAACCTAAAATATTACGTCGTTGGAACAATTGCAAAACCACTCGGTTTTCTTCAAAAACAACTTTTAAAAGCGGAGCTTAGATCACTCCTTTTCAAAAGCTATTCGGTTCCTTCGACTATATCAAGTTCATTACGTTAACGTTTTTCGCCAAAACCAGCCGTAGCCCTCCATCATTACAAATAGGTATCTACTAATATTCATGCTATGTGTTTTGACCTTCGCCAAGGCATAGTGTTTGGTAGTGGGTGCTTATCTGTAGCATAGATAGATGCATTAATCTAGAACATGCGTACAGCTGTTTTGGCCTTCATCAAGGGCTTGTACGAATGGGTCAAGATTAATCTGGACAATGACAGGTAGAACTTGACTTGCGGCTTATAATGGTTTGACTTTCGTCAAGCTTATAAGTGCTTAGGGAAAAAACTACATCGGAAGTTTCAAATATACAGGAAACTTGCTAGTGTTGTATACCTTCTGGAGTGTCGTAGTTTTGGTAGGCTTCTTTCAAAAATATCACCCAATGATAGTTGGGTCCTGATCCTACTGTGATCCGCTACTCTTTGGGAGAATTTTTCACTTTGCAATTAGCTAATCAAGTAGGTGTCTAGAAAGGTGTTAACAGGGGCTACGCCTATGGGAAAACAACGTTATTTAATTAGGTCTGTGTGAAAGCACGGGGAACCTACCTCCGAAGTACCAACACTGGCCCGGCCGAAAGATAAGTGAACTTGTAGTGTGCGATTAATCCTAACTAATTCTTCTTTTAGGGTTTGAAAGAGAATTCGAGGAAACATTAGGAGCCATCCTGTTTAGATAAACTAATAACCAATCTAAACTTGCAAGAGTAAATACTGAGTTTTTCTTTTCTCCCTCTCCTAATTGTTGTAGGGTGTTTTTCGTCACCCCATTAAGATGTGAATGCGCGCGCGTGTCAGGCGCATTACAGATTCCCCATACTTAGGGTAGGCCAGGGTTTATTGATTGTAGGGATCCAAATTATCGGCAGCCGCGGACTAAGCTGTCGTTAATTACCCCACGCTTTTGGAGCGAGGGAACCTCCAATTGACGGGTCAAACTGGTCATGCGAACTCAATGTGCCGTGTGCGTATGTGTGTCTTAAGGGATTTTGGGTATATCGAGGGCCTCGCGGAGTTTATGGGGGTCCCTCTACCCGGATAGCGGGCTGGAGGTCAAGGAGGCTAACAATCCACTTGCGGGGTGCGAGATAGCGTCCCGTTAGAAAAAAAATTTCTAACATGGGACGTGTTTTGATTGTGGTGTGTATGAGAAATGAGGGATGAGTAGCGTACTAAGGACGCGTGGGCGCCATCGCCTCACGCGCCCGGCACGTGGGCGCTGGGCGCCTGCAAAAAGAATGGGCTTAGCCCCGGAATTACGAGTTAAACTCCCGAAGGACTTTGGAAATTCCCAGAAAATGGAAAGATTTTTATCTTTATGGAGTTAAACTCCCAAAAGGATTTTATTTATGGAGTTAAACTCCAAAAGATTTTGAATGGAGTTAAACTCCTAAAAGGATTTTATTTATGGAGTTAAACTCCAAAAGATTTTTGACAAATGGAGTTGAACTCCCAGAAATCTTTGGAGATGATCAAAGGGGACCCCTTTCTTCTCCCTTTTATCCCTGGATCTTCTTTTGAGGCTTGGATCTTCCCGAAGTGGGGTTTTGGGGAGATGGATCTCCTTTCTCCTCCTCTCTGTTGGCTGGATCTTAGAGAAAAAGGGGTGAGACTTAAAAATCTCCTATTTTGGAGATTTGATGGAAAATCCGAGCTCCCCTTCAAGGGTTTTATGGTGAAAAACTGTTTTTTTTTTAAAAAGAAGTATTAAACTCTTGATTTTTCAATAAAAGAAAGAGGGTTTAGAACCTTGAGAAAGGAGAAGGAGGCACAAAACCCTAATTTTTTGAGAGAATGAAAAGTTTTTTTTGATTTTCATGTTTGCGCTTATAGGCAACACATTTTACATATAGCCCCTTGGGTTTTTCTAAATGGCACTTCTGCCTCCCCATGCCTCATATGCTTATTTCTTTTTGCACATAAGCCATGGGTTTTACAAAAATTTGGTTTTTTTGGCCCATTTTTCATACATTTATTTCTAAAAAATTGCATTTAAACTAATTTATCGCCTTCTTTTGGCATAGAGCCGGCCCCTTCCACGCTCGGTCTTGAGTTGGGCTTGGACCCGCTTGCTTGGCTCGGGCCCTCTTAGTTGGGGGTTGACTGACTTTTACTTGGTCAACCGGGGTGTAATTTTTTACCCCAACAAAGTGCCCCCATCAGTAAATGCACACCGCGTGTATGAGTTGGTGCATGGAATTGATGGATTTTTTTCTATATAGAGATTAATTTGATTTGGTTCCCTGTGGAGGGTCGATGCTGCACTTTTAGTGACGTGGACGGTCGGTGCTGCCTTCTTGCGACATAGACGGTCGGTGCTGCCCTTTTTGCGACTTGGGCGGTCGATACTGCCCTTTTTGCGACTTGAATTGTCAGTGCTTCCATTTTTACGACTTGGATGGTCGGTGCTGCCATTTTAGCAACATGGACGGTCAGTGCTGCCCTTTTTGTGACTTGGACGGTCGGTGCTTCCATTTTAGCGACGTAGACGATCAGTGTCGCCCTTTTTGCGACTTGGACGGTCCTTGTTGCCCTTTTTGCGACTTGAACGGTCGGTGCTGCCATTTTAGCGACATGGATGGTCGGTGCTGCCCTTTTTGCGACTTGAACGGTCAGTACTGCCATTTTAGCCATGTGTACGGTCGGTGCTGCCCTTTTAGCGACTTGGATGATCGATACTTGATTTGACTTGCTCCGCTTCTTGCGGTTTCAGGGTTTGATTTGACTGCCCTTTTAGCGACTTGGATGATCGATACTTGATTTGACTTGCTCCACTTCTTGCGGTGTCAGGGTTTGATTTGACTTGCTCCGCTTTCTGCAGCGTCGGGATTTAATTTGTTTTGGGAGTTTCACACCCATCCAGCGGGACTTTTGAGCTTGGAAGCGCTACCGGGTGGGACGTTGATTTGACCTGTTTGATTTCTGCCTTATTTGGCGGAATTTTTGAATTTAAGAGGAACATAGAATTTGGATTTTGTTTAGCATCAGCATTGCTGCACAGGAATAATGCCAGGAGCAACTCATCATTTGCCCCGGGAGGACTTGAAATTTGGTTTTTGGGTCGGCATCAGCACCGCTAACACTGAAGCCTAGTGTCAGAAGCGACTCATCATTTACCGTGGGAGGACTTGGGATTTGGTTTTTGGGTTGGAATCAGCATCGCTAACACTGAAGTATAATGCCAGGAGCGACTCATCATTTGCCGTGAAAAGATTTGGGGATTTTGGGTTTGGTTTGGCATCAGCATCGCTACACTGGAATGTGATACCAAGAGCGAATCATCATTTTCCGTTGGGAAAACTTGGGATTTGGATTTTGGGTTGGCATCAGCACCGCTAACACTAATGCGTAATGCCAGGACGACTCATCATTTGTCGTTTCCCTTTGGGGAGCAATGGCTTAGGAGACAGGTTTAGATCCCTATCACTTAAGGCTTTTTAATTTTATGAGCTGTAAGGGTCTCATAAAAACATTTTCTCCCTACGTGTCGAGAGGATCTCGCAGGTGTATTATCTCCCTAGGAATCGTGAGCATTCCTAAGTGTGTTGCTCCTTTGTGAGTCGTAAGGATCTCATGCGGGGATTTTCTTCTTACAAGGTCGAGAGGACTTTGCCAGTGTATTTCATCTCTTTTCACGAGTTTGCGCCCTTTCGGGTTTTCACAAACTCGCCGGCAGTCCTGTTGCTTTACTTACAGAGCCCTTTCGGGTTTTCATCCGTGCCCGTTTTGCTTGTGGACATACCGTTTTTTAGCTTCATCACTGGTAGGACTTCAAATGTAGTCTCGTCGATAGGACTTGGGAGAGACAGGGGTCGTTTATGCCCATGGATTCATGTAGGGCCGGTGTGCTCAATTCTCCTGCGATTTGGAGCATTCACGTGTAGTATTTCTTAAGATATCGGTCATTGATGGGTGGCATGGGCCTTTCTCCCTCGGCATTTATCAGCTGGTAGGATCCTCCATCAAACACTTTCTCGATGACGTACAGTCCTTCCCAATTTGGCTCGAATTTTCCCTTGGCATGTCGATTGGGGATGATCGGTCTTTTGAGGACCAACACCAATTCGCCTTTCTTAAAAGCATGGAGATGGGTCATCTTATCATAGGCCCATGACATTTGGGCTCGGTACAGCTCCAGATTTTGCTGTATTGCGAGCCTCTTTTCTTCAAGGGCGTCAAGCTCTTCGAGATGAAGGATGATGTTTTCCTCCTTAGTCAACTCGTGCTGGACGACCATTCTTAAACTTGGAACTTCAATTTCGAGGGTGAGGATTGCCTCCACTCCGAAGAGTAATGAGTATGGAGTGGACTGAGTTGCAGTGCGGTGTGTAGTACGATATACCCACAACGCCTCGTGGAGCTTGAGATTCCAGTCTCTCTTGTTAGCTAAAGTATTTTTCCTCAGGAGCTTGCATAGAATTTTATTGAAGGTTTCGGCTAGCCCATTGGCTCTTGGATTATAGATGGAGGAATATCTCCGGTCTATATTATGCTGAGTAGCGAACCTTGAGACTTTGAAGCTCTAAAAAGAAGGCCCGTTGTCGGATATGATTCTTCTCGATGTACCGAAACAGTATAAAATATTATGCCGGAAGAACGTCAGAATATCTTCTATCTCGACTTCTTTTAGCGGGACAGCTTCAGCCCATCTGGAGAAGTAGTTAGTTGCGGCCAATATGAACCGGTGGCTTTTAGACGACGGAGGATCAATTGGGCCTACTATATCGGTGCCCCAAACTTCAAAGGGCCATGACGCCACCGTAAGATGCAGTGGATTGGGATGCTTGTGAATGAAGTCACCGTGAATTTGGCAAAGGTGACATTTCTTTGCATACTCTTCGCAATCCTTTATCATGGTAGGCCAGTAATATCGAAGCCGTTTGATTTGAAGCCGCATTTTAGGGCAAGATTGGTGAGCTCCGCAGACGCCCGAGTGAACTTCTTTCATGACTTTTTGGGCTTCAGCCGATGACAGACACCTAAGCCAGAGTTGGTCATATGATCTGCGGTATAGCGTATTATTTATAAACACGTATCGGAGAGCTTTTTTCTTCAACTCAACCCACGCAGATTTTTCTTCGGGCAGCTTGTTGTATCGGAAGTACTCTATGAATGGTTCTCTCCAATAGGGCTCATCTTAAATGATCAGAGCTTCTTCGGCAGAATTGTTCTCTTGTTCTACGCTTTCTTTTTCATGAAAAGAAACTGGAGGTAGAATTTGCCAGCTTCTGACTTTTATTAGAATTTCATCCATATCAGGATCAGCTAGCTTCTTGGCTAAGCGAGCGAGTACGTCGGCTTTTCCGTTCAACGTCGTAGGAACTCTCATCGGTTCAATGTGGGTGAACTGTTTCATGAGCTCTACCACTCGGCTTCTGTATCGAGCTAACTCGGGCTTATATATCTTGTAGTCGCCGCTCACCTGGTTGACGACAAGCTGAGAGTCACCGTAAACCCGTAGACGAAGGATTTCCATTTTAATGGCGAGCTCTAGACCAACTATCAGAGTTTCGTACTCAGCCTCGTTGTTTGTGCGAGGCTCGGTAAGAGCAAAGGAACATTGTAGGGTTCCTCCTGATGGTGTGACGAACACTAATCTTATCCTTGCTTTTATCTCCAAGACGCTTGATTTGCTGGAGGTCCTTATTGATGGGGCTCCATTGAAATAGAGTTCCCAACATGGCTCTTCATCCTCAAGGTGCAACACTTGTTCATCGGGTAACTCACGATTGAGCGGTGACCTTTCTGGTATGGGATGAGTAGCAAGGAAGTCGGCGAGGGCTTGCCCTTTACTGCTTTCTGAGGAGTATAGATTATGTCGAATTCAAGCAGCATGATAGCCCATCTTGCCATTCTACCGGCTAGGCTTTCTTTGGTCATTAAGTGTTTGAGCGGGTCGACCTTGGAGATCAGCATAAGACGATGAGCGAGCAGATAGTGCCTCGGCTTCTTCACAGCGAATATTAGGGCCAGGCATTGCTTTTCGATCGGGGAATAGTTATGTTCCGCCCCGAATAAAGTTCGACTGGGGTAGAAGAGAGCATTTTTTCCCTCCTCGTTATTCTGGGAGAGGAGCGCGCCGAGTGATGCATCTAGCGCGGCAGTATAAAGAATCAATGGTTTATTAGAATGGGAGCAGTAAGCACAGGAGGGTGCAACAGGTATTGTTTGATATTTCCAAACGCTTCTTAACATTCAGCATCCCAAACGAAAGGAGCTCCTTTCTTCATGAGCTTCGAAAAAGATCTGCATCTTTCCGATAGGTTTGAGATGAACCTTCGTATATAAGCGAGCTTACCTTGAAAAGATCTTAGTTGCGTTAGATTCTTCGGAGGAGTCATCTCCATGATGGCCTTTATCTTCGATGGGTCGACTTCGATCCTCCGATGTCGAACTATGAAGCCCAAGAATTTCCCCAATGACATGCCAAAAGTGCACATTAGAGTATTCATCTTTAGATCGTGTTCCCTTAGTCGGGTGAAAAGGTCCTGAGATCTCGGATGTGATCGGTCTTGGCTTTAGTCTTGATGACCAAATCATCAACATAATATTCGACGACTTTATGTATCAAGTCATCAAGATTTTGGTCATTGCCATTTGATATGTGGCGCCCACATTCTTCAGTCCTAATGGCATCACCTTGTAGCAGTATACCCAGATCGGGGTTCGAAATGTTGTGTGTTTCTCATTCTCGGGCGACACCTTGATCTGATTATATCCAAACGAGCCATCCATGAAAGTGAACAGCTCATAATTTGAAGTATCGTCGACCATCATTTCCATGACCGGAAGCGGGAAATCGTCTTTAGGGCATGCCTTATTGAGGTCTTTGAAATCTACGCAAACTCATATCTACCCGTTCTTATTTTTCACTGGGACGATACATGCAATCCAGTTCGCGTATTTCTCTTCTCTGATGAAGCCAGTATAGATAAGTTTCTTAGTTTCCTCGATGACCTTTTCTTCTAGCTCCCTTCTCATTCTTCGAGGAGCTTGTTTGACTGGCTTGGCATCAGGAGATATAGCCAGCTTATGCACGGCCACTTCAGGGGAGAGTCCAGGAATTTCTTTGTAAGTCCACACAAAGCAGTCGACGAACTCATGTAGCAGGGCAATTATCTGTTCTTTCATTTCCTATGACAAGAGTGAGCTGATGTAGGTCGGCCTTGGATTATCGTGCGTTCCCAAATCAATCTCGGTTAGCTCGTCGAAAGTTACTTGTTCGCCATCTTCGAGTTCTTGAGGGGCTTCTTCTGGCTCAGCTAGCTCGTCGTCGTCATTTGACCTTTCGCTGGCTTCACCAACATGGATCATGTAGCATGCTTTGATATCATGTTGAATGAAACTTATGCCTCGTCTATCTGGGATTTGTCCATCGACGAGTGCTCAGACTTGAGGCGAATGCCACAGCCCCTCATATAACTTCGCTTCGGATTCCGTTTGATATAACCGACATCCGCACTTTTTAAAATATTCTCTCATCTCTAGCGCATAATATCTGGGAATGAGGATAGCTCTTATGCCTCTCCAATAGGGAAGGCACGTGACAGACAAATCGTCCGAGTGCACGACGAGGTTTGACCCATAAAACAGGATTCCCTTCTGTCCATTCTTTCTTCCGAGAACGTAAAAGGTTTTCAGCTGGTCCACAGTGGAGACTGACAAAACATTTAGCTCCTTGCACATATGTTCCGGCACCCTTATGATAGCTAGGGACCCTTCTGTGATCTCGAAGGTTTCTCTTAGCTTCGCTTTTTGCATGATGGCCCCATCTGCATAGTTGTTGCAAGGCGGGTCCTCTTTCTCCGACTCTTCAGTGTCGCTGCCGAAATGAGGGCGAATTTTGCTGTCGGATGGGTCTTCAGTATCAGACTCGTCCGTATTGCTACCGAAATGTGGGCGAGTTTTACGGAAGGATGGACTTCCAGCGTCGGATTCATCAGTGTCACTACCGAAATGCGGACGCGCTTGGGGCTTTTTGCTTTTGAAAATGATAGCCGACTCAGATTTTATTTTGAGTTTCAGAGCCGTTCTGTCTTTGGTCAGTCGTGGCTCAGTATTTTGGGGGTTCGTGAAGTATCGAGAATCTTCATATTGGACTTCATGCACACCGAACGGCTAGATGTCTCCGTCAATACGTCTTTCTTCACCATTTTTGGTATACTTCATGCATTGATGGAGAGTTGATGGAACGATACCGTAATCGTGGAGCCACGACAGTCCCAGAAGAATTTTATAAAACATGTCGGCATCGATCACGTATATCTTGGCTTCGATTTGTAGGTCCCCGAACCTGATCGGCAGAGCTATGGATCCCAGAACTTGCTGACAATTTTTATTGAAGCCTTGAATGACGATCCTTTCCCTTGAAAGGTGTCGGACGTCCATTGACAAACTCTTCAGAGTCCACAAGTTCATGATGTTCACTGAGGATCCTGGATCAATCAATATGCGATTAATCTGATCTCCGTCGCTGTACCCGGTCACGTAAAGCGGTTGGTTTTGCTCAATTGTTCCCAGTAGCAGTTATTCGTCCTTAAACGTGACCGCGGCGGCATACAGAGTGTATTGGGTTTCTTTCATATTAATTTCCGCAAAGCGAGCCTGGTACAGCTCGGGGTTTTGTAAAGCGTGAATGAGAACATCTCTAAGCTCCTTAGATAGGACCAAGGCATCGTAAATGCTCAGGAGACACGGAAGCTTCCTGAGATGGGCCAAGACATTATATTCCACTGAGGAAGGACTCGAGTTTTCATGAGCTGGCTCTCCATCATCTTCTTCATTAGCGACTTGTTTTTCCTTTCCTTTTGGGGCGTTACCCTGATTTGGCGATAGAGCCCAGCCGCTTCTGAGCTGGATTTGGTTGGCCTTTATAGCGGGCTCCTCGTCTTCTTCGGGAAAACATAGCTCTTCCTCAGAGTCAATAACAAGATGGATGACGTAGCAGGTCACTATAGCGATCTCGTCATTAGAGTCTTCTTCTAGCTCCTCTAGAATCTCAGCCGCTTTTACGGGGAAGAACTCTTTCAATTGAATTAGAGTTCTTTCCTTTTGTTCATAGTCTTCAAGAGATTCGATATATTTTTGAATGGTTGATCTCCCTGCAAACTCTTTTTCGCTTCGAGCCGCACATTTCCTTTTCTTCTTCTTTAGGTTTTTGGATTTTGAGCCCGATTGAGCCGAAATGGTAGCTGGAACAGTGGGCTCCTTCTGCCCCTCCCATTCTGTTTTAGGCTCTTTCTGAAGTAGCTTTAGCATCTTCTTCATCTTATTAGAGATGTGCATACTCCACGGAGGCTGCGACGAGTCGGATTCATTTCTCGGGACGGCAGATTCAACCGTCTGCTCCCAGAAGGCTTCAGCTTCTGTCTATATAAAGTTGGTGGTTGCAACTTGATTATTCACCAACACACTCTTGGACAGCTCGATCTCTCCGGTCTTGTATTGCTTTTCGAACCAGTCTTTAAAAATGTAGCAATCCTCGATCGCATGGCTCACTACTCTGTGGTACGGGCAATACAGGGGATTGTCGGTCATTTTTTCTTCGTGAGGTCTCATCAACTCCGGTAATTGTAAACCATTGTTCAAGGCATCTTTGAATATCTTGCAGACCTTGTCCTTTCTAAAAGAGTAAACCTTGTTCTTCTTCTCCTCTAGGGAAGGCCCTTCTCCTCCTAGCACTGGATTTCAAGCCCGGTCTGTTTTTGATCCGTCCGCCTTTCTCTTATCTTTACTTTCAGATGCATTGAAGGCGTTGGTCTTATTGGAGCTCCCACTTTTACGGTTGTCTTCTTTTCTGCCCTTCCAAGACTTGTAACCCTGAGAGTCTGGGGTAGAATATTGCTTCGAGAGTTCCAACATTTGAACTCTCTTGGTCAGCTCTTGAAATGCCTTAAGGCCTACTGTACATAAGAACGGGACCATCCAATTGTTGAGGTTCTCAATGAGAAGGCTGACAGACTGGACCTGCTCCAGCGGTGATTCGCACTTGACCGTGAGATTATGTCATCAGGCAATAAAGTTCGTGTTGTTTTCGTTCTTCCCCGGCTTGGTCCTCACAAGGTCAGTAATGGAGATCTTATCATTGATGCTCATGAACCTTTGTCGAAATAGAGACTCCATTTCGACAAAAGTGGTGACGGACCCATCTGGTATGCTCGAGTACCAGTCGAAAGCGACACCGGTCAGGCTATTGACAAACTGATGAAGAAAGAGTGCATCATTGCCCCATGTATTTCCGCATGACGCTTTAAAGTGGGCAACGTGCTGATTTTTGTTTCCTGTCCCATCAAATCTTCCGAACTTAGGAATGACGTAGCCGCTGGGGAACTCAATCAGATCGTACTGTGCGGGATAGGGCTGCCCACTACTGCCAATTTCTTTCCGAGCTTCGATTTCGACCACCAATGTTTTAACCTTACTGGTGACCAAATCCATTATCTGATCTTGTGTTAGCGGGATGGTGCCATCTTAGGCTTAGGCATCCCTTGAAGTGGAATGTGGCCAGCTTTCGCGTGGCTCGCCTATACTCTGACCTAAAGGGACAAGCATTGGTTGCTTCGGGTCATTATCACCCGACTTATGAGTGGAAACTTGTGCTTGATTGGATGGCCTCCGGGCAATTTGAGCCATAAGCCGCATCATGACTTTCGTCAAGTCGTCAATTTTGGAGTGAACCTTGGCCATCTCTTTATCTTTGCTCCTGAGCTATTTTTGAAACTCTTGAAGCATCTCTTGCTCTGCGATCCTGGGGCAGAAAGTCGGCTCTTTTTCGCTGTCCGAGCTTGATTCTACATGGACTGAGGGGTCCTTAGGCCTATCGGCCTCATCGAGAGTGTTTTCATCGTCCAGCGGAGGCGACTGATCTTGGGAAACGGCAATCGCATTCAATCCAGATTGGGCTTAGGATGTAGTGGCCCCATCCTTGCTTTTGCTGCTCAAGTTGTCGCTGGGACGCGCGCCCGCCATATAGACCGTATGGATAACATATCCATCCATCTTTTCATTATTGGCGCCTGATTTTGCAGACTGATGTCGTGGCCCTTCTTTTTCGGTAACGGGCAATCGAATGAAGGAGGCTGGCCTGACCGGGTTCTTGAATAGTGCCAACGCTTCCTTTTTGGCTTTGCCCCGTTGTTTTCGCGCAGCACAAGGCGCTTGATAGACTCTTGAAGAGACGGTGCTATGCTTGTTAGTTTTATGTATGTCTTAGAGGCCATTGTTGTACAAGATTGTATATTATAATGGATGCTTAGACATATATAGAGAGGACTTTCTTGCTCGACATGATAGTATGCTATCTGGTTGTTCTTTATCTTAACATGTAGACTAGTATTGTGATGTTGTCTTGCTCTCACATGTTGGTAAAGCCCTTAGGATGTATACTTGACTACCAGGATTATGATGCAGATCATACTAGTGGGACCTGAGTAGTCCACAAGTTCATCTTTTAATTGTTCCTAGTCGAGGGTGTATCGAGACCGGGCATCAATATTCCAGAGTAGACTAGCGTATACGCTTCTTGATCCATTTAATGGGCAATGGATGATCACATATCCATTAGTGTTTGACATCAAAGATGGTATACGGGTGCTCAGTAGAGACTGGGACACTGAACAGGACTCGCCGAGAACTCTTAGATGGTATTATAGCTGACGTCAGATAGCAGTTCTCTGGTGACACTGGTACAAGTTGGTCTGTAGACCCGAGATTGTCATAGAGTCTTGTGTGATTCCTACTGTGTTTTGATTTCCACCTTACCGCGTTCAAGAGAGTGTTCAAAACGGTGGTTTTTGGGTACAGTCCCAAGTCATATGGAGGCAATGAGCAGTGGGAGGGGTTTCGTCTCTCCCTGTATTGGGGGTTGATATTGCGCTTTGCTCGATTGGCCATAACAGGAAGTCCCTGGCCAGGGCTGATACGGAGATTTACTAGTAAGTGTTATCAGTATTTTTTCGACCCGTTATGAGTCTCACATCGGCATGAATTATAAAGTTACTGGGGTCTGACGTTTACCACCCCTAGACTCGATATGCGACATATCAGACGAAAAGACAGGACTGTACGGTAGTGTTACTTATTGGATTCACGAGATTATGAGGTGGGTTGCATGTTGATCTTCTGATCGCTCAATACCCGGATAGCCGTTACGTCCAGCTAGTACCGCTGACAGCTTGTGGGTAACTGATATGATCATTACCTACTGCCGGCGTATTGACGAGTCTTTAGAGTCCTACACAGAGGTTTCCTAGCTCATGAGAAATGAAGTAGGGTACATATGTGATATGTGCGGGACCGAGATTAATACGTGTATGTAATACCGTATTCTAATCTCGCGATATGTGATATCGATCGGTTATATGTGATATAGCCGGGTTATTGAATTAAGTGTTGATTCGATAAGTTGATATAAATGATATTAGTCGGTTATATGTGATATAGCCGGATTATTAAATCAAGTGTTGATTTAATAATTTAATATATAATAATATATTTGATATATTTTTTAGTTATATGTATGCCCTAGAGGCCATTACTGTACATTGGATGTATATTGTAGTGGATGCTGGGACATACATAGGTAGGACTTTCTTGCTCGACATGATAGTACGCTATCTGGTTGCTATTTATCTTAACATGTATACTTTCTGTCTCTCTGATTACATGTTGATAAAGCCCTTAGGATGTGTACTCGACTTCCAGGACTGTGATGAAGATCATACTAGTGGGGCCTGGGTAGTCAATGAGTACATCCTTCATTGTTCCTAGTCGTGGGAATATCGAGACGGGACATCGATATTCTAGAGTAGACTAGCGTATATCTTCTCGACCCATGTGATGGGCGATGGATGATCCCATATCCATTGGTGTTTGACATCAGAGATGGTATGCGGGTGCTTAGTGGAGACTGGGTACACTGAACGGACTCGCCGAGAACTCCCAGATGGTATTATACCTCACGTCAGATGGCAGTTCTCTGGTGACACTGGTACAGCTTAGTCTGTTGACCCGAGATCGTCATAGAGTCTTGTGTGTCTCCCACTGTGCTTTGATTTCCACCCTACCACGGCTCTACTGAGTCATGCAAACAGGTGGTTTTTGGGTACAGTCCCGATTCACATGGAGGCAATGAGCGATAGGAGGGGATTCGTCTCTCCCGGTATTGGGGGTTGATGTTGTGCTATGCTCGACTGGCCATAACAGGAAATCCCTGGCCAGGGTTGCAGTGATATACTGGTAAGAGTTATTAGTAGTTTCACGAATGTTATGGACCTTACGTCGGCATGACTTATCAAGCTACTGGGGTCTGACGTTTACCACCCCTAGGCGAGATATGCGACATATCGGACGAACAGACCGGACTGTACGGTAAGTATTACTGGTTGGATTCACGGGAGTGTGAGCGGGCTTGCTCGTCGATCTTCTGATCGCTCAATACCCAGGTGGCCGTTACGTTTAGCAGACCGCTTGCGGCTTGTGGGTGCTTGATATGATCATCATCTGCTGCCGGCGTATTGACGAGTCTTTAGAGTCCTACACAGAGGTTTCCTGGCTCAAGCGAAACGAAATAGGAGCGCATATGAGATATGTGCGGGACCGAGAATAATGCGTGTATGTGATACCGCATTCTATTCTCGCGATGAATGTATCGATTGGTTGTATGCGATATAACCTAGTTATCGAATCAAGGATTGATTCGATAAGCCGATACATTGGATATTAGTCGGTTATATGCGATATGACCGGATCGTTAAATCAAGTATTGATTTAATGATTTAATACATAATTATATATTTGATATATTACTTTGTATTAACTAGTATCGGTTCACTTTAAATGGACTTTCTCACTTAAAATGTGCACATTGTGTATATGATATATTTTTTGTGCACAAGATTGTATCATGTTTGATGATACATGCTTGTTTGGGTGTATGTTTGGTTTAAACCATGGTTGGTCAATGGTTAGGGTTTCACTTGATTTATTTCACTTATTCTTTTATCTATTTATTTTGGTTGAAAAGGAAAAGAAAAACTAAATGGTTGCTTTCATGCTAGAAGGTTCTTGTAGCTTCATGCATCTTTGACTAAAGCAACCATTTTGTCTTCATCTCCTAACCCTAACCATTCAACTAACCATAGTCTATTCTCTACACCTAATCATGGTTGCCATATGATAAGTATTGATATTGTTTTCTTTTTTAAAAATAACACTTATCATATATTCTTTCTTCTTCTTCTTCTTCAAAAAGAAAAAGCTTGATAGCTTCAATGGCAACTTGAGCAAATGAGTGAGAAATCCAATTCTAAAGTGAACCCACTTCCTATTTCTTCATCCTCTACCTCTTGACAAGTAGTATAGAGTGTTTTCTTCACAAGTTTCATGACTTAGTGAAGTGGGAGCTTGATCTTGTGATGCCTCGACGTAGATCATCTTCGGCATCGTAGTCGATGACCTAGCCCGCCCTTTCTCCGATGAAGCCGATGCTAGAGTCCGGGATCCGATATGGACAGCGAGGGGACGTCATCATGGAGCTTAGGAGGTGGAGGACCAGATCTACAAAGGTTGTAGCCCCTTCCCTTTAGCTATAAATTCGTTTACTTGCTTGCATCGCCATGTTTTCTAGTTAATGATCCGTATTAGGGTTTGTAGGCACAAGAAAATTTTTGAATTTAGCCATGTTTGATCACTTGTGAGACCTCATTAGTGTGCCTAGGAACCCTACAATATTAATATATATTAACTAATATTAACTCACTTAAGAATTTCTTTTCTCATTGTACATTTAATATATGTATGATATATATTAATGTATTATTTCTTTGTGTCATGCTTGATGATACATTATTCATGGGTGTATGAGACTCATACCATACCATAGATAATTAGGATGATTAATTATTTAAAGTATAAACAAAATTAGGTGGAAATTGCATGGTTTGTGAAGCTTGGAGAAGCTTGTGGAAACCATTGACTTAGTCTACTAATTTTGTTTTACTTTAGATATTTATTAACCCAACCATTATCATTAGCCATGGTTAAGTCTCTACAATGATAATATATGATATTATCTCACCCATGGTTGCCACTTGACTCTCATTCTATTCTAGACTTCATCTTTTTCTTCATCTCCATTGAGCTCTCTAGGATTTCTTGAGGTGAAGAAAAAGATTGAGAAAAATAATTCTAAAGTGAGCAAAATTCATACTTCATCAATCTACACTAGACTAGCCATTTAGTATAGGTTGTTTGCTTCACTAATTCTCAATTAGTGAAGAGGTAGCTTGAGTTGGAGATTCTCGACGTAGATCATCTTCGGCCTCGAAGTTCTTCAAGCAAGCTTGTTCCTTTCGTCTAGTAGAGCCCAACGAGAGTCCGGGAGACCACTACTTGGAGCGAAGGGACTACTACATGGAGCTTTTGAAGTGAAGGACCGGTCTACAAAGGTTGTATTCCTTGTTCACTTAGAGTAAAGATATTTACTTGCTTTAGTTTAACCCTAATTCCTTAGTTAGATCCTTGGTTTAGGGTTTCTTAGCACTCTAGATTTTTAAAATTGCATGCTTGATGCCTTAGAAAACTTAGTGAGGATGCTAAGGAACCCAACAGTGGTATCAGAGCCAAGCTAAAGCATTAGGAGTCGTCTAAACAAAGTTAAAGTGTTCGATCGAACTTCAAAAACCCATTTTACCATGCTCTCTGGAAATTTTTTCCATATTTTGGATTTTTCCAAGTTAAAAATATTCAAAAAATCATGCAGATTATTCTATGGATCCCCGAGAAAAACGATCTCCTAACTCAACTATACGACCGCGGAATCGCGGTCAAACTCTAGGGTTTGCAGCGGTTCCGCGGCGTCGTTGGTGAGGCAAGGAACGATCTTTCTTCAGTTGGTCCGTAGGTACTTAAGGTGTTGTCTTGGTATTATTAAAACCGTCTCAAGTGTTGAGGTCTCTGGGAAATGTGGGTGTTTGTTGATTCGATCGAAATGTTTAACATCGTCTATCTATCTGTGATATGTGATACAATATTTGGAATCCACAATAATTAGTTTTGTGAAAACTGATTAGTATTTTCTAAATCTAGCAATTTAGTCTCTTTTGATCGGTTTCCGCGGGGTTTTGATTCGGATCAAAACTCCTTCGCAATCTTGTATTGTACGCGAACGCCCGCCAGGTAACACTAATAGATATCTACGCCCCATCGCCCCGACTAAGTGATTCTAGGAGAACCCCGTTGCCAAAAGTATCTGTTCGGATGCTCGCGGCCGCGGTGTTCCGCCTAAGTGCACTTCGTTGAAGGCATCGGGGGTGCGGCCGTCTACTAAAGTTTTCGACGAGCATTAGATTTGGTTGTCGGGAATCTTGTTGAATTGCCCGACTGGTTATTGAAAAGTGTTTTCAATATCGAGACTAAAATACGGGGTTTATAATGTTAGGCATGAAGTTCGGAATATGAGATATTCCGGGTTTATGATGTCTAAGGAATTTATATGGTTAGGCATGAAATCCGAAGTATGTGATATTTCGGGTTTATAATGTCTAAGGTGGTTGCAGATTCCAATTGTTGTAGTTTTCACTTTCTTTTCTGCGACCGTAAGTGTAATATATGGTGTATCACTGGTTTTGTTACTGTACGTCAACGACAATTGGGATACATATATTTACTTACGTTGATAACATGTGATGTTATGTGTTATTGTGATATGTTATATTGGATCGTCGTGTTTGAATAGCCGGGGAGTTTTGTGTGAGATGAGAGTTTTTCATTTTTATTCATGTAAAAACTTGTATGTAATATTCTTTTATTGGGGCACTTCCGGGTTGAGGATGATGTCATCATTGATATATATTATTTACTTTTCCGCATTAGGATAGACCCAAGGCGGGGAGCACAAGTAACTGGGTTCTAGAGTCCAGTGGAAGACCATCTCGAGGAGTCAAGTCCGAGTCTCCTAACTCTAGAATTAGTAGGGTTGCTTTCCGCTCTCGTAGGGGTCTAAGAATGTGGGTTTGGCTATTCATCGCGACCGTGGAATCCGTGTTTTTTACTGGCTTAATTTAAAACACGGATCTCCTAGTATATCCAATATTTCATATATTGACTTCTGCTGCAATGTTCTATGATGAGATCATATAACTACGTGAGACGAATGCTTTATATTATATATGTGATATATAATAAACGTTGCTTATGTTTTGCATCCGTGCTAGTCCTGCCCCCGCTCTGCCGTTAGTTATCTAACCTAACGGTGCATGACGGGACCCCGTGATGAATGCGGATGCTATAAGAGTACGTTATATAAGTATTTTCGTTTCTTTATCTGTGATGCTTAGAAAGCATAGATGATGTGACTTCATTAATGAGATTAATGAAAAAGGAAAGAAACCTAAAGATGTTGTAGAATTAAATTTGAAACCCACTCGGCCTTTTTATAAAAAAGCAAAAGTTTCAAAATGCGGAGCTTAAGCCACTCCTTTTAAAATTACATGATTCTACAATGATATCAAGTTCATTACGCAAAAGGTTTTCTTAAAAATCTGTCGTAGTCCTCCGTCATTTCAGATAAGTACTACTTAGTATTCGTGATGCGTTTGTTGGCCTCCGTCAAGGCGTAGTGTGCGATAGCTAACTAGTGTTTATCTGCGGCATATGATGCGATTGGATTAGGGTAGTCGGGTGAGTTTTTTGGTACAATCCCGAGTCACATGGAAGCAATGAGCGATAGGAAGGGTTTCATCTTTCCCGGTATTGGGGGTTGATATTGCGCTGTGCTCGATTGGCCATAACAGGAAGTCCCTGGCTAGGGCTGATACGGAGATTTAGTGGTAAATGTTATCAGTAGTTTCTCAACCCGTTATAAGCCTTACATCGGCATGAATTATCAAGTTACTAGGGTCTGACGTTTACCACCCCTAGACTCGATATGCGACATATCAGACGAAGAGACGGGACTGTACGGCAGTGTTACTTATTGGATTCACAGGAGTATAAGCGGTCTTGTTTATTGATCTTCTGATCGCTCAATACCCGGGTAGCCGGTACGTCCAGCTAGTACCGCTGACGGCTTATGGATAACTGATATAATCATTACCTACTGCCGGCGTATTTACGAGTCTTTAGAGTCCTACACAGAGGTTTACTAGCTCATGCGAAATGAAGTAGGGCACATATGTGATATGTGCGGGACCGAGATTAATACGTGTATGTGATACCGTATTCTAATATCGCGATATGTGATATCGGTCGGTTATATGTGATATAGCCGGGTTATTGAATCATGTGTTGATTCGATAAGTTGATATAAATGATATTAGTCGGTTATATATGATATAGCCGGATTATTAAATCAAGTGTTGATTTAATAATTTAATATATAATTATATATTTAATATATTAATATATATTAACTAATATTAGCTCACTTAAGAATTTCTTTTCTCATTGTACATTTAATATATGTGTGATATATATTAATGTATTATTTCTTTGTGTCATGCTTGATGATACATTATTCATGGGTGTATGAGACTCATACCATACCATAGATAATTAGGATGATTAATTATTTAAAGTATAAACAAAATTAGGTGGAAATGGCATGGTTTGTGAAGTTTGGAGAAGCTTATGGAAACCATTGACTTAGTGCACTAATTTTGTCTTACTTTAGATATTTATTAACCCAATCATTATCTTTAGCCATGGTTAAGTCTCTATAATGATAATATATGATATTATCTCACCCATGGTTGCCACTTGACTCTCATTCTATTCTAGACTTCATCTTCTTCTTCATCTCTATTAAACTCTCTAGGTTTTCTTGAGGTGAAGAAAAAGAGTGAGAAAAATAATTCTAAAGTGAGCAAAATTCTTACTTCATCAATCTACACTAGACTAGCCATTTAGTATTGCTTGTTTGCTTCACTAATTCTTAATTAGTGAAGAGATTGCTTGAGTTGGAGATTCCTCGACACAGATTATCTTCGGCCTCGAAGTTCTTCAAGCAAGCTTGTTCCTTTCGCCTAATGGAGCCCAACGAGAGTCCGGGAGACCACTACTTGGAGAGAAGGGACTACTACACGGAGCTTTTGAAGTGAAGGACCGGTCTACAAAGGTTGTATTTCTTGTTCACTTAGAGTAAAGATGTTTACTTGCTTTAGTTTAACATAATTCTCTAGTTAGATCCTTGGTTTGGGGTTTCTTAGCACTCTAGATTTTTAAAATTGCATGCTTGATGCCTTAGAAAATATAGTGAGGATGCTAAGGAACCCAACAATGCTTTCTCTGTTGAGGCCGGGATACATATTTTTGTAGCATCATTTGGACAGTTGTCTTCCTGATTCTGGTGGTCATGGTGTTTTTCTGAACCCACTTCAGAGGTTCGAAGGAATTGCTGACTTTTACGGCCGACTCAGCCGTCATCGCGGGGTGACCCTGCTCTTGGAAACTCATAAGATTCCACTTGGCCGGAGTCCTGGCCCTCTTGTTGCCTCGATACCTGAGCCGCTTCAGTCTCAACCTTTCTGTTCTGAACACTTGGCAGGCTACGGCTCTTCGGGAAGTCGCCGTAGATCGGGCGATGGAGGGCTATGGAGATACGCCTGATTGTGTACTTGTTGGATTCGTCGCCTAAGCTCGTCCGCGACATTTGATGATGCCCTTCATTCTAGCAGTCTTGCCCCCAGCTGGAGCACCAAAGAGTCATTCGGACACTGTTCTAACTTTGGGTTGTGTTGCCTTAGCGATCACAACGTTCGGCCTCTTGCCCCTTGAGACCGGCTTAGCCACCTGGGTTGCGGGATTTCTGCCAGATGAGTGCTTCCGGCAAGGTAAATGATGACGGAACCAAATTGGCGGGGCAGTTCCTCCCATTGTCGACTGAGGCTTGCGGGGAGAATCACGCGAGCATTGATCTGACCACGTACGGGATCGGGGTCGCTTCAGAAGCTGAATTCATCTTAGAAGACATCGTTGTTGAAAGTTGATTGCTGCACGGAAAAGCATTATTTTAGTACAAACATCGGTATATGTGTTAAATGAGTTCGCATGAAAGCTTGACCCGAGATATGGGGGGAGAGAAAGGTCCTACCGGGCATGCCAGAATCTGTAGGGTGTTTTTCGTCACCCCATTGAGATGGGAATGCGTGTGCATGTCAGGCGCATTACAGATTCCTCCTGCCTAGGGTAGGCCGGGGTTTATTGATTGTGGGGATCCGAATCTCCGGCAGCCGCGGACTAAGCTGCTATTAATTAACCCTCGCTTTTGGAGCAAGGGAACCTCTGATTGATAGGTCAAATTGGTCATGTGAACTCAATGTGTTGTGTGAGTATGTGTGTCTTGAGGGGTTTTGGGTATATCGGGGGCCTCGCAGAGTTTACGGAGGTCCCGCTACCCGGATAGTGGGCTGGGGTTAAGGTGGCTAGCAGTCTCCTTGCGGGGTGTGGGGCAGCGCCCCATTAGAAATTTTTTCTAACAGGGGACGTGTTTTTAGTGTGGAGTGTATGGGAAACGAGTGGTGAGTAGCGTCCTAAAGGCGCTTGGCGTCGGTGCCTCACGCGCCCGGCACGTGGGCGCTAGGCGCCAGCGCAAAAGAAAGAGCTTAGCCCCGGAATTAGAAGTTAAACTTCCGAAGGAATTTGGAAACTCCCAGTAAAGGGAAGGATTTTTATCTTTATGGTGTTAAACTCCCAAAAGGATTTTAAGTGGAGTTAAACTCCCGAAAGGATTTTATTTATGGAGTTAAACTCCAAAAGATTTTGAATAGAGTTAAACTCCTAAAAGGATTTTATTTATGGAGTTAAACTCCTAAAGATTTTTGACAAATGGAGTTGAACTCCCAGAAATTTTTGGAGATGATCAAAGGGGACCCCTTTCTTCTCCCCTTTAACCCTGGATCTTCTTTTGTGGCTTGGATCTTCCTAAAGTGGGGTTTTGGGGAGATGGATCTCCTTTCTCCTCCTCTCTGTTGGCTGGATCTTAGAGAAAAAAAGATGAGACTTAAAAATCTCCCCCTTTGGGAATTTGATGGAAGATCCGAGCTCTCCTTCAAGGATTTTATGGTGAAAAATTGTTTCTTTTTTGAAAAAGAAGAGTTAAACTCTTGATTTAATTCAAAAAAAAAAGAAAGAGGGTTTAGAACCTTGAGGAAGGAGAAGGAGGCATAGAACTCTAATTTTTTTAGAGAATGAAAAGTTCTTATTGATTTTCTCATCATGTTTGCCTTCATAGGCTACACACTTTACATATAGCCCATTGGGCTTTTCTAAATGGCACTTGTGCCTTCCCATACCTCATGTGCTTATTTCTTTTTGCACATAAGCCATGGGGTTTACGAAATTTTGGTTTTTTGGGCCTATTTTTCATACATTTATTTCTAAAAATTGCATTTAAACTAATTTATCGTCTTCTTTTGGCATGGAGCCGGCCCTTTCTACGCTCGGACTTGACTTGGGCTCGGGCCCGCTTGGCTGGGGGTTGACTGACTTTGACTTGGTCAACCGAGGTGTAATTTTTGACCCCAACAATTGCAACGACCATGATGGGACTTAAGCTTATACTAGATAAAAACAAACTGACTGAGCCAAACTATAAAGACTGGCTGAGGAACGTCCATATAACCCTTACTTATGATAAGGTTGCATACGTCTTCACGGCTACAGCCCCTCCCCGTTCCAGGTCCAAAATCATCAGTCGCAAACATTGAGGTCCGTAAGACTTGGGATCTAGATTGCACGAGAACCAAGTGCCTCGTGCTGGCCTCCATGGATAACGAACATCAAAGATGGCACGAGAAGATGGATCTTGCTTCCATCTTCCTCCATACCAAAGATTTATATGGAGAACAATCTCGTATCGCAAGATACGAGACCTCGAAGAAATTGTTTCAAGCGAGGTTGGCTATCGGATCATCTGTTGGGGACCATGTCCTGAAGTTGATTACTCTCATTGAAGATCTTACGGACCTAGGAACTACGTTGGAGAATGGGTTGTATACCGACTTAATTCTGCAGTCTCTTCCCTCCACCTATGCCCAATTCGTATTGAACTTCAATATGCAGAAGCTGGAAGTTACACTTCCTGAGCTCCTCAACATGTTGAAAGTAGCAGAGGGAACCTTGAAGAAATCCAAGGAAACACCTGCTCTGTTTTTCGGGGAATCTTCTTTTACTAAATCTAAGGCTAAGGCCAAGGGAAAGAAGAAGAAGGCCCCCACCAAACCGAGAGGAAGTGTGCATAAGGTGCAGGGTAAGGGAAAGGAAAAGATCGGGGGCAGCCACAAAGGAAGAATGCTTTTACTGTCGAAAAAAGGGACATTGGAAGAAGGATTACCGAGTTTTAAAAGCCAAGAATCAGGACAAGAAGCAAGTTATGGCTACTGATTAAGGTGTATTCGTGATTGAAAATTTTATCTCTATTAACTCTACTTTCTGGGTATTGGATACCGGATCAGGATCTCACATCTGTAATTTTTTGCAGGCACTAAGAAGACGTAGAGTTTTGAGAAAAGATGATATGACCCTCATGGTTGGCAACAGAACCAGTGTGGATGCTGTTGCAGTAGGAGAATTTCACCTAAGATTGGCGAGTGGACATATTTTGTTATTGCATAACTACTTTTGTGTAACCAGTATGATGTATAATATTATATCTGTATCTTTGTTATCTAATGAAAGATATAATTTTGCACTTGAGAGCAATGTCATAAGCATTCGCCTGAATCTTGAGATGATTGGGTCGGGTACACATAATAACGGAATATATGTTCTCAATCAACATCAAGTTTTCAACGTTCAAAACACGCTAAAAAGAAAGACTCCATAATCAAATAAAGTTTTCTTATGGCATTGTAGACTTGGTCATATCAATGAAACACGATTGACTAAGTTACATAAAAATGGATATTTAGATCCATTTGAGTATCAATCATATGCAACTTGTCAATAATGTATCAAAGAAAAGATGACAAAAACTCCGTTCATCTGTAATTCGAACAGTCTTGTAACACCCTAGTGCATTTATACCATATTTTCTTTGGAGTTTTCAGATCTTGCGACAGTTATCTCGTTTATTATTATTTTGGGTGCGGATGATGTATTTCATATCTGTGGTTAGTATCCGACCCGACCCGCATGCTTGAAACCCATCTTGGTACTATTTTACGTCATATTCGCTAGTACAGAGGATCCGTGCATATCTATGTTCTGTATACATGTGTAATATAATTGGTATCTGCATATCGTTAAATAATACAACTTATAACCGGATAATATTTTTTTAATATCTAGCATGACCTGTTATCATACCCCATATCACATGGTTGCATTCATGCATCGTGTTCTTTTCCAGAGTGTTAAAACAAACTTGTTTGGATCGTTACATATATCCGTTCTTGGGGGTATGCATTTTATTTAACCGGACATCGTATTATGGTTTTGGCTGATACGTATATTATTCATATTTTAAAAATAGAATTTTAGAAGAGACCTGGGTATTTTTCGGAGTATTTTTGCATTAGCTATATAATCCCAGAAAATATATTATGAAATTTATTTTTTATAACTTAAAACTTGACAGTTTATATAATCTTATATATCTAATATATATATTAATAACTAAAAAATATATTTCCTCGGTCTCTCTCACTCTCTCCAGCCGTTCTCTCTCTCTCTACCTATATATATAAATTAACCCTATATTTTATAACACCTCGTCTCTCTCTCCTTCTTCTGCCTCCCGCAAAGAACCCAAACTCGAGCCCTAACCCTAGCCTGTGCCTCACCTCGTCGCCAACCCCAACCTTCCCACGGCCTCAACACCTCAACCTCCTCAACACCACTTCCACCTCCTCCACTTCTCCCTTCTCCTTTCCTCCTCCTCCCCGACGTCCCTGCACCAAACCCATGACCCCGAGCAACCCAGGGACCCTCACCTCGCCGCCGATCATGTCCCCTGACCTCTCGACCTCACCCTCACCTTCTCCACCTCCTCTCCCTCTCCATCCCCTGCACCCGGCACCCCAGCAGCAACCCCGACGAACCAAGAACCCTGCAACTGCAGAAAACCTAGCCGCCTCCTCACCGTCCAATGCCTCTAACCCTCATTGCCGAAGAACCACCGTCACCTCCTCCTTCTCCTCACCTCTCTCCTCTCCCCGACACCATAACCACCACTCCGACTAATTTTCAGCGACCCTGACAGCAAAAACCCCTCTGCCCATCGCCGGAAAGCTTCGTCGTCGACGGCAGCCATCGTCGCTGTCATCGTCTCCCCTGTCCTCTGAACCCACAGCCGAACCACAGCCCATTCCTCTTCTTCCTCTTCTTCTCTTTTCTTTCTTTCTTCTCATTTCTTGATTTCTTGCATTCTTGATCAGTTCCGGCCGTCTCGCCGGAGTCGCACACGTTACCAATGATCCGAACTACCCAGTCATCATCATCGTCTAGCGTGGTCACGTCTTTGTTTAGCCAGATCCAGTCCTGTACGCGCGTTTTCACGCCCCGCTTCCCAGTGTACGGGCAGAGGACGAGACGGGTCACGCAATGCATTTACTCAGAAGTAAACACGCTAAGCGTATCTAAGCAATATAAAATAAAATTTACCCAAGAGACAAGATGTAAATAAACATCAACTTTATTTATTCAACATTCTTTTTACAATACAACTGAAATGAAAAAATACATGGAATGAAAGCAATGCCTAAACAATGGCATAACAAAAATGAAAATGAAATGTAATGTACAAGTGAATCTAAAACTCTGGGTCTTCAGTAAACTGATCCAAGTCTTCGCTGCTGGGCTCGATCTCCAGTGAGTCCGAATCACCTGACGACATTCCAAAGAAGAAGAAAGAGAATGTCATCAGCGAATAAATCGCTCGGTAAGTCCCGTAGATAGATAAGAATAGAATAGACAGAAAAGAGTATAGCTGTTTATTGTTATTATTTAGTGTTAACGCTGTTGTCTGTAGCTTGGTCCAGAAGAAGCCAGTGTATACGAGAGGAGTCTCACTATACCAGAGACTACGGTATATGGAGTACAAGGAACCGTTCAGCCATGGTACAACGGAAATGGAGATTCAGGTTAGGTGTCTTATGGTTACAGTCTCGTGCTACTTCTAACACCTTCCGTACCAATCTACCCATTATAAAATCCCGCGATGTCTTGATTTGTATTGATTGTATTGTATTGTCTTGTATTGTAAATTGTATAGATGGATGACTTGCCGAAACCATGATATCAGTAATGGAATGGATATAATAGATGATCATGTAAATGGAATATATCCATGGTTCGGTTCGGTCAATATAGATTGATTAGATTGAAAAGACGGATTCATAGATCCATGTTGTATTGTAGTTTGATACTTGAATCATATTCAAGTCAGATTGATTATATTGAGACTCGGTCTGAGTGAGACAATTAGAAAAGAAATTGAAGTCCTGAATTATGTTTTGATACTATCGGTAACTGCTGCACATGGACGGCAAGATTTGTGTCTTTTTCAAAGACGATTACCGTGTTGATAATATCGTTTGTTAAGTTGTCTACCTTAAATAGGCAAGCACTCATATCTCCGGCTCAAGAGGCTGGTCCCGTTTAAACCTATGTTTACTAGGGTCCTTATTGTGATTTAGTATAACTTGAGGGGTTTTATGTAAAAATAATTTTGGTATAAATTCAAAATACATCTCAAGCATTTACTTATCGTCTTTAGGGTTTTCATTGATGTATATTTTATAAATGTGGCATTTCTAATGAATAAAGCCTAATTTCATAATATATGGTATTTATTTGTAATATGAATATTGTTTTGAATTATCATGGTAGTTTCATGTAATATTTGACTTCTTTTCTTGAGTTTTGGAAACATGGAATATTATATATATTTAAAATAAGTATTTTGGTAATAATTATATATACATATTTAATGAAAAATAATTTTATTTATTTTCTTGTAAAAATCACATTTTCTAAAGAAAATGTATAAAATTTCATCGAGATCGAATGCTCCTTGCGGAGGTCTGCATCTCGCTCTACTAAACCCAAGGATGTGCAATAATCCACACCATCCCGAACAGAGTTCCCCAAAATGGGTTGTAGAGGCGCAATTGCATGGGAATGTTTTAATACATCTTTTAAAGAAAACGGTTTTATAAGTTAAATGAATTTATTTGCAAAGTCATATTTCTCGTATTCTATTATCCCAAGATTCATCGTGCTATGATAGGGATGTGTGTTGTGATGAGGTAGGTCATTACCTCGTGAGTTTTCTAAAGATAACACGGTTAAAAGGTATAAACATGTTGATATGAAACATAAAGGTATTTTAATGTAAAATTGAAATACAACTTGCTATGGTTATCATTTTGATGTCAAACTTATTCTATTGTCTTTGTTAATGATTACTAAACAATATATCAAAATTTGTAGGTTTGTTATTAAGAAAAAGTTGTATTTTTTTTAAAAGAAAAGAGAATCGGAAGCCGGATAACTCCGCTTCCGACACGTTTTAAGAATGAAGAGTTTTGGAATAGCAGAGAGAGAGAGAAGGAGGACTTACTGGCTTTGATGAGAGGGGAGAGGTAGGAGGAGGTATAGGATTCGTCGGTGCTTCGTTTCGTTGCCGGAAACTTCTTAGGTCGTTGCCGAAACTTCGTCGGAGCTTCGCCCTTCGTTAACTCCACTTGCACACTAAGGACTTGAGAATTTTGTATAGTTTTTGTATAGAATTTTTAGTGTGAAATGATGCAAAATGGAGTGGGTATTTATAGGAAAATTTAGGGTTTAGGGGGAATGAATAATACATTAAAATTTTGCATTATAATAGAATTTAAAGGGTTGTATTATTCTCTGTAAATGTGCAGAGTAAATAACCAATACTGGGGTTAAGGGGGTAGTCCAAGGGTCTAGGGTTTTCAAAAATAATGGGGTTTGGGCATGGGAAAACCGATGGCGCCGGTCTGGGGGGATCTCTCACCGATCCAATCATGGAGGTGGGGGCTCGGATTAGGGCCACGTGTCCCTGACGCTTCAACTAGCCTATTTAATATATTTGATTATTCTGTAACTTATCCTATTACGTGTGTTGCACGTGTAAACTCTTGGGCTTCTAAAAGATTAAAATAATTTAAAATAAAAAGAATATGTAGCTGATGGGATTTGAACTCTGGTGCTTTGGTTCAGCAGTGCAAGATCTTACCAGTGAGCTACAAGCTCTTTCTTGCTGTTCTAAATCAAAACAAATACTTAGCCTTCACAGGAATTGTAAATGCCCCAATTATACATTAACTTTAAATGAATTTTACGTACACTAAAATTGGAGTTGTTACAGCGTGGTTGCATCGCGACGTTTACCCGACGTCGAACGTGGTGTACGTACCCCGTCATGAGATCCGATCAGGCAAGTTAATCTTGCAATATGCTATGTTAATATATTTATATCCATATGAATAAAAATAATACATGTGTTTTAATCATGCATCAAATGTTATAGATTTATAATTTTTCGATATCCGTTCGTATCCGTACTGACAATCGCATATGTAGTTGCATGCCGGAACATCATTATACCATATTACTTCTATATTAGTGCAACATGCTATCTAGTTGTATCATACACAGGCATGGATATGTATATAGGTTATTACAAATAGACACATATGCATCCTGATATCCGTCGTGCTTACCGTGTTCAGATATTCATTACAGTTTCACATTTGGTTATCTGTTTGATACATATGCATCACATGATATGTTCACGACCCACTACTTGACTCATTACTTGGATCTAGTTACTAATGCCAACAATCCTTACTTGTTGTCCTGACGGACGTTACTTGTTGTCTGCATAGACGAAAACCTGTACCTACTTGATCCTGTGTTGGCATTAGATCTATATTGGCAATACCTGACTTGAACACAAACCTGGGGGTAAAGGAAAAATCAATAATGTAACCGAAACGTAACTCAAAAGGCTATTATTACATGTTTGTCATTTTTCCGGGTGTTATGGAATAATCACGTTTGCCGTTTTTCCGGGCGTTACGGAATAATCCAGTTTGCCGTTTTTCCGGACGTTACGGAATAATTACATGTTTGCCGTTTTTCCGGGCGTTACGGAATAATCCTGTAACTGTGGTCCCGTGGGGAATGAACGGGGGCATTGTCACGCCCCGCTTCCCGGTGTACGGCGAAGTGGACGCGACGAGGTCCGCTACGTATTTACTATGAAGTAAATACGCTAAGCGTATCTAAACAATATAAAAATAAATCACAAGAGACAAGAGATATAAAAATAACAGCAACTTTATTAATAACATTCTTTTGTACAATGCATGAAAAGTAAATACAACTGAAATGAAAAGCAATGCCTAAACAGTGGCATAACAGGAAATGAAAATACTGAAAAGAACAAGGTACAATATCTAAAGCTCGGGATCTTCGTGAAACTGCTCCAAGTCTTCACCGGTGGGCTCGATCTCTGCTGGGTCCAAAGCACCTGACGACATTCAAAGAAGAAAGAAATAGAATGTCGTCAGCGAACAGGTCGCTCGGTAAGTCCCAAAGATAAGAAAAGACAGAATAAGAGGTATTTTCTAAGTATTATGTTGTGGAATATTATGGAATATTGTATTAACGCTGTTGTTTGTAGCTTGGTACAGAAGGATGCCAGTGTATACGAGAGGGGTCTCTATATGCTAGAGACCAGGGCAAACGGAATGTACAAGGAACCGTTAAGCCACGGTACAACAGCAACGGAATATAGGTTAGGTGTCTTAATCTGACCACCTCGTGCCACCTTTAACACCTTCCGTACCAATCTACCCCTTAACCCCGTAGTGTTTTGACAGTATTGTTGTATTGTATTGTGTAAGTTGGATGACTGACCACAACCATGAAATCAGTAAACAGATTGTAACTGCATAATCAGGTAAATGGGATAACGGAATAATGGATGTATATCCATGGTTTGATTCAGTCAAGTTGAATAGATTGTTAACTGGATTCTGAGATTCATGTGTTCATATTGAGTTGGAATATTAAAGAATATAGATTGACTTGAATCATATTCAAGTCAGAAATAGTCAGACTCAAACCCGAGTCAGACTAAAAGAAATGTAATTTGAAGTTCTATAATTGTTAGGGTCCTTATTGTAATTTATAAAACTTGAGGGGGGGTTTTATATAAAAATACTTTTGTATAGTTTTCAAGATACACCCCAAGTATTTATTATTCGTCTTTATTGTTATAATGAGTGTAAATTTTATTTGTTTTATTCTAGTGAATATACATAATAAAAGTATTAAATTATAACATTGATTTATTTGAAAATTCATGGTATTTTAATGTAACTTTTAATCTTGTAATTTTTAGGAAAAGGTGAAAACTTTATCTTATAACAAAATAGGCGTTTTAAATGATAATTATATATATATATTAATACAAAAATAATTTTTAATAAATATTTTATTTTCCAAAAATCTCATTTTTCTTAAATGTCGTATTTTAAACCTTTCGAGACCGAATGCTCCTTGCGGAGGTCTGAATCTCGCACTACTAAGCTCGAGGGTGCACGATAAACCGTACTATCCCTAACGAGTTCCCCAAAGGTGGGTTGTAATGGCGCTTTGCAAACATTTAATAAATACTAGTCATTTAGAAAAAAATGGTTTTATAAAGATGAGGTATTTATTTGTAAAAGGTATGAATTTCCGTATTTTAGTTTCTAGGGTTTCCTAAGCCAACTAGCCTATTTCTAAAGGGTCTAAACGATAAGTCATTAGAAGTCTCAAATCGCCTCTTCACCGCCAATTGCGGCCAGGTAAGTACAAGTGAGGAGGGAGGGATCCGCTCACGAATCGTGAGGCGGGCCTTTTAAAGTTACCCAAGCTTACTTGCCTAGCCTAGACACCACAAAGTCAGTTTAGATAAACGATCGATGTCAATGACATATCGTATTTTCCTATTAAAAGATTGTGTTTTAAAATTGTATACAACTTAGAACTTTTAGAAAAGGTTTATAAATAAAAGGGTATTTTAATGTAAAGTCTTGTATTTTCGTATTCTAAGTTTTGATGATATCAATTAGGGTTGTATTTGCGTGTGTGTGGAGGTAGGTCATTACCTCGTGATCTACGTTAAGGTATAGCAATTGTTAAGGGTTAAATGTGATAACTAAATATTGTGGTATTTAAGTGAAAGAAATACGATAAATGGAAACGTTATCATTTCATGTGAAAAACTTTATCCAAATTGATTTTTAAGTGATTAATAGTCAACATGAATATGTTTAAGCATTATGTAATTTGTGACAAGTGAGTTTTGATAGAAAACCGAATCGGAAATCGGTTTGTTCCGATTTCCGTCGGGTTTTAAAAAAAAGTATTTTTCTTAAAAGAAAAGGAAGATAGAAAGAGGGGGACTTACGGGTTTTGGACACGTTAGAGAGTGCTAGGAAGGTAGTGGGTTGTCGGGCGTCGAAACGTCGCGAAGGGTCCTAGTATGATCGCCGGAATTCGTCGTCGATTTCGGCAGCGCTTCGCCTTCCGCTCTTTTTCTAACGTACCGAGTTCTCTTGAATTTTTTTAGAGAGTGGACTTAGGAATATAGAGTGAAAGGGTAGAGGGTAGGGGTGTTTATATAAGGCTAGGCTAGGATTAGGGTTTTAATTAAAAAAAATATAAAAATATATTAAAAAATCATTAAAATATCATTAAATTTGGAAGTAAAAGAGGTTTATTGCGAATCTGGTAACCGATCAAAAATTTTAGAGTATGCAGGGGGTATGACCAGGTCAACACGGAGAAATTCCGTGTTGACGACTCGGCCGTCTGGCCGAGTCCGGCCGGCGGCGCCGGCCCGAGTCGGCCGGTCCACCGGCCGAGTCGGGGCACCGTCGGGTGGGGAAACTTATGGGGGGAATTTTGGTGCATCTAACTTTTTGGGTTCAGTATAAATTTTGAGAGTTATGGTTGTTTGACTGTTGACTTTCCAAAAAAATTTAAAACAAAACAATATAAAAATAATGTGGGGCATGGGATTCGAACTCTGGTGGCTTGGTTCAGCAGTGCAAGGTATTACCAATGAGCTACAAGCTCTTTCTTGTAATTATGAAGTGAAATAAATACTTAAAGAGATATCAGCTGTAATAAATACTCCAAGTATACATTGAATTTAAATCAATTCTTTGTACATTAAAAATGGAGTTGTTACAGTCTACCCTCCTTACAAAAATTTCGTCCTCGAAATTTACAACTTTTATTTGAGGACTAGTTTACAAAGAGATGTGGATATCTAGTACGCATTTCATCCTCCCTTTCCCAAGTGGACTCTCCTGGAGTGTCTTTCCTCCACATTACTCGAACTAAGTTAACTTCCTTGTTCCGAAGTGTCTTCACTTTCCTGTCCAGGATCTCCACGGGCTGTTGCTCACAAGACAAATCGGGCTGTATAGTGAGCTCGGAATGATCGAGAACATGGCTGGGGTCACTCATATACTTTCTGAGTTGGGATATGTGGAACACATTATGCACTCCTTCCAATGAGGGTGGAAGCGCTAAGCGGTATGCCACTTCGCCGACTCGTTCGAGTATGTCGAACGGTCCAATATATCTCGGACTTATCTTACCCCGTCTTCCAAAACGGATCACTCCGCGGTTCGGAGATATCTTTAGGAATACGTGATCTCCTGGCTGGAACTCCAAGTGTCGTCTCTTTGCATCAGCCCAGTGCTTCTGTCGATCTTGGGCTATGCGCATCCTTTCCCTGATAGTACGAACCATATCAACAGTTGCTACTATCATCTCCGGTCCAAGAAGTTCTCTATCTCTGATGTCGTCCCAACTTAATGGCGATCGATACTTCCTTCCATACAATGCTGCAAAAGGTGCCATTCCTATGCTTGCTTGGTAGCTGTTGTTGTACGAAAACTCCACAAGACGTAGGTGATCTTCCCACGATCCCTTGAAGTCTAGCATACACGCTCTGAGCATATCCTCCAAGATCTGAATAGTTCGTTCCGACTGACCATCTGTTTGTGGATGATAAGCCGTGCTGAAGTTCAGACTTGTTCCCAAGCTTGCTTGCAGACTCTGCCAAAATTGCGATCGGAACCTGGTGTCACGATCGGAGACAATGCAGACCGGTACTCCATGGAGTCTCACAATTTCCTGTATGAGTTCATGGGTATCAGAGATAGTACATTATGAAGAGTTTTAAATCTAAATTAGATTATTACCTCCATGTACTTCTTTGCTAGTGTCTCAGTTGATTGGCCAACTCGAAATGGGATGAAGTGAGCCGACTTTGTGAGTCGATCCACAATGACCCATACGGCATCGTTACCCTTTGTGCTACGAGGAAGAGCAGTCACAAAATCCATCGTGATGTGTTGCCACTTCCATTCTGGGATTGGTAACGGTTGAAGTAATCCAGCAGTCCTATGACGTTCAGCCTTTACTTGCTGACACACCAAGCATTTTGCGACGCTTCTGGCTACTTCACGCTTCATTCCATGCCACCAATAATTCTGACGTAGATCTTTGTACATTTTGGTACCTCCAGGATGTACCGAGTAGGGAGAGCTGTGAGCTTCTTTCATTAACTCTTCTCGTACAGGACTTTTTGGTACACACAATCTGCTGCCGTATCTCAAAGATCCGTCTTCATGGATGATGAAATCTATTCAGAGTCCATTCTCCACTTGTTCTCTGATCTTTTGCAACTTAGCATCGCTGGCTTAAGCTGCTTTGATCTGATTGACAATGGTTGATTGAACTTGTAAATTCATCAAACTTGAAGCATTACCTGGCATGACTACTTCAATCTCCATCTGATGCAAGTCTTGTTGAAGCTTCCACTGAGCGGTGAGATTCATTGCTAATGGTTGGCGACTAAGAGCATCAGGTACTACATTCACCTTCCCTGGGTGATATTGCAAGTTGATGTCAAAGTCAGCCATGAGTTCTAACCATCTTCTCTGCCGCATATTCAACTCCTTCTAAGTAAACACATACTTTAAGCTCTTATGATCCGTGTAGATGTTCACTCGTTCACCAAGTAGATAATGACGCCAAATTTTGAGAGCAAAGATGACTGCTGCTAATTCCAAATCATGCGTCGGATAATTGCGCTCATGGATCTTCAGTTGTCTTGAAGCATAAGCCACAACCTTACCGTGCTGGTGTAGAACAAATCCTAGTCCTTTACCGGATGCATCGCAATGCACTTCGAATCCTCCAGATTGATCCAGTATGACGAGAATAGGTGCTGATGTCAACCTTGACTTGAGTTCTACGAAAGCTTGTTCGCATGCTTCTGACCACACAAATTCTTCATCTTTACGTGTGAGCTTGGTCAGGGGCGTTGCTATCTTTGAAAAGCCTTCAATAAATCTTCTGTAATATCCAGCTAAACCCAAGAAACTTCGAATATCCTTCACTGACTTTGGTGTAGGCCATTCGCTAACTGCCGAAACTTTTGCTGGATCTACAGAGATTCCTTCTCCTGATACAATATGTCCAAGAAAACCAACTTGATTTAGCCAAAACTCGCACTTGCTGTACTTGGCATAAAGCTGATGTTGTCGAAGAGTTTCCAGGACAATTCGTAGATGTTCTGCATGCTCTTTCCGACTTTTAGAATACACCAGGATGTTGTCGATGAAGATGACAACAAACCTGTCTAAGTACTCCCGGAAAACTTGATTCATAAGGTTCATGAATATTGCAGGTGCGTTGGTCACTCCAAATGGCATCACTAGAAATTCGTAATGTCCATAGCGAGTCCTAAAAGCTGTTTTGTGAATATCAGCTTCCTTGACCTTCACTTGATGATAACCTGAACGAAGATCTAGTTTAGAGAAAACACAAGATCCACTTAACTGATCAAATAAATCATCGATGCGCGGGAGTGGATACTTGTTCTTTATAGTGACTTCGTTCAAGGCTCTGTAATCGATGCACATTCTGTATGAACCTTCCTTCTTCTTCACAAGTAGTACAGGTGATCCCCAACTTGAAGTGCTGGGACGAATCCATCCTTTCGCCAGTAATTCGTCCAACTGTGTTCGGACTTCCTTCAAACCTTCCGGACTTAAACGATAGGGTGCTTTGATCACCGGTTGTGCTCCTGGTACTAAATCAATACTGAATTCAAGAGCTCGGTCGGGAGGCAAACCTGATATATCGTCAGGAAATACATCGTCGAACTCTCGAACCACATCTGTTCTTAGTTCTTCCTCTGCTTGAGCTGCTACAACTACTGCTTCTCTTGGCTTCGCTTTGTAGGTACTTGGCTCCAGTGTACGGTCTCCGCTTTTGAAATAGAAAACCGGATGGTCTGGAATCTCGAATACTACCCTCCTTTGACGACAGTCTATGGTAGCATAAAAAGTTCCAAGCCAATCCATTCCTAGAACCACATCGAAGTTTGGTATGTCTAGCACTTTGAAGTCAGCATAAAACTCTCGACTGCAGACAAAGACTGGACACATGCTGTATCCCATAGTTGCCTTTAGAACGCCATTTCCGGAACTGACATTCCAGCTGGATACAAGAGGTGAAACTGGAATCGCATGGGTTCGGACAAACCGTTGCGACATAAAGCAATGTGATGCTCCAGTATCAAACAGTGCAAGAGCATGGATTGAGGATACTAAGATTGTACCTAAGGTATGTGGGATTTGTTTTAGGTATAGGAAATATGTAAATAAGTAGTAGAAAAGCAAAGTTTGAAAAGAAAAAATTTACCAGTGATGACTTGGTCAGTGGCCTCAGCTTCTTCCACGGACATCATGAAAGCCTGGCGCCTTGGTACATTCCTCCTGTTCTGAGGAGCATTCCTCGGAACGTTCCTTTGAGCTTGATGGAACTGACGAGGAGGTGGTGCAGCTTGTGGTCCTCTGGGTGGTGCAGGTAGTGCAGGTCTGGGAGCAGGTGCCTGAAGAGCCGGTCGCTGCGGATAAGTAATTGCTGGTCTGGGTGCAGTAATTGGGTTCTGTCTTTGGGGACAAGACCCAATATCGTGAGTAGCTGAGCCGCAGACTAAGCAAAGGCGGTTGGCTCGACGACAGTCCTTCATCATATGTCCAGTTCTCTTGCAGTAGGTGCAAAAGGCTGGGCTGGGACGATGGGTTGGTACTCCGGGTCGCCTTGGCACAAAAGGTGGCCTGGACGAGGCTCCACCTGCCATCTGGTTGGCAGGGCGTTTGACTCCAGCAGACTGAGGTCTGCCCCTTGCTTTTATCACTGCCTCATAACTGCGGGCAGCTTCTAGAGCATCCTCATGAGTCAAAAACTTTCATGTGGCTAGAGCAGCCTGAATCTCCGTGTCCAGTCCTTGTTGAAAGCGACGGGCTCTGATATCGTCCGTCGGTATCAAGTGTGCCGCGAATCTGTTTAAAGGTTGTGTTAGCTGTGTAGTATGTGATATTTAAAAATTGAACTATTGTAACATATCTTACCGGCTTAACATGGTGAATTCAGCATCGTATTCATCTACCGATTTGTCCCACATTGAACCCTGTTGTAGATGAATAAACTGCTGCTCCATTGCAAACCTGGCAGTCACAGGGAAGTATTTCGCGTCGAACTTCTCGCGAAAGGTCTTCCATTCAATCGGCTGTACCAAACGACTTTCTTCCGCCTTCCACCAGTTGCGAGCATTATCCATGAGCTGTAGTTTTGCTACACGGACCCAAGCGTTGTCTGGCACTTGAGCTGCTGCCAGATCGTCTTCGATGCTTTGTGCCCATTCTTCCGCTTCAAGAGGGCTTCCTTTACCAGAGAACTGCTTGGGATGTAAAACCCTGAATTGCTTTACTCCCGGTGCGTCAGTCTCGGGACGGTTCAGAAGTTGTTGCTGTCCCTCGAGAAGGCTGCGGATCGCCTCAAATAGCATTGTTTGCTCAGTGGGTGGTGCAGGAACAGCTGGTGCGAGAGGTAGTGCGAGAGGGGTGTTGTTGACGTTGGTGCTGGTGTTGTTCGGGGAATCCATAACCTTGAAGAAAAATTTGGGTTAGAACAGATTCAAATACATGAAATGATAAGATTCAAGGAATAGAAATTTGCAAGATTCAAGGAACATGAATTGTAAAGAATGTTTTAGTTGCTGGTTCTTGTGTTATATTGCTTAGGTTGTTCACGCAGACCAGAACTGCATGATAGGGATACATACAGCTCTGACCTGCATGGGCCACCAACAAAACCTGTCACGCCCCACTTCCCGGTGTACGGCGAAGTGGACGCGACGAGGTCCGCTACGTATTTACTGTGAAGTAAATACGCTAAGCGTATCTAAGCAATATAAAAATAAATCACAAGAGACAAGAGATATAGAAATAACAGCAACTTTATTAATAACATTCTTTTGTACAATGCATGAAAAGTAAATACAACTGAAATGAAAAGCAATGCCTAAACAGTGGCATAACAGGAAATGAAAATACTGAAAAGAACAAGGTACAATATCTAGAGCTCGGGATCTTCGTGAAACTGCTCCAAGTCTTCACCGGTGGGCTCGATCTCTGCTGGGTCCAAAGCACCTGACGACATTCAAAGAAGAAAGAAATAGAATGTCGTCAGCGAACAAGTCGCTCGGTAAGTCCCAAAGATAAGAAAAGACAGAATAAGAGGTATTTTCTAAGTATTATGTTGTGGAATATTATGGAATATTGTGTTAACGCTGTTGTTTGTAGCTTGGTACAGAAGGATGCCAGTGTATACGAGAGGGGTCTCTATATGCTAGAGACCAGGGCAAACGGAATGTACAAGAAATCGTTAAGCCACGGTACAACAGCAACGGAATATAGGTTAGGTATCTTAATCTGACCACCTCGTGCCACCTTTAACACCTTCCGTACCAATCTACCCCTTAACCCCGTAGTGTTTTGACAGTATTGTTGTATTGTATTGTGTAAGTTGGATGACTGACCACAACCATGATATCAGTAAACAGATTGTAACTGGATAACGAAATAATGGATGTATATCCATGGTTTGATTCAGTCAAGTTGAATAGATTGTTAACTGGATTCTGGGATTCATGTGTTCATATTGAGTTGGAATATTAAAGAATATAGATTGACTTGAATCATATTCAAGTCAGAAATAGTCAGACTCAAACCCGAGTCAGACTAAAAGAAATGTAATTTGAAGTTCTATAATTGTTAGGGTCCTTATTGTAATTTATAAAACTTGAGGGGGGTTTTATATAAAAATACTTTTGTATAGTTTTCAAGATACACCCCAAGTATTTATTATTCGTCTTTATTGTTATAATGAGTGTAAATTTTATTTGTTTTATTCTAGTGAATATACATAATAAAAGTATTAAATTATAACATTGATTTATTTGAAAATTCATGGTATTTTAATGTAACTTTTAATCTTGTAATTTTTAGGAAAATGTGGAAACTTTATCTTATAACAAAATAGGCATTTTAAATGATAATTATATATATATATTAATACAAGAATAATGTTTAATAAATATTTTATTTTCCAAAAATCTCATTTTTCTTAAATGTCGTATTTTAAACCTTTCGAGACCGAATGCTCCTTGCGGAGGTCTGAATCTCGCACTACTAAGCTCGAGGGTGCACGATAAACCGTACTATTCCTAACGAGTTCCCCAAAGGTGGGTTGTAGTGGCGCTTTGCAAAGATTTAATAAATACTAGTCATTTAGAAAAAAATGGTTTTATAAAGATGAGGTATTTATTTGTAAAAGGTGTGAATTTCCGTATTTTAGTTTCTAGGGTTTCCTAAGCCAACTAGCCTATTTCTAAAGGGTCTAAACGACAAGTCATTAGAAGTCTCAAATCGCCTCTTCACCGCCAATTGCGGCCAGGTAAGTACAAGTGAGGAGGGAGGGATCCGCTCACGAATCGTAAGGCGGGCCTTTTAAAGTTACCCAAGCTCACTTGCCTAGCCTAGACACCACAAAGTCAGTTTAGATAAATGATCGATGTCCATGACATATCGTATTTTCCTATTAAAAGATTTTGTTTTAAAATTGTATACAACTTAGAACTTTTAGAAAAGGTTTATAAAGAAAAGGGTATTTTAATGTAAAGTCTTGTATTTTCGTATTCTAAGTTTTGATGATATCAATTAGGGTTGTATTTGCGTGTGTGTGGAGGTAGGTCATTACCTCGTGATCTATGTTAAGGTATAGCAATTGTTAAGGGTTAAATGTGATAACTAAATATTGTGGTATTTAAGTGAAAGAAATACGATAAATGGAAACGTTATCATTTCATGTGAAAAACTTTATCCAAATTGATTTTTAAGTGATTAATAGTCAACATGAATATATTTAAGCATTATGTAATTTGTGACAAGTGAGTTTTGTTAGAAAATCGAATCGGAAATCGGTTTGTTCCGATTTCCGTCGGGTTTAAAAAAAAAGTATTTTCTTAAAAGAAAAGGAAGATAGAAAGAGGGGGACTTACGGGTTTTGGACACGTTAGAGAGTGCTAGGAAGGTAGTGGGTTGTCGGGCGTCGAAACGCCGCGAAGGGTCCTAGTATGATCGCCGGAATTCGTCGTCGATTTCGGCAGCGCTTCGCCTTCCGCTCTTTTTCTAACGTACCGAGTTCTCTTGAATTTTTTTAGAGAGTGGACTTAGGAATATAGAGTGAAAGGGTAGAGGGTAGGGGTGTTTATATAGGGCTAGGCTAGGGTTAGGGTTTTAATTAAAAAAAATATAAAAATATATAAAAATTCATTAAAACATCATTAAATTTGGGAGTAAAAGAGGTTTATTGCGAATCCGGTAACCGATCAAAAATTTTAGAGTATGCAGGGGGTATGACCAGGTCAACACGGAGAAATTCCGTGTTGACGACTCGACCGTCCGGCCGAGTCCGGCCGGCGGCGCCGGCCCGAGTCGGCCGGCCGCCGGCCGAGTCGGGGCACCGTCGGGTGGGGAAACTTATGGGGGGAATTTTGGTGCATCTAACTTTTTGGGTTCAGTATAAATTTTGAGAGTTATGGCTGTTTGACTGTTGACTTTCCAAAAAAATTTAAAACAAAACAATATAAAAATAATGTGGGGCATGGGATTCGAACTCTGGTGGCTTGGTTCAGCAGTGCAAGGTATTACCAATGAGCTACAAGCTCCTTCTTGTAATTATGGAGTGAAATAAATACTTAAAAAGATATCAGCTGTAATAAATACTCCAAGTATACATTGAATTTAAATCAATTCAAATGGAGTTGTTACAGGGATAGACTCATGGGTTACGATGAGGATTACATTAATTGATTTCAAAGACTTTTAGAATAGATGACCTAGAAGCACAGTTTTAGGTTACACATCGCACATCACTTTCATGCACCTACCTCACTGTTTATATCTATATTATTTATTTATATTCATGTTTACCTATCTCGTTACATCCTGGTTATTACTGCTATTTTGATATTATGACGCACTGACGTTTGGGTTTTGCATGACCCAGTTTCTCTATCTTTATCGCAGGCTGAACATGAGCACTTTAGCCGTCAAGCCAAGTAGTGAGAAATTAAACATGTGTTGTTTAGAGATGTTTAGTTTAGTTTATTTCCGCAATTTTATTTCTTGATGTGAGCCCATATTGGGACATATTTTCAGATGTTGTTTATTGGATATTGATTCGTTTCCGCTTATACATTTTCTCGACTCTTTTTATTGTTCCAAATGGACATGTACTAGATAGCTTTTATATTTTACTGTTCTTGATATCCTATAGACAGCCGTAATATGACTGTGGAGGGATGATTCCTATCCACGGGCAGTATGGTTGGCTCTGTCACGTGCCGTAGCTTGCGTACTCTGGGAAGCGGGGCGTGACAAGTCTTCTCGTCTTGTCACGAGGAAACGAGTAAGCGCGTCCTAGTATTTCCTCCAAAGATGGGGGCGGACGCGCGTTGTTTTGGCGAGCAGCCGGTTTTGGGCCACTCGGCTGTTGTTGAGTATTGGCAACGAAGGCCGCTTTTCCTTTACCCTTGGCATTTCGAGGGTCCTTATTTGAGGAGAAAGGTCCATGGCCCATCTGGTCCATTTGGGTCAGTTTATCTATCAGAGCCTAAAAGGTCGTTGGTTTGAAGAATTTCATGAACTAGGATACAGTCATTTGAGGATCAAGGATCCCGATGAACATGCCCACAGCAGGAGATTCTTCAATGCGCTGTTCGCATTTAGACCACAAGTTCCTCCACCGGATCGCGTATTAGACCCAGGCTTCTCCCGGCTTTACCCTGGCATTGATTAATTCCGTGATTGGAGTATGTTCGCTCACGCTGGCGAAACGCTGTGTGAACATCAGTTCCATCTCTACGAATGTTTTCACGGAGTCATTTGGGAGCTCCGAGTACCATTCAAAGGCTGTTTCTTACAAGCTGCCAACGAACTGGCGAAGCAACAGTTTGTCGCCGCCTCCTGTGTTACCGCACAGAGCTCTGAACTGCGCGATGTGCTGGTGAGGTTGCATGTTCCTTTATAAACATGGAACTTGGGGATCATATATCCCGGCGGTTATTTGATTTGATCATACCATCCCGGATATGGTCATCCAGTTCTGACAACTTGGCCAGCAGCTTCACTAGCTTGATGAGCTCTTATTTGTTGAGCAATGTAATCATCAAGGGCGGCCCTTGAGATCGTTTCCTTCTTGGCTGCCGATAAGGCCGGAGGAGGGTTTGATGTTTCCCCTCTATCATCGTCGACGATTATAGGCGAATCCTCGGCTGGGGGTTCTGGCTGGATCATCATTCTAACCATGTCTAGGGATAAGAGAGCCATCTGTTTTATGTTAGTATCTTGCTCAGCGGCTTCCTTGTCCTTTCTCTCAAGCACCCTTCATAGGAACTCTGTGTCGGTCTCCTGCTCTTAGCGCTATTCAGCTTCTTTGTCCGGACTTTCTTTCTGTCCGGTAAGTGCTGCCATTTTGGTCAGCATTTCTTGGAGCTTCTGTTGTTGCTCCTGAGCCTTCGTCAGCGACTGAGTTTGCGGTCGGTGACTCACCGAAGCTCGGCTCTCTTCTTTTCCCGAAGCCATGTAGACTGTATGTATTGTTATGCCCCCAGACTTGGGGCGTTTTGATCCATCACCTTTAGAATTTGCCGCGGGCGGTAGAATTTTCTCCAACCTCGTTCTTTTATTTTGGAGTTGAAGGAGCCGTTATGACAGGCACCTGCTTAGAAGAAGTCCTCCTTTGTATGGCGGAAGAGTAGTCCTTTTCATGTCGAGCCTTCGATTTCTTCGGTCGACGAGAGTAATCTTTGTCAATCAAAGAGTCTTGGACTTTCCGCCAGACCCTATGGATTTGCGAGGAGAGCCGCTATGAGGCCGCTTCGGCTTTGCCTGCACAGGAACCTCTACTGGCAGAGGTGATTTCTTTAGTACCGCTGTTGGAGAGTTTTTGTGCATTCTCTTAAATGGATCAAAGTTATTCCCGGTTGGAATAGCAGCATCGACTTCCACCATTAGAGCTGGTGGGGTGAGTCCAGAGGGGGAGTTTCCCCCAGCTTCTCTCACTCGGCGCCTGTGGTGACGTTGAGCGTGCCTTTTTGAAGGGACCGTCTTAGTTTTGAAAGCGGATTCATCATGCCCCTAGTTTTGCTGAGGAGCTTCAATTAGCGTCAGCCTATTGAAGACCGACGTCCTTGTTAAAGTTTGAGGAGGGCCGGCCAATCTTTCAAAGACCGACTTTCTGATGGGGAAAGCACTTTTGACTGCTTTGCCTGTAGGAGGAGTTGGGAGGGCTATCCGTTTTGGGTTAGCCCCTTCAGGTATCACGAGCCTCTTTGCAGGCCCGTTTGGGTTCTTGCTCAGCTTGTTGAAGACTGAGACGCCAGATTTGGAAGGCCCATTGAGAGGGGCCGTTATGGTTGCCAGTCGATCGAAGACCGACTTTTTAGAAGCTTCTTCTTGCAGCGTTGAGGCACCGAAACTCACTGGTGGGTGCATGGTCCCAAAGAACAATCCAGTAGTGGCTTGTGTAACTTTCCCCACTGGTATTGAGAAAATAGAGGCCGCGTTAGGCCCGTTGGTCACTCCTCCGGTTAGGGTAGAGCGAGAGTTGTTGCTGCATGCAGTGCATTGAGAAGCCATTGATTTCCTGCACAAGAGCAAGACACCAAGTTTTAGTATCTCGAATCCAAGGACAACCATAGCGAACCGCGATTTTGTTCGCGAAACATGACACATGAAGTGTGGAGTGGAAAGAGGAAAAGGTCACACCGGGCGTGCCAGAATCTGTTCACTGCCGAAAGACAGAGACCGAGACGTTTAGGACGTCTGGCCTGAATTTTGGGGGCAAATGCTATTTGGACTTCTCCATCCATCTATCCGAAAATACCAAGTTGATTTATGGCATCGTATATCGGAGGTTTGGATAGATGCGACCGTTGCAGTAGACTTTATCAGATCCCTCCTCATTTGTGAGTGGTTTTTTATTGTGGGGACACTCTTTCCTGCAGGCACAAGCCCCTGAAGTTAATTACGTTATTGCATTGCGATAACCACTTTCTCCTACTCCAGCAGTTCACTTCGTGTCGTGTGTATTTTTGTTTATTTTGGTTGCCCGTGGATTGTATACGGAGACTAGTTTATGTCGTCACCCGTAGGGCGCGGATTAGTCCAAATCCATATATTTTAGATTTGGGATTTTGAACTTAAGTTATATTTTTCCTTTAGTTCAAAAATATTTTGTTTGGTTTAAGGACCGTTAATCTAGTTTGAGATTAAGATCAACTTAAACATATGGGCGTTTGGACCCAATTTATTTTTAACTAAGAATACATTAGTCTTATTTGAGACTAAGATCAACTTAGCAATATTTTAAGAATCCTTAAAATTTTATTAAGGTCCAACAACAGAGTATTTGGGCTCAACTGTAAGAGACTTAGTCAATTTGGGCTTAGGCTGCTCAGTCTTTTTTTTGTTCAAAAGTGCTAACCACTTATTTGGGCTCTGTTTGTTCAGCCCCCCTTTTTATGCAAAAGTGCTAAGCACTTATTTGACGCTCTGATGCTCACATGGGTATCATGTGAAGCCTTCAGTTATGAGCGCTGCTCAATCAGTACTACGCACTCAATTATATATATAGTACTAAGCACTTTTTTAGCGTCCACGTGAAGAGCACGTGCGGCGCTGGGCGCTACCCAATTACTGCTAAGCACTCAGTCGTTTTGGCTGTATATGAAGTGCTAAGCACTTTTGTGAGGCGTCCACGTGAGGCGCTGGGCATTGCCCAATCAGTGCTAAGCACTCAGCCGTTTTGGTTATATATGAAATTCTAAGCACTTTTATTCAGCACTCACGTGTATTTCACGTGAGGCGCTAGCCTTCTGCTTTGGGCGCCTCACGTTCTTTTTTTTAGAGATTAAATATCTGTTAATGCCATTTTGGACATTGATGATCATCAAGATCTCTATTTTGAAGACCTTAAATCGTTTTTTTCTTTATTGGAGAACTAAGTTCTTTTTTTCATAAGAACTGAGTTATTTATGTAGGGTTAAACCCTAATTTCGGAGGAATTAAATTCCTAGGACACATGTTCTTTATCTTCTTTTTTTCCTTTTTAATCTAGTTCTTTTCTGAATTTTTGATTCTCAAGAACAAGTTCTTCCCGATGAGAATTAAATTCTCAACTTGTGGGAGACTTGTCTTGTGGATCTCTGATCCAGAGAAAGAACTAAGTTTTTTGAGAAGGGCTAAACCCTTAGATAGGTAAAAAGAGATATATTGATCTCTGTGTTTTTTTACCTAAGGTTTTGAGGAGGAAAGTCTTCTTCTTTTATTGAGAATTGAATTCTCTGTTGTTTTGAAAGCTTTCTGTATTTTTCAGAAGCTTATGAGGGGTTCTCTCTATATGTGGCTTGAAGTCTCGGGTCCTTTATATAGCGGAGGCAAATTGTTAATTAGTTTTGAGAAAATATCTCATTGAGAGATTCCAATTGATTTAATTGGTCTCAAAATTTGTTTAGGGAATTTTACCCACCGTTGGATTTTTGATCCAAGGATTTCTGTTTTACAGAATATGTTTTCTTGTTTTCAACAAAATTGGAGAAATATTTTCCCATAGACAGAATTTATTCTGTCAAACGGTGATTTTTAATCAGCATTAGATTTTTTATCTAAGGGTTATCTGTTTTACAGAGAACAATCTTTTTTTGTTTGTAAAGATTGATAAAAAATATTCCTCAGAATAGAATTTAATTCTATTGTTTGATGATTTGTCATCACTACGGGATGTTTGATCCAACGGCTCTGTTTAACAGAGAGTATCCCAACTTTTCGTTAGGGAAATATCTTCATGTAGAATTTAATTCTACTGATATAAAGTTAGGCGCCAGCGCTCATGTGTTGTGCACGTGGGCGCCACTTAAGAATTAAATTCTTATTTATGATAGGCGCTTCTGTGCTTTGCACATTGGCGCCCACGTGTGTTTCACGTGCGGTGCCACCATAGGATTTAATCCTAAGGGGTTAGCGCTGGCACTGACGCTCTCGTGAAGGGCACGTGAGGCGCCGCCTCAACAAAATTTAACAGAGTTTTGCTCTTTTTATATTGTTTAAATTTTGGGGGAACGGTATATACAGGACAATCTTGCTCAATATGATAGTATACTATTTGGTTTGCCTTTATCTTAACATGTGTGTATGTTTTACTTGTTATTTCATATCGCTTGTACATGTTGATAAAGCCCGTAGGATCATCGCTTGACTACCAGCGTTATGATGGCAATCATACTTGTGAGAGCTGGGTAGTCGATAAGCACATCCTTAAATGTCCCTAGTCGTGGGAGTATCGAAATTGGGCATCGATACATCAGTGTAGACTAGTGTATACATTTCTTGACCCTGACGAAGGGCGATGATTGGTCCCGCAGCCATTGGTGTGTTGCACCTAAGATTGTATACAGGTGCTCACTTGGGGTGAGTATACTGGACGGACTCGCCGAGAACTGGCTAGATGGTATTATACCTGTCGTCAGATAGCAGTTCTCTGGTGACATGAGTGTAAATAGTCTGTCGGCCTGAAGTCGTCATTTGTCTCATGTGAGTTCCCACTGTACTTTGATTACTACCCTACCACGGCTCTACCGGGTTGTACAAACAGGTTTTATTTAGGGACAGTCCCGAACCATATGGAGGCAGTGGGCGATTGTTGGAGATTCGTCTCTCCCGGTATAGGGAGTCGATGTCGCGCTGTATTCGGTTGGCCAACACCATAAGTCCCTGGTCAGGACGGATTGAGAATTACTAATAGTTAGATCAGTTGATTCTCGGATGGTCTTGAGCCACATTGGCATGACTTGTCAGGTTATTAGGGGTCTGACGTTTTCCACCCCTAGACCCGGCATGCAATACTTTCAGACGAACAGACCGGACTGTACGGACATTGTCACGAATAGGCTCGGTAGAAGTTCGGATGAGTTTGCTCGTCGGCCTTCTTTTCGACAGATACCTGGGTAGCTGTTACGTACAGCTAGTACCCCTGACGGGTTTGTGATAAAACCAACTGCTAGCGTACTGTCGAGTCTTTAGAGCCCCACACGGAGGGTTTCTCTGATTCAGGCGAAACAATGTAGAGACCGTATAGTTTTACGTGCAGGATTTCGATCATATACGTGTACTAGCTATACAGATCTTGTTCGGACGGAAAATACTAGTGGGCTTAGGATCAAGTCACATTCTAGTATTATATTATTGGATTATTTTTATCTCTTGGTATTCGAAATTTTTTGCAGTACGAATACAGATATGTATATACGGTGAGGGTATTCTTGCAATTTCACAAGAGTGCTTCTAGAAGAAAACACCTTATTTTTGTTATATCTATTTATTGAAAATAGATAATAAGGTGGAGGGATGAGTTTTTTCAAAGTATGGTATGAAGCATGGCTATTTCTTTTCTTTATTCATTTGTCATTACTATTCAAGCATGGCTACTATATTTTATTGAAAATGAAGTTCTTGATAGTTTTGAGCTTAGCCATTCTTCACTTGACATTCTCTCTCCTCTTTTGCTCTCTTCTTCTTTCTCAAACCTAACACTTCATGTGTTGAGAAATCTAAGGTTATTGAGATAAATTAGTCCAATTAACACTCTATATCTTCTAAGCTACCTAAATTAGCAAACTAGATATTTTAGTTACTTTATTCTTGAGATTAGAGCTTGAACCATAGACTCTCGGGTGGACCGTCTTCAACTCAAGGAGGCCGACGACCAATCTTGATCCCGACGAAAGAGGAGCCCAAGAAGAGGACAAGAAGACCCAAAGGACTTGACTCATAAAGGTATAAATCACTATCATAGTAGATTAGAACCTTTGTGAGTTTTGTTAGCTAGGGCTTATGGTAGATTTTGGAAGTTTAGTCGATATTGCTTTCTATAAAATTGTTTTTTGTTAATTCCGCCTCTTTACAAACCCTGTGGAATGTGCGATATCGACTTGCATCTTTTAGGTATAACCCCTCTTCATAGTAGATAAACTTCTAATAGTTGTTAGTTTAGGATTATGCTTTGATCACTTGGGGTTTAGTTGGTTGTGCTCACTCAAAATTTAATTTTTGTGCATCCCGCCTCTCTACTTTCATTATAGAGTGGGCAAAACTAACCAACATATACATTCGAACAAAGTGGTGGAAAAAAATTTGGATATGAAGTAGATAAGCTCCGTAAATTGAAGGTTATATTCAATGGCGTAATCTGTTCGCTTTATTTTAGTAAGATATGCTGAAAATTATACATTTAGTTATTTATTTATGGTTTTATGTCACACGAAGAAACAACACTGAATTTAACAAAGGCGTTGAAAATTGTTTTTATAGTAGCTATGCTTTTACAATGAAAGCATCTAAGGCAACTTATAACAACCAAAAGACATACCAACACACATGTATTGCACAAATTCTGGCAAATGAAGAAGTTCACATCGATTCAAGCTCAATTCAAAACAAAGTTGCGGATGTCTCAAAGAAATCGAAAAGAGGAAAAACGATCCATCTAGATTACAATGAAATTTAGCTATGGAATATTTTTCACATTACTTCAAATTTTTTTAGACTGATATAGACTAATTTTGGGAATTTATTCAAATTTATGAGAAAATTATTTCGGACTAATGCTCTATTTCTAAGGTTGATAATTATTTATCTATTTTGTATGAATATTTCATTTTGTTTCAAATAATTATGAATAGGAATGATAATAAACTTGTTAAAGTTGGTTAGCATTTTAATGCATGATTAAAATTGCCACATAATATTTTTTTTCAATTTTCCACTTACAAGGTACTGCAAGTTCGAGACCAATGTTTTTTCAGGGTTTTATAAAGAAATTATGAACTATTAAATCATAAATAAAAATGGGAAGAGACCAAGGAAAAGAAAAACTATTCTGGAATTTTATGAAAAGGTTACAATATATAATCCAATCAATCAAAATATAGATAATAGCGCGAGATCAAGAGAGAACGCTTTTCAAGGGGTTTATGAATAAGTTGTAAAATATAATATAAACAATCAAAACATAAATAAAAATGAGATGAGATCAAGACTGGAAAGAAAGTTATGTTTTTTTTCTAGAACTTGAAAGAGTTCATAAAAATGAAGATGTCTTAAAGTCCAAGCACAAAAAAGTTTTCATCTTTTTTCTTTGAATTTTCTTGCAATTCTCATATTTTTCCTTTATATAGTTGGATTGGAAAGTTGGACTTTAGGAATCCAATCCAAATCGAAGTCCAATAAACCAATATATATTCTAAAGTCCAAATCCGAATGCACAATCAATAATTTTAGATTTTAAAGTTCAAATCCTAGTGCAGAACCAATAATGCTAGATTTTAAAATCCAAATCCAAGCCCGAAATCAATAACGCTATATTATGAATCCAAATCCGAGTCGGGAACCAACAACACTAAAAATTAAAGCTTTAAATTTTTTTTTCAAATCCAGCCTTATAATTCAAAACCAATAACCTTAAGAATTTTTGGCGGACTAAACACCAAACTTATGGGCCCCTCTTAACTTTCTGTGATTCCCACGTAGGAATGTAGTAATACGTAATACCAAGGACCAAATAATATCAAGAACCCATGAATCTCACATGTGCTCTAACAATTTAGAATCCATCTAAAGATCTGAACATTTGAATTTTGGGATTTGGTTTGAAAAAGAAACAAAATAAGTGTCAAAGGAATTTTGGAAAAAGGTGAGGGAAAAAATGGAAGTTGGAGGAGGAGAGTCAGAAGAAGAAGCAAAGGAGAGTAAAAGACGAATAAAGTAATTAATCTATTAATCTAATCCTGGTTAACTTAACCAACCAACTAAATTAACACGACATCACAAAACGGCTGTGCAAAGAATTAGTCTTTTTGGTAAATATGAATACATGGATGTCTTTTTTCTCTCTATATAAATATCAATTTATCCACGGTCCAAAATATAAAGAGATTCAATCAAAATCATTTATTCAAAACTAATCGATTTTTAATTACACCAACATATAGATTCTAAACTTTTACCCACGGCCGAAAAATAAGGATCAATACCGACAGCGCAACTTAATCCAAAACCCCTTGAAATTTCGCAAATTACATTTCTCCCGTTTTCTTCCTATTGTCCTTTCTCCTCCCTTTTGTCCTTTCCCAAAATTCTTCGATCTTAGAATCCATCTAAGATCTAAACATTTGAATTTTGGGATTTGGTTTGAAAATGCAACAAAAGAAGTATGAAAGGGATTTGGAAAAAGGGTAGGGAGAAGGAAGGAAGTTGGAGAAGAAGAGAAAGAAGAAGAAGAAAGTTAAAGATGCATAAAGCAACTGGGAAAAATGTGGCTGTGAACATTCACAGCTCCGTTAGCTGTGAATGCACTTACGGTTTTTTTACGGGTTCTACTGTAACTTAAACAGGAAGATCCAAGGGCCGTGAATGCATTCACAACTAACGGGATGGTAAACATTTACATCCAACCTCAAATTAATTAATCTATTAATCTAATCATGCCTAACTTAACCTACCAACTAAATTAACAGAGAGCATCACCAGCTTTGTAAAGAATTGGTTTCTTTTTAAAAAATATGAATATATGAATGTCTTTCTATATAAATATCAGGACCTGGCATTCAAAATATAAAAAACATTTAATCAAAAGCATTTATTCAAAATTAATAGATTTTTAATTACACCTGTAAATATACTTCTTTAGTTTGAAAATAAGTAATGCTCCACATACCGGTCTGAATTTCTATCATAATCTATCAAGTGACAAAACAGTGGGTCTCACAATACCGAAATATTAGGACCGGACAAACAAGCTCGTGATGTTTGTTTCTCGGGTAGACCGAGTATTTCAAGCACAGCAGTTAATCAATTTTTCGAAAAAATATCAAGTGATCGAGACCGATGCCGACGCCGAATTAATCGAGAAAAAAACCTTGAAATTTCTCAAATTACATTTCTCCCACCTTCTCCCCTTTGTCCTCTCTCCTCCCCTTTGTTCTTCCCCAAATCCTTCAATTTTTTTACATAAACCCCCCTCCATTAAAAAAACCATAGCAGCTCTCTCACATCGGTAAAATTTTTGGCGAAAACCCTACGATTCCTTTGGCGATCTAGGGTTTCATTTGTGGACGATGAGCCGATCGAGCTGCTGCTGACGATGCAGAGATGAATAAGGATCGAGGAACGGGCGGTTCGATCGCTCGGAAGCGGATCAACGAAGCCCTAGATAAGCATCTCGAGCGATCGTCGGCGTCGACGTCGAGGGGTTTGAATGGGAAGGAGAAGGATCGAGCGTCTGTATCGTTAGGGAAGCAGCTTGATCATCAATCCGCTTTGGAGAACGATGGTAACTTGCTTTAATTTCTTGATCCTTTCCTTTCCTTTTATTTGAATTTTCATGAAATTTGATTGTATTGCTGCACTGAGTGAATTGGAGTGGTCTTGGATGAGATTTGAAACTTTGGACTTCAATGTCGAGCATATTTGGATTCTTGGGCTGAAATATTGACAAATTTTTTATCTTTTGCTGAAAAAAAACCTAAAGGTTTTATCTTTTGCCAATCGTTTTTGGGGAGAAAAAAATTAATGAGCTTGTTCTAGTCTCTTAAAACTAAGCAACATTATATTTCATCTACAGAGAGCTGAAAAGAATCAACAGAGATTTATAGTTGCATAAAACCATGAATATTTGATTTATATAAGAAGGAAAGGAAGCCGATGATCATCTTTAGTAATGAAAGCCAGCCAGGGGTTGTTTGGTTGGGTATACATCGCATTTGCATTATCAAACAATACTAAATTCCTTCATAGAGAATAACCTGTTATTATTTGGTTAGGTTGTAGTTCCACTGCAAGTCGTTGGGAAGACATATTTATACATAAGAAAAGGATAATTGGGACTAAATCAAATGCGAATATGCTCCATTTCAATAGCTTTAGTAACAAGTGTGCTTGATTTGAACATAGTTGGTAGAACACAGAATGTTGTTCAACGACGTTGCACAGATTCGTCACAGAGATGATGAATCCATATAGGATTCTTATCTGATTCATATCCCTATCAGATTCTGTCACGCCCCGCTTCCCAAAATATGCAGCCATACTCCTACGGTCGAGGAAACATCCTGCCGTAGTCACACTTCGGCTTCTAGTTTTACGTGGTAATCAGTAATCAATGCACAGATAATGAGAAATGCAGTCACTAAATCAAAAGAACTAACCAGATGGAGATCAAGAAAGTATTGCTCTGGGTCGTTGATCAAGATGTCCGCGATGTACTCGAGGTACGTCAGGTCCTGGTCCAAGCTAGATCCACTTCTCACTCTGAGCATGCATACTCAGGTCGTTAGAGCGACATGATAGCAATACACACACACACACAAATGTGAACACGTGCAATAATGATGAATATGAAACAATAAGCATGGAATAATGATGTGAGCATGAAGTAACCAATACAGGTAGCTAATAGAGCAGGTAAACAGTAGAGCAGTAAACAGTATGGTAGGTATATTGAATCAGTAAGCAATGCATGTCAATGTCACTAACCCTATTAGTCTCTAAGTCTCACTGTACAGATCGCTAAACCTATCGTCAGTCCAAGTGTGAGAGTCAACCACTCGTGAGTATCCCCCACCCAAGGGTAGGACCCAAGGACAAGGAAACACGGGCCCGAGTCGCTCGCTAATAATCAGTAATATCACCCATATATCTCCAGAATCGCTGTATGTGCCGGCAATGGGACTCCCGAGATTCTGTTGAGCTCACACTCAAACTACCCCACACCCCGTGGTCTATATCAAACGCCAACCATAAACTCAAATACCAGTCGGTCCATGACAAGTCTACGCGAGAACTGGAGACCGGATCTCCATCAAGCATGTCTCGACTGATACCCAAGACAAATGGACAGTATTTGGTGCCTTACCTATGACACCCATATAAGTGCTTTCATAATCGTCCCATACCAATTATAGTTACACTTATACATATCCCATATACGTCAACAATGCAATAAATCAATAGGGTCCGCTGATTGTGTACAAGTACGTGTCACTTTCACTTATCCATTCATGCCTAAACACTAACGTACTTGCCACAATCAAACACTAATACCTAACGCTGGGTAATGCACACGATCACTAGGTTACTAATGCAATGACATCTACATGATATGATGAGAGTGCAATAATTACGATATGAATAGAATAGCATCAGGCAGTGTCCTACCACTTGCATAATTTACTATAAATCATACATGCAGAATTGAGCAAAACAATGAAAAAGGGGTAAGCGGTATGTTTAATTATCTATCCGTCAAAATTGGTTTGACGCCAATCGGGTTTCAGGTTTGCTAGATACGGCCATTTCAATTTAAGTGTTCACTGCTGGAAATCCGATTTCAGAATTGGAAGTCCGTTTCGTAACCCACTTTAATCCCAGTTGGAATCGTAATTAGGCGACGCTGTAGTTGAACAATATTTAGGGTTATCAGTTAGGTTTCCACCGCAATTGGCGGATCAGTAATATACTAACTCAACAGGGAGTTATGAACAGGTTAAAGGTTGATGTGTAAAATCTGTCACTGCAGAATTCAGCTAGACACGTCGACATTATAAAATGTGCTAAAAATATCAAATGGAACAAGAATCCAGTAGAACCAGTGGAGTAAGAAAGCTAACTTAATTTTCTACGTAACGATATAGGGTTCCGCACATTCTCGCATATGAACAGGTATATACCGCGATTTAAAACAGGGGTTAACTGGGATTGCTGCTCTGGACTGCAGTCCACAATCGTAATTCTCCCCAGTTATCTCTATCATAATTAGTTCAATTTTAGAAATAAACTATAGAGTACTGTAGGTTAATCTGTTAGCTTCGATACGAGCCATGGAACGCTCAAATCCGATTTGTAAAAGATTTAATATGAATTTAACGTTCAAGCGTGTTCGGGAAAATCCCGATTTCGCAAAGGCTATCGGGGGTAACATTTTATAGGTGAAACAATATTGATTTTCAACCAAATTTCTGTGGTACCTCTATGAACAGTAAAAAGGGTTTAACGATCACTAGTTCCGCCATTTAAAGTAGGTTTTAGTTCCGGGTTTTGCAGCGAGCAATTAACTCAACATGTTGGGATCTTACGTTATATACCCGAATTCGAGATGATTTCTATATGCATTTCCCTATACCATTATCATTGGGTTCTAACTTAATACCTAACAATTCACATCAGGTTCAAACAACAAAGGTATCGGTATAACTCGAACAATACTCGCTACAATTGCATACATATGTATATATGTTATTAGCTTAATTAATCCTTAGACTTAGTATGTAATAGCATGTAGCAAGTGATGAGTTCACTTGCCTGGCGATGATTCGACTGCGGTAATATGGCAGCGACGGCAACGGCACAAGCAGCAGCAATAACAACTAGGGGTGCTCGGCTATGGAGAGGAGCTTGGCCTCAACACAGTGAAGCTCGGGTTGAAGGAGGATGAGACGATGGCGATGACGATGATTGCGGCGTAGAGAGGAGATGGTGATCGGCGATGGTTCAAGAAGCTCCGGCGAAGGTGGCAGCAAGGGCTCGGCTAGGTAGCAGGGTTGCCCGGGTCTGTCCTTGGAGCAGCGGAGAGGTGGAGTTGTCGTGGCAGAGGAGGCGTGGTGAGGCTCATGTGACGCAGGCAGGCAACGGTGGTGCTCAAGAGGCGATGGGTGAGAGAGAGAGAGGGAGCTGGAGGCTGCGGGTGCGGGTGGGGGTGCGAAGGTTCGGGGACGTTGGAGGTAGCTTGGAGGTTGAGGGAAGGAAAAGTGCTCGTCGGCAGTGGAGGAAGCTCCGGTGCGGGAGTATGCAGGCGAGGACGGCAACGAGCGCGGGCGTGGGTTGCGGGCGAAGGGGTTGCAGTGCGGTGCTCGGGAAGAGGGTGGCGCTGAGTTGGAGGGGAGGCGAGGAGGTGAAGAGGAGGTCGGTGGTGACGGATTTTCCCGGCGAGAGTGAGGTTGCCGGCGATGGGGATAGGTTTCTTAACGTCGGGGAAAGTTGGTTAGGTCGTCGGGAAAAAGGGAAAGAGGTCTTGGGGTGAGGAAGAGAAGAGGGTGAGGTCGAGAGGGAGACGGTGATAGTGAGGGGGCGACGACAACGAAGGCGTGGGCTAAGTTATGGGTTGGTGCTCGCAGGGGGAACGTGAGTTATGAGGGAGGGTGAGAGAGAGAGTTGCGAGAGAGAGGGGAGCGAGATGGAGACGGGGTCTAGGGAGGCTTCGCGAGCGAGCGTGTGGGGTCATAGGGCGCGAGGAATGCGGGTGCGACGTGGGAAGGAGGAAAGAAAGAAGCGGGAAAGAAGCGAGGAAGGAAGACGTGGGGAGAAAGGAGGGTGAAGCGGGTCGGGTGTGGAGCCGGGTTTGGGCTGGGTCGGGGCTGAAAAATAAAAGGGAATTAGATGTAGGTTTGGGTTCAATGGGCCGGGGTTCGGGCTAAAAGAAAAAGAAAGGGAAAAGGAAAAGTAGTTAGGTTGAGCTGGGCTAGGAAATGGGAAAATAGAAGGAATAAGTAATAGGATTTGGGTTTAGGGTTTCAAGACAAATAAAATATTTATAAATATAATTAAATAAATTTTGCAAGTAACGCTTTATAAAAATACGGATACTGGTGTACAAAAGAATCGGGTATTACATCATATCCCCCTTAAAGAAAATTTCGTCCTCGAAATTAAAATAACGATAAGCTATAAAGTATAATGCAAAAAGCCACAGAATCAAATACTACTATATAGCGATCTACGTAGAAACAACTAGATAAAATCAAAATTCTAAATATATATATTCATACGTATATCTAAGAAATAACGCAGCTAAAATAATAAGCATAAGGCATAACCATTTATAAGGATAAACTATATGTTCAATACCAGAGAATAAAATAGCAACAGCAACCAATAGCGAAGAGTTTGCCGATAGGCCAAAGTATTTTAGAATAAATATATCGATCAAACGATTTTAAAATAACTTGAGAAAACCCATATGGCGAAACAATAGATAATAAAACAAAACAGTATGTGCGACATATAATTGCGCTATTGGAAATGTGAAGAATAGTAAAGTATTCAGAAATAGTAAAACGAAAGTAGTCAATAACACTCAAATATATATACATATATATATATATATATTGTTAAACATACAATAATGAAAATTAGATTTCAAATAGCAATGTCACTGAATGTAATTATGGTAATAGGAGATAGCACAAAAATGTATAGGGGCTAGCCAGGGTAGTGATTATAACGGAGTATGGCCCACTCAAAAGGTCGGACTGTGGTACTTCAAACTGAATGCCGAAGAGGCTGGGGTCGGGTCAGCACAGGGTGCAAGGGTGAACAGTCATGAATCCCAGAAGGGAAATAATTTATTGGGGAGGGAAAACGGTAAATGCATCATTAGAATCAATACTCAAAAGATTAGCGAACTCAGAAACTTCATTATCATTTATTCTCCAAAAGAATTTCAAACAAGGCATACTCGAAGGATAAAAGGTGGCCCTAAACTATACATAGATTTATTTGGTCAGAGCAAACAAAAGATAAATCACGTCAGGCGCGGTTATGGAAGTTCAGCAGGTTACGGTAAGCTTGCGCGCTAAGATAGGGACGTCCATTTCCATAGCGCTTTGCAGGGTTTGCCACTGGAGGTTCTTCCGCCACGGGGTCTTCTTCTTCTGGTCTTTCTTCCTCAGCTGGAGCTTCTTCATCAAGGTCTGCTTCCACGCGATTCTCTTCTTCTGGACCTTCTTCCATAGGATTTTCTTCCACTGGATTCTCCCCAAAGTCTTCCTTCCCTGAATTTTCTTCTATCGGGTCTTCCTCGGGATCTTCCTCCATCGGGTCCTCTTCGGGGTCTTCTTCCTCCTCGTCGGAATCACTGATCATGTCGACTTCTGGGGCTGTGACTCCCTCGTCCTCGGAATCGCTGTTTCCGAAAATAACGTGTGGGCCGTTGATCTCGTCATCTGAACTCACCAACATGCAGTCCAAGAAAACGCACGACCATATGTCCTCATCTAGAGGCGGCGCTGCTCCAGGGTGGGCCATGGTCTGAAAAGAAAGAGTCATGATTAGACAGTGGAACACACCAAGAAAATAACTAAGGATACAGAGCACAAGGAAAATATGCGGTAGGTAAGGACTGAAAAATCAAAATTTAGAATATTGATGCAATAAGTAGTATAAGGAAAGTGAGTGGCAAGGGAACGATACATACATCACAACTCAGAATTTTATTGCATTCAACTAAAAGTTCAACGGATACAAGATTTTAAACGAAAGGAAATATTTACAAAAGAGTGACAATATTTTTATTGAAAGCAGAAAGATGATAATTCTTCTTTGATATCTAGACCGCTACATTCTCGTCACGCGAGTTGAATCCTGCGCTGGGTCCGTACTATCCTCGAAGCTCGAACTACGAAATAACCATCACTTAGCTGGAGTGGAGAGTGTGGACGAATCTCCTTCTTGTACCTCCTTCCTTTTAGGGCAACTATTGACAAGATGTTCGTTGGATCCGCAAATCAGGCACTGCCCTTTGGCGCTGCGACAGTCTCTCTGAAAGTGTCCTGGCTTCTTGCAGTATCCACAACATTGAGTCTTCCGCTGCTTCCATTGCCGGGGAATAAGTGGGCGCTTCATCTTCACCTCTTTTCCTTGTTTAGTAGGGATTACCTTACGATTAGAGGCTTCTGCTGGTGCCGGAGTCATCTGCCTTCCTAATCCTTCAGCTAACAGGTCGTTCGTTCGCTCCTGGGCTTCCTTCAAATCTTGCAGTACATTCAAAATCTCGACGGTCTGATTTTGGGGAGTGGAAATAGAAGAAGAGTCGTTGGAAAATATAGTCCTGAAATAACAATTTTGAGGACGATGTAAGGCACAGGAAATAAGAGTCAGAATAAGATATAGAATAGACAACGAAATAAGAATATCGGGTGAGGTGAAACTCAAACGAGTGGAAATCAAATGCAGAACTCCAAGTCACTCAACAGAGTACGGTATTGTAACCATCCTGCAGTTCATAATTACAATCACGTAACTTTACTAAGTCACCCCAAAACCCTAGCGGATGGATCGAAACATGTAGTAGAACACACTATGTGAATCAAGATCAAGGATAACAAGTTTACAATCTAGACCGAAGGACGTCTCAGATTGTTAAGCCCTATACGGAAACTGCAATCCCAATCGAAGCAAAACCTGGCTCTCATACCAACAAAACCATGTCACGTCCCGCTTCCCAAAATACGGAATACGAGGGGTTGACAAGGCCAGCCATACTCCTACGGTTGAGGAAACATCCTGCCGTAGTCACACTTCAGCTTCTAGTTTTACGTGGTAATCAGTAATCAATGCACAGGTAATGAGAAATGCAATCACTAAATCAAAAGAACTAACCGGATGGAGATCAAGAAGTATAGCTCTGGGTTGCTAATCAAGATGTCCGTGATGTCCTCGAGGTACGTCAGGTCCTGGTCCAAGCTAGATCCACTTCTCACTCTGAGCATGCATACTCAGGTCGTCAGAGCGATACGATAGCAATATATATATATATATATATATATACACAAATGTGAACACGTGCAATAATGATGAATATGAAACAGTAAGCATGGAATAATGACTTGAGCATGAAGTAGCCAATACAGGTAGCTAATAGAGCAGGTAAACATGAAAGCGGTAAACAGTATGATAGGTATATTGAATCAGTAAGCAATGCATGTCAATGTCACTAACCCTATCAGTCTCTAAGTCTCACTGTACAGCTCGCTAAACCAATCGTCAGTCTAACTGTGAGAGTCAACCACTCGTGAGTATCCCCACCCAAGGGTAGGACCCAAGGACAAGGGAACACGGGCCCGAGTCGCTCGTTAATAATCAGTAATATCACCCATATATCTCCAGAATCGCTGTATGTGCCGGCAATGGGACTCCCGAGATTCTGTTGAGCTCATACTCAAACTACCCCACACCCCGTGGTCTACATCAAACGCCAACCATAAACTCAAATAACAGTCGGTCCATGACAAGTCTACGTGAGGACTGGAGACCGGATCTCCATCAAGTATGTCTCGACTGATACCCAAGACAAATGGACAGTGTTTGGTGCCTTACCTATGACACCCATATTAAGTGCTTCCATAATCGTCCGATACCAATTATAGTTACACTTATACATGTCTCATAGGCGTCGACAATGCAATAAATCAATAGGGTCCGCTGATTGTGTACAAGTACGCGTCACTTTCACTTATCCATTCATGCCTAAACACTAACGTACTTGCCACAATCAAACACTAATACCTAACGCTGGGTAATGCACGCGATCACTAGGTTACTAATGCAATGACATCTATATGATATGATGAGAGTGCAATAATTACGATATGAATAGAATAGCATCAGGCAGTGTCCTACCACTTGCATAATTTACTATAAATCATACATGCAGAATTGAACAAAACAATCAAAAAGGGGTAAGCGGTATGTTTAATTATCTATCCGTCAAAATTGGTTTGACGCCAATCGGGTTTCAGGTTTGCTAGATACGGCCATTTCAATTTAAGTGTTCACTGCTGGAAATCCGATTTCAGAATTGGAAGTCCGTTTCGTAACACACTTTAATCCCAGTTGGGATCGTAATTAGGCGACGCTGTAGTTGAACAATATTTAGGGTTATCAGTTAGGTTTTCACCGCAATTGGCGGATCAGTAATATACTATCTCAACAGGGAGTTATGATCAGGTTAAAGGTTGATGTGTAAAATCTGTCACTGCAGAATTCAGCTAGACACGTCGACATTATAAAATGTGCTAAAAATATCAAACGGAACAGGAATCCAGTATAACCAGTGGAGTAAGAAAGCTAACTTAATTTTCTACGTAACGATATAGGGTTCCGCACATTCTCGCATTTGAACAGGTATATACCGCGATTTAAAACAGGGGTTAACCGGGATTGCTGCTCTGGACTGCAGTCCTGAATCGTAATTCTCCCCAGTTATCTCTATCATAATTAGTTCAATTTTAGAAATAAACTATAGAGTACCGTAGGTTAATCTGTTAGCTACGATACGAGCCATGGAACGCTCAAATCCGATTTGTAAAAGATTTAGTATGAATTTAACGGTCAGGCGTGTTCGGGAAAATCCTGATTTCGCAAAGGCTATCGGGGGTAACATTTTATAGGTGAAACAATATTGATTTTCAACCAAATTTCTGTGGTACCTCTATGAACAGTAAAAAAGGGTTTAACGATCACTAGTTCCGCCATTTAAAGTAGGTTTTAGTTCCGGGTTTTGCAGCGAGCAATTAACTCAAAATGTTAGGATCTTATGTTATATACCCGAATTCGAGACGATTTCTATATGCATTTCCCTATACCATTATCATTGGGTTCTAACTTAATACCTAACAATTCACATCAGGTTCAAACAACAAAGCTATCGGTATAACTCGAACAATACTCGCTACAATTTCATACATATGTATATATGTTATTAGCTTAATTAATCCTTAGACTTAGTATGTAATAGCATGTAGCAAGTGATGAGTTCGCTTGCCTGGCGATAATTCGGCGGCGGTAATACGACAGCGATGGCAACGGCACAAGCAGCAGCAACAACAACTAGGGATGCTCGGCTATGGAGAGGAGCTTGGCCTCAACACAGTGAAGCTCGGGTTGAAGGAGGATGAGACGATGGCGATGACGATGATTGCGGCGTAGAGAGGAGATGGTGCTCGGCGATGGTTCAAGAAGCTCCGGCGAAGGTGGCAGCAAGGGCTCGGCTAGGTAGCAGGGTTGCCCGGGTCTGTCCTCGGAGCAGCGGAGAGGTGGAGTTGTCGTGGCAGAGGAGGCGACGTGAGGCTCAGGTGACACAGGCAGGCAACGGTGGTGCTCAAGAGGCGATGGGTGAGAGAGAGAGGGAGCTGGAGGCTGCGGGTGTGGGTGGGGGTGCGAAGGTTCGGGGACGTTGGAGGTAGCTTGGAGGTTGAGGGAAGGAAAGGTGCTCGTCGGTAGTGGAGGAAGCTCCGGTGCGGGAGTATGCAGGCGAGGACAGCAACATGCGCGGCAACGAGCGCAGGCGTGGGTTGCGGGCGAAGGGGTTGCAGCGCGGTGCTCGGGAAGAGGGTGGTGCTGAGTTGGAGGGGGAGGCGAGAAGGTGAAGAGGAGGTCGGTGGTGACGGATTTTCCCGGCGAGAGTGAGGTTGCCGGCGATGGGTTTCTTGACGTCGGGAAAAGTTGGTTAGGTCATCGGGAAAAGGGGAAAGAGGTCTCGGGGTGAGGAGGAGAAGAGGGTGAGGTCGAGAAGGAGACGGTGATGGTGAGGGGGCGGCGACGGGACGGCGACGACGAAGGCGTGAGCTAAGTTATGGGTTGGTGCTCGCAGGGGGAACGTGAGGAATGAGGGAGGGTGAGAAAGTTGCGAGAGAGAGGGGAGCGGGATAGAGACGGGGTCGAGGGAGGCTTCGCGAGCGCGAGCGCGTGGGGTCATGGGGCGCGAGGGAGGCGGGCGCAACGTGGTTAGAGGGAAAGAAAGAAGCGGGAAAGAAGCGAAGAAGGAAGACGTGGGGAGAAAGGAGGGTGAAGCTGGTCGGGTTGGGGAGTCGGGTCGGGTGTGGAGCCGGGTTTGGGCTGGGCCGGGGCTGAAAAATAAAAGGGAATTAGATGTAGGGTTTGGGTTCAATGGGTCGGGGTTCGTGCTAAAAGAAAAAGAAAGGGAAAAGGGAAAAGGGAAAGTAGTTGGGCTGGGCTGGGGAAATAGGAAATGGGAAAATAAAAGGAATAAGTAATAGGATTTGGGTTTAGGGTTTCAAGACAAATAAAATAATTATAAATATAATTAAATAAATTTTGCAAGTAACACTTTATAAAAATACGGATACTGGTGTACAAAAGAATCGGGTATTACAGTTTCGTTTGGATTCGTCAAGAATAGTTTAGGGACTCTTTTTGATGCATCGTAAAATTTATATTGCATTCAAAATGTTTTGATCATGCACAACTAAGAAACAAACAATATTCTGTTGTTTTGTTGTGTAATTTTTAGTATCCTTTGTTTAGGTTTGCTAAAACTATGATTTTTATTATTATGTATATATGTGTAAGCAATAGACATCAGCATATCCCCATGAATCGTATCCTAGAATTTTGAAAAATTGTAGGTGGGCGAATCTATATCGTATCGTTTCCTGTATCCGTATTCATGGTACTTAGAGTTGTTCTAACTAGAGCTATGCGCTTCTACTTATTAGCACCAGAAGATATTTTAAATTTCGTCGAGTTTGAATAACAACCAGCATTTCTCCCAAACTTTTGTAGCTGACTATGTGTATCCTTTTCCTTCATTATGCACCTGTAAGGGTTGTCTCCTCGACTTTTATTGCTTCCCTCCACTTTCATCTAGATTTACCTCTACCACTGCCCATGATGTTGTTGACGTTGTGATGTGTTAGAATAGCATGCGGCTCCGACTAAACCACCCTTAATAGATTTCATGTAAAAGGATGGGATTAGAATTTAAGTCAAGTTATATGTAGCTTATTTAGACTTGGGTCTTGGAGATGGGAGAATGATGCTAGATTCATAATATATGATTAGTTGAAATTGGTTGTTTGGGAAATGTCCTGTTGTTTTGAAATAGAATTCGGACAACATTGTGATTAGCGAGAGAAGCAGAGGAAGAAAGATAGGCCTGAAATAACCAATTAAGATTATGCTTGGTTATGTGATTTTACAAAATCCTATGCTTCAGTATTAAGGCTTTGTAAGGGTATTTAGAATTAGAATTCATAGGAATCTCAATTTGGAATGAAAAAGCGCATGAAGTACCCACATTCTTAAGTGGAAATCCTAAGGATTTTCGACTTTTAAGTCATAGAAATCTCTTTGGGATGAAAAACCCGCATAGAACACCAGCATTCCTAACTGGAAATCCTAGGGATTTTCAGCTTACATACATGTTGAGACAAGCCCTTCATTTGACGTTCTTTTTGTCAAAATGCTTAATTAATGCAATTTGTTTTTAAACTTGTGACTTATAGAAAAATCCCAAAACTAGCCATTATATGTTCATTTATCTATAGTTGTGATCTTCTTGACCACTCTCTTCACAATTTTTCTAATCTCTCTACAAATCTTTGATCCATGTAATGTTTAGAAGATGAGCTAGATGAGCTATTCTTTTTCTATCTTCCAGCCCTTGCCGTTATATCAAAGGAGAAGAGATCTTACCGTACTTCAACCCGTTTCAGTGATACATGGGTTAGAGAACTACATTCAAGACATGAAGATCAATGTAAGTTTTGAAATTTATATGGATTCCCACATCATTCTACTCTATCAAATATCTTTAAAAAAGAAATTTGTTGGGTGGCCCAAAAGAACCACCACTAAGGAAAAATTCGGATTATTTATGTTTTTTAAAAATAATTTAGAGGAGTTTTTGAGCATTGTGGTGAAACTATTTCTTGCCATCAAAATGCAGTATTAGACGCGGTTATGAAAATCATGCTGAAGAACAACTCGAAGCTAGTAGTTCGAAGTAGGCGATGACCGAAGAAGAGGTCATGGAAAGGCTTAGAAAGTTGTTAGAATAAATAGTTGTGAATAGAGAAAGGTGAGAGATAAATCTGAATGAGTAATGCGCAACACAAGTTTCAAAAAGGGGGGAAATCAAAGACTAGGAAAATATCTTGGAGTTAAATTTTCTAATCTTGAGGGCCAATTTAGGTATTCTATTCTATGGATTTACCTTTGAAATATTTTAGGATTGGTCTGTAGGAAAAAAAAGAAAGAAACCTGGGCGGTAAACCCAGGGAAATATTTGTTTAAACTCTAAACAAGGCCTAAGGTTATAATTTTCTCATATCAAATAGACAGATCCAAAGTGGACGAATTTGATAGACGCGCAAATGGAGGCCTTTTAGTACTTTTTGGAATATACCAAGTGGCTCTTTCATAATAGTATTAACTATTATATATTTTTTAAATTTTTTGGGGTAAAACGCTTAATAATCCCTTGGTGTTTCATCACTTCTGCTCTTTAATACCTTATATTTTTTCCTTGACACTTTAATACCCCAATGTATTTTGTCGTTAGCACTTTGCTACAATTTGTTGTTACCACTGTTACCACAGCGTCTATTTTGTGTCTGTTTATTCCTAGCATCGTGGAGACAAGAAATTGTAGGAACGGTTCGCAATGAATACACGGCAGTAAAACAGAAGGTATTAAATTGCTGACGGAGAAGTACATTACGGGATTAAGTACCGAGAATCTTTTTAAGATATTAACGTGCAAAGTGGTAAAACATTAAGGGATTATTACAAAATATACCATATATGGTATATTTTGTAAGTAGAGATAATCTGCGTAGTGATAGTTTTGGAGGTTTATAGTTAGATAAAATTATCTTGAGTGATAAGATGTTATCCATAAATATTACTTATAAGTGCATATATTATTGAAAAGAAGGAAGAAGAAGAACATAGCTAATTATGCCTTTTGTCCTTCAGAAGGGGTCAGCTCAAAGTCAAGAATGTTTAATTAATATACAAATATTTTACTATCATTCAAACCAAGAAGGATTAGAAGTTCTGCAAAGATCGAAAGTCAATGTTAGGAATTGGGTATTGTGTACCATCCAAACGTATACCATGCAACTCCAGTCCAATAGTTGGTGTAACAATTTATATCAAGGTAGTGTAGAATATTTTTCATCATCCCATTGAGACGAGAATGCGCGCGCTTGTCAGGCATATACAAATTCTCCCTGTTTGGGGCAGGATGGGGTTTTATTAATTGTGGGGATTCAAATTTCCGGCAGCCGCGGACTAAACTGCCGTTAATTACCCATCGCTTTTGGAGTAAGAACCTCCGATCAACGGGTCAAACTAATCGTGCGAAATCAATGTGATGTGTTGGTGTTTCTTTTAAAACATAAGGACATGTTCATTTAATTTTTTTATTTGTGACAAGTTTTTTTTAATTCAAAAAACATCTTTTAAAATTTATTTTATTTTATTTATCATTTTATTATTATTATTAAAAGAAAGAGGGGGAGGGGGAGGCTCCCACTAAGTGGGAGCTTCCCTCCTCACATGGAGGGAGGGAACCCCCTCATGTGAGGGGGGGCTCCTACTAAGTGGTAGCTCCCCAAACATGGGGGGAAAGAAATCCCCCCTCACGTGGAGCTCCCTTCACGTGAAGGAAATAAAGGGCATGTGTCCACGGGGGCACGTGCACGGTACGCGCTCTCGGGGTCTGGACCGGAAAGGGGGGCTAAGCCTCTGGATTCGGAGTTTAACTTATTTAATTTATATTATGGAGTTGAACTCCAGAAAAAAAATTATTGTGGAGTTAAACGCCAAAAGATTTTAAATGGAGTTAAACTTCCAAAAGAATTTTTATCGTGGAGTTAAACTCCCAAAGATTTTTTTCCAAAAGATTTTAAATGGAGTTAAACTCCTAAATGAATTTTTATTGTAGAGTTAAATTTCAAAAGATTTTAAATGGAGTAACTCCTAAAAGAATTTTATTTGGGGAGTTGAACTCTAAACGATTTTTTTATTGTGGAGTTAAACTCCAAAATATTTTAAATGGAGTTAAACTCCCAAAAGAATTTTTATTGTGGAGTTAAACTCCAAAAGATTTTAAATGGAGTTAAACTCCTAAAAGAATTTTATTTGGAGTTGAACTCCTAAAATAATTTTTATTGTGGAGTTAAACTCCAAAAGATTTTAAAAAGAGTTAAAACTCCCAAAAGAATTTTATTTGGAGTTAAACCCTCAAAAGTTTTCAAAGAATTTTTGTTTGGAGTCAAACTCCCAAAAAAATTATATGGAGTTAAACTCCCAAAACAATTTTTATTACTTTTTTTTTATGGGAAAATGGATTCTTTTTTCATTTCAGGCTTACATATTTACACACAGCCTTTTGGGCTTTACAAAATGGCATTTTTCACATCCCATGCCTCATTTGCTTATTTCTTTTTGCACATGAGCCATGAGCTTTGCAAAAATTTGGCTTTTTGCCTATTTAAATATTACACTTATTTGTTGTACTTTCTTGGCATTGGACCGGTCTGAGCTTGGGCCCACCTTCTTGTACTTGGGTTCGGGCATAGGCCCGACATCGGTTTGGGCGTAGGCTCGGCTTGGATTTGACAGCAGGGCCCGCCTACTTGTCCGCGGTTTGACTTTGATTTTGACCTTTGGTCAATGGGGCGTAAATTTCAACCCCAATAAAGTGCCCCCCATCAATGAATGCACCCTACATATATGGATCGTGTGCATGAAATTGATGGTTCTTTCGCGTAGTATGACTTGATTTGGTTCCCGTTTTTTGGAGGCTGGCACTGTCCTTTTTATGACATGGACGGTCGAAACTTTACATGTTTTCAAGACGGAGTGTCGGTGTATGACGTATCCCCGGTACAGAGTGTCGCTGGTTGACGTATCTTCGAGACGGAGTGTCGTTTGACGTATCGCCGAGACGGAGTGTCTGTTTGACGTTTTGCCGAGACGGAGTGTCGGTGTATGACGTATTCCCGAGACGGAGTGTTTGTTGTTTGATGTTTCCCCGGCATGGAGTGTCTGGTTGACGTTTTCCCGGCACGGAGTGTCGCTGGTTGTCGTATCTCGAGACGGAGTGTGTTTGACGTATCCCTGAGACGGAGTGTCGGTGTATGACGTATCCCCGAGACAGAGTGTATGTTTGATGTTTCTCCGAAACGGAGTGTCTCTTTGATGTTTCTCCGGCACGGAGTGTCGCCAGTCGACGTGTCCCTGGCACGAAGTGTCTGTTTGACGTTTCCTGGGTACGGAGTGTCTGTTTGACGTTTTCCTGAGTCGAAGTGTATGGTTGACGTTTTCCTATGACGGAGTGTCTGTTTGATGTATCCCCGAGACGAAGTGTCTATTTGACATTTCCCCGAGACGGAGTGTCGTTGGTCGACGTTTCCCCGGCACAGAGTCGCTTGTCGACGTGTCCCCGGCATGGAGTGTCGCCGGTCAGACATATCACTGTCTGACGTTTCCCCAAGACAGTGTCACTGGTTGACGTATCCCCGGCACGGAGTGTCTGTGTAACGTTTCCCCGAGTCGGTGTGTTACTGTCTGACGTTTCCTCGAGACGGAGTGTCGCTGTTTTTGACGTAGAAGTCGTTAGAATTAGTTGGTTTGATATGTTTTGGGGAGGTTCCAATCTGTCCGGCAGGATTTTTGAGCTTGGAAGCGCTTTCTGGTGGGCTTTAGTTTGATTTGTCCGGTTCCTGTCTTGTTTGGCGGGACTTTTGAATTTAAGGCATTGCAGCGTAAGATTCAGAATTTAGGATTTGGATTTTGGTTTTGGTTTGGCATCATCATCGCTACATTGGAATGTGGTACCAGTAGCGAATCATTATTTGCCATTGGAGGATTTGGGGATTTTGGTTGGTATCAACATTGCTACACTGGAATATGGTACCAGGAGCGAATCATCATTTGCCGTGAGGGGATTTTCAACATTTCCAGTTTAACGATTTAAGGATCATTTGTTCCCAGTTTAACGACTTAGAGGTCATATGTTTCCAGTTTAATGACTTAGGGGTCTATCGGATCGAAAGTTTGGAATTTTTGGGTTGGGGTTGGCATCAACGTTGTTAACACTAGAGCACGGGTGACGGGAGCAATTCATCATCTGCCTTTGCCTGCTGGGGCGCGATGGCTTAGGAGATATGTTTAGGTCCCTATCACCTATAAGCCTTTTCAATTTTATGAGACGTAAAAGTCTCATAAAAGTATTTTCTCCCTACGAGTCGAAAAAAGATAGGTTTAGGTCCTTATCATCTATGACTTTTCAATTTTATGAGCCGTAAGGGTCCCATAAAAGCATTTTCTTCCTACGAGTCGAAAGGATCTCGCAGGTGTATTTTCTCCTTAAGAGTCGTGAGGACACCAAGTATGTTTTCCTCCTGTGAGTCGTAAGGATCCCACGAAGGTGTTTTCTTACGAGTCGAGAGGCTTTCGTAAGTTTTGTTCGCCTCATGTATCGTGAGGACACATAAGTAGGTCTTCCCCAAATGGAGCAAAATTCCAATGGCAGAGACCGGTCGCGGGGCTGGCGATTGCAGTGAGGCATGAGTTTGATGAGGATCATTTGAGCCCGTGGATTGTATACGGTAGTCAATTTGGGGACTGGCCGTAGGGCTTGGAGAATTTGGGGGATTTGGAATTTTGTTGGCATGTGCATCGTTAACACTGAAATGGTACGAGGAGCGACTCATCATTCGCCATTGGGATATTCGGGGGTTTGAAATTTTGTTTGTGTCGGCATCGCTAACACTGAAGTATGAGTTCAGGAGCAACCCATCATTCGCTTTTGGAGAGGTTCGAAATAGTTATTTATACACATTTTTTTACCGCGATTGCTCCATCATTTCAGTTTTTCTCATCGCAAAGGTCACAATTACCCTATCATTTCGGCTATTTATTCGTGGATGCCCCATCATTTTGGCTTTTTTTACTCCCTTATTTTTATTGCGAGTTGCCCCATCATTTCGGCCCCTTTTTTACACAAAAATTTTACATTCCCGGTTTAACGATTTAGGAATCGACTGTTCCCAGTTTAGCGACGTGGTGGTCAAGGGTGTCTGCTTATCCAAGCCTTTTGAACTTTGATCTTGGTGGGGCTGAGTTGATGACTATAACTTGATGGTTTGCCGGTACATCCGAGGTCGGTAGGTTTTTTCCAGTCTTGTATTGGTTCTCTACCCAATCTTTGAAAAATAGCAGTTTTTGATGGTATGACTCACCATCCTATGATATGGGCGGTACATGGGATCGTCAGTCATGGTTATTTCATGTGGCCTCTTTGGAATAGGCAGTTGCAGACCGTTATCCAAGGCGTTCTTGAATATTTTGTGGACTTCGTCCCTCCTGAAGGATTATACTTTCTTCCTTCTCTCCATTAGATTCGGTGCCTTTTCTGATGCTGGTCCTCGAGGCCGATCAGTCTTAGGTTCGCCTGATGTCCGCATACCCTGTTCAGTGTACGTATCAGTGAGACTGTAAGCCGATCGCTGTCGTTTTCCGCAAAAGTGTTTTGCTCTTGGGCTGGAGGGAGTATCGGTTGGTTGCTTTCGAATATCAATCCCTGGCTCACGAACCAAAATTTGATTTTGCTGTAATTGCAATCGGGCGACTTGGGTTGTGAGATCTGCTACGACGCTTGTCAACTCGTTGACTTTGGAATGGACCTTATCCATCTTCTCGTCCCTGTCCTGAAGCTGCCTTTGAAGCCATTGGAATAATGTTTGTTCTATAGTTCCGAGTATGATAACCGGATCACCCTTACTGCCCGAACTCGATTCTACAAAAGCCATGGGCTCCCTTGGCTTAATGGCCTGGGCGGGCTTTTCATCATCTAGACTGAGCCGGCGTTGGGTAGCAACAACCACGTCGTTGTCATGGGTATGAGGCGTAAGAGGACTTGTTCTTCTGGGCTCTACCATATAGACCGTGTGGGTTATGTAGCCGTCTACCGCTTCTCCATTGGTAATGTTGCTCGTTGGGCTTCTGGCCTGTTGCCTTGGTTCGTTCCTTTCAGAGAAGGGCAGACGACTGAGAGCAGCAGGTTCCTGGAGGGCTTCGGACTTTATTTGTATGAAATTGGCGGTCACGGCTTGATCGTTTGTCAACACGCCAGGGAACAATGAGATTTCTCCTGCCTTGTATTGTTTCTCGACCCAATCCTTTAACATGCAACAGTCTTCAATAGTGTGTTCCAACACTCGGTGGTAGGGGCAAAAATTGGAGTGATCAGTCCTGTTTGCTTCACTCGGCCTCTCTGGTTTCGGCATCCGCAGGCCATTCTTCAGAGCATTTTTGAATATTTTGTGGATCTTGTCTCTTTTAAAAAATAGACCTTATTCCTCCTTTCCTCCAAAGTTGGCTCTCTGGGTTTTTTGGCCTTCGCTTCGCCTGATTTCTGTCTATTGAAAGAATCGGTGCTGTTGGAACTTTCGCCTTTCCGGTTGTCGTCCTTCCGATGTCTCGGTCTGTTTGTGAATTGGAGATTCCGAGTGGATTCGGGTTTTGAGCGTTCCAACATTTGAACCTTCTAGGTCAGCATTTGGAATGTTTTGAGGCCTGCGGTGCACGGGAAATGTTTCATCCAGTTCAGGTTTTCTATAAGAAGAGTGACAGATCGGTCTTGTTCCAACGGCGGTTCACATTTAACAGAAAGATTGCGCCATCGGACTATAAAATCCGTGTTGTTTTCATTCTTTGGCTCGGTCCTTACAAGGTCGGTAATGGTGATTTTATCGCTGACACTCATAAACCTTTGCTTGAACAGGGATTCCATTTGAGCGAACGTCGTAATTGAGTCATCCGGTATGCTTGCATACCAATCGAAAGCAACTTCGATCAAGCTATTGACAAACTGACGGAAAAGGAGTGCATCATTGCCCCCAGTATTCGCGCATGATGCTTTAAATTGGCTAATGTGCCGGTTCACATTTCCCGTCCCATCAAACCTTTCGAATTTGGGGACGACATAGCTACTGGGAAATTCCACAAGATCGTATTGTGCAGGGTATGGTCTCTGCTGCTGTCGACCTTTTTCTGCGTCTCGGACTTGGCCGCCAATGTTTTGACTTTGTTAGTGATCAAATCCATGATCAGATCCTGCGTTGGCGGGCGGCTGTCATCGGCAGTCAAGACATTTCTTGAGGCAGAATGTGGTCGACTTTCATACGGCTCACCCACCTTTGGATTTGAGGGAATAGGCGTCGGTTGCTTCGGGACACCGTTTCCCGGTTCATGAGCAGAGCCCTGTGCTTGATTGGCCGGCTGAGAGGAAACTTGGACCGTGAGCTGGAAGACGACGTTTGTCAAGTCGTCAATTTTTTAGTAGAGCTTGGCCATCTCCTTATCTTTATTTCTGAGCTGCTTTTGGAGCTCTTAAAGAAATTGCTACTCTGCGATCTTGGGATGGAAGATTGGCTGCTCTTCACTTTCCGAGCCCGATTCCTCATGAACTGAGGGATCTCTCTGCTTATCAGCCTCACGGGAAGGGTTTTCATTATCTTCCCGATGAGGCCGGTCTTGGAAAGAGGCAGCCACATTTAAATTAGATTGGATTTGAGATGTGGTGGCCCTGTCCTTGCTCTTGTTGTGCGTGCCCGCCATGTAGACAGTGTGGACTACATATCCAGCCATCTCTTTATCTCTGGTGGCTGATCTTTCGGACTGTCGTCGTTGCCCTTCTTTTTCGGGAAAGGACAAGCGACTGAAAACGGTTGGCCCGGATGGGTCCTTGGGTGTCACTGGCGCTTCTTTTTTGGTTTTGCCCTGCTGCTTTCGCACTGCACGAAGTGCTTGGTAGACTTCTGAAGAGGGTGTCACGCCTTTCGTGTTGGAACGTGTACACATTTTCTCGTAGCACATTTTAAATTGCAGCCTTCTTAATCTTGGCAGACATCGCATTCTTCTGGACCCACTTTAAGGGTTCGAATGAATTGCGGGTTTTCACGGCTGACACGGCTGTGGTCGCGGAGCAATTCGGGCTTTGGAACTTCACAAAATTTAACTTGACCAGAATCCCGGCCCCTTTGTTGGCTCTATATCTGAGCCCTTTTTGCCTCAGCTTCTCTGTTTTGAGTACCTGGAAAGCTCCTGCTTTTCGGGAAGCCGCCGTTGGTGCCTTGAAAAGACATCCGTTTGCGCACTCGCCAAAGGCATCTCCTGAGCTTGCCCGCGACATGTGGCGAGTTCTTTTGTTCCAACGGCTTTGCCCCCGGCTGGGGCCAAGGAAAGCCGTTCGAACACCGGCCTGCGCTTGAATTGTGGTCCCCTTGTGATCACCACATTCGGCCTCCTGCCCCTTAAGGTCGGTTTGGCCATTTGGTTTGTCGGGGCCTCCACCAGATGAGCGCTTCCGGCGGGATAGATGATGACGGAACCAAATTATCGTGGAGGCTCCTCCCACTGCTTCATGAAACTTGCCAGGAAGATCACGTGTGCATTTGTCTCGACCATGTAGCTCACCGGAGTTGCGTCAGAAATAAAGCTTGTCTTTGAAGACGTGGTTGTTGACTTCGAGATTGCAATTGAAAGCTGTTAACATGCAAAAAGAAGCATGATTTCAGTACAAGCAATCGTTGTATATGTTGATTGAGTTCGCATAAACGTTTAACCCAAATTATGGGAGGAGAGAAAATGTCTCACCGGACGTGCTAGAATCTGTAGAATGTTTTCGTCACCCTATTGAGATGGAAATGCGCGTGCTTGTCAGGCATATACAGATTCCTCCTGCCTGGGGCAGGCTTGGGTCTTATTGATTGTGAGAATCTAAATCTCTGGCAGCCGCGGACTAAGCTGTTGTTAATTACCCATCGCTTTTGGAGCGAGAGAATCTCCGATTGACGGGTTAAACTCGTCATACGAAATCAATGTGATGTGTTGGTGGTTTTTTTAAAACATAGGGACGTGTTCATTTCATTTTTTTATTTGTGATAATAGATTTTTTTTAATTCAAAGAAACATTTTTTTAGATTTATTTTATTTTATTTATCATTTTATTATTTTTATTTATTATTTTTTTTGAAAGAAAGGAAAGGAAACCCCCTCACGTGGAGGGAGGGAACCTCCTCACGTGAGAGGGAGGCTCCCACTAAGTGGGAGCAACCTTCACGTGGTGGGAGCCTCCCCTCACGTGAGAGAAATGAAAGGGCACGTGCGTATCGGGGCACGTGCTCACGGGGTGCGGACCGGAAAGGGGGGCTAACCCTCCGGATTTGGAGTTGAACTCCTTTAATTTTTATTATGGAGTTAAACTTCAGAAGAAAAAAATTTATTGTGGAGTTAATCGCTAAAAGATTTTAAATGGAGTTAAATTCCTAATAGAATTTTTATCGTCGAGTTAAACTCTAAAAGATTTTTTTATCGTAGAGTTAAACTCCAAAAGAATTTTTATTGTGGAGTTAAACTCCCAAAAGAATTTTTATTGTAGAGTTAACTCCAAAAGATTTTAAATAGAGTTAAAACTCCCAAAAGAATTTTATTTGGAGTTAAACTCCCAAAAGAATTTTTATTGTGGAGTTAAACTCCAAAAGATTTTAAATGAAGTTAAACTCTCAAAATAATTTTATTTGGAGTTGAACTCCAAAAGAATTTTTGTTTGGGGTTAAACTCCCAAAAATGTTTATATGGAGTTAAACTCCCAAAATAATTTTTATTAATTTTTTATGGGAAAATGGATTCTTTTTTCATTCATCATAATGTTGTCTTATATAGGCTTATAAATTTGCACATAGCCCCTTGGGTTTTACAAAATGTCCACCCCATGTCTCATTTGCTTATTTCTTTTTGCACATGAGCCATGAGCTTTACAAAAATTTGGCCTTTTGCCTATTTAAATATTACACTTATTTGTTGTATTTGCTTGGCATGGGACCGGTTTGGGCTTGGGCCCACCTGCTTGTACTTGGGTTTGGGCGTGGGCCCGGCATGGGTTCGGACGTGGGCTCGGCTTGGATTTGACAGTAGGGCCCGTGTACTTTGTCTGTGGTTTGATTTTGACTTTGACCTTTGGTCAATGGGGTGTAAATTTCAACCCCAACAGGTATCTACAAGAAGAGACATCTTTGTTACAAATCTTCTAATTAGCAGTTAAGAAGATTTTTTAACTTTTGCAAGTTGTGCTCATGAAAGCAGGAAATATCTTATTGAGTTTTCTTGGACTGGAAAGGACTCTTGACAACCAGGGAATCTGAAACAATTTCATATAGTAATATGCATTGAGCATTTAACTCTTAGGCACAATATAAGGAAAATGCCAAATTTTCATCCCATAAAATTTAATGCAAACTAATTCAAATTTATCACCCTTCCATGCATATTAATATTTATCCTTGAAAAATATAGACTGCAATATTTGTATTTCGGGTGGAGGGGTTTGGGACAGTAGATGTTTGAACCCGGGTCTGAATTCGTACAGAAATAGAACTTTTAAACCATTTATTGGCTAGGATTTAATGTACGGTACTGAGTAGTATTTATTTTCAGGTTGGGTATATAGAATAAGTTGACTAAAGATGTTAGTTTCTAATGATTTGGGCATTTCAGTTATTTAATCATTTAAACACTATTTAGTGCCCTTTTTATGGATTATAGTGGTAAATATTATGTTTCAAAAGGGATAAAGCAGCTAAAGGCCTGATTCATTAAGGTAATGACTTTAGTTAGAAATCCATCAGTTGTTATCAAGATTATATTCGCACTATTACTTCGACACTTCTGAAGTTCACTGCGGGTTGATAGTCAATTACCCTTTTGATCATAGAAAATATTGTATGTTTGGAATACAAAATCCTGAGAGCATTTTTGAGAATGAGATGCTAGAATAAGAATTTGTATATTTGATCTTTTAGTTTTAGCAAACTTGTTTATCACGAATTTTATAACTGTTTGGAAATTTACCATATAGTCTATCATGAATCTATGATCCTGGTGGACCTTATTGCATCTGTGTTATTTGAAGTAGGAGTTGCCCCGTTAGAAGGTGGATACCTACTCTTAAAAGCATTGATTTGTTAGTGCTTTTTCCTCTAAGCACACATAAAACTCGCAATTACGTCTTACTCAACTTGAAAATCTAGATTGTTTTTCATTTTTATATACAAATATGTTGTCAGGTTGTGCTTAATGTGCTTTCATTATTATTCATGGTCCTAGATTCTGTTGGATCAGTATTTTTATATTGATTTTCTTTCTTTTTTTTAATATATTTTCTAATGTTGCCCTGAGTTCCCCTGCCTATATTTTTCATATGGTCTCATGTTTTATTTACAGCAGAAGAATCTGAAACAGATACTGAAGAATCCGATGTTAGCGGTTCTGATGGGGAAGACACGTCGTGGATTTCATGGTTCTGTAACCTAAGAGGAAATGAGTGCTTCTGTGAAATTGATGATGATTACATACAAGATGATTTCAATCTTTGTGGATTAAGCAGTCAAGTTCCCTACTATGACTATGCACTTGATCTGATTTTGGATGTTGAATCGTCTCATGGTAGGATCTAAATTCACACATTCCATGCACTTCAAGAATTTCTTGAATGCTTAAATTGCATAATATATTTATATCTTCTATATTTTGATTCTATTCTTTAAGATACTGGCCTCAACAATCTGTCCCTTGCATTCTTATGTTTCTTTAAATTTGAAGCGGTTGACTCCTAAATTAGATTATTAACATATATAGTTGTTTCTAATATATGACATCTGTTCCCGTTTCAATATAATGTTGAGACATCTGTCTCGTGACATTTTAAAATTGTATGTAAATTCCTAATTCCTGAAATAACAAATACACATTGTTCCTTCTGTTTGTCTAACCTTTTGTTAACATAAAAAATGTTTGAACTTGAATGCTACTTCTTCTAATATCCAGTCCATAAAGTGCACTTTTTGTTTTCCAATATGATTTAAGATTCATATGCAGGTGAATGGTTTTTTTGTCAAAGTGCAGGTGACATGTTTACTGAAGAGCAAAATGAGTTGGTTGAATCGGCGGCAGAGATGTTATATGGTCTGATTCATGTCAGATACATTTTAACTAGTAAAGGGATGGCTGCAATGGTAAATTTTGAATCAACTCCTATTTTCCCTTCTGTGTAATGTTTGATTAGACTTCAACATAAAGCTTAATTGGCAACTCTTGCAGCTGGATAAGTTCAAGAATTATGACTTTGGAAGATGCCCCAGAGTTTATTGTTGTGGTCAGCCTTGTCTTCCAGTGGGGCAATCTGACATTCCTCGATCTAGTACAGTGAAAACCTATTGTCCCAAATGTGAAGATATATATTACCCAAGATCCAAGTACCAGGGCAGTATCCTTTTCATTCAGCTTCCATAGAAATTTTTGACTTTGTATTAGCTATTAAGCAGCATTATACCTTACCTCTATGGATGCTCTAGACCTTATTTGTGCCAAAGATGATGGCAACAAGCCTTTTATCCCAAACTTTTGGAATCGGCTGTAATAATGGTTTTCTTTCATTTGCACTCTTAAAGGTCGTCTCTTCAGTGAAATTGACAATTAACACCTTTTCTTAGAACCCGCTTGATTTGAGAAACACAAAATGTGGAATCCCAATTCCATAGATTGGTGGCCTCATGGATTGGTTAATTTCTTATTTGGTTGGTAGACCTCACATTTGTTATGGATTTGAAGATAATGATTTGGAGGCAACTTTATCTAGGTGAGTAATATTTTTTGCCCCCACATAGGACAAAAATTAAACTACTCTCATACTTTATGCACTTTTTTTTTTCAATTAATATTACATCCAACAAAAATGATGATCTGGTCAAGAGTTCTCCAAAATCACAACTTTCAATATGAACTCCAAAAGCACACGATATTATGATGTGGCAACAAATCTAATACACTCCCAATTCTCCAACCAAACAACAAATTACCAATTCAACAAGGAGATTGGCCCCAAAACTCCTAACTCCAAGCCAACTCTTCCATCCAAACAGGCCATTCTCTATCCTTGTTCATTGAGGTCTGCCTCCGGTCCTTGTCGCACCATTAACTATTATATTACCACTTAAGGAGCATTAATTTGGGCTTCATAGTTGGGACATAATTCCATACAGAAAATCTATCATGTTTTCTTTTCTGTTACAGTATGATATAAGATAATTCGAGGGTGTTTATTGGTCATTAGGATTAGCGCCAGCCCCTTTGCTTGTCCCTTGATTGCTTAGAAAGTCATCCCAATTTAAACAGACGTGTCGTATAATTGTGTCAAGTTATTTAGGCGTCCTTGCTTGTTAGATTCAAGCCGGCGCCATCTGTTTGGGAAATTCATGTAACTATCATCCAAATTAAGTACCCATCAATAGCATTAAAAGTGCAGAAAGAATAAAAGTAAAAAATTATATCTTTGTTTGCAATGCATATTGGTTTTCCAATGAACCATTTTCAATGTGAATGGGATGCATGTCTAATGTTTCCATATTTTTTTGTATGTGTTTGATTTGGCAATGAGAATTCCTTAAGCAATTATTAATAGATCTGGATGGGGCTTACTTTGGCACGACATTTCCGCACCTCTTTCTGATGACATATCCGCACTTAAAGCCGCAGAAGCTGATCCAGTCGTTCACCCCGAGAGTATTTGGCTTCAAGATTCACAAGCCATAATCCGTTAAATGTGTTACTTGTTCTGCTGTTGTTGGAAGGAAATGCTCGTGGTAAGACTTAAGAGTTGTTGCTCTGGTGATGCTTGCTGGCGAAATCATAGCGGTTGGGATTGAATCATTATTCATAATGTAGTTTATTTTTATTTTAGTTTTAGTTTTAACCGTGAGTTTTATGGCACATGATGTGATTCCTTGAGGTAGTGTTTGCTGTTTAAAGACTTTTAAAAGCCATCGTCCACTCAGAAGTATTTGGCAATTATTCTTTCTGCGGTTATTTTCCTCATTATGTTCGCATATTTATTGAAACCTATACAGTATATTGGTTAGTATGAAACAATTTTTTTTATCGTAGCCTACACATTTCGTTTACATGACTGTTTGGTATCGAAAATTTGTTTGTAGTTAACCGCAATCAGAACGGTGTCGCGCGTAGCTAGACCGAGGGGAGTACGGGTCGTCCTCAGGGAAACGTGGAATATTTTACTCTTACTTTAGATGTGTTGAAAGAGAGGAGGAATAAAGAATTTTTGTGAAAAGTTTCTAGATCTACTTTAAGCAAGAGAGCAAATTTATAGATCTAGATTATTTTAGGAATATAGTTAATATAATAAGAGCGCTTGTAGGGTTCGTTAGGATTTAGTAGTCATGGATGATTAATTAAAAGTTACCCTTTTTATCCATTAATATATTTAAAACTAGAACGACGGTGATGCGTGTAGATTAGGGTTTCTGGAGGGAAAAGGAATCCCACTCTTAACCCTTATCTCGACACGGAACTCCGTTTAAATCTAGCCTTTACCAAAACAATCATTAATCTAATCTCTAATCGCGGTCGGAACTAGCAAAGAATTGCTAACGCGCCCGATTAGGATGTTAATGATTCTTTTGATAAAGTTCATAAACTTTATAGGACTTAAAAAGGGTTTAGGGATGTTCATCATCCATTAGCCTACCCTAATCCTACGAACCCTAACAAGCGGAGAATTACTCGCGCATGTTGGGAGAAGAAGATGAAAAGACAGTACTCGCGCATGTTGGGAGAAGAAGATGAAAAGACAGAGAGGGGAAACATAATGTAAAATGCAAAAGAATTAAATAAAATAACTACCTTTATTAATCAACTTGAACAATCTACACTTTATTCCGTAGAAAATGATTACAAAACTAGTTGCTTCTCGATCTTTCCTAAGGAGGTAGACGAACAGTTGATGATCAGCCTGGATGCGTGAGCGTCAGGGACTTCGTGATCTCTTCGGCTTGATAGCTTTTCCAAGAGGCTCTCGGTGCCCTTTTATAGTGCAAAGCCAGAATCTTATTGTTGAAAACTTGCTAAAATTTAGCAATGATTGATCTCCAAAAATCTTGCCTTCCAACTCCCTATTATTGCAGCAGATCCGCGGCCAAAGAGGGGGTATGGCCGCGGATCCGCGGCCAATGGTGAGGATCTCTTCATCAATTTTCTTGGGCTCTCTAATTGTGACATTTGTCAATCCAAGGCACCTTTAGAATTCAGAAATCTTCTCTCGGTTGCTTCCAGACATGGTCTCCAAGTTTTGCTTCTTAATTTGGCAAGATTTCTTCAACAACTTGATTTGCTTGATTCTAGCCTTGGAAAATTCTGCACAACTTGGAAATATTCTGCACAACAACTCAAATAAGATTTTAGTAGACTTTGTTCTACTAGGATTAGGTCAATAATATTATTTGCATACATTTTCCTACCAAATACTAATTAAAATATATTAACACATGGAAAATGGTGTTTTTACACATAAACCCTCATATGTATAATATATTATAATAAAGTCCTTTTTTAATATGAAAATGGTAGGAAAAATGTAATACAAATGTGCAGTTTTATCAACTGAACAAATACCCCCAAACTTATCTTTGATCGTCCCGAGCAAACTAGTTTATTTAAGAGGAGAAAAAGAAAGGAGAAAACTAAGCACACTTTCATAGGCAGACACGATTGCACTGAGCACGTGCAACAAGCCGTTAAACCTCTAGGTGTCCCTAGTAGGAGGAGTGTTGTCTCCTGAGGGATTTCAGCGGATTACACCCACAAAATCCTATAATAAAAGAGAGACGGTGAAATTTACATATAAAGATAAGAACCATAAAAGAAAGACTTTGAAAATAAGAGTTTCCAACTACACTAGCTTTTCAGTTGTTATGAGCCCTATCTTAATAGTCATGAAAAGATGTTAGAAATCACATCATCTCTCAATAAAATATCGTCTTTATTTTTCATTCCTTCCTTTCATCCAAACATTGATCATATAACCCCACGTGTGTGAAATGGACATCCCTACACTCGGAGAATTCAATTCAAGCTATCATACTCTTGTCCATCTACCTTAATACTTTTTAATTTGATGAATACTTAGGGTTGCTCACACCTTTTCATGCGACCGTTAATACTTCTTGAGATACTAACCGACCAATTACTCATGTGCTTGCAGATTGGGTGATAATATTTTCCTCGTCTTGGACCTCCTAAGGCTTAGCAGTGACTCCCAGACCAGTTGGCCTTAGGGCACTAGGTGAAGAGGCACCCTCGCTATATTTTTTTATTGCTGCCTTGGCGATAACAAAACCAGTGTTCATTTTTTTCTTTTCACCATTTTTATATTTTCTTCATTTTTTTTTTCATTTCCTTCATACTTTGGCTTTTAGACAAGAGCATTTCAAGGTATCCTCTACTATCCCGAGTTTCAAGACGTGTGTAAGTGCATATAGTAGGGTGTCAACGTTCAAAATGTTTGGCTTCCAGAATAGAAACTATTTTTCAGACTTATTTTTATCCTCAGATTATTGACTTCCTTCATCTTATTAACCCTTGGGACAACAGCTCATAACTACTTATTACTAGTTCGTATAAGAAAACTTCTAATTTTCTTGGTTTTCTTAAATTATTCCTATCTTTTAGATGTAATTTTTCACTTTCTACTCTTTTGTTATAAAAGAAAATTTCTTTAAGATTTTTGAAATGTTGTGCTTATGCAAAATATGATGCAAATTGATGTGTAAATAAGCACAAACCTCCCCCAAACCTGTTTACAGCAGTGTCCTCACTGATGTCATCCGTTAAGCTCAAAAAACCTGTAAACTTGGGAGGAAATTATTAATGGGGGCAAGAATATATGAAAGTGAAAATCCTCCCCCAAACTTATTTTAGGCTCATAATTTTGTAAAAATCATTTTCTTTCAAGAGCCAAAATATACCACCCCTCCCCCAAACTTGAGTTAAACATTTTTAATCTTTTAAAATCACATGAGGGGGTCAAGGTTATTGGTCAATGCCAAGCTTTGCAAAGACCGAAGGTCAACACCAACCATTCAAAAATTTTATCGATGAAGCACCAAGGTTGGTGGAAGAACATGTCACCTATTGACGTGAAGAAGTGGGGAGGTGACAAGAGGTGTATTGGAAAAGGATTGCGTCTCAATTTGGAGAGACGACACAGTGATAGTAATGATGGATTACTCGCATTGTCATGATTGTCCAAAAGAGGGGGTGGAGGTCCAATTTCTACATCTTGGAGTTGATTCATCTCAACACCCGTGTCTTGTAAAAATGCGAGTTCATCAGCGAAAATTTCCTCAAAGCTTTCATCGATACCCCGAAAAATAATGTCATCAGAAAAAATGGGGTGATCGTCAGACTCAATATAAAGTTCCTCATTAGATGTTGACCCGGACAACTCGGTGGAAGAGTAAATGGTTGGGTCAAACAACAACATATGAAAAGAGTCTGTATCATGAGGTTGATCAAATTCGCTGCTGTCGACATCCATTAATTCGACAGAACACACATGAGCATAGGGTTCGGAGGGTTCACTTCCCAACTTGTAAATGTTAAGCTCAATTAACTTCTTTCCAAAAGATAGGGTCATAGAGCCGTTTCTACAATTAATTACTGCGTTGGAAATGGCCAAAAAGGGTCGACCGAGTATCACCGGAATTTGATTGCGTGGGTTTGCTACAGGTCGTGTATCAATAACGATAAAGTCCACAGGAAATATGAATTCCCCGACTTTGATTAACGCATCCTCTAGCTCACCCCTAGGTTGGGTGATAGATCGATCGGCCATCTGAAGAATGCAATGCGCTGGCTTTAACTCTCCGATCCCTAATTGCTCATAAACAGAATACGGAAGCAAGTTAACAGTAGCACCTAGATCGAGTAGAGCACGATTGATATTTTTATCCCCAATAGAGATTGAAATTGTAGGACTTCCGGGGTCCTTTCGTTTCTTGGGAAGTTGTTGTGTAAAAGCTGTGCTCACATTACTCGCAAGGAAAACTTTTTTAGGTACTTGAACTTTTCTCTTCCTAGTGTACAAGTCCTTTAGGATTTTCGCATATGACGGAACTTGTTGAATAGCATCTAGGAGAGGAATGTTTATGTTAACTTGCTTAAAAATTTCCACAATCTTCTCCATTTGTGGACTTGGTCTGTTGGCCCTTAATCGGTTTGGAAATGGAGCTCGATCAATAAGTTTTGGGTCCAACGTTTGTGGAGAAGATTGTGGCGACGGATTCGATCTCAAAATTGGAGTGGGCATCGATTTAGATAAATTTGGCGAAATGTTCGAGCCTTGGGGAAAACGGAGAATAAGCTCGGATGAAGGTGGGGGACTAGACGAATTAGGGGAAGAAGAAGATGAAGATGGGGTATCAAATGTGTCACTAACATCAAACTGCTCACCCACACAATTATTCAGCTCTCTCCCCGATCTCAACGTAGTAACGGCATTCACATTATGATTTTGTGAATGGCCAGGATTCTGTAGGGGTTGAGATGGGAGTTTCCCTTTCTCTCTCGCACTCATTGCGACGTTTAACTGTGCGATTTGGTTTTCTAATAATTTAATACTCTCACCTTGTGAGGCGGAGTTTTTCGTTATGGTATCAATAGAAGACCTCATCTCAGCCGAATTTTGCATGGATTGTTTCATAAACATATCCAAAGTTTGTGCAAGTGAGTTGTCAGTACCGGCCACTTGTGGTGTAGAAATATTGGCCGGATTTTGGAAATTCTATGACTGAAAGGGGGGCTGATTCTATGGTTGTGGTTGCTGTGGAGGAGGTCTTTGATAATTGCTTTGTTGGTTTTGATTCCAAGCAAAGTTAGGATGATTCCTCCATCCTTGATTGTACGTGGAAGAATAAGGGTCGTTCCTAGGTCGCTGCTGAAAAGCAGCATTAGCTTGAAACGAAGCATTCATAGGACATTCTTCCGTTAAGTGTGAAGGATCCGAACAGCAACTACAGACGGTCTTAGGAAGCGTGACCTGATTTAGGGAGAATGATGAGAACTTGTTTTCAATAGCATCGAGTTTCTTCTGTATCGCTGCCATTTCGGCTTTTACTGCGATAGAAACATCGAGTTGGTGAATACCTCCCTTAGTTGAAGGTGGTCTTACGCTTTCCCACTGCAACGTGTGTTCAGCAAGGTCTTCCAGATATTTCCAAGCTTCACCGTCGTCTTTAGACATGAAATTGCATTGACAATTTGTTTCAAGCATCTGCTTTGTCGCTGGATTAATGCCCTCATATATAATCCGACATAAATCCCATCTATTGATTCCATGATGAGGACATTGGACAAGCAGATCCTTGAAACGTTCAAAGCACTTCCAAAATGGTTCATTGGGAAGCTGGGTGAACTGGTTGATCTCGCTTCTAACACGGGCAGTCTTATGGTTTGGGTAAAACTTCTTAAGAAATACTATGACAAATTCATCTCAATTAGTAATAGAGTGTGCGGCAGTATTATAAAGCCATTTTTCTGCCAAGTCGCACAGTGTGAATGGGAGAAGACGTAAGCGCATAGCATCTAAAGTCAATTGCGAAATACCAATCATTGCGCATACGTTTTCGAATTTGGTGATGAAAACATACGCGTCTTCCGACTCAAGCCCGTGAAATTTAGGCAGCAGATTGATGTAGTGGGGTTTAATTTCGAAATTATCCCCGTTAGGTGGTGGAAGAGATAGACAGGTGGGAAGAGGACCACGGATAGGATAGCATCTCTCTTGGAGAGAGATGCGCGGTGGATTCTGCGCACCTCCGGGCGGTGGCAACGTGGTGTTATACTCTGATGGAGTGTCGTCCATCTCGGTTGATGTGGTGTGTGGTGGGGGAAAAGAAGATGAAGAAGTACCGACTTCGGCGTCGATAGCAGGAACGCGGACAAGACGGGCACTAGGATCCCGTGTCCAGCCAAGCATGCACTAAGCGGGTTTAGTGCAAGTGGCAGCGTGTGTGTGATTTAAAATTGGTTTGTTTTGAAAAAAAGTGGGACTCAAGACAAATCACTTTAAAATGCACAAGCAATCCTAGAACTAAGGTCACCTAGGTCCAGTCTCAAGACCGCTCCTAGACTTCCAATGGACAAGCCACAGGATAAATCCTCTACTGCCTCTTTACTACTCTTGTAGCCAGGTAAGTGCCAGGTGAGTGGGAGGCTCCCCACTACAAAAGTAGTGGTCCTAATTAAGTAACCACTCGTCTTGGACACACTTGCCTAGGCACTACAAAAGTAATGCAGATAAGCGATAGATTACCCACGACCTTCCTCTGTCCTTAATGAGCGCGACAGTCCTTAGAGTCTGGTCTAGATATTTTTTAAATTATTGTAGGGTTGATGCAGATGCTCGGTTTATGATTTGTGGGGCTTAGGAAGGGTGATGAAATTCCCACCTAATCTTGATTTGGTCTTTGCCCCTTAAAGTCCGTATTAAAATATGCAAAACAAAACCAATCACAAAACTTTTGCAAAAAGATTTCTGAACGGCGCTATTTTGCAAAGAATCCTGCAGAAAATAGATTTTATTGGATTTTAGAGGAGAGAGAAGGAGTTAAGAAAGATACCAGAGAAGTGTGAAACCCTAGATCTCCTGTTTCCTCAAGTCCGTGACTCCAGATTGTCTCGCAAAATTCACACACAAATCGTTAAATATGCAATTTGCAGTTTTGTTTTAATAATGATATGAATCGTCTAAGAATTCAACACAAATAGTAAGAATAAAAAATTACGCACGTATCCCCGGCAACGGCGCCATTTGATTGGTATCGAAAATTTGTTTGTAGTTAACCGCAATCAGAACGGTGTCGCGCGTAGCTAGACCGAGGTGAGTACGGGTCGTCCTCAGGGAAACGTGGAATATTTTACTCTTACTTCAGATGTGTTGAAAGAGAGGAGGAATAAAGAATTTTTGTGAAAAGTTTCTAGATCTACTTTAAGCAAGAGAGCAAATTTATAGATCTAGATTATTTTAGGAATATAGTTAATATAATAAGAGGGCTTGTTGGGTTCGTTAGGATTTAGTAGTCATGGATGATTAATTAAAAGTTACCATTTTTATCCATTAATAGATTTAAAACTAGAACGACGGTGATGCGTGTAGATTAGGGTTTCTGGAGGGAAAAGGAATCCCACTCTTAACCCTTATCTCGACACGGAACTCCGTTCAAATCTAGCCTTTACCAAAACAATCATTAATCTAATCTCTAATCGCGGTCGGAACTAGCAAAGAATTGCTAACGCGCCCGATTAGGATGTTAATGATTCTTTTGATAAAGTTCATAAACTTTATAAGACTTAAAAAGGGTTTAGGGATGTTCATCATCTATTAGCCTACCCTAATCCTACGAACCCTAACAAGCGGAGAATTACTCGCGCATGTTGGGAGAAGAAGATGAAAAGACAGAGAGGGGAAACATAATGTAAAATGCAAAAGAATTAAATAAAATAACTACCTTTATTAATCAACTTGAACAATCTACACTTTATTCCGTAGAAAATGATTACAAAACTAGTTGCTTCTCGATCTTTCCTAAGGAGGTAGACGAACAGTTGATGATCAGCCTGGATGCGTGAGCGTCAGGGACTTCGTGATCTCTTCGGCTTGATAGCTTTTCCAAGAGGCTCTCGGTGTCCTTTTATAGTGCAAAGCCAGAATCTTATTGTTGAAAACTTGCTAAAATTTAGCAATGATTGATCTCCAAAAATCTTGCCTTCCAACTCCCTATTATTGCGGCGGATCCACAGCCAAAGAGGGGGTATGGCCGCGGATCCGCGGCTAATGGTGAGGATCTCTTCATCAATTTTCTTGGGCTCTCTAATTGTGACATTTGTCAATCCAAGGCACCTTTAGAATTCAGAAATCTTCTCTCGGTTGCTTCCAGACTTGGTCTCCAAGTTTTGCTTCTTAATTTGGCAAGATTTCTTCAACAACTTGATTTGCTTGATTCTAGCCTTGGAAAATTCTGCACAACTTGGAAATATTCTGCACAACAACTCAAATAAGATTTTAGTAGACTTTGTTCTACTAGGATTAGGTCAATAATATTATTTGCATACGTTTTCCTACCAAATACTAATTAAAATATATTAACACATGGAAAATGGTGTTTTTACACATAAACCCTCATATGTATAATATATTATAATAAAGTCCTTTTTTAATATGAAAATGGTAGGAAAAATGTAATACAAATGTGCAGTTTTATCAACTGAACAATGACTGTCTACACATTTCGTTTACATGATTATCATTCAGGAACTAAAATAAATTGCATATAAAAAACACTATGTTGATCGCAAGGTTGAAAAATTTACATCATCGTTGCTATGACCCAAAAGGCTAAAACTAAACCTCCATACTCATTTTTACATCTACACTTGAGAGCCGATTCAGATCTCGATATGCAATAGAGCCGAGCATCAGCCCAAAAGGAGGATGCACTGCGGTATTGTGACAGAGCAAAAACTTTTAGCAACCAACTTTTTTTCATAGCACTAAATGGTCACATAAAGAACATCTAGCATTCATGAGCGTCTCTGTAGCTTAGTGGTAAAGTTTCTTTGCAGTTGAGCAAAAGATCTAGTATTTAAACCTTGCATGCAGCAAGTTATGGCATTACCAGTCAGTCGCAGACTTCAAATTGAAGCACCGGGCAGAACTTTTTTGGGCCACTCGGTTCGCTTGCCATAAACTCTTGCATCTTTGCCTTTCTCCAAGAACCGGAAATTGAATACTCAGCTAACTAATGCAGTAATGCTCGGGAACAGAACGTCTACGGTCAATCAGAATTCTGCTTGCAACAGGAATAAGCAGCAATTTTTTATTTTTATTGCCCATCGCGCATTTTCTGCGCCTGAATGGCTACTCATCGATGCATTAACTATCACTGAAGGCCTTATGCTTGGCATAGATTTGCTGCTTCTGTTCAGGCAAGCATGGCACTATCCAAGCTATCCAATCTGAAACTTATTTATGTACACCGATGAATTTTAATATTTGGTTTAAATTCTAAGAGCGAAAATATATATCATACGTTTTCTACAGTCAAGTAACAACATTACAAGTTTTCAACAGTCAAGTAACAACATTACAAGCAGACATCGATCGATACAAGGATCCAAAATATCGGCATCTCCACCAACGAGCAAGTTTTCTATGATAATATTAATGACAAAAATAAATAACTAACAATCCAACTGGAATGAATAATTAAAGAGAGATACTTCGCCTCACCATATGATTGGAAAAATAACTTTTCTACGTTTTCTATGATAATATTAATGAAAAAAATAAATAACTAACAATCCAACTGGAATGAATAATTAAAGAGAGATACTTTGCCTCACCATATGATTGGAAAAATACTTTTTCTACCCCAAGTTGTCTATTTTACCCAATTTGTCTACCAAAGAGACAATGGTAGGGTCCACAACACCTAAGTAATAGTGTCAAAAAGATGTCTATTTTAACACTATTATCCAGGTGATGTGAATCCTACCCTTTACCATTTTATAGCTTTAATAAAATTTTGTATAGACAAATTGAGCATGGGAAAAGTATTGATCTGAAGTATAGAATCCACATCATCTACAAAGGCTCTTATTGGCAACAAGATGGATAGAGGGTGCAATTTTTCTAGGCAGTGGATACCATGCCCATTTTTCACCCATAATTAAATGATAAAAAGCAAAGCACTGAATTCTGAAAATTTAAAGTTGCAAAACAAAACATTATCCTCAACAACACTGAACTCAATAACTAAACAAATAAAGGTCCCCAAATGGTCATAATGGGCATTACCCTTGGTTCAATTACAAAGCTCATGCGAAAACGAACTAAAGAAACAAATGGCATAGCTAGCTCTTGCGCGACTCTTTTAACTCTCAGTCTGCTCCCTCAGCCTCCGAATGGTTCTCTAGACCGTCACAGCGCTTGCGGTGCTGAAAAAGCAAAACACAAAAAATAAATCATTGGTAATATTCCGTAAAACCAGGGTCAAACAATAAGCTTGCAAAAGCAAACAATTCTTATAGACACGACCAAACAACAATTTTGAAACATTGCGGGAGCCAAACAAAACAAGAACATGGAAGAAAGAAAAAAATTAACATGGCACGAAACTACAAGAATCAAAAGGATAATATTATTTGATTGTTATATTCAGTGGCAAGATGAACAAGCCTCAATCAACAATCATTTTCGAGTGTAGAATTTTCATGGAATGTAATTTTTGTAAGGAAAGGGACGATTGCTGAAAAAAATGAACCATTTGGGTATATATGATTTTAATTTTAATTTTATAAAAATATTTTTATACTACTCTACCTAATGAAGTGATTTTTGCTCATAAATTGACAGATGTATACCACAAACTACCATATTAGATGATTTCATGCATCATACATCACTTACCGAGCGTTAACTTCATGTGACATTAACCAATATTCAATGGTTTTGTTACCGACAAAGAAAGGCGTCTAGAATTGATGCAAGATTAACACAAGGGGTAAAAGATCATACTTCAAAGTGTAAGCGGCACCAGCTTTCACTTTGCCAGTCCTTGCAGGCCGAAATCCCAACAGCTTTCCTTTCCACAGCATGCTGCATCATGAACTGCCACTTTTAGCATTGATATTCGAAAACAATGATGATAGAAACATGTTTGTGTTTGACCAATAACGTACCTTCCCGCAAAACTCACAGAAGTACTTTGCATGTTGGCTAGCTTCCATTTTCTTAATCTGCTTTCTTAAACTTGCACCATATCAGGTGCCTGCATTTTTACCCTTTTCAGAATGCACATAACTTCTAAATAAAACAAGACAAAAAACAAGGGTGCCGCCCAAAAGGTAAAGAAATTACTGTACTACCCGACAATTCCATCCTTCTTGGTGCGCTTAATCTGAATTCAAAATACAGTACAATTTCTTATACAGTCCAGATTTGAAATGAATTGCTGTATACATAAGATACATCTAACAAAGAATCATAGGAAGCTACTCTCGCAATATAGCCTAAAGATGATGTAGAAATCAAAGAATAAGAAAGGGGATACACAAAATCATCAGATGAAAGATCCGTATATTCACTAAATTAATTTGTAAATAATTTGGATTTAAGAAAATGGCGAAGTGCCATATTAAGAAGCTAAGATGTCGTGAATGGTTACCAAGGACAATGAGAAGAGAAAGTTTATATAAACAAATTATTACAGCCAACGATGCCGTTAACCGGAGGCTGCTACTCAGTAGGCAGATGAAACTATGTTTGCAAGCCACTAGTAGAAACAACCATAAAGAATTAAAATGATAAAAATTTAAATAAATAGCAGGAAATTAATTCTCGAAAGGTTTTCCATTAATAGTTCAAAACGCTTTAAAAGAAAAGTTACTTTGGAAGAATTTGGGTAATTTAGTAATAAATTGTAATCTGAAGATCGGGGCAAGTTTTGGTTGGTCACAAACCATCATATATACATTCTTCATAAACACACTGACTACCCCAAGATCTCCCAGGACAATGTTTAAAATACTTGTATCAAAATTATCTCAACTATTATAACCGGAAAACCAAGGGACACATGGAAAGCGCATATTAATCAAATCATCAAAATATAAAATAAGAAAAATAAGAAGATACCTTTTATGCAAGAGTTGTCCAACTCATAGTACCATAATTTTGGGCAAAAAATTGTTTAAAAATCATTACTAACCTTTTAAATTTTATCACATCCTAATAAATCTCAACAAAAGTCTCTAAATTTTTTTATTGCATGAACTAATTTGTTTACAAATCTTTATTTTCTTAACTGAATGTTTTCAACAATTTCCTCAAATGTTTTGTTGATTTTGGTAACACATATACACATGCACCCAATGTGCAGAACCCAAGTATATTTAATTCTTCAGCATCCCAAAATCTCATTAGGGTAAACTTCATAAAGCACCATCAAACTTTAAGGTTTTTAAGATAGCCGTGAACAACCCATGAAGGGTATTTTTGTCATGGTATTTTTTCCCGAAAAATGCCATATTCAGTTCATTTGGGACTATTCAATCCATTTACAAGGCCATTTTTGGGTCATTCAATATGCTCACGTCTTACCAGAGCTGACAAAACTAGCATTTTCATACAATATTGCCAAACCAAAGGGGTTCATGGCGTTTTTAAAGTTCGATGGTGCAAAAACGGTGCTATACAAAAATTACCCATGTCACAATGAGATAAGGCGTATGGGTGTCTCCACAATGTGAATTTTTAGCAGACACGCTGATTCACCTAATCTCACAATCATTACATAAATGGATGGTGAGATGGATCTCGTTTTCACCATCCATTGATTAATGGATGGTTGGATAAGTGTAGCCCAAATCTATGCGGCAGTTTTTTCCGTAATTTAGACTTCACTACCAATCCCAATCCTGGATTTTTTACCGAGTTTTTACACTGATGGAAGCATTGACAATGTTTTTCAGGCTGCCTATCGCTCGATTTAACTTAAGGTTTAGTCTCCAAAAATCAAAATGATTGCTTGTTCAAATGAACTGAATCCCTATTTTTTTCAATTAACCCTTAAACTACTGTTTTATATTGTTTCAGCTAATGATTAATACAAAATATTAGAAAAGCCACAAAACTTAGAGGGGAAAACAAAGGGAATTGCGAACTAAATGAATTGACCCACATGCAAATAATCAGCAATGAATCTAATTCGAAAGCGATTGAAACCCTAGATCTGAGAAATGCAATCGCGTACCATTTTCGCAGCAGCTGAAACCCTAGGCGAAGCGGGGCGAAGCTCTTTCTTTTGAGAAACCCTAACCCTAGCGGCCTATATTTAGGGGTGTTTGGGCTGTAGAGTTAATCTGGACGTTTATAGGCGGGCTTTAATTTTGATCGAACGGTTGGGGCTTCTTGGGTATAAAAAGGCCGGCCTGATTTAAACCAGCCCAAATAAACTAATTGCATTTTCACTATTAAAAGGAACAGTTTTATAACCGTATGTACTAATCTATCTTGTTAATGATAGATTTTTGACCAAAAAGTTTAACTAAAACTCTTTTTAATTTCAAATTCCGAATACTTAACGAAATTTGGATCCCTCTGTTACCAGAGGCTTAAGCATGACAACAAAATTTGTGTTTTACGCTCTCGCTGTCCAATGCAACCCTCCTCTACTATTTGACTTTGGACACGCAATAATAAATGGATAAGACGTGTTAAGCATTACTTGGATGCAAATTATGAATAGCGGCTGGGGTTAACGTTAAAATTTTGTGTAAACATACCTTTGTACCAATAATTTCGATTCCAGCCCTAAGACTCTCAGCATCAGGACATTTCAAACTATTTATATAGATAGGATGTTGACTACGCTAACATCAAAGGAATGTTTAAATTATACAGGAATGATGCCCCTCCAAATTAAAGCCTAGCAAGGCCCAAAGATCTTCTGTTTGACCGGATTCGGGGACCATGCTATTTTTTGTCTGCTATTTTGGTGTTATTTTACGATCCTGGCCCGTTTTATCTTTATTCCAACTGTTGGATTTGATAGCACGGACCTCAAGATTAGCACAGACCGGTTGACCTCTTTTGGGGTCTGCAGGCTGCTTCTAATGACCCATTGGCCCCATAATATAAAAACTTTGGTATAAAACTAATAGAGCATATACAAATAAAGCCCAGTGGAATATAAATGCATATTCTGCACTAAACGGAAGTCCAAAATCTGATGATTATTTCATTCCAGAACACTACATTAACATGCTGGTTTGTCTACCAAGGGTACAATTTGAAAAGGATCTGATAAATTAAGACCCCCTGAATTGAATACAGATTGCCTAGAGATTTCCACGGGCAATTTCCAAGCAGTAACTTCATAACAACGCTGGAATAGCTTTCATAAATCTCTTTGCTCATCAAAGACCCAATCAATAGGATTTCAAGCTACCAGTGCTCAACCTAACACAACCTAAGAATATCCCCCCTCCATTCAATTTTCCAACAGCAGTTCAACTTCCAAAGAATATCATTGCAAATATTTAAACTACTATAAAACAAAGATCCTAAAACAAAAAACAATGAGAATATCTTCATCAATTAAGTTTCCCTTCTACAGAAATGCGTCGAGTTTCCTCGATTTCAGGGGAGGCGGTGGCTTGAAATCTTCCAGCCGAAGTTTCAAGCTCGAAAGGATCTCTTTGAGAACAGAGTCTCCCTTTTCGACTTGGATAATCTCGAGAATGCTTCCAAGGACCTCTGAGGCTAAGCCAGTCTCTAATAAACGGCCGGGCTCTTCTCCGCCTTCCAGAATCAGTTTCCCGACATCTCTGAAAGGAACAACATTCTCTAATACAACCTTAACAAAGATGCGGCCAAGGAACTCGGCTGCTCTTGGAGCATCATTCACCGCATCCCCTAATGTAGAAAGGACCTCTTCAAATCTGTCGAATAAAGATAGGGTTTGTAAACTTCATATTTATCATGAATATGAGCAAGCAATTTTTGTTTGCGTGCTGGTTTAATTCCAATAATCTGGCATTTAAGGACCTAGATTTTCCAGGAAAAATATAACTAGATTAAATTGAAATGTTTTTAATAACAATCATTGGTTTCGAGGGTTCATATGCGAAGGAAGAATAAATTAATAAAATATTTTGCTAAAAATATTTTTATTGCAGTTTACAAGTTACTTATGCGACAGGAGTACAAAATATTTTTATTCATTTTTACCAATTGAATGCCTTCCTGGAGGATGCCTCCTCGTATTCAAAGAGTTGCATGCGGAGAGCAATTTTCAAAAAGCCAGTATAACACTGAAGGTTTTAGATAAAGATTTACCCCTGAGTGAGTTGTGCTTGGCTAAACACGCTGTCTCGAGATTTGCATAGATTAACCAACAGCCTAGCCAAAAGATCTCTCTCCATGTCTTTTCTCTCAAAAGAATCCGTGACCCAGAGTGATACCATGGAAGGATAGAAGCTTGGAGAATTCAACTCTTTAATGCACAAAGCTACCTCCCCCTCATCCTTGGCGCTGAAATAAACGAAAACAATTTAATAAGTATGCGTAAGAACTAAAAGCAATGGGCATAATTTTTCAAGCTAATTAAGATGGCCGACCATCTTGATCCTTATCTAAGATGTAGATGTACCAAATTTCATACGATTCTAACACTTTTTCATCGTTGGTCTAGCGATCAGAAAATCTTTAAAATGTTGTATTATCGGAAAACCGTTAATTTGGAATGTTGGAATCATATGAAAGTTGGTATATATACATCTTAGCCTATGAGGATTAGGATGGTGTGTGCCGATCGGCATTGGAGGGTATACTTAGTTCTACGCCATAGGAGGAAATCCCTACTAGTAGCGGCGAAACCAGAATTTTTTTAGGAGGCCATGTTAAAATACATAATAGTAAAAATATATCGATATATTAAAAACACTACTATATATCTTTTAAAAGCCATAATTTGTTAATGCACTTTACCATTTCAACTCTTGTGAAATGAAATTGTAAAAATGTGGACTTTAATATTTAAAAAATGAAGTTATGGAGCCTTGAACAAAGCTCTTTAGGATCAATAACTTACGTCTTTACCACTAGGCTAATTCTACACTTATTAAAAGCTTCATTAATTTATATATTTATGGTACTATATAGCAACCGATGAGTACTATATATAGCATTTGCCAAAGGGTTGCCGGGGCCCTTGCTAGCCCCCCCCCCCCCCCCGCTTCCTAGGGCCGAGAGAGTGATATAGAAAAGAGGTCCGAGGAAGCTTTTTCGTCAGGTGGCATCAAAAAAACATACCCTCCACCATTTTATTCGACGATCGGCAATCATCATCTTCATCTTTGTCATCTAAGATGTGGATACACAAAATTTCATGTGATTCTACCACCTTTTCACCGTTGAATTAGCAATGTAAAAAGTTATATTGTCGGTAAACCGTTAATTTTGCACCCATTAAATCAACAACGGAAAAGATTTAAAATCATATGAAATTTGGCGTATCCACGTCTTAGATGAAAAAGATACTGATGGATGCCGATCATTGGATAAAATCGTGGAGAGTGTATTTTTTTGACGCCATAGGAGGAAATTCCCACCTATGACACCTTTCCTCAATTATATATATATATATATAATGGAGGAAAGGTGCCATAGGAGGAAATTTCCTCCTTTGGCGTCGGAAAAATGCACCCTCCATTTTTTTCGACAATCGGCATACATAAGATACACCAAATTTCATGTGATTATCCCATTTTTTCACCGTTGATTTAGTTGGTGCAAAATTAATGATTTACCGACAATAGAACTTTCTACATTGCTAATTCAACGGTGAAAAAGTCGCCGATTTTTTTTCGCTTCCCGGAAGTCGATTTCGACTTTCCGGGGCAAGTTGTGGAATCACATGAAATTTGGTGTATGCACATCTCAGGTGATAACGATGATGGTGGATGCCGATCGTCGAAAAAAATGATGGAGGTTGTATTTTTTCGACGTCATAGGAGGAAATTCCCTCCTATGGCCTCTTTTCTCCATTATTCTCATTCATTCATATATATATATGTGTGTGTGTGTGTGTGTGTAAAAAGGTGTATGTGCATAAAAATTTGGATGCTTTGAAGACTTGCAAGTCATGCATCAAGGGTACATAATGTATGCATCTTTTACGATGTTTTATCGGCCATCCATTTTGCGAATGTGATATCCATACATATGTCTCTAAATCATGTGAATTTTTGTACACATGTTTATTGGCATGTTAAACAAGATATAAGGAGCCGAACTTCATTTTGATGGGCGGATTTGGTCGCACTTTAAGAGTCCCACCTCACCGTATCATTAGCCTATATATAGGAGGAAATGGGGACGTGAACGTTCACAGCCCCGACATATTAAACGATAAAGATCAAGATGGTCGGTGCCGATCATCGAATAAAATAGAGGGTGTAGTTATTTTCCGCCACCTGACAAAAAAGCCCCTACGGCCTCTCTCTATATATATGGAATAATGGAGAATAGGTGCCATAGGAAGTAATTTCCTGCATCAAAAAAATACATCCTACATGAGTTTTTCGGACGATCGGCACAATTTATCATCTAAGATGTGGATACACCAAATTTCACATGATTCTATCACTTTTTCACCGTTGATTTAGTGGGTGCAAAATTAACGATTTCCTGACAATAGAACTTTTGACATTGCAAATTCAACGGTGAAAATGTGGTGGAATCATATGAAACTTGGTGTATCCACATCTTAGATGACAAAGATGATGATGGGTGCCGATCATCGGAAAAAATTGAGGATAAAGATTTTTGATGCCGCCTAACGAAAGCTTACTAAGACCTTTTTTCTTCATTCTCTCTCTATATATGCGTATGTTGAAAATAGTGATAACGTATAGCGTAGCGCTCCGCCTCCACATAGAAAAAAGTGCAAATAGTGTAAGCTATATTGTTATTAATATTTTCATTTAAAAATATAAATTTAGTTATACAAAATATAGAAAATAGCACAAATAGTATAAAATAATTTTTTAAAAAATCTAAAAAATTACTAGCATACCAATAATATTCCAAAAATTTAATCTATGAGTTCACGATTTTTATCCATCGTCAATAGTTCACAAGACAATTACATACCCGTCCTAAACGTATAGAATATAAATAGACATTCAAATTAAGTAAAGTATTTAGGAAACAAAATAACACAAGCAAATGGCTACCGAACACCATAAGTCCTACCCTACAAACTTTAAGATCATACATAATGCTTGATAAAATATCCAAAAGACACTAGTAAGTCTAGAAACTAAAGTCATGTCCATCGGCTCGGCTTGGGGTTTTCAAGTAAACTACTCATTAAAATCCTTTTGCAATATATCTTAAGCTACATAACATGCTATGTAGCGTATGCTATTTTGTAAATGTGGTATGTTGCCAGGCTACGTAGTAAAATGGACATATTATGCTACATAGAGCACTATTTTCAATATTGATAAATATATATATACACGCACACACGCGAGCACACACGGGTACTGATACAGGATACGATACGGATTCACAATTTTCCAAAAACCTAAGATACCAGATGTTTTTATATCGATATTTAAAAATATAAATATAAACATATATTAAGATTTACGTATAATATATAATAATATAAATATATGATGGCATTATGTTTGATATTCAATGCATTTTCAAATTTTCAAGAGCCTAAATTTTCAAAAGAAAGAGGAAAGGCGTTGATTCAAGAGATTGGCAAGACATTTTCAAGTCCGAGCGAATCCGAGCGAATACGAAAGTTTTGGAATCCGATACGCGATCGGGGATGAGTAGTGAGGCACTTACAAGTATTCGTGCTTCATACGCGATCGGGGATGAGTAGTGAGGCACTTACAAGTATTCGTGCTTCATATATATATATATATATATATATATATCAGCCTGTATTACTAAAAAAGGAATACGATTTTGAGACAGATGAGTAATTGGCAGAGGGTAGACAAGAATGAAACAAGGATCCCTTTGGTCTCAATATATTTGTGGACTTCGAACATTTTTCCCGTATCTGATATGTAAGTAGGCCACCTATTTATTTTAGCCCTTACACATGCATCTACTTCATCTTTTTGCATCTAAGTTAAATATAGTATTAAAAGAGGACCGGTCACTGATGAAAAAAGATAAGTAATGAACGACTCAATCAAAATGAAATAATGAACTCGTTTATCTCACTATATTTGTGTGCACATTTTCCACTCTACCATATGTTACTTGGTTACCTATTTACCTTGGCTCTTAAATCCGCATCTACTTAATTTTTTGCATCTAATTTAAATACAGCTTTAAAGGAGGATCAGTCACAAATCATAACAGAAATGTTAAATTTAATACCAAATATCTGTATTAACTTATTAGTATCTTGATTCAATTTAATAAATTCTATTCCTGATGACTTGTGAATTTTTAATCCAATTGTTTAGTTTTGATGGTGTTATGAATATTAATAGATACCTTTATGCATGTGTTTATTCTTTATTTTGCGTATTTTATGTAACGCCGTATATGAGCTTGTTTGTATGAGCTTGGATTTGCAGGAATCAATCACGATAAGCTTTGCCAGAGGATGGAGGAAAATTGCGCTTAACGGCAAATCTATTGGAGGTTAATGGACTAAAGCTCCTCAATGATCACATTCAAGCTTTATGAAGCTAAGAAGCCAAAGTCCAAATTCAAAAGAATTCAAGAAATTGAAGATTCAAGTGCTCGTGTCGAGATATCAGAAGATCCAAGATTTGGAAAACGAACGATATCGACATAGGAAATCAATGCGAGTACTCATGTCTATGAAAACATCACATTAAGCTCTTACACATTCTTTGCATGATTTGTGAAAAACTTGCGTTGATTTTCGTTTAAAATTCTTTTCAAAAACCAAGTTCAAATTTGTCTGAAAATTCCTTCTTAGACATGTGTACTACTGTGCTTCATACGTTAATCCTGTTTTAAAAAACATGCACAAATTTCAAATATCGGTTTCTTTCTTCAGAACAAACGTCTGGATGTTTTCTGAGCTTTCATTGTTTAAAACTTTGACAGAACAAACGTCTGTCGATACTTTTTCATACGTCTGCTTGTTCTCTGGAATTTCATTGGTCTGAAATTTTTTAGAGAACAAACGTCTGTAGTTGCTTCTTCATACGTCTGTTTGTTCTTTGGATTTTTCATTGGCTTAAAATATTTTACAAAACAAACGTCTGTCAAAACTTCTTCAGACGTCAGGTTGTTCTCTGTGTTTTCATGGCATTAAAACTATTTATGAGAACAAACGTCTGGACTTATTTAGCACAAACGTATGAAGGTTTAAAAACTTTGAAAACATTTTCTTCTTCAGACGTGTGTCACTTGTTCTTCAAACGTCTGTTTGTTCTCTATACTTTCATTAGCCATGTTTTGAAAACCACGGCAAATGTGTGAAGGTATTTTAAACAATCGTTTGAAGCTCAATCTTTTGAAAACATTTCTTCAGACGTAAGTGTCTTCTTCTTTAGACGCCCGTCTTCTGTGCTTTTGTGTCTGCTTGTAAAAACTATCGACAAACGTCCGAAACTTTTAAAAACAAACATCCGAAGCTATTTTATAGCCGTTGTTGATCCTTCTTCAGACGTCTGTCTAGTTGAACTTCAGACGTCTGAGAACGGCTCTTTTTGACTGATTTGACTTGTAACGGCTAGTTTTTCTTAAGTGGTATTTATTAAAAATTGCTTTGGGGTTTGAACAACCAACACTTGCAAAATTATTCTGAGATATTCCAAAGCCATTTTCTCATCTCTTGTGAGAGCAAATTCTTGATTTTGATTATCTTCTCACACACTCAAAAACATAAGAACTTAATTTGATTCTTCCATACCCATTGAAGTATTGGTTGTGAGCTTTAAGAGACTCCTATCTTGAGTGCAAGAAAGTTCTTTGAAATAGAGAAGAGTGAGAAGTTTTTCATTATGTGTGAGGATCCTTGAGTGCAAGGGTGATTCTGTAAGGAAGGAAAACTTGTTAGTCTCGGTGGAGACGTGGGATAAGAAGTTGCAGGTGCACAACGTGTTGTCTTGGTAGAGACGTGTTTTAGTGGAACGAGCTTGTACGCCTAAAGATAAAAGCATAGGGGATCTCCCGAACCTCAAAACGACTGATATTTGTGTACGCTATTTCTGTCTCTTGCTTTAAGATTTCAATTGCTTAGATAGAAATTGCATGCTTAACACTATCTACTCTATATGTTCTTTACTTGCTTGATTGCTATAACTATTGCTTGCTATATATTCATGTGTTCATAATTGTAGATTGCTTAGCCTCTTATCCTTATTGGTATTCCTTTGCTTAAACTTTGCAATTGTGTTTGATTGATAAGTATAGTTTATAGATTTTTGATTTGAGCATATCGGTATCCTCGTCCTATTCACACCCTAGGATAACTTTCAAATCCAACACTATTTACTTCTTACGATCACAACTCTAAGAAAATTTAAACATGATCTCAAAGTGCCATTGGCGAAGCTAAATTCTGTGTTAGGTGAAATAAATATTTCTTAGAGAGAAATAAAACATAAAACTTCAGTATGGGCATCAAATCACTGGGTTAACCATCGGTAAGAGAAATGATAGCTTATTATTTTATATAGTTCCCACTTTAACATTGATATGGTAGAGCAAAGTCTCGAACCAAATTCCTCGATATCTTTAAGCCAGAAACCATCGGCCCAGTTCAATTGTTGTTTCAACCGATTATATAGTTGTCATCCAGTATATAAATCCATTAAGGGCCTGTTTGGCAAATTGAGTCTTAAAAAATTGACTGTACTTTGTATCATGAGTCAAGAATATTGTCCACTTGAATATGAAGTCTAGTGTTTAATTTTTTTGTTCTCTTGGATAGTAAAATTGGGGGAGTTGTTTTGTTTGTTTGGAGAATGAGTTGTTTTTTGGAGTTGAAAAAATAGTGGACTTTGACTCCGTGGTGAGAATAAACTACGTCACCCCAAGCACATATTAATATGTTGTATTAATAATTAATAAAGTAACCATATCCATGGGAGGCAACCATGTCTATTTTTATTCTTTTATTACTAGAAAAGCTAGTTGCAAGAGTCAAGCCAAGAGTTGACCTCGACTCGTGGCTTTTAATGATGTGGGATGAGGTGTTTGAGTCCAAAGGCGACACTTTGAGCCAATGAAAAAACACAATACTACAAACTCAAGGAGAGAAGATAAATTGTTGTCCCCGTTGACCAGGCCCGGCAAATGAAGCGACGCCTCGCCTTGTTGTGACGTTGACAAGCTAGCGAGTCAACTCGCCTTGTCCAGGCGAGTTAGGCAAAGTGAGCAGGTTTAGAAAAAACCCAATGTTGCCTCGTTATGACTCACCTCGCCTGACTCGTGAGTCAGGTTGCCTTGCCAACTCATGAGTCGGCTCGTTTAAGTGTCCGTTAGCGAGTTCTAACGGCTATAAACGAGTCGACTCGCCTCGCCTCGATTTCCTGCGCCAATGGCCAAATTCGCCGCACCTCATCTTGTAACGGTTATAAATTTTGAAAAGCCTATAAAAACGACCCCTACTCACACCAAATCTCATCCATCTCTCAAATTTGGAAAAAAAACTCTTTAACTTTCAAATCTCAAAACACTCGAAGTTTCAAGCCTCAAGTTCAATTAATGCCACTCGACTGTCTCGTCTCAACTTCATTCCTGTCGTTCTACAACATTCTTATGCACAATTACTCTACTACAAACGTTTTACTACTATATTGCTCTTTTCTCGCAATTAATCGGTATTGGTGATATTTATTTATTTTTAATTAGTTTTTTATTATGGTCGGTTCATTTGATACACATTATTCCCAACTTCCTAACACAAGTAGGACCCGCTTCCACATCTAGAGAATATAAAAAACGTGCACTTAGTAATAATATTTAGGAATACTTAAAAATTGAACATAAGGGGTTAGATACGCAGTGTGCAAATATTGTGCCACTCCATATAAACATAAGGACGGCACCGACACCGGTATTTTACATAAACATGTAAAAAGCACTTAGAAAGCACGACTGGCTCCTCCACCCAGTTAAATAAATTTCTCCGGAGGTCTTTTCCAATATAATCATGATACAAATGTTGAAGAAATGGCAAGATTTGTTACAACAGACGAACACATTGTTGGATTCAGAGAAAGCCAAGCTTTTGAGCACTACGTTCGAAAGACATTACAACTGGGATACAAAAGGGTTCTGAGATGTGCATTAAAAATGGTTGTTTTGCACTATGCGATGAAGGTAAATAAGTATTAGTTGTTACTCATGCTTCTTTAGATACTGGTATTTCATTAACTTCTGATGTTTGGACCGATAGAAGGAAACTTTGCTGGATTTATGTTACTGCACATTGGAAGATTCTGACCGGTTTTTAGAAAAAAGAATTATTGCTTTTAAACACTTTCAATTCTCGTATAATGCATTTGTAACACCCGAGCCCAATAATACTATTCTGTTACTGGTTGAGTGTTAGACATTGCTCATTTCAATTATCCTGCTTGTTTGGTGCTTATTGCTAAATTTTAACCGGCTAAGTCATTTTTGCCTACAACAAATTTTAACACCTAAAATGAAATTAAAAATATCCCTTTTGGCCTACTCGTCACCACTAGTCGCGTGGTAGCGTCCGCGGATCGAGATTTCGTCCCGTTCGGTGAAACGGGCAAGTTTGGACGACTACGCGCGCGTGCAAGTGTCCGACTTGGGGGCATGCATTTTAATCATAAAACATCTCATTTTAAAATTTGGCACTCGCTTAAAATCCTATTATTTGAATTTGAAACATTTGGACTCAACCCGGGCGCAATTTGGAAATGTTTCATTTAGCGCTGAAATACCCATTTAAATTTTATAATATAAAACTATATAATATATATTTCTGTTCCTTTTATAACGTCTAAATCCCTATAAATCTTTTTAAAATTCCCTTTTAAAATTCTTTTGCAACTTCCAGCCAATCACGAGCGTCCAATCCCTAGTGGGCCCCGCCTCTTAATCCTCTCTCTCTGCTTCTCTCTCTCCGTCTCTCTATCTTCTCTCTAATCTCACTCTCTCTCTCTCTCCTAAAATCTCTCTCTCCTATAACCCTCTCTCTCCCTCTATTCTATATTTTCCCCAACTGTTCCTCGTTCTCAACCCACCACGAGAAACCCTCGAACCCAACCCTAGCCTTGCCCTAGCCGCCGCAGCCTCGCCGTCGACCTCCCCGCGACCTCGCCACCATCACCTCTGCACCTCCCTCATCACTCTCTCCATTTTCCCTGTGCCCAGAACCGCATGCTCCGACCCTACCCCGATCCCAGAAACGCCACCACCACCTGCACGCTGTGCTGCCGTCGCCGCCGCCTCCCATCGCCGACGACGTCGACTTCCTCCCTTCACCCGTCCCGACCTCTCACCGTCCTTCTCCTTCCCTCGCCGGCGCTGCAACTGCACCCGAGCCTAACCCTAACACCAAACCCTAGTTCGCCGGAGATCGCGCACCGTCGTCGTATCTCCTCGTCCCCCTACGATCCAGACCAGGCCAGGACCTCCTCTACTCACCGCACCATCCCATTCCAGCGACCTCCAGCAACTTTCAGCCTAGACTGCCGCCGTCGCTGCCTCGCCGGCGCCCCATCGCCGTCGAACCCGTCGCGGTTGACACCCATGCCACCCCTGTAAGCATCTCTTTACTTTCTCCCTGCGTGTTAACCCCTCGCTGGTCGTTCGTGTCCGTGTGTTGTATCTTGCTAATTCGTCGCTGTTTTGACATTTCGCCGGATTCCGGCCGTGCCGACGACTTGACCCGACTCTCCAGCGAAGTACTCCGGTCCGTGTGGTCCCGCTGTTCGTTGTTTGGACTCGATCCGTGGCTCGTGCGACCGTTGCGTGTTTTCCGCCGACGCTACGTTCCTGTTTTCCGGTTTGCGAAACCGTCGAGACAAGTATTACTTGCTACATGCTATGTTATGCTAATTAAGTGTGCTTGACTCATAAGACCTGCAAAGATTAGCTAGTGTTGTTACTTTCTCATTTGGACGAAATATGATATATATCATGATACTGCAACCTAAACCGTATTTTGCCACTGTAACCCTAATAACAAAACTACCGGTTAATCATTTTGCTATTTAAAGGGCGATAGCCGTACACATATATCTTCATTACTTTCTGTTATTAATATTGCACTACCTTGTGATTATTGCACCCCAAGGATGCTCGAACCTGTTAATATGATAATACAACTGCACCATATTAATGCACCATTGTGATTAAATGAAATGTTATTGTTGTTTACTTTATTTCCTGCTGTTATTCCTTATTCGCTTCTATACCTGCTATGAGCACACCTTCGATTGCATTACATTTTGACCTGACCTTGCTACACATGACATACATATACATACCGATGCACCGGACATGGTACCCTTTACTACCAACTCAACCTGTTGTACCATGACCTGACTTGTTACCTGATCTCATGCCTAATGCCAACAAACCCGACTTGGGGTCCTTATGGACCATTCCTGTTGTCTATCCAGACAAACTGCTTTTACCTGATCCTGTGTTGGCATTAGTTCTTGATTACTGAATACCTGACCTGACATACATAACTTGGGGGTATGGGGAAATCAAAGGTGAAACCGACTTGTAACTCAACAGTTCGATACCTGTTCTGATCAGTCTTACGGGCTTGGCCAGTCCGGGAGTGATGATGCTGACATCACTCGTCCATCATGCTACCTATTACTGCCTAGCGGCATGTCTCGGATTCAGCCCCGAGGGTCTTGACCGTGGTCCCGGGCATGCACGAGATACTATTGAGTTACATCGACGAGTCATCAATTGATTTCAAAGACTTTAGAATAGAAACCTGATAGAACAGTTTAATTACCCACTGCACACTATCCTGCACTGTTGTTTCATATTATTGCCTTATTCATGTTTAATTCCTGCATTGCTTATTACCATGTTCATATTATATTATTGGTTGACATGACGCGCTGACGTCTGGGTTTTGCATGGCCCAGATTCTTTACCACTGTCGCCGACCGAGCAGGAGTACTTCAGCCAGCAGGCTGATTTGTGAGTTCTGTAGTGGTTAGTTCATTTATTGCATTTTATTTCCAGGTGTGATCCCGCATTATGGGACGTACCTTTCTATTATTGTATTGGATCATTTGCTTCCGCACTTATTTATCATTGACTCTGGTTATTATGGATTTGGACATGTGTTAGATAGTTTATTTATCTTGTTCTTGATATCTCTACAGCCGTAATGTGACTGTGGATGGATACTTCCTACCCACAGGTAGCATGGTTGGCTATGTCACGTGCCCAATCTTGCGTACTCTGGGAAGCGGGGCGTGACAGCATTTAATTTAGCTTTTGAAATTAGATATGTTTCAGAAGAATATCGATGTGTAAATAAAACAATTCTATTTTTTTCGACAAAACTAGCAACAACTATGTCGTTACTAAACTTATTCGATTGTGCAAACCAATTTGCGATGGTCGCTTTTCATATTCGATATGCCTGCCATATACTTAATCTTGTTGTCGAGGATGCATATCAAATATGTTCTAATATTCAAACAATTAAAGATGCATGTAGGTTATTAAAAGTTCTGCAAAAAGAAAATCTGAATATAAAGCTAGATGTTAGTGTTAGTGTATATGCCCTAGAGGCCATTACTGTATCATATTAGTTTGTATATTACTTGATGGAAGCTTGGGATATTCACAGTTGTATATACAATCTTGCTCGAAATGGTAGTATGCTACTTGGTTTGTCTCTGCTTTAATATGTGCATATGTTTCTTTTAGCATATTGCTGATATACATATTAGTAGAGCCCTTAGGATCTTTGCTTGATTACCAGCGTTGTGATGGCGCTCACACTCGTGGGAGCTGGGTGATCTATAAGCACATCCTTATACAGGTCCCTAGTCGTTGGACTATCGAGACAGGGCATCGATACTCCGGAGTAGACTAGCGTATGCGCTTCTCATCCCAGTGTGGGAGACGGTTTGTTCCACAGCCGTCAGTACGTCGTACTTGAGATAGTATGCGGGTGCTCGTTAGGTTACGAGTACACTGGACAGGACTCGTCGGGAACTGTTGGTTGGTATTATACTTATCGTCAGTTATCAGTTCCCAGATAACATGAGTACAGCTTAGTCCGCTGACTTGACACTGTCACTTCGCCTCGAGTGTGTTCCCACTGCACTTTGATTACTACCCTACCACGGCTCAAAGGAGTCGTGCAAACAGGTAGTTTTTGGGTGCAGTCCCGAAGCACTTGGAGGCAGTGACGGTTAGACAGGATTCGTCTCTCCCGGTATTGGTGGGGGTTGACATCGCGTTGTGTCCAGGAGAGCCATTACACGAGTAGTCCCTGGCCAGGGCAAGCGAGATATACTGGTAGGTTTCCAGTGTTATCTCAAGGTGTTCTGGGCTACACTCCGACACGACTTGTACCGCTATTAGGGGACTGACGTTCACCGCCCCCCTAGGCCCGCCATGCGATGTATCAGACGAACAGACCGGACTGTACGGAGATTGTCACATACAGGCTCAGTAGGAGTTCAGATGGGGTTCACCTCGTCAGTCTTCTTATCGACATCTACCTGGGAACCGTTACGTACAGCTAGTGCCGCTTGCGGTCTGTGGTTAAACCCACTGCCAGCGTAGTGTCGAGTCTTTAGAGTCCCACACAGAAAGCTATTCGCCTTTAGGCAAAATGAGTAGAGGTCGCATGGTTTTGCGACAGGGTTCGTTCACATCCGAGCACTTGTGCACGTTTGCTGTCCGGACAGTTTATACTAGCGGGCTTTGGTTTAAGCCGGATCCTAGTATATGATTTGGGATTAGTTTTTCTCATTGTATTCGTGTTCCTCGGATCACGAATACGGGTGCGTATGCACAGTTGCTTGAGACAGAGGGAGGACTTTGATTAGGGTTAATGACTATTGTCATTTTATTAACCCTAATGCTTATGTGTATATTATAGTTAATTGATATTAGTTTAATAATTGTGCATGGTTATGGTTGTTGACCATTTGACCTTCTTGACTTGTTGACCTTGGTTGACACTTTGACCATCATCATTTCATTTGGAAGATGCTTTTTGATCCTTGCAATTTGCATTAAAAATGAAATGATAATGGTCATGTCATGATTAACCATGATAATTATCTAGCTAATTATCTAATTAAAATAATATACACATATATGCGAATGGTTTTATTCTATTCTCATTCTATCATTTACTCTCTCTTGTTCTTCCTCTCCCTCAAGCTCTCCCCTCTCATGTGTTGAGAAACACTTGAGCTTGAGAAAAACCCTCTCTTGATAATCTCTACTCTCATCTAGGGTTCAAGGATTAGCACTTCTTGCACCCTAGTTACTTCTAGCTTGGAGTTGAAGCCAAAGGTTGAGGCTTTCGGGTGGATCTTTCTTCGACGTGAGAAGACGACCAAGGTGACCTCCTTCCACCACTCCAAGGAGCAAGGAGAGGACTTAAAGCCCAAGGTATAACCTTTCTAGCACTTAGCTAGTTTCTAGTTAGCTTTAGCTTGTTTTTGTTTAGCAAAAGATCCTTCATAGTCTAGTCCATGTTGCCTAAGCTCATAAAAATTCGATTTTTATTCCGTTTTCCGCCTCCCCGCAAGCACCGGGATGGACAACGTGGACTTGCAGCTAGTCTACATTAAAGTCGTCTCTTAGAAAAGAAATGATCACTAGGTGGAATAGTATATACATGCTTCGTACTGCAGCAAAGACTAGCGAAATTATTAGTAGCATATGGAATAAACAAAAGCAGGTAAAAACCACTTAACAGATGATAATTGGGCGGTTGCAGACCTTTCCAAAGATTTTCTTATGACTTTTAAAATAGCAACCGAACGTTTTTCGGCTACTTATAACCCCACTTCTCATATTATCGTCTATGAACTATATAATATAGCTCAATGTTTTGCTAATCATAGTAGTAATGAGATACTTCAACCTATAATACTTGTTATGTTAGCTAAAATTTCTAAATATTACTCTGAAATTCCAATTGTTTATAGTTTCTGTTCGATAATGGACCCTACAATTAAATTAGATGGTACAAGGCTCTTTTACAAAGGTTCTATGAATGCACAAGGCATACTTTAAATATTGATGATTATATTAATATTGTTAAACGTACATTAAATGAAGTGTTCGATTTATATGTTGCACGATCTTCTAGTGGTAGAACTAAAGTACCAGCCACAACCGGTTCACATGCTTTGACTCCAGCCTTTGCACTTATACAACAGTCGAAAAGAGCACGAGACCCCGTGGCCTTATCGTCATCTTTAAATGAACTAATAAAATATTTACAACTCGAATTAGATGTAGATTTTCCTATAGCTGAAATTGATATTTTAGCCTGGTGGAAAAGCCACGGACATTTGTATCCAGTGCTTTCCAGGTTTACTAACAATCATGGTGTCTATAGTAGCGCCGGAAAGTTCTTTTAGTACAGGTGGCAAGATATTAAGCGAGAAGATATGCAATTTGGTATACGACACCATAGAGTGCATGACTAGCTCACATGATTAGGGAGCAGCAGCATGTAGGGAAACAAAATCAAATCAATTTGGACTCGGATTATCTACCAGAGGAGCTTACAAGATCAGGAGAGTTAAACACCGAAGGAAGAACCACAACCGACGGCGAAAAATAGTGAGAGAACAAAGGGCGGAAAAAGAACCACATAAATCTGATTTCCTTTCATTGAGCTCAATATTAGGACTTTGGAAGGGATACGTAAGCAAGCTTTTAAATATAGGATATCGGCGAATATCGAAATCACATTGGTCAGGTGTTTTCTATATTATATACGGCCGATATATAGGCCGATATAGCCATATCGGCAAAAATTTATCGGTTTTATCGTATCGTGAGGGTTCCCGATAAGATATGCCAGCCGATATGAGCGATATTTGTAATTTGATTTATATTGATGATAATTTTAGTATATATTTCGTTTATTTTAGTCTATTTGTTTGTTTTTAGTCAATTTCTATATATAAAAAATAAAATCAGGCGGGTAACTCGCCTGATTCGCCTAACTCGCCTTGACTTGCGAATCGTCCAAGCGAGTCAACGAGGCAAGTGGGTTTGGGTTTTGGGTTCCGGCGATTCGTCTTGCCTCGCCTCGCTTGTCCGGCAAGGCGAATCCAACTCACCTCGCCTGACATGTGAGTCGCGAGGGGAGCCGGCCCGGGTCGCTTCATTTGTCGGGCCTATCGTTGACTCCACACTCGAGCAATTAATCCATGAATCAAACAACCCCTTAGGCGATATATGTACCGTATGTCAAATTGCCGGCTTCATATTGAATGTCAAATCGTCGGCTTAAGTTTCACCTAGATACCCCTTAGTACCAACCATAGTGATGTTCATAATTGTTCAACTTTAATGCGCTTTCCATTCTCCCAAATAGCTTTTTATTACATTCGTAACATTTAAATTTATTCATATTATAAGTTGCAAGGTCAAATATTCTGCTCAACTCAACTCTCCAAGAAAACATAAACTAGTGATCAACATTTAAAATGGAATGTAAGGTAGCATATATAAATTAAAATATAATCAGGATACTAGCGAAAACATCAATGATGCATAATGAAGTTTAAAATTATTGCCAAAAATGTACTGCTGCAGATGTATTTGTATATAAGTTTATGTCGCACTAATATAGATATCGAACGTGCCAAGACACAAGGATGAGACACACACACCCCTCGTTACACATGTATGTGTGCATATGTATATTATGTGCATGTGCGTGTGTATGTGACCATGCTGATTCAGTAAATCATAAAGTCGAGGGCAGAAGATAGCTAGGTAACAACAGCAAAACTATCATTTTCTTTAGATTTCATTATAATGAGCAAATATTAGCTTTTTAGTAATAGAACTGCATAGAATATAGAAGTAGGTCTTGACTTCATTTTCTTTTATGCTTTCAACTGGGCTTAGTAATTCTCATGTCTATTTTTGTAACATAGTCTAAATAATATTTGAACGCATATTCACAAAAATCGAAAATGCTGCAATTAGCTAGAAGTAATGTGTCTGGATGAAAATTTCCTCCAATGGCACCTTATACCCATTATCATACCTGTGCGCCCGCGTATGCGTGTGTGAAAACAAAATATGGTGTGGCGCTCAAAGAAGTTTCTTAGGGAAGAGGTCAAATAAGTCAATTGTTCATATTTTCAATAATCCACGTGTCGGTCTAGATCTTCATGTCCTAAGACAGAGATAGAAAGATCATTTGATTTTCATACACTTAAGTCTCCTGTCTGACAGTTGACAAATTGTCCGGTTTTCAAAAATAAAACATTTTGCAGTCCTATCACCTATGTGTAGGAATGCACCATCAATTTTTTAAGATGCTCAGACCATTCATCTTGATCCACAGAGCTAAAGCAAGGGATTTTCATCAACTTTTCATGTGGTTTAAATACTTTTGCTCTTGTACTGGAAGGTGAGGTTCAAAATCTATAATGAAATGTTTAAATACTATGCATAGTGAGAAAATATCGTGTCTATCAAATTCACGAATTTTTTCATGGAAAGTCCCATGAATGATCCACTCCATTCAAGTTGATCTACACCCCTTAAATATTGTATAAAAAATCAGGTTTAGGAATGTTTTCCATGTAAAAAGTTTAAAAAGTATAAAATTTATACGTCTAATGCAAAATAACTTGTTTACACACATATTAATGTTACCTAAGGGGTATAGATCAACTTAAAAGAGAACCACCATGAGTTCCCACAAAAAACTGTGGATTTTGAAACACACGAACCTGCCTCGACAGACCCTCACTCTATACTAGGCCTGGCAAATGAGGCGAGTTAACCGTGACTCGCCTCGCTTCGCGCCACAACGAGGCGAATTTTGACATGGACGAGTCAACAAGTTGACTTGCCTCGTCTAGACGAGTTGGACGAGGCGGGTTCACAAAATCCTTGATGTTGCCTCACTCGAGTTCTCCTCGTCTAACTCGTCCTACGCCTCGCCTCACCTCGCCTCATCAACTCACGAGCTGACTCGCCGCACCTTGCCATAAAGTCCATTCTTGAGCCGGCTCGACTTTCTTTGAGCCGGCTCAGTCCATTTAAGCTGGCTCAAGATACGCCTGGAAAGCTATATTCTTCTCTGTTTTTTTGAAACGGCTCAAAATCCCTTTGAGCCAGCTCAAAGTGGCAAATGAAGCGAACCGCCTCGCGTCGTCTCGAAACCCTCATCCAACGGTCGATATTCGTCTCACCTTGTCTCGTCTCAAGAACCCCATCCAACGGTCGGCTATGTTGGATTCTAGGCGATCTGATTTGACTTGACTCGCCTCGCCCCGGTTCGCTTTAACAGCTACAAATTTTTTTAAAATACCAAAACCCTATAAATACAACCCCACCCCCATTTTTTCTCATTTCAAATCTTTTTTCCCCAAATTAAAAAAAACATCTCTCAACTCTAACTTCCAAGTTTTGAAGAATTGAAGCCCCAACTCCGATTTTTCGATGCTCCGACCGACTCAATCTACTTTACTGCTATTCTGGAATTCTGCTCTTTTTCTTGTTTCTTATTTTTATTTTATTGGCTATCTTTTTGCGGTTAAATTGGTATTGTTGGTGTTGTGATATTTAATATTTAATATTTTTAATTAGTTAAAAAATTATATGGAGGGTTCTTCCGATATGCAACCCAAGTTCTTAATCCCGAATTAGAAACACAAATAAAAAGATCCACACCTACATCTAGAGAACCTAAAAAACGTGCACTTAGTAGTAATGTTTAGGACCACTATACAACTGAAAAGAGAGGAGTTAAATACGTTGTATGCAAATATTGTGCCACTGCACATAAACATAAGGAAGATACCGACACTGGTTCTTTATATAAACATGTAAAAACACTTAGATAGTACGGCCGGTTCCTCCTTCACACGATCATAAACTGATTTCACTGGTGAAGATCTTTTTCAATATAATCATGATTTAAATGTTGAAGAAATGGCAAGATTTGTTATGGGAGATAAACACGTTCCCGAATTTGGAGAAAGCCAAGATTTTGAGTTGAACATTTAAAGGAAATTACAACCAGGATACAAAAGGGATCCAAGGAGTACGCTTAAAATTCGGTTTAGCCTCTATAGCGACGGTAAACATGTATTAATTGCTACTCTTGCGTCTTTAGATACTGGTATTTCATTGACTTCTGATATTTGGACTGATAGAAGGAGAACTTCCCTAGATTCATGTTCCTGCACAATGGATAGATTCTGACTTGTATTTGCAAAAAAGAATTATTGCTTTTAGACAATTTCAATTCCCGCATAGTGCTTTTAATACAACTTCTGAAATAAGATCTATTTTAGAAGAATACCATTGTGTAAATAAAAAAAATTCTATTTCTTTCGATAATGCTAGTAACAATAATTCTACTGTTACTGAACTTATTAGGCTGTGCGAACCAACTTGCAGTGGTCGCTTTTTCATATTCGTTGTGCATGCATATACTTAATTTTGCAGTACAGGATGCATATCAAGTATGTTTTTCAAATATTCAAACAATTAAAGATGCATGTAAGTTTATTAAAAGTTCTGGAAAAAGAAAATCTGAATATAAAGCTAGATGCCAGGCTACAGGATTAAGGCCGCCCCTTAGAAAAGATGTGGCCGCTAGATAGAATAGTACATATAACATGATTCGTACTGGATAAAAAACTAGCGGAATTATTAGTAACATGTGGAATGAGCAAATGACTGTAGAAAACCACTTAACAGAACATCATTGAAAGGTAGCAGAACTTTTCAAAGATTTTATTATGACTTTTAAAATAGCTACCGAACGTTTTTCTGCTTCACCCCCACTTCTCATATTATTGTCTCTGAATTGTATAATATAACTCGATATTTTTCTAATCATATTAGTAATGAGATACTCCATCCCGCTATACTTGCTATGCTAGCTAAGATTTTTAAATATTACGCCGAAATTCCAATTGTTTACTGTTTGTGTTCGGTAATAGACCCTAGAATTAAATTAGAAGGTTTGAAGGCTCTTTTACACGGGTTCCATGGATGCATTAGATATAGTATAGATATTGATGTTTATGTTAATACCGTTAAAAGTACTTTAAATGAAATGTTTGATTTGTATGTTGCATGATATTCTGATAGTATAAGTACTAGACCACCGGCCACAACCAGTTCACGTGCTTCGACTCCAACCTTTACACTTATTCAACAGTCGAAAAGGGCACGAGGCCCCGTGGCCTCATCATCATCTTTAAATGAATTAACAATATATTTACAAACTGAGTTAGACGTAGATTATATTATAGATAAAATTGATGTTTTAACCTGATGGAAAAACCACGGACATTTATATCCGGTGCTTTCTACTATGGCCCGTGATTTACTAACCATTCCAGCATCCACGGTAGCGTCGGAAAGTGCTTTTAGTACAGGTGGCAGGATATTAAGCGAGAAGAGATGCAGTTGGCGTATGACACCATTTAATGCATTATTTGTTCGTAAGATTGGAAAACAGCAGCTGTCAAGAAACAAAATGCAATCAGTTTAGACTCAGATTATCTACCTGAGAAGCTTACAGGATCGGACGAAACCAACACCGGAGGAACCACAACCAGCGGCGACTTGTAGTAAGAACTGTAATAGTAGAAAAAGAACTACGTAAACATGATTCTCTCTCATTAAACTCAATATTTGGGAGGGATACATAGGCAGTCCGTGTGAGTTTGGCTTCTAATGTAAAAAAAACAAATTGTATTATTTAATTGTAATTGATATATTTTTTATAATGATTTTGATAAAAATTTAATTCAAGGTAATCTCTTTTAATAAATAGGAAAGAATCTCATAACATAGGAAAGAGATCAAGTCAAAGGTATTTCGAAAATTCACAACTGTCATATTTTGAGCCGACTCAAACAGAGACTGAGCCGTCTCAAAGAAAAAGAGAAGAATCAAACTTTTTAGGCATATTTTTAGCCGGCTTAAAAAGACAGAACCGTCTCAAAGAAGCGTTTAAGCCGTCTCAAGAAAGGATTTTTAAATTTTTAAAAAAAATTCATAGTCAAGCGAGTCAACTCGTCTGACACGGGCGAGTCGCCTCGCCTCGCGATTCGGTTAGGCAAGGCAAGCAGGGTCAAGCTCCGCTACTGTTGAACTCACCTCGCTTCGCCTCGTCAGCTAAGAGAGGCGAGCTCAACTCACCTCGACTAGTTAGCGAGTCGGGCGATTCGCCTCGCTTCATTTGTCACGCCTACTCTACACACATATGCATACGAACACACACTGTCTTTTGCGCATGCAATGAACATGAATTATTTTATTAAGTATTTAGTGTGACGGAGCGAGTAAGACGGGATAGAGAAGAGGTGTTAAAGTTTGAACTTAGAAAAGCCAGTTTAATAATTCTATAAGAATAGTGATCTAGATAGCTTTCGAAAGTGAGTAATGTAATAGAGGGATGGGGGAGGGTTAAAATATAGAAAAGTTGATGTGGATAGCTTGAAATGAGAGGATTCGTTATTTTCTTTTTTTTATAAAAGATAGGCCATCAATTGGTAATATGAGTTAAACTTTTGGGGTTTGCATTATAAGAGTAAAGATATACATATACATAACATATGTATATCCAAACAAATAAACATTTATATCCACACATATACATGCATATATTTATGTGCGTATGTATATGTAAATGCGTACATATGTGCGTGTATCATATGCATGTGTAAATAGATGTGTATTCTCTCTCAGAATGGAAGATGCTAAATGAGCGAAGTTCCCTCCTATGGCAACCATAAGTCTTCTCCACTCTTTTGGGCAAAATGGGACCATGTATCTTAATCTTCATGCCTAAAACGTAGACATGCCATGTAATTTCAATACTCTTAAACCAATCGATCTATGGTGGAAAAAATTCTACTATTAAAAAAATTGTTAATTTACTAAGCACTCCATGCAAAGGCGAAGTGCATTGAAATCACATGAAATTTGGAATATTTACGATTCCAGATTGTGGAGGTCAAGATTCAAATGAATGAAGTCGATCAAAAAATAGTTGAGTTGACTTTCAACCACCAAAAGAGAGAATTCTCTTCATGGAGGTCGAAGATTTTGGACGATCAATTCCATTTATCCTTATCTCCATATCATATACCATATATACACCCAAAAAAATCTAGATTTCGAAACTCCTTGTCCTAAATCAATGGGCAAAGAGAGAAAAAACATGAAAGTTTAGGTAAACATCAGAATATGCCTTCAAATGTTTTCAAGGGTCAGTGTTAAGATGATATTATGAAAACAATACAAACAATATCATCATCCAAAAAAGTTTGGTGCGTCCTGAAAAGGTATTTCATGACGAAATATTATAATGATACAGTTTCATACGAATTAAAAGGATAGATATAGAACGTGTGAGGCTGTCAGCTTCAGAAACCCCTTCGAATGAATCAATATCAATGCATGAAAAAAATCATGTGGCTGGCAGTACAGGCGCTTTGCACATAGTTATAAAGCCTATATTTTTTTCAATCAAGCAGATTGAAAGGCTATATGCAATACATAGGATGATAACAAATAGTCTAGGCTTATTTCTTGTAAACACTCTTGTGGTTTGGTCTAATTCTTGAAAACCTACTTGAGCTTTCTTCGTTATCCAATACCCTTGCACTTTAATTCCGTTACCTCATAACCCCCTGAACTTTTATTCTGTTAAGTGTTGTGAAAAAACAATGGGAAAAGAATTACGTGCAATGCCCGTATACCCTATTTTTCTTTTTTCCTTCCAATAGTCCTCTATACCCTATTAAAGTTGATGCCCGCCCTTCTTCCCCAAATTAAAACTTTGCAGCTAGCCCTAGCTCTTTTTCTTTAGTGGTTTCTGTTGTAGGGTGGCTCAAGTGATGCCAAATTCTCGGCGTAGGTCCTCTCACTAGGTTGGGAAGGAATTAAATGTTTTATTAAATGCTTGTATAAATTGAGATGTAAGCTTTGTTTGTGTTTATAGATTTGAAACATCCACCACGCGTTAACTTTGAGGAATTGGAGGTGGATGTCGTTGCTCAAATTAGAAGTGGGTGCCCTAGTTCTGAAATTGGGACAATCTATAATTGCTCCAGAACTTTTATAAAAAAAACACACTTTTCATTTTGGGGGAGGGGTAAATATGTCTTTTGGCTGGGATTTAACGGCAGGGGGTTAATAAGTTACAGAATTAAAGAAAAAGGGGGTATTGGATAACAAAGAAAGCTCAAATAGGTTTTTAAGAATTAGGCCAAACCACAAGGGTGTTTACAAGAAATAAGCCAATATTCTAATATCAATAGTTAACATTAACAAGCAAAAACAAACACATGTACCTGTAGAATTCCCTTATTGCTGACATTGACTTTTCACGTAGAACATCTTTAGACAATGGCTTTACATGAGAAGCCGAACTTAAACTGCCACTTAAGGGCCCATGACTTCGTCCAGCAGGTACAGTAGTTCGTGAAGATCTCTCGAAAGAGTGATCTGTAATCCTTGATTCCTGGCTACCAACATGGGCATTTCGATCTTGAAGGATCGGTTGATCAAATGATGCTTCAGTTGATCTATCTGGCATGTATCTCAACGTTGCATCTTCTCTTGAACTATAAGATATTCTATCAGTTGTCGGATTGTAACCATTTGGACCTGATGTCATTCTGTGATCGTCTCCAAAGCCCATATGAGTCCCAGCCAAAGGAACGCTTGATATCAATGGTTGTCCTCTAAAAGACATCCCCCTAGCAAGGCCACCTTGAGGACCAAGGGTAATGGAACTATTATCAATAGGTCTCTGAGTCAAGGGAAGCGACAATGTTCGGTTCTCAAGAGGATGGCGGTCCTCTAATCGTACATCCTGCATGCCATATCCACGGCCTTGAGAGGGTAATCCACGGATACCACCAATCTGGGAGCTTGGCGAAGGTAATACAGAAGAACCTCGAGGATTATAATCACCAGGCGGTCCTCTTCTTGAAGCAGAATTCATGCTAGGACCACGAGCCAGTCTGCTTGCTTGAGAATGTCGTTCTTGAGCTGCATCCCTATGCACCTCTTCAATCTTCTTTGGCCCTTCAACTTTCCTCCTCTGTTGCCATCTATTTTTCCTCAGATCTATAACATCCATCAGCATGAACCTGACCCGAGAAGATAGCTTTTGATTTGTCGATAACTTCAGAAGACCATCGAAATATGCGTCCATGTATCCCTTAGCCTTAGTGTGATCTATCTGATCTCCTATTGTGTTCATCAACTTACACAAGGCTTCAAGATCCTCTTCATCAGGGTTCTGAGACTGCCCTAGCAACTTCTGGATGCACGCATGCATTATTCTCTCGGTTAGCATCTTCTTCTTGTACAATTCCCCTATCAATCGAATGTTCCCAAGCATAAGCCTCCGAGCCTTGATCCTTTTCTCCTCTCTCTCTTCATCGGATTGTTTGACCTCACCTTCCTCTTCAATTCTGTCGGCTTCAGCCTGCTCTATTTCCCCTCTTTCGAATTCCTCCTGGCACTTGTTCAAAAGTAGCCTTTTAAAGGTAATCTTTTCATCATTCTCAGTGAAGTCCGGCAATTCACTTGAAAGATGATAGCAGAAATCAGCATACATTTCACAGAAAGTCGGTTCCATTAAAGCTTTGTCAAAAATTTGTGATATGACACCAGAAAGAGTGCCCGTATTGTCAATGTTAACCATTTTGACTTGCTGAAAGAGTTTCTCGAAATTCTGCGGTGTTAACTTGTTAAGAATACCCTTCAATTGTCTTTGCTTTGCTTGCTCCTCATCAGACACTTTGCCTACTTCATATTTCTTCTCAGCCTTGTGCATCACTTGCAAAGGAGTCTGAGGAGGCGGCATCAAACCTCTAGAATTGTTTAGGTTACGCCACCTGTCTGCATCAGAATTGTTACGCATCGGTACTCCCTGAGGTACCATAGACTGCATATGGCCCGGCAAAATTGGACCAAACTGATTTGGTTGTTGTCCACGTGGATTTCTTAGAACCCCATGATTGACACCTTGACCCGGGCGAAAATTTTGGCCACCATCTGCTCTAATGTCACGAAGTGGAAAAGGACCAGATGCCTTGGTCCATCTGTCGTCATCCATCATGCCAACCCCCCGACGATCACCATGAGAAACTCCTGGTGATCTCTCAGTAGTAATTCTACCCGGGCTAGGATAGGGGCTATGGTCAACAACATAAGAATTACCAAGCGGAACACGCATCAAAGCATCGGCTGTATCAGATCCAATCTCGAAATTTACAGGAAGATAAGTACACTGCTCAGCGAAAGTTAAAAGGAAATCTCTGGTGTACTTCTTCGAGCCTGTAGCTTCAATTTCATCATGATCAGGATGCTTCCCACCCTCGAGATTAGGAGTAGAGGCATCTGCTGCATCTTCCCAGTCATCAATTTCAGCTTTACTTTCCCCATCTTCCTCAACTGTGACCATATCTTTATCAGGGTTATCTGCATTTACACTTTTCTCATCAACCGCTAGAGAACTGTCTACACTTTCTGACGTATCAGCAAGTTGCTGCTTTTCCTCAGGACCCTTGTATGCATTATATAGGTCAGAAGTTCCTGCAGCATCGGCTTTAGATAAAATTTCTCTTCTTTTTATCTTTTTTCCAGTAGTAGGCTTAGCCTTAGTAGACTCCAAAGGGAGCTTGTCCTTGGGGCCAGATGCCACAGAGGGAGTTGGATCATCTTTACGACTTTCCATAACAAGTATTTCTGGCTTGTTTGTTGTCTCATAGGTAACTGGGGCTTCGATAGACACTGCCTTGGCATGTGACGATGAAGGCCTATCTTTATCATTGCTAGCTGCATTTTTTAGCTCCAAAGATGTGGGAGCTTGTTTGTCTGACACATCCAATGGCTTTTCAACATCTACAAAGACAAGTTGTCTTTCTGAAGATTGGTTGCTTCCGCTGATTGATCTCTCAGAATTATTTGTTCCACTGTCTTCCTGCCTAATCGACACGGCTGGTTTTACATCTTCAGTAGATTCTGTGATGGTAGAAACTGGATGAACTTTAGCATTACTGCTATCTAAAGTCAAGACCTCGGGTACTTCAGGAGTTACATTTTGTGTCTTTTTTGACACCATCTTTCTGCTTTTAACCTCCAGAGAAGAATTTTTTGTTTGACAAACAGCAGTATCCAGATCTTTCGAGGTGTTATCATCCATCTCAGAGCTAGTAGAGGATGCCAAAAGACCTTTATCTTCGATTGGACTTCTAATGCTATTCGCTGTAAAGAGTGAATTAGAACAGCTCACTGTGACATCTTGTGACACTTCCTCCTTAATGGTAACTTCAGATGAAGTTGACCCTGAAGGTATAACTTTACTGTCTACTGCTGCTTCAGTGCTAACAATGCTGTCTGAATTAGAAGAAGGCGCTTTAGTAATAGCGGTTGATAAATCTACCCTTGAAGATTCATGGACATTTTGAATACCTTCAGTTAATGGTCTGCTGTTTACATCATTAGAACTGTGATCCTCAGCATCCTTAGAAAGGTTAACTGCAGACTTCGCAGCGGTTACAGAAGCATATTCATTGGTCTGCATCAACGGAATAATATGTCTAGTCAGAAGAATAATTACCGCAAGCATAACCCAAAAAAAAAAAACTGGAAGAATAAAAAAGGTAGGAGCGGGATAGATTCAAAAAGCCATACCTGTTGTTGCTGAGATTGCCTTGGATCCTTCTCACTTGATTTCTTCTGGTGATCCTTTAATGAATCAGATCTTCTAATAGGTTCCCTTTTCTTACCATCAACTGCTGCTACAACAGACCCTGAATCCACGGAAGGGATGGATGAAGCCTCCAGTACTGGCTTTTCTGTGGAAACAGCTGGAGTTACTGCAGCTGGGTGTACTGATGATTGAACAGGAGCCTCAGGCTGCTGCAAAAAAATCTCTTTTGAAACTTCCCCATCCGTTGGTTGCTTTACCAATTTAGGTTCTTCAATTTTTGGAAGAGGTATGCTAATAGTTACTGAAGGCCCACCTACTTTAGGACCAATTGGAACAGAAGTCAGCCTTACTGACCCTTGGGTTGGAAGCAGTGGAACAGTAACTAGAGGTGGTTCTGATTTCACTGGTTCTGAGGTGCTATGCAAGGAAGGCAAAGATTTGTTACCAGGCATGGGAGTGAGGTACGATTGGTTCATAAATGAAATTGGTTGTCCGCCTTGTCCAACTGGGTAGCTAAATCTAGGAGGTTGTGGACCTGTGGTCGTTGTGCTTGTTGGGTAGAAGATGGATGAAGGGTTATATGAACCCGGTTGTAACGAAGGAAAGTAAACTTGGGGATTGAATGAAGTAACCAGTTGAGATTGTGGGGTTGCATTATTTGGTGGCCTTTGCCCTGATGAGTAGTCAAGTCTCAACTCCTCATGGGTCTCTGGATAAGTGATTTTTACAGCAGTTGTTTTACGAGGACCGCCGTATGTTGCTGGCTGCTGATGTCGAGGAAATTGTGGGGCAGCAATACCGATTCCAATGTTCCCCAACTGTGGACCTAGCTGGTGGCTGATTTGAGGTCTAAAACCCAAGCCTTGCCCTTGGTGAATCATAGCCTGAGGCTGTAAAGGGTGAGATTGGAGATTATGGTGGACAAACATCTGTTGTGGGACTTGGGGAGCATTGCCGATCGGCAAAGATATAGGAATTTGCTGTTGAGCAGGGCCACCGAATTGCATAGGAATTGGTGGTGGCTGTTGAAATGGCATAGGCATAGATATTCCAGGAATTTGTTGAGGTAGCCCAGCAGACTTTGGTGGTGGTGCAAGTGGTGCGGATGTGATTTGTTGGTGCATCTCTCTCTTTACCCCGATAGTAGATTGGTTAACACCCACATCCTTCCTAGGTGGTGGTTGTGGCTGATGCTTAGGACCATAAGGAATAGGCTGTGTGGGCACAGCCTTGAAAGAATCATGACGAACCTGCATGATAGAATATGAAGGCCTTAAAATAATATTTGTCAAAGAGACAATACCAGAGATTGTGTCGAGTCCCGAGAGTATTGTATCAATGGTAGCATTTAAATATCAGTTGGACAACATTTAGTGCTGAACATTAAAAATTGTAGAACACATATAGAATTATCAAACTTAATATGTATGATCATATGTTGAGAGCCAAATAAACAGTTAAGAGCAATCAATGTCACCATGTCAAGCATAGAACATGGTACATTGATTAACTCAATCTGAATGAAAAGTTTGAACAACAAAAATAAAGCATTTGACCAAAAAAATTGGCCTGAAACATGAATAATATCTTTTCTCCATTTAACCTATTAAGATACATATCATCTACTATGATAAATGTATCTTTTTTTCAAAAAATCAACCTCAACCCTTGTCTGTTGCCGATGCTTCTATTTTTTACTCCATCACCGTCATAATATCCCCTCTCTTAGTTCACACCCTCCTTGGTTTCCATTGCGCCTAAAAATAATGCATTTGACCAAAAAACTTGGCCTGAAACATGAATAATATCTTTTCTCCATTTAACCTTTTAAGGTACATCTCATCTCCTAGGATAAATGTCTCTTTTTTTTATAAATCTATCTCAACCCTTGTCTGTCGCTGATGCTTCTATTTTTTTTCTCCATCACTATCATCATATCCCTTCTCTTAGTTCACACCCTCCTTGGTCTCCATTGCACGTGTACTATATCAAAACTATACAGTGTTATGAATTTTATCCTCAATTTGATCTAAATCTAACTTCTCACGGTTACATTCATTTCTTAGTCTTTTAATTTCAACATCAACATTCTCACTTAAACTGTGCTTATTTATTGGTATGTTGTTCCTTAGTTGACCAGCACAGCGACCAGTAAAACGAAATTGGCCATTAGTTGTCTTATAAAACTTGGGTACAACTCCATAGGTATATTGTACTGAGATATACTCTAGACGTGTGTCTCGCTTGCTTTACCTATCCTGCCTCAATTCTATAAAAATATCCTCAATACCATGATGAGTGATTGATCTGCAACATGTATTCCAATGGAGTGAAGATAACACACATAAATATTTCATGGCCAAAAAATCTGAACTATATTTCAAGTAATTTAAATATTAAAAAATTCTAATAATCTATTATCAATCAAGTAATTCTAAGATTATATCACTTCCCTACCGTTTCCACATTAGAAAGTATCCATTCTATTATCTTGTCAACAAATACAGTATCAACACGAAAAGCATAAAGCATGAGAACTCACCCTAAAAATGCCAAACGTACCTGTCACCCTTCCAAATGTAATGTTTACTTCAAACATAATTTCACTACAAAAGTTATAGATTTCAACAGCCTACCTGGTCTCGCTTCTGTTCATCAAGATTAGGTGGTGCTGAGCTGGTCCGAGCAGGGATCTACATTAAGCAAAATAACTTTTGCAATCATCACAAACAAATATATGAAAGCAGAAGAAAAGTAACGCAAAGGGACTATACAGAAAGGGAATTTCCCCCAAAAATACTAGTTAAAGGTTACCTGCAATCCATTCACAATGCCAGGGCTTATACTCCCAAATTGAAGAGCAGATGCCTTTGCCCCATCACCTGAAGGAAATAATTTCGTGAGTAACCTAAGAAAACACCATTCTAAATAATCAGCCAAACACGACATCATCTAATGCTAAAACAAAAAGAGTTCTGTACAGCAGGTTGAAGAGGGCTTGTCATGGGGCCCAAGGGGTATAAAAGAAGCAGAAGATTCATGCTATATGGTGACCATGTGAAGTGAAAATTTGAGGATGATCTGAAGCATATATGCTTTGCGCCACATATAGCATAAATAAAAAAGCAGAAACTAAAAAATGGTTTTATGTTACTAAACAACAGTGGGAAACAGTACCTTTGACAGGTGTGCTTGGTGCTGCCGGATCTGAAGTCCCAGCAGCAGATTGTGAAGATGGAGCTTTTGGAAGGGGACGGGATGCCCTTGGCACAGGTGTATCGCCTGGTTTGGGACCACTTGGCATCGGTGCAGTGGACGGACCTACAAGAAATGAACATGATCAATATTAGAGAACTACAAATTGATTTAGATCAATAATAGCTGGTATACATTTTTACACCTAACAAAGCAGAAATTTAAGCATTGACATTCTGAGCAATCTGAATGCAGACAAAGTGACAAACAAACAATATCAAAATTAGAGAATTAAGAAAAGATCTAGAGATCAATGATAACCTAATATACACTTTAACATCTAACCAAGCAGAAATATAGAAAAGCATTACGATTCAAAGCAATCTGAATGCAGACAATTAGGCATTGGGCATAAGAAATTCCTCCTTAAAACTTTTCGTAAATCAACTAAAACTAATCGACTGATCTCAATAAAATTTGTGCAAACCAAAAATTTTATAAGAGAAATGAAAATAAGCAACCACAATTCAATAAATTAGATTTAAAATAAGAAGATTATAATAAGTAAGCACAGTTAAATAACTTATCAAAAAAAGCAAAGCCAAGGCAACAACTATTTACTGAGCTCAACAAAATTCGAATAGAAAATGAAATGAGCAAGGACATGTGTTTGAAATAAGTAGCATAATGGAACAGCTAGCCAAACCGGAATGCAATCAGATAAACTTATATTCAAAAATCGATAAGAAACTGAAATAAGTTGCCTCAATACAACAATCTAGAATTTGTTGCATATATGAAACTTGCAGGTCTCTAAAATCATATTACTCATTGCAGCAACCCAATCATTAAATTGTGTGAGGAAGAGAAAAAAGGTGAATTTGACTTACCCTGTGTAGGCCGTTGGCCATAGGCACCATTCTGCAAGTTTCTTGGAGTGCCGACTGTAGCAGAAGTCTCAGAACCCACGCCCGCAGGATTTACCCTAGACTGACCTCCTTGCCCATTTCTGGACTTATTGGAACTGAACAAAGAAAAAACTAATGGTGACTAGATTGTAAGATACTCGCTTTTCACTAAATTAATTCTTGTCCTTATACATCGTTAGACTTCTACAAACTGAACACAGTCGGACATAAATAACTATAATGCAGACTTCAAACTACCACTGTACCACTGCCTAAGCTTGCACCCAGTTAGCAGTTATCAGGATTTTTGGGCAACAAACAATCACACTTCAAAATAAACATCTGGCTTACAACCTTATTGTACATACCACACTCATTGGAACCACAAAGGTCAAACCAAATAAAAACCTCAATTAGTAACCGACAATCCTTGCCCCTTAACTAGCTTCCACGGACTAGAATAATCATCCTAAAGACTGTAGAACATCCTAACCGAGAGATTCCCATTTAATCAACTCATTATCCATTCCCAAACTTATTGGAACTCCATCAATTAAGGAAAAACAAAAGTTTGAAATACGCCTCAAATCTAGATTACCCAAAATTACGAATGAGTCTTTAGCCTAGCTATTCACTATAAAGGTGGTAAGATCCATTCGAATTGGTTCAGAACCAACCTCGTGCCATGGTTTCGCATGAAATGGTGACCTAAGAGTGGGCTAGTTTGAGTAAACCGTGAGCCGCCAGAAAGAACGAAATGAACTACCTGCTGCCAAAGTGAAACCTACCTAGAATGGAGAACACCAAATAGGGATACAAGCAACTAATGGCATCAATCCTGAATCTTCATGGTATTTCTTATTAAAGACTAAATGGTTACTATCTAGCCTACACTCCCTTAATGTATTCCCTTTCTAGGAATCGCAATTAGATACTTAACAATCACCATATCCATCAAATCCTCAACGAGATCAAAACTTTCATATGCCCAGATGCCCAAATTGGCCAACAAAAGCTGAGTACATCAACCAAAAAGGTAGAATAAATCAATCATCACCTTCTGTTGCCCGACGACGGATGATTCGATGAGGACGACGAGAGCTGATAGGGAGCACCGGCGCCGCCTCCACCGCCTCCTCCGCCCCTTCCTCCGCCGCCGCCGGAAAACCCTCTTCCCTGGCCGGATCGACCGCCGGATTTCCTCAGCTGGCCATCGCTCTTCTCAGCACTAGATTGATTATATGACATAAATACCAGCTCTCTTTTTTACTAGCCTCTTCTTTCTCTTCCTTCAAACCCTATCACAATCGCAGATCCGCTGTCAATAGAGATCCAGTGCAAACCCTAGAAATCAGCAAAGGGACCCAAAATTTCAATAAAAAAATTCCCCTTTGCCTGCGGAAAATCTCGAAGCGGTTAGGGTTAGGGTTTCCTTCGCCCTCGGATCACAGCGATGGGAAACAACGATCGCCCATCAACTACGAAGCGATTCTAGAGAGGGGAGAGAGAGAGAAAATGAAGAGAGAGATGAGTTTTGAACTTCTTTAATTTCCATGGGTTTGGATCGGTCCCGCGGGTCATTTTGGGAAGAAATTTCACCGAGAGGAGATCGCAAGGGCGGTCAAAACGACGGTTTCGGAGCTTCATGCCATCTTAGCCATCGAATTGAGAATCTACGGGTGAGATAATTTGGTGTTTTTACTGTATCATGGGTCTTTTGGTAAATTCGCCTCAGAATAAAGAGCGTGATCGAATTTTTGTTGGAAATCAAATCATTTTCCCATCTTTCCTTTTATGCATGTTGCTTCCATAATAAGCCATATTTATATATTTATTCCTCCGTGTTTGGAAATTAACGTTTGCTTTTGGCTAAGGTGCATGTTTCAAAATAAAATGGGTGATTAGTGAACTTTGTCTAATTTAAAATTATGTAGTGTTAATTACACAAAACACACCTCTAATTTACCCTCACCCCTCTCACATAATTTAGTGGCACAAACACCCCTGCTCATTGATTGAAAGCAAAAACCATAAAAAATCACAATTTCAACTCTAAACAATAACCAATGAGCAATAGCTCGGTCGGTATGACACTATACTTTCTGGAAAGAGTGTGCGATCCCCAGTGGCGTAAATGGCCATAATTTATTGCTTTCGGGCAAATTTGTTGGTCCTCTATGTGTGGGGTTATATGCCGGTGCCAGCCCAAAAAAAAACTCTAAACAATATAACACGTTCTGAAGCAAAATTAAAAAATTATTTAGCTTGATTAGAATTAAATTTGAACATTTTTTAGCATTATTTTAGATTTGAACATTTTTTTTAGAATTATTTTGGGTTCCGATTGATGGGCAAAGTGAGTGTTTTATGCCGATAAATTGCTTGAGATGTGTGCGTGGATGTGTTGTATGCATCGATCAAGGCTTATGAGCCGGTGGCAGGGAAAAAACTCTAAACAATACAACAAGTCCCAAAGCAAAATCAAAAAATTATTCGGCTTATTTAGAATTAGTGACGAATGTCGAATCACGTCAAGATGTTACCTTCCGTAAATCTCCTGTTAGCGACGATGGACGGCTAAGATTAGGTTGGAGGTTGACTCCTGAAGCATGTGGATCTCAATGGGTTTGAGGTGGTTGAGGCCGAACTGCCTGCAAGGAAGTCCCGGGGTAATTGTACCACCGAGGACCCTCCGACGATCAAGTTAGACCGGATATTTGAGCAGAGTAACGACCTAGTGGGGAAAGAATCACTTACTTGAACCGTCTGAGAGAAGGGTTTATATAGTGGTGGCAACAGGCAGGCAGGCGCGAGAATCACGCCGACCATTACGGTCCCGGCGTCACGCCCGCGTGATGGACAGGATCTCCCATTAATGACGAGACAGGCTCGTTAATGGGGGGATCGTGATGGCGTGGAACGCAGGACGTGGCCGGCGGATATCTCGCGTATGGCGAGATTCGCGGAGGTGAGGTGGTTGCGCCTGCAATAGGTGTCGTTGGTCGGTCGATGAGACCGAGGAATACAAGCTCGGCGGGAGGCTCGGGAACGAGCAGGAGGCTGAGGTATATTGGTTCTGCGGTGGCCCGGAGACGAGCTGAGAGGGCTGATTGTTAGGATAAGCGCGTGTTCAAGTTTAGTTTAAAATACCGCAATCAAGACGGTTTCGCTTGTAGCTAGCCGGTTGAGTACGGGTCGTCCGCAGGGAGATGGTTGTCTTTTTCAAAGTGTTTTAACGAGTTAAGTCCGGTTTTCAGGTTTTGTTGGATTATCTAAGTGTTGAGTTAATATTTAAAGAGAGCTTGTTAGGGTTAGGATTAGGTTAGTTTGAGTTAGGAGTCTCCACATCTTTCATTGCCCCACTTAATATCGGTGTTACGGTAATCGGCAACAACGGGGATTAGCACGACTAGGAAGGAACTTGCGAGTATAAGCTAGGCTTTCCAACGCATAGTCCTTCCTTTTGGTGCTTGTCCGTCCGTTCTTGGCTATTATCCATAACCTCCGGTTAATTCAACCACAACCGGTCTCACTACGGAATCACCGCTACCATGTAGGATAGGGTGCCGTAAGGAGCGGATTGTGGTTCAATTAACGAGAGTTGATTTTAAGTTGTTGGGCAAGGAAAGAGTGAGAGAGATTTCCTTCTCTCAAACTTCCCTTATCCTACCCTAACAAGTATAGAACTACTCACACTTCATAATACGGAAAAACAAAACAACAAAAGAGGAAGATAGAAAGAAAGAGACTAGAAGAATACGACTAACTATTTGCGACCTCACCTTGGCGAGGATCAAGCGTAAGTATCATTGTCGTATGTAAGGATAAAGAAAAAGAAAGAAGAAAGAAACAATAAGGAAATAACAACAACTACTTAACGAATTTAAAGTTACAACAATTATAACATAAGTAAAGAGACAAGCATGATAATAAATGGTTCTTCTTTATTCATCACTCTTCACTCAAAAGCTCACTACAAGTTTAATGGAGAAGAGGTGAGAAGAGGAAGAAGAAACACAAACTACACTAAAACTAGGCAAAATGAATACAAGAATATGGACCCCTTCCTTCACAAACTTCTGGGCTATTTATAGGCCAAAACATGAAACCCTAGGGCAACCAACAGAACATACATGAAAAGACCAACCTACCCCCAGAACCCGTTTCTGTTTGGCGCCAGAAGGGCCGCGGAAGCGCGGCCAAGACCCCCCTTTGGCCGCGCTTCCGCGGCCGTATTGTTGACTTAGGTCTGGGTCTTTTTGGTGGGACCCTGATCTGATGGGAGCTTCACTCTGGTTCATATACTTTCTGAAAATACTTCCATATTTCTTCCAGAATTTCTGTTGAGGGAAAGGTGGACTTTTTGTCAAGATTTTGTAATGATTGCCTCGAGCTCCGCGTAAATCTCTTGGATTTTGTGCTACCATTGAGCCTTGTGCATTGATTTGACATTTTGTCTTCCTACTGATATCTGGTAACATACGGATGAAGGGCGGAGACCGTGTTTTATCTGTGGTTGGCAGGAACCCGGACTTTTTCGTGTTTTCCATGAATTTCACCGTTTTTAGAACCGAGAACCTGTAACCTGCAATTGACTAGCAAACACGGCTCAAGAGTATCTACCGATATGCAAAGTGATAAAAATTGGGCGGTATGAAAATGCAAAAATCTGATATGAACAAGGGCCGAGGGAGTCGATTGTGCGGGGGCTCGGAGACGAGCCAACGGTTGTTTGTAGGACGGACATAAGAGTGGTCCGGTCGGCCACTCTAGGTCCTTTCTTGCAAGCTTCAGGACACATCATCTACCACGTGTCACGATCTGGGAGATCACCGATATCGAGCATCATCATTAGCCCCCACTCTCGTTCTGATCTATTTATGGGTCAGGTCGAGAGTGGACTACTTGGTTCTTTCTGTGCGGCTTGGCGCTGGTAATTCCTCGTGGTGGATTGTTCGGGGACGACACGGCGTTCTTGTTGTCGCGCATCGAGTATGAGTCGAACGAAGGACGAGTGTGGGAAGGTCGGTATCCTCCCTTTACAGGAGTTGAGACACTGATCGCGCGTTGAGCATGAGTTTATACGGCGGGTCTTGGATCTGTGTCTTTGTAGGGTAGGAAGCTACCCGCTGTGGATGCGCCAAGCAGGAAGCTACTCAGCGGCCTCGCGAGGAGGGCTTTGGACCCACCGCGTTGATGGGAAGGAGGATGCCCGCTGGGGATGCGCCGAGCAGGAAGAAACTCGGAGGCCTCGTGAGGAGGGCTTCAGATCCTCAGCATCTGATGGACAGGAGGATGCCCGCTGGGGATACGCCGAGCAGGAAGAAACTCGGCGGCCTCGCGAGGAAGGCTTCAGATCCTCAGCATCGGTGGGTAAGAAGTTACCCGCTAAGGATTGGCCGAGCAGGGTAGCTGCTCGGTGGCCTCTTGGCGAGGGCTTTGATCCTTGGCGTCTGTGGGTAGTGAACTACCATCCATGGATGACCGAGCATGGTAGCTTCTCGGTTGCCTCTTGGCGAGGGCTTTGATCCTTAGCACGGGAGGGCAGTAAGAGGCCTGCTAAGGATGGGCCGAGCAGGGTCGCTGCCCGGTGCCTCTTGGCGAGGGCTTTGATCCTTAAGGATGGGCCAAGCAGGGTTACTGCCCGGTGCATCTTAGCCAGAGCTTTGATCCCTGGCGTCTTGGGGTAGGGAACTACCAGCCGGGGATAACCGAGCAAGGGCGAGCCCAGTTGCCTCTTGGTGAGGGCTTTGATCCTTAGCGCGGGAGGGGCTGTAAGGGGCCTTCTAAGGATGGGCCGAGCAGGGTTACTGCTCGGTGCCTCTTGGCAAGGGCTTTGATCCTTAAGGACGGGCCGAGCAGGGTTACTGCCCGGTGCCTCTTGGCGAGGGCTTTGATCCCTGGCGTCTTGGGGTAGGGAACTGTCACGACCCGAAAGTACGGAACGTGACCGGTATTTAGATTACGAAGCGTCTAGAGGCACAACGTAACCTAAGTAAGCCGAAGCCCAGAAATCTAAACCATAAAAAGAAGAAGAAGTAAAAGAAAACATGAAGAAAACAAGTTTAAAAGCATCAACAAATTTTCCCAAAAATTTCGGCAGAGTCTCCTCTATAAAAACTGGCCCCAACCGGGTACAAATAAGAATAAATACATACAATAAAAAGCATCCCCAAACGGGCGCTAGCTCAACGCCAACATGCGGAAACAACCACACAAATGCACAATAATATACAACGCCAAAGGGAGAGGCTCAAAACTTAAAAGAAAACAAAACCACCAGATATCATAATAATACAAGCGCGACACTAAGGTCGAAACAAATAAATGGTCCAGTAATCTATCAAGTAATACAAGTTTGGTTGATGGAGCTTTCTAGATACAAATGAAGTAATAAAAGTACAATGGCGGTCCAGATACAAGTGAACCAACCTACCGTGCAAATCACCCGGAATGAAATGATGTGCCAGCAAGCTGCCAGGGAAACCTGTACATCGAATCTGTAATAAAATTTGGCACAACGGGGGTAAGTTGCCAACTCGTGAGTAGAAGATATCTGCGAAAAGAAATCGAATGCACGACGCTGTCCTAGGTCATAATAATATACTAATATAATACTAATCCTCTAGTAATGGCAGGGTAATAAACTACGTGTAGTGCAAAAGCTCCGTGCCCGTGTCAGTGCCTCAAATAGTAATATGTCATGTGAATGAGTATGCATGCACCATGAATGTAAAACAATAAATCCTGAAATCTGGATATATCTGTATAAGAAATCTTAAATATTAACAATGAAATCCATGGAAAGCCGTGTCAAGCATCGACACAAAACATGTAAATCTCAAGTCTCAATACCTCATAATCTCAATGTCTCATAGTCTCAATATCTCGGGCTCCGTCAGTACGGATTGGCCCATATCATCAAATCTCACGACAGCGGTCGGTATCCTCCGGATATCCGCCGCGCCAGACATCACCGGTAGGTAGCCTTCCCCTGCCAGGCTCATCATCTACAACTCGATCTTCTTGCCCCGGGGTACCATACCGGGCCCACCATGTACCCGAGACGGTTCATCCACTTCTCGAATCGGGTCTCGAAATCCAACAGAAAACATGAAATCTCATGGTGGACGACACATACATCACGAGAAAACCGCATCTTATGTTTTAAAAAGAGAGGAGGAGAGAGAGAGAAGTTTTTATATATTCTTGCGGTTTTCCCCAAAATCCAGAAATCTCATAGAAAACCAAAATCCCAAAATCATGAGTAAGTATATGATAAGTGTCGGCATATGCCCATAATACTGCATGATAACATGGAAATGTGAATGCATGAAATGTCTAAGTAATCAATGCCATGTCTATACTAACACCAGAGAGCAATCACAATATTATATCAATCTAGCTGTTAGCTGATTGCATCAATAAATGATAATATGATCTAAAGTGTACATGACATAGCAATTACCGATGATGATGTGTGTGAGCCGGCAAATAAGTTTGTGTGGAATATGCGCATCATCGGTAATGGTGCTAGTGTCATAACAGGCAGAGTTTGATTCTGATTATAGAAACATATGTATGAACATGCAACATGATGATTACAATCTGAATGTAAAAAAAATAGATCTGTAATAACCACTTATTGTAATATACAAGACTAACTACAACTATAGAACCCGAGCCTAAACTAGTGTCCATCTAACCTCCTAAGGAGCTAAACCTAAGTAACTAGTCGATAAGAAATAAGAGTACACCTAAAGTCTGCATCCATATCTCTAATAGTCGGCGATCCAGCCTCAATAGCGTCACGTACATAGTACGGCTTCCTCGAATCAAGAGTGCGGATCAATCATCACATCTATACCTCGTACGGTAAAATCCATCGTACAGCATCCCAAAATCGGGGTACAGGTCAAGTCTCACCTACGTGTCTCATCATTCGTAATACCATCGTCAACACATGTCATGATCAAGGTGCTATACTGTATCGCATGCATCAATCATATATTATTGTCAGCATAAATATACATCGTTAATTTATCCTCAGAAATATCACGTCTCATGTATCATATTGTGGTTAAGTTACACTTATATGATATCGAAATCATGTCACACCTATATGATGTCGTAATCAAGTCACACATATATCATATCAGAATTTCAATCACATGTTACGGTCCGGGTGCTGTTCTAGAGTCCTGCATACTCAATATCATCACCACCCTTTTATTATCTATGTATACCTATTCATTAACTCATTTCCTAATGATCCGCTATCATCATAACACGACCGTAGCCAAGAATCACGGCATCAAGCCCAGTTATACTGTTTCATTCCCGTGTATCATATCACATCATTGTATCCCATATACGTGTTGTGTGTGTGTGTGTATATATATATATATACTCACCTAGTCCTATATATATATATATATACACACATACACGTATACACCACGTCGAGTTTCAGTGTGTGCGTGTGTGTACCTACCTGAAACCTACGAATCTCTTCCAAGGTATCCATCCCCTGGTATGGTCTTCCTAAATCAGTCTAGTCCAGCCTAGGGTCATTACTAGAGTCCTACTTATTAAGAATCTAGGGTCACATCTGGCTTCCTAATGTCAATAAGTACTATTCCTATTCTACGTTGCGGGGGTGCTAAACGCCATCCACCCGACTTCCCCCCGTAGATATACATCTACTCACCTGGTCCTTGTCTGCCGAAGACGGTGTCGCCATCCTCTTCTTCCTCGCCCGCAGTCCACGTGAGGGGTACCTATACGCAAACATATATAGTATCGTAAACTGAATCACGGACAAAAGTCAAACGACGCACGGAACGCGCATAGGTTAAAACCTATGTCCCGTTCACGCAAAAGAACCAAATATCGCTCGATATCGGCGTACAAACTCCGATGGATCGAGATAAATATCAACAAATAACTCATAGTTTTAAAACTCATTACTTATAATATAAAACATGATTTAATCCATCGAAACCCTAAAAATCGATCAAATCGTCCGATTTCGAAAAACCCGAAAATGCCAATTTACCGTTTTACTTCAAAACATCCTGTTTAAATGAAACTAATGGTCATGATACTCATTAAATAACCTAACTAGATTATAGAAACCATTACCATATTTTTCTCACACTAATTTGTATAAAAATAGATTCCTAGTTTGAAATTTTTATCCATTTCGACACTTTGCAAGCAAAAATTTCATAATATCACAACTAAACATGATTTTACATGAATTAACTTACTAAACTACAATTCATGATGATAATAATATAATGAAACTATAATTTAGATTTTAAACCTCATTTATTTAAGAATTTCCAAAAACTAGTTAGCAAAAATAGCAATTTTTATTACAATTTATCAATTATCAATAAAACTAGTAACTAAATTGAGTTTTTCATTCCACCAACAAGTTAATATCCTCTTAAGACCACAATCTAGTGTTACAAATATTAATTGGAATTTTATTTCACCAAAATATACAATATATAGAAATCTAGTTTGCAAATATGGTTTAATTTAACAATTTTGGATAAGCAATTTACAATCTATCATCTATACAAGAATTTCCACTTCTAAAAATGTTAAACTAGTTATTATAACCCTAATTAATTAATAAAAATTATAACTTGATTTTACAACCCTAACTTGAATTTTGAAAATTTATATAGAAACCACAAATAAATTTTGCAATTAAGCTAGATTAATAAAGCAAACAACAATTTAATTATGGTTTAGGATTTTATAACTCAAGTGATGTGGATCAACATGAAAACTTAGCCTCCCAAAGATGCTAATTTTTCTCCAAGAACCAATCTAAAATGAGCAAGAATGGTGGGTAGGAATTTATATAGGAATTTGTGGGTTTTTATTTGAATTTTTGATGAAATTTTAATGGATTTCTGAACCAAGATGAAGTGGGAAATGGGGGGGGCTGCCATGGTGAGGCCGGCCACAATAAGGGAGAGAGGGAGAGAAAGAAAGAGTGAGGAATTGTGTAGAAGGTTCACACTTTATTGATATATACTTATGTCTTTTCATGCTTTATTCATTTCCTTTTATTTCTTTTCTAAAACAACTCAAGAAAAATCTAGAAACATGGAAAAATTTGTAAATAAATTTTGCATGATACACACTAAATTCTAATATGTAATGGTTCATTTTTACAAATTAGACCCATTCAAATTTGCAATTTACACTAATTTAGTGTATAAATAAAGCTTATGTTAATATTTAAAATAATTAATTTAGGAAAAATATTTAATTAAACTAAAAATTTATAAGTGGCTAAATAAACACCATTTACTAGTAATTACATAATTAAAATAGGTATTTTTGGAATTATAATGAAAAACAATTATGGTTTAGTTTTACGAAAAATACATTTTACTTTACCGAAAATCATAAAATTCACTTAAACGATTTTATTTGTTTAATTATTTTTAAAACGTTACAGGAACTACTAGCCGGGGATAACCGAGTAAAGGTGAGTCCGGTTGCCTCTTGATGAGGGCTTCGATCCCTGGTGTTGCGGGGTAGGAAACCACCAGCCGGGGATAACCGAGCAAGGGCGAGACCGGTTGCTTCTTGGTGAGGGCTTTGATCCTTAGCGTGGGAGGGGCCATAAGGGACATGCTAAGGATGGGCCGAGCAGGGTTACTGCCCGGTGCCTCTTAGCGAGGGCTTTGATCCTTAAGGACGGGCCGAGCAGGGTTACTGCCCGGTGCCTCTTGGCGAGGGCTTTGATCCCTGGCGTCTTGGGGTAAGGAACTACCAGCCGGGGATAAACGAGCAAGGGCGAGCCTGGTTGCCTCTTGGTGAGGGCTTTGATCCTTAGCGTGGGAGGGGCTATAAGGGGCCTGCTAAGGATAGGCCGAACATGGTTACTGCCCGGTGCCTCTTGGCGAGGGCTTTGATCCTTAAGGACGGGCCGAGTAGGGTTACTGCCCGGTGCCTCTTGGCGAGGGCTTTGATCCCTGGCGTCTTAGGGTAGGGAACTACCAGCCGGGGATAACCGAGTAAGGGCGTGCCCGGTTTCCTCTTGGTGAGGGCTTCAATCCCTGGCGTTGCAGGGTAGGGAACTACCATCCAGGGATAACCGAGCAGGGTAGCTGCTCAGCTGCCTCTTGATGAGGGCTTCGATCCCTGGCGTTGCGGGGTAGGGAACTACCAGCCAGGGATAACCAAGCAGGGTAGCTCGGCTGCCTCTTGATGAGGGCTTCGATCCCTGGCGTTGTGGGGTAGGGAACTACCAGCCGGGGATAACCGAGCAAGGGTGAGCCCGGTTGCCTCTTGGTGAGGGCTTTGATTCTTAGCGCGGGAGGGGCCGCAAAGGGCCTACTAAGGATGGGCCGAGCAGGGTTACTGCCCGGTGCCTCTTGGCGAGGGCTTTGATCCTTAAGGACGGGCCGAGCAGGGTTACTGCCCGATGCCTCTTGGCGAGGGCTTTGATCGCTGGCGTCTTGGGGTAGGGAACTACCAGCCGGGGATAACCGAGCAAGGGCGAGCCCGGTTGCCTCTTGGTGAGGGCTTCGATCCCTGGCGTTGCGGTGTAGGGAACTACCAGCCAGGGATAACCGAGCAGGATAGCTGCTCAGCTGCCTCTTGATGAGGGCTTCGATCCCTGGCGTTGTGAGGTAGGGAACTACCAGCCAATGATAACTAAGCAGGGTAGCTACTCGGCTGCCTCTTGATGAGGGCTTCGATCCCTGGCATTGCAGGGTAGGGAACTACCAGCCAGGGATAACTGAGCAAGGGCGAGCCCGGTTGCCTCTTGGTGAGGGCTTTGATCCTTAGCGCGGGAAGATCCGTAAGGGACATGCTAAGGATGGGCCGAGCAGGGTTACTGCCCGGTGCCTCTTAGCGAGGGCTTTGATTCGTAAGGACGGGCCGAGCAGGGTTACTGCCCGGTGCCTCTTGGCGAGGGCTTTGATCCCTGGCGTCTTGCGGCAGGGAACTACCAGCCGGGGATAACCGAGCAAGGGCGAGCCTGGTTGCCTCTTGGTGAGGGCTTTGATCCTTAGCGCGGGAGGGGCCGTAAGGGGCCTGCTAAGGATAGGCCGAGCATGGTTACTGCCCGGTGCCTCTTGGCGAGGGCTTTGATCCTTAAGGACGGGCCGAGCAGGGTTACTGCCCGGTGCCTCTTGGCGAGGGCTTTGATCCCTGGTGTCTTGGGGTAGGGAACTACCAGCCGGGGATAACCGAGCAAGGGCGAGCCCGGTTGCCTCTTGGTGAGGGCTTCGATCCCTGGCGTTGCGGGGTAGGGAACTACCAGTCAGGGATAACCGAGCAGGGTAGCTGCTCGGCTGCCTCTTGATGAGGGCTTCGATCCTTAGCGTTGCGGGGTAGGGAACTACCAGCCAGGGATAACCAAGTAGGGTAGCTGCTCGGCTGCCTCTTGATGAGGGCTTCGATCCTTGGCGTTGAAGGGTAGGGAACTACTAGCCGGGGATAACCGAGCAAGGGCGAGCCCGGCTGCCTCTTGGTGAGGGCTTTGATCCTTAGTGTGGGAGGGGCCGTAAGGGGCCTGCTTAGGATGGGCCGAGCAGGGTTACTGCCCGGTGTCTCTTGGCGAGGGCTTTGTTCCTTAGCGTGGGAGGGGCCATAAGGGGCCTGCTAAGGATGGACCGAGTAGGGTTGTTGCCTGGTCACGCAAGGATTCGCTCGACCATCCTGACGTGTGAGCATCGGGAAGAGGGACAGTCGCGGGTGACACGCGTCATGAACGCGTAGGGGAGGCAAAGCGTCGGAGCCGCGTCGTTTTGATTTCGCTGAGAGAGGCTGGATGTCTGCCGCGTGGCGGTACAGTTGTGGGTGAAACGAGCGACTGTTAGACTCATGGGGCATTGTAGAAGCGGGTGACGTACCCTTTGAATGTTTCTTTGTCCCCGCTCTTGATCGTGAAGATATGGTCGACAATCCATTTCTGCCGTCCGTTCCCGACGAAGTCGTTAAGGAATTGGGTGGCTAGCTCGTTGAAGGTTAAGATCGAGCGTGGCGCGAGTCCTCGGAACCAGTCTCATCCGGAGCGGATGAGAGTGGCCGGGAAAGGTCGGCATTGGGTGGCATCGGAGTTGTCTTGGAAGCTCATCCCTACGGTGAATGCGTCTAAATGGTCCTTCGGGGTAGACTTACCGTCGAAGAGAGAGACTTTTGGGGGCTTGTTCTGGGAGGAGACATGGATGGTGAGCAGCTCCTTGGTGAAGGGTTTGGTGGGCGAGTCGGCGGCGTACTTAGCCCCGTCGCTCTAGTCGGCCGTGGTATTCCGACGATTCGAGGGCGTACCCTCGATCTTCTTTTCGAGGGCGTCGAGTCGGCCGTGGTATTCCGACGATTCGACACATTCTGATCTTTGGCCTATGCTGTTGGAGACCTGTGTCTGGCCGCGGCCCCGGTTCCTCTCGATGAGGTTCCTTAGGTCCCCTGGCGAGGTAGTCTTCGAGCCGCCATAACGAGTCCCGTCCGTGCGACCCCGTCGAGGGAGGGGGTACCGGTCATGCCTGGGAGCAGGCAAGCTGACCGACATCTCCTCGGGAGGGACGGGGGCGCGAAGGGGCTCGGGGCGAGGCGCTCTGGCGATGGACCTCGGTGTTGAACTGTGGGGCGCCCAACGGGTCATATAATATGTTGTCCTGGGGGATCTACGGCCGTAGGAGGCAGCGAGGCGGTGGTCAGCGGTGCCGACGCGAGCAGAGTCTTCTCTCCCTCTATAGGGGTCCCGGTCCCGAGGTGGGGGGAGCGACGACCTGGGGAGCTTGCCTTGCCATTTGGACACGGACGAGCGCATCCATGACAGACACGAGTCGATCTATCCGAACGGCTAGGGCGTTGATGGAGTTCGGGGGAGGAGATTCGTCCGCGCCTCCGTTGTGAGGGAGGCGGCGGCTAGTGCTTGGATCTTCGCGGTGATCGCTCGTCATTGGATTAAGATCGGAAGATGAAGTTTGTTCAGTGGAATCAAGATTTTCCCACAGACGGTGCCAGCTGACAGATGTCGAATCACATCAAGATGTTACCTTCCGTAGATCTCCTGTTGGCGACGATGGACGGCTGAGATTAGGTTGGAGGTTGACTCCTGAAGCGTATGGATCTCAATGGGTTTGAGGTGGTTGAAGCCGAACTACCTGCAAGGATGTCCCGGGGTGGTTGTACCACCGAGGACCCTCCGACGATCAAGTTAAACCGGATATTTGAGCAGAGTAACGGCCTAGTGGGGAAAGAATCACTTACTTGAACCGTCTGAGAGAGAGGTTTATATAGTGGTGGCAACAGGCAGGCAGGTGCGAGAATCACGCCGGCCGTTACGGTCCCGGCGTCACGCCCGCGTGATGGGCGGGATCTCCCATTAATGACGAGACAGGCTCGTTAATAGGGGATCATGATGGCGTAGAACGCGGGACGTGGCTGTTTTCCCCAATTAGAGCAAAGCTCTGTTCAAATTTCAAAATTTGAAATGAAGCAGCGCTTTACAGCAGACCCAAGTGCGCTGCACTCTAAGCAGCGCACCACGTGCAAAGGTGCTAAGAGCGCTGCACTCTAAGCAGCGCACCACGTGCAAAGAACGAGTGCGCTGGCGCTAAGAGCGCTGCACTCTAGAACTAAATGTTCTCCACCTTTGGATCAAAGATCCAACGAACGTGATTAAAAATCATCAATTGACCGGAATGAAATTCTGTTGAGGAAACATTCCTCAGAATCTTTCCAAACAGGAAAGATTGTACTCTAAAAATCTGAGCACCGTTGGATCAATGATCCAATGGTGATTAAAAATCACCAAAATGCAGAATAAATTCTATATGGGAAAAAATTTCTCAATCTTGTTAAAAACAAGAAGATTGCCTTCTGTAAGTCAGAAACCCTTGGATCAAAGATTCGACGATGGGGAAATCCCCAAATCAATTGGAGAAAAGATCTCCTTAACCGATTGAACAAATCAGCTTACCTTATATAAAGGTCCCAAGACTTCAAGTCTCATATAGAGGAACCCTCTATAAACTTTGAGAAATCTCAGAAAGAAGAGCAAGCTCTCGGTAGAAGAAGAGCTTTTCATCAAGGTAAAAAAACAGAGATAAGAAAAATCTCATTAAAGAAAAAGAACATAATTCTTCTCACAGATCATAGATCTATAAGATTAAGGAATTTTACAAAAAGAGATCATGAACATCTCATTATAAAAAAGGGGGGAGAATAATTCAATTCTCTTAGGATCACAGATCCATAAAGGCAAAGCCTTTCACCAAAATAAGAGATTGAAATATCTCCTGTAAAACAAGAACTTTGTTCTTAGAACCTTGAGACAAAGTCTCTTATAAACGAGAATTTATTTCTCAGATCATAAAACTGATCAGAAGCGCTTTTGCGCTCTTTGACTGGCGCACAGCGCCAAGCGCACCACGTGCTCCTCATTTGTGCGCCACTTACCAAATAGCGCTTTGCGCTCATGGACTGGCGCTCAACGCCAAGTGCACCACGTGCTTCTCACGTATGCGCCACTTAACAAATAGCGCTTTGCGCTCGTGGACTGGCGCTCAGCGCCAAGCGCACCACGTGCTCCTCACGTGTGTGCCACTGAACAACTGGCGCTTTGCGCTCATAGACTGGCGCTAGCGCCAAGCGCGCCACGTGCTCCTCACGTGTGCGCTATATCACAGAAGCGCTTTGCGCTCATTAACTGGCGCTAGCGCCAACCGCGCCATGTGTTCCTCACGTGTGCGCTGATAGAACATAAACTGCTCTTTAAATAAAGCCCTAAAGCTATGATGAATGCTCAACATTCAATAAAAGACAGAAAGGCTGTCAGAACCCAAATCGATGCTCAACATTGTCAAATATTTAACATTTTAACTGAGTGGGCCGAGCCCAAGTTAGCCATAAACCCCTCATTCAGATTAATTGAGCCCATATGCTCATAAATCTCAGATCTTAGTCCCAATTGGACTACAAATCTCCCAACCAACATTGGTTCAAGGGTGCATCTCTTCACTACTTTAATATTTGTCGTTGTAATCTTTCAATATCTTCAGAGAGGTGACGGGTCCCGATAACCAAACATTCCATGGACTGTGGGGTCCTTAAACTCATGGACTATGATGTCCTTAAACTTTACGGACTGTGGGGTCCTTAAACTCATGGACTATAATGTCCTTAAACTTTATAGACCATGACGTCCTTAAACTATGGACTGTGGGGTCCTCACGCCCATGGACTATGATGTCCTTAACCTTGGACTGTGGGGTCCTTAAACCCATGGACTATGATGTCCTTAACCTTGGACTGTGGGGTCCTTAAGCCCATGGACTATGATGTCCTTAACCTTGGACCGTAATGTCCTTAAACTAATGGACCACAATATCCTTAAACTAAACAATAGAGCCCAAATGCTCTTTTGTTGGATCTAAATGATCTCGTTAAGTTGATCTTAGTCTAAAATTAGACTAACGTATCCTTAACAAACATTTAAGTTGATCTTAGTCTCAAATAAGACTAACATATCCTTAAACCCAACCCCAAACCCAAATCTAAGAAAATACGGATTTGGACTAATCCACGCCCTACGGGCGACAACATAAATTAGTCTCCGTATACAATTCACGGGCAACCAAACACAAAACAAACACACACGACACGAAGTGACCATCTGGAGAAGGAGAAAGTGGTTACCGCGATGCGGTAGCGTAATTAACTGCAGGGGCTTGCACCTGCAAGGAAGAGCGTCCCCACAATCAAAAACCCCTCAAATGAGGAGGAATCTGACGAATTCTGCTACATCGGCCGTATCCGTTTAAACCTTCGATACATGGTGCCATAAATCAACTTGTCATCTTCATAGAGATGGACGGATAGCATCAATTAGCATTTGCCCTCGAAGTTCAGGCCGGATGTCCCAACGTCCCGGTCGCGTCTTTCAGCGAAGAACAGATTCTGGCACGCCCGGTGGGACCTTTTCCTCTTTCCACTCCATACTTCGTGTGTCATGTTTCACGAACAAATCGCGGTTTTACATGGTTGCCCTGGATTCGAGGTACTAAGATTTGGTGTCTTGCTCCGTGCAGAAAATAGAAGATCAATAGCTTCAAACTGCACTAACTGCAACTGCAACTCTCACTCCGTCCTGTCCGAAGGAGTGACTTATGGGCCTCAAGAGGCCTCCCTTTTCACAATACCGGTGGAACAAGTGACCCAAGCCACCACTGGGCTATTCTTCGGGACCATGCTCCCGCCAGCGAGCTTCAGCGCTCCTGTACCATTGCAAGAAGCTCCGAAGAAGTCGGTCTTTGATCGGCCTGCAACTACTGCGGCCCCTCTCAACGGGTCGCCCAAATCCAGTGCCTCGGTTTTCAACAGACTGGGCCGAAGCTCAGATGGGTCCATGAAGAAGCCCACAATTCTTGAAGGGGTTATCCCGAAGCGGATAGCCATTCCTGCCCCTAAAGTCACCAAGGCGGCTTCTCCTGCTAAGGGGTCGGTCTTCACAAGACTGGCCGTTTCAGCTCCTACTCCATGCGAAGTCACGAAGGCTGTTTCACCTGTTCGAAAGTCGGCCTTCGCAAGACTGACTATCCCCTCTTAACGGACGTCAGTCTTCAACAGGCTAGCGCCAATAACAGCCTCTCCTCAAAGCGGAGGGCATGAGGAAGCTCATCCAACAGCGGAGGTGATCCTGGCCGCAAGGCATGCTCGACGTCGTCACTGGCGCCGAGTGAGGAAAGCTGGGGGCAGTTCACCCTCTGGATTTACGCCACCAGCTCCAACGGTGGAATTCGATGCTGCCGTTCCAACTGGGAACAACTTTGAACCACTCAGGAGGGTCCGCAAAAACTCTCCGACTGCTGTGCTGAAAAGATCTCCTCCACCTGTAGAGAATGCCACAAAGGCGAAGCTTGAACAACCCCCTCAGCGTCTATCCTCTAAAATTTACAAAGTCTGGCGTCAAGTCCAAGACTCGGTGATTGATCAAGATTACTCCCACCGACCCAAGAAGATAAAGGTTCGGCAAAAGAAGGACCATTCTGTCGTACCGCAGAAGGTGTTGTCTACCTGGATGCCCGCTGCAACGGCCCCCTCAACTTCACCAGCCCACAAAAAGAGAAGGCCAGAGAAAATCCCCGTGTCTGCGACAAATATCAAGGGCACTGAGCCTAAACGCCCTAAGTCTGGGGGCATGGTGGTGCATACCATCTATATGGCATCCGGAAAAGAGGATAGCCGTATCTCCACAGGTCATCGACCTCTTACGCGATCAGTGACTAAGGCTCAGGAGCAACAACAACAAAAGCTCTAAGAGATGCTAACGGCCATGGCCGTACTCACAGGGCCAAAAGAAAGCCCGGAAATGTCGTCAGAGCAACGTCAAGAACAAGAAACTGATGCTGAGTTCCTCCGCAGAATCCTCAAAAAGAAGGACAAAGAGACATCGGAACAAGTGACCAACATAAAACAGATGGCCCTTCTATTCCAAGATACAATGGGCATGATGATCCAGCCGGACCTTCCAGCCGAAGATCCTCCGGTAATAATTGAAGATGATAGAGGAGAGACATCAAATCCTCTACCGGCTCTGTCAGCATCTAAGGAGGAGACCATCTCCAAAGCCACGCTCGATGATTATATAGCTCAACAAATACGAGCCCATCAAGCGAATGAAGCGGCTGGCCAAGTCGTCAGAACTGGACGGCCCTATCCGGGTTGGTACGATCAAATAAAATACCCGCCAAGATATACGATCCCTAAATTCCACGTATATAAGGGGACGGGAAATCCACACCAGCACATTTTTCAATTCAGGGCTCTATGCGGCAACACCGGAGGTGACGATAAGCTACTGCTTCGCCAATTTGTTGGCAGCTTGTCGGAGACAGCGTTTGAATGGTACTCTGAGCTCCCAAACGACTCCGTCAAGACATTCGCAGAAATGGAGTAACTGTTCACGCAGAGATTCGCAAGCGCTAGCGAACACACCCCGATCACCGCACTAATTAACGTCAGAGTGAAGCCAGGCGAAACATGGGTTCAGTATGCGATACGGTGGTGGAACCTATGGTCGAAATGCGAACAACACATAGAAGAGGCTCCTGCAGTGGGCATGTTTGTATTCAAGCCGACCACCTTCCAGGCCTTGATTGACAAGTTGGCCCAAATGGATCAGATGGGCCATATGCCTTCCTCTTCAAAGGCGGATCCTCGGAATGAGAAGGGGAAAGGGAAAGCAACCTTCGTCGCCAACGCTCAAGAACAACCGAGTGGCCCGAGACCGGTTGTTTGCCAAAGCAACAAGCAGCAATCCTTCGACGAGAAGTTGAGGCGTCCTTACTCGTTTCCCCGGGATAAAATAAGGAGACTGTTCGAACTAGCAGTGCGTAACGGGCTCATCACTCTACCGGAGCTGAGACACCCACTACAACCGAACGATGTCAACAATCCCAATTACTGCCCCTACCACCGAGTATTGGGCCATCTGATCGAAGACTGCTACGTCTTCAAAAATTGGGTTGAAGACCAGTATCAACAGGGCAAGTTCGTGCTGTCCGAAAACTGGAAAGTAAATCCGCCACAATAGCACACCCCTAAAAGGGTGGACACGCCGGGGGCATCATGCTCTTTTATAGAGGAAGCTCCATGGGAAGTCGTTCTTTCGGCAAAAACTAAAAGAATGCTGAAAGATCTTCAAACATGTCCGGCGACCAGGTGGAAAAGCCCGCTAGAGTTGGAGATCATCGAGGGGATGCTGAAACCATGCCCAACATTGGGAGTTAATAGTAATGGTAGACAAAACATTTGGGCCCAGCCGTCAAAGTCTTCGAAGAAAAAGAAGAAGATCAAAAAGCCGGCGCAGTTTGATGACAAGCGCATGGATCTGCAAAAGCATATTGACGCGGTGGAGGAATATAACCAGAAGGCACGGACCCCGGTCACACTCCAAGAATTTCTCAACAATATCCTTGAGAGCGGAGATAACGACAATAACGACGGGGATGACTCGTCAAAAGAATCTGAGGACTATGTGGCAAGTTTCCACATGATCTCTCATTCGGCGTTAACTAACGAAGAAGCTCACTCGGCGATAGAAGACAGAATAAAAGAGCTGGGGGCAGGATCGAGGCCAAAACCCTTGGAACCGTCTGACGAGATGATCGACTTGCTACTGAACGAAGCCCGTCAGAAAAGTAAATCCAATCGAGAGCGCGAACTGGCTATATTCGAAAAAGGCAAACGCCGACGACTGAATGAAAAGGTCGAGGCACCCCAACCGGATCGAAGCATCCCTATCGCCAGCAAAAGCAAGCTTAAAGTATGGAAACGATTCACTAGGGCCCTGTCAATAGGAATGAAATTGCTTTCTTTCAGAGTAAATTCTCCTGGCGGTATATATCTTGATGAAGCGGACATAGATCCTAACTTTTGCTTATACCATCAGAGGATTGCATACCCTACCGAGGAGTGCATAGCCTTTAAAAACTGGTGGCAGGGATATGTTGCCCACCGACAACACGTTCCACGAGTGAAGCGCGAGGCTCGTCGGGAACAGAAAAACACGACAGATGAGCGCAAAAGGGCTGCTGTCAACTGCCACATAGTCGACACCAAGGGATCACAAGTTATCACCTTTGGAAGCGACTCTGACGAAGAAATCGCCCCCAGCCCTCTCTTCAAGGAATCCACCTCCGACACAAAAAATGCGAAGATTTGCGAGAAAATATAGCTGCGTAATCGTACGTTGCCCGAAAAATCTCGGACCTATGAACTAACGATTGACCGAAACGTCGTTAAACTACTACCAACCCGTGCCATCCTCAGGCTGACGTGGTAAAAAAAGGGGGGTACGTCCACAAACGAGATGGGCACGGATGAAAACCTGAAAGGGCTCCGTGAGTAAAAACAGTATGACTATCGGCGAGTTTTGTGAAAACCCGAAAGGGCGCAATCTCGTTAGAAAACACTTGCAAGGTCCTCTCGACCCTGTAAGGAGAAAATACCTGCGTGAGATCCTTACGACTCACAAGGGAGCAACACGCTTAGGGACCCCACGATTCCTAAGGAGAAATTACACTTACAAGATTCTCACGACTCGTAAGGAGAACCCTCTTATGAGACCCTCACGGCTCATAAGATTCAAAAGCCTTAAGCTACATGGATCTGAACCTGTTCTTAAGCCATCACAATCCCCAGAATTGCCCTACAAACGGTTCAATGCTGACCCTTGTATACAATCCACGGGCACGAATAAACCTTTCCCCAACGGAGTCCCACTACTGAAAAGGGATATCTTCACATGGTGAACGACCTTTGTAAGTCCTCTCGACTTATAAGGAGAAAACACTCTTGTAAGATCCTTACGACTTATAAGAGACCATATACTTAAGAGTCCTCACGATTCTTAAGGAGAAAATGCACCTACGAGATCCTCACGACTCGTAGGGAGAAATACCTTTATGAGACCCCTACGGCTCATGAAGTCAAAAGCCTTAGTTGACAGGATTCTAACCCTGTTTTGTAAGCCATCTTTGTTTAAATCGACAAAGGCAAATGATGATTCGCTCCTGGAAATGTCCCAGTTGTAGTGATGCTGATACCTACATCGGTATCAAATTCCAAGTCCTTTCACGGCAAATGATGATTCGCTCCTGGCAATATTCCAGTCGCAGCGATGCTGATGCTAAGATTGGCGCCAGATTCCAAATTCCATACTTGCGATAAAAATCAGTGAACCAAAAATGCATATGAAATAGCCGAAATGATGGGGCAACTTGCAACAGAATCAGCAAGTAAGATATATGCATACAAAATAGCCGAAATGATTGGGCAACTCGTAATAAAAAACAACGAGTAAAAAAAATAGCCGAAATGATTGGGCAATCGCGAACTTCATGATATAAAAGCTGAAATGATAGAGCATCGCGGAAAGAAAACAAAACGAAATATACGAAATGAAGCTTTTTCCTTACAGGTGAGTCCATACTAACCCCTGTATACAATCCATAGGCATAAACAAAAAAGGGGACCACATTTCCCCACCAGACCCTGTCAAAGGAAGAGTCAGATCTTGACGGTAACATTTGCATCCCAAAAGAACAACAACAGCGTTCGTCCTCATCCCAGCAGGATTCGGACGCGACGTCAACAAAGCGGAGCCATGGCAAAGTCCCTAGTTCCAAGGCTCTGCGGTCCACAGACAACCTAGAGTCAACCAATGACCTCCCCGCCGGATCAACGCTCCATCTTGGAAACAAGTCAACCGACCCCAGGGAAATCAGTGTCCTTGGCAAACCCCTTAATTCAGGGAAACCAGTGTCCTTGACAAGAGCATCCCGATTCGCGTCGACCCGTAGAGAAATTAGTGTCTTTGCAGGAATATCTCGATTCGTCTCAACCCCCAGGGAAATCAGTGTCCTTGGCAAATACCTCGATTCAGGAAAATCAGCGTCCTTGACGAGAGCATCTTGATTCGCGTCGACCCGCAGAGAAATCAGTGTCTTTGCAGGAATACCTCAATTCGTCTCAACTCCGAGGAAATCAGCGTCTTTGGCAAAAACCTCGATTCAGGGAAATCAGCGTCCTCGACGAGAGCATCTCGATTCGAATCGACCCGTAGAGAAATCAGTGTCTTTGCAGGAATATCTCGATTCGTCTCAACTCCGAGGAAATCATCGTCCTTGGCAAAAACCTCGATTTAGGGAAATCAGCATCCTTGACGAGAGCATCTCGATTCGCGTCGACCCGGAGAGAAATCAGTGTCTTTGCAGGAATATCTCGATCATCTCAACCCTTAGGGAAATCAGTGTCCTTGGCAAAAATCTCGATTCAGGGAAATCAGCGTCCTTGACGAGAGCATCTCGATTCGCATCGACCTGCAAGGAAATCAGTGTCTTTGCAGGAATCTCTTGATTCGTCTCAACCCCCAGGAAAATCAGCGTCCTTGACGAGAGCATCTTGATTCGCGTCGACGCGCAAGGAAATCAGTGTCTTTGCAGGAATCTCTTGATTCGTCTCAATCCCTAGGGAAATCAGTGTCCTTGGCCAAAATCTCGATTCAGGAAAATCAGCGTCCTTGACGAGAGCATCTCGATTCGCGTCGACCCGCAAGGAAATCAGTGTCTTTGTAGGAATCTCTCGATTCGTCTCAACCCCCAGGGAAATCAGTGTCCTTGGCAAATACCTCGATTCAGGGAAATCAGCGTCCTTGACGAGAGCATCTCGATTCGCGTTGACCCGCAGAGAAATCAGTGTCTTTGCAGGAATACCTCGATTCGTCTCAACTCCGAGGAAATCATCATCCTTGGCAAAAACCTCGATTCAGGGAAATCAGCGTCCTCGACGAGAGCATCTCAATTTGAATCAACCCGCAGAGAAATCAGTGTCTTTGCAGGAATACGTCGATTCGTCTCAACACCAGGGAAATCAGTGTCCTTGGCCAAAACCTCGATTCAGGGAAATCAGCGTCCTTGACGAGAGAATCTCGATTCGCGTCGACCCGCAGAGAAATCAGTGTCTTTGCAGGAATACCTCGATTCGTCTCAACTCAAGGAAATCAGCGTCCTTGGTAAAAACCTAGATTCAGGGAAATCAACGTCCTTGACGAGAGCATCTCGATTCGAATCGACCCGCAGAAAAATCAATGTCTTTGCAGGAATACCTCGATTCGTCTCAACCTCAGGGAAATCAGTGTCCTTGGCCAAAACCTCGATTCAGGGAAATCAGCATCCTTGACGAGAGCATCTCGATTCGCGTCGACCCGCAGAGAATTCAGTGTCTTTGCAGGAATACCTCGATTCGTCTCAACCCCAGGGAAATTAGTGTCCTTGGCAAAAACCTCGATTCAGGGAAATCAGCGTCCTTGACGAGAGTATCTCGATTCGCATCGACCCGCAGAGAAATCAGCGTCTTTGCAGGAATACCTCGATTCGTCTCAACTTCGAGGAAATCAGTGTCCTTGGCAAAAACCTCGATTTAGGAAAATCAGTGTCCTTGACGAGAGCATCTCGATTCGCGTCAATCCATAGAGAAATCGGTGTATATGCAGGAATATACGACATCAACAAAATGGAGCCATGGAAGAGTCCCTAATTCCAAGTCTTGACGGCCACATCTATAGTCTGGAGACCCACAACAGCGTTCATCCTCATTCCAGCAGGATTCGGATGCGACAATCAATCTCGGAGCCACGACAGAGTCCGTAGTTCCAAATCTCGACGGTTCACAGACAGCCTAGAGATCACCAATAGCGTTCCTCCTCATTCCAGCAGGATTCAGACACGGCAATCAGCCTTGGAGCCATGGCAAAGTCCCTGTTCCAAATCTCGATGGTTCACAGACAGCCTAGAGATCACCAACAGCGTTCCTCCTCATTCCAACAGGATTCAGACGCGACAATCAACCTTGGAGCCATGGCAAAGTCCCTGTTCCAAACCTTGACGGTTCACAGAAAACTGAGAGAGCAAATCCTGGTCCCGTAGAACATGGCTAAACTCAATCCTGACCCCGTGGGAAATGGCCAAAGCAAATCCTGGTCCCGTAGAATACGGCTAAAGTCAATCCTGACCCCGTGGGAAACGGCCAGAGCAACCCCTGACCCCGTATGGCTAAAGTCAATCCTGACCCCGTATGGCCAAAGTCAACCCCTCCTGGCCCCGTAGAACATGGATAAAGTCAATCCTGACTCCGTATGGCCAAAGTCAACCCATCTTAGCCCCGTAGAACACGGCTAAAGTCAATCCTGACTCCGAGGGAAACAGCCAGAGTAAACTCTCGAACTCCCAGTCAAAGCAATGCTTTGACTTGGGAGCAGGTCAACTCATCAATCACTTACGAGTCCTCTCGACTTGTAAGGAGAAAATTCTTTTGTGGGATCCTTACGACTCTCAAGAGAAAACGCACTAAGGAATCCTCACGATTCTTAAGGAGAAACTATACCTACGGGATCCTCTCGACTTGTAGGGAGAAAATTCTTTATGAGACCCTCACGGCTTATAAAATTGAAAATTCTTAGGTAGTAGACCTGAACCTGTTTCCTAAGCCGTCGTTACCCTGCAAAGAGTCCAAGATGGTCCGTCACTTACTATCTACAGGCCATACTTGCTAAAATCACATGGCAACGACACAGCGAAGAGAAGAAAGCAACAGTAGAACAAAAAAATGTGTATCTTTTATTCACGAATTCAATGGAGTACAAGTTGAATCATATGAAAGAATAAAAAAATGGATATATGTTATTCAAAGATTACAAGTGTTCAATCTATGCAAAACAGCTACTGAGAAGGAAGCGTTTTCAATAAGTCAGCAAGTTGCTCGCGCACTCCTTTCAATTCCTTTTTATGGTCAGCCGCTGTGGCCAGCTCCGCTTCGACTCGAGCCCTTTGCTGCAAGCACGATGAAACCTTCTCATCGATTTCCCACCGGGCAGGTTCGCGACTCTGCGTAACCCGCTCGATGGAGTCGAGCTTCCGCCTCAATGCCAGCCCGTCCGAAATGCATCGCTGCAAATTGTCAAAGACGGCTCTCAGTTGCGCGGCATTCGCTTCAACTTGGGCGCGCAGCCGGGCAGATTCACCCGAAGACTCCTCGCGTTCCTTCCGCCTCAATATCACTTCTTGTTCAAAATGGCGGAGGAAGGACACGCTCTGCTCAACCCATGCAGCCCGCTGGGAGTTCAAAGCCAATATCTCAGGAGCAGGACGCCTAAGCTCAAGCTCATGCAGGCATGCCTCAATCTTCCTGCAGTGGTTAACCCAAGACTCAACGACGCCTTCGTTATGGAAGTTCACAAGCGTCGCCAACATTGGATTAACCTCGGCAGCAAAATCTGCAGCGAATGTAGGGGCCTCCGCGTCAAGCTCCTCGATATATTCACTCAACATACGCAGACTTGTCACAACGCCTTTTGAAGATGGACGTCTGGAAAAGGGCCATGCCGGCATTATGATGTGAGACTCGAACGGAGCTAGAGTCGGTGCGACCACTGCAAAATAAATCATAGTCAGATGACGGCTCAAGAAATAAAGAAGATACACGAACAATAGAGTTTACTATACCGGCTGCAACAGAAGGCAGAGCTGGGAGTACCGGTGGCGCGACGATACCCTCGTCCCCTCCTTCAATTTGTAAGGCTACAAGTAATGCAAAGAAGAATTAGCAATGACATGGCTGCCCGTAAAAGAAAAGAAAAGACACCGGTTAGAAAAGATACTCACCGACACCAGCGGGCAGACTAATCTCCGACTGGAAGGAGAAGTGCGGGTTCAGTACATGATACATATGATCAAAGAGAACTTCTGTAAGATTACGATGATACAAAGAAGAATTAGCATTTACACAAAAGATGATGTCCCCGATTTAAATTAATCGCAAACCTATACCTTCCAGCATTTGAGAAAATATAAGAGGAGACGAAGGGGAAATGACCGTCAGAGCTGCAACTGGTCGTGCTTCTTCAGGTGACACAACCTCAGCGCTCGCCACACCTACATTCGAAAGGAACAGAATGTCATCAGAAGGGATTGCAAAACGAAAAGAATGCAGCGACCCAAGACCTACCAGACAGGTCATCAGCCAAAACTGTGACGAAAGCATCACCAAGCATCACGACTTCTTCGATCTCATTCGGGGGGATGGTTTCGCCGCCCGTGGCTTCGTCCCCTGATTCCACGAGAGCCGTCGTGACACTCGCAATGCCAGGCGAGGGCAGGGAACCGCTGGTGGAAAGACCAGCAATTGGAGCAGTCCTGGACTCCTGAGAAAGAGTAGCCGCTTCGGGCTCGGTGGTTGCCGTCATCTCACCTGCCACCTCCTCACCAAGACTTAACCCTACAGGATAGGATATATGAGAATCTAAAGATCAACTCTGACAAAAGGACCTAGTGTTACGTTACCTTGGGACGGCTTTTCGACTGCTTCCCGAGCCGCGCGTACCGCCTGTCTATGGGCGGTAGACAGGGCAGCCGGAGCACCCTCTGAAGAAGCAGGAATAGGGGAAACAATGCTCGAGCCTGCACCTAAAGCCAAGGCGGCATTACGTTCTCTTGCTGCAAGCCTCCTGCGCTTCCTTTCTGCCTGGGCCGTGAGAGCTGATCTTTTTAAGACCTCCGTCAAAGAGACGTCATCGTCCGAACTAGGAGCTACCTCTGGAGCCGTTATGGCGTCCGTCATCGGTTGCTTAAGTAAAGCCTCTTTTGGCAATATTGGGGAAGCTGGGACTTCGGTAGCCGGTCTTTGAAGCGTCTCCACACCACCCTGCGAAATCGGCACTGCACTCGGGATAACCTGAGTCGAGGTAGTCCCTGCAATAAAATAAAGAAGAAGGGTCAGATTACCCATAAGAAAGGGGAATGAAAACACAATAAGTCGAAATATACCGAGGCCCAAGGAAACGCGAAGCCTCTCTTCCTCTTCGAAAGTCTTGAGAGAAGCCGCGATAGCCTCTTCGGTGGAAGCGCTTGTTGAAAAAGAAATGTCAGTCAAAGCATGATAAAAATGTGTGATGAAGCCACGCAAAGATACGGCGGAAGTATACCTGACCGTGCGAGGGTGATCAGTCCTGCTTTGTGGCTAGCTAGTCGCTCGGAAGCTGCGATGGCGGCCTCCAGATCAGTATCATCCGGCGCCATAAATAAACCCTCGTTGGTCCCATATTCGCTTAGGCCCTCGCTATAAGGAGAATGGGGCTCCTGGCTGAGTACAACGTCTGCAGAAAGAATCGACTTCTTCTTCTTCTGCGAGCGAGTCCCGGTCGCCGGTAACGCGAGCTTGCGTTTAGCGGGCAACTTCGGGCGGCGAGTCCCAATTTCCGTACCCACCCTTGACTCAGGAGACGCCGCAGCTACCACTTTTATAAGAGCACAGGGTTGGGGAAGCTCAGGCATATCACGTGGTACCACAGCCGCAGCAGCTTCCCTCAAGGGAGGACGGACAATGGTCCATCGTTTCAAGGGAACGACGGGGTTACCAGCCGGGGTGGTGCCCTTACGATCAAGCAGCAATCGCTTTTCTTTCCTAATGACGGCACCCATCGAATGTTGATACCATGCCACATACACGTTCAGGGCCTTCGGAACACAGCTCGGTTCATTGATGAAGAAGTTAGACCCTGTGTTTAGGCGCATAAAATGATGCAACGCGCTTCGGATACCCTCTTCAGTAGCAGCCGGTTCTGCCAAGAAAGCCTCAAGCGGGATGCTCTGATTATAGCTTAACCGCTGGGCGAAATGATGCGGGTTGTATCTCATGAACAACGCCGAATCATTCTGCCTAAATACGAGAAAGCCCGGCCTGATGGAGTATAGATGAAGAATCTGCCGAGCTTTCAAGACAGAGGCCCCGTCTTTAAAAATATCCTGCAATGGCAGCACCATTTTCGCGGATTCCTGGCCGACGGTCAGAATTTTATCGGTGAAGGACATGCCATCTCCAACCATGCGCGGACGAAGGAGCAAACCCCTAGCCTCCCGCGGTGTCAGATTTACAATGGATGCGTCGACTAGCCGCATGATCTAAGGGAAGTTACACCTGTCATAAAAGCAAGGCCTTCTGTGGATACCGAAGACGCCAAGCACGTGCAACTCGAGCCACGAGGTGAAATAATGCATTGAGAAGTTTACAGGCTGTACCCCTGGTTCAGTAGTGTCTGCTGCCAAGCTGAGGCCGTGATGCAAATGGGCTAACCCAGTGATTCCGACAGCCACTTGCATCCCAGCAACCATTCGATGCGCTGGGTAGAAGACGGACGACCTCATACGGCGAGGGTGCATCGGAAGCGCAAACCAGCTCAGCCATAGCCCGAGAAACCCCAAAAAGAACGTTTCTTTGTCGATCTCAGGAGCTGCAAGCTCTGCAAAAGGGACGACCGGGGTGTCGGGGAAAAAGAAATTCTTCTGATCCGCTTCCTCCATTGGCAGGTTGCTCAAACCTAAGCCAAAAGGATCGTCAAGTTTGGCGAACTTCGCGGCTTCCTTCGACGGTACTTCCGAGCGGAGAAAACGAGCGATAAAATCCGTGAAATTAACCCCACGACCTTCGGATTCGAGAAAAAGGCTCTCATAAATATTCAGCACCTTTATCAAACTCGGGAATTGGTGTTGAATAGCGTTTTCCGGGGTAAGACCCATTACCACTGATTTGGGGGTAAAAATGTATTCATCCAAAGGAAGCAGCTCCTCGTAATGTTCTCCCCTAACGGGTAAACCAGAGATCTCAGCAAATTCCTCCAAAGAAATGGAGACTTCTCGATCCAATAAGAGGAAGGTGTGGGTCGGAATATTCCATTGCTCCAGAAATGCCTTAACCCACCATGTAGGAAGTGTGGAATACTGGAACAAAGAAGCATAGATCGCAGGGTACAATCCGAGCCTTAATAGCTGTGACTTCTTAGCCGATAATATGTATCGGGCCCACTGCAGATATCCGGCTGGGTGACGAGGAGTTAGTCCTATGTTGTATGGCTGTCCCCAAGGGCGCGACTCGCCCTGACATATGCGCCGCCCTAGAGTTTCCAAAGCCACCGGCGGCTGCACGGGTATTGTGGCCATAGAAGGCCGAAGGAGACCCTCTGAAGTCCAATTCACCTCCTCCACAACATAGTTTATCGGGGGTGCTCTGCATAAGGGATCGCCGAAATAGGATCCGAAGGTGTCGCGCAAGAAAAACTCCGACGAACTATGATGATTTGGTTGTACCATGTTCCCCAAAAATGGAGATTCTTCCGCTCGGGATCGTGATCCTTGATCAGTGCAAAGACTTCCCTGTCCACGGGCGCTTCGGGGAATCTGCCTTCCGAACGGACGAACGGGAAGGAAGTGTCGAAAGATATAGTACCTGCGCGGAAAAGAACAAATTTTCAGCCGCCAATGCTACAGATTAAGTTCTATCACTAAGTACTTTAAATCCGTACCGCACTGCAATACAGTAAAAAGGGACCAAAGGGGATCCACATAATCTAGATGACGGTTCATCATTAATGAAACAGTCTCATCATTTGATGAGGCTGTCATTAAATGAGGAAATCCTCAAAAGATTCTCATTCAATAAGAACCCCTCGGGCCAAGGAGTAAATCTCCCCTTTAGAGCAGCGCTCTGTGACAGAGTGACATCTGTCAACTCTGATGATGATAGGAATAAAAAATTTTCAAGAGCCTTGCTCTGTAAGAATGATGGAATAACCCATCAGAAAACTTAAAGTAAAGTTTTAATGAATTAAAATTCCGAGATCTTCAAGATCTATGAACAAACTCTAAGAGTTTTCATGAAAGATTAATAAATCTATATGATTTGAAAAGAGCAAAGCTCTGTTAATGGGTTAAGAAACCCTGAAAAGGATCTCTTAAGATCTAAGATCTAGCAAGAGCAAAGCTCTGTTGAGAAACCCTAAAAAAGGTTTTCTTTAGATCGAAGATCTATGAAAAGCAAAGCTCTGTTAATGGGTGAAACCCTAGATTATTAAATAATCCTTTAAAAGATTTAATCTTTACCTAAATTTTGACAGAGTTCTGTCCTTAAGAAAGTTCTTAAGACAAAGAGCTATGCACTGAAGGAGAATAAAAATTCTCAGAAAGAAAGAAGATGAACAGAAATCATCTCAAGAGCCAAAGGCCCTATTTATAGGCACTGATATGTCGTTTCAACTTCTGAGTTGATCCAATGGCAGAGATGCTTCCATCGCTGCACTCACGTGTAGGCCACGTGAGCGCAACGGTGGGGGGGGGCATTTGTTTCCCCCAATCAGAGCAAAGCTCTATTCAAATTTCAAAATTTGAAATGAAGCAGCGCTTCATAGCAGCGCCAAGTGCGCTGCACCCCAATCAGAGCTTGTGCGCTGGCGCTAAGAGCGCTGCACTCTAAGTAGCGCACCACGTGCAAAGCACGTGTACGCTGGCGCTAAGTGTGCTAGCGCTAGAACTAAATGTTCTCTACCGTTGGATCAAAGATCCAACGAACATGATTAAAAATCATTAATTGACCAGAATGAAATTCTGTTGAGGAAACATTCCTCAGAATCTTTCCAAACAGGAAAGATTGTTCTCTGAAAATCAGAGCACCGTTGGATCAATGATCCAATGGTGATTAAAAATCAGCAAAATACAGAATAAATTCTGTATGGGAAAACATTTCCCAATCTTGTTAAAAACAAGAAAATTTCCTTCTGTAAGTCAGAAGCCCTTGGATCAAAGATCCGACGATGGGGAAATCCCCAAATCAATTGGAGAAAAGATCTCTTTAACCGATTGAACAAATCAGCTTGCCTATATAAAGGCCCCAAGACTTCAAGTCTCATATAGAGGAACCCCCCTATAAACTTTGAGAAATCTCAAAAAGAAGAGCAAGCTCTCGGTAGAAGAAGAACTTTTCTTCAAGGTAAAAAAAAAAACAGAGATAAGAAAAACATGTTAGATATATGTATGCCCTAAAGGCCATTATATGTATAGTGGATACTTGGACATGTATGACTTTCTCGCTCAACATGATAGTATGCTATCTGGTTTACTTTATCTTGACATGTTGATTTGATCATACTTTTATTCATTTGCACATGTTGATAAAGCCCTTAGGATATTTGCTTGACTACTGTGACTATGATGCAGATCATACTAGTGGGGCATGTGTAGTTTATAAGCATATCCTTGAACTGTTCTTAGTCGTGGGTGTATCGAGACGGGGTATCGATATTTCAGAGTAGACTAGCGTATACTATTCTTGTCCCATATGATAGGCGATGGATGATCCCATATCCATCTGGTGAGGTGACACCAAAGATTGTATGCGGGTGCTCAGTGGAAACTGGGTACACTGAACAGACTCACAGAGAACTCCTATGTGGTATTATATCTATCGTCGGATAGCAGTTCTCAGGTGACACTGGTACAGGTTAGTCTGTAGACCCAAGATCGTCATAGAGTCTTGTGTGTCCTCCCACTGTACTTTGATATCCACTTTACCACGGCTCTACTGAGTCGTGCAAACAGGTGGACTTTGGGTACAGTCCCGAGGTACATGGAGGCGATGAGCGATAGGAGGGGTTTAGTCTCTCCCGGTATTGGGAGTTGATGTTGTGCTATGCTCGATTAGCTATAACAGGAAGTCCATGGCCAGAGCTGCTGAGATTTACTGATAAGCATTATCAGTAGTTTCTCGATCTGTTATAAGCCATACACCAGCATGACTTATTGAGTTATTGGGGTCGACGATTCTATCCCTAGACTCGATATGCAACATATCTGACGAGGAGACCGGACTGTACGGTAAGTGTTGCCAGTTGGCTCGACGGGAGTTTTGACAGCTTCGCTGGTTTTCTTTTGATCGTTCAATACCCGGGTGGCCGTTACATTTAGCTGACCGCTTGCGGCTTGTAGGTATTTGATATGATCATCACCTACTGCCGGCGTATTGACGAGTTCTAGAGTCCCACAATGAAGTTTCCTGGCTCAGGCGAAAAGATGTGGTGTGCATATGAGATATGCGCGGGGACCCGATTAAATACGGATATGTGATACCGTATATTAATCGTGCATTTTCTATTGGTCGGGTCGTATGTGATATGACCGATTTGCAAAATCAAGTGTTGATTTAACAAATGACTTTTAGATTAATTCTTTAATTAAACCCTTTTTCTATTTTTGTATGCATGCATGTATGCACATGATGATGTGCATGGACACATACATAAATACATAGTATCATGGTTGTTGATACAAATTTGGTGGCAATGCAAGACTCATATTGTAGTAATTATTTATTTATTTATCATTTTGAATTAAAGGAAATGATAATTCACACATGGTTAATGTTTATCTTCTTTGACCATACTTCAACTACTTTTTAACCTTGAGTTAATTATCCTTTTGCTTTATCAACTCATTGATAAAGATCTAGATAATTACTAACCATGGTTGAAGTGAGAAGGATTAATATGGATTATTCTTTCTCATCTCAATTATTCATTCATATCATTATCCTTTGAGCTCAAGCTTAGCCACCATCTTCTTCTTCCTCTCTTGAAATTTTCTTTGAGTGAAGTTGATAAAAAGAAAGGGTTTTGATTATAGAATACAAACCACATCATCATAATACACACATCTAGCCCATTTGTGTAGAGTGTTTGCTCTACTTCATTCACATATCAAGTAAAGCAAGGTGCTTTGGGCAAAGGGACTTCGGGTGGATCTTCGTGGACTAGGAAGGCTTCCATCGATCCGTTCCAAACTCTCATAGTGCCAAGTAGTCACCAAGGGAGGTCTACAAAGGTTGTAATCTCTACCCTTAGTGATAGTTTTTCATTTGCATGTGATGCTTAGTTGAAAGAATCCCTAAATTTCTAGTCATGATTCTTGTCAAGTTCACTTAGCACCTTCAAAATTTGATTTTGGCATATGTGATACTTCTAAACCCTTGATGAGGTGCTAGGTAAACCCAACAATGGTATCAGAGCCAAGCTAGAGCTTCAGGCGATATTTAGGCAAAGTTAAAACTCCGATCGAAACACGAAATACCAAATTAGACCCTTCTCTGGACAATTTTTAAAACTGTGATTTTTTCTGTATTAAAAATACTTAAAAAATTCAGCAGGGAAATATAAGCATAACTGTAAAAAACGAGGCCATAATCCGTACAAACCGCCGCGGAACCACGGCCATACCTTGCTTGGGCTGCGGATCCGCGGCCGTACAGAAGTATTATTGCATCGGTTTTGCACAGTAATGTCCGTAGCTGCTTGTACATTGTTTTGGGTATTTTTAATCTGACTCAAGTGTTGAGTGTTCTGGGGATTATTTTGAATTCGTTGATTCGATCGGAAAAATTTAATTTCGTTCTGTTTTCCGGATATTTAGAAACTGTTAAAATGTTCGAACGGATATCATTAACTCATTTTTTCCCGGCACGAAAAACTTTCAAGTGTTGAATTTTTCTTGGGTTTAAATCTTTCGAAAAAACGTGCAAGTAACGCGATGGACCCTCTAGAAGAACACAAACCTTAACTCGATTATGTGACCGTCTGAACCGCCTCTAAACCTTAAGGTTTGGGGCAGTACGGCGTGCCACATGTGAGGCGTTGGCTTGACCCTTCTACGGCTGGACCATTGGTACTGTGACGTATTCTGGAATTTTTGAACTCGGCTCAAGTGTTGTGCTATTTGGGAAATCTTGGGTGTTTGTTTATTCAATCGAAAAGTTTAGCATTGTCTATTTATCTGGAATGTGATACAATATGTGGAATTCATAAAGTTAGGCATGAAATGTGAAATATGTGATATTTCGGATTTACGATGTCTAAAGTTATTGTGGAATCCAAATGTTGTAGTTTTACACTTTCTTTTCTGTGACCGTAAGTGTAGTATATGGTGTATCACCAATTTCGTTGCTATACATCAACGAAAATCGGGATACACATACTTGCTTACGTTGATGATATGAGATATTATGTGTTGCAGAGATATGATGTGTAGGATTGTCGCGATTGAATTGCCGGGTTTTTTTTATGTGAGATGAGAGTTTTATTTTCATTCATGTATAAATCAATTGTATGTAATATTCTTTTATTTGGGGCACTTCCGGGATGAGGAAGATGTTTCCATCATTGTATATTATTTACTTTTCCGCATTAGGATAGACCTAAGGAGGGGAGCACAAGTGACCGGGTTCTAGGGTTCAGTGGGAGGCCATCTCGAGGAGTCGAGACTGGGTCTCCTAAACTCTAGAATTGGCAGGATCACTTTCCGCTCTCGTAGGGGTCTAGGGGTGTGGGCTTGGCTATTCATCACGACCGTGGAATCCGTATTTTCTATTGCTGGCTAAATACAAAATACAGACATCCTAGATATCCTTTTATTTTCATACGTGCTTCTGTTGTTGATATTCTGTAATGTGATTACTTAGTATCTGAGACGAATGGATTATTATTATATATATGATATATATAATAAACGTTACTTATGTTTTACACCCGCACTAGTCCCGCTCCGCTATGCCGTTAGTTAAGTAACCTAACGGTGCATAACGGGACACTGTGGCGAATGCGGATGGCATAAGTGTACGTTCTATTTTTCGTTTCTTTTCTGTGATAGCTTAGGAACTTAAATGATGGGATTACATTAATGAGATTAATGTAAAGAAAAAAAAACCTAAAAGATGTTGTAGAATCAGATTTGAAACCCCCTCGGCCTTTTTATGAAAAATGCAAGTTTCAAAAGATGCGGAGCTTAAGCCACTCCTTTTTCTAAAACTGTTTTGATTCTACAACGAGATCAAGTTCAAATATGAACGATATGGAGAAATCATTGCCTGAACTTCTCAATATGTTGAGAAGTGCAGAGAGCACGTTGAAAACAACGAGGACTCCCGCTCTGCTTGCTGGGCCATCTTCCTCTTCAGTCCCAAAAGCCAAGGCCAAGGGAAAGAAAAAGAAGAAGTCCATCAAACAGAAAGGTGGAGTTAAAAAGGCAAAGGGGAAAGACAAATCCGGGGCTGCAGGAAGCGGGAAAGGAGAATGTTTTTACCGCCACAAGTCAGGACATTGGAAACGCAACTGTGCTGTGTATCTTGCTGATCTCAAGAACAAGAAGCATGTTGATGCTTCCACTTCAGGTGTGTTTGTAACTGAAAACTGTTTTTCTTTAAACTCTGCATCTTAGGTATTAGATACCGGTTCTGGTTCTCACATCTGCAATTGTATGCAGGGATTGAGAAATAGTAGAGTTTTGAAGACAGGTGACCATACTCTGCGGGTTGGAAATGGTTCCAATGTACATGCTGTATCCGTGGGAGAGTATCATCTTGGGTTGCCTTCGGGTTGTATTTTGGTTTTGAACCCGTGTTATTTTGTACCTAGTATACTATGTAATATAATATCCGTTTCTTTGTTGGACATTGAAGGATATAATTTTGTATTGCAAAATAATGTTATGAACATTAACTTGAATCAAGAGTTGATTGGGTATGGTACATTAAATAACGGTATTTACGTCCTGAACCAACACACAGTTTTCAATATACAACATACTAATAAAAGAAAGTTTTCAGATATAAATGAAGCTTTTCTTTAGCATTGTAGACTTGGTCATATTAATGAAACAAGACTAAACAAACTACATAAAGATGTATATTTAAATCCTTTTGAATATAAATCTTATGCGACTTGTCAGTCTTGTATCAAAGGTAAAATGACCAAAACTCCGTTTACTGGACACGGAGAAAGAGCTGTGGAACTCTTAAGCCTCATACATAGTGATGTATGCGGACCAATGTCTACACATGCTAGAGGCGGTTTTTCATACTTCATTACTTTTACTGATGATTTTTCAAGATTCGGACACGTGTGTTTGATAAAGCACAAATCCGAAGCTTTCGAGAAATTCAAGGAGTACAACCTTGAAGTAGAAAAACAAACAAGCTTGAGTATCAAGAAACTTCGATCAGATCGAGGTGGAGAATATTTAAGTACAGAGTTTTTAGACTTCTTAAAAGAGAATGGGATTCTCTCTCAGCTCACTCCTCCTTACACACCATAGCACAATGGTGTGTCAGAACGGAGGAATCGTACCCTATTAGATATGGTACAATCCATGATGTGTGATGCTGAGTTACCGCTTTCCTTTTGGGGGCATGCATTAGAGACAGCGATGTATCTGTTAAACAGGGTTCCAACCAAGACCCTGGCTACCACTCCATATGAGATATGGAGTGGAAAGAGACCATCTCTTAAAAGAGTTAGGATTTGGGATTGTCCGGCTTTTGTTAAAAGCAGAATCCAGACAAACTCGAGACACGATCGGTCATGTGTAAATTTGTGGGATATCCAAAACATTCGTATGGATATCTATTCTACCACAAGGAGGAACAAAAGGTGTTTGTTGCTCAGCATGCCACATTTTTGGAAAATGAAATCTTTACGGACAGTACTGATGGCAATGCGGTAGAACTAGAAGAGGTTCTAGAGACACAAATTGCTCAGGACGAATTGGTTGAAACTGATGTTTCAGTAGAACTTCAAGAATCCCAGCCGCTCTGGAGATCTGGTAGAACTTCTCGCTCACTAGAGAGATACTATGGGTTTCTCATTGATGGTGATAGAGAAGTTTGCATCATAAATGATGATGACCCTACTAGTTTTCAGCAAGCTATCACGAGTGGTGACTCAGTGAAGTGGCTGGAAGCCATGAGATCCGAAATGGAGTCCATGTATACCAACAAAGTATGGACTTTGGACGTTGCGCCTCCTGGGATAAAACCCGTTGGGTGCAAATGGATCTTTAAAAGAAAGATAAACTGCATTTCTAAATGGTGATTTAGAAGAATGCGTTTTTATGGATCAGCCAGAGGGTTTCATTGACAGTGGGAGCAGCGGGAAAACATGTAGATTGCTTAAATCTATTTATGGATTAAAGCAGGCCTGACGGAGCTGGAACATCAGCTTTGATGATACAATCAAAGAGTTTGATTTTATCGAAAATATAGATGAACCATGCATTTATAAGAAGATTGTAGGGAGTACCGTCACATTTCTCGTATTGTACGTAGATGACATTCTCCTGATAGGAAATGATATTCCTATGCTACAATCGATCAAACTATTCTTATCACAAAGGTTCTCCATGAAGGACCTAGGTGATGCCTCATGCATTTTGGGCATAAGGATCTATAGAGATAGATCCAAGAGATTATTGGGATTGTCCCAATCAAAGTACATAGACACCATCCTAAAAAGGTTTAGTATGGAAGATACCAAGCGTGGTGCCTTGCCTGCTTGTCATGGAATCACTCTCTCCAAGGACTTTTGTCTGAAGACTGATGAAGAGAGAGCTCGCATGAGCGTTATACCCTATGCTTCAGCCGTAGGATCTATAATGTACGCGATGCTATGTACTCGCTCTGATGTAGCTTATGCACTAGCTGTAGTAAGCAGGTATCAATCCAACCCAGGGGAGAAACATTGGATAGCAGTGAAGAACATTCTTAAATACTTGCGAAGGACTAAAGAATTGTTCTTGGTGTATGGTAATGGGGATCTCCAGATGGAGGCCTTTACCGATTCCAGCTTCCAAAGTGATAAGGATGACAGCAAATCTATCTCAGGGTTTGTATTTACCGTCAACGGAGGGGCGGTTAGTTGGAAGAGTTCCAAACAGGATACCGTTGCAGACTCTACGATGGAAGCTGAGTATATTGCTGCAAATGATGCTGCCAAGGAAGCCGTCTCGAAGAGGAAGTTCATCGCGGAACTAGGAGTAGTTCCAACCATTGTTGATCCAATACCATTGTATTGTGATAATAATGGAGCTATGGCGTAAGCCAAAGAACCTAGGTCCCATCAGAAATCCAGACACATCTTGAGGCGATATCATTTGATCCGGGAGATAGTAGATCGCCAAGAGATCGAGATTCGGAGAGTAGATACAAAGGATAACACAGCGGATCCACTCACCAAGGCCCTTCCACAGCCTCAACATGAGCGACTTTTTGAGATGTTGGGTATGAGATACGCCAATAACTGGCCTTAGTGTAAGTGGGAGATTGTTAGATATATGTATGCCCTAGAGGCTATTATATGTATAGTGGATGCTTGGACATGTATATATGGATTTAGATGACTTTCTCGCTCAACATGATAGTATGCTATCTGGTTTACTTTATCTTGACATGTTGATTTGATCATGCTTTTATTCATTTGCACATGTTGATAAAGCCCTTAGGATATTTGTTGGACTACTGTGACTATGATGCAGATCATACTAGTGGGGCATGTGTAGTTTATAAGCATATCCTTGAACTGTTCCTAGTCGTGGGTGTATCGAGACGGGGCATCGATATTCCAGAGTAGACTAGCGTATACTATTCTTGTCCCATATGATGGGCGATGGATGATCCCATATCCATCTGGTGAGGTGACACCAAAGATTGTATGCGGGTGCTCAATGGAGACTGGGTACACTGAACGGACTTACATAGAACTCCTATGTGGTATTATAGCTATCGTCGAATAGCAGTTCTCAGGTGACACTGGTACAGTTTAGTCTGTAGACCCAAGATCGTCATAGAATCTTGTGTGTCCTCCCACTGTACTTTGATATCCACCCTACCACGGCTCTACCGAGTCGTGCAAACAGGTAGACTTTGGCTACAGTCCCGAGGCACATGGAGGCGATGAGCGATAGGAGGGGTTTCGTCTTTCCCGGTATTGGGAGTTGATGTTGTGCTATGCTCGATTGGCTATAACAGGAAGTCCCTGGCTAGAGCTGCTGAGATTTACTGATAAGCGTTATCAGTAGTTTCTCGATCTGTTATGAGCCATACACCAGCATGACTTATTGAGTTATTGGGGTCGACGATTCCATCCCTAGACTCGATATGTAACATATCTGACGAGGAGACCGGACTGTACGGTAAGTGTTGCCAGTTGGCTCGGCGGGAGTTTTGACAGTTTCGCTGGTTTTCTTCTGATCGCTCAATACCCGGGTGGCCGTTACGTTTAGCTGACCGCTTGCGGCTTATAGGTATTTGATATGATCATCACCTACTGCCGGCGTATTGACGAGTCTTAGAGTCCCACAATGAAGTTTCCTGGCTCAGGCGAAAAGATGTAGTGTGCATATGAGATATGTGCGGGGACCCGATTAAATACGGATATGTGATACCGTATATTAATCGAGCATTTTCTATTGGTCGGGTCGTATGTGATATGACTGGTTTGCAAAATCAAGTGTTGATTTAACAAATGACTTTTAGATTAATTCTTTAATTAAACCCTTTTTCTATTTTTGTATGCATGCATGTATGCACATGATGATGTGCATGGACACATACATACATATATAGTATCATGGTTGTTGATACAAATTTGGTGGCAATGCAAGACTCATATTGTAGTAATTATTTATTTATTTATCATTTTGAATTAAAGGAAAGGATAATTCACACATGGTTAATGTTTATCTTCTTTGACCATACTTCAACTACTTTTTAACCTTGAGTTAATTATCCTTTTGCTTTATTAACTCATTGATAAAGATCTAGATAATTACTAACCTGGTTGAAGTGAGAAGGATTAATACGGATTATTGTTTCTCATCTCAATTATTCATTCATATCATTATCCTTTGAGCTCAAGCTTAGCCACCATCTTCTTCTTCCTCTCTTGAAATTTTCTTTGAGTGAAGTTGATAAAAAGAAAGGGTTTTGATTATAGAATACAAACCACATCATCATACTACAAACATCTAGCCCATTTGTGTAGCGTGTTTGCTCTACTTCATTCACATATCAAGTAAAGCAAGGTGCTTTGGGCAAAGGGACTTCGGGTGGATCTTCGTGGACTAGGAAGGCTTCCATCGATCCATTCCAAACTCTCATAGTGCCAAGGAGTCACCAAGGGAGGTCTACAAAGGTTGTAATCTCTACCCTTAGTGATAGTTTTTCATTTGCATGTGATGCTTAGTTGAAAGAATCCCTAAATTTCTAGTCATGATTCTTGTCAAGTTCACTTAGCACCTTCAAAATTTGATTTTGGCATATGTGATGCTTCTAAACCCTTGATGAGGTGCTAGGTAAACCCAACAAAACAGAGATAAGAAAAATCTCATTAAAGAAGAAGAACATAATTCTTCTCATAGATCATAGATCTATAAGACTAAGGTCTTTTACAAAAAGAGATCATGAACATCTCATTATAAAAAAGGGGGAGAATAATTCAATTCTCTTAGGATCACAGATCCATAAAGTCAAAGCCTTTCACCAAAATAAGAGATTGAAACATCTCCTATAAAACAAGAACTTTGTTCTTAGAACCTTGAGACAAAGTCTTTTATAAACGAGAATTTATTTCTCAAATCATAAAACTGATCAGAAGCGCTTCTGCGCTCTTTGACTGGCGCACAGCGCCAAGCGCACCACGTGCTCCTCACGTGTGCGCCACTTAACAAATAGCGCTTTGCGCTCACGGACTGGCGCACAGCGCCAAGCGCACCACGTGCTTCTCACGTATGCGCCACTTAACAAATAGCGCTTTGCGCTCGTGGACTTGTGCTCAGCGCCAAGCGCACTACGTGCTCCTCACGTGTGCGCCACTGAACAACTGACGCTTTACGCTCATAGACTGGCGCTAGCGCCAAGCGCGCCACGTGCTCCTCACGTGTGCGCTATATCACAGAAGCTCTTTGCGCTCATTAACTAGCGCTAGCGCCAAGCGCGCCATGTGTTCCTCACATGTGCGCTGATAGAACATAAACTGTTCTTTAAATAAAGCCCTAAAGCTATGATGAATGCTTAGCATTCAATAAAAGACAGAAAGGCTGTCAGAACTCAAATTGATGCTCAGCATTGTCAAATGTTTAACATTTTAACTGAGTGGTCCGAGCCCAAGTTGGCCATAAACCCCTCATTCAGATTAATTGAGCCAATATGCTCATAAATCTCAGATCTTAGTCCCAATTGGAATGCAGATCTCCTAACCAACATTGGTTCAAGGGTACATCTATTCACTCCTTTGATATTTGTTGTTGTAATCTTTCAACGTCTTCAGAGAGGTGACGGGTCCCGATAACCAAACATTCCATGGATTGTGGGGTCCTTAAACTCATGGATTATGATATCCTTAAACTTTACGGACTGTGGGGTCCTTAAACTCATAGACTATGATGTCCTTAAACTTTATAGACTATGACATCTTTATACTATGGACTGTGGGGTCCTTAAGCCCATGGACTATGATGTCTTTAACCTTGGACTGTGGGGTCCTTAAACCCATGGACTATGATGTCCTTAACCTTGGACTGTGGGGTCCTTAAGCCCATGGACTATGATGTCCTTAACCTTGGACCGTAATGTCCTCAAACTAATGGACCGCAATGTCCCTAAACTAAACAATAGAGCCTAAATGCTCTTTTGTTGGATCTAAATGATCTCGTTAAATTGATCTTAGTCTAAAATTAGACTAACGTATCCTTAACAAACGTTTAAGTTGATCTTAGTCTCAAATGAGACTAACGCATCCTTAAACCCAACCCCAAACCCAAATCTAAGAAAATACGGATTTGGACTAATCCACGCCCTACGGGAGACAACATAAATTAGTCTCCGTATACAATCCACGGGCAACCAAAAACAAAACAAACACACACGACACAAAGTGCCATCTGGAAAAGGAGAAAGTGGTTACCGTGATGCGGTAGCGTAATTAACTGCAGGGACTTGCGCCTGCAGGGAAGAGCGTCCCCACAATAAAAACCCCCTCAAATGAGGGGGAATCTGACGAATTCTGCTACATCGGCCGCATCCGTTTAAACCTTCGATACATGGTGTCATAAATCAAGTTGGCATCTTCGGAGAGGTGGACGGATAGCACCAATTAGCATCTGCCCTCGAAGTTCAGGCCGGATGTCCCAACGTCCCGGTCGTGTCTTTCGGCGGAGAACAGTGGCCGGCGAATATCTCGCGTATGGAGAGATTCGCGGAGGCGAGGCGGTTGCGTCTGCGATAGGTGCCGTTGGTCGATCGATGAGACCGAGGAGTACGAGCTCGGCGGGAGGCTCGAGGACGAGCGGGAGGCCAAGGTATATTGGTTCTGCGGTGACCTGGAGACGAGCTGAGAGGGCCGAGGGAGCCGATTGTGCGGGAGGCTCGGAGATGAGCCAACGGTTGTTTGTAGGACGGGCATAGGAGTGGTCTGGTTGGCCACTGTAGGTCCTTTCTTGCAAGCTTCAGGACACATCATCTGCCACATGTCACGATCTGGGAGATCACCGATATCGAGCATCATCAATTAGTTTTGAACATTTTTTTAGCATTATTATGGGTTTCGATTGATGAGCGCAGATAATGTTTATGCCAATAAATTGCTTAAAGGCTTATAATAGCCACATAAGGTATACTATCGGCATCAGGGTTGTTTTTTGCTGTTATCACAAAAATATATATCTTAAGATTTATTACACAGTTGAGCGAATTTAGTCATCTTAAATCATTACAATATAAGTTAATTATAAAATGAAATTTTTTATCAAAATATATAATATATTCAAGTAAATCCTCCATCCAACCCAAAGATGCAGACGACACAATATATACATAACGGAATAAGATATAATTTAAATCAGTGATTGTTGATTTCATATTTAAATTCTTTGAATTTCATATATGAGTTCAGAAAATACATATTAAACCGGACTTAGCGTTCATCATTGAACTCGTCAAGGACAAATGAGTTTACATTGAAGTTAAACTATCTTTACGTGACTAAAGCATTGAAAACACTTTTGACCCCTAGAATACAACATTCTATAAAGTGTTATTTCCAATAATAAAACCAATTTATAAGAGATTCTTTATAAACAATGTTTTAAACAAATTAGAGGATTTTTTCTTTATGATTTTAACTCATTAACTTTATTTGCAATAATTGTAAGAATTTCCGAAAACTCTCTTACACGATTCCCATCATGGTAGATTGCAAATTTTGATGGTGACTTGACTCGTCTTAAAAGAAGAAATCTACAAACTTCAATGGTAACTTGTGTTTGGGCTTCAGGGGCTGTTTGGCTGTAAGATTATGAAATTTGGATTAAAAAATAGTACGGTTGAAAATTTCTGGGTTTGGTAATTTGTTGTTTGGTTGGTATTGAATTTGTAGATCCTTGTAATTTTTGTTTGGTTGGTGAAAAGATAGTGGGATTTGGATTTGAGAATTTTAAAGAGAGATAGATAGAGAGAGGATTATTAAATAAATAAAGTACCCGGATCCCATCTAAAAGTACAATAAATAGTGCCAAATCCTTGCAAATTCTCCAAATTTTTTAGGATTCAGGGATCCTTGTTTTGTGGTGGCCCCCTATAAAAAACAAAGGAATTCTACAAATCCAAATCTCATAACCAAACATAAAATTATGGAATCCTCTCAAATTTTTGGATTTCATAATCCAAATCTTTCATAATCCTCCAACCAAACAGGCCTTTAAGAGGATAAGGAGTTAAAGGATTCCTTGTTGACATGAGATTTTAATTCCATGCCACAACATCTTGTACCATTTACTTTTAGAAGTCTATTAAAGTTTGGAATACCAGCAATGGAATTTTTATTAAGTCAAGACTTCTATCTAAACTAATTGGGTTTATTGCTAAATAACACCCAATGTTTCGTCTACTTTGCATTTATATATCCTATTGATTTTTTCGCTGCACTTATATACCCTAAAGTACAAGCCATTAATACTTTACTCCAACAGTTGACCATCGAATCCATTACTATTTTAAACAAATCCTTATGGTTTGTAGTTTAGGATATCTAAATGCAGCGAAAAAATTAATAAGCTATATAAATACAAAATAGGTGAAACATTATGGTATTATTTAGCCATTAACCCAAACCAATTCTTGAGAAGTTAATATGTGACAAGGACTCCTTATGTTTCATTGTCACTTCATTCACTTTATCGTCTTTTGACCAAAATATATATTCTACTCATTATCAACCAACCAAGAGATTAATATATGATCTATTATAATATAAAACATATTCACTCAACCCTCATCATAACTTCGGAGTTTTGGTGCAGTGGATAAGACAGTTCACATGATATCAGATCAATCTATATTTGATTCCCACCGGACGTGTATTAAATGCGGATAAATTAAAAATACAGCTTCTTAAAAGCCTAGGTTTCGGCCCAAGAGGCCTTCGACCTGTGGGGACTTGTTAGAATATAAAATTTATTCGCTCAACCCTTATCATAACTTCAGAGTTTTGGTGCAATGGACTTAAATATTGAGATTGTAAGGTCAGTGATTGGTAGAATTCTCGCGATATAATATGCGTTCTACTTGTTCTATTTATCGCAATCAAGTCGGTTTCGCTTGGTAGCTCGTGTTAGAATATAAAATATATTCCCTCAACCCTTATCATAACTTCAGATTTTTTGTGCAATGGACATAAATATTGAGATTGTAAGGTCAGTGATTGGTAGAATTCTCGCGATATGATGTATTCTACTTGTTCTATTTACCGCAATCAAGTCGGTTTCGCTTGGTAGCTAGCCAGTTGAGTACGAATTGATCCACGGAGAGATGGCATGTATTTTAGTTTTTATTTTAGACGAGTCAAATAAAAATGTACAAGTGTGTTTGAGTCATCCTAAGTGTTTGTATTTTTATGTTCAAAGAGAACTTATTAGGGTTAGAATTGGTTAGTAGAATTAGGAATTATTCTTATGCTTGTCTTGTGCCATCATTGAAATGATATTGGAATAATCGAAAGTAACGTGGATTAGGAAGACATAGAGATGGTATTTGCGAGTTTAAGTAAATTTTCCAACGCTAAATCCATTCCTAGTACCCCATGTCCGTCCGTTCCATGCTCTTATTTCCAACCCTAGGCCAAACACACACAATAAGTCTCCAATTAGGTCACAACTATATGTCACGTTGTAGTGCGCTTAAAGAAATTCTCGACTTAGGTCGCGGCTATATGTCACTTATAGCGCGTTTAAAGAAGAGAGTTGTATTTATTTGGTCTAGAATCGATTTCAAGTTGTTTGGCAAAGAGAAGATCAAGGGATTTTTTCATCTCTCATACTACTTTTCCTTAACCTTAACAAGTGAGAAATTACTTACACATGGAAAGAAAAGAAAACAAGAAGAATAGAAGAAAGAATGGAAGAATAAGGCGAGAACAAAAAAAAATAACAAGCTAACTACTTTGGCCCTCACCTAAGCAAGGGACTCCATTGCGTATCATGGCTTAAAAATAGAGATCAGAAAAGAGAAAAAGAAGAAAAATAAAACCAATAACTACTTTAACAAACAAATAACAAAAGTTATACTAAGAATTAAAAGATAATGCAAGAAAATAAAGATACAAGGTAAAAAAAACTCCCATCTTCATTATCCATCTACTCAAAAACTCTCACTACATTTTAATGGAGAAAAGATGATGAAGAAGAAGAAAACTACACTAAACTAAAACTAATCCTAAGGAAAAAAATGCATCCTTGATTTAGCTCAAATCTGGAGTATATATAGGCAGAGAAGTGAAACCCTTGGGTAATATTCTGAGCCCTTGTACCATTACAAAAACACTCCTGAAAATTTGCCGCGAGACACTATGATAAGGCCGCGGATCCGCCGCCAATATGGGCATAATTTCGTTATTCCGCGGTCGAATTGTGGAATTGGCGCTTCGTATTTCTTGTGGATTCTCGTGTTGCTATCCTCTTCTGTTTAGTTGGTTCACATTTGCAAAATCCTTCCAAAATATTCTCAGATTTTCAACAGTCCAAAATGGCAACTTAATTGAATTTTGTGCCTTAATCTCCCTCGAGCTCCGTGTTGCCACCTTGATCCTTGTGCTGCCTCTTTTGTGCTTTGTGCTTGTCCTAGATACGAATGGCCATCGCTTGATCTTGTCCCTTATACTGGTAAGCGGCACCTGACGGGTGTGAATGATCGGAACCCGGATTTTATCTGTTTTCGGCAGTTGTTCTGAATTTTGTCATAACTGTAGAGAATGCGCGTGATTTGCATTATTATGGACCGAGAACCTGTAATCTGTAATCATGTACAAAACACAGATTAAAAGCACCTACCTGTATACAAATGTGCATAAGAATGAGCAGTATTAAATTCAATATTCTTATGTGAACAAATACCCCCAAACTTATCTTTTGCTCGTCCCGAGCAAAACCATTTTATTTTCAAAAAATCATAAGCTCACTTTCGTAGGCATCACGGTTGCACTTAGCATGTGCAACAAGTCATTAAAACTCTAGATGTCTCTAGTAGGAGAAGTGTTGTCTCCTGAGGGTTTTCAGCGGATACTATCCACAAAATCATGTCAAGCTAGTTTCATAAGTGAATCTTGACTCTAATCCTACGGTTTAGCATTTAAATTAGAAACTCTATCATCCTAAGTTAGAAATATCCACCCCTTATTCTTCACACCTCCTGTTCATTTAACTTAAGATCATATACGTTTTGTTAGTTTATAAAGACCTCGGTTTCTCTAGAGTTTTCCTTCTAAAGCGTGGTCTCCAATCTGGAATTTTTATCATCTTTAAGGAAGATATAAGACTTATTCTTCATTCCTATCTCTCCTCCAAATATCGATCATATACCCCCACGTATGTGTACATTCACCCCTACACTCAGGAATTCAATTCAAGTTATAGTACCCTTACCCTAATACCTAGCACCACTTCTTTTTATTAATGATGGGTGGATTCACTCACACACCTTTCATGTGACTACTACTATTTCTCAAGACACTAATCAGCTGATTACTGAGTGCGTGAGCTTATTAAGGCATAAATAGCAATTTCCAGGTCTTGCAATATATACATTTTTTCTTCTTTTTTCTTTTTCTTTTCGAGATCGGATATATTTTTCAGCGACGCTCTTTTAGTGGTTATCTTCAAATACCATTTTTTCTTTCATATTAGGCTTTCAGGCAAGAGTATTTTTAGGTATTCTCTACTATCCCAAATTTCAAGATGCATGTAAGTGCAGTTTATAGGGTATATACTTTCTGAATTTGGACTCTAGAATATGAACTATTTTTCAGACTTATCCTTCAATAAAACTTTCAATACTTTCCCTTCATCCCAACTTAATTCAAGAACTAAACTCAAGATTACCTACTTCTAAAAAATCTGTAAGGACGTATATTTACTACGGTTAAACTTAAGGAGGGTTATTTTTAGGGTTTTCAATTCCTAAGCCTATGATTTAGTTATTTCTAATCTATCAAGCTAAATTTTCAGAATAAAATCTAAGTTACCCTACTAACTAATTTAACGACAAAGTTTTTATGTTTTGGAAAAAAAAATCAGTTTTTATGGGTTTTCAAATAAGTATGCAAATGCAAAATATACACATGAATGTAAAGATGGAAAGCTTACCGAGCACACCCCGAAGCTTAAATTTGACAGTGCCCTCACTGTCATGCCACACAAAGAGGGTCAAAATTGTTGAGGAGCCAAAATTTGTCAGTTCCCTTTTTTTGTTTTTTGCTTTTTTTTTAATATAAGAAAAAGCAAAAAAAATATATACATACAAAAAGGTCTTCCCCAAACTTAAGTGAAACAGTGTTTTCACTGTTTAAGTATTGAAGTTCAAAGTTAGGGAAAATGAACATCATCAATCTATACAAGGCCTTACACAGACCAAAAGTTAACACCAACTATTCAAATTTTTTATTGTGATGATACCATGGTTGGAGAAAGAATGTGTAGAGAAAAGAAATGAAGAATACACAAGACCGCGTGTGGATGGAAGTGGTATATGGTTTTGGTAAATGAGAAGACGAATAAAAGGAAGAAAGAAATGGAATACGAACTTGAGATTGTAAATTGACTGAATGAATTAGTACAGTTTGTAATGATGTGAAACTTAAATTTTCTAACTGTACTACTTTATCAACCCGTTGAGAAATGGGATCAAACCTTTCAAGATTCGTAAGAAAATATGGGACGACCGAACTTTGTAAATACATAGGAGATGAACGTGACAAGTTGTCTTGCAGTTTGGTAACGATGGAATATGTGGAGGGAAGTGATTTAGGAATGATATTAGTTAAAAGTTCAGGAGAATGTTCACAGTCGATGGAAGGGACATGATGAATCGGAAAATCCGACTCATCCAATAAAACAGGCTCATCTTCAATGATATCCTCCAAATTCTCCTTAAAATTCAGCTCATCTATGCATTCATCATCATCAATAACATCCAGACACAAATGGGGTTCGGGAAAAACAGTTAATGGTTTGGGATGATGCCCATACGGATTTGAAGGAATATGTTGAATTGGTGAGAAATACTCATCCAAAACTGTGGGTTCATTATCCGAGTTATCCCCAGCGTCGATATCCTCAATCAAGTGAAAATTAAATTTACACCTCATCATAAACATGGTTTTCAATCGGTGGATTACAAATCGCACTCGGTTGGTTTTCTAAATTGGAGATGTATAGATCAAACGGAGTGGTGGTGATTTCACTTGACAGGGTCCCTTCACAATCGGGTAAATCAAACACACAGTAGTCGCACAACTCATCAAACATTCTATCCTCAATCGGTGAATCATTTGGTTTACACTATGAGTAGGTTTGATTCTAAAGGGTGGATTGCTCACTTTCACTACTCAAATCATCAAATTATCTTATCGCTTCATCATACATTGTAAAATTTTGAGCTAGTTGGGAACTAGCTACCGGTTCGTTAGGTTGTATGAGTGCGGCCATGGATTCATTCAATTTCTCAATTTTTCGGCACGAACCTACCCGAAATTCTTCCAATGTTCTTTCAAGGCTAGACATGGATTGTGAAGGGGTTTCAGTAAAAAATTCGAATTCGTTTAGACACGTGAAACTCCCAAATGGATGTTTAGAAGCAATGTCTAGCAAGGGTGTGATCGTCAGATAGGATTGATAGGAATTGAATGGATATGTAGAATGGATATGATTAAGATCAACACTTTGAAAGGAAGGTGATTGGAATTGTTGTCCTAAAGAATTTGTAGTGGTGAAAGGCGTAAAAGATCGGCTACAGAATTGTTCAATCTGTTCAGCAATGGAAATTGGTTACGAGTCGCCTCATTTCCCTTAGAAGGGGTATCGACATAAGAAGGTGTGAGAATTTGAAATGGTTGATACGAAGTGGATTGCGGTGTCCAATTGTTTTTTATAGAAGCGTCTATCCGATCTTTCAAAGAAAATTTTGGTATGAATGCATCATTAGAAGTTCTACCAAAGAAAGAACCGTATGATAAAATATCTGGTTGAAGCTACCAAAATTCGGCAAGAGTAGGTCGGTTAGGGGTACCTATGATAGGAGTGAAAAGTAGAGAGGGTGGAACGCCGGATTTTTTTTCGGAATTTTTTATTTTTTTGAGTTTTTGGATTTTTGAAATTTTTGTTTGGTTTTTGAAAAATACGGAATTAAGAGACTAAACTTCAAATAATCATAATTGCAATCACAATATGCACAAGCAACACCTAGAGTTAGAGTCTTCAAAGTCCAACTAGACCGCTCCTAAACTTCCAAGCAATAAGTTGCAGGATAACTCTCAAATCGACTCTTCACTGCCAATTGTGGCCGGGTAAGCATAAATGAGGTAAGGAGGGTTCCGCTTATGAATCACAGTGATACGGGTCTTTTAAAAGTACCTCCTCACTTTTCTAGTCTAGACACTACAAAGTCAAGTTTAGATAAACGACCGATTTCTCGCAACCTTCACTTGTCCTAAATGAGCGTGACAAATCCTTATAGGTTTGGTCCAGATATTTTTTAATTAATTCAAGCTAATGCGTATGCTTTTTGTGATTTTTAGGGTCTTAGAAAGGGTGATGAAATCCCCACCCAATCTGAATTGGTGGTATAGCCCCTTAATGTTAGTATTTATTTGATGCAAAGCGATAAACAAAATATCAAAACAATACAATCTTGTTTTTATTTTATTTTAGCGGCGCTATTTGTGCAAAGAAAGCTGCAGAAAATGCAATTTAGTGAAGTTCAGAGGGGGTTTCTAGAAATAAGAAGCTCACAGAAAAAATTAGAGCACAGAATCCAATAATTGATCGCGGAACCGCAGCTAGTTTTCCTTGTGTGGCTGCGGTTTAGCGGTAGAAATGAGAAGTTAGGACTTAAAATTTCTTCCGTGCACTCCACTGGTTCTTTTATTCTGATTTTTAACCTCTGGTTCTTATTTAGATTACTGCACTTGCTCCAGAATTCCCTGCACACTCACACAAAAGTTATCAAAAAATAATACGATGGTTTTTTATTATATTTATGGGTTTTTTTTAGAGTTTTTTGAAATTTTTATAGTTTTGGAAATATACACAAAGTAATGACCCGAATAATAAGAAAGAAATACGCCACCGTCTCCCCGGCAACGACGCCATTTGATTGGTAGAATTCTCGCGATATGATATGCGTTCTACTTTTCTACTTACCGCAATCAAGTCGGTTTCACTTGGTAGCTAGCCGGTTGAGTACGAGTTGATCTACGGAGAGATGGTATGTATTTTCGTTCTTATTTTAGACGAGTCAAGTAAAAATGTACAAATGTGTCTAAGCTATCCTAAGTGTTTGTATTTTTATGTTCAAAGAGAACTTGTTACAATTAGGGTTGGTTAAAAGAGTTAGGAATTATTCTTGTGCTTGCCTTGTGCCATCATTGAAATGATGTTGGAATAATCAGAAATAACGGGGATCAAGAGGACATAAGAATGGTATTTGCGAGTTTAAGTAAGCTTTCCAATGCTAAATTTATTCCTAGTGCCCCTTGTCCGTCCGTTCCATTCTCTTATTTCCAACCCTGGGCTAAACATACACAACAAGTCTCCAATTAGGTCACAACTACATGTCACGTTGTAGCGTGCCTAAAGAAATTCTCGACTTAGGTCGTGGCTATATGTCATTTATAGCGCGCCTAAGGGAGAGGGTTGTGTTTGTTTGGTCTAGGTTCGATTTCAAGTTGTTTGGCGAAGAGAAGCACAATGATTTTTCCATCTCTCATACTACCCTTCTTTAACCCTAACAAGTGAATAACTACTCACACATGAAAATAAAATAAAATAAGAAGAAGAGAAGAAAGAATGGAAGAATAAGGTGAGAAAAAAAAACAAGCTAACTACTTGGGCTATCACCTAAGCAAGAGACTCCATTGGGTATCATGGCATAAAAATAGAGATTAGAAGAGAGGAAAAGAAGAACAATAAAACCAACAATTAGTTTAACAAACAAGTAATAAAAATTATACTAAGAATTAAAAGACAATGCAAGATAATAAAGATACAAGGTAAAAAAAACTCTCATCTTCATTATTCATCCACTCGAAAGCTCTCACTACATTTTAATAGAGAAGTGATAAAGAAGAAGAAGAAAATTACACTAAACTAAAACTAATCCTCAGGAAAAAAATGCATTCTTGGTTTGGCTCAGATCTGGAGTATATATAGGCAGAGAAGTGAAACTCTAGGGTAATATTCTGAGCCCTTGTACAATTACAAAAACACCCCTGAAAATTCGTCACGAGACACCATGATAAGGCCGCGGATCCGCCACCGATATGGGCATAATTTCGCTATTCTGCGGTCGAATTGTGGAATTGGCGCTTCATAGTTCTTGTGGATTCTCGTGTTGCTATTCTCTTCTGTTTGGTAGGTTCACATTTGCAAAATCCTTCCAAAATATTCTCAGATTTTCAATGGTTCAAAATGGCAACTCAATTGAATTTTGTGTCTTGATATCTCTCGAGCTCCGCGTTGCCACCTTGATCCTTGTGCTGCTTCCCTCGTGCTTTGTGCTTTTCCCAAACACGAATGACCATCGCTTGATTTTGTCCCTTGTACTGGTAAGCGGCACTTGACGGGTGCGGATGACCAGAACCCGGATTTTATCTGTTTTCGGCAGTTGTTCTGAATTTCATCATAACTGTAGAGAATGTACGTGATTTGCATTATTCTGGACTGAGAACCTGTAATCTGTAATCATGTAGCTACCATGGATTAAAAGCACCTACCTATATTCAAATGTGCATAAGAATGATCGGTATTAAATGCAATATTTTGATGTGAACAGTCAGTAAGGTGAATATGTTTTAGATAACCAGCTAGAAAAGGTTAAATAAATACTGAGATTGTATGGTTTTTGGTGCAGTGGACATGACATTTCACATGATCTATATTACCGCTTGACATAAATACTGAGATTGTAAGGTCGATAAGCTGAATACGTTTTAGATAACCAGCTAGAAAAGGTAACATAAATACTGAGATTGTAAGGTTTTTTGTGCAGTGGACATTTCACATGATCTATTTTACTGCTTGACATATATATTGAGATTATAAGGTCGGTAAGTTGAATATGTTTTAGGTAACCAGCTTGAAAAGGTAATGTTCCATCCAAGTTATGAGAAACTTAGGGTTCAAATACATGTATAAGAGGGAAATAGAATTTTTCTAAACAATTAAAAAGTCAACAATATATTATTTTATTTAATAATCGGTCTTATTCATCCAGAAACATATTAAAAGATGAGAACAACGGTGGAAAGAGGCACGAGGCCTTTTCGTCAAGCAGCGTCAAGAAACTATACCCTCTACTATTTTATTCGATGATCGACATTGTCCATCTAAATATTCATCGTCTAACATGTAGATACACCAAATTTCATATGATCCTAACACCTTTTCGCTGTTGATTTAGCAATGTAAAATGTTCTATTGTCGGTAAACCGTTAATTTTGCATCCACTAAATCAACGATCAAAAAGTGTTAGAATTACATGAAATTTGGTGTATCAACATATTATACAATGAAGATCAAGATGGATGATGCTGATCGTTGAATAAAATGGTGAAGGGTGTAGTTTTTTACTCCAACTGACGAAAAAAGCATCATGAGGCCTCTCTCGTCCGTTATTCTCTTCTAAGATATGCATATGTAGAAAATTATGTGTTTTTGATATTTTCTACATGTTCGTTAGAGGGTTCGCAAGTTTAACGGTTTACCGAACAAAACATTCGATAACCAATTCACCGGTCAAAAAGCATCAAAATCGCATGAAAATTGGTGTGCATAATCTTTAGGCCATGAAAATCATGATGGATGACGCCGATCATCAAAACAATTTGAAAGTAATGGCAGCGCTTCAGGAAACAAAATTATCAAACAGAATTTAAGTGTTCAATGCTTTTTATTTCTATTTGAGCGTTTTTAGCTATAGAAAGAGCCTGCAAGTCTTGACTAAAAGAGCAGGGTTATCCAATTAGGATATGGGAAATACCTTTTCTACCATGACGGTGGAATCCAAAACACCTACAAGGACAATTATTAGTTACAAGGTGGTGTAGAGGATGCAAGTCCCTACGTAGTTGATATCATGCTTATTTTTTACCTAATAAGAATTCATGTAGCCTACATGAATTCCCCCATCATGGTAGAAAAATTATTTTTCTTAGGATACATGAGCAAGCTCAAAGCATTGTCTTCGGCGATCACTGACGGTAGTATCGCGCCGGTTAAGGTTTGTCATGACTCGGAAATAGCATGCGACCGTCACTTAAATCACACGACCTCTTTGGACGTCTACACAATCCAAGTAAACCAAAAACCAGAATATAAACCTTTTGTAAAAAAAATAAAGAAGATGAAGTTTTTGGAAAGATTTATTAAATGAAATAAAGCTTGCTTTGAAATACGGTTTGTTTTAAAAGTGCAAGTAAAGTTTGTTTGAAAACATTTTTGTTGTTTAAAAATCCGGCCAACTCGTGAGTAGAAATAAAACATCACAATACATATATATGTGGTATGCATTGTAAGTAAATATAAGCGCATCATAAATGGATCGCGTAATCATGGAAAACACCATCAATAAAACTATCATTTAATCTCATGCCAATCATCGGCACCTGAAATCTTATTTGTTTTTCTTAGGCGATGTTTCTCGGATCAACCCTCTTTACATTCTTATCATATGTTCACCACAGAAAACTGCATTTTAATACCTCTAATTCGTTATCTGTTTTGCTTTATATCGGTGCTATTAATCAGTGTCTGCTCAGTAATTACAGTTTACAGGTATTCGTGATACAACACTGAAAACATACTCAAAATCACGGATATAGCATTTGGGAGCCGACACTACAACCGGAACTGGAAACCAACCGATATCCAAAGAGTTTTTACGAATAAAGTATGTGCACAACATTTTGCTCCAACACATAGCATGTGTGCACACATGCTCTTTGGCACATGGACCATGATGGGGCAGCCATGAATCATGGCACAAGTATGATGTGCATTAATGGTGTATTCAATGCATAAAGTGTTGATGTGATTCATAGCTACAAGTTTTCCCCCAAGCCCTGAGTGCATCCAAAGCCTTTACTGACCAAGCAAACAACATCAGAGTGATGTGGGGGACAAAACAAGCCAACACACAAAGAACGAGCCTAGGAGCTCGGATTTGGGCCGAGATCATGACCTATGTGGCCGACCCCATCTGCCCCAAATGCCCCCAGTTTCTCACAGCCCCTTCCTTGATGGCACCTCATCATGTTTTTATTATTTGTTTAATTTTCTTTTGAGCCTATAAATAGCAGATCAGTGGGCAGGGGGAGGCCTCTCTCACATTCTACCATAGTTTTTGTTAGTTTGTTTCTTTTTGGTTTAGCTTGAGGGTGAGTGTGCTTCATTTGGTTTCTTCTTCTTCTTCCCTCTTGAAGCTCTCCAAAGAGAGCTTCATTAAGGAGGTTGAACAAGCTACCATAATCTTGTATCTCAATTCTGTAAGTGATTAATACATTGTAGTTTCTTTTATTTACTTACTTGCTTTTATTTGACCATGCTTAACTAATCTTATTTTGGTTGTGGTGTGAGTGAGGAAGTGAGATGAAAGGCTTTGCCTCTCCCACCTCTTGATTATGTTTAATATGCTTAACTTATGATTCTAACTTAAATATTGCTAATGTATTGATATGATACGGTATTTTTACACATGGTTACTTGTAACCTCCTCATATACCGTATTCATTCCCCTTCCCCATTTCCAATGTTTAAGTTAAAATCTAAATTAGTGTTAAGTTTGCTAAGCTTGGATATCATATCTTGTGATTAAGAACTTGACAAATCTCTTAATTTCATATACGATATACCATCACAACTTCTTAGAAAACTCAACACTAATATCATTTGCTCTCACTAACCACTTTGTGTTTTGGTTGTTGCGGTATGCTTGCTAACCCTTGTGTTTAGTGTTGACACCCCAAGCGCGGACATACAAACGGTAAGTGATCGAAAAGACTCGTTTCGTGCTTTGCGGCGATTATCGGACTTTGACGGTTTGCGCTTCGCAACCGCGTTGACAAGTCGTGCTTCATGCCGGGATCATGGTAAGGCCGGACAACTCATGATCAAGGGAGTGTAGAGGTAAATGTCGCGATTCGAGCTCCCGAGCCAAGCCACAACCATTCTCCTTTAACTCTTTTCTTGCTTTTCTTTGTTTCCGTATTTTATTCATTTTTTTATGACAACCCCCAATTCGTTAATTTGTTAACCTTAAACAATAATACCCAATACACAATTTCCTGCGGATCGACCCGTACTTGCCGGCTCGCTACAACGCGCTGTGGACTTGCGGTTATAAACATTTAAAACGAGAACGATCTCGCGTGCGCATTCCGGTTCCTCCATTTCATATCCGTTTCCATAACATACGTGTTTGAGCGCGCGGGTGAATTCCCAACATCATACTACACTGGTCAGTACTAGATGTCATGTTCCCTCCAAAATAAGTAACCTTAAGCACTTAAGTCCATGCGCCAGAAGACCATTGGCTCTGACTTAGGCATGCACCGAGGCCCTTTGGTGCTGCTCCACATGCAAGGCACGTGAGCACGCGCCAATGATCTTTGGCGTAGCATCAATTCTCAAATCCCTTGCTTCCTTAAAGCTTAAGCTTTAGTTTTGGAAATTAATTTCTCGTATCTTTCTTAAACAGAAAGCTACACATTTTATCAACAATAAATCAATCAAGTATTTTCCTAAACAAAGAAAAATACAAACCAAGTTAATAAAATCCATTGGATCAAAGATTCAATGATGCTTAAGCATCCATGCATTCTCAAGATCAATTAGGGAAATTTTGAAGAGAGATTTTCTTTACTTGCCCAACAATATTCATACCCTATATAAAGGATCCTAGAGGTCAAATCCCATATACACAATCAACCCCATAAGTTGAACAACAGAACTTAAGTTCTTTTGCTCTGCAAAAATTGCTCTTCATCTTCCTCATCATTGACCGACCTAAAAAAGATGAGATTAATCTCCATTAAAGAAGATTAATCTTCATAGAACCTAAGTTCTTTTTTTGGATCCTGAAATCCTTAAGTCAGACCTCTCCTCACAAAAACTTAAGTTTTCACAGAGTGGTTTTGATCTTAAAATCTATAGTTTAAGAAAAGAATAAAAAGATCCCTTCACCAAATCTTCAAAGAAAAAAAGAACAAGGTAAACCTTCGTTAAGAACCTAAGTTCTTTTCTCGAATTTTAAGATCCTTGGATCAAATTCTTCCCTGCTGAAAACTTAAGTTTTCACAGAGGTCTGTATTGATCTTAAAATCTAGGGTTCGCGAAAAGATTTAAGAAAATCCCTCCACCCATATGATGACAAAAAGTATGAAGATCCGGAAGGCCATCACACAAAATTGAAGTTTAAACTTCAGAAAACCTAAAAAGTTCATACATTGAACAAGAAGAAGAGTTAAGATCATAAAACTTGGTGATCTTGAATTTGTTAATGATGAAAAATCCATTAACAGAAGCTTAAACTTCCTGAAACTTAAGTTTCAAAAGATGTAGAGATTCATCTCTGGGAAAAAACCCTAAGCGGGCATGTGCCGCGTGATATACACGTGACCATGCGCCAATGGACATGCACCAGAGGAATATGCACCAATGTGCATGCGTCACGTGGCATGCACTAGACAAATAATATGCACCATAAACCCATACACCAATATACGTGTACCAATATGAATAAGTGCCAGAAACCCATATGCACCAATGAAGATGCGCCATGTGGTATGCGCTAAAGGCCTATGCGCCAATGATAGTAAATGTCAAACATACATGTGCCAGAGATATGTCATGCGTCAGACTCAATCCTTAGCCCATATTGGCTAATTTCCTGAAGCTTAAACTTCTTTGATCTTAAGATCAGTTGAACCCATATGTTCATTTAAGTTGATCTTAATCTCAAATACGACTAGCGATTCTTAAACAAAATTCTAAGTTGATCTTAGCCTAAAACAAGACTAACGATCCTTAGATAAATTTAAGTATCCCATGAACCGATGGACCTTATCAATATGAGAAATGCTACCTAAGTTCACTCCCAAATTTGAAATATATGTACGGATTTAGACTAATCTGCGCCCTACGGGCGACAGCATTAGTCTCTGTATACAATTCAAGGGAAACCAAAAATAAACCAAAACACGACGACACAAAGGAATAAACATGGAGTGTAGAAAGTTGTTATCGCTTTACGGTAACGTAATTAACTGTAAGGGTTTGCGCCTGCAGGAAAAAGTGTCCCCACAATCAATAAACCTCTCATATATGAGGGGGAATATGAAAGTTCAGCTAAAATGGCCGCATCTATCCAAATCTCCAATATATGGTTCCATAAATTAACTTGGTATTTTCGGAGAGGTGGATGGATATGTTCCATACAGCATCTGCCCCCAGATTCAGGTTGTACACGCTCACCGCCCCTTAGTCCGGTTTTCGGCTGTAAACAGATTCTGGCACTCCCGATGAGACCATTTTTCTCTCTCCACTCCACACCTTTGCGTGTCATGTTTCGCGAACAAAATCACGGTATATATATGTTTATGGTTGCTTTTGGTGTTTGGATACTATGCTAGTATTTCATCTCCATGCAGATCAAAGGTTTCCATCTGCACTCACTACAACTCATGCTCTGCCCCATCTGGAGGAATCAAATATTGGCCACTCATAGCCCTGATGTTCTGGATCCCTGCAGTGCAAACGACTGAAGGAATGAGCAGGCTTTTCTTTGGGATGATGCCCCCAGAACTTGCCTTTGATGCTCCAACATCAAAGGAGGAAACTTTAAAAAAGTCAGTCTTCGACAGGCTGGTGACTACTTCTGCAGGAACACTCGAGAAGCCTGCTATGTCTGAAGATTCGGTCTTCAATAGACTGAATACGAGATCTATGGGCCCCGCTAAGAAGCCTACTATACCCAAGAGATCGGTCTTTAAGAGGCTGAGATTTGCTGTGCCGGACGCTCCAACCGTTCCGGTCGTTCCTAAGAAGTCAGTCACTCAAAGGTTGACGCATGCTCCTCAGGCACCAAAGAATGCATCACCTCCGCGACAGTCCATCTTCAACAGGCTGTCATCCTAAGCTCCTCCTCCATCTCAGCCGAAGGCGTCGGTCTTTCACCAGCTGACACCTCATGAAGCCCTGAAGCCACATAGGGGGCACACTGAAGGAGCTCCTAACCTTGAAGAAGATCCTGCTAAAAGAGGCGCGCGACGTCGCTACTGGCGTTGAGTAAGACAAACTGGGGGCAGCTCTCCATCTGGGATGACTCCACCAACTCCCGTGCCTATTGTCTATGCTGCCATTCCAATTGGGAATGGCTTTGAACTACTGCGGAAGGTCAGACGCAACTCTCCCACCGCCGTGCTAAAGAAATCTCTATCCCCTCCGGAGACACCGAGTGAACCGAAGCCGGCTCGCTCACCTAATCGGCTTTCTTCGACGATCCATAAGATCTGAAAGAAAGTTCAAGAATCTATGATCGATGAAAGTTATTCTCCCCGATCCAATAAAATGAAGAGTCGACCACATGCCAACAACTCCCTTTCCAAATACATGGGGACTCATCCCAAGAGGGCTCCTGCTATGATAGTTCTTCCTGAAATGACTTCTCACAAAAAAAAGAGGCTAAAGAAAGTTTGAGTGTCCGAGGCAAATCCCAAGGGCCGAGATTCCAAACGCCCCAAGCATAGGGGCAGGATAGTTCATACAGTATACATGATGAACTCCTTAAGAGAAAATAATGCTTTGTCCAGTCATAGGCCCGTCACACGATCCCTAACTGCATCCCAAAGGCAGTAGGAAAAGCTGCAAGAAATGCTGGTTCAAGTGGTTGCACCGGCTAGTCTTTCACCAAAAGAAAACTCGAAGAAGGAAACAGAAGAGCAAACGGGACATGAGTTTGATGTGGACTTCTTTAAACGTACGCTCAGCAAGAAAGATGAAGAGGCGGCAGAAATGACCGGTAGGATAAACAAGATGGCCCTCCTAATCCAAAATATGGTTGGGTTAATGGTTCAACCAAAACCGCCAGTAGTCATCATTGACGATAAAGGAAACACTGCAAATCCTCTACAAGCTCCATCAACGGCTAAGGAGAAAATGATCTCCAAAGCACAACTGGAAAAATATATCGCTCAGCAAATCAAAGGTCACCAGGCCAGCGAAGCATCGAATAAGCTGGTCAAGACCAATCGACTATATCCTCCGGGATACACAACCCCGATGTTCCATATATACAAAAGGATCAGCAATCCTCATCAGCATTCACGCGGTTTAAAGACAAGTGCGATAATACTGGAGGAAACGACATACCGCTTCTTCGTCAATTCGTTAGTGGTCTGTCGAACACTGCTTTTGAATGGTATGTAGAGCTTATGAATGACTATGTCAAGACTTTTGCTGAGATGTGACTCCTTTTCACACAGAGATTCGTTAGTGCAAGTGAACGCACTACCATGACCGTATTAATCAATGAAAGAGTCAAATCAAATGAGACTGTTCTTTCATAAAAAAATTTAAAAAAATTATTACATTTTAAAAATCTATCAGACGGTGCCTCACGTGTTTAACGCGTGAGCACTAGCGCCAACATTTATTAGGATTAAAAAGTCCTATGCCGGCACCTCACGTGAAACTCACGTGAGCGCCGACGTGCAAAGCACGTGGTGCTTATTATATAATAATTAAATTCTTAGGCAGCGTCCACGTGCATAGCACGTGAGCGCTAGCGCCCATATTAAGAGCATGTAGAATTAAATTCTACATGGAAATTATTTTCCTAAAATATGGGGACATTCTCTGTTAAATAGAGCCATTGGATCTTTGTGAGTAAAAAAATCATTAAAAGATAAAATTAAATTCTATCAAGGGAAAATATCTCCCTAATCTTTCAAAATGAGAAAGATATTCTCGGTTGTATCAAAAATCTGATATTAGAATCAAATTCTAATATGGGAAAATATTTCCCTAATCTTTCTAAATGAGAAAGATAAATTCTGAACCCTTGGATTAGAAAAAAATCGAATGGCGATTAAAAATCACCGTTTGATAGAATTAAATTCTATCTATGGGAAAATATTTCCCTAATCTTGTTAAAATAAGAATATATATATTCTGTGAAACAAAAATCACTAGATCAAATATCCAACGGTGGATAAGATCTCCCAAATAATTTTTGAGGCCAATTAAATCAATTGATGTCTCTCAAATGAGAGATTTTCTCAAACTAACTAACAATTTGCCTCTCTTATATAAAGGATCCAAGACATCAAGTCTCGGAAGAGGAAGGAGCCTCATAAGTTTTTTTCCCACAAAACTGAGAATTTAATTCTCTTTTCAAAGAAGAAGATCCATGCTCTTCCAAACCCTAGGTAAAAGAGAAAGCAGAGATAAAACGTATCTCCTCTGCTTAACATAAAAAAAATAAGGGTTTAACCTTTCATAAAAAGAACGTAGTTCTTTCTATGATCTGAGATCTGAAAAGAAAATCGCCCCACAAGTTGAGAATTTAATTCTCATCGGGGAGGTTCTGTTCTTCAGACTCAAAATCTAGGGAAAAGAACTAGATAAAAAGAAGAAGAAGAAGAAGACACATTGTCTAGGAATTTAATTCCTCTAAAAACAGGGTTTAACCTTACATGAAAGAACTTAGTTCTTACAAAAAGAACAGAAGAACTTAGTTCTCCAATAAAATCGATTCCAGATCCTTAAAACAGAAATTTTGGTGATCATTAATGGTCAAAATGCCATTAACAGAAGTTAAGACTTCTTCAGAAAACATCAACAGAGATTAAATTTCTAAAAAGAAAAGGATCTGGCGCCTCACGTGCTTCCCACGTGAAGCACCCAAAACAAAATATAAATTCAGCGCCTCACGTGAATCACATATGGCCGCCTAAAATATAAACTCAGTGCCTCACGTGAAATACACGTGAAGCACCCACAAATACAAACTCGGCGCCTCATGTGCTTCCCACGTGAGCGCCCAGCAAAACAGAACGCTCAGCGCCTCACGTGAAACACACGTGAGTGATGTATAAAAGTTGTAATACCATAGCACTGTTATCCTCTATATTTGGGGTATTTCAAATCTTGCGGCAAAATTCTTGACTATTGTTGTTTTGGGCTGTGGATAATGCAATGAGTAGCTGTGGTTATTATCCGACCCGACCCGCATGTTCGAAACCCAATATGGTTCGAGATTAAATCAAATATTTGCTAGTATCCATGCAAATCTAGATTTTATATACATATATAATATATTTTAGAATCCACATATCTTTTTTAAAATACAATATAAAACTAAATAATATATTTTCTCATCTAGCCTTGCATGTCATAATACCCCATATCATATGGTTGCGCCCATCTATCATGTTCGTATTGTAAGAGTTAGACAGACAGATTATTTGATCGCTATGTATATTTACGTAGATCCGTATTTCGGGGTATATGTTTATATCACATCATGGTTTAAATTCTTACGCATATTCTCCATATTTAAAAACTAGATTTTTGAAGGGATACAGGTATTATTTGGAGTAATTCGTTATTATCTGTAAAATCCCATAATATATATCTACATATAATATTTTATATAACTAATATATATATACTGTTATATATAATATATATATTAATTAATTTTAAATAATAAAATCTCTCTCTTTCTCTCTTCTCTCTCTTCGTCTCTTTCTCTAATCACCCGTTCCCACCTCCCCCCTCTCTCTATACAAGATATATAAATATATTATAATATAATTTTTTAATAAACACCTTCTCTCTCTCTCTTTCTTCCTTCTCCACTTCCCCGTCGCGAACCTGAGCCCTAACCCATGCTCTCGTCGCCGCTCCCTCGCCGTCGCCTCCCCCTCGTTGTCGGCGCCCTAGCATCGCCTCATCCCCGTCTCCTCGTCCTCCCCTGCCTCGCCATCACATCACCCCCTTCCTCCTTTTCCGACGGCCCAAGCTCCTAACCCAGAACCTGACGCCAAGAGCTCAACACCCCTCGCCTCCGACCTCGTTGCCGGAACCCGACCACCATCCTAGCACCCCCGTCACCTCCTCTCATCTCCCGGCAAACCCAGACCACCACCACACCCTCGTCTCCCGCCTCTGCTCATCCCCGAGCACACCAAAACTCATGGCCGCGATGACCTCGCCGCTGCCGACTTCGCCTCGTCCCCGTCACCTCGTCGCCACCATCTCCTTTGTCCTCGCCAAATCCCTAGAACCCCAGAACCCCAACTGCTATTCTTCTTCCATTATGTTCTTCTTCTTCTCTCTTTTCTTTTCTGTTCCGATTGTCTCGCCGGAGTTGCGCACGTCGCCGACGATCCAGACGACCCAGCCACCATCATCATCTAACCTAGTTACTACGTCAAGCAGCTGCTCAGTCAGGTCCAGTCCTGCACGCGTAAGTTTTGCGTCGTGACTTTATTTCGACGTCGGAACGTGACATCCGCATCTCGACATGAGATTCGATTAGGCAAGTTCTAAACTTGCAACATGCTATTTTATTATATCAATATTTATTTGATAAATTATAGTGCATGTGTTTTACTATTCAGTAGAAATTACCAATTTACAGTTTTATAGTATCCGTCTGTATCCGTATTGATAATAGTTTATCTAGTTGCATGCCGGAACATCACGATATTAATATAATACTATATATGTTCAGTATATTATCTAGATTGCATATACATGGTAAGGGACGTATAACGGTTATTACAGATAGATACATATGCATCCTGGCATTAGATGTGTTTCGATATTGATTATAGTTTTACATCGGTATCTATTTTGGTTAATATATAGTATATGGCATGTTCACGACACACTACCAGACTTGTTACTTGGATCTTATTGCTAATGCTAATAATCCTGATTGTTGTCCTGATGGACGCAACTTGTTGTTTACATAGACAAGACCTGTACCGGCTAGATCATGTGTTGGAATTAGATTTATATCGTCAATACCTGACTTGAACACAGAACCTTGGGAAAAAAGGGAAATTAAGAATGTAACCGAAATGTAACCCAGGAGGATATTATTATTGTCTGCCGTGATTCCGGGCGTGAACGGAATAATCATTGTTTATTGTTTGCTGTGATTCCGGGCGTGAACGGAATAACCATTGTGCCGTAGTCCCGTAGGGGTTTGAACGGGATATATACTGTTGAGTTACGATGAAAATTATATTAATTGATTTCAAAGACTTCTAGAATAGATAACCTAGAAGCACAAACTTTAGGATACGCATCACATACATATAGCTCACTATTGATATCTGTGTTTATTATTTATATTCATGTTTAATCATAGCATCACTGATTATCACTATTATTTTGATATTATGACGCACTGACGTCTGGGTTTTGCATGGCCCAGTTGCTCTGACATTGTCGCAGGCAGATCATGAGTATTTTAGCAAGCAAGCTGAGCAATAAGGAGCTAGATATTTAATTTTAGAGATGCTTGGTTTCTTTTATTTCCGTTGTGTTATTTTATTGATGTGAGCCCATATGGGACATGATTCAGATATTGTTCTTATTGGATCTTGATTCGTTTCCACTACATCTATTTCTTGATTTTATTTATTGTAGCAGATGGACATGTGTTAGCTAGATTTTTATTTTACTGTTCTTGATATCCGATTGACAGCCGTAATATGACTATGGAGGGATAATTCCTAACCATAGGTAGCATGGTTGGCTCTGTCGCGTGCCGCGTTCACGTAGTTTGGGAAGCGGGCTGTGACAAAAGTGCCGAGTACTAAAAATTTAGTCAAAATGACTAAGTGCCTAGCACTGATTGGGCAACGTCCATATCTGAGCGCTTCCCGTGGTACACACATGAGCGCTGGAATAGAAAATAAGTGCTTAGCACTTTTGAATAAAGAGTGAAAGCCCAAGACCGAGTAGACCAAGCCCAAATTGGTTAATTCTTTGAAATTTCTTGCAACTGAGTCCAAACGCTCTGTTATCGGATCTTAAATAAAAAAATGATCCTTAAAATGTTGCTAAGTTGATCTTAGTCTCAAATAAGACTAACGTATCCTTAGTAAAAATAAATTGAGCCCAAATGCTCATATATTTAAGTCGATCTTAATCTCAAACTAGATTAACGGTCTCTAAATAAAATAAAATATTCTTTGAACTAAAGGAACATACAACTTAAGTTCAAACCCAAATCTAAAATATATGGATTTGGATTAATCCACGCCCTACAGGCGACGACATAAACTAGTCTCCGTATACAATCCATGGGCAATCTAAACAAACAAAATAACACACGACATGAAGTGAACTATTGGAGAAAGAGAAAGTGGTTATCGCAACGCGATAACGTAATTAACTGTTGGGGCTTGCGCATGCAGGGAAGAGTGTTCCAACAAACAAAAAACCCTCACAAATGAGGGGGAATCTGATAAAATCTGCTACAACGGTCGCATCTATCAAAACTTCCGATATATTGTGCTATAAATCAACTTGGTATCTTCGGAGAGATGGATGGATAAGTCCAAATAGCATCTGCCCCCAAATTCAAGCGAAACATCCCAACGTCTCACTCCATTCTTCGGCGGTAAATAGAGACATGAGTTCAATACACTATCCGATGACGGAACCTTTGGTCTAAATGTGAACAACGCATCTCCGAAGCTTCGGCTGTGGAGATGTTTGTAGGCACCATCGACCCAAATTCAAAAGTGTTTCCATACATGGCCTTTTCCAAGCCGACTACTTTTCAAGAGCTTATCGATAAGCTAGCTTAACTAGATCAAATGGGACATAGCCCTTCCCTTTCGGGTGGAAATTCCAGAAATAATAAGGGCAAAGGAAAGACGGCGTTTGTCGCCAATGCATAGCAACAACAGAGTGGCCCTAAAGCAGCCGGTCACCAAACCAACAGTCGCACAGGTCCTACCCTTGAAGAAAGGATGGGACGTGAATATTCATTTCCTCGCAACAAAATGAAGAAATTATTCGAGCATGCCATGAAGAACAGCATGCTGACATTGCCCGAGCCACGGCGACTAGCATAGGCCATCGAAGTTAATAATCCAAATTATTGCCCCTATCATCGAGTGGTAAGCCACCGATCGAAGGCTGGTATGTCTTCAAGAACTGGGCCGGGGACCGGTATAAACATGGCAAATTCATGCTATCAAATAACTAGAAAGTGGATCCGCCATAAAAACATGCTCCTAAAAGGACTGATACGCAGGGGGAATCCTTCTCTCTGGTGGAAGAAGCTCCATGAGAGATGACCCTTTCAGCAAGAACAACGAAAGAGATAAAAGAGCTCCGAGCATATCTTGTAATCAGGTAGAAAAGCCCACTTGAGCCCGAATTCATAGTAGGGATGTTGAAGCCGCGTCCCATTCCGAAGATTGCTGACAAAGGGAAAAGCCCTCAAATCAAGCCCTCAATGAAAAAGAAGAAGAAAGCGAAGAAACCCATGCAGCCTACCGAACATGTCGATAACCGTACAGATCTACAAAAGTTTATAGACGTGCTAGAAGAATATAACCAGAAAGCGTGTTCGCCAGTAACACTCGAAGAATTCCTGAAATATATTCTTGAAAGCAGTGATATAGAAAAGGAAGACTCGGCAGATGAAGAAGAAACGAAGGATCGTGTAGAAAGCTGCCATATAGTCTCTCGTTCCTTCATGCATGATGAAGAAGCTCCCTCCATGTTAGAGAGCGATACAGATGAATAGGGGGAAGAATCGGCACCAAATTCTCTAAGTCCCTCCCCTGAAGACCCAATCGAAAAGCTGTTAAGAGAAGTTTCCAAGCGAGTAAAGACAACCAAATGTGTGAAATGGCCCTATATGAAAAGTCCAAGCAACAACGTATGGGCAAGCAGGCCACGGAAGGGATGAGGTATGTAACTCCATGACCAGAGCAAAATCCGCCGCTAAGAAAGAAAAGCAAAATCAAGGTCAAGAAGCACTTCACTAAAGCCCTATCGAAAGGGATGAAGTTGCCACCCCTTAAGATGTATACTCCAGGGGTTGTAGATTTTGATGGTAGAGAAGAACACCCAAAGTATTGCCTCTATCACCAAAAGGTTTCTCACCTCATAGATGAGCGTCACGCATTCAAGAAATGGTGGCGTCGCTACATCTCTCATCAAAGGAAGTTAAAAAGAGAGAAGCGAAAGGCCAATGCTCGCCTGCTTGAAATGATAATTCCGAAGTTGGCAATATAACAAGGTTGTTGGCTATAGTGCCCTCAAGGCAATTATCGTAATCGCAGGCAGGCGGTTATGATGATTTAGGGGGGATCTATACGGGTAGAATAGTCTTACTCGAGATGATAGTATACTATCTGGTTTGTCTTTATCATCATATACATGTTTTGTGTGGTATGTCATATCACTATTATGTGTTGATAGAGCCCATAGGATTCATGCTTGACTACCAGGGTTATGACGACGATCATATTAGTGAGTTTTGGGTAGTCCATAAGCACATCCTTAATTGTCCCTAGTCTTGGGAATATCGAGACTAGGCATCGATATTCCAGAGTAGAATAGTGTATATGTTTTATGACCCCAATAAGGGGCGATGGCCGGTCTCACAGCCATTGGTATTAGTCAGTCATCAAAGATTGTATACATGTGCTTATTAGGTTATGAGTTACAGTGGATGGACACACCGGGAACATGCTTGATGGTATTATACTTAACGTCAGATAGCAGTTCTCTGGTAGCATAGTGCAGGTAGTCTGCTGACCTGACATTATCATTTGTCTCAAGTGTGTTTCCACAGTAGTTTGATTTCTACCCTACCACGGCTCAATTAAGTCATGCAAACAGATAGTTTTTGGGTGCAGTCCCAAAGCACTTGGAGGCAGCGAGTGATAGAAATGATTCGTCTCTCCTGGTATAGGGAGTTGATATTGCACAATTTTCGGTGGCCAATACCACAAAATTCATGGCCATGGTAGATGAGATTTACTGACAGACAGGTCAGTAGTTTCTTGGATGGTATTGTGCTAGATACTGGCACGATATATTGTGTTATTAATGTAAGTCTAAGTTTCACACTCTACGTGTATTGTAGAGAGGCGGAATTTTCAAAAAAACAATTTTTGAAGTATGCAACAAAAATTATAACCCAAGAACAACCATAAGCCCTAATAGCAAAACCACATAAATGTTTATTCTACTATGATAGAATATTATACCTATGAGATTCTTATCAATCGGGTCTTCTTGATCCTATTCTTAAGCCCCTTTCGGTCCTTGATCTAGCTTGGTCGCCGGCCTCCTCGATCCTAGATGATCCACCTGAAGGTTCTTGATCCAAGCTCCGAAGCAATTAAGCAAACTAGTTTGTTTAGATGATGTGGAGAAGTTTAGTAGTAATTTTTCTATCTCAAGACCCTTTGGCTTTCAACACATGAGAATGATAAGGGTTGAGGAAGAAGAGAGGAGAGAGAATGAGCAAAAGAAAATGAAGTAAGGTTGTGTGAAAAATTCATGACCATTTTAGTTTTGTGAAATCTTTTTCACAATTAAAAATGGACACCATACTTCAATTGTAAAACCAAATGAATTAAAAATTCATTTTGCCATGCCTCACACCATGCTCATTTGCCACATAACCCACCATCTCATTTCCAAATATCAAAATAAATGGTTAATACAAAATGAGGTGTCATCTTCTAGAAGGTATTATATTAGTAGTATTATTCTATCTTTTGGGTATTCGTATTTTGATACGAATACAGGTATGAATAACTAGTACACATAATTAACCGGAACCCTTCACGTATAAACATACGGCCTCTACATCGTTTCGCCTAAACCAGGGAAACCCTCAGTGTGGGACTCTAAACACTCAACAGTATGCTGACAGTGGGTTTAACCACAAGCACGTTAGCGGCACTAGCTGTACGTAACGGCTACCCAGGTATCTGTCGAAAAGAAGGCCGACGAGCAAACTTATCTGAACCCCTACTAAGCCTAACCGTGACAATATCCATACATTCTGGTCTGTTCGTCTGAGAGTATCGCATACCGGGTCTAGGGGGTGGTTAACGTCAGACCCCCACTAACCTGATAAGTCATGTTGGTGTGGCTCAAGACCATCCGAGAAACTATTGATCTAACTATCAGTAATTCTCAACTGCCCTGGCCAGGGCTTATGGTGTTGACCAACCAAACACAGTGCGATATCGACTTCTTATACCGGGAGAGATGAATCCTTAACAATCACTCACTTCTTCCATGTGGCTCGGGACTGTACCCAACTAAAACCTATTTGCCTGACTCTTTTGAGCCATGGTAGGGTAGTAATCAAAGCACGGTGGGAACACACCCGAGAAAAATGATGATTTCAGGTCTACAGACTACCTATACACATGCCACACGTGAACTGCCATATGACGCTTGATATAATACCATCCAGCAGTTCCCGGTGAGTCCGTCCAGTGTACCGACCCTCAGTGAGCACCTGTATACAATCTTAGGTGAAACACACCAATAGCCATGGGACTGACCATTGCCCCTCTTCGGGGTCTAGAAATGTATACACCAGTCTACTCTGAAATATTGATGCTCCGTCTCGATATTTCTACGACTAGGGACACTTTAAGGATGTGCTTATAGACTACCCAGCCCCCATAAACATGGTCGCCATCACAACGCTGGTAGTCAAGCACATCCTATGGGCTTTATCAACATGTATAAACAATACGTAATAACTAGTAAAACATACGCACATGTTAACATAAAGTCAAACCAGATAGCATATTATCATTTCGAGCAAGATTGTCATGTGCATATATATATATCCATAGCTTCCATTACAAATAATGGCCTCTAAGGCATACATATATCCTACAATTGTCATGTACACACACACACACATATATATAGCATCCATTACAAATAATGGCCTCTGAGGCATACATATATCCTACAATTAGGGGTCTGACTTTAACCACCCCCTAAACCCGATATGCGATACTCTAAGACAAACAGACTAGACTGCATGGTAAATATCACTTACAAGCTCTATAGGGTTCGGACGGGCTTGCTTGTCGATCTTCCTTTCGCTCAATAACTGGGTAGCTGTTATGTACAACTAGTGCCGCTGATGTGCTTGTGGTTAAACCCATTGCCAGCGTATTATCGAGTCTTTAGAGTCCCACACAAAGGGTTTCCCGCTTTGGCAATACGATGTAGTTGCGGTACATTAGTACGCGCTTGGGTTCAATTAAAACCTGTATATTTTATACACTAACGGTATCGGACGGTTGAAATACTAGCCGCTCTTTTTAGAAATACGAATATTAAATCGAGTGCCGTTTTAATATATTGATAAATATATATATTTAGTTGCATGTATTTACTAGTATTTTGTCACTAATTAATTTTGTCTCTTTATATATTTTTAATACAATAGAAATTAATTACAAATGTATATATATGTATATGTATATGTGTGTGTGTATTAGTTGTAATTAATTTAACCTTTTGCTTTATTCCTTTTTTTCCTTTTAGCTTTTGTTATTCCTAGTGCATAACATAACTTCACCCTACACTGTGAAAGTGTTTTCTAGCACCACCACAAGGTTTATACCGGTATCAAGCATGCAATTTTAAATTTTTTTTGGGGTGCTAAACTACACTAACCAAGAATCTAACTAGAGTATTAGGGTTTATATGATAACAAAGCAAGTATTACACTAAGTGATGGAACTATAACCTTTGTAGACCAAGCCCTTCTCTTCTCAAGCTCTGTGTAGTAGTCCCTACGACTCCTCGTAGCTCCACTTGAAGAAGGAACAAGCTTGCTTCGCGATCTTTGTGTCGAAAACGATCCACCTTGAAGCTTCTTTAATTCAAGCTAGCTCTTCACTAATCTACTATTAGTGAATGAAACAACCTATACTTATGGGCTAAATAAGTGTAGGTTGATGAAGTAGGTGTTTTAACTCACTAGGAATTCTCACAAGCCCTAGGGTTCACAACTCATGTGAGGGTTAGGGCTTGGAGGAAGATGATGAAGAAGATAGAGAGAGCTAGAGAGAATGAGCTAGCATCAAAATGATCAAGTATATAATGGCTCTCACAATTCCTCACTTATTGAAGCATGGAATTAAATCCAATAGAAATATACAACCATGCTTCAATAGTGTAGCCAAATGAATTAAATATTGTAAAAGCCATGCTTCACCCATCCCTCAAATATCTCCCTATTTTCCACCTCGTTTTTTCTATTTTCTCAAAATAGAAAAACCACACACGCGCACGCACACACACATACACATATATATCACACACATATATATAAATATAAATATATTAAGAGAATATAAACTTTAAGTGAGCTTAATATTAGTTAATATATAATTATATCAAATATAAATATATATCAAATTATTAAATCAACACTTGATTTAATAATCTAGTTATATCATATATAACCGACTAATATTATTTATCTGTATATCACATTATCAAATCAACACTTGATTTAATAATGCGGTTATATCATATATAACCTAACCGATATCAAATATCGCCAGATTAGAATACGGTATCACATACTAGTATTTAATCAGGCCCCCATACATATCTGCATATGTGCCCTACTTCGTTTCGCTTGAACTGTGAAACCTCTGTGTGGGACTCTAAAGACTCGTTAATACGCCAGCAGTAGGTAATCATCACATCAGTTACCTATAAGCCATCAGCGGTACTAGCTGGACGTAACGGCTACCCAGATATTGAGCGATTAGAAGATCAACAAGCAAGCTTGTCCAAACTCCCATGAAGCCTATAAGTAACACTTACCGTACAGTTCGGTCTCTTCGTCTGATATGTCGCATATCGAGTCTAGAGGTGGAAACGTCAGACCTCGGTAACTTGATAAGTCATGCCGATATGTGGCTCATAATGGTTCGAGAAACTATTGATAACACTTACCAGTAAATTTCATCAGCCCTGGCCAGGGACTTACTGTTATAGCCAATCGAGCATAGCACAACATCAACTCCCCATACCGGGAGAGACGAAACCCCTCCTATTGCTTACTGCCTCCATATGACTCGGGAATGTACCAAAAATCCACCTGTTTGCACGACTCCTTTGAGCCATGGTAGGGAGGAAATCAAAGCACAGTGGGATCCACACAAAACACTAAGACGATCTCGGGTCTACAGACTAACCTGTACCAGTGTCACCAGAGAACTGCTATCTGACGATAGGTATGGTACCATTTAGGAGTTCTCGACGAGTCCTTTTCGGTGTACCCATTCTCTAATGAGCACCTGTGTACAATCTTTGATGTCAAACACTAATGGTTATGTGATCAACCATCGTCCCCTATAGGGTCAAGAAACATGCACACTAGTCTACTCTGGAATATCGATGCCCTGTCTCGATACTCTCTCGACTAGGAACAATTAAAGAATGTGCTTGTGGCCTACATAAGTCCCAGTAGTATGATCCGCATCATAGTCCTGGTAGTCAAGCAAACATCCTAAGGGCTTTATCAACATGTATCGGAGAGACAATATAATAATACAAGTGTACATGTTAAGATAAAGAGCAACCAGATAGCATACTATCATATCGAGCAAGAAAGTCCTCTATATATATGTCCAAGCATCCACTATATCATACAATAATGGCCTCTAGGGCATACATATTCCTAACAATCTCCCACTTGCACTAAGGCCAGTTGTTGTAGTATTTCATACCCAACATCACAAAAAAGTCTCTCAAACTGCGTCTGAGGGAGGGCTTTCGTGAGTGGATCCGCTGTGTTATCCTTCGTGTCAACTCTCCTGACCTCGATCTCCCGTCAATCTACTATCTTCCGGATCAGGTGATACCGCCTAAGAATATGTCTGGATCGCTGATGGGACCGGGGTTCTTAGGACAAAACCACAGCTCCATTGTTATTACAATACAAAGGTATTGGATGCTCAATGGATGGAACCACACCAAGTTCAGCTATGAACTTCTTCATCAGATAACCTCTTTGGCAGCATCGTTGGCAGCATTGTATTCAGCCTCCATCGTCAATTCTGCTACGGTATCTTGCTTGGAACCCTTCCAATATACCACCCCTCCATTGAGGGTCCCGAGACCGACTTACTGTCGTCCTTATCACTTTGGAAGCTCGAATCGGTAAAGGACTCCACCTGGAGTTCACCGTTACCATACACCAAGAATATTTCTTTAGTCCTTCTCAAGTACTTAAGAATGTTCTTCACAGCTGTCCAGTGCTTTTCCCCAGAATCTGATTGATACCTTCTCACTACACCTAGTGCATAAGCTACATCTGGTCTGGTACATAACATCGCATACATGATAGACCCAATTGCAGACGCATAGGGTATCACTGTCATGCGAGCCCTCTCCAAATCAGTCTTGGGAGACATTTCTTTGGAGAGAGTGATTTCTGAACAAGCGGGTAAATTACCACGCTTAGAATTTTCCATACTAAACCTCTTTAGTATGGTGTCTATATACCTGGATTGGGACAATCCAAACATCCGTTTAGATCTATCTCTATAGATCTTTATCCCCAGGATGTAAGAGGCATCACCTAGATATTTCATGGAGAACTTTTGTGATAAGAAGAGCTTGACCGAGTGTAGCATAGGAACATCATTTCCTATCAAGAGTATGTCATCCATATACAATACGAGGAAGACAACCTTACTCTCGACAACCTTTTTGTATATACAAGGTTCATCTACATTTTTGATGAAGTCAAACTCTTTGACCGCAACATCAAAACAGATGCTCCAGCTCCGCGATGCCTACTTTAATCCTCAGATTGATTTAAGCAGCTTGCACACTTTTCCGCTTCTCCCACTGTCTCCGAAGCCCTCTAGCTGTATCATGTACATGCTCTCTTCTAAATCACCATTTAGAAAACCTGTCTTGACGTCCATCTGCCAGATTTCATAGTCATGGTATGCAGCAATGGCAAGTAGGATCCTGAAGGACTTAAGCATAGCAACTGGAAAAAAGGTTTCATCCTGGTCGTTGACGAAAACCTTTTGCTACAAGTCTAGCTTTGAAGGTCTCAACCTTTCCATCTACACTAATTTTCTTATTAAAGAACCACTTGCTCCCGATGGGTTTTACCCCTTCAGGAGCAACTTCCAAAGTCCATATTTTGTTGGTGTAGATGGATTCCATCTCAGATCGCATAGCATTTAGCCATTTCACAGAGTCCCCACTTGTGATGGCCTACTCGAAACTAGTTGGGTCATCATCTTCCATGATGCAATCCTCGCTCCCACCGTTTATGAGAAAACCGTAGTATCTCTCAAGTGGATGAAGAACCCTACTAGATCTGCGGAGTGACTGAGGTTCATCGGGGACTATTGAATCCTCTGATTCTACCAAATCGTCGGTTATTGTTTGTATAGCCGGAACTTCTTCTAGCTCTACCTCACGACCACTAATTTCTTCCACAAGAAATTCCTTTTCTAAAAAGGTGGCATGTTGAGAAACAAACACTTTTTGTTCCTTATTATGGTAGAAGATATATCCATATGAATCCTTTGGATATCCCACAAAATTGCACAAAACAGACCTTGCCTCGAGCTTGTCCGGATTTTGCTTTTTAACATAGGCCGGACAGCCCCATATCTTAACTCGTTTAAGAGATGGTCTCTTCCCATTCCATATCTCATATGGAGTGGTAAGCACAGATTTGGTCGGAACCCTATTCAATAGGTATGTGATTGAGAGAGATTTTGCGCTTTTATATCAAAGAATAGCGTTACCGCAATCAATAACGGTGTCGCTTGGTAGCTAGCCGGTTGAGTACGGGTCGGTCCACAGGGAAAGCGTGTTCTTTTCTAATTGTTCTAACGAGTCAATTCCTATTTATGGTAGGTTTTGATTTTTATAAAAACTAAAAAAAATGAATTTGATTTGGATTAAAAACCTTGCTAGGGTTAGAATTAGGTTAGTTTGGAAAGTTAATTCTATCACCGCTTTCTTTGCCCTAATTAAGAACGTAGGTGTTAGGGTAATAATTAACAAAGGGAATTAGCACGCCAAGGAAGAAACATAGTTTCTTCCTTTTGGTCCTTGTCCGTCCTTTCTTAACTCTTATTCCTAATCTCTATGGAAATCAATCACAACCGGTCTAACTAGGGAATCACCGCTATCTCGTGGGATAGGGTGCCGTAGCGAGCGGTGTGTGTTTGATTTGCATAGAGTCCTAATTTAAAATATTAAACGGGTAAGAAAGGAGTGAGAGATTTCCATCTCTCAAACCTACCCAATCCTAACCCTAACAAGTGAGAAACTACTCACTCATTAGGGAATTAACGACAAAACTCATTTTTATATTTTTCATTTAATTAACTAATTAACGTGCAGATAATAAAAGACAGATATTAAAAATTGCAAAGAAATAAAATTGCAGATAAGAAAGATTCAAAATAAAAACTTACTTTTATTGATGCACTCTTTGACGATTATAATGGAATTAAAAAAATCTAATCTAGAATTAAAAAGAGGCATGCTCCAAAAAGAGCTGTAGGCTTCCTATTTATAGATAGGAGAAACCCTAGGGCTTACATCGGATCCACATCTAGAATTACAAGACTACTCTGAGAAGCCTGGTCAACGCACCGACTCCCACCGACACGCACCGACGCGCACCGACACGTGCTCAGCACGGCCGCGGAACCGTGGCCATAAGCCATGTTTGGCCGTGGATCCGCGGCCATATGGAGGGTTCTCTAGCTCTTTTTCTCTTGGTTGCTTCATGTTGCTATTTGCTTCTATTTTCTTCACTTGGTTCTTCAGAATCTTTTCTATTTTCTTCCAGATTTCTACAGTGCTGAATGTTGTGGACTTTTACCATTAGCTTCGCGTTGAAGTCTTGAATCTTTGTGCTGCCCTTGTACTTTGTATATTGAACTGTTTGCTGTTTTTTGTTTGTTCCTCAAACTGGTGTTTCCTGATTTAAAATCAGAAAAGCTTATGGGAAAAGCTTCAGAAAGAGGGGCCACGTGCTCACACGTGACCAGCAGTCACGTGTTGACACGTGACATATGAAAACAGCGGAAAAGGCTCATGGGTTCCCTGATCAAGTCAAGAAAAAGGTCCACTGATCAAGTCAAGAAAAAAGGCGTCAGAAGAGGTCACGTGTTGGCACGTGACGCTCGAAGAAGCAGACCGGTCCTTCAGTCGAATAAAAAAGAAGGAGGCTCCTAGCAGGGGTCACGTGTTCACACGTGACCAATGGTCACGTGTTAACACGTGATGACTAAAACAGCAACCAGAAGACAGCGCAGAAAGAAAGAGGACTCTTCATTCCAAAGAGGGTCACGTGGTCACACGTGACCGGCTTTCAAAGCCCATTTTGACGACAGAATTAAATTCTGAGGGAGATTTGAATCTTTCCAAAGGAAAGTGATTATCTGAGACCAATCGAATTAAAGATTCAGAAGTGATTTAAATATCATCTATCTATGGAAAATCTCGGGTTTGGAAAGATTTCCCCCTTAAATCTAACCAAAATAACAAAGGAGAATCTCTGGATTTAAAATCCAATGGTGAATAAAATTCACCTAATAATCCAAAGGTCCAGAACGAATGAAGGATGCAAATCAAATCTCTCAATGAAGATTCGTCACAAAACTAATTTATTCGGCTGCTTCTCCTATAAATAGGAGCCAAGAGATAGAGAAAAACATACATACGCAGAGGGAGAAAAAAGGAGAGAGCCTTGATACTTTGAGGAATTTGGAGCTTCTGCCAAAAGAAAACCCTAGGTAAGAAAGGGAAGGCTTCCTGAAAGAAGGAGAATTTAATTCTCAACAGAGTTTAACTCTGACAAAATAAGAAACAGAAGAACATATTTCTTCTCTCTTTGATAGAGGATCTGCAAAGTGCACATCTCCCCTTTAGGTTGAGAATTTAATTCTCAATGGGTTGAGATCCCGCCATGCAGATCCAAAGCATGGAGAGGGAATGGAAAAACGAGAATTTAATTCTCACAGAACTATAGGAATTTAATTCCTCTAAAATAAAAGTAGGGCTTGACCCTGTGTTATGGAAATTTAATTCCTTCAGAACAGAGAGAAATAGGGTTTAACCCTAATTAAGAACTTAGTTCTGTTGAAACAACGGGAATTCAATTCCCTTAATCATAATTTAACAGGGACTGGAAGTTTAATTCCTTAAAAAGCTTTTATTAGGGTTTAACCCTATTCAGTTCTTCACATAAACGAGGAATTTAATTCCTACAGAAGATTCAGGGTTCAATTCTACTCCAGAATATAAGTCTTCAAAAGGAAGTAGGAATTTAATTCCTTTGAAAATTAAAGCTCGAGGAATTTAGTTCCTGAAAAAGGATCAACAGATTCTCTAAACAATATACATGGAGGCAGGGTCACGTGCCACCACGTGACCCCCTCAAAAGATCTACAGAAAGCCCTTTGAGGCAGTCCCCCACGTGACCCACGTGACCCTTGACAGAAGCTCTAACACATAGGCATATGAATGCCCGTCACGTGATGGCACGTGATGCTCTGAAAGATGCAATAATTTCAGCAGAATGAATGGAGAGAGGGCGCTCTCACGTGTCGCCACGTGACCCCTCTTGCTTTAGCGTTTAACACTAAGTTGGAACTCCTGAATCCAGTGTTAAAACACTGTTGGGCTGTAGTGTTCAACACCAACCAAAAGAACTTTACTTGCAGTGTTCAACACTGACTACCTTAGTGTTTAACACTAATTTGAGAGCTCTGTTGCCGATGCTTGATACCGATCTGTTTTAGTGTTTAACACTAATTTGAAAGCCTTGTTGCTGGTGTTTAACACCAATTATCTTTTAGTGTTAAACACTAACTTGTCAACCTCATTCCCAATGTTCAACACTGATTGCTCTGAAGTGTTTAACACTAGGCTTTGGCCCAATTGGCTAAAGGGATAGAGGCAAAGCCTCTCCCTCAATGGACCCACAAGAAGTCAATATTCCAGACATGATAGGACTTAGCCCAAGCTGGCCATAAGTCCTCAATTCGTAATTAACTGGGCCAATGGGCTCATAATATATTTAATGGGTCTTGATCCTAAATTGGGCCAAGGACTATTTAATCCATTCCGGTCCTAGGGTACATCTCTTCACTCCTTTGATACTTGGCATTGTAATCCCTCAATGTCTTCAAAGAGGTGACGGGTCCCGACGACCACCCATGATATGGACTGTGGGGTCCTTAAACCCATGTCTAATGCAAAATTCCTGGTTACGTGGAACGTGGATAACGTCACTCTTTGACCCCGCGGAAAACGTCTAGAGCGGAGCCTAGTCCTCGCCGAGCACGGCAGTGAACCCGTGTGAAGCATCTAGTGCAAAATCCCTGGTTACGTGGAACACGGATAACGTCACTCTTTGACCCCGCGGAAAGCGCCCAGAGCGGAGCCTGGTCCTCGCCGAGCACGGCAGTGAACCCGTGTGAAGCATCCAGAGCACATACCGGACTGTGGAGTCCTTAAACCCATGGACTATGAGGTCCTTAACCTCGACCGAGATGTCTTAAAACTAACAACGGACCGCAATGTCCTTAAATTACCCACGGACCGCAATGTCCTTAAACTACCCACGGACCGCAATGTCCTTAAACTACCCACGGACCGCAATGTCCCTAAACTAGAACAATAGAGCCCCTATATGCTCTTTTGTCGGATCTAAACGGTCCTGTTTAAGTTGATCTTAGCCTCAAAGATGGCTAACGAATCCTTAAACCTTCAAGCATACTGGACTACGAATCCCCCCAATTAACTCTGGCTCGAGGGTACATCTCTGAACCCCTCTGACACCCGTCGTTGTAATCCTTCAACGTCGTCAGAGAGGTGACGGGTCCCGACGGCCACACACATACGATGGACCATTATGTCCCTAAAACTGGAACAATGGAGTCCAAACGCTCCTTTGTCGGATCTAAACGATCCCGTTAAGTTGATCTTTGTCTTAAACTAGACTAACGTGTCCTTAACAAATGTTTGAGTCGATCTTAGCCTCAAGTATGGCTAACGTATCCTCAAACCAAACCCCCAAACCCAAATCTAAGATAATACGGATTTGGACTAGTCCACGCCCTACGGGCGACAACATAAATCGGTCTCCGTAAACGATCCACGGGCAATAAAACAAAAACACACGACACGAAGTGACCATCTGGAGAAGGAGAAAGTTGTTACCGCGATGCGGTAGCGTAATTAACTGCAGGGGCTTGCGCCTGCAGGGAAGAGCGTCCCCACAATCAAAAACCCCTCAAACGAGGGGGAATCTGACGAAGTCTGCTACATCGGACGCATCTGTTTAAACCTCCGATACACGGTGCCATAAATCAACTTGGCATCTTCGGAGGGGCAGACGGATAGCACCAATTAGCATCTGCCCCGAACCTCAGGCGAGACGGCCCCACGTCCCGCGTGTCCGTTCGGAGGGGAACAGATTCTGGCACGCCCGGTGGGACCTTTTCCTCTTTCCACTCCACACTTCGTGTGTCGTGATTCGCGAACCAATCGCGGTTCGCTAATGGTTGCCCTTGGGTTTCAAAATACTAAGAATTGGCGTCTTGCCTATTGCAGAAAGCAAAGGATCGATGGCTTCTACTTCTGCGAAATCCTCCAACTGCTCAAACTGCAATTGCGACCAACGCTCTACCTCGTCAGGAGGTATAGCCTATGGACCCCAAGCTGCTTCGTTGTTCACAATGCCGGTGGACCAAATGACTCAAGCCACTACCGGATTGTTCTTTGGGACTATACTCCCCCCATCAAGCTTCGTGGCGCCGGTGCTGACAAAGGAAGCTCTCAAGAAGTCGGTCTTTGATCGTCTTACCCCTGCCGCGGCTCCTCTCAACGAGTCTCCCAACGTCAACGCCTCGGTCTTCTCTAGATTGGGCCAGAAATCTTGCGAACTCATCATGGGGCCTACAATCTCAGAGGAGGCTACTTCTAAGAAAGTGGCCGCTCCTACCCCCGAAATTGCCAAGGTGGCTTCTCCGGCCAAAAAGTCGGACTTTACAAGATTGACGGCTTCGGCTCCCGCTCCTACTGCCCAGAAGACATCGGTCTTTGACAGGCTAACACCAGCAGCGACCCCCCACCGACACAGGGGGCAAGACGAAGCCATTCTCACCGCTGAACCAGCGCCGTCCGCTCGACGCGCTCGACGTCGTCATTGGCGCTGAATAAGGAAGGCTGGGGGCAACTCCCCCTCCGGATTGACTCCACCAGCCCCGACGACAGAAGTTAATGCTGCTGTTCCAACTGGGAACAGCTTCGAGATGCTAAATAAGGTGCGAAGGAATTCCCCTACTGCAGTGCTAAAGAGGTCTCCTCCCTCATTAAAAAAGGTTGTGGAAATAGAATCAGAACAGCCCCGATCTCCTCAACGGCTGTCTTCCAAAATCTATAAGGTTTGGCGGCAGGCCCGAGACTCGATCGTCGATCCAAACTTCTCCCGCCAGCACAAGAAGCTAAAAATCCAACCGGAGGCCGGTCATCAGGCTAAACCCCGAAAGGCTATCTGGACGCCCACCTCAACGGCCCCCTCAACCTCCATGACTCATAAAAGGAGGAGGCCAGAAAAGTTCCCTCACCATGCAACAACAGCTAAAAGCACTGAGCCCAAACGCCCTAAGTCTGGGGGCATGAGGGTGCACACTGTTTATATGGCTTTTGGAAAGGAGGAAAGCCGCACTTCTATAGGCCACCGACCACTTACCCGATCCGTGATGAAAGCCCAGGAGAAGCAACAAAAGCTCCAAGAAATGATGAGTGCTATGGCCGCACTTACCGGACCAAAAGAAAGCCCAGAAACGTCCTCAGACGCACGCCAGGAAGAAGAAACCGACGCTGAATTCCTTCGCCGGATACTGGAGAAAAAGGACAAAGAGGCTGCTGAACAAGCAGCTAACATACAACGTATGGGACTTCTCTTCCAAGATATGATAGGAATGATGATCCAGCAGGACTTGCCCGCCGAAGATCCCCCAATCGTTCTTGAAGGCGACCGAGGAGAAACGTCGAATCCACTGCCGGCCCTCTCAACGGCCAAGGAGGAGACAATCTCTAAAGCTGACTTGGCTGACTACATAGCCCAGCAAATCCGGGTCCATCATGCGACTGAAGCAGCTGGTCAAGTCGTGAAAACGGGGCGGCCGTATCCGAGCTGGTACGATCAAATCAAATACCCGCAAGGCTACACGATACCAAAATTCCACGTGTACAAGGGGACCGGCAATCCCCATCAACATGTCGCCCAGTTCCGGGCCCTCTGTGGTAACACCGGCGGTGATGATAAACTGTTGCTCCGACAGTTCGTGGGCAGCTTATCAGAAACAGCGTTCGAATGGTATTCAGAACTCCCGAACGATTCTATCAAGACGTTCGCTGAAATGGAGCTGCTATTCACTCAGCGGTTCACAAGTGCCAGCGAGCGCACTCCAATAACTGCATTGATTAACGCTAAGGTAAAACCAGGCGAAACCTGGGTCCAGTATGCTATACGCTGGCGGAATTTGTGGTCGAGATGCGAGCAACGCATTGAGGAGGCACCCGCAGTGGGCATGTTCGTGGGAACCCTAGACCCCCACGCAACTATCTCCCAGTTTATGATGTTCTTTAAGCCAACCACATTCCAGGATTTAATCGACAAGTTGGCTCAGATGGACCAGATGGGTCATAGACCACCTCCCCCGAAGTCGGAACCTCGGAATGACAAGGGTAAAGGGAGGGCGACCTTCGTCGCAAATGCCCAACAGCAACCTAACGCCCCGAAACCGGCAGATCAATTAGAAGAAAGACGCCGATATTATAATGAGAAGATGAAACGTCCCTACTCGTTCCCACGAGACAAGACGAAACGGCTATTCGAGCTGGCAATACGCAACAGACTTATAAACCTGCCGAATCCAAGGCGACCGCCACAACCCACCGAGGTGAATAACCCTAGCTATTGCCCTTACCATCAAACTGTAAGTCACCCGATTGAAGATTGCTTCGTCTTCAAAGGATGGATTGAAGATCAATACCTCCAGGGGAAGTTTGTACTGTCTGAGAAGTGGAAGGTAGGCCCACCACAACCGCATACTCCTAAGAAAACAGATACATTGGGGGCAACCTGCTCCTTTATTGAAGAAGCTCCATGGGAGGTCGTGCTATCAACGAAAACAAAAAGAATGCTGAGAGACCTTCACGCGTGCCCTGCGATCGAATGGAAAGACCCTCTTGAACCTCAAATTATCGAGGGGATGTTGAAACCCCGCACAACTACGAAGACTCGTGATAAGGGCCCAAATACTCATGCCCAGCCGTCAAAAGCTTCGAAGAAAAAGAAGAAGAAATCCAAGAAGCCCGCGAAGCTTGGAGACGAGCACACGAGCTTGCAGAAGCAAATCGACGCGCTGGAAGAATACAATCAAAAGGCTCGAACTCCTGTCACACTGCAAGAGTTCCTCAACCACATCTTTCAAGAGGGAGATGATGAAGAGAGCTCATCGGATGAATCCGAAGAGTATGTGGCGAGTTGTAACGTAATCTCCCACTCGTTTACCGATGATGAGAAAACTCCTAGCACTAAGAAGCTGGAGGCGGAACCTGAACCAGAGCGTGCGTGGCTGACAAATGAAATGATCAATGCCTTTCTAGACGAAATTCGTCTAAAAAGTAAGGCGGATCAGGAGCATGAGATGGCGACGTCAGAAAGAACCAAATGCAGGCAATTGAATGAAAGAGTTGAACTACCCCCGCCAGATCAAAAGGCGTCCGAAGTAGACAAAAAGATATTCAAGACGAGGAAAAGATTTGCCAAAGCCATGTCAATGGGGATGAAGCTACCACCCTCGGAAAGGAATACACACGCTGGGGCGGAGAGGCACCCTAATTATTGCGCATATCATCGGAGAGTCTCACACCCCACGGAGGAGTACGACGCCTTTAAAATATGGTGGCAAGGATATGTTACTCGTCGACAATATTTTAAGCGCATGAAACGCAAGAGCCGTCGGGAACGAAGAAGTACTGTCGAAGGGCACAACAGAACTACTGGCAACTGTTACATGGTTAACGTCGGGGGGTCACAAGTTCTCACCTTTGGGAGCGACTCTGATGAAGAAATGGCTCTGGGCCCTCTCTTTAAAGAATCCGTGTTAGGGAAAGAGGAGGAATCGGAGGCCTGTGAGAACATTCAGCTGCACAATCGCACACTCCCAGAAAAGAATCTCGGGCCCGTGAGCAGAAAAGATAAGGGAAAGGAAAAGGTCATTGAAGATATCACTTTAGATGACCAAGTCACGAAAGAACTAACTACCAGAGACCCTCCTAAGAAGGGTAAGGTGGACTATGACATCCTCGCGCACTTAAGGAAGCTACCTTCTCAGCTTAGCATCCTTGATGCCCTCCTATTGTCAAAAGAATCGCGAGACTCACTAATTAAGGCGTTGCAAGAACCCGAACAATTCCAAGCCTTCCTCGCCACTGAAAGGATGAAAGACGACCTGGAGGAAGTGCATACGGCCGACGTCACTTTCGGTGATGAAGACCTCCTTCTCGGGACGTGCGACCACAACCGTCCCCTATATGTCTCCGGATACTGCCATGACATCAAGATAGGCAAGATCCTGGTGGATAATGGATCCTCCGTCAATCTCCTTAATGTTCGGGTGTTGAAGGAAATCTGCATGAGTGTGCAACACCTCGCTCGTGACAAAATTACTATCTCCGGTTTCGATTCACAATCGTCACGGACTCTCGGATCTGTGATACTAACATTACGCTTTGGGCTTCTCGTCACAGACATCAAATTTCATGTCATTGACGCCAAAACCTGCTACAACGCCTTGCTCGGTCATCCTTGGCTACACGAATACAACATCGTCCCTTCTACACAACATCAGTGTATGAAGTACTTTAAGGATGGTTTCGAGTATACCGTAACAGGAGAGTTAAATCCATTCTCCGTGAACGAAGTCCGCAAATACGAAGATGCGAAATACTTTTTGCCAGACTTTGAAGATACAGAAAGGTGTCGCAACTCGGAGAACAAAGCCGCCGCCACCATCCCTATTTTCGGAAGCGATACCGAAGAAGAGGAAGAGATAGTTTATACAGGGCCATCTCAGCGTAACAACCTGGGGACGCCCGCCCCCATGTTGGTCTTCGGAAGTGATTCAGAAGATGAAGTTAATGCCGTATTCTCCAATCGGCTGTCAATGCAAGCACCCCCTGGCGATGATCATAATTTGCAGATCACCATGGTACCGCGAGAACACTACAAGGATCTCGACACGCTTCAAGCTCACAATGTGCAGGACCTGCAAACGTTTTACGTCCCTCCCAGGCAAAGGGGTGAGAAGGTGATCCTATTCTACCGATCCTCAGAGTCGAAAGTAGAGAAAGAGATCTGGAATGGCGCAGATGCTACACCTGACAGGCTCCAACCCATCCGTCTGCCCAGATACTATACAAATGGATTAAAGAAGCTATTGAAGCACCAAGGGGTACCCTTAAAACAAACTGTTCGACAGGCTCGGTTCTACAACAGGATTTGGGATGTCCCTGGGACCCAACGCAAATTGCCCAACGGGAAAATGGAAACACTTGGGCTTGGACACTATATATACCTTTGATGAAGAAGAGGACGCCCTGTTAGGAGATGCCAACCCCTCATCAAAACTAGACCCCGCAATTGAAGCGCCGAGTCCGTCGTTTGAAGAACGAACGGACAAGCCTATCAGGAAAATGGGTCAGAAAGCTCGGGAAGACCACAACCGCGAAATGGCCATCTACGAGAAGGCCAGGACGCAACGTCTATTTCAACAGACTGCAAAAGACAAAGATGTTCATCCTTGTCAACCCATCATGCGAAAGGCCCGATGCGGAGACGGAAATAAGTCAAGGAGCGGAAAGAAGAGCCGACAACAACGACGTAGGATTAGAGGGTTACGGGTACTGCGCGTCTCGGATTCGTCCCTCATGGAGAAGATGAGTCGAGCGTACTCCTTCCCCCGAGACAAGTCGGAGAAGTTACTCAAGCTCGCCTTAAAACATCAAATGATCGCGCTTCCAGAGTCTAGACACCCTGAGCAAGCTAACAAGGCTTCTCGTTTGAGATATTGCTCTTATCACCGAGCCATAGGACATCTTACCGAAGACTGCTTCTTCTTCAAGAACTGGGTCGAGGACCAGTACCAACGGGGCAGTTTCGCTTTATCCAACGGCTGTAGGGTAACGCCGCCACAAAAGCATGAACCCAAGGCCGCAAGAGCAGAACCGGATCCACCTCAGTCATGGGAGCGGATTCGCACCTGTTATGCGATTACGATATTAAAAGAAGAGTGCGAGAACATAGATGACCTTCTCCGGTGCTTTGAGAACAGCGATGATGAGGTGATCTCAGAATTTCCGCCCGCTCCGAAAGAACTGGAAGATGTTATACATACTACTGCAGATAACCTCAGAAAGATTGAGTTGGGATCGGCAGATGACCCGCGACCGACATTTGTCAGCGAGCTACTCTCTGAAGAAAGGGTGGCCGCGTTAAAGAACGTGCTTCTACGGCATAAAGACTGCTTCGCATGGAACTACTCTGAGATGCCAGGATTGGATCCGGAGGTTGCCGTGCATAAATTAGCAATATCCCCGGATATCAAGCCAGTCAAGCAAGCGCCAAGAAGGATGCGACTCGAGCTTGAGATGAGCATCAACGCCGAAGTCAAGAAGCTGATCGATTCTGGATTTATTCAAGAAGTCCAATATCCTGATTGGATCGCCAATATCGTCCCGGTAATGAAAAAGAATGGGACAGTACGCATATGTGTGGATTTCAGGGATCTCAATAAAGCCTGTCCAAAGGATGATTTCCCGGTACCGGTAACCGAGCTGATGATAGATAACACGTCCACTCACGAGGTTTTCTCCTTTATGGACGGTTCGTCAGGATACAATCAGATAAATATGCATCCCGAAGACCAGAAGCACACCGCTTTCCGGACCCCTTTGGGGATATTCTGCTACAGGGTTATGCCCTTTGGTCTAAAGAACGCGGGCGCTACCTATCAAAGGGCCATGATAAAGATCTTCGACGACCTCATACATGACATCGTCGAGTGCTATATCGATGACCTCGTAGTAAAGAGCATGTCATACGAAGATCATTTAAAACATCTGGAGACTGTGTTTCAACGCCTTCGGCAATACAATTTGAAAATGAATCCCCTCAAGTGCGCGTTTGGAGTCTCCTCGGGCAAATTCCTGGGATTCATCGTTCGACACCGAGGAATTGAAATAGATCCATCAAAGATTAAAGCGATCATGGAAATGCCTCCGCCAAGAACTCTCAAACAGTTGCGGTCTCTCCAAGGGAAGCTCGCATACATCCGGCGATTTATCGCAAATCTTTCAGGAAAATGCCGCCCCTACAGTCACCTGATGAAGAAGGGAATCCCATTCGTCTGGGATCAAAAATGCCAAGGTGCACTAGACGAGATCAAGCAGTACCTGCAGAACCCGCCGGTATTGGCTGCGCCGGTCAAGGGAAAACCCCTCATTCTTTATACAACCGCCCTCGAAGGTTCCTTGGGCGCATTATGGGCGCAAGAGAACGATCAGGGGAAAGAGAGAGCACTCTACTACTTAAGTCGAGTTCTACTGGGGGCAGAAAGCAATTACTCTCCCATTGAAAAACATTGCTTGGCATTAATCTTCGCGATAACAAAGCTCAGGCACTATGCGTTGGCACACGAAGTCTGCCTCATCTCGAAGGTGGACCCTCTTAAATATCTGATGTCAAAAGCCATATTGACGGGACGACTCGCTAAATGGGCCCTGCTCTTGATGGAGTTCTCGATAATCTATCAACCTCTCAAGGCAGTGAAAGGCCAGGCCATTGCTGACTTCCTCGCTGAGCACCCAATACCGGCCGATTCTCCTCTGAATTGTGATTTGCCGGACGAGCATGCATTTGATGCGATTAGCGGCGGAAGCATCCGATGGGAACTCTATTTCGATGGAGCGTCTTCCGTAAAGAAACAGAAACAAGGTATCCCAATGATCAAATCGGGGATAGGCCTCATCTTTGCAACTCCATAAGGAGGGATAATGCGCTTCGCCTTCTCCTTAACAGAGCCGAGGACAAACAATGAGGCTGAATATGAAGCTCTGATAGCAGGCCTCGAAATCGCCATCGACATGGGAATTGAAGACCTCCTTATATACGGGGATTCTCAGCTAGTTGTTAGTCAAGTAAATGGTGACTACCAAACGTGCAAGCCGGAGTTGGTAAAGTACGGCGAAAAGGTGCAACAACTGTTGGCCTAAATTCCCTCCTATACCTTGGAGAGTATACCGCGCGCGGACAACAGTAAAGCAGACGCGTTAGCCAAACTTGCTAAAGAACTGGCGGACGAAAATCTTGATGATGTAAGAATCGTGGTACAAAGCTGTCGAGTGCTAGCCCCGGCAGAAATACCTCCGACATTATATAAAGAGAAGGGAGCGACCGAGCAGACGACCCTACAAATAAAAGACCACGAGAAGGCCGAGGACTGGAGGGAAGTCTTCATAGACTACTTTAAGTCCCACCGAATGCCCAAAGAAGCATCCTCAAGACATCAGCTCATGAAACGAGCTCTATCTTTCGCTCTCGTCAACGATACTCTATACAAGAGATCGTTTGATTCTCTATGGCTGAGATGCTTAGGATCTGACGAAGCAGAAAGAGTCATTCAGGAAGTTCATGACGGACTTTGCGGTTCTCACCAAGCAGGCCCGAAGATGAAGTTAAAGATTAAACGAATGGGCTACTACTGGCCCACGATGATCCAGGACTGCCTCGAGTATGCGAAGTAATGCCACTCATGCCAGATTCATGGAGACTCATCCACCAACATCCGAATCCACTACACCCAACGGTGGCCAGCTGGCCATTAGAGATGTGGGGGACTGACATAGTCGGCCCCAATGAGCCGCATCATCTCGGGGATATCGTTTTATCCTGGCGACAACTGATTACTTCTCCAAATGGGCAGAAGCAGTACCACTGAGGGAAGTGAAGACGGAGAATATCCTCCATTTCTTCAAGATGCATGTCATCTATCGGTTTGGAACCCCACGGCGGATTATCTCCGATAACGGGCCAGCCTACAGAAGCCATAAGATTAGCCGCTTCGCGCAGCAGCACAATATAGACTGGAGGTATTCTTCAGTTTACAACCCACGAGCTAACGGTCTGGCCGAGGCCTTCAATAAGACCTTGACGAAGATCATAAAAAAGACCGTTTCCCGGAATAAGAGAGACTTGCATGAAAGGCTGCAAGAAGCCCTTTGGGCTTATCGAACTACATTCAAGACGGCCACGAACACAACGCCGTACGCGTTGGTATTTGGGACAGAAGCAGTGCTCCCCCTCGAGATAGAGTTACCCTCTCTACGAGTGGCAGTCCACCACGAGCTGACGGACGAAGAAAATGCTCACCTTCGGCTTGAGGAGCTTGATGCCCTCGACGAAACCCGGCTCATAGCGCAACAACATCTAGAAGCCTACAAAGCAAAGATGACGCGCTCGTACGAAAGATTGACCAGGCCGAGGACATTCCACCAAGGCGAACTCGTATTAGTGGTCAAAAGACCTATGATCCCCAATCGTGCCAAGCGGGGGAAATTTGAGCCAAACTACGAAGGCCCTTACATCATAGACAAGGTCTACCAGGGTGGAGCCTATCTACTCATGGACATGCACGGTGAAAGACCTTTCAGGCTAATAAACGGCCGTTTCTTAAAGAAATACTACGCTTAAAGAGCCATAGCCTGGGTCAATGATAGATGACGACGACTGTGTCCGCTCGCTATCTTCCTAGGCTCAGACTTTACAAGCGGCAGCCGGCCTTCCCGTAACAACGGACCGAAACGTCCTTAAACTAACAACGGACCGAAACGTCCTTAAACTAACGCCGGACCGAAACGTCCTTAAAACTAACGACGGACCGAAACGTCCTTAAACTAACGACGGACCGAAACGCCCCTAAAACTACTACCGCAGCATCGTCAGGCTGACGAGATGAGAAAGAAAAAATAAAAAATATATGAAAAAGAATAAAAAAAAAGTTATGTCCATAAGCAAAATGGGCACGGATGAAAACCCGAAAGGGCTCCGTGAGTAAAAACAGCAGGACTACCGGCGAGTGTTTGTGAAAACCCGAAAAGGCGCAACCTCGTTAAAAGACACTTATAGGGCCATCTCGACCTTGTAAGGAGAAACCGTCTGCGTGAGATCCTTACGACTCACAAAGGAGCAGCACACTTAGGGATCCTCACGATTCCTAAGGAGAAAATACACTTACGAGATCCTCACGACTGGTAAGGAGAACTCTCTTATGGGACCCTCACGGCTCATGAGACTTGAAAGTCTTAAGTTACAGAAACCTAAACCTGTTCTTAAGCAAATCCTCCACAACCCTCGATGTTGCCCTACAAGCGGCTCGTACTGACCCTTGTATACAATCCACGGGCGTGAATAAACATTTCCCCAGCAAAGTCCAACCCTTGTAGGTCCTCTCGATCCATAAGGAGAAAGCCCTCTTGTAGGATCCTTACGACTTACAGAGGAACACACGCTTAGGAATCCTCACGATCCCTAAGGAGAAAATACACCTGCAAGATCCTCACGACTTGTAGGGAGAAATACCTTTGTGAGACCCTTACGGCTCATAAAGTCAAAAGCCTTGGTCGACAGGACCCTTAACCCTGTTTGCTGAGCCACCTTTGTTCGTCATCGACAAAGGAAAATGATGATTCGCTTCTGGCAACATTCCAGTTGTGGCGATGCTGATGCCGAAATCGGTGCCTAAAATCCAGGCTCGCAGCGAAAAAGCTAGCAAGCCACACATGCATACATAAATAGCCGAAATGATGGGGCAACTCGCAATAAAAAAAGTAGCGAGCAAAAAATAAATAAATAGCCGAAATGATTGGGCACCGCGAAAAATAGCCGAAATGATGGGGCAATCACGACCTTCGCGATATAAAAAGCTGAAATGATAGAGCATCGCGGAAAAAGAAATAAAATAAAAGTGAAATCCTCGCCCTACAGGTGATGTTACATCTACCTCTGTATACAATCCAGGGGCGCAAACAAAGAAGGGATCATACTCCTTCCCCAGTTTTCACCAAAGAAAGAAGCTAAATCTCGACGGTTCACGGATAGCCTAGAGATCATCTCGTCGTTCGTCTCATGGCAGCAGACACAACTTCAAGCTAAGCGGAACAGCGGCAACTCCCAGTTCCATGGCTCGGTGCTATACATATCGCCAACAGTCAAACCTCCATCCCGTGAAATGCGGATACAATCAGCAAAATTCCTGGTCACGTGGAACGCGGATAATGTCACTCTTTGACCCCGTGGAAAACGTCCAGAGCGGAGCCTAGTCCTCGCCGAGCATGGTAGTGAACCCGTGTGAAGCATCTAGTGCAAAATTCCTGGTCACGTGGAACGCGGATAATGTCACTCTTTGACCCCGTGGAAAACGTCCAGAGCGGATCCTGGTCCTCGCAGAGCACGGAAGTGAACCCGTGTGAAGCATCCAGAGCGGAGCCTAGTCCTCGCCGAGCACGGCAGTGTACCCGTGTGAAGCATCTAGTGCAAACTTCCTGGTTACGTGGAAAGCGGATAATGTCACTCTTTGACCCCGTGGAAAACGTTCAGAGCGGATCCTGGTCCTCGCAGAGCACGGCAGTGAACCCGTGTGAAGCATCCAGAGCGGAGCCTAGTCCTCGCCTAACGCGGCAGTGAACCCGTGTGAAGCATCTAGTGCAAAATTCCTGGTTACGTGGAACGCGGATAATGTCACTCTTTGACCCCGTAGAAAACGTCCAGAGCGGATCCTGGTCCTCCCAGAGCACGGCAGTGAACCCGTGTGAAGCATCCAGAGCGGAGCCTAGTCCTCGCAGAGCACGGCAGTGAACCCGTGTGAAGCATCTAGTGCAAACTTCCTGGTTACGTGGAACAAGGATAACGTCACTCTTTGACCCCGTGGAAAACTTCCAGAGCGGATCCTGGTCCTCGCAGAGCACGGCAGTGAACCCGTGTGAAGCATCCAGAGCGGAGCCTAGTCCTCGCAGAGCACGGCAGTGAACCCGTGTGAATCATCTAGTGCAAACTTCCTGGTTACGTGGAACACGGATAACGTCACTCTTTGACCCCGTGGAAAACGTCCAGAGAGGATCCTGGTCCTCGCAGAGCACGGCAGTGAACCCGTGTGAAGCATCCAGAGCGGAGCCTAGTCCTCGCCGAGCACGGCAGTGAACCCGTGTGAAGCATCTAGTGCAAACTTCCTGGTTACGTGGAAAGCGGATAATGTCACTCTTTGACCCCGTGGAAAACGTCCAGAGCGGATCCTGGTCCTCGCAGAGCACGGCAGTGAACCCGTGTGAAGCATCCAGAGCGGAGCCTAGTCCTCGCAGAGCACGGCAGTGAACCCGTGTGAAGCATCTAGTGCAAACTTCCTGGTTACGTGGAAAGCGGATAATGCCACTCTTCGACCCCGTGGAAAACGTCCAGAGCGGATCCTGGTCCTCGCAGAGCACGGCAGTGAACCCGTGTGAAGTATCCAGAGCGGAGCCTAGTCCTCGCCGAGCACGGCAGTGAACCCGTGTGAAGCATCTAGTGCAAACTTCCTGGTTACATGGAACGCGGATAATGTCACTCTTTGACCCCGTGGAAAACGTCCAGAGCGGAGCCTAGTCCTCGCCGAGCATGGTAGTGAACCCGTGTGAAGCATCTAGTGCAAAATTTCCGGTCACGTGGAAAGCGGATAATGTCACTCTTTGACCCCGTGGAAAGCGTCCAGAGCGGATCTTGGTCCTCGCAGAGCACGGTAGTGAACCCGTGTGAAGCATCCAGAGCGGAGCCTAGTCCTCGCCGAGCACGGCAGTGAACCCGTGTGAAGCATCTAGTGCAAAATTCCTGGTTACGTGGAACGTGGATAACGTCACTCTTTGACCCCGCGGAAAACGCCCAGAGCGGAGCCTGGTCCTCGCCAAGCACGGCAGTGAACCCGTGTGAAGCATCCAGAGCAAATACCGGACTGTGGAGTCCTTAAAATCCACGGACTATGACGTCCTTAACCTCGACCGCGATGTCTTAAAACTAACGATCAACCACCCCTATTCCTTACAGATTTTTGCCTCGGTTTAAGGGTACATCTCTTCACTCCTTTGATGCCTGGCGTGTAATTCCTCAACGTCTTCATAGAGGTGACGGGTCCCTGCAACCAAACATCGGACTGTGGAGTCCCTAAATCCACGGACTATGAGGTCCTTAACCTTGACCGTGATGTCTTAAAACTAACATCGGACTGTGGAGTCCCTAAATCCATGGACTATGAGGTCCTTAACCTTGACCGTGATGTCTTAAAACTAACAGCGGACTGTGGAGTCCTTAAATCCACGGACTATGAGGTCCTTAACCTTGACCGCGACGTCTTTAAACTACAATATCTGGAGAAACCCCTGACTCCGTAAAACACGGACAAGGGTAACCGCATCCAGCACTTACAAGTCCTCACGACCGGGAGGAAAACTCTTTATGAGACCCTCGTGGCTCGTAAAATGCAGAAGTCTTAGGAAGCAGATCTTAACCCTGAATCCTGAGCCATCGCTGTCTTGCAAGGAGATCAAGATAGAATATCCGCAGAATGCATTCAATAAAAAGGGGACACACCATTGAAAGGAAAATTGTATCTTTTATTCATAAGCCAAAATGGATACAAAGCGCGATTCATGAAAGAAACAAAAAGAAAGATACTTTCATGAGTATGTACAAAAAAAAAAGAAAAGATACAAGTCCTCAAGCCGGCGGGCGATGTAGTAATTTTACCAGCTCATCATTCTGTTGCTGAGCCACGGCTTCATGACGCAAGATCTCCAGAAGACGAGCCTCCGCCTGAGCTTGCTGAGCCTGATACGAAGCAAGCCGAGCTTCGAGCTCTTTATCGGTGGCTTTATGAGCCTCGACCCTTTCACGAGTGAACGTGGCGGCTTTATCGAGAGCCACCACCTCTTTGATGGATTCCTGAAGCACCCGCCACAGTTCATACGCTTTATTGGCCCTGGCTGTGAGATTGGCTTGAAGCTCGCCCAGTGCCTTAGAGGCTAGCTCCCTCTCCGAGAATTTGCGGCCAAGCTTCTTCTCACATGACGTCATGTTTGCCGCACATCGTGCTATCAGACCTCGCAACTCCGATTTTGCAGCCACGGCTTCTGAGGAAAGGCGAGAACATTCGAGAGCATACAAACAAGCCTCCATCTTCCTACAGAACTCCACCCAGACCCGCACCACCTCCTCGCTATGATAGGTGGCGAGAAAAGAAAGAGAGCCGTTAGCTTCAGCTGCAAACGCTTCGGCTGTGGTCGCACTACCAGCACGGAGCTCCTCGACGAAAGAAGATAGGGAGAGAAGGCTCAATTGGGCCAAGCGTTCTGAAGCCTGCAAAGCGTAGGGGCCGGGCGGCATCACAATGCGCGATTCCAAAGCCGTGGAGACTGGCAGGGCTGTTCAAATTTGGCAAATGTTGGTAAAACTCTTAAACGCAGAACGAACGGGACTATAATAAAATGTCACTCACCGACAGTCATGCAAGTAGGAGCTGAAGGTTCCCCTGGCCCTTCAACGACCTCGACCTCATCGTCGGCTTCCAAAACTAGAAGAGACATCAACGTCATTTCGCAAAATAGTAACAAGGCTATGGTAAAAAATGGCGAATGACACTAACCTTGCCCAGAGGAAAGGACAATACGCTGAGGAGGGATCGCCTGCGGAGCTGCCATCTCCAATAAACGCTGAAATGATTGACGAGGCGACAGATCCGCGATCGTGGCTGCCAAACCGCGCAATTCTGGGAAAGATAAAAGATTTCAGACTATGAAGGGGTTACTAAATTAAAACGCAGAGGGATACCTTCAACACTCCTCCCATTCTGAGCCGGGGGGACAGCAGCTTCAACGGTCTCCGCCATGACCTCAGGCTGCAACAAAGAGAGAGTAGTCCCGACTGCCTCGCTTCCAGCCTTTGGGCCGCCCTCAGTAAGAGTCATTGGGGTGGCGGCCTCCAAGGGAGCCTCCCCCAAAGGGGCAAGTACTCCCTGATCAAGAATCGCTGCGGGAGGTTCTATCATGAGAGGAGCAGCCTCATCAGCCTCCTCCACATCCAGCAAGGCTTCATTGAGAACTTCGGCGGGCTTTAGCTTTAATGGGCCAGCAGGGAGCTCCCCCAACGTCAAAGACTCTGCACGATTCGAATAAGAATAATGATACATACCCACGAGCATAAATAAGCAAAGAGACTACAAAAGAAGCACAACATACCTATACACAAAGAATCCCTCGACATGGCTTCTTCAAGCCGCTTCTCTTTCTCAAGGAGGTAAGCACGCCGAGGTTCGAGGGTAGATTCATGACCGCCGGTCCACAAAGAAAGTGCATCAGCCGCGTCTTCTGAAACGGCCTGCTTCAAAGCCCTTTCCCCCCATTCCTCCAAAGGGCCGATAAACCGTCGCCGAATCCACGAAGGGTCTTCGTAAAAAAATTACAGCGGGATAAGGCTTCTTCGGAACCCTGGCGTCATGGGATGCGTCTGTTGAACGCCGTATGGCCTCAGCCAGCTGTGCAGCCTCCTCGTCAGCCGAACTCGGGAAAAGAAGTCCAGCGGTTGACTCTTGCAAGGCCAAGGGTTCGTCTTCAAGGATGGGCTCAGACTCCACCACGGAATCAAGCGGGGCGGTAGCCGCTTTCCTCCGCCGTTTAGACCCAGAGTCGGTCGGTGAGGATGACCGCTTCCTCCCTCGCGAAGCCTTAGGGCGACGCTGGCCCACATCGCCTTCAACGCCCTCGTCCCTGTTACTCTCACTCGGTGCCACGACCAAGGACGACATCGCCGTCGTCGACGCCACGGGGGGCGGTGCCGCCACCGGCAGAGGTGCTACTACTGGAGCCCGTCTACCTCGCGATCGGGAACCCAAGGGCATACCAGCTGTCGGAGTAAGGTCTACCCCTGACTCCCCCGGAATGAGGGCGGCGCCAATCTCCCTCAAGGGGAAGCGGACTGGAACCCTTGGTCGCAGCTTAGCTCCCGAAACCTGAGGAGGGGAGTCGTGACCAAGAAGAACCCTTCTTTCTTCAGCAATAATTGGGGCGATTCGATGAAGATACCGGCCCGTAAATGCACCTACGCATCGGGGCATGTACTCGGCTTCGGGGACTATGAAATGAGAGCCGGTGTTCAATCTCACAAAATGATGAGCGGCATCACGAACAGCGTCGAGCGAAGGGATCGGGGCAATTATAAAAGCCTCAAAGGGAACACCCTGGTCGTATCCAAGCTGCCGGGCAAATCGATGCGGATTATACCGCATAAAAAGAGCTGCACTATCCTGGCGAAACACCAAGTAGCCTGGTCTAATTGAATACAAATGCGTGGCCTCTCGGGGCTTCAGAGAAGGCGCGTTGTCCTTTGACTGGTCCCAAAGTTGCTGAACGGGACCCGAAGGAGAAGACAGAACCCGATCATTAAAAACTAACCCACCGGCGGTGGCGTGAGGGGAAATCAGCACCCGAATAGCCCCAAATTGAGTTGGATCGGCAGCAGAAGCACCCACCAGTCGCATAAGTCGCGGGAAGGTATAGGCGTTGTAAAAAGCGGGCCTCTGATGCATAGCAAAAGACCCCAGCACATGCATTTCGATCCATGACGTGAAATAATGAAGCGAAAAGTTCACTACGTCCACGCCAGGCGTAGAGGTATTAGCTGCGGTGCCCAATCCATTATAGAGGTGCGCCAAGGCCGGGATGCCGATGGCCAACCGCATCCCCTCAGCAATACGATGAGCCGGGTAGATGACCGAGGCTCTCATGAAGCGGCGATGCATGGGGATAACGAACCAACTGAGCCAGACGCTAACAAACCCCACAAAGAACGTCTCCTTGTCCATGCCTGGGGCAGCAATGGATTCAAAAGATATTGGCGATATAATAGGGATGTAATACTGAGGTAGATCTGATTCGTTGGTCGGCAACCTCTTCGGACCGAACCCAAAGGGGTCCCCAATGTTGGCAAACTTCAGGACTGTCTTCGATAAGGCGTCCTCACGAATGAAACAAGCAATGAAGCTCTTGAAAGTAACGCCCTGCTCCTCGGACTCGGTGAACAATCGGTCGAAGATGCCTAGGGCCTTAATTAAACTGGGACGCTTGTGGCGAATAGCATTCTCAGCAGACAGGCCGTCAACTGGGGCGGGCTCGGGCTTAAAAACGTACTCGTCAGGAGGCAACAACTCCTCATACAGATTACCCCTTATCGGCAACCCCGAGATATCATAGAATTCGGCCAGAGAAATCGAAACCTCGCGATCTCCCAGAATGAAAGTATTAGTAGGAAGATTCCACTGATTCAAAAACGCCTTGACCCACCAGGCATGCGGGGACTTGTAATGGAATAGCGACGCGTATACGGCCTGGTAGAGCCCGACTTTCTGCAACCGCGCCCGATGGGCAGAAAGGATGTAACGAGCCCAGAGAAGGTAGCCCGTAGGATGCCTAGGAGTGAGCCCTATCTTATAAATTTGCCCCCACGGGTGGGCCTCACCCTGGCAGATACGCCGTCCCAAGATGTCTATGGCTGGAATCGGATGGTTCGGAATGCCGGTCGTCGAAGGCTCCAGCCTCCCCGTTGGAGTCCAGTTGGGCATTTCCACAGCAAAAGCTGTCCTCGGAGGATCCATCGGTAAAAATGGGAAAGTGGGCTCCGTCGGCACCGCGCAAAGAAAGCTTCGGCGACCCTGAATAATCTGATTGTACCAAGGTCCCCATTGAAGAAGATTGGTGCAGTTCGGGTCATGGGCCCGAATCATCGCCATCGCTTCCTCATCAGACGGCGACTGAGGAAAAGCAGCCTCTGAGCGAGAAAAGGGAAAGCGCGGAACAGAAGCCATCGCACCTGAAATCCAATAAAGGAAGACCGTTAGAAGAAAAGTCAGCAACGTATATTCATGCATAAACATGAAGACTAGTTAAAGAAAGCAACAGCATAGTTTTTTGGAGTCATTAGCTACAAAACATATGGGTCCCACAGAATCCGAATGACGGCTCATTAATAATGAGGCCAAAGCGTTACAATAAAACAAAGGGAATATCCTCAAAGAATGACGACCATGCACATTTCCCCCCCAACAGAAGCTGTCTCGGGCTCTACAATGAATCTAGCAAAATCAAAGGAATTAAATTCCCACCAAAAGACATCATTACAAAGCCCCCATCGCATTAATTGCAGGAAGAACCACCTAGGGCCAGGAGACCTCAGGAAGCCTCCATACGAAGAAACTGAGTTCTTCATAGGAATTAAATTCCTTATTAGGAAAAAGGGAATTAAATTCTCAGGAATATTTTTGATGGAATTAAATTCCATGGAGTTGAAACACCATCATCATCTCCCCAAAGATCACCTAAACCCTAAGAGATCTACAGTTCGAAAGTTAGGTGGTTTCCTGTTCTTATGGAAAAACTTGAAGAAAAATGGGTTCTCTGTGAAACCCTTAATGCGGATTTAAAATCCAAAGAGTTCTTTTAAAGACGAAGGTGCTTTGGCCGTTCAACATTATTACCTGAGGAAAAGGGATCCGTCAACAGAGTTAAACTCTGGGAAATGTCTGAGACAGAGAACTAAGCTCTGGAAGCAAGAATTAAAATTCTCAAAGAGGAAGTTCTCAGAAAAGAAGATGAGCAAAGTGAAGGCTCCTATGGAGAGACAGCGGTATTTATAGAAGACAATGGAAACGTTTCATCTCCCAAATCCCTAAATGAATCCAACGGTCACAAAGATGACAGCGTTGCACTCACGTGCAGACACGTGAGAACAACGCTGTGGGGGCATTTGTTTCCTGATTTAAAATCAGAAAAGCTTATGGGAAAAGCTTCAGAAAGAGGGGCCACGTGCTCACACGTGACCAGCAGTCACGTGTTGACACGTGACATATGAAAACAGCGGAAAAGGCTCATGGGTTCCCTGATCAAGTCAAGGAAAAGGTCTACTGATCAAGTCAAGAAAAAAGGCGTCAGAAGAGGTCACGTGTTGGCACGTGACGCTCTAAGAAGCAGACCGGTCCTTCAGTCGAATAAAAAAGAAGGAGGCTCCTAGCAGGGGTCACGTGTTCACACGTGACCAATGGTCACGTGTTAACACGTGATGACTAAAACAGCAACCAGAAGACAGCGCAGAAAGAAAGAGGACTCTTCATTCCAAAGAGGGTCACGTGTCCACACGTGACCATGGGTCACGTGGTCACACGTGACCGGCTTTCAAAGATCATTTTGACGACAGAATTAAATTCTGAGGGAGATTTGAATCTTTCCAAAGGAAAGCGATTATCTGAGACCAAGCGAATTAAAGATTCAGAAGTGATTTAAATATCATCTATCTATGGAAAATCTCGGGTTTGGAAAGATTTCCCCCTTAAATCTAACCAAAATAACAAAGGAGAATCTCTGGATTTAAAATCCAATGGTGAATAAAATTCACCTAATAATCCAAAGGTCCAGAACGAATGAAGGATGCAAATCAAATCTCTCAATGAAGATTCGCCACAAAACTAATTTATTCGGCTGCTTCTCCTATAAATAGGAGCCAAGAGATAGAGAAAAACATACATACGCAGAGGGAGAAAAAAGGAGAGAGCCTTGATACTTTGAGGAATTTGGAGCTTCTGCAAAAAGAAAACCCTAGGTAAGAAAGGGAAGGCTTCCTGAAAGAAGGAGAATTTAATTCTCAACAGAGTTTAACTCTGACAAAATAAGAAACAGAAGAACATATTTCTTCTCTCTTTGATAGAGGATCTGCAAAGTGCACATCTCCCCTTTAGGTTGAGAATTTAATTCTCAATGGGTTGAGATCCTGCCATGCAGATCCAAAGCATGGAGAGGGAATGGAAAAACGAGAATTTAATTCTCACAGAACTATAGGAATTTAATTCCTCTAAAATAAAAGTAGGGCTTGACCCTGTGTTATGGGAATTTAATTCCTTTAGAACAGAGAGAAATAGGGTTTAACCCTAATTAAGAACTTAGTTCTGTTGAAACAACGGGAATTCAATTCCCTTAATCATAATTTAACAGGGACTGGAAGTTTAATTCCTTAAAAAGCTTTTATTAGGGTTTAACCCTATTCAGTTCTTCACATAAACGAGGAATTTAATTCCTACAGAAGATTCAGGGTTCAATTCTACTCCAGAATATAAGTCTTCAAAAGGAAGTAGGAATTTAATTCCTTTGAAAATTAAAGCTCGAGGAATTTAATTCCTGAAAAAGGATCAACAGATTCTCTAAACAATATACATGGAGGCAGGGTCACGTGCCACCACATGACCCCCTTAAAAGATCTACAGAAAGCCCTTTGAGGCAGTCCCCCACGTGACCCACGTGACCCTTGACAGAAGCTCTAACACATAGGCATATGAATGCCCGTCACGTGATGGCACGTGATGCTCTGAAAGATGCAATAATCTCAGCAGAATGAATGGAGAGAGGGCGCTCTCACGTGTTGCCACGTGACCCCTCTTGCTTTAGTGTTTAACACTAAGTTGGAACTCCTGAATCCAGTGTTAAAACACTGTTGGGCTGTAGTGTTCAACACCAACCAAAAGAACTTTACTTGCAGTGTTCAACACTGACTACCTTAGTGTTTAACACTAATTTGAGAGCTCTGTTGCCGATGCTTGATACCGATCTGTTTTAGTGTTTAACACTAATTTGAAAGCCTTGTTGCTGGTGTTTAACACCAATTATCTTTTAGTGTTAAACACTAACTTGTCAACCTCATTCCCAGTGTTCAACACTGATTGCTCTGAAGTGTTTAACACTAGGCTTTGGCCCAATTGGCTAAAGGGATAGAGGCAAAGCCTCTCCCTCAATGGACCCACAAGAAGTCAATATTCCAGACATGATAGGACTTATCCCAAGCTGGCCATAAGTCCTCAATTCGTAATTAACTGGGCCAATGGGCTCATAATATATTTAATGGGTCTTGATCCTAAATTGGGCCAAGGACTATTTAATCCATTCCGGTCCTAGGGTACATCTCTTCACTCCTTTGATACTTGGCATTGTAATCCCTCAATGTCTTCAAAGAGGTGACGGGTCCCGACGACCACCCATGATATGGACTGTGGGGTCCTTAAACCCATGTCTAATGCAAAATTCCTGGTTACGTGGAACGTGGATAACGTCACTCTTTGACCCCGCGGAAAACGTCCAGAGCGGAGCCTAGTCCTCGCCGAGCACGGCAGTGAACCCGTGTGAAGCATCTAGTGCAAAATCCCTGGTTACGTGGAACGCGGATAACGTCACTCTTTGACCCCGCGGAAAGCGCCCAGAGCGGAGCCTGGTCCTCGTCGAGCACGGCAGTGAACCCGTGTGAAGCATCCAGAGCACATACCGGACTGTGGAGTCCTTAAACCCATGGACTATGAGGTCCTGAACCTTGACTGAGATGTCTTAAAAGTACCCACGGACCGCAATGTCCTTAAACTACCCACGGACCGCAATGTCCTTAAACTACCCACGGACCGCAATGTCCCTAAACTAGAACAATAGAGCCCCTATATGCTCTTTTGTCGGATCTAAACGGTCCCGTTTAAGTTGATCTTAGCCTCAAAGATGGCTAACGAATCTTTAAACCTTCAAGCAGACTGGACTACGAATCCCCCCAATTAACTCTGGCTCGAGGGTACATCTCTGAACCCCTCTGACACCCGTCGTTGTAATCCTTCAACGTCGTCAGAGAGGTGACGGGTCCCGACGGCCATACACATACGATGGACCACTATGTCCCTAAAACTGGAACAATGGAGTCCAAACGCTCTTTTTTCGGATCTAAACGATCCCGTTAAGTTGATCTTAGTCTTAAACTAGACTAACGTGTCCTTAACAAATGTTTGAGTCGATCTTAGCCTCAAGTATGGCTAACGTATCCTCAAACCAAACCCCCAAACCCAAATCTAAGATAATACGGATTTGGACTAGTCCACGCCCTACGGGCGACAACATAAATCGGTCTCCGTAAACGATCCACGGGCAATAAAACAAAAACACACGACACGAAGTGACCATCTGGAGAAGGAGAAAGTTGTTACCGCGATGCGGTAGCGTAATTAAATGCAGGGGCTTGCGCCTGCAGGGAAGAGCGTCCCTACAATCAAAAACCCCTCAAACGAGGGGGAATCTGACGAAGTCTGCTACATCGGACGCATCCGTTTAAATCTCCGATACACGGTGCCATAAATCAACTTGGCATCTTCGGAGGGGCAGACGGATAGCACCAATTAGCATCTGCCCCGAACCTCAGGCGAGACGGCCCCACGTCCCGCGTGTCCGTTCGGAGGGGAACAACTAGTAGGCGGCATCTTGCAGATTCATCTATTTATTGGTCGTAGTCTCACATTTGTAGCGTCTTTTCACTATTTTCACTGTATTGTTCCGAGAACCTATAACCTGCAACTATTTAGCAGACATGGATCAAAAGCACCTATTTATTTGCAATATAATTAAGAATGGGGAATATAATAATGCAAAATTCTGATATGAACAAATACCCCCAAACTTATCTTTTGCTCGTCCCGAGCAAAGCCAATTTATTCTCGAAAAAACCTAACCTCACTTTCGCAGGGAATCGCGATTGCACTGAGCTCGTGCAACAAGCCGTTAAACCTCTAGGTGTCTCTAGTAGGATGAGTGTTGTCTCCTGAGGGTTTTCAGCGGATACTACCCACAAAATCCGATCAATTCGGCCTGTTGACTTTCATTCTTCAATTCAGTATTCTAGCAAGAAATTCTATTATGTTCAACTTAGAAATCATCAACCCGTATTTTTCACGCTTACTTATCCTTTAACTTAAGATTGTATATGTTCTGTAAATTTATTTAGCTTTCAACATCTTTTGAATTTTCCTTCTAAGGTTCCATCTCCATTTAGGAATTTCTAACATCTCTACTAAAGATATAAGTCCTAATTTTCATTTCTATCTCTTATCCAAACCTAATCATATACCCCTACGTGTGTGTATGTATCACCCCTACACTTAGAAATTCAATTCAAGCTATCATACTCTTATCCATTGTCCAAAGTACTTTTAATTGGTGAAGTTTAGATGAAATTGCTCACACATCCTTCATGCGACCGTTAATACTTCTTGAGATACTAATGACCGATTACAAAATGTGTTTGCACATTAAGCGTAATTCCTCGTCTTGTAATACCTAAGGCTTTAGCAGTGACTCCCAAATTAGTTGGTCTAAGGCACCAGGTGATAAAGCACCCTCGCTATATATCATTTTTTTTATTTTACGCAGCCTTAAGTAATTACAAAACCAGTGTTCATTTTTTATACCTCTTATTTGACACTTATACTTTAATTTTTTCTTATACTAAGGATTTTAGAAAAGAGCACTTCAAGGTATCCTCTACTATCCCAAGTTTCAAGATGCGTGTATGTGCGAGTTGTAGGGTATATACTTTCAGACTTTAGACTAAAGGTTCGGAATTATTTTTCAGACTTATACTTCAATAAAAATTTCAATGCTCTTCCCTTATTTTGACTTAGCCCAAAAACTGAACTCAAAATTTGTCTATTTCTGAGTAAACTACAAGGACATATATTTTCAACCGTTAAATTTTAAGAAAGGCTATTTTTAGGGTTTTTAATTTACTAAGTTTTGGGATCTAGTTTTTCCTAGCTAGTTAACCATCTTGTCAAACTTAAGTCAATTATGACCAAAATTGAATTTTTTCAATTTTTATAATTTTTCAATTTTTTATTTTATAATTTTTTTTTTATTTTCAATTTATTTTAAAATTTTTATAATTTTTTATAAAGATGTAATGCAGAATTAAACAAGCAAAAGGAAAAAGAAAAAATATGTACAAAAACTAAAAATATGCAATGCAATGATAACTATTTACAACCACCCCCTCTCCCAAACTTACCAAAAGCAGTGCCCTCACTACTCAGGCCCTCGCCGTCCCCTTGAGCGTGAACGGGATCGCTCCTCTCACGCTAGCAGCGCGGATACCCCATGTTCAATCTCAGTCACCCGGTAACCCAAGTCGGTCACCAGCCCTGTCAAATTATCAATCCCCCTAATGGCTCTTCTAAGAAGACGAGCATGTTCTATAGGGGTAAGCTCTTCCCCGCTCGCGGTCGAGCTGGAGCTGGGTGTTCTGGCTGGTACGTGTTCGGCCGGTTCCCTTCGCGACCATACATCAGTTAGGCGGGAATAGGACGTAGATACACCCTCAATAAGAGGCCTGATGGGTATACCTCCATGCATGTAAAAATCAAATTCCTCCACAGGGAGGAAATGACGACATAGTTGTGTCACCAACATGGGGCATGGGTAATTTTTGGCCCTTTTGCCAGCACCAATTGAATAAAGCAAAACCGTGCACATATCAAATCTAGGGTTCCTAGTCATTAGGGTGTGCACGATATGAAGAGACGGGGTAAAAAATGTGGTATTATGTGAATTGCCAAAAATATTGTTTTGTGCCCACCGGCACACGGTTAATACATTGGCGAAGAGGGTTCTAGCCTGTATTCCCTTCCTAGGTTCCCTCGAGCAGTCATTACCCATTAAGGGCATGTAATCTTCAAATTGAAGGGGTTGGTCGTGAACAGGTAATCTAGGGATTAAGGTGAATTCATTGATGAAGTCCCTGTCAATAATTATCTCCCTATTGCCCCACAGTAACCTAATAAAACCGTATTGTGCAAGGCAGCCTCCTTCCATGCACTCGTAAAAACGAGTGACTAGATCTGGAAGGGTGTAAGCATTGGGATGATTATAGATTAAAAAATTCCACCCCCTCCGTGTGATTTCATCAGCAAAATACTCCCATAGATCGTGTGTGAAAAGATTTTTGAAAAATCACGTTCTAATTGCATGTTCGGTGCCATTACAGAGAGTTTACAGATCTAAAAAAAATTTAACAGAGAAGGAGAAGAAGATGCAAACCTCCTCTGAAAGATTCAGAGGGTGACGCGGCAGGAGCGCGGCGGAAGCGCGACACTAAGCAGGGATTGGCGGCGGAAACGTGGCGCGGCGGAGAGATCTCCGTGACTTTGCTGCGGCGGCGGCTAGGGTTTTCTGAGGGGAAATTTTTTTAGGGTTATGAAAACAGAGAGGGGTCGGGTGTTATTTATAGGGGGAGTGTGTTGGTTATTTGTAAAAAAGCCTCTCCTAAAAAGAGGAAATTATTTGCAAAATAAAAAATTTATTTTATTAAAACTGGAAATTTAAAAAAAACACCCCAATTATTTTTTTATTTTCAAATTTTTATTTTTTATGTTATTTTGTTTTTATATAATTTTAAATGATATATACCCCCAAACTTGTTTGAAACGGTGTTTTGGCTAGACAATCGAAATTTAGGGGCAAATGGAGGAAGATCGGTCAATATAAATCGGCTCCTGTAAAAACAGGAGCTCCTCCGAAGGGTCCGCAGTGAGGAACGGTTTAAGTCGATGCCTGTTCACTTTAAACAGTGAACCGTCCTCCGGGTTTTCTAGATCAACCGCACCGTGCGGATATACGGTGCGTACCAAAAATGGCTTTTTCCATCGAGATTTGAGCTTGCCGGGATGGAAATGTAACCGAGTATCGTAAAGTAAAACATGTTGACCAGATTTGAAAGTTTTGCGCATAAGGTGTTTATCGTGGAACACCTTCGTTCGTTTTTTAACAACTATTGCGTTCTCATAGGCTTCATCCCGTAGCTCGTCTAATTCGTTCAACTGCAGCTTTCTATTGCTGCCCGTATCTTCCAAGGATAGGTTCAACTCTTTAATTGCCCAAATTGCTGGAAGGTGGCAAGCCTTTCCATAAACAAGCCTGTATGGAGACATGCCAAGATCAGTCTTATAGGCAGTACGGAATGCCCAAAGGGCATCAATAAGTTTTGATGACCAATCTTTACGGTTTTTGGAAACCGTTTTCTCCAATATCTGTTTAATCTGCCGATTAGAAATCTCGGCTTGCCCACAAGTTTGGGGATGATACGGTGTTGACAACTTGTGAGTAATGGAGTATTTTCGCATTAAGAACTCGAAAGTCCTATTACAAAAGTGAGATCCATTATCACTGATAATCGCGCGAGGATGTCGAAACCGAGAAAAAATGTTTTCTTTAAGAAATCTAACGACAACTTTGTTGTCATTAGTTCGGCTGGGCACAGCCTCGACCCATTTGGAAACATAGTCAACAACAAATAGAATATACATATTCCCAAAGGAATTGGGAAATGATCCCATGAAGTCTATCCCCCAAACATCAAAAATTTCAACAACCAAAATTGGTTGGAGTGGCATTTCATTTCTCCGAGATATCCGGCCCAAGTGTTAGCACCGGGAGCATGTCTTGCAATATTCGTATGCGTCTTTAAAAAGTCGTGGTCAGTAGAAACCACACTGCAAGATTTTTTCTGCTGTCTTCTTAGGGCCAAAATGCCCGCCACACGCTTGATCGTGGCAGAATGACAGCACGCTCTTAAACTCGTTGTCAGGGACACACCGACGAATGATTTGGTCGGAACAATATTTGAAGAGATATGGTTCATCCCAATAAAAATGTTTTACTTGGGACAGGAATCGGAGTCTGTCCTGATTCGACCAATCGTTTGGTATCAGTCCGGTGGCCAAATAATTTACGATATCCGCGAACCAAGGTTCGCATGACACGGTTAAGAGCTGCTCATCTGGGAAAATGTCTGTTATTGGAATTTGAAGCGTTGGCGAAGAAGGAAGGCGTGAAAGATGGTCGGCGACTACGTTTTCGCATCCTCTCTTATCTCTGACGACAAGATCGAACTCTTGTAGTAGGAGGATCCAAAGTATAAGCCGAGATTTAGCATCCTTCTTCGCGAAAAGATGGCGAAGAGCTGAGTGGTCAGTGTAAATGATGACTGGAGAGCCGATTAAATAGGGCCTGAATTTTTCTAGTGCAAACACAACGGCTAAAAATTCTTTTTCAGTTGTTGTGTAATTTAATTGGGCCTCATTTAAGGTTCGGTTAGCGTAATAAATTACATGCGGCATCTTATTAATGTGCTGTCCAAGGACATCACCAATGGCGAAATCAGATGCATCGCACATAATTTCAAATGGATGCGTCCAGTCGGGAGATGAAATAATGGGAGTGGAAATGAGTGAGTTTTTCAACGACTCGAACGCCTTCATGTAGGTTGAGTCGAAATCAAAAGTGGTGTCCTTGGTCAACAAAAGAGTTAAGAGTCTAGCTATCTTGCTAAAATCCTTGATGAACCGTCTATAGAAACCGACATGGCCAAGGAAGGCTCTAATGTGTTTGACGCATTTGGGAGGAGGAAGGTTAGGAATAACTTCAATTTTGGCCTTATCTACCTCGATGCCATTTTGCGATATGATATGTCCTAAGACAATACCTTCTCGCACCATAAAGTGGCATTTCTCCCAATTTAAAGTGAGGTTCTTATCCCTACACCGGGTAAGAACTGCGTCTAAATGTAGCAAACACTCATCAAAGGAGTTGCCGAAAATGGAGAAATCATCTATGAAGATCTCCAAGAATTTTTCAACCATGTCTGAAAAAATTCCCATCATACACCGCTGAAAAGTAGCGGGTGCATTGCACAACCCAAAGGGCATGCGACGGTAAGCAAACGTACCGAACGGACAAGTGAATGTGGTCTTGTCTTGGTCCTTTTCAGCGATGGGAATTTGATTATAGCCAGAGTAGCCATCCAAGCTAGAGTAGCCATCCAAAAAGCAATAAAATTTATGCCCAGCCAATCGTTCTAGCATTTGGTCAATAAACGGTAATGGAAAGTGGTCTTTCCGTGTCGCGGCGTTGAGTTTTCTATAATCTATGCATACTCGCCACCCAGTTTGGGTGCGAGTAGGTATTAACTCATTCGCCTCATTAGTTATGACCGTTATGCCTGATTTCTTTTGGACAACATGAATCGGGCTAACCCACTGGCTATCAGAGATAGGGTAAATGATTCCACTATCAAGACATTTTACAATCTCCTTTTTAACAGCTTCATGATAGGGTTGAGGCGTATCTGTGGATCCCTTACTGGCTTGGCATCATCCATCATATGTATATGATGTTCAACTATGAGGGGACTAATCCCCTTGATGTCCGCCATAGTCCAGCCAAAAGCTTGTCGATTATTTTGTAAGACCGTAAAAAGGGCTTTCTCTTGCTCGGGGGATAGAGAGGCTGATATGATAACAGGAAGGATCTCATTCTCACCTAAGTAAGCGTATTTAAGGTGAGACGGCAATAGCTTGAGTTCGAGTTTTGGAGGCGAAACAATTGAAGGTAAAATTGGTGAAACTGTCTCGAACTCGAAGGATTCCAACAAAGGTTCGAAGCGAGTGTAAGCAACCGAGTCGGATGGTTCAGCTAACTCATCCGTAAATTCAAAGGACTCAAACTCGGGTGGTGATTCTTCAAAATCGTTCGAAAAAGTGAAACACTCGTAATCGTTATCGGGTGTGAAAACTATGTCAGATTCAAGGAGGAACGCACTAGTGGCATCAAAACTGCTGTGATCGAACAGAAATTTTTCGAGCTCACAATCCTCCTGAGTGATCTCTTGGATCGAGCAAACATCAAGTATATTAGCATTAGGCTCGGAGGGATGATTCCCCAACTTAAAAATGTTGAGTTCAATTGTCATATTTCCAAAAGATAGGTTCATTGAACCATTTCGACAATTGATCACCGCATTAGAAGTTGCGAGGAATGGTCGACCGAGTATCACCGAAATTTGACTCCGGGGGTTAGCTACAGGCTGTGTGTCCATAACAATGAAATCAATGGGGAATATGAATTTCCCTACTTTAATCAACACATCCTCTAACTCTCCCCTAGGATGAGTGATGGATTGGTCGGACATTTGGAGAGTACAATGTGTGGGTTTCAGCTCTCCAACGCCTAATTGCTCATATACTGAATAGGGAAGCAAATTAACACTGGCACCAAGGTCTAAAAGTGCGCGATTTATGTTCTTATCCCCAATAGTTATTGAAATTGTAGGACAGCCAGGGTCCTTTCGCTTTTGAGGTAACGGTTGGGTAAGAGCATCACTTACGACACTAGCCACGAAAACTTTCTTAGGTACCTGCGACTTCCTCTTCTTGGTGCATAAGTCCTTTAAGATTTTAGCATAAGAAGGGACTTGTTAGATTGCATCCAAGAGAGGGATGTTAATGCTAACCTATTTGAATAACTCCACAATCTTCTCCATTTGTGGAGTTTGTTTATTGGGTCTCAACCTGTTTGGAAATGGAACATTTTGAAAATTTGTTGAGTCCAATGTTTGTGGAGTAGATTGCGGGGTTGGAACAGATCCCAGTGTTGGTGTTTTCGTGGAGTGAGATGTGGGTCCGTTCGAATTAGTAAAAGAAGTAGAGCCTTGTGAAGAATGAAGAACAGGCTCTGAAGAAGATGAAGAAGATGATGAAGAAGAAGAAGTGGCGGCCGAGGTGTCATCATTATTACCCACGTTGTTGTGCAATACCTTTCCAGATCTCAACGTAGTCACATCACTTACATTATGATTTTGTTGTTCATAAGCAACATGTGCATTTTGTGTGTGACCGGGATTTGGCAATGGTTGAGATGGAAGCTTTCCCCTTTCTCGCTCGCTTAAAGTAGCATTCAGTTGTGCAATTTGGGCTTCAATTGTTTTGATGCTCTGATCATGTGAAGCAGTATGTTGCACCAAAGACTGAATGGAAGACTGGATGCTTGCTGATGATTGTGTAGATTGTTTTAAAAATGCATCCAGACTTCGTTCGACGAAACCTTATCGTTATTCGGCTGAACAAAATTGTTTTGAGGATAAGAGTTGTTTGGCATAAAATTGTTCATTTGGTTTTGGTAAGGTTGGGGTTGGAAAGGTTGCTGATACTGAGTTTGTTGAGGGGCTTGTTGTTGTGGAGGAGGCCTTTGAAAGTTGTTATTGCCTTGGAATTGTTGTTGATTTTGAATCCAGGCGAAATTTGGGTGGCTCCTCCAATCAGGATTATAAGTTGAAGAGTATGGATCATTTCTTTGTCTTTGCTGAAAGGCAGCATTGACTTGATCTTGTTCTTGAACAGGTGGGTTGTAAGGACACTCTTCAATTAAATGTGACGGATCCGAACAACAAGCGCAAATAGTGCGTGGGGGTAAAGCTGGGGCAGGAGAAGGCGATGAGAATTTGCTCTCAATTGCTTCTAGTTTTTTCGTGAGTGCAGCCATTTCGGCCTTCATTGCAATCGACATATCAAGTTGATGTATGCCTGCCCTAGACTGACCTGATGAAGTAGATGAAGCGGTCTTAGTGTTTTCCCACTGAAGTGTTTGTTCAGCAAGATCATCGAGAAATTGCCAAGCTTCCTCGCTCGATTTTGTAAGAAAGTGACCTTGATAAATGGTTTCCAGCAACTGCTTAGTTGCTGGGTTCAGTCCTTCGTATAAAGTTTGGCAAGGTTGCCATCTCTCGATACCGTGGTGAGGGCACTGAACAAGAAGGTCCTTAAATCGTTCGAAACACTTCCAAAAAGGTTCGGAAGGAAGCTGGGAGAATTGATTAATTTCATTTCTAATTCTCGCGGTCTTGTGGTGTGGGTAAAACTTTTTAAGAAAAGCCTTAACAAACTCTTCCCAATTTTTTTATGGAGTGTGATGCTGTGCTATATAGCCATTTTTCGGCTAGGTCATATAAAGTAAATGGAATGACACGTAGCCTTATAGCATCATCGGAAAGTTGGGTGGTCTTCATCATTGCGCAAACATTCTGGAATTTGTTAATGAAGATGTAGGCATCTTCGGATTCCAGCCTGTGAAATTAGGGCAACATATTGATGAAGTGGGGTTTAATTTCGAAGTTGTCCTCATTTGGCGGCGGAAGTGAAAGACAAGTGGGAAGTGCGGTGCGGGTTGGATAGAAGAGATCCTGGAGCGCGATTCGTTCGGGCGCTTCGACAGGGGGTAAAGGATTGTTAGGATTGAATCCCGACATTTCCTTAGAAGATGATGAATATGAAGATGAAGGTAAAGAAGTTGATGGAATTTCGACTTCGGAGTCGAACGCGTCGTCAGTAGGAACTTACGAGACACGGACTAAACGGACGCTAGTGTCCCTAGTCCAACCAGACATACACTAACGAGGTGTAGTGTAGTCGAAAAGTAAAAATAGAAGGTGGGGGTAAGAAAATGTCAATGAGAGAATGTGGGTGCAAGTGGGGTGCAATGGATTTCTTAGCGACAAAATGGCAAGTTTTGTAAAAGTTTTTGTTTTGTGGTTTTTTTATGAAGATTTTTGCAAAAGATTTTATACGGAACTACGACACACTTTCAAGCAATCATAATTTGAACATGCACAATCAAGCCTAGAGATAGGGTCTCCTAAGTCAACTAGACCGCTCCTAACTGATTCAAAGGACAAGTTGTGAGTTATATCCCTCGAATCGCCTCTTCACCGCCAATTGTGGCCAGGTAAGCACAAATAAAGAAAGGAGGGACCCGCTCACGAATCACTGTGAGACGGGCCTTTTAAAATTACCTTTCCTACTTGTCTAGCCTAGGCACCACAAAGTCTGGTTTAGATAAACGACCGATTGCCCACAACCTCCCTTTGTCCTATTGAGCGCGACAGTCCTTATTGGCTGAGTCTAATATTTTTTAATTAACTCGAGGGTTGATGCAAATGCTTTTATGATTTTTGGGGTCCTAGGAAGGGTAATGAAATCCCCACCCAATCTGGATTGGTGTTATAGCCCCTTAGAAGTCCGTTTTAAAAAAAAATGCAAAGCAGTTAAACACATAAAAATCCAAAACACTTGCCAATTTTTTTTTTATTGCGGCGAAAAGAATCCTGCACAAGATTGATTTATTGGAAAGGAGGAAGAAGTTTTGCGCAAAGAACCCTGCAAGAAAATTTTTCAGTGGACTACAGAGGGCAGAGGGGAGGAAAAGAATGCTTACAGAGACTTTTGAAACGCTGACATCACCAAACCGCGGCGGATCCACGGTCAGATGCACGATATTGCGGCGGTTCCGCGGTTCTTCTGTTGGATCAGGCCTCCAAAATCTTTCTGTTATCTGTTGTGGCTCTCCTCTGTATGTTCAGATCTGCTGTTTGTTGTTTTGTTCACTGGATATTTCCAGATCTGAATCTGTTCGTCTTTCCGATCCTGCACAATTCGCACGAAAACCCTTCAAAAAATAATAAGATGATAAATTTTATTTTTTATATTTTATTTTTCAGTTTTTATGATTTTTTAATTTTTATTTTAACCAATCCGAAATTACAAAAAGAAAATAACTACCGTTATCCCCGGCAACGGCGCCATTTGATTGAGAGAGATTTTACGCTTTTAAATCAAAGAATAGAGTTACCGCACTCAATAACGGTGTCGCTTGGTAGCTAGCCGGTTGAGTACGGGTCGGTCCACAGGGAAAACGTGTTCTTTTCAAATTATTCTAACGAGTCAATTCCTATTTGTGGTAGGTTTTGATTTTTATAAAAACTAAAAAAAAATGAATTTGATTTGGATTAAAAACCTTGCTAGGGTTAGGATTAGGTTAGTTTGGAAAGTTAATTCTATCACCGCTTTCTTTGCCCTAATTAAGAACGTAGGTGTTAGGGTAATAATTAACAAAGGGAATTAGCACGTCAAGGAAGAAACATAGTTTCTTCCTTTTGGTCCTTGTCGGTCCTTTCTTAACTCTTATCCTTAATCTCTATGAAAATCAATCACAACCGGTCTAACTAGGGAATCATCGCTATCTCGTGGGATAGGGTGCCGTAGTGAGTGGTGTGTGTTTGATTTGTATAGAGTCCTAATTTAAAATATTGAACGGGCAAGAAAGGAGTGAGAGATTTCCATCTCTCAAACCTACCCAATCCTAACCCTAACAAGTGAGGAATTACTTACTCATTAGGGAATTAACGACAAAACTCATTTTTATATTTTTCATTTAATTAACTAATTAACGTGCAGATAATAAAAGACAGATATTAAAAATTGCAAAGAAATAAAATTGCAGATAAGAAAGATTCAAAATAAAAACTTACTTTTATTGATGCACTCTTTGATGATTACAATGGAATTAAAAAATCTAATCTAGAATTAAAAAGAGGCATGCTCCAAAAAGAGCTGTAGGCTTCCTATTTATAGATAAGAGAAATCCTAGGGTTTACATCGGATCCACATCTAGAATTACAAGACTACCCTGAGAAGCCTGGTCAACGCACCGACTCCCACCGACACGCACCGACACGTGCTCAGCACGGCCGCGGAACCGCAGCCATAAGCCATGTTTGGCCGTGGATCCGCGGCCATATGGAGGGTTCTCTGGCTCTTTTTTTCTGGGTTGCTTCATGTTGCTATTTGCTTCTATTTTCTTCACTTGGTTCTTCAAAATCTTTTCTATTTTCTTCCAGATTTCCACAGTGCTGAATGTTGTGGACTTTTACCGTTAGCTTCGCGTTGAAGTCTTGAATGTTTGTGTTGCCCTTGTACTTTGTATATTAAACTGTTTGCTGTTTTTTGTTTGTTCCTCAAACTGGTAGGCGACATCTTGCAGATTCATCTATTTGTTGGTCGTAATCTCACATTTGTAGCGTCTTTTCACCATTTTCACCGTATTGTTCCGAGAACCTATAACCTGCAACTATTTAGCAGACATGGATCAAAAGCACCTATTTATTTGCAATATGATTAAGAATGGGGAATATAATAATGCAAAATTCTGATATGAACAGTATGTAGCTGTCTCAAGTGCATAATCCCAAAAGGAAATAGATAGCTCAGCAGTACTTATCATAGAGCGCACCATATATAATAGGGTGCGATTCCTCCGCTTCGATACTCCGTTGTGCTGTGGTGTATACGGAGGAGTAAGCTGAGAGAGAATCCCATTTTCTTTTAAATAGTCTTGGAATTCCGTGCTCAAGTATTCTCCTCCCCGATCAGATCAAAGGATTTTAATACTTTTACCCGGCTGGTTCTCTACTTCGTATTTATATTCCTTGAATTTCTCAAAAGCTTCAGATTTGTGTTTCAACAAGAACACATGTCCGAATCTTGAGAGATCATCGGTGAACGTAATAAAGTATGAGGAACCATTCCTAGCATGTGTAGACATAGGACCACATACATCACTATGTATCAGTCCCAAGGGTTCAATAGTTCTTTCTCCGTGTCTAGTAAACGGAGTTTTGGTCATCTTGCCTTTAAGACATGACTACAAGTTTCATAAGATGTAAATTCGAACGGATTTAAATATCCATCTTTATGTAACTTAGCTAGTCTTGTCGCATTGATATGATCTAGTCTACAATGCCACAAGAATACTTCGTTCATTTCTGAACTTTTCCTCTTGTGTGCATTCTGTATGTTTAGAACTGTAGTTTGATTTAGAACGTATATACCGTTACACAACGTACCAAAACCAATCAATACTTGATTTAGGAAAATGTTCATAACATTTTCCTCTAATGCAAGGTTATCCTTCTTTATGCAACAAAGAAATTGATATAATAATGCACATCATTTTTGGTACGTAATAACAGTCGTTCAGAATCATTGTATTACCATTTGGTAATACTAGGTGATATTTGCCAACTTCTTTGGCTGCAACAATTGCACCATTCTCTACTACTAGAGACTTATCACCCTTTCCCAGTTCTCTACTTCTTCTTAACCCATGTAAAAAATTACATACGTGGGATCCTGATTCGGTATCCAATACCCAGGACGTAGAGCATACTGAGAAACAGTTCTCGGTAACGAGCACACCTGAATAGGTGCATCATCATGCTCTTTCTTCGTTCGGGTTGCGTGGGAATCCTGATATTCCCCTGTTCCTTGCTCAGAATTATGGCAATCATAAGAAAAAGCGGAACCAACGTTCCCCAGCTCAGTATAATAAGCGGGTTCGGTCAATACATCCATATTATTATTTTGATTAAGGCGTTTCATGGTCTCTACCAGAAGAGAGAGAGAGAGAGAGAGAGAGAGAGAGAGGATAACACTTTTGCATGCGCTCTTTGCAAGATTAGATTGGTTATTATCTTATCTAATCAGGATGGCTCCCACTATTTTTATCAATACTTCCTTTAAATCCTAAAAGGTAAGATTAGCCGGGATTAATTACACCATACAAGTTCGCCAATCGGTCAGCCAGGCAGGTATTGGTACACCGAGGGAGTCTCCCCATACTTTCGCATGGAACTAATTAAATAACCTCATTTCCACAGGGGCATAACCCCGTTAACACATTTTTTAGACACCTACTGGATCAGCTAATTGTAAAGTGGAAAACTCTCCCAGGAGTAACTCTTACTCGCAGTAGGTATCAGGATCCAACTATCTCATAGAAGGTATGCAATCTCATTGCAAATTTCAACACTTGAAATTCCCAATATCTGTTTTTACCCCTAGCAACTTATGAACTTAACTATGGTCAACAAATCATAAGCTCTAGCCAAATTCAACCCGTCATTTCGTGATTGAATTAATCCCACCCGCACGACCCTTAACTATGGTCAACAAGGCCGTACGACTACCCTAATCCAATTGCATCATATGCGGAAGATAAACACTAATCAGTTACCGTACACTACGTCTTGGATATGGTCAAAAAACGCAGCACGAATACTAAATAGCACTTATCTAAAATGACAGAGGGCTACGACTGGTTTTTAAGAAAACCTTTATCGTAATGAACTTGATATCGTTGTAGAATCTAGTGATTTGAAAAGGAGTGGTTTAAGCTCCGCTTTTAAAATCGATTAGTTTTCAAAACAAACCATGTGGGTTGTATCATTTGCTAGTTTTGCTAAAGAGGTCACTCCCGGTGAAGGGATCTCGGTTCTTTCCTCATCGAATGAGGTGCTGGATATTCATCAAGGAATACCACTATGCAAAGAAAGAACTAGAGCTACCTTTTTGAAACAAACCGAGTGGATTGTAGCATTTGATAGTCTTTGCTAAATAGGTCACTCCCGGTGAAGAGATCTCGGCTCTTTCCTCATCGAATGAGGTGCTGGATATTCATCAAGGAATACCACTATGCAAAGCAAGAACTAGAGCTACCATTTTGAAAAATTTGATTCTATAATATTTTTAGGTTTCTTATCTTTTCATTAATCTCATTAATGAAGTCCCATCATTTATGTTTACCTAAACATCACAGAAAAGAAACGAAAATAGAACGTACGTTTATGCCATCCGCATTCGCCACGGGGCCCCGTCATGCACTGTTACGTTACTTAACTAACGGCAGAGCGGGGGCTGGACTAGCGCGGGTGCAAAACATAAGCAACGTTTATTATATATATCATATATATATAGCATTCGTTTCACGCAGTTATATGATCACATCACAAAACTCAAGCAGCAGAAGTTAACATATGAAATATTGGATATACTAGGAGGTCCGTGTTTTAAATTAAGCCAGTAATGAAAAACACGGATTCCACGGTCGTGATGAATACCCAAACCCACATCCCTAGACCCCTACGAGAGCGGCAAGCAACCCTGCCAATTCTAGAGTTAGGAGACCCGGTCTCGACTCCTCAAGATGGTCTCCCACTGGACTCTATAACCTAGTTACTTGTGCTCCCCACCTTGGGTTTATCCTAATGCGGAAAAGTAAATAATATGCATCAATGGTGACATCATCCTCAGCCCGGAAGTGTTCCAATAAAAGAATATTACATACAATTTTACATGAATGAAAATACAAAAACTCTCATCTCATGTAAAAACCTCGGCTATTCTATTACGACGATCCAATATAACATATCACAGCAACACATAAACATCACATGTCATCAACGTATGTAAATATGCGTATCCCAAATTTTGTTGACATATAGCAACGAGATCGGGGATATACCACATATTACACTTACGGCCGCAGAAAAGAAATACAAAACTACAATATTTAGAATCCGCATATTCCTTAGACATCATAAACCCAGAATATCTCATATTCCGAATTTCATACCTAACCCTATAAACCTTTCATTTTAGTCTTAAATCGAAAACACTTTTCAATAACTTAGTCACTTGGTTGGGGGTATGGGGCATGGATATCTAGTAGTGTTACCCGGCGAGTGTTCGCGTACTGTACGAGATTGCGATGGAGTTTTGATCCGAATCAAAACTCCGTGGTAATCGATCAACCAAGACTAAAATGCTAGATTTATAAAACACTAACTAGTTTTCTCAAAACTAATTATTGTGGATTCCAAATATTGTATCATATATCATCATAATCTAGATGACGTTAAACATTTCGATCGATTTATTAAATACCCACAAATCACAGAGACCTCAACAACTTGAGCATCACTAAAAATACCCAGAAAGTGCCAAATATGACAATGGAGCAGCACAAGAAAAAGGATTCCCAAACCCACTAAATTAGCCGCGGAACCGCGGCTAAACCTTAGTTTATGCGGCGGTTCTGCAGCCATTTGATCGAGATGGGACCTCGAATTTCTTGGGACTCCATCAAATACCCTGCACAATTTTCTGCATATTTTAAATCTTAAAAATTTTAACTTTTGAAAAATGGACAGAAACTTGTAAAAAGTCGGGTTTTGAAACTCGATCAAACACTTTAATATCGTATAGACTTTCCCTAATATTCTGGCTTGGCTCTGATACCATGAAAGTGTTTTCTAGCACCACCACAAGGTTTATACCGGCATCAAGCATGCACTTTTAAATTTTTTTTGAGGTGTTAAGCTACACCAACTTAGAATCTAACTAGAGTATTAGGGTTTATATGATAACAAAGCAAGTATTACACTAAGTGATGGAACTACAACCTTTGTAGTCTAAGCCCTTCTCTTCTCAAGCCCCGGATAGTAGTCCCTACGACTCCTCGTAGCTCCACTTGAAGAAGAAACAAGCTTGCTTCGCGATCTTCGTATCGAAGATGATCCACCATGAAGCTTCTCTAATTCAATCTATCTCTTCACTAATCTACTATTAGTGAATGAAACAACCTATACTTATGGGCTAAATGAGTGTAGGTTGATGAAGTAGGTGTTTTAGCTCACTAGGAATTCTCACAAGCCTTAGGGTTCACAACTCATGTGAGGGTTAGGGCTTGGAGGAAGATGATGAAGAAGATGGAGAGAGCTAGAGAGAATGAGCTAGCATCAAAATGACCAAGTATAGAATGGCTCTCACAATTCCTCACTTATTGATGCATGGAATTAAATCCAATAGAAATATACAACCATGCTTCAATAGTGTAGCCAAATGAATAAAATATTGTAAAAGCCATGCTTCACCCATCCCTCAAATATCTCCCCATTTCCACCTCATTTTTTCTATTTTCTCAAAATATAAAAACCACACACACACACACACACATATATATATGTGATATATATATATATATATATATATATATATATATATATATATATATATATATATAAACTTTAAGTGAGCTTAATATTAGTTAATATATAATTATATCAAATATAAACTTTAAGTGAGCTTAATATTAGTTAATATATAATTATATCAAATATAAATATATATCAAATTATTAAATCAACACTTGATTTAATAATCCGGTTATATCATATATAACCGACTAATATTATTTATCTGTATATCACATTATCAAATCAACACTTGATTCAATAATCCGGTTATATCATATATAACCTAACCGATATCAAATGTCGCCAGATTAGAATACGGTATCACATACTCGTATTTAATCTGGCCCCCGCACATATCAGCATATGTGCCCTACTTCGTTTCGCTTGAACTGTGAAACCTCTATGTGGGACTCTAAAGACTCGTCAATACGCTAACAGTAGGTAATGATCATATCAGTTACCTACAAGCCATCAGCGGTACTAGCTGGACGTAACGACTACCCAGGTATTGAGTGATTAGAAGATCAACAAGCAAGCCTATCCAAACTCCAATGAAGCCTATAAGTAACACTTACCGTACAGTTCGGTCTCTTCGTCTGATATGTCGCATATCGAGTCTAGGGGTGGAAACGTCAGACCCAAGTAACCTGATAAGTCATGCCGATGTGTGGCTCATAACGGTTCGAGAAACTACTGATAACACTTACCAGTAAATCTCATCAGCCCTGGCCAGGGACTTACTGTTATAGCCAATCGAGCATAGCGCAACATCAACTCCATATACCGGGAGAGACGAAACCCCTCCTATCGCTCACCGCCTCCATGTGACTCGGGACTGTACCCAAAATCCACCTGTTTGCACGACTCCTTTGAGCCGTGGTACAGAGGAAATCAAAGCACAGTGGGATCCACACAAGACACTATAACGATCTCGGGTTTACAGACTAACCTGTACCAGTGTCACCAGAGAACTGCTATCTGACGATATGTATGGTACCATCTAGGAGTTCTCGACGAGTCCTGTTCGGTATACCCATTCTTTAATGAGCACCTGTGTACAATCTTTGATGTCATACACCAATGGTTATGGGATCAACCATCGCCTCCTACAGGGTCAAGAAACGTATACACTAGTCTACTTTGGAATATCGATCTGTCTCGATACTCCCTCGACAATGAACAATTAAAGGATGTGCTTATGGACTACACAAGTCCCAGTAGTATGATCCACATCATAGTCCTGGTAGTCAAGCAAACATCCTAAGGGCTTTATCAACATGTATCAGAGAGCCAGTATAATAATACAAGTGTACATATTAAGATAAAGAGCAACCAGATAGCATACTATCATGTCGAGCAAGAAAGTCCTTTATATATATGTCTAAGCATCCACTATATCATACAATAATGGCCTCTAGGGCATACATATTCCTAACACACTGTAGTGGTGACATGTGGAAAAGAGAGGAGGGGATTGACACTTGGATTTGTGATGAAATCCTAAGGTTAGGATTGTGTAGAGAATGGTTATTAAGTTATAACCATTTTTCTGCAAAATGGTTAAGGATGAATAATTCATCCTCTTCTCTCTTTGACTCCTTCTTCCTCCTCTCTTTTAAATTTGGAAAAGGGAAATCAAATAGGAAAAACAAAGAGATAAAATGATAAATGAAAGATTGCTACATCTCTAGGCCTCCTAACTTAGCAGCTTAGGAGAACTAGTTAGCTTCTAGTTTGAAACCTGAAGCCAAGGACTTGGAGCTTGTTTACCGCCGAAAACGGAGACGTGCCGCGTAGGTCGTCTTGCCTGAATTTGGGGGCAGATGCTATTTGGGTTTTATCCGTCCACCTCTCCAAAGATACCAAGTTGATTTATAGCACCGTATATCAGAGGTTTGGACGGATGCGGCCATTGTAGCAGACTTCGTCAGATCCCCCTCGTTTCTGAGGGGTTTTTGATTTGGGTCACTCTTCCCTGCAGGCGCAAGCCCCTGCAGTTAATTACGTTACCGCATCGCGATAACCACTTTCTCCTGCTCCAGAAGTTCACTTCATATCGTGTGTGTTTGTTTTATTTTTGGTTGCCCGTGGATTGTATACGGAGACTAATTTATGTTGTCACTCATAGGGCGTGGATTAGTCCAAATCTGTATATCTTAGATTTGAGGTTTTTATTTAAGGACCGTTAATCTATTTTGAGATTAAGATCGGGTTAAATGTATGTGAACATTTGGGGCTCGATTTGTTAAGGATACATTAGTCCAATTTGATACTAAGATCTACTTAACGGGGTTTCAGGATCATTTTTATTTCAGATCCAACAAAAGAGTATTTGGGTTCTATTGTTTTAGTTTAAGGACGTTTCGGTCCCTTATCGCCATTTTATAGGCGAAGTTGTAGTTTGAGAATATTTCGGTCTGTAGATCACCATTTTTGAGGTGAGAATTTAGTTTAAGGACGTTATGGTCCATCGTCACCATTTGGGGGTGACTTTGTAGTTTGAGAACATTTTGGTCTGTAGATCACCATTTTTGGGGTGAGGGTTTAGTTTAAGGACGTTATAGTCCATTGTCGCCATTTTGGAGGCAACGTTGTAGTTTGAGGACGTTTCGGTCTGTTGTAGTTTAAGGACGTTTCGGTCCGTTGTTAGTTTAGGGACATCTCGGTCCATTGTTGCCATTTTGGGAAGTGCACCCAAAAGCAGTTGGTTGTTGGGACTCGCCACCTCTCTGAAGACGTTGAGGAATTACAACGACATGTATCAGAGGTGTAGAGAGATGTACCCTTGAACCAATTCCCATGTTTGAGGGAAAAGATCATGGTGGATCATCTAAGAATCATTGGTCATCTTTGGAGACTAAGATTAACTTAGGAGATGTGGGATGAACACCATTTTGAATATCATCAGTTGACAAATCATTAGTCATGCTGGGGACTAAGACCGACTTGGAGGAATGATGAGCACAGAGGGGTCTTGACTCTCTTAGTCAGGTTGGACTAGGTCTGGGTCTCTATAATTGCCCAACAGTGTTAATGTGCTCAGACATACCATGCTCACGTGCATTTCATGCGGGCATTGAAATAGTGTTAAATACTAAATTTCTGTGGTGCTCACGTGGTGCACGTGAGGTACTCAATTATGGGCGCTGTCCATTTATTTCCTTTTTTTTTTTCCTTTTTTTAATTGAGTGATGAGCACTTGGTTATGTTCAGCACTCACGTGTTCCCACGTGAGGCTCTGAATCAGTGTTAAATACTGCACTTTGGGGACGCTCACGTGTGGACACGTGAGGCGCCCCAAAGTGGGAGCTGTTCTCTGGGTTTGAGGCAACGTTGTAGTTTGAGGACGTTTCGGTCTGTTGTAGTTTAAGGACGTTTCGGTCCGTTGTTAGTTTATTTCCTTTTCTTTTCTCTCTGTTTGCTCCTATTTATAGGAGAAGAAAAAGAATCAATTTGTTAAGAAAATCCCTTATTGAGAGATCATGATTGATTTCATAATTAATCCAATTGTTCTGGTAAATTTTATTCACCGTTGGATTTTTAATCCAAATGCTTTTTGTTTAACAGAGAACATTTCTTATTTATTTTTAACCAGATTAGGAAATATTTTCCTAAGATTGAATATCTTGTTAGTTTAACAAGGTTCGAATTTTATTCTATCATAGAATTTTATTTATGAATATCTTTTATAGAATTTTATTCTATCGGACGATCACCGTTGGATCTTTGATCCAAAGGTCTTTCATTTAACAAAGAAGATCTTTCTAGTTTAAGAAAGATCAAGGAAATATTTTCCACATATATAGAATTTAATTCTATTAGATAGTTTATCCAAGATTCTTTGTTAGAGAAGGATCTTTCCGTATTAAAGATTTAAGGAAATATTTTCCAAATAGAGTTTTAATCCTTTTGTTTAGAATTTAATTCTATCAGCTTCGAAGGTTTTAAGAGCACTCACGTGTAGCACGTGATCCCAATGGGATTAATCTTGTTTGCTTATATGCAACAACCTAAAATTGTATCACGTGTTAACACGTGAGCCTTTTTGGCTTGCCATCTATTTGAATGCAGCGTCTATATGCTTTGCATATAGGCGCTCACGTGCTTACACGTGAGGCTCAATTTTAACCTATCAATTACTTAAATGCAGCGCCTATAAACCCTATGTTTTAGTATTTGGGGGAGTTTTAAATTTAAATTTGAGGACCGAATTTATTTAAGGAGGGAAGATTGTAACATTTTAGAAAATAAAATATTATTTTAGGAATTTAAATAATTTAAATAATAAATATTATGAATATTTAAAGTATAGAGATTGGTTGTAAATGAAAAGGGTATAATTATATACCGATAAATTGGAAAATATTTGGAAAATTAATTTGAATTATTGATTTTGTAAAGAAATTATGTGAATTGAGCATTTGTTGACTTTTAAATAATTATTGTATTCTATGTAAATACTAAACTTGATTAATATTTATTAATTATTCATTATGCATGTTTATGTACATGTCATGCAACATAGCATGTTGCAAACAACTTGTTACATTTTATTTAACCATGGCTTCTTTTTTTTAAAAATGATTTGTTTTGAGTTTAAAACAAAAAGAAAAGAAAAGAAAAGAAATAGATGAGAGAAAAGAGTGATGAGAAATGTATCATGGTTGATATGAGAGAGAGAGAGTGAGAAGGCTATAGATTTTCCCATGCTTTTTTTTTATTTGTTCTCATTTGTTCTTCATCATCTTCTTCATCTCATTCTCCCCCTCTTCCTCCACCCTCAAACCACCCTAAAATCCACTCAAAATCTCACACTCTCTTCACAAAAATTGATCCTAAGCCCACCCTAAACCCTATGGTGTTATCAAGTCAAGCTTTTGAAGACTTTGAGCAACTCAAGAAAATTCTTGAGTTGCTAAATAAGATATTTCCTACACCATTAGTTTAGTAATTGAGTTTCTTTAGCTTCTATTTTAGTTTAGATTTGGTTAAGTCAGGATTAGTGCCTTTGAAAATTCCAAGATGAGATATAGGATGGTATTATGAATTGTGATTGTGTATTGAGGTGTAATTAGTGACTACAACCCCTGTAGTGTTAGTATTGTGAACTAAACCAGAGACTAAAACCCCAAGACATGAACTTATAATCTCCGATGTCGGGTTTTGTGAGGAATTGTGGGGATATTTTGAGATCTGCTATAAACCGGGAACCCTAGAAATTGTTTAGCAATTACAGTGATACAAGCAGGTGACCTAGAAGCTAACCTAGAGACCCGAGTCCCACATCTTCCATCATGGCCGCAGATTTAATCCCATTGGCCGCAAATGGCGTCCTAGGTATGAGGGAATCGCCTCGTGCTTGGCCCATGGCTCCATTTTCAGTAAATTAGACCTACCCCATATGCAAAATTTGCTAATTTGACCTGAGGAAAAATCTGGAGATGTTTTTCTGAGTTGCTGTTTTGGTTTTGCGACTTTTCTTTACTTGGATTTTGGTATTTGAGTTCTGAACCGATGGTTTGACGTTTGTACATTAGCATCGAGGATTTTTGGTTATGCTTGCGTGCGTAGGCCGTAAGTTCTAACCTATGTGCACTTCGCGTGCCGTCCGGTTTTCTCGTGTTCATTGTTGTTTACGATGCGATGTATTTAAAATGTAGGTACCCCGTGTGGACATCATATGACAAGGAAGAGCGTGGCGTTTTCGACTTCGGCAAGCGATGATCAAGGTGATTAGATGTATATCTACGGGGGAAGTCGGGTGGATGGTGTATAGCATCCCCGCAAATGTAGAATAGGGTTATTACCATGTTATTATGAGTTGGATGTGATATTGGATACTTAGTGAGTAGGATATTTAGAAGACCTTAGGTTAGATTAGGTTGATCTAGGGAGACCTATCCATAGGTTAATTACCTTGGTGGCGAATCACAGGTTTCATGAAGTCACACACACTCGCACACACGCACACTTGACTTTGTGTGTGTGTGTGTGTGTGTGTGTGTGTGTGTAGGTTTACATATATATACACACACACACACATATACACGTGAGATGATGATAGTATATGATACTTGGAGATGAGTCGATATGATCGGGCATGATACCGTAAGATTTGATACGTGGTTGAGTCATGATATGGTATATGACATGATATTATAATGAATCGTTGGGCGATATGTATTCATACATACGATAATCTGTGTTGATGATATTGGAATGTACGAGACTTTAGAACAATACCACTGATCATGATATTGTTCGATGATGATACCATATGAATGATGATGTATATATGATAGTTGACCCGTACCCTCGATTTTGGGGATGCCATACAATGGATTTTACCGTACGAGATATAGATATAATGATTGATCCGCACTCTTGACTCGAGGATGTCGTACTATGTATTATACAGTACGCGACGCTATGAGGCCGGATCGCTGACTACTAGGTATATCGACTCGGAATTTAGGTGGATTTCTTACCATTTCGGCTAGTTTCTTACTTTAGTCTTTTAGTTGATTAGGTAGATGTTAGACTAGGCTCGAGTCATACCTATTTTAAAAAACTAACGAATTGTGAGTATTTTCAAAAGACAATCCGAGGGATGCTACGGATTTTCATATGACATATCTTTTCTTAAAAACACCGTAGCCCCTATTTTTCTTTAAACCACGATTCATGATATTTCAAACACCAAAACCGTATAACTCGTATATAGATGTGTATATTCTACAATGTTGCGTTTACTCCTCATTCTTCGTTATATTCATGTTGTTCTCATCGCATTGCATGTTTATACATGTGTTTTCTTTAGTTATTATGAACCCCGTCTGTTAGGACACCAACACCATTACCGATAATGCGTATGCTCCACGTACACTTGCTTGCCGGCTCACACACATCATCATCGGTAATTGCCATGTTACGTACACTTTAGAAAACGTTACTTCATTGGTATAACCTGCTAGCTGGTAGTTTCAACATATTATTATTATGCTTGCTCTCATGTGCTAGTTTAGATATTGCATTCCTTGCTTAGATACCCCATGCATTTATATATCCATTATGTTATGCAATATTGTGGGCTTTATGCCGATATTCACTGCTTATTGACTCTCGATTTTTGGATTTCGGATTTTTTATGAGATTTCTGGATTTGGGGGAAAACCGCAAGACTTTTATAAACTCATTATCTTTTTAAAATGCAAGTTGCGGTTTTCTCGTGATATGATGTATGTGTCGTCCACCATGAGTTTTCCGGATTTCTGTTGGTTTTCGAGACTCGATTCGAGGAGTTGGATGAACCGTCTCGGGTACATGGTGGGCCCGGTAAGGTACCCCGGGGCAAGAAGCTCGAGTTGTAGACGATGAGCCTGACAGGGGTAGACTACCTACCTGTGATGTCTGGCGCGGCGGATATCTGGAGGATACCGACCGTAGTCGTGAGATTTGATGATATGGGCCGATCCGGACTGATGGAGCCCGAGATATTGAGATATTGAGACTTTGAGATATTGAGATATACATATATTGTGTCGATGCTTGACACGGATTTTCTGTCGATTTCACTGATGATGTTCCAGTTTTATTATACAAGTTTACTAAGATAAAAACACAGATTTTCTTATACCAGATATATCCAGATTTTGTAGTTGATTGTTTCATTTATGATGCATTCATACATCAGATATATGACTTGTTGCTGTTTAGTGACACTGACACGAGTACATGGTGTTCCCTTATGAAAAATGAATAATCAATAAAAAGCAATGGGAAAAGTCCTCAAATGGAGCATCACGTGCCCACGCGTGATAGGCATTGCGCTTAACAAAATAAGGCTGAGACTGAGCCTCACGTGCAGGAACGTGACCTTTATATACAAAGTATATAGGCGCCTTCTTAAAATAAATAATTGGCCAGAAAAACCCACGTGATAGCACGTGACGCTCTATGGTGGGCTTAACTGTGAGGGGTCACGTGCTACACGTGATGGCTCCTATGCCTTTTGAGCCGATAGAATTAAATTCTAAATAAAAGGGATCAGAAGCTCCATTTTGGAAAATATTTCCTTAGATCTTTCTAAACAAGAAAGATTACGCTCTATGAAACAGAGCACTGTTGGATTAAAAATCCAAAGGTGATTCAAAATCACCAATCTACAGAAAAAAGATTCTGTACGGGGAAATATTTTCCTAATCTTGTTAAAAACAAGAAATACAACTTCTGTAAAACAGAAGTCCTTGGATTAAAAATCCAACGATGAATAAAATTCACCGATTGATCTAAAAGATCATTTTGGTTGATTATAAAATCAATCAACATCTCTCAATGAGAGATTTACTGAACAAATTGATTCTTTTCTTCTCCTATAAATAAGAGCAAAGGGACAGAAAAAAAGAGATATAGAAAATATAGAGAAAACCCCCTCGTAAGCTTAAAAGAAAAGAGAATTTAATTCTCCAGAGAGAAGAAGATCTCCTCAAAGAGAAAAAGAAACCCTAGGTAAGAGGAGGAACAAAATACAGAGAACATCTTACCTCTTCTTTACCATCACAAGATTTTAACTCTTCTAAAAAGAACTTAGTTCTTCCTCTGGTTGAGATCTGCAGAAGCAGATCTCCCCACAAGTTGAGAATTTAATTCTCATTGGGGAGTTTCTGTTATGTAGATTTAAACCCAGGGGAAAGAACTATGTTCAAAGAATTTAATTCTTACCAAAACAAATAGGAATTTAATTCCTTTAATAAGACTGGGTTTAACCCTATAAAAGAATTTAATTCTTATGAAACAAAGGGCTCGAAAGTCTCAAAACTCATGATCCCCATAAAAAGATTAGCACCCAATATGATAACGGCCGCTCACGTGCTTCCACGTGAGCACCTTTGATGAACGAAAGAGCACAACTGAGATCAGGTCACGTGATCCCACTAAAGTGCTTAGCATTTCCAAAAGAGAAGGGGTATAAACCCCAGAGACAGTTACCACCTTTGTGACGCCTCACGTGATCTCACGTGGCCCTCTAAAAGTGCTTAACACTTATACAGAAAAGGGAGTGAGCCCAAAGGCAGCGCTCACATTTTGAGAGCACCTCACATGCTCGCACGTGATCGTTAATGAAACTGAGCACTCAGCACCGAGTGCTCCACGTGCTCCTCATGTGGGTGCTATTTTAAAAGAAGCGCTTTAGCACTCCAAGTCTGGCACTCAGCGCCAAGCATTCCACGTGTTCCTCACGTGGGCGCTGTTTTATAAGAAGCGCTTTAGCGCTCCAAGTTTGGCGCTTAGTGCCAAGCGCTCCACGCGCTCCTCACGTGGGCGCTGAGGAAACATAAAGCGCCGTGCACGTAGAGCTCATCGCCATAAAACGTGTTCAGCACTCAATAAAAGACAAAAAAGAAAAAGGGGGTGTCAAAACCCAAATCAATGCTCAACATTGTTGAATAAAAAGGGACTGAGTCCAAACAAATGTTCAACATTTTATTCAAAACTGAGTGGACTGAGTCCAAAAAAATGTTCAACATTTTATTCAAAACTGAGTGGACTGAGTCCAAACAAATGTTCAGTATTTTATTCAAAACTGAATGGACTGAGCCCAAGTTGGCCACAAGTCCCTAATCTAGATTAACCGAGCCAATGCGCTCATAATATTTTTAATTGGTCTTAGTCCCAAACCTGACTATAGATCTCCCAACCAACATTGGTTTAAGGGTATATCTCTTCATACCTCTGATACACGTCATTGTGATTCTTCAACGTCTTCAGAGAGATGGAGGGTCCCAATAACCAATAATTTTTGGTGCATCCCCAAACGGTTAAACCAAAATCTTACAGACTACGATGTCTTTAAACCAGATTATGATGTCCTTAAACCAGACTATGATGTCTTTAAACCATACAGACTACGATGTCTCTAAACCTTACGGACTATGAGGTCCTTAAACTCATGGACTATGATGTCCTTAAACCCAATGGACCGCGATGTCCCTAAACTAAAACGATAGAGTCCAAATACTCTTTCGTTGGATCTAAATGATCCCAAAATCCTGTTGAGTAGATATTAGTCTAAAATTAGACTAACGTATCCTCAACAAAGGTTTGAGTTGATCTTAGTCTAAAACAAGACTAACAATCCTTAAACCAACCCAAACGCAAATTTAAGAAAATACGGATTTGGACCAATCCACGCCCTACGGGTGACAACATAAATTAGTCTCCGTATACAATCCACGGGCAACCAAAAATAAAACAAACACACACGACATGAAGTGACCATCTGGAGAAGGAGAAAGTGGTTACCGTATGCGGTAGCATAATTAACTGCAGGGGCTTGCGCCTGTAGGGAAGAACGTCCCCACAATCAAAAACCCCTTGTAAGCGAGGGGGAATCTGACGAAGTCCGCTACAGCGGCCGTATCTATCCAAACCTCCGATACACGGTGCCATAAATCAACTTGGTATCTTCGGAGAGGTGGACGGATAAAACCCAAATAGCATATGCCCCCAAAATTCAGGCCGGACGTCCCAACATCCCGGTCGCGTCTTTCGGCGGTGAACAGATTTTGGCACGCCCGGTGGGACTTTTTCCTCTTTCCACTCTACACTTCGTGTGTCGTGTTCGTGATCAAATCGTAGTTTAATGTAGTTGCCTCTGGATTCGAGATACTAAGATTTGGTATCTTGCTCCGTGCAGAGAAAAGAAGAGCAATGACCTCCAACTGCACTAACTGCAACAGCAACTCTCACTCCGTCCTCGCTGGAGGAGTGACCTATGGGCCCCAAGCGGCCTCCATCTTCGCCATGCCAGTGGAACAGGTGACTCAGGACACCACCGGACTGTTCTTTGGGACCATGATCCCACCGGCAAGCTTCAGCGTCCTAATGCCATCACATGAAGCTCTGATGAAGTCGGTCTTCGATCGGCTTACAGCTACCATGGCCCCTCTCAACGGGCCGTCCAATTCTAAGTCTACTGCATCAGTCTTCGACAGGCTGAGCCTAAGCTCCAGTGGGACCACAAAGAAGCCTGCAATACCTGAAGGAGTTATCCCGAAGCGGATAGCCATTCCAACTCCGACGGACGAAGTCGTCAAAGGGGATTCTCTTGTTAAGGGATCGGTCTTCGCAAGACTGTCCGTTCCAACTCCTACTGCAGGCGGGGTCATTAAACATGCTTCACCTATCCAAAAGCCAGTCTTCGACAGGTTGGATGTTTCTTCTCAGCGGACGTCAGTCTTCGATAGGTTGACACCAATAGCAACCCTTCACCAAAGCAGGGGGCATGATGAAGCCACCCCCATAATTGATCAGGTACCATCTGCAAGACATGCTCGACGTCGCCACTGGTGCCGAGTGAGAAAAGCTAGGGGCAATTCCCCATCTGGATTGACTCCATCAGCTCCGATGGTGGAAATCGACGCTGCTGTTCCAACTGGGAACATCTTTGAACCACTTAGGAGGGTATGCAAAAACTCTCCAACTGCTGTGATAAAAAAGTCTTCTCCACCTGCTGAAAATGTTACAAAGGCGGAGCCAGAACAGTCTCCTCAGCGGCTGCCCTCCGAAATCCATAGGGTATGGCGAAGGGTCCAAGAATCCGTGATTGATCAAGACTACTCCAGCCGACTGAAGAAAATGAAGGTTCGGCAAGAGAAGGGCCATCCCACCGTACCACAGAAGGTATCGTCTGCCTGGGTGCCTATCACAACAGCCCCCTCAACTTCGACCGCCCATAAAAGGAGAAGGCTGGAGAAGATCCCCGTGTCTGCGACAAATCACAAGGGCACTGAACCTAAACGCCCCAAGTCTGGGGGTATGGTAGTGCACACCGTCTATATAGCTTCTGGAAGAAAAGATAGCCGTGCCTCCATGGGTCATCGACCACTCTCCCGGTCTGTGACAAAGGCTCAGGAGCAACAGCAAAAGCTCCAGGAGATGCTAGCGAAGATGGCTGTGCTCATTGGGCCGAAAGAAAGCCCGGAGACGTTGTCGGAGCAGCGCCAGGAACAGGAAACCGATGCCTAGTTCCTCCGAAGAATACTCGAGAAGAAAGAAAAAGAGGCCGCGGAACAAGCGGCCAACATAAAACAAATGGCGCTCTTGTTCCAAGATATGGTCCGCATGATGATACAGCTGGATCCTCCAGCTGAAGACCCTCCAATAATCCTTGAAGACGACAGAGGGGAGACATCAAACCCTCTTCCGGCTCTATCAGCGGCCAAGGAAGAGACTATCTCCAAATCTGCCCTTGACGACTATATAGCCCAACAGATATGAGCTCATCAAGCGAGTGAAGCGGCCGGCCAAATCGTCAAGACTGGACGACCCTATTCGGGTTGGTACGATCAAATAAAGTACCCGCCAGGATATACGATCCCTAAATTCCATGTGTATAAAGGGACATGCAATCCCTATCAGCACATCGCTTAATTCAGAGCTTTTTGCGGTAATACTAGAGGTGACGACAAACCGCTGCTTCGCCAGTTTGTTAGCAGCTTGTCGGAGACGGCATTTGAATGGTACTCCGAGCTCCCGAATGACTCTGTCAAGATATTTGCGGAAATGGAGCTACTGTTTACACTGAGGTTTGCAAGCGCTAGCGAGTGTACCCCGATCACCGCATTAATCAATGCTAGAGTTATGCCGGGAGAAACCTGGGTTCAATACGCCATTCGGTGGCGGAACCTATGGTCAAAGTGTGAACAACGCATAGAGGAAGCTCCTGCCGTGGGCATGTTCTTGGGGACCTTGGATCCTCAGGCAACTATATCCCAATTCATGATGTTTTTCAAGCCGACCACTTTCCAGGCCTTGATCGACAAGTTGGCCCAAATAGACCAGATGGGCCATAGACCATCCTCCTCGAAAACGGAGCTTCGAAATGAAAATGGCAAAGGGAAAGCGACCTTCGTCGCCAACGCTCAACAACAACTGAGTGACCCGAGACCGGTTGTTCACCAAAGCGGCAAGCCGCGATCCCTCGATGAGAAGTTGAGACGTCCTCACTCATTTCCCCGGGATAAAACGAGGAGACTGTTCGAACTGGCAGTGCGTAACGGGCTCATCACTCTGCCGGATCCGAGACATCCATCGCAACCTGGTGACGTCAACCATCATAACTATTGTCCCTACTACAGAGTAGTGGGTCATCCAATCGAAGATTCCTATGTCTTCAAAAATTGGGTTGAATACCAGTACCAGCAAGGCAAATTTGCGTTGTCTGAGAACTAGAGGGTAAACCCTCCACGACAGCACACTCCTAAAAAGATGGACATGCCGGGGGCATCATGCTCACTTATAGAGGAAGCTCCATGGGAAGTTGTTCTTTCAGCAAAAACTAAAAGAATGTTGAAAGATCTTCGAATATGTCCGGCGATCAGGTGGAAAAGCCCGCTAGAGCCAGAGATTATTGAGGGGATGCTGAAACCGCGCCCAACATCGAGAGTTGGTAGCGAAAGGCAAAACACCCAGGACCAGCCGTCAAAGTCTTCGAAGAAAAAGAAGAAGAACAAGAAGCCCGCGGAGCCTGACGACAAGCATACGGAGCTGCAAAAGCATATTGATGCGCTGGAAGAATATAATCAGAAGGCGCGAACCCCGGTCATACTCCAAGAGTTTCTCAACCATATCCTTGAAAGTGGAGATTATGAGGGAGACGACTCGTCAGAGGAACCCGAAGATTATGTGGCAAGTTGCCACATGATCTCTCATTCGTCGCTAAATAACGATGAAGCTCGCTCGCTGTTGGAAGATAACATAAAGGAACTGGGGGCAGTATCGGTGCCAAAATCCTTGGAACCGTCATACGATATGATTGACATGCTGCTGAACGAAGCCCGTCAGAAGAGCAAAACTGATCGAGAACGTGAAATGGCCCTATTCAAAGGGGCCAGGCATCGGCGTCAAGTTGGAGAAGCCGTGATAGGGATGGGTCACAAAACACTCCAACCAAATCAAATCACACCCTAAATGGGTGTATCCCATATTATCGTCATGTATCCCGTCATGTAACAAATACACGTCCATGCAAGATGAACTGAGGACCGAAACGTCCCTAAACTAGCAACGGACCGAAATGTCCTGAAACCAGTTACAGACCGTAATGTCCTTAAACTACTACAAACCGCAGCATCCTTAGGCTAATGCGGCAAAAAAAACCGGTACGTCCACAAGCAGAATGGGCACGGATGAAAACCCGAAAGGGCGCAATCTCGTAAAAAATGGTCATGAACACTCGTAAGGTCCTCTCGACCTTATGAGGAGAAAATACCTGCGTGAGATCCTTACGACTCACAAAGGAGCAAAACACTTAGGAATCCTCACGATCCCTAAGAAGAAATTACACCTACGGGATCCTCACGACTCGTAAGGAGAATCCCCTTATGAGACCCTCACGGTTCACAAGATTCAAAAGCCTTAAGTTATAGGGAGCTGAATCTGTTCTTAAGCCATTACATTCCCCAGACTGCCCTACAAACGGTTCAATATTAACCCTTGTATACAATCCACGGGCACAAATAAACGTCTCCCCCACCAAGTTCCACCAATGGTGCGAAATTTCCCCATTTGGTGAACGACACTTGTAAGTCCTCTCGACTTATAAGAAGAAAATGCTCTTGTAAGATCCTTACGACTTATAAGAGAACACATACTTAAGAATCCTGATGATTCCTAAGGAGAAAACGCACCTACGGGATCCTCACGACTCGTAGGGAGAAACACCTTTATGAGACCCTTACGGCTCATGAAGTCAAAAGTCTTAGTCGACAGGATCCTAACCCTGTTTTCTAAGCCACCTTTGTTCGAATCGACAAAGGCAAATGATGATTTGCTTCTGGCAATGTCTCAGTTGTAGCGATATTGAAGCCTAAATTAGTAACAAATTCCAAGTCCTTTCATGATAAGTGATGATTCGCTCCTGGCAAGATTCCAGTCGCAGCGATGCTGATGCTAAGATTGGTATCAGATCTCAAGTTCATACTCGCAACAAAATTAGCGAGCCAAAAATGCATATGAAATAGTCGAAATGATAGGGTAACTTGCAACAAAGAGCAGCAAGTAAAATATATGCATATAAAAATAGCCGAAATGATAGCGCAACTCGCAATAAAAAGCAGCGAGTAAAGAAAAAGAAAAATAGCCGAAATGATTGGGCACCGCGAAAAATAGCCGAAATGATTGGGCAATCGCGACTTTCGCGATATAAAAAGCTGAAATGATAGAGCATCGTGGAAAGAAAAAAAAAAAATATAAAATGAAACTTTTGCCCTGCAGGTAAGTCCATACTGACCCCTGTATACAATCCATCAGAATAAATGAAAAGGGAACCACATTTCCACACCAGACTCTATCAAAGGAAGAGCCAGATCTCGACGGCAACATCTACATCCCAAAAGATCAACACAACGTTCCTTCTCAGCTCCAGCAGGATGCAGACGTAAAGTCAACAACCGACCTCAGGTTCGCAACGAAGCGGAGCCATGGCAAAGCCCCTCGTTCCAAATCTCGACGGCCACATCTACGGCCTAGAGACCAACAATGGTGTTCCTCCTCATTCCAGCAGGATACAGACGCGGCATACCGATCGGAGCCACGACAAAGTCCCCAGTTCCAAGACTCCACGGTTCACATACAACTCAAAGTCAACCAAGACACCGCAGAAAGCGGAGCAAGTCGCCACGACACCGCAAAAAGTGGAGCAAGTCAGCCACGACACCGCAGAAAGTGGTGCAAGTCAACCCTGACACCGCAGAAAGCAGAACAAGTCAACCAATGACCTCCCCGCCAGATCAATGCTCCGTCCCGGAACCAAGTCAACTCACAAATACCTCGATTCAGGGAAATCAGCGCCCTTGACGAGAACCTCTCGATTCGTTTCGACCTGCAAGGAAATCAGTGTCTTTGCAGGAATCTCTCGATTCGTCTCAACCCCAGGGAAATTAGTGTCCTTGGCAAATACCTCGATTCAGGGAAATCAGCGTTCTTGACGAGAATCTCTCGATTCGTTTCGACCCGCGAGGAAATCAGTGTCTTTGCAGGAATCTCTCGATTCGTCTCAACCCTAGGGAAATCAGTGTCCTTGGAAAATACCTCGAGTCAGGGAGATCAACGTCCTTGACGAGAACCTCTCGATTTGTTTCGACCCGCAAGGAAATCGGTGTCTTTGCAGGAATCTCTCGATTCGTCTCAACCCCAGGGAAATCAGCGTCCTTGGCAAATACCTCGATTCAGGGAAATCAGTGTCCATGACGAGAACCTCTCAATTCGTTTCGACCTGCAAGGAAATCAGTGTCTTTGCAGGAATCTCTTGATTCGTCTCAACCCCAGGGAAGTCAGTGTCCTTGGCAAATACCCCGATTCAGGGAAATCAGCGTCCTTGACAAGAACCTCTCGATTCATTTCGACCCGCAAGGAAATTAGTGTCTTTGTAGGAATCTTCCGATTCGTTTCAACCCCAGGGAAATCAGTGTCCTTGGAAAATATTTCGATTCAGGGAAATCAGCATCCTTGATGAGAATCTCTCGATTCGTTTCGACCCGCAAAGAAATCAGTGTCTTTGCAGGAATCTCTCGATTCGTCTCAACCCCAGGGAAATCAGTGTCCTTGGCAAATACCTCGATTCAGGGAAATCAGCGTCCTTGACGAGAACCTCTCGATTCGTTTCGACCCGCAAGGAAATCAGTGTCTTTGCAGGAATCTCTCGATTTGTCTCAACCTCAGGGAAATCATTGTCCTTGGCAAATACCTCGATTCAGGGAAATCAGCATCCTTGACGAGAACCTCTCGATTCGTTTCGACCCGCAAGGAAATCAGTGTCTTTGCAGGAATCTCTCGATTCGTCTCAACCCCAGAGAAATCAGTGTCCCTGGCAAATACCTCGGTTCAGGGAAATCAACGTTCTCGACGAGAACCTCTCGACTCGTTTCGACCCGCAGGGAAATCAGCGTCTTTACAGGAATCTCTCGATTCGTCTCAACCCCAGGGAAATCAGTGTCCTTGGCAAGAATCTCTCGATTCGTTTCGACCCGCAAGGAAATCAGTGTCTTTGCAAGAATATCTCGATTCGTCTCGACCTACAGGGAAATTAGTGTCCCCGCGCATGAAAAGAAAATTCTCTTGTGGAATCCTCACGATCCCTAAGGAGAAAATACACCTACGGGATCCTTTCGACTCGTAGGGAGAAAAGTCTTTATGAGACCCTCATGGATCATAAAGTTGAAAAGTCTTAGGTGGCAGATCCTAACCCTGTCTCCTAAGCCATCACTGCCCTCCAAGGAGGTCAAGATAGACTATCTATGGGCCACACTCTCCGAAGTCGAACATCGACGAGGAGGGAAACAACCACTTACAAGTCCTCTCGACTTGTAAGGGGAAAATTCTCTTGTGAGATCCTTACGACTCTCAAGAGAAAACACACTTAGGAATCCTCACGACTCTTAAAGAGAAAATACACCTACGAGATCCTTTCGACTCGTAGGGAGAAAAGTCTTTATGAGACCCTCATGGCTCATAATGTTGAAAAGTCATAGGTGGCAGATCCTAACCCTGTCTCCTAAGCCATCGCTGCCCTGTAAGAAGATCAAGATAAACTACATATGGGCCACATTCACCAGAGTTACATGCAAGCATGAGATAAAAAAAATATATATGTCTTTTATTCATAAATTCAAAATGAATACTAGATACATGTCATAAAAAGAATCAAAATGGATACAAAATATTCTCTCATTCAGGAGTGAATATAAGAAAAGGAGAATATAAAAAAAATCTTTAAGCCGGCGGACGGTGCAATAGGTTCGTCAGTTCATCCTTCTCCCGTTGGCCTCGGATTCAAGCTTGGTTATTGCCACGAGACGGGTCTTCGCCTGAGACTGTTGAGCCTGATATGAGGCGAGCCGACTCTCAAGCTCCTTTCAGCAACCTTATGAGCTTCAACCATCTCGCGGGTAAAGATAACGGCTTTATCAATAGCTACCACCTCCGTGATAGCTTTTTTAAGCACCCACCAAAGTTCGTACGCACGAGTTGTCTTAGCAGTGAGTTGAGCTTGGAGTTCTCTCAAAGCATTTGAGGCTAGCTCCCTCTCCAAAAAATTTCGGTTGAGCCTCTTTCTGCAAGACTGAAGATTAGCGGCGCACCGCTCAATCCACCCCCGCAGACTCACCTTGGCAGTTAAGAGCTTGGAAGGAAGGTGTATACATTCGAGATCATGTAAGCAAACCTCTACCCTGAGACAATACTCAACCCAAACATGCACCAATGTCTCATCATGATAAGTAGCAAGGAAGGGCAAATAAGTATTGGCTTTGGCAACAACTTCTTCGGCCGTAACAGAACTTCCAGCACGAAGATCTTCAATAAGGGCCGACAAGGAGTGAATGCTCTGTCTCTCCATCCTTTCAGACGCACGTCGGGCATATGGTCCCGGTGGCATAGAGATTCGGGATTCTAACGGAGCTGGAGCTGGCAAAGCTGTCAAAGTTCATGATTAGTCAGCGAGACTGGAAAACATGGAACAAACAGAACAATACCAAGGGTAAAATTTTTACTTACCCACAGCCATGCAAGGGGGGTTTGAAAGATCCCCAGGCCCATCAAGGATCTCCACTTCATCATCAGCTTCCAGAACTGCAGAGGACATGTTAGCATCATCGTAAAAAAAGGTGATAATAAAGTAAAAAGGTCAAAGAACACAGACCTTGCCCGGAAGAAAGGACGATGCTTTGTGGGGATATCGCCTATAGGGCACCTATGCCAAGTAAGCGTTGGAAGGACTTCCTGGGAGATAGGTCCATAATAGAAGCCGCCAATTCCCGTAGTTCTGAAAGGAAGGAAAGATTCAGAAAATGGAAAGACTATTAAAAAACAAAGTATAGAAGACTACCTTCGATGCTCTTCCCGCCTTGAACCGGGGGTAGAAGCCTCGACAACCTCCTCCATGCTCTCAGGAACATCACCGGAGGCATTTGCTGGTGTGACAGCTTCTAATTGAGGGGCAACGACCACCACTTCAGGCTTCAATGAAGGGACAGCGATCTCAACTACCCTTTCCGCAATCTCCAGGCCGTCAGCAGAAAGATCCATTAGATCTACGGCCAATAAGGGCATCTCTTCTGGAATAACAGGCACCGAAGGAACATAGGCTATCAGCGGAAGCTCCATGGCAGGAATAGCAGCTGTAACGACCTCCTCCGCACCTACTAGTGCCTCATCGGAGACATTTACAGAATCCACAGTCAGGACGCGACTTGAGCTCAAATTCTATGTCATTGCTGAAGTCCCTGTGAAGTTTTCGCAGAAATAAGGAGATATAAAAAGCGATACAAATTATTTGCCGAAAGATAAAAAAACGGAAAGCACACATACCGATGCGCCAGGATGCTTCTAGTATGGCTTTTGCAAGCCGTCGTTCCTTCCTGAGAAAGTGTGCCCGCCGGGGTTCAAATGCAGATTCATGGCCACCGGTCTTCAATGCCAGCTCATCTTCGGAAGCGGCTGAGATAGGCTCCTTGAGGGCTATCTCATCTTCCTGTCGCAGGGGACCCTGTATACCCTCCATAGTGATGGGGGATCTTCGTAGAATATGAAGGGAGGATAAGGTTTCTTCGGGACACCCACGTTCTCAGTTTCGTCTTGTGAGCGCCTTATAGTCTCAGCCAATTGTGCGGTTTCCTCGGCAGACGAACCCGGAAAGAGAAGACCATCATCCGGATCTTGCATGGATATGGGTTCGTCTTGGGCAACAGCCTCAAATTCGAGTAAGAGGTCAAGCAAGCCACCAACCGTTTTCTTCCTTCTTTTTGAGCTGGAGCTAGCGCTAAAAGAAGATCGCTTCCTACCCTGCGGCGCTTTGGCACGACGTTGGCCAATTTCGCCTCCAATATCCTCTTTTGGCAGTACTACCGATGATGACATTACCATTGATGACGCCGCAACCGATGAAGCTACTGCTGGCGCCTTATCGGAAGCCTTTGCCTGGGCTCTGGTACGCATTGGCATACCAACCGTGGGAGGAGTCGATTCTGCATTTGCCGCCTCAGGGATAAGTAAGGCACTGCTACCCCTTAATGGAGGGCGAACCATTATCCGTGGTCACGGCGGAATGCCCGTGGCCTGGGTCGGGGTAGGAGCTCTATATTCGAAGAGTATCCGCCTCTCCTCGGCAATGATGGGACCAACTCGATGGCGGTACCAACCCGTAAAAGACCCCACACACCTTGGAATATAATCAGCCTCGGGGATCACAAAACGAGAGCCGGTGTTCAGCCGCATGAAGTGATGGGTGATGTCACGAAAAACTCCCAGAGACGAGCTGGGCTCTACCAAAAATGCCTCGAAGGGAACACCCTGGTTATAACCCAGTTTTCGAGCAAAGCGGTGCGGATTATACCGCATGAAAAGAGCCGTATCACTTCGACGGAACACCAAATAACCCGGCCTAATCGAATACAAGTGCACAATTTCCTTAGGCTTTAAGGATGGTGCTCCCCCTTTCGATAAATCGAATATTTGTTGAATAGGTCCCGAAGGAGCAGAGAGGACTCGGTCGTTGAATACCATCCCACCTTCGTTAGCATACGGGTTAAGCAACACACGAAGGGCCCCTAGCTGAGTTGGATTAGGAGCAGAAGCATCCACCAACCTCATGAGCCACGAGAAGATGTAAGCATTATAGAAATCCGGTCTCTGATGCGCTGCGAACTCCCCCAATACATGCATCTCGATCCACGACGTAAAGTAGTGGAGGGAGAAACTCACAACATCTACACCCGGGGTCGAAGTATTGGCCGCAGTGCTCAGCCCATGGTATAAGTGCGATAACCCCACAATACCCACGGCCAGTCGTGTCCTTTCAGCCATGCGATGAGCAGGGTAGATGACCGAAGCCCTCATGAAGCGACGATGCATTGGAATGGCAAACCAGCTAAGCCAAAGGCTGATAAAACCGACAAAGAAGGTCTCTTCGTCCATGCCGGGAGCCGCAATCGAATCAAAGGACACGGCCGATAAGATCGGGATGTAAAACTGTGGTAAATCTTCTTCTTTGGCCGGTAACTTATTCAGCCCAAACCCGAATGGGTCGTTAATATTCGCAAATTTTGGAACCTCCTTTGATAAGACGTCTTCACGGAGGAAGCAGGCGATGAAACTTTTAAAGGTGACGTCCTGTCCCTCTGACTCTGCGAACAGCTTCTCGAAAATACCCAGAGTCTTGATTAAGCTAGGGTGCTTATGGCGGATGGCATTTTCAGTCGTTAAGACGTCAAGCGAAGCCGACATCACCTCAAACACATACTCATCGGGAGGCATCAACTCTTCATAGTGCTCTCCACTGATCGGCAATCCAGAAATCTCGCGGAACTCTTCCAGAGAAATCGAGACCTCACGATCCCCTAGCAAGAAAGTGTTGGTTGGAAGATTCCATTGATTCAGGAAAGCCTTAACCCACCAGACATGACCGGACTGATAATGAAAGAGGGACGCATACACCACCTGATAAAGCCCGACCTTCTGTAATCGTGCACGATGAGCAGACATAACATATTGAGCCCAGGGAAGATAGCCCGTTGGGTGGCGAGGGGTAAGCCCTATCTTATAAATTTGTCCCCAAGGCTGAGCTTCACCCTGGAAAATGCGACGCCCCAAGATATCTATGGACGACAAAGGCTGGTTGGGTATCCCAACTGCCGACGGCTCAAGCCGGCCTATAGGAGTCCAATCAGCCGCCTCCACGGCGAAAGCAGTCTGCGGGCGCTCCATCGGCAAAATTGGGCGAAGAGGCTCTGTTGGCACTTCACAAATGAAGTTGCGGCGGCCCCGGATGATATGTCCATACCAAGTTCCCCATAAGAGCAAACTGGTACAGTCCATGTCATGGGCCCTGATCATCGCTATTGCTTCTTCGTTTGACGGCGATTGTAGAAAAGCAGCGTCTAAGCGAGTAAAAGGAAAGTAAGGAAGAGAAGCTATTGTTCTTGAAATAAAGGGAGAAAAAAAACTATTAGTGCAACTTATACTTGTGTGTGTGTGTATAAACAGCAGAAAAAAACGACAAGAAGTTTATTCCATGGGACCACTGATTGCAAAAATAATGGACCCTACAAAATCAGTATGACGGCTCGCCAAGCACGAGGCATGGTAATCAATTTTGAGAATAAAAAAAAGAGATTCTCAATAAATGCACATTGGAGTTCAAACGACTTGGGACATCCTCACACAAGAACACCCATTACAAACTCTGTTAAATGGGTAAAAATAAAGGAAAAATCCCTTGAAAAGATTTTCAAGAACACTGGGGAATCAAATTCCTGAAGGGCCCACTTGACCTTTCAGAGCTAAGCTCTTCGGTGAGGAATTAAATTCCTTTTATGCGGCGAAATTAAATTCCAGAAAATCCCATGATGAGGAGATGAAAAGTAAAAATGCCGTGAATCCTTAAGATCAGAAGGAAATGCCCAAGACATTGAAGTCTACTGTTCAAAGATCACGACTTTGGATCCCTAAACAGATGGGTTTCAGAAGAGAGCAAAGCTCTTATGAG